>JARDWD010000392.1:0-1368737 GCA_029034505.1 Ornithoptera priamus
TCATACGAATGCCGAAAGCCGAGTCATTGTTCAATTGATTCAGTTTAGAATTCGACGCTCGTAGGCTTCGGGTCCGCATAAAAACTGTACACGAGTTTCATTTGAATTTTATATATTTTGTTTTTGGCTTAGCCAAGGTTACTTTAAAATCCTTATGTTCATACGAAAATGGCTTTCAGGTAGTGTAGATATATACACTTGCTGTTTCCCGCCAACTTTGTCGGCGGTAATATAAAATTTGTCCGCAAATAACTCTCTATAGCAACCGCATAGATAATACGAAATGAAAATCTTTATAAATGTCAAATACAAATAAAACTATGAAGGATCTATGAAATTCAAAAAATAAATAGCCTATAACAATCTACAAACAATTCTGCGTCGAATGCTCATCTTCCCATGTCGATACGTTCACTAGTTTTCACGTGATTAGCGAACAAACGAGACCCATCTTCATTATATATAGATAGATTTCACTGGTCATATGTTCTCTTTAGCAGGAGACCGTCTAGGTAGATACGACCACAGCTTGTACATTGTTCCGGTTTGAAGTACGTTGTAGCTAGCGAGATTACTGGAGTAACGAGACTAAACATTTTGTGTCTCAAGGCGACGAACACAATATGATGCTGTGTATACTATTCTAGCCCAACATTTCACTTACCATCAGGTGAAAGTGTCTGTGCTTTCGTTTCATAGAAAAAAAAAAATTATGAGAATATTAATGTAGCGTTTAGGTATACCATCAGTGGAAATCAATTTAACGATTAAAGCCTTAAAAAATCCAGATCCTAGCGATACCATACCTAGACTTCGGTCATGAAGCGATAGCAGCATTACCTATGTTCCACCCTAAGACATAACATAGATGTTCTAAATCCACCATGACAGGGGAGAAGTAAAATATTCGATACGTGCCTCCATTACCTAGGTTCATAAATAAGCCCTCCCCATGGGAACACCGTGCATATCTTGGTGAATCGTGACCATTGATAGATGGGCCATATATTCATATATATATTCAGACCCCGCGAGTACATCGCGCAACATTTTATTATACATTTAATGTTGGTAACGTTTCGATGTCGCATAAAATGCACTAACTTACGACTGTTTATGCCAACGACAAATGTAAACTCTACATAGATAAGTACAAGTATTCTAACTTCAATTCAAATCATTATAAATGGATAACTTATCATAAAAACTAAACACTAAAGCAGTTAGAAGATACTATCCGTTAAAGTTACTATCGGAAATAAGTTAACTGAAAATTGATAATTGTAAGTAATATCAAATACTTCTAAGCTGTGTATATTACTGTGTTTTATAGTAGTAAAAACACTTAAAACAACGTGTTACTTAATAACTACTAAGTTTTTTACTACTCTCGATTTCTTCCAGTAGTTTCATGAGCATTAAACGCATAAGAAATCTCTGATAATATTTATCAACAAGCAAGTTACTCCAAATAACTTAACGCCAATGTCGTCTAGTTAGAGGGGAGCCTTAGGAAGAAGAAATAACTTGAAATCACTTTACGAATTAACTTAATACTTGTACGTTACGAATATATTATCATAGTATGGTATACGATATAGCAAATGAGCGATACCCGGGCCGGTCGTAGATCCCGGTGGCGACGGACCCCACGGCCCCACGATCACGACTGGACTCACTTACGAATACAAATACAATATATGAATACGTCCGTATTCATACGGAACTGGATTCTTAAGGAATTTGATTAAATTGAAAACATGAGGACTGATATTTATATCCTCGGAACTGGAGGTCGCGATGCAGACGATGTATTTAATATTATCTGAAATTTTCTTCTGTTTAAATGATTGCAATTCAAATCATCATCCTTTCAACCGATGGATGTCCACAGCTGGACATAGGTCTCTTGTAATCTGTTCCACAATTCATGGTCTTGCGCCGTTTGAATCCAGTGACTCCCAGCGATCCAAACAGCGCGGACTAAATGTCTGCCTTAACTTCAGTTTGATGATTGTTTAATCATCATCATCATTATCAGCTTTGGTTTATCCACTTATGGATATAGCAGTTCCCCGATGTCTTCCACCAAATGCAATCCTCAACTTTTCGCATCCACCCACTTCCGACCACTCTGATCAAGTCGACGGTCCATCTGGAGAGAAAGCGTCTTAGTTTAATAAAACTTAGTATTACACATTTAATTAAATAACCAATGAATGTTAGTAATAATTAAAAGCTATAGGATTACTATAGCATGAGGATATCTGTCACCTACTTCCGTAAACATGCAGTGATGCACTTGAAACTTCAGCGCAATGAATAGTTCAATAAACCTGAAAAGTATGATAAGTTTCATAACTTTATTGAATGGTATAAATAATTGTACCCTACAGTGGCAAATATTACGCAAATCCCCATTAGTTTTTCAGTAAGCTGCTACGGTTTGATAAAGTACGACTCGCCAACGGCCGTTCCATCAAATTACCGTTAATAACGTCAGGAACCATCACCAATCGCTCCAAGATCCAAGATACCTTCAAACACATAAAAACCCGATTTAACTCCCGACGCGAAATGGAACGAAAAATTCATTTATTTCTTTCGATTCCCGGCCGCGATGATTACTGCGCCCACCACGCTCACCAACCGCCCCCCCCCTACTCTTTATCCAATGAGCAGCACCTCAATGCGCACACCCACCCCGCAGCCGGTGCACCACAATTGACAACTGCCGATTTGGTACTGCTTTATTGTTATACCCGGAGCTGGTGCTGAGGCTAATGACGGTCCGCGTTGTGGTTGCGGCGTTATTAAATCCATCTCGAGCGGTGGGTACTTATGGGGGATCCTGTGGTGCGGCTCCGTGATCCCCATTACGGGCCGCTGGTGCGTTTGAAGATTCCCTTTGTTTTTTTTTTTTTAATCTCTTTAGATTAGAGCTGCGGTGAGCTCGCGCAATTTCGTATACGAAGGCTCGGCGGCAAAGTTTAACTGGGTACGTCGAAGTTATATTCCAGTTCGGAAGGATGCTGGTTCTCCATCGAATCTA
The DNA here is from genome assembly GCA_029034505.1 of Ornithoptera priamus. NCBI lineage: Eukaryota > Metazoa > Arthropoda > Insecta > Lepidoptera > Papilionidae > Ornithoptera > Ornithoptera priamus. Next base: position 3,053 of record JARDWD010000392.1, read on the forward strand.
CCATTGATATACGTTTCTATATAATCTAATTGTTAATCTTTTTTTTTAGATAACTCGACAAAACAATTATAACAATTATCTTTATTAACTAAAGTGCAACTGACTACTACTAACTAAAGTACAACAACTACTTAACATACTCCATAGCACATTAAGCACAATTGTTGGTACCTGTACTAAAACTAGGTTTTAAATATAGTAAAGATTTTAAATAGAAAAATAGATTTTTTTTATAATAATAATTAAAAATAAATATTCAAAAATAGCTAGGGGTAGGTACACTGATACAAGAAATACAGCACTAAAGTGGTGCAACTCAATACTGAAACAAAACCTTATTACTCTAGACTTTATTTGTATACTTCAAATCAGACCTTAACTAGTCTATAGTTTAAACATTACTGCTTAGCAGTAAAACCAGGCACAAGTAGAGTCGTTAATCAAGAGACTACTACCATCATCTATGTATAGGAGATATTCATAAATTCATTGACTCATCACGATATCTCCAAAACTGATAGATAAACACTCAAAATTTGGTGAAGGTATTGCTTCTGCCGTTTAGAGGTCAGCTAAGAATGGTTTTTACGGAAATCCTTCCCCAATGGAAGTAGCGAGTGTGTTAAAGCTACAGAAGGAAGCAGCAATAGATAGTATGCTATAAAACCAGAAACAAAGCATTGTTAAGTTTACTTTATATGTTCGGGTTAAGTTAAATATGTTATGTGGAAATCTTCGGAGACCTATGTCCAGCAGTGGACATCTATCCGCTGATGATAACTTAACGGATCCGTAGTACCGGGAACTTGACGATATTTATGGTACTCAACATTTGTAAATACTTCACCCATTCGGCTTTTGTCATAGTTTCAATTTAGTTTACGATACATTGGAAAAGTTATGTTATTACCATAGTAATAATGTTGATTTTTATATGGATCGTTTTGGGAATTACTACCTTCCGTTTGTGAGGAGGCCGAATTCCTCGAATACGGGGAACGAATGATAATTCGCAAAAACTGCTCAGATTGCGCGCCGCCGCACTCCGCTAATGTTGCCATTATAAAGTATCTATTGTTTAAAAAAAAAAAAAAACCACTGTTCACAGCGGGGATATCGCGAATATGTCCTCCAGTAGAAATCCTCATTGAATTACAATTGTACCTGTTTTTCTATAAAACGCGAACGATACTTATCAATACACTACAACACGGTTAAGAGTAGCTGATAACCGGAATATTTACTGGAGGCAGGTATCAGTCAAAGACAGTATAGGTACCGCCGCAGCATCCGTTTCTGCCGCCAAACAGTAATGTAGCTAGTGAAATTACTGGGGTAACGAGAGTTAACGATATGTCTCAAAGCGAGGGCTATGCGATATTGTGTATACTATCTTAACTAGTGCCAAGTAGTTATAGGCAGATGCATCAGCCACCATCAGGTGATAGTCCTGCTCATCCCGTCGCTTTGTTGAATAAAAAAAAAATTATTTACTCGTACTGACCACAAACTTCACTTTGAAGAACGTCCTGATGATAAGGAATGACATTCTAATTATGATTTATGTATAACTACACTCTAGATCTTAAGGCGAGGAATATCATGACAGAGATGAGTAATTCAACGAGGGAACAAGACAAGCTGTTCACCTGATGGTAAGTGATACGCACATTGTTCTCGTCGACTTCAAACATCATATTTTAAGTCTCCTTACACAAGTATGTTCCAGACACGGCATTGTTTGTACACTGCTGTGTCGGTAGAAATAGGAACCTACCTGTAATACTACTAACAGCTTAATGTTAGATCTCATCAGCTTAGTAATTTCACTAGCTTACAAGCTTAAGCTAAGTTATGATTATAAACTACTGTACAGTTGAAATGATCACGACTCTCAAGAAACTTCTGTAGAGGTTATGATATATTTACTGTTATATATTTACCTATTATATTACTATATTATTTACTATAATAAAATAATAATCTAGACTTATTAATCGTCTATTTTAGCAGCTGTGCTTTAAGACCTGACATCGCAGCAGGGTCAATATACTGCTTTATTGGAATTCCGTAGAGAGCTCCACCCGAATCAGATACCGCGCCCGATAGATATTGCAAAGCGCAGGTGTGTTAAGATACGTACACACTAGCCGATCGATAATTAACTTAAATTATACACCTTTAATTAAAATCGATTATCGATAAGTTATAATCGAATACGAAACTCATTCGATATACCACTAATCGTATTATACTAGCTTTGATGGTCGGAATTTTGTAAAATCCATTCTTAGCTGACCTCTTCCTCTTACTCTATTTAAGGTCTGTATTTTTTTTTATTCAAAGAAGCTACTAGACAAGCGGAATGTTCAGCTGATGATAAGTGAAACGCTTGCGCATAACAACGTTGTGCTAGTTAGGATGATGTACACTGCACCATATTCTGCTCATTGCCGTAAGATGTTAAGTTGGTTATCCCGATAGTTACAACCACATCATAGTTACGTTTAGAAGACTGCTGCAATAGGAGCTGCGGTGGTGGTCCTAAATGGTTTCCGGTCAAGGATATCTACCACCAGTGGTGAATGAATTAATGATAATGATAACGAACGATATAAATATATATATTTTATATGCGATTCCCTATTGAGATATATTTATGATGAGATCTTGAACAGATTCACACGGGTCTTAAAATGACAGCGCTCTGTCGCGTCGCGTCCCTCCGTATCGCGTTTCCTTCGGAGCTTTGCGGGTTTTAATTAAAAAAAAAAAAGTACGGGGTGGGGTTATTAAAATAATTACGCACCGCCCCCCGTCCAATGAGGAGGCGATCCCGCCGCCGCACCCAATTAGCTGGCGGACAAGTCGGGGCTCAGGCGTCCGTCATGCTTTTTGCGGCGACGGGCGCGGTGACGTCACCACGCAATGACGCGCGTTTACGGAAACGCGACACATCCATCATAATTATAAAAAAAAAATTGCTGGTGGTAGATCTCTATTCTCGTGGTAACTCTCTACTGGTGGGAGGTTTCGCTAGTGGTGGTAGATTTCTTTTGCCGGACGCCATTCAATTAGATGCCACTGTAGCGCCTATTTATCCCCTCATACAGTACTGTGAAAACACTACTGTGTTCTGGTTCGAAGGGCGCTGTACCTAATGAAATTGTTGAAGTAGCGAACTTAACATCTTATGTCTGAATACGTCGATCACAATGTGGTGATGTATATTATTCTCCTAGCACCACGTTGTTATGAATAGGCGTATAATTTACCACCAAGTGAACACCTAGTTCGTCAAATAAAAAAAAATTACCACCGTGAAAAAAACCGTCATCTTTTTTTTTTAATTTTCATACAAAAAACTCGTTCAGAGTACTACACGCAAACACAGACATTAATTAAGCTAATTACACTATAATTTTGATCGATACATTAATAAATATTAAACGAAACATAACACCCCTGAACTTAGAATAATTTAATCGTACATTAATATTAATAGGGTTCAGAACCCGGAACCCTTAACTCAGCAACGGACTGGACAGGTCCGGTGCCGTTGGGGCTGATGGCGTGCTTTTCACCACTAACTCATTAATAGAACTAACTTAGGAATTAATGAATTGCTTGAAGCAACGGTCTCATATAGCCATCTAAGTATTTAAGCGAATGCTTAATTGCATCTGAATTATTTCATAATGCAAAGTAACAACAAGTAACTTTAACTTTGTTATAAATAAAGTTCAGAATCCTGTGTTAGTAACCAACTAAGCAGTATCTGTACCTTGATCCCGTACAGCGAAACAGCATCAGGTTTCAGCGGTTTCACCAGCAACCGTCGGCCCGCTGACGAGGAACTGATTCACCGCCCTCACACCCTCGTGATACAAGCGTTATTTGAACGTAACTTAAGTTTTACAAAGTTAAAGTTTAACTTAGTGCTTTAGTGTCAAAGCTAAAAGTTACCTTCGTGACGGAAACGTGTACTGACATAGAATATTACTTACCGTCTGCAGGTGAGATTGGAATAAGAAAATTGATATACTTGTACATAAAAAAAAATGTTTTATTTATAAATTAACTAATGGATAAATAAATAACTTAATTATTAAGATAATAATGTTGATATAGAACAATTCAGTGGTAAGTTATCGCTTACAATGATTAATGTATGTGACTAATGCGGACGAGCGAGATATTCACCTGATGGCAAGTGACCAGTCTAGCTTTGAGGTGACCCTATGAGCACCGAATTGGGCTACAATTTTATTAGCTACGGCGCCATTCGAACCGGAATATGACAATATTCGCACACTCCTGTTCGGCCGCAGAAATAGGCGCCGCGGTGGTACTTAGACGACGGCAGTAGAGACCTACTATATCTTTTTTCGTCTTGGGACAAAAGATCTTCGAGTCTCATTTTTCACTAGCTACAGAACCCTTCACACCAGTACATGGTAATAATTGACACTACTACTTGATTAAAAGTATTGAAATAATATCTAACAAGGGCGCTGATTGTAGGAGCTTTTGACTTCAGACCTACAGTCTAATTTTTGATTTCCGGTATATCATCGGATAGATTAGGTTTCTCCAGAGGAGGCCGCATTGAAATTTGCTCAAATGGATCTAGACTTTATCTACATAATTACTGTCCGAAATAACGAGGCCTTTCAGTCGTCCCCTACTCGATTCCGATCTCTTATCGAGAACTCGCCGATCGGATCGCTCAATCGGCGCTCATTGTCAACGGCGTATTAATGTGACATGTTAAAATTACCCCTCCCTCAACTTACGCTCCAATAAAACCTTTAACGCAACAAGTTACGGTCGTCAATGCTGCCGCAAATTAAAGCCTAGATACGATAACGTTAATAAAAAGCTCGAAGTCAAAGCGAAATAAGCTTTTCATGCTTATACTTACAAACTATTTGAACCGCACAAGTTTGCTCACTTTACTTCGCTATTAACGTCATGCTCATGTCACATCAACGCCTCTGCAGGTTGTTTAAAAGTAAAAAAAATGCAAGAAGAAAAAAAATCGATTCGAAGCACACATCGATACAAAGATAAAATAATTTGCAATAAGTTTTTTTATTATTCATTAATTCAAAAAGGATATAAAAGATTGATATGTCATATTCGTATATAGTTTGATTAGTTTTTATCTCTCACGCGATAAACTATCTCATTAAAATATTTTAACACGGCTTTTAACGTGTCACTTGCGACGGCTGAAGTGTACAGATATAAGAAACATCCGGTTGTGTATAGGTATACGTAACTTAAGTTCAATTAGTAATTCAAATATATGTTAAGATAGATAATAAAAATTAACATACATGTGTACAGGTCGCAGATGTGTAGGACTCGCTCCCCGGAAATGGACCGACAATATCATCAGGGCAGTCGGAAGTGGGTGGATGCGAGAAGCTGAGGATCTCATTTGGTGGAAGGCATTGGGGAAGGCCGATATCCAGGATGATTTATATTTACAAAAGTGTATGTTATATCAATAAATACATATACATATTCCATATTTGTAACAAAAATGTTATTGTTTTAAAAATATAAACATTAACAAAAACTAGTAAGTACTATATAAAAAAAAATAGTTAAATTATAAAAAAGGATCATCAGCCAAGAGACGTCCACAGCTGGACATAGGCCTCCCCTAAATATTCCCGCCTCGGTTGGATAGGAATTTATACGAAGGCATTAGAGCCATTTCCCACCACGCGAGCTCAATGAAGGAACCAGAGCTTCGTTTGTTGATTACCAGGGTGCACCAAGACCAGATGAGGTTGGCTTGGGTCTCGTGAATTGTTTTGCGGGAACTCATGCATCCACTTTATCAATGAATTGTATATTAATTGATAATATGTGTTATTTATTTATAGATATGTTTAACTTGTGTATTAGTTCTATACCTTTTATAAAAGTATTTGACATTTAAAACATTGGATATATATAAAAAAAGAACATGTATAATCCACTCCTAATACTGGCACGGTGATGACTCACAATACAGTTGTCGTACGTCCGCTCTCGCCGGCGGCTCTCGCGCTACTGACGCACTAACACTGAACGTCCGCACTCGAGACAGTACCCACATACACTATTTTGTAGTGTACCCACATACACTATACTGCAAATTATAGATACAATTTAAAAAAAAAGATTTTTAATAATGAAAATTAACAAAAGCAATTCAATGTTTTAAATAATAAAAAAAAATTGTAATAAAAATTAAAGGTTTTTTAAAAAAAAACTGTTCCGGACCACAGATAAACAAATATTAAAGCTTTGCTACGTATTGTGTTATATATATAGATCGCGATATGAAGCTCCTCAGTATACCAACCCGTCGCCGCAGTACAGGCAGGTCACAGAGTAGATTATACAGTATGCGAATGGAGTTTCGGACGCGCCGCAACTCTCCCGCGGAGTCGCCATAAAGAGGGCTACGCGGGGGGCTAGATAAGCTGGTCATTAGCATAGTGCGCTGCGCAGTACACTCACCGTACTCGTGCATATTGCGCAATATCATATACACAACGTCACATGCATTACAACAGTTGTACCTTTACACGTGTTATATCATATAATAACTACTCTTATTTCCGGAGACAGTCTAAGTAGTATGAAGATTATTGCTGTGTTCCGGTTTGAAAGGCGCTGTGGCTAGTGTAATTACTGGGGTAACGAGAATCAACATGTTTTGAGTCAAGGCGACGAGCACAACGTGGCGCTGCGTACATCCTAACTAGTGCCATGTTGTTACCGGCGGGTGTAACACTTACTATCAGGTGAACGCGCCGCTTGTGTCGTCGCTTCTTTGAATAAAAAAAAAATATGTAATAAATCTCAACGTATCTATTTATGGATGATTCGAATATAAGAAGTAATTTAAAAATGTTTTTAGTAGATCTCAACATACATTGCTCTGTAAGAATAAGACTAAGGTAAGCCAAGCCTGTCGTAGAAGGCGACTAAAAGGGTTTTCGGATTCGTGGACTTTGAAGGTCTTTGTCCACTAAGAGAGTTCGCGATGAACGACAGGTACGAGATGGTCTAGTTCTTGTCGTACCAACGCGAGGATGTCGAGGAGGGTATAGCTCTTCCTGGGTCGTGCTTTAGACGTAGTGCCTAGAGGCACCGGTGGGTTACTTAAGAGATACCAGGGTCTACCACAACGCATTGAAGATCACCACCGAGATTTTAGTGGGTAAAAATCCCATATAACCTTGTTTTCACTCCCGAAGTCGGCATCTTTTAGATTATTAATCCCACTACTGGGACTTGCTAAGTTTGGTCAAACACAGTTTCCTGGACATTCCATCTTTAAGAAAGCTTTATTTTTCGAAGCGTATTTCTTGACCAGCTCAAAAGCTCGATGAGAATCGAACTCGGTCCTCATCGCGACTTTACTTAGTTTTCATATGAATAGATGATCTCGTTAAATCTAGAAAGCTCAATTCGGTCCCGTTTAGAGACGCTGCGAATATTTCATTCGTCGCCGTTACAAGTAACTAAACGACTGTTATAGGTAACAGGGCGCAGTGAACTGTCGAAGTCGGAGATTATCCCCTCTCAGCCATTACTCATACACGTGGGCAGCGCGGCGGGTATGGGGCCCAGCTTTTTAATGCTAATCTTTTATAACAGATAGGAGCTTTCGTCGGTAATACATTAAGCTTTATCGCCGCTCCGAAGAATGGAGGATCATATAATTCGCATTTCGCTGAATTAAATTTCACGTGGGATATATGGATGGTAGCCAGGCTATGTTATTTATTTAATACTAAATTGTATGTCGTTGTATGGGAGAACACAATAAAACCCATCGTTGGGAACCCAATGGTGGGTGTCTCTTGTTAAACAGCGCCAAGGCAAATGGGAACTAAAACTTCTCAAATTAAAATAAAAAAAACTTTATACGAAACCGGTTGAACCGTTGGTTAGTAATGATACCAGCCCTTTTCCACCCCAAAATGGATATATAATGACGGCATGATTGTAGCCCAAGATCCAGGAATCACCGCTGTTTTATAACCCAAAAAGACTATAATAGATTTTAAAGACAATGATGCTGAGCAAATTATTCTCATTAATATAATGAGACATCCTGAGACGATTATGAACGTTGTGTAAATACCTTCACTAGGAACGACTACGTACAAATCTCACTTATTATTAAGTGAACTCTTCAAGTATAATCTATATGTATAAATATACATTGAAATGACCTGTCGATGAATAAAGTAAGTTTGTGACGAAGTAAACCATCCTGAAGAGATTGAGACACCTAATGAGACTAATTAATTAAGTTATTAAACTTACCACTTAAAACTTATAGGAAATATTGCAGCTTCTATTTCTTTTAAACAGTAGTATATAAACATTACTTTGCTCCGGATTGAAGGGCACTGTAGATATTAAATTTACTGGTGTGTCGAGATGTATCATCTTATGTCTCAAGGCCACGAGCACGAAGTAGTGCTGTGTATATCATTCTAACTAGCGCCATGTTATGGGGAAGCTTATAACTTACAATCAGGTGAACGTCCCGGTGAAATATTACTGTCCAGCGGCTGTAACAGGAACTGCAGCGGTACCCACCTAGACGGTCTGCACCAACAGAGACCTACCATCAGTAAATTGTTCAGAAAGCGTAGCATATGATTACCAGTGATAAAATATAATAAAAGCCACTTAACCCGTTTTCAATATGTCAAGTGGCAGCGTAGAATGGTAACCTTCACTTAGCCCGTTTAAAGTTACGTGCAAGTATTAGAGATCATGTCGCTGATGCATGGGGTAATGCGGAATACTTCATGCTGCAGCCGGGGAGCCGTATCCGTTTATTGCGGAGTAGATTGCTCAAGGCACGCGAGTTATAGCGCATGTTTGGTCTGAACTAAGAGAAATACGTTTATAAGTATTCGCTTAGTGGAAACTGTAGCATTTTGTACATTGGATCCTATGGTCGATTAGAGATGCCATATATCATCATCATCATCATCAGCCGATAAGCGACCACTACTAGACATAGTCCTCCCGTTGCCTAGGAGGCCTCAAAACAGTACGTCTACCGGTACGCGGCCGCCATTCTAAGGTCATGATATAGCCTAAAAGATTCCTAGACTAATAGGCAGTGGCCAAGGCACATAGTTTGAAGACCTGACGGCCGAGGAGGCAGTAAAGTTCTAGAAACGTCATTATGTAGACGAAAATCATGATTGTAACATAAGTAAAGTAAAACTGCCACTTCATCTAAATATATAAAAGAATTCCATCTATGTAAGGATTCATCACGATACCTCTGGAACAATAGTCGGAGAAAGAAAGGTATTTTACAAAACTCTTTCCCCAAAAGGGGTTGCAGGGGTGATTCTGTCAGCAAATCAGACGGGCAATAATTAGTGTTAATGTTATACATATACCAACAGGAGGTTTATATAAAAACTGTTGAAGAGAGAAAAATTAATACTTTTCCATAACCTCAATAATTATTTATAATATAGTAATTAATTTTTATAACAGTAATGAACGTCTCTTACCTTATACGTTGATTATCTACTCTCATCTAAATCCAAGATAGATATTATTGCATCAGTTCCTTACCTGAAATGAAAAGGAAACAATATGATTAGTTATCTAAAGTTGAAACATTGAATTAAATATAAATTAACCTCTTGTAACTTAAGGTTTGTTATTTTGACATATTAACTAGGGGTTAGATATTTAACCCTCTGTAAATTACAACTCTGAAACAATAATATTCTTTTTTACAATTAGTATAAAAAACCAGACAAATAACAAGTGACAGTAAGACTTGTTTTATATTTCTTATCTATATAAAAGGTGGTTGCTTATTATAAGGAGTTAACCTGGGAAAATGGTTATGGTGAGCTCCCATACCAGTATTTCAGATTTCTCTCGACCATTGAAAGCCGCTTCTGGTCCTCTAAGAATAGGAAGAACAGGGTATGAGGGTTATTTAAGCATTCGGAGTGGTTGCTGTTTAGCATCACCCATGAAGCAAGCAAGCAGTAGCGCTTCCCATACATACGGTATACAGAAAGCATCATATAGAAGTAACTGGCGAAACATCATTAAGAAAAGGTTACCGATATGGAGTCATGACCCTCAGCATTGGAGTACCAACTTAAAGAGAGGTGGTTCGATAGCACGAATAAAAGGAAACATGATCTCTTTCGTTTTAACTATAACTATAATAATTTCTATACTATTGGAAAACAAACGGAAGTACTATTGGAAGTCAAAACGAAAGGGGTGTAAAAGGTCACGCACCAGTTCAACACACGGGATCCACTCCAACCTCACCTGCTCGTGCATCCTGCTAATCAAACAAAGGAGGCATTGGCTCTCACCAACCCGCATTTGGACAATTCCCCCACTCGAATCCCAATGTAGAAATCTTTGGAGAAGACTCATGTACAGCAGTGCCTATCAGCTGATGACGGCGATGATGAATACATTATCATAGGAGCATCTACGAACAAGAATTGTACTCAGTACCTTGACTCTAAAACTCTTGGAACATACGTGTAATAAATGCGATAACTATATAAACTAGTTTTACTGTTAGTCATCATCATCATCATCATCATTAGATGCCCTCTCCAAACTGAAGTTTGGCGATATTGGTACATACATTTAGATATACGAGCCGAGTCAATTTTTATGGAAACATTTCGACTGCTATCAGAAGATAACGTGAATACAAGCATAGGAAAAAAATTGTGGGCGTAACACTGTTTCCCCTCGCCCTACGAGTACCGAGCTTTCGTTATCCCCGCTTTATACTTCAATAAACTATTTTGGGAGCTTATTTACGATATTACTATAGAACCTTTCTTTAAGTTTACCTTTAATAGTATTTTGTTTATTATCATTACTTTTAGGGATCCCATCGATCTTCTCCGACTTTGCTGCTACTAGATTATATTGTTCAATATTGTGTTATTATATTATAAATATTTTCTTAGTTAATAAACTCTAAATTTCTTTAGTTTTTAAGTAATTAAATTCAATTATATATTTAAGTATTAATCTGGATTGATTTTTTTCATTCTCAATTAGTAATCTGAATTAAACAAGTTTTTTGTCTCATTCGGTGATTGTATTTAGTTTCCAATAGATGCTGTGCTGCCTTCATCTGTAGCTTAACGAGTTCATTACGGGCAGTGTTCAGTTCACATTGGTGCATCGTTTTTATCTTTTACACGACAGGCTACTTCGAGATTATCTTCATACCTTTACCATCTAGTAATTACTTTTTCTTTGACTCATATGGTATACACTCCATTAGAGAAGTGCTAAAAGTAAAAGAAATCGGTTCAATATACTTACAGTAATTAGAAATTATTGAACTCAATTTTTCTCTTTATATACTATCAAAAAGTTTTATATCAGTATACATCAGTCCTTGACCATGATTAAACTTGATCGTAGCCAATGAAGTGCAAGTGGTAAAGTTAAATCCATAAGACGTCTTTACAATCTTCTCTTCAAGACTCTCAACGTCATGCCTAGACGGAGACACTAGCATCATCACAACTGATGGATATCCACCGGTAGAAATAGATCTGTTGTAATTAATTCCAAAAAATACAGCTTTATACCCAACAAAGCTTTCGAGTGAGACTTCATAATTGACCTAGCTTTTATTACCCATCACAGGACCCTAATTTTCCTCTTACGCCATATCGTCTTCCATTTTAAACGAATTGTTAATGATGTCATCTGACGAGAATTAGAAGTAACGAAATCATTAAAAAATTTCCAAGTTTCATGAGACATTTCTCCAAACGAATCCTGAATGTAACTGTACTCCGTCTAGCACACCATGAGCGTATCTAATTAATTTCTAAGCCGGCAACACTACGGGGCCCACGGTGTCCGAGAGTCCATTACTGGGCAATGCAATTCCACGTTATTAATGAACGGTACCCCATCCATACTCGTGTACTAGTGCGAACTGTGAACAAGAAACATACTTATATGGCTGAAGGTATATAATTCAATTGGAGAATTTGTCTCGCTCATTAATGAAGAATGGGAATCCTTTTTTCGGTGTGAAAGTGTAGCTTGTTATAAAATAGGAGCTAAGGGGGATACTAGTGATAGGACTCTTATTGAAGACCGACCACGTTAGCACCACTACATCCCCTGTTATTGCTGTCAAACAGTAATAGTAAACATTACTTTCCGGAAGAGCGGTGTTACTAGTGATATTACTAAGGTACCTACAATTTCAAACTCTTAATGTGATTATTAACAAGCCTATCAATTAGCAACATTTGGATGATAAGCATTCGTCATATCTTATTGTTGATAAGAAACCTACATCAGTTTGAAATGCAGATTTCAAAATCTCACAATGTTAAATGACAATGAACCTGAAGATGCTGCTCGTCAAGAATATCCTGATACTGGTATCTAAAAGATAACAGGAACTCTATGATGACATAATCATAATTGCCACACATCACACTCAGTATGGAATCAGAAACAAGGAGATCATTCAAGACACTACACCAAAGAGGAGGTTAAATACTTAAAAATTCCGTTTAAAAATAAATGGCGATTCGAACAATAGGGTATATGACAAAAGACCATAATGGCCAAAGACCATAAACAAAAAGCAGTAAGCTTTGAAGTTTTAACTCCAAATATATTTGAAATATTCTATAATCAACATCGAAAAAGACGATCGTCCCCAAAACTTAATAAGCAGAGGCAGTAGCTGTAGATTAATGTGGTATGGTGGTATTGGATGGTGTTCAACACCGGTTCATCAGTGCTCACGATGGTAAAGTACGGGCTAGTGTAAGTCGTGATTATATGAATTAAGTAGATTACTGCCAAAGCTCTGACGCGGTATGGAAGCTAGAAAAAAAAAGGCAGCAATCCAGCTCGCGTTACGAGACGTAACCAGCGCCATACCGGCACCGTCTGAACCACTTCAGCAACACGGATCTTCATTTTGTTTATCTATCGCATGAATAGTGACGGCTGTACTGATTTAATTCCAGTTCCCCATTTGTTTCCCTGCGGAGTTGAATAAAAACACTTTGCAACGATATCCGGCGTATCAGATCAGTTATTGAAAAACTTAGCGAGACTTCTTTTGTGTTGCTTCGCCATCAGATCGCTAAGTGCTGTCGCAGTTACCACTCGGCAATAAGGTTCAGTTCATGGCGATTGGTTTAAATATAAAATAATATGTAGTATTAAATTAATGGTGTTTTTATCGGTACGATCTTCGATTCGGAAATCTGTGAAGCGTCCAACTGCTCGTTTTAAGGGTAAGTTGCATTCTATTGATTTATAACAATAATCCTCTTTAGTGAACAGAAAGAAATACCGAATATTATTGTTAGTGTCTTTTAACAAATTAAATTTGTATACTAGTTAGTTAGTTGTTATTACTACGGCTAAAACTTGAAAACAAAAACAAGTTTATCATATTCATAACCGAATAACCAGGTTAAGTTGGACTCTTAGATTTATTGTATGACTATACATAAAAAGGTCCATTTATTTTGGTTAATATTTTTTGTTTTACAAGCTTAGATCAAAAATCCAGTTCATGTTATAAATCTTAAATCCTATAATAATAATGAAAGGAACTCTTCATTATCTGACAGCAATTGTTAAGCTTTCTTACTTCTATAGCGGTAGATTAATATGGTATATATACCATCAGAAAACTCAAGATATTTTTGATCTTTGGTGGGGACCTACATCGAGCACTGGACGTGTAAAGGCCGATGACGATGATGCATTTGCTCCGTAGCACATTTCGTACGTTGAACTTTGACACGCGCACGTCGGCGTTGGTGCAGCCGTCGGTCACCATCGCCGCGCCGGTCCCGGGCGAGAGCCGTCGTCGCCTTAAAACGGAAACGGCCGCCCCTATTGTGCGGCCGTTAGGAAGCTTTTTCGATTAGCATAAAAAGTTCCGCGTCGCCGCCAAGGTCGCCGTCGCGCGGACGACGTTGATCGATGACAGCGCTTTATTGTATAGACAACGGTACCCCATTCGCACCGTCCGCCGCTTGTCTATCCGCCGTTCGTTCTCTTTTTCTTCCCTCTCCCTCCCCCGCACTCGTTCAATGTACGACATCTACAACAACATTTGAATGGTACGCGGTGCTTCGGTGTAATTGTTTTGTAATTTGGACGGCACAAAGGGAACGTTCACGGCGAGATTTGCGTTGGGCGTTTATAAAAAAATAATGAAGTTTTAATACGCCGTGCCAACGTTAGAATAACTCCCACTTTTTGTCGACCCACATAGATTATCTGAACCAGTTTATAAATGTTGCCCATTGTGCCTTTTTATATATAAATGTTGCCCATTGTGCCTCTTTATATATAAATCACAAGAAAAACCTTCCGTAGAGGAACGCGGATATTTAAATTACAACCTCTAAGTTGAAAACTTTAAGTTGCGATGTTAATTAATTATTAAGTTGCAATATTAATAACTTTCTTGATATAGTTTTTCATTGATTGTTATATTACTGTTTTAATAAGTTCAGCTTCGTTTTAATAAAGCAATATTAGTAATAAAAGTTAAATATAGATATTTCTCATCTTAATTGTATAAAGGAAAAAACAGGTAAGTACCAAGACTGTGTAGATATTACACTGTTCCGGTTTGAAAGACGCTGGGTCTGTAAGGGTTTCCGCCCAACATCATATGGAGCTCAAGTCAACATCATCTGTACAAGGTGCACGCTGCTGAATAACAGACGAGGCTAGAGGACGACGACCACCCACCAACCCGCACTGGTCCCGCAGATTATGGACAAAATTCCTCTCAATGAACTCCAACAACGAATTAGAGATCTTTTGGGGAAGCTTATGTCCAGCAGTGGACACGTCAGTCGGTTGATAATGATGACGTATCTAGTGTAATTACCGAGGTGACGAGACTCAAGATCATCAGGCGACGAGCACAATATGGGGCTGTGTTTTATCTAGCCCCACATTGTTATAGGCAGGCGTATCATTTACCACCACCTCAGTAGGTGCCACCGCAGCTCCTATTTCTGCTGCAAAACGATAGTGTGCAAACATCACTGTGTTCCGGTTTGAAGGGTGCTGTAGCTAGTGTACTGAAAGTAACTAAGATTAACATCTTACGTCTCAAGGTGACAAGAGCAATGTGGTGCTGTGAATACTATCTTAACTAGTTGCTATGGGCTGACGTATTTACCACCAGATGAACGTCCATCTCGTCTCTTCGCTTAACTGTATAAAAAAAAAAAAATTATACTAATGAAAATTATTTAAATGCATATCAAACTTTTAGTGTCCTCTGATTTATTAATAATATCTTATGAGTAGTGAAGACCACCGCTGACAATGCTGATGCGGCGTGGGCGGTCAACAAATTGATTGTCCTTTAGATAAAAAAAAAAAAAATCGTCGAAATCCATATTTATTGATTGTATTTACCATATTCCGACTGAAGCTCACCACCAGACACTACATTTTAATACTTTTGGAATCGACATAAATCATAAATTAACGATATGACGACGTGAAATAAAATAGACTTATCATACATTCGGATATATTTGTATATTGTTCATATATTATATATATATATATATATATATATATATATATATATATATATATGTATATATCGAATGCAGAATCATTTATTATTTAGACCGACAGCGAAATGATTTAATCTCAAAACTTGCTATACTAAATATCTTTGTGGATGTTAGTTGAATTTTTGATTAGTTAATATCGCAACATTTGCCGTTTGTAATTAAACTGACAATCAATAATTCTTCATTAATTATCAGTCATCATCTCTGTTTAATCATCTTTTTATCTTTAGCAGTATCACAGAGATAACTGTTTTGATCAACTATTAACTATTCTTTTCAATTGATTATAATTTTTAGTGGAGACTGTTTCTAACTCCATTTTAAGCAAGTAGCTGTTCACCCTCGATACTCCCTTTGGGGAAGGTATTTCATAAAATCCGCTTTTACCTATACTCCATAAAAAATCCTATTAATCATCAAGTCTCCAGGCTTCCTGGTTCCAGAGATATCCTGACGAGTCTCTACATAGTTATAAAGATACAATTTACTTAACATACATTATCTGTTGTGTATTTTTTTTTATTTACATGAAATATTAAATTTCTTTTTAAGATATAAGGTAATAAATCATATTACCACACTAATATTATTAGCTATAATGTCCTTCAAACCAGAACACTGTATTGTATGCACACTACTATACTACGGGAGGAATACTCTGGACAATCTCAGTCCATACCAATAAAATAAAAAAAATTACGATTTAAATATTATAATAATAATGTGCTTATATTTTACAAGAGAGCTATGTCCAGCAGTGGACATCCATCTATTGGTGGTGATGATGTGTACGGTTTTGATTCAACGAAGGCATCACAACAATACATTTCTAAAATTCCTATACGTAAGATATGAATCTGCGAAATTTCTCATTTCCCAGCGGAATGCAGCCTCTAATGATATATTTATTCATTCAATTAATTAGCCAGCCGATCGCAGTCTAGACTTTAGCTAGCGATAACAATCTCGATGTACTAAGTCAGCCCCACGGCGCAGCCCCAACAGGAGCCCTGTAATGAACCACGCCGAGGTATCCGAACGCGGTGCTTATGAAAGTCCACACCTTGGTATTCTCATTTACAGTTCAGGAGTCGATATATACATTATTTGTGGTAACCGGAAATGTTTTTTTTTTACTTAACGAAGCGACGATACCAGCCAGGTCACCTGATAGTAAGTGACACGTCAGATCATAAAAATATCATAGTTGAAATGGTGTACATTGCCCCACATTGTGTTCGTCGTCTTCAGACGTAAGATGTTAGGTCTCGTTACCCCAGTTACTTCAACAGCTACAAGTCCCTTCAATCCGGAGCACAGTAATGTTTGCACATTACTGTTCAGCGGTAGAAATAGTAGCTGCGGTGGTACCTAGAAATCGGGCAAGTGACCTACCACCAATTAGCACACATCAAGACCTGTGACAGGATTGATCTTTATCATTGCGCGTACGATCTATATATTGATCGATGAGATTGAATTTTCCCTGCTTAATCGTTTATTGATCATAGCCAATCTAGCGGCGGTGGGGCGTCGAGAGCGAACACCCGTTACTCCTGGCGACTGCGGAGACCAGATAAGAGTAATTTATGACCATATGTATAAGAAGCGACTAGTGCAAAAAGTTCTAAATGATACATCGAGTACAGTTCGGTGTAGGCAGCTCGATATACGCTGATGAAGATGTCAGAACTTATGGAATTGGCCATAATGATTTATTATTTGTTTTGACAGATTGATTACTAGATATATATGTATGTGTGTATATATATATATTATTATAAACGCTATTTGTACAGGAGTTATTATCGTGATGTTAAATTAATTCGTAAATTAATCGCAGCAGCAACTTCCGAGTCTGATTCATCTCGGCATATATATGGATGTTAAAATTTAAACATATTACATTTTGTATGAATCATAAAGTAATTAAAATAAACACTGAAATTATATTAATGTGAAAGTGTCTTTATATTGAAGAAACTTTATTAATAGAAGTTATCCATATTTCTATATTATAGGAGATATCTAAAGATTCATTGACACATCTTAAAAATTTAGTTTACAAAATGTAAGGGAACATACAAAGATAAAGACAAGGTCATCCACCAAGCTGGCAAAGTGTGAGTTAGCGTATGTCGCATAGCTACCCTGAGGAGGACAATGGCTGGACGTGGTCTCAGGTCATTCGGGTAGTTCTCACGAGGCTAGTAGGGATTGCATTAAACAAGCCCCGGGACGGGCTACTCCAGCCTAGCGTTGAGGCTGAAGTTGTGTTCCTAACGGAGATAAAAATCTCCACATAACTCTGACTTCTCCCAAAAGACAAAGTACCTTTTCGAAGATTACCAGCCCGGAAAAAACAGTGGCAAAAACCACCAAGCTGTCCAAAAACAATTTGGTCGATGTATTTCCTCACCGGAAGGTAAAGCTCAGCGGAGATTGAACCAACGACACCACAATTCCATTGGTTCTTCAAAATGATTATCATTATGTTATTGATGCGACTAATTATATTAAATCAAGTACAAGTTATATATCCATTATTAAGTTATAGTTTTATTATATATCTTAAAGGTGTGGATGTATACAGCTCTACAGTCTACAGACGATTACTCTGTACGGAGTTCATCGGCCAAACGGAATGCTGGGCTCCTTCCCCCCTTCTCGAGCTATTGGAACATAATTAGTGTGCTCATCCTATCCTGAAAGCGGCGATGCTATCGAGCATTTCGCATCTATTGAATAAGAGCTAGCTCATTACGCATTCCCCGTGTACTGGCACCGCAGTGTACCGCAGCCTGAACAATAACATCCCGCGATATATTGTATATTAAGGCAACATACTAATTCATTTCAGGTATTCATTCGAACGTTGCATCGACGTTTGATTCATCATCATCATCAGCCTCTTCGAATGGCTCCACTAACGATTCTAGAGCTGGCTTGCAGCTACCTTCACCAATACTAATACTCAATTTACTATCTGTGATCCTGTGATGTAAAAGTGAGACAGGAACTCTAAAAGTATATAATGAAAACGTCTTTGCTTTCACGATGCCTATACGTCTGCCGCCGAACAGTAATGTGCAAACATTACTACTTTCCGCTTTAAAAAGCGCTGTAGCTTGTGATGTTACTGGGGTAACGGGATCTAAGATCTTACTTCTGTAGGCGACGAGCATAATATCGTGCTGTATATCATCTTAACTAGCGCCGTTGTTATGGGCAAGTGGAAACACTTATCGCCGTGCACATCTCGCTCGTCTCGTCACTTCCTCTAATAATGAAAATAATTTTGAAAAAAAAAAAGCATTAACGGTTAAACCAAAATTGTTCCCTCATAACCACCGCATGCCCGATGTCTCCACGAGATACACAAGACGCGCGTGATTTAATACCAAATTAGATAAAAAGCCGGAGTAACCTTCAGTTTTGGAGATAAAGAGAATACGTTGACCCTACGTCGATGTGACTAAAATAAAAAGTAACACACGCGGTATAAAGTGACCTCGTGCTTTGGGGGAAACTAAAAAAATTAAGTGAAATAATTTTACGATGTTAGATGACGTTAATAAGTTACCGGAGCCACTTCATTCGTGAAAACTCTTGAAGATAATATATGTCAGTAATAATGAAATCGTATTAAGGTATATATCGTTGTTAACATATATATTGTCTAAAAAAGCTTATATAACTTTACTTTGTATATAAGTTATATATGTAATAGTTCTCATTCTGCTGACATTACTTATAACCTATATATATTGTAGTAATGTCATGAACTAAGACAACTTTTATAAAGTGTTATATAACTTCAATATTGTAAGCAATTATTAATAATTCGTAGTCCAAACAAAAGCTCTGACCCGTGTTAGTACAAAAAGCTTGGTTACCACAAAAAAAAAAACACAAACATTTTAAAAGTTACATCTAAATTCATATGTAAATCACACTGCAATACAAGTTAATAATAATGTGCGGCAACTTCATTATTAAGTTAATAACTTGTAACTAATAATAATCCCTTGAAAACATTTTGCATTAACAGATAGAACAAAAAAAAAATCAATATATGCTTCTATAAAGATAAAAGCTTTTTATCTTTTGACAATCTTTTTATAGGAAACCACTTTTGGATTCTTTAGCTTTATACATAAAAATGTAATTTGTTCGAAGGCATAACAGATTGCAAAAATCTACCTGTTGAAAGATAAGAATCTAGATATATTGTTAATATAGTATTCAAAGTTGCTATTACTGAATCTTCGAATTGTTAATATACGCTATTGTTGAGAGAATTCATTTTTTTTATTGAATGAATTTTTGAAAGGTTAGATTCAACATTACCATACGATAAACATAACTTCTTGTAATCGAATGAACGATTATTGGAAACTGTAATATTTAGAACTCTATTAAAAGAATGATTATCAAAGAGATCATTGTAGATAACTATACTTTCATATAAATAGTAATTCACAAATTCTAATTTATAAACATTAAGAGGACTTTCATATTGATGAGGAATCTGTAGGTAATGGTAACTTTATATCAGTGACAGGAATGATAACAAATATATATTAATGATGTATTTTTCTCATATCTTCAAATGTTCTTAGCTGATAATAAAACTGTAGATGATGAACTGAATGCACGAACAGAATACTCTGCTATTATGACGTTAAAACCGGAACTTTGCAATGCCATCTAGCTAGAAGGTTACGAAAAACCCTACCGTCGATCAAACTTCAGAATAGATGACCCAGGAATCAAGACAAGGACTTCGCTGTTACAAAGAAAGCGATAAACCACAGAGGCAGTGACCAAGTTCGATGATATAGCGAAATGCCTTGATCATTTGTCAAAATCGCACAGTACACCGATAATAAAACATCTCACAAACTCACTTAATCACGGACTCGAACCCGGGCGCAGTTCGCAGCGAACATTGGGATAATCGTACGATAAATAAAATCGTACACGATTGACCATCGTAAACCATACTTCGGAATACATTAATCGAATCATCAATTACACGTGAAGCACCAAAAAACGGGCAAAGTGTAGAACCCTCACAATGCGACGCCGACTGTACCGGAGACTGCGCACCGAGTTGCGAATCACAAATCCGTGAAATATACTTGCCAGCTCAGCACCATTTGTCATGAGCGTGAATAATCGGCCGATGTGGTGGCCTGATAAATTATTTTTGGCAGGCTCTTTAAATTGTGATCTTAAGCAGCCACGGGCGGTCGGCCCTGGGCACCGTGCTTTTATTTTGCATTAATAACGTTGTAATGATACGGAGCAAATAAATATTAACCCTAATCGGCGATCGGTTTGCTTTGAATTTGTCCGCATTACATGATCGCTCAGTATTACTCACATTGCTTTTTAAATTAACTCTATTATAATTGTTGTTAATCAATTTAGCAACAATTGATAATGTTTTATACTCTAGACGCGAAGGTAAATGTTCCTGGATGTAATGATGATATTCGTTCATGTCCATCATCGAAAGAATTCTTAAGTCAATTTCTTGTAAGCAATGCTCTTAGTATTCTTTGTGCGATTAAATTAGAAATCAGGAAAGCCGATTCACCGACGTAACCTTTTGACTCCTGAGGCTGAGATGGTAGTATCGATGGGCCTTTGAGAAATAGAGTGCAGGAGACGCCGCAGAGTAAACAAATCTTCCACTGATAGACGATAGCGGCGAACAACGTCGGTTGAGGATAATGATGATGTTTGAGAATTTTCAATTCTGTGGAAATCAAATTTATCAATATTACCCCAGAATAATAACACTTGAATATATTTTGCTGTTTTGTTATTTTATTTATACCATCATCATCATTAGCCGATATACGTCCACTTCTGAACAAAGGTCTTCCCGAAATATCCTCACATTGATCGATACTTCGCTGCTTTCAGCGTTCGGCATCAGGAGTCGTCGTTTATAGAGGTTAATATGGGGAGATTTGGGCCATTTCCCATCACGCTGTCCCAATGCGGGTTGATGGGAGCCAGAACCTGGTTTGTTGATTAGCAGGATGCAGCACGAGCAGGTGAGGTTGGCTTGGATCCCGTGAGTTGTTGTGCGTGAACCCTTCACCCCTTTTGTTATGATTTTATTTTTCAACAGTATACTTATAGAAGGAACTTACTAACACGAACGATATAGTTTAGCGGAAGAGGTAATATTTCCTTTTATCCGTGCTTTTGAACTGATAGTTAAATTTAACAAGTTATTTACAGACGAACGTAAAGGAAATTAGCAGCAATAAAAACGTAATGCTTACATTTTTTTAAATAATTAATTTAAAGTGATTTAATGTATAAATTAATCACAGAACGAGCGCGGCTAAACGAAACGTATCAATTAAAGTGGTTTTTATTAAAGCCTCGATGATGTAAACAGGATTCTAATGTCTACAAATTTAAATATTTAAATAAGGTCCCACTTATCATTTATAATCTAGATCTAGACCCGTCCACTGTTTCGATTCGATATGTTTGTTTTTGTTACTTAAAATATTTTTTATTATAGTAAAATTTAAGCTTTTTGAAATTAACTAAATATTATCAAAAGCCGTTGCTTTTACAAATACTTGCTTTTGCAAGGACGTAAGACTAGACAAGGAACACTGCTGCTGCTGCAATAATCTGTTTTAAATCATGCTTTTCTTTATCTATGATGAGGTCGTGGATGATGAAGTCTTCGGCCAGAATACTATAGCTCTTGTAACTTAAGTTTCAATACAGGTATCAAAACAACTGCTGTGATCCTCCCCGCTCCTAATCGAACCGAGAACAATTTATTATATTTTGTAGAGGTACTGAGAAGGGGTACGGGGTCTCTGGTGAATGACAACACACGCAGCAATATCAGCACTATAGTGGTAAAGAAAGAGCAATTAAAAGCACAGAGCCAGATACTAACTACAATAGTATTACGAGGATCCAGAAAGATCCAGAGATGGATACAGATGTATACTTCGTGATAGGCTACTAACACGATTCTTGGTATTACAAAGATCCAGAGAGATCCAGTTAATGGATAAAATTATATACTCCGTAACGACTTAGTGATCCAAGTCCTGGCATCATGAAAATGCAGAGAAATCCTGTTGAGGGATACATTTGTATACTCCGTAATAACTCCTAAATATTTGTGTTATGGTAGGTGATAGCGCGATCTATTATTTGTGGTGGCGCCATCTGTTGAGGTGTTTGAAAATTTCTTCTTACAATTTTTATAACAGTAAACATTATAATGTTATATTTTGATAAATCCAGACAAGTTTTCCTTTAAGTCTATACAGTCATACGTAAAGAATTAATTGAGATCATTTCGTTTTTCTGTCATTTAAGAGAGCTGCTCTCCATTTCTTATCAAATCCATCATTTATTATTCAAGTTAAACTTTAGATTGTTTTAAATATTGCTTCATCTAATTTTTATTCCTCATCGAGTAGTGACATTTGTCAAATTAATTCCACATCATCATATCATGATACATCAATGACAAAGGCCTAGCTACAGGTGAGGTAAAAAATAATCTGTCACAACAGGCGACAACAAATCATAGTCGGCGTGAGCGGTCGTTTGTCGTGAACAATGAGCTGCGTACAATTATGCGCAGGAGTTGAGGAGCACGCGTCGAGTCGTGGTGTCAGTGCCCGCGGCGACGTGTCCTTAGTGTTTTCATCCGTAAGTGGTACTACCACACAATAGCTGATATAATGCAGCTTCTTAAATAAATGATTATATTAAATTTATTACCCGATGTTTCCAGTGCTTTGCAACAGCCATGATCATGCTGAAACTGAGGGGACCGATGTACCTACAGCTCTTTAAATATTGTTTACAGGCCTACTTTCAATGAGATCAATATCTTGAAGTCTTCTAATAGTTTGTTTGTATTTGACTTGAATTTCATCAATAATAGGA
The DNA here is from genome assembly GCA_029034505.1 of Ornithoptera priamus. NCBI lineage: Eukaryota > Metazoa > Arthropoda > Insecta > Lepidoptera > Papilionidae > Ornithoptera > Ornithoptera priamus. Next base: position 26,674 of record JARDWD010000392.1, read on the forward strand.
AATTAAGTATTTGGCAGCACTCGATCATCTTCTATATAGAAATTAGTATTATTTTTTCATTTCATTAGCATCTAGAATAAACCCTGATAGGACGGAAGAACACCTATGTCTACGTCATATATTGATGTATGTTATTCCCGCAAATATAAGAATTCATTATTTAACTAGATAATTCACAATTCCAGTACATATGCGTATATTTTTGATTTATATAGTTATTTGAAAATTTTATAGACGCACCATCAACGGCCGCCATCTTGTCATGCATGTTGTGACGTCATCGTGTATACTATAAAGTGATATTACTTAAACTGATACTACATCTAGGTTACCTTCAATGTTCTCACGAGCTTTTACGTCTCATACTGTTGTGAACAATCTATCTAAAAAGTACTGAAAATTGAGAGAGATTTAAACTAAAACTTGTCTAATTACAAATCTAAGAACACAATGGTCTTTTGTTATTCTAAATCCTTAAGTACCTTATATCTGATAGATGTGATTTACATTAAAAATTTTTGATTGTTTGCTATGATTTATGATCATTTCATCATCATCATATATATCCGGAAGACATCTACGGTTTGATATAGAGCTGAGAACCTCATCGATGCTGATTCCGCTCTGACCGCATTCGGCGCTGAACATTTGATTAGGTTGTAATATTCAATTTGATCCCGCGGAATATACAAAACGTCCGTTTGTGCGTTTATACACTTGACATCCATTGTTAAGTTATATTTGTATATCAGCGTAGTATATAAAACAGATTTGCGAATAATTCTATGACCAGAAGCAATGTTTACATCATATATCAGTACCTGTCACGCGTGCGAAATTTAACAAACGCTTGCGAACCCCGCCGTTCATCCAAATGGTCTTATTAAATCACTTTAGGTATACAACCCACATTGTTTTTGATGCCCTAAAACATCACCTATGCCTAAGGAACAAAGTATATTATACTATATTGCCTTTACCATGTGGGAAATCCTAATATTTCTTTATCATCTTTCTTGTTGTACCTACCTTTTGGAATTGATTAATCGTTGTAAAGAAATACTTCATTTGCAACGGAAACGTTTATATATCGATTTTTTTAAATAAATATTAACCCTTCAATATCTATAAGAGCTTTTAACCATAGATCATAAAGGGCTTCCGTTAGTTTAACGCTTACGTTTAACTGTTTACATGGAAGCTTTATATCGACAGTCTACTTTGGATATTATAAGTTCTTCTCAAGTGTCTGATGTATTTTAAAAGTTAGATATTACATTAAGTTATTGTTAAACTATTCAGATTTTAATATAATTAAAATGAATGTAGTGTATGAGATTATAGTTAAATTTTTCTATTAAAAACCATGTTTGGATAGGTGTTGATTGCTCGGTCTCCACAATGCCGGTGGATGCAAAACAAACATTACTCGTACATTAAAGTTTCATCGGTAATTATGTTTAATAGCCTCATAAGTAATCACTGCTCCGTCTTCATGGCTGCAGCTGACGTGAACGTATCCCTTAGATATGACACTCTCACACCTAGAAGTGGCAGATATAACAAAACGAGAACAGATTAAGTATTGATGAAGAATTGAAACAAAACGGACGGAGCCGCGGGCGAAAGCCAGCTCTAATTGAGTATAATGACATGCATCAACAGCAAGATAAGGCAACTGGCATGAGACATACTAGGCCAGTTACATGTTTTTGCTTGATAGTGGTAGCGTAATTAATGGCAAATTAAATCACTGCCACCTCCGTGCTAGCTTGTGGTTCGATTGGATTCTTATTAGCGTGCCTAAAGCCTTGTACAGGATTACTAGAAAGCTAGGTTATATGCGTCACGGAATGGAGCCGATTACAAAGATTTCAATTGAATGGAGTGACACAGAACTGCGCACATTTATTGTTTGGATTTGGCGAAAGTGAAGGCGATCCATCTGTTGCAGGATGTGTATCACATGTCCTCGTAGCGGTGATAGCTCAGCAGTAAGCTCAAAGATGCGATGCTTCGATTTCCACTGAAGTTATGCGCCAAGTTAGGGAAAAACTCACAAGTAAAGAATATCGTCATCATTACCAGTCGATAGGCGTCTACTGCTAAACATAGGCCTCCTCCAAAGATCTCCACGTCGATCGGTCACACGATGCTCGCATCCAGTGTGTTCCCACGATTCTCACCAGATCGTCAGTTCACCATATGAGAGGCCTCTTAAAGTAAACAATATATTCTATACTTAATTTTGGATGTATGTATCTTTAAACTGTATCCCATAAATATCTAAAGGGTCTACAAATTGTCGATGGTTGAAAATAAATCTCAATCAACATAGTAAGATCATAGCATAAGTTGAAATCGATTCCTGATCAGCTCTGTTTCTCATGTACAGGGTATTGGTGTTGTATAATGGGTGGTAAGGCGTGAACGGAAACACCTTATCCGAACTCAATTGTCAACCACACCAGCACGCGTTGGTTTTACTCATTGAAGAACAGACGGCGTGGTTCAATTTCTCTGACCTGCGTTGTTCCTCCTGCTAGGTAACAGATCAGAATCCGACGACCAAGGAATAGCGTATAACCATCATCAGACATGAGGCTACAGGGGCTTTGAAGTTTTAAAAATTCTTAAGTCTGGTGGAGATAGCAATGGGAAAGTACTACACAAGGAGATTTTTCATCATCACGCATCAATACACCAAATTCATAGACGGCAGACGCTTCGCTCCACATCGAAGTCCAATATCGCCGCGATAATTACAACTGTGTTGACCCACGTAATAATTTACATTAGAACTATTCACCACCAGCACCTGGTAACGGTACTGTACCACACAATTAATCTTGCCACAATCGCCCACTTAGGGCCGGTCCGGACGCGGGGCTAGTGACGTCAATTGGTCTGTCAGTCAGCGCTGACAGGGCGGCCGGCCGTATTAATGAATTCAGCTCCGCCGCTAATACACAGCTATCTTAAGTGGCTAGGATCATATTTCAACTACTCGAGATTTCCATTTGACTTAGGTAATGCTTTATTTATTTATTTATCCTTGCGGCACACGGTTCACATTGATGGTCATTCCACCGAAGAGATATTACACACAAATGTATAACTAAATACAACCTGTTCAGTCGCGGACAGGTCTCTGTTGCCGAAGACCGTTTAGGTATAACAACCAAGCCTGTAGTTTTGGGCTATTAAAAATAGGATTAATGTAGTCCTTGCCTGTCGTATAAGGCGACTAAAAGGGTCCTCGGGTTCATGAGCCTTGATGGGCCTTCAAAACTCAATAAGCGAACCTTAGGAATACGGCAAATGCATGGTGGTATTGTATAACCCGTAGCACAGCGAGGGTTGCGATGTTTTAGCCAGAGTGCAGAGGAGCACTGGTGCGTTCCGTAGGTAATCCCGGATTCCCTCCTTAGTGGGTAGAAGCCCCACAAAACTCTTGAATTCCACTCAGAAGCAAGGTATCTTTTATGATGATTTCCCCTGCAATAAAAAAACACGACCACCAACAAACGAAACAGAAATGTTCAATCCATAAAGAAGTACAGAGTAACTAATTCACTGCTGGTAGGTCTTCTGCTCCCATTCCTGCAAACAGTAGTGCGTAAATTTTGCTGTGTTCCGCCTCGAAGGATGCTGCAGCTAATATAATATATTGGAGTAACGACACTTAACATCTATCTAAAGCGACGAGCACAATGTGCAGTGTATATTATCCTAACTAGAACTACGTCGTTACGATTAAAGACGCATCTCAATCATCAGCGAGATATTTATATTTATCATCATCATCATCAGTCGATAGACGGTCACTGCTGGACATATGCCTCCCCCAAACATCGATCGGTCTCGCAGTGCTCGCGTCCAGTGTGTTCCTGCAACTCTCACCAGATATTCGATACACTTTATACGGTCTTATCGGGTGCAACGGTCCCCCACAACAACTTACGAGACCCAAGGCTTCACTTGCTGGTAATGCACCCTGCTAATCAACAAACGAGGCTCTAGCGTCCACCGAGCCGCATTGGGTCAGCGCGCTGGGAAATGATTCAAACCCGCTCAAATGAATGAACCCCCTATTTACATTATATTATATTAAATAACTGAAAAGGCTGATTATTTAATATATAACATACATAATATATTTGAATTTACGATGAAAAAAAAAACTTATTGATTTATCCTCGATAGTAGACTAAATCATAAATGTCGGGAAGGTAGCGATTTAACAAGCAATAGTATATAACGAGTATATATTAATTTGTCATTGAAATATTAATGAATAATATATATATATTTTCCATACTTAATTTAATTTAATACGTCCATAGTTATACTGTATAATTATTAATTGCCTTGTATGACAAGATTATATTTATGTGTATTTTAAAATTCAAGGACAAATCGTATAGTATCGTCAAAATTTGTAAATATACTTTGAATCGCTTGTGTGCTCTCATTCTATAGAAATACTTTTAAAGTTTTACAAACATCACTTAAAGTCATTCGTTTACTACGTCATCATCTCAGCCGATAGACGCCCACTGCTGGACATAGGCCTCAAACATAGATCTCCAGATCGATCGGTCCCGCGTTGCCCTTAAAACCGCCGGACACTAGGCGCCTTCCTTTTTAGAAGTTCATATGGGGGGACTTGTGTCAGTTCCCACCACGCTGGCCCAATGCTGTTTGGTGGGAGCCAGAGCCTCGTTCGTTGATTATCAGAGTGCACCATGAGCAGGTGAGTTTGGCTTGAGTACCGTGAGTTTTTGTCCGGCACCCCTTACATCCCTTTTGTTTTGACTTATTTTTCAATAGTATAAAACAACTTAATAACACGAATGTTATATTTTTACTTTATTTACTTATATTGTATATATAATGTTTCATCTACATAAAAAAAAAAATTACACAACGGATCGTGTATGTTGTACAAAGTAAATTTTAACTTTCTACCTATGTGGAGACTTATCTATAACTTTGCCACCATGAGGCCAAGAGACTTGAAATTTGGTAGGAATATTCCTTTCGCCATGTATAAGTCTTCTGAGAACAGATTTTACAAAATTCTATCCTCGGATGGGGTGCGGGGGTGCTACAGCCAGTAAAACGGGAGGGGAACAGTTGGTTATGTATATTATAACTTATCATATTTTATATTAATATTATTAACTATTTAACACTTGCACAAGATAAAAATCTTCCAAAGCTGATTACATTGGCATAAATCTTAACCGCTTCCGAAAAATGGTAGTGCCTCCTTTAATCTGGTGACCAAAATGTTGTGGAGCATAGATGATAGCAGAGTTTGTCCGAATAGATCCAGTTACCACGTTTGTAATGTAATTAACGAAAGCTGCTCCAGCTGATACATGAAAGGCGGAGTAATTTATATAAGCTTGCTTCTACATCTTCATCACTGTCATTTTTTTTATCCGACAAGTAACAAGACCGGCGAGATGAACACCTGACGGTGATAACAACATGGATCTAGTTATGATGATATACACAGCACAATATTATGATCATCGTTTTAAGATATGAAATCTCGTTCAGAAACTTCACTAGCTATAACGCCCTTCAAACCGGAATAAAACAATGCTTGCACACTATCTGTTTGACTGCAGAAATAACTGCGGTTGTAGCTACTAAGTGAAAATATGTTACGTTAGTTTCAATAATACTTGAAAGTTAACATACAGAGTAACTTACCCTTAAAAGTTTGGTGTATTCCTCATTCCCCTCGGTGCTCTTGGCAAGCTCGATTGGTAATCACCACCGATCCGATGGCGGCGTTAAAGGTAATTTGTGGCAATTAAAACAATTGTGAGGCAACGTATCGGGCTCACGGTCGCATTGGTACCTCGTAGCAGTTGTACGGGGGTAACGAATCGCTAATAGTTCAACCGGGTTTGATGTGGCCGACGCGGTTAAGCCGAATCATTTTAATTGACTACACGTCGAATATATTCACACACTTGTGACCCTTCCCCAAATCCAAAGGTTTTGTACGTTTACGCTACAATTGTATATCTACATATATCCAGAGATTCATTGATCTCATCTCGCGATCTCCCAAACTGTTACTCGTAAAGATAAAATTTAGTAGAGACATAGCTTCTGTTATTCAGAGGTCAACTAAGAATGGATTTAATAAATTTATTCTCCAAAGTCGCAGGGGTGTTAGTAACGGGAAGTCGGACAAATGGAGGGAATATTTCAGACAAATTTCAAATCTAAATCTGTATTACAGCTAGCAAAGTGGGCTACTACTATTACTATATATTAGAGTAATAGACACAATTAGATCTTAACTTACTGTAGTCTTGATAAGAATAGAGTAATCAGATTGTAGGTAAGCTCTGACCTGTCGTGGAAGGCGACTGAAAGAATCTTCGGGTTGGGAAGTAACCAAGCTAACATACAAGTGAGCCCGTTAAAGGCCTTGCCTGTTTAAACCCACTATGTCGAAGTAGAGAAAGGTACTGGTGGGTTCCTTAGGAGTACTGGAGCAAGAGTGAACCCCACGCAGCTGTAACTACCCCTACAGAAAGATTTGAAGTAATAGGAGTGTGCGTTATGCTTTTCCAAGTTGGTACGTGTGTATTGATTTTTCTATTTTTCGAAGTTACTACTATTATCTGTTGCCTCTACAGGCACATCAGTTTCCACCACCTTCGCCTTAAGTGTAATTTAAATCGAAATCAATTTGGTTGTTAAAGTTAATCAACCGATTGAATGTTACCGTTATCCGTCTGATTGCGAGGGGTTTCGGTTAAGTTACCATTCCCATGGAGGCAGCTATTACATTCGTAATATTTAAGTAAACGCCGGAACGAAATCTTTAATGTCTGTTTGTTGTATCCACTTGCGCATGTAATTACAATCGATTTAATCATTCAAATTAACCGAAAGAAAATCGATACGATCGATTAATGGTTGAACATAAAAAACCCTTCAAAGGACGCGGACACAATACTAGCCCGAAAACGAGAAAAGGATGTTTGTATCCTTCACACTATGTTAAATTGGAGTAAAGCTGAAACTTAAGTATATGAATACTAACAGCGGATATACTACAACTTAGTTATCACAACAATATGGAAGTGGAAGCTAGTAAGGCGGTTTTTAAAAACACCCTGAGGTCAACCCCAATCCAAAACTAGTAGTTCCGGAATCGAACTAGACACTCCTGAGTTATAAAGTCAACAGCTGGCTGCTGTACTACCAAGGCAGTTAAGTAAAGTATAGTATTGAAATAAAATAGATAAATAGTCTAGAAAAAGATCGGAGATTTCTCTTCACCTTCAGTCATAATGATTCCTCTCGTTAGTCCAGTAATTTAACTCGCTACAGCGACTTTCGAACCGGAACTATAGTACACCTGCTTATTACTTTACTACAGGGTATATTCTAGACTAGATGTAGTAGATCTATTTACATCATCATAAAGAAATAAGTAGAGTAAGTATACTAAAAATAAGACTTTAGGATACATTGTCATCTAAAGCCTTAAACAATGATGCCGTTTAAGTTAAATAACATAAAAATCATATTGAACTTAACAGCAACTTTAACAAATAATATGTCTGTTTTACTTGTACAAGTTTGCTATATATCTTGTACAGCTTACAGAAATTATGATGATGATCATCACCGTCATTACCAATGGACGTCCACAGCTGGACCTATGTCTTTATAAGATATTCAATGAGCTATAGCCTCAATGAGATGTAATCGAACATTTAAGGTATATAAATGTTCAATTATATCTTTCAGAACAGGTTCGCTCCACTTAAGCCATATGGAGTAAGAATTTACATGAAATTTCCGCAAGACAGACAGATCTACCCAACAGGAAGTCGAGTAGAAAAGTATATATGTTGTATACACTCGTATATATATATAATATATAAATCTGTATATAGATACTTATTGTAAGAATACCTCTCTAATGATACAGTTCTTATGAGAGTCAGAGGATCGTTTTCTAAGGTAATGATAAAGGATAACCGATATACATGTACCAGTTACGTTACATCATTTAAGTACTCTTCATCTGTTGACTATGCTATAAAAAAAACAAGTAGATAAGTGAAACTGAAAGTAAACAGGCACAAGTAACATCTAACTTACAAACGAACATTTATAACGACCACAGATTGCTCCAGAAACATCTTTGTCTACAAATCATGAACATCGTCAGCTTAATCATTTTCGTGTTACTCAAAACGTTGCGGCTTAATTCTACTCTGTGACAGTAAATAACTCTAATCATGTGATTATTTTAGAAACAAAAAAAAAAAAAAAAACTACGTCACGCGATACTCGAATTAAGGTAACACACGAGAGACCAAAGCGTCTGCATTTTTTGTCTGCCTTACTGAGAAATGTTTGTTTATCATAAAATGCACAATTGTACTTCAAGTTAAAGTTAATAAAATAAATCATACGATTCCTGAAATCTATTAAAGTTATTGAACGGATCTATAGATCATCGATTGCTGAAGTTATCAGTAACAACGTCGAGATATATTAAATGAAATTTGTATACAAAGACGTGATTTACTTTTCACAGATAATAATATTCATTACTATATGTTTTTTTTTTGCTATGATTAAGGATAATTTTATACAGAATCCTATATGTAATATAATTTATCCAAGGATACCATCCAAGATAGTGCAAAAAAAGTTGACTAATTTGAATGGTAGATAAATACACCAGTGGTGTTTAATTTCATCTCTACAGTGTAACAAGTAACAGACACGCAACCGTTATTATAGTAAGTTAAGTATTAGTATAAAAACTTAAAAATCTTGCATAAAGTTAAACTATTTGTTTATATAATTAACTATAGCACAATTCTGTTAAATATTTAACCAATTCAACGTCTGCGGTTAGTATTAAAGTATAGTCAACTTTAAACCTAAAGACGGTATGGAACGAACAAACTTCATCCTGTTTTTTAAATACTTGATATTTATTACTTTAAATATTAAGAATACGTTGGATGTAAAAAAAAATATCTATCAGCCATTATTTGCTAATGTTCTTACTTGAACACAGTAAACCTGTCGAGTATTAACTCAGGTACAGACGAAAGGTGTGCGAGAGGGATGAGACGCGAGTTTGCCCTACGCACACACGGTTCGTATTACCGGTAACAAATGATTTAACTTCAAGTTACAACAACATTAAAGCCATTCGTAACTTTCACTTTAATATGACAATAATTAAAATGATATATAAAAGATAGTTAAGAATAGAAGCAAATTCAGATGCGGCGATTAGACGAGTCTTCCGGTTCGCGGGTTTTGAAGGTCGTTCCTCAATAATCATCATCATCATCATCAGCTTTTGTTTATCCGCCACTAGCTATATAAGTCTGTAAGCCTTCCCCAATGTCTAACACCAAATGCGATGCTCAGCTTCTCGCATCCACCCACTTCCGACCGCCCGGACGATGTCGTCGGTCCATCTGAAGAGACGGCGTCCAATACTTCTGAGACCTGTAAGCGGCTTCCACTCCAAGACTTTTCTTCCCCATCCGTCAGTCACTAACACGACCGACATGGCCGCTCCACTGCCACCTCAGCTTCCAGATTTTGAGAGCTACATCGACAACTTCAGTTCTCCGTCGAATTTCTTCGTTCCGGATTTTATCCCTTAGGGAAATACCAAGCATAGCTCTCCACCGGTCGCTGTGCTACTTGGAATAGGTGGATCAGGCCGTGATCAGTTGCCTCCATGGTCGGGTGCCAAGTCTCTGCGCTGTAAGTAAGATCCATTACAACAGTCCTGCTAAGATATGTGACCGAAGATTGGTCTCCAGTTTCCCTAGTAGAGTAAAGATCCTTGAATGGTCAATGTTGAACCCATAACTTGATATAAGATGACAGTTATGACTAAAGGAGTTTTAGTGGGTACCAATTCTAACTTAATCTGACAGTCCAAAGGAATGAAATATTACTTCGTTTAAAAAAAAAATTGTCAGTAATAATAAATTATTTGCTTACTCATAAAAAAAACTGTGGGTTACGTCTGAAGCTGAAAATCAGGGCTGCAGCATGTAGGTGAGTTGGTTGCTATTTGGGTGCGATACAAATGTCCAACAGTGGACTTGATGATGATGATGATGTGTGTGTGATCTTCTCATGCATGTCATTATCTCCTTCTTCTTTATTTCTTATTTGAAGTATAAATAAGGGCACAAATATAAACAACAATAAGATTAAGTATCAACATCATCATCTTCAGGATAAAAACAAACCAAGTAATTTAATACAAGATAAATATAAACGTACGCTCTGTTTGTAGACTAATCTGTGCTATTCGTCATTATTGTATGGTTTTTTTTGTTGTTAGCGTTATTATCCATCCGGATCCCCATCAGCTCCGTAATGATATGAAACCAAATTACAAGTCTTCGGATTTTGGAAGCCTATTAACATACCTAGCTACGTTAAACTTGTTGCGTTCGGCTGTTCCTCCATAATGGCCGGTGTGTGGGTTCAGATTGGACCCTGACGCAATGTGACCCAGACACACAAAATTCCTACGATTTCACTTTTAGGCTGTGCCTAAAAAAACCTAGACTAAAAACCTGTGATAAAGGCTTTAAATATAAATAATGTACTTTAATATATTTCATATGTGCATAGAACTTCGTTCAACGCTATACTTAAATTAATATATTTTTGCTTCCCACAAATGTCCCAAACGTGGGCAAATTGGGGATTGATTTTACTCCTCTAAACAGCTTTATTTTGTACTCATTATCGATTCTATTATAAACGAGAATCGATTATCTTTATTTGATTCTTACTAAGATATATATCCCATTAAGTGTTGTTACTTTGCACAGGTTAAAGTAAATTGATTGTGCAGGTTAAATCTAAACCTTTTTTGGAGGTAAGGAGTTATTTATTAAACTACTGTGTTCCAGTAAACAAATAACCGTTAAACAATTAAAATGAAATCAGTCCAACCCACAACTGTCGACTCATAATGTCGGACTCTTTGGACGACGGAGCTGCTTCGTAATTACTGTTCGTAATCAAAGCGTAATTTAAGAGGAGAACCAGATACTAATGCTGGGATGGAACCCGAATCACGGTTTCTGTGCCGTTTCCACGGAGATACTGTATTTTTTTTTATTAACATTTTTCATTCAATTTCGGTTCCAGAATTAGAAGTGGCTAAGAAACACCGACAATGACACAGGTAGACCTATAATTACCTCCCCCTTCACCGAGCCGCCGTCTCCCCTGCACCCAAATTACTGTACCGACCATTAACCACTACGCGAGCCTTATAAAAAAGCTCGGAAGAATAAAAAAAAAAAAGAAAAAAAAACCTCATATCTCGTCCGTACCAATGACGGACGTTGTGTTATAATCAAATGATTTTCAACTTTACAACCCTTATCTCAAGCGTCATTATTAAACAGAAATCATCAAACAATCATCAAACGTATGCATCGATGTGAAATGTACGAATAGTCATTTAAAAAGCTTCAAATGTTTCAGTCAAATAAAACCTCCTTTCGTAATTCTTCATTGTTTTCTACATTATCAAAAAAAAATAACTAACATCATCATCATCATCAACCGATAGATATCCACAGCTGGACATAAGCTCCCCCCCAAAAAATCTCCATATACAGTCAGCAGGCCTCGGGTACCGTCGGGCACTAGAGGCCATCGTTTGTAAGGGTTCATATGGGTGATTTGGGCTATTCCCCACCACGCTAGCCTAATGCGGGTTGGTGGGAGCCAGAGCTTCGTTTGTTGTTTAGCAGGGTACACCACGAGCAGGTGAGGGTTAGCTTGGCTCCCGTAAGTTGTTGAACGGGACTCCTTTAGAAGCTGATAGCTCCGATGGTATATGAATATTTCGATGAGTGAGCAGGTAATATTGGTGGTATGTCTCTGTTGCCGCAGACCGGATAGGCAGACATTATCATATTCCGGTTTATTGGGCGTTGTGGCTGGTGTAATTACTGGGGTAACGAGACATCTTTTGTCTCAAGCGATTTAATGTTGCGTGTCGTGTCGTTACCGTTATGTTAATGTCACGATCGTCTCATTGTTCATTGAATAAAAAAAAAGGTTCACCTGGTGGTAAGTGATACATCATCGTCATTATCAGCCTTTATTTATCCGCTGCTGGATATAGACCTTCTCCAGTGTCTTCCATCAAACGCGATCCTCAGCTTCCTCAGTCCTGATGTAATCGACGGTCCATTTGAAGGGAGAGCGTCCTACACTTCTGCGTCCTGTACGCGGCCTCCACTTCAAGACTTCTCTCCCTCATCAGACGATGATCGGTAGATTCTGATGATGTAAGCGCTTGCAAGCCACAGCCACTATGACAGCTCATCTGATACTGGGCTCGTGGACCTGGATCCACGACCTATTAGGATAGCCGATAAATGATACGCCCGCCCATAACAATACGGCGCTAGTTAGGATGTTATACACTACACATTCCGCTCGTCACCTGAGACATAAGATTTCGAGTCTCACTACCCCTGTAACTGCACTAGCTACTGTTTGTCGGCTGCAGCAGGCGCTGCGCTACCTACTTACCACCAGTAAATACCATTTCCAACTTATCGCAAAACACATCCGTAACTTCATCAAAACGTTTTACTGACCATAGAGTTAGTAAAAGCATTTCTTTTGACTGTAATTTATGAAGTTAACTGCGGGATCTTAATCCCATAAAAAAGTTTAACGGCAGTATTCATGGCTTTAATTAAGATAGCTTCGGCCATGGCCGATGCTGAACAGTTTATTGTGATAAGAAAAAAAAAAACTATAATGCATCAGGTGAATACATTTTACGCTACTACTAACTTCTCCACTGTATTGAACTACAAATTTAACTATTTTTTTTTCAACAACGAAGACTGTGGAGCTCTTCTCAAAGTGTTACCATCAGATTACAATAAGGTGGTGATATTTATAACCGGGGTGTAAGGGGTTCCGACCAATATCTAAGGGATCCCGAGTCAATCTCACCTGCACGTGGTGCACCCTGCTGAATATCAGACGAGGCTCTAGCCACCCACCAACTGGTGGCTCAGTGGTTGGATAATGATGATTTATAACCACCACTCAAACTCACCGGTGGTGGGTCCACATTGCTAGAGACTGTTTAGGTACCACCGCAGCTCCTATTTCTGCCGCCTAATATTACTAATAACTACTAAAATTACTCGAGTAATGAAACTTAACTTGTATGATCTCAAGGCGAACACAATGTCGTGCTGTGTATGTCATCCTAACATCACCTCATTATGGGCAGGTATTTACCATCAGGTGAACATCTTAGTCATCAGTAGAGTAAAAGTAATGTCCATTCTAATCGTTGTTACGGAGGAGCTGCTGCTTCCATACCCCTCTATCCTTGGCTGGCTCAAAGCATCATCAGAGCTCTTGGAATGTTCAATACGCCAGCACATAACTACTTGGCGCTAGTTAGGATGGCACACAAAACATCACATGTTACTTGTCGCTTAAAGACTACATATTAAGTATCGTTACCCCAGTAATTTCTCGCCCGTCGTAGCTACGACGCCCTTCAATCCGGAACACAGAATTATTTGCACATTACTGCTTGGAGGTGGAAAACACGAACAGCGATTTAACCTACCATTTAACCGAATAATGCATACACTGCTGTAAATCCTATATTCACTAGCCCCCTCTCAATTTAAGAACAATAAACTGGGGGCAAACATAATTAGATCAGATTTACGATCGGGGTGGAAAAAAGAGAAGTTTAATATTGATTAGACTTTGTAAAAGGTTTATTAAGTATAATAATCGCTGAAGTTTACGACTGCGATGCCATAAGCGTACCGCAAATTGCTAGACAGCGCCGGGCCAAATTAATTGTAATCAACGTTGCGCTTTTACGGCGGCCATTTATTAATTATACATTTAAAAAGTCGTCAATCTCACCGCACACCCATCCCGTAGTCGCGCTTGTATCTAATTTTTTTTTTTTTCATTTTATTTACAGACCGACATTTCGGTCAAGTAATGAATATCGCTTTTTATTACTTATGAGGGCAAATGAATGACTTTAAATAACTCTTTAGAGCGCCGATACGAGGCCGCTATATTTAAATAACATATGTTATTACTATTGTTTTAATTAAGAATTATTAATGTTAATTTATATCTGTACATGTTCCCGATCGTAATTTAAAGTTAGATTTGAAATTTGTCTAAAATATTCCTTGAGAGCAACCGCAACCGCAAATGACTTTCTATAGCAACCGCATAAATAATACGAAATAAAAATGTTTACTAAAGTTAATTAGAAATAAAATAATGAAGCATCAATGAAATACTAAAAACAAATAGCCTATATCCATCTACAAATCACTCCGCGTGAAATGCTCCGGTTACCATGTCGATAATTTCACTAGTTTTCAAGTGATTGGCGAACAAAGAAAATCCGTTTTCATTATAGAGATAGGAGATGACCATTTGTATATGTATAAGAGATTTTCACCAATGTAGAGAGTCATCTCGATATCTCTGGATTCATTAGGCTTACAGAATTGAAACTTGGTACCAATACTCTATTTGCCGAGTATAGGTCAACTAAGGACGGCCTTTATTAAATATTATCCCCAAAAGAGGTTTCAGAGGTGTTAATAAAGGTAAATAGCCCGAGGAGGGTAGGTTACCGCCGGGCAGGAGTATTTCTGACAAACTTTAAGTCTAACTATCAATTCTTCTATATAGACGGTCTCTGACAACAGAAACCCAGTATTAGTATTATAAAACATTTGTTATAACAGTCTATGTAAATTTTTAAAAGGGTATATATAATTTAAATAATACTTGTTAAGATCTTCCCTCCACATAAGAATCAAATTTCACAATGGCCGCATAATATGTAAATTCCAATAACCGAAGACGTTAGCGAGTAAAAAAAGGCAGTGCGAATTCTTACATCCACCCTAGCTCGACCTAACACCATATTTCCCACTCGGAGCGTTCCCTAAACCCAAGGCGTGACTCTCACCGTTGAACGGGCGCCATATTTGGTGCCAGTTGGTGCCCGTTTAGTGTTCAGTGACAATTAAAGCCGCCGAGGTGGCTCGCCAGCATCACGAGCTCTATTAGCATGTTCGGTGCCACTTTGTTTATTGGCCGATTACTCCGCATGCGTAACTAGAATCGTTTCATCTATGCAGATATAATATATCTTTGTTACTTCGTGGATTTTCTTTTTTTTGATTTTATTTATATAGAACCATAGATATATATTACAATATCTAGTTTTCAATGCTTCTCTAATAATAGCTAGACACATGAGTAATATATTTTTTGTTCAGCCAAACACGTGAAAACTAGTGAACGTAACGACGCAGTAGTATGACCATTCGGCGCGGAATGGATTGTAGATGATAGTATTCCTAGGTCCTCTTCATTATTTTATTCCTAATGAATTTTTATAAACACTTGCGTTTACTATTAATTATGCGGTTGCTATGGTAACGGTTGGTATTGAAAGTCATTTGCGGTTGCGGTTGCTCATAAGGGATATTTCAGACAAATTTCAAGTCTAATTTTATTATACCGCCTTCAAAGCGGCCGAGGGACAGCTAGTAATGAATATGTAAAAGTTAAACAATAGTAGTTATATTATATTTACTATAAAGCAGTCATTAGAAGTATGTATATATATATAGGTGATAGTCAAGGGATGGGAGAGAGTCTTCTTGTATTGGGTCAGTATTTAGTCGGGACAGAATGAGAGTAAATATATAGTAACTTTTAATAATGTATATAAATACACCTATATGAGTGTATATACACCATGTTGTGTACATTCGAAACGTACAAATTTATAATAAACGTGGCAAAGTTTTAACGTGAGCAGTTCAGGAGCAGTATGTATATCTTACAACGCTACAGTGCAGCACAGCCGGCGGCCGAATATGGCAGTAATTGGTAATTCCGCGGAATGCCAGTCCGCTGCCAGTGCGACATCTACATGCCGGGACCGCGGCCCATATACGCGGTAAGCCTTATTGCGAGGCGGTATTAGGCGGTAAGCTTTGGCGGTATTAGTCGGGATTTGTGACTTGAAACGTTTCATACACGACTTAATTTCACCCATTGTTACACTGCAGCTCTTTGTCATAAGGCTAAGCAAAGCAAGTGGTTACAGAGCTCCATAGTACAGTTTTGAAGTCGTGTCACTGATTTTGGTCCTGAAGCTGGAGTAGTCCGGATGAGCACAATATAGCATCGATAGTTTTATATCCGCATCACCTTTAGGCCAAGTGTCATCCAATGTGGAAAAAAAATGTTTGATAAGTTTCATTACTTAAACAGCTAAACTGATTTCGACAAGACAAAGGTATTCTTTACAGTAGTGAAGGTTCTATTATCCTGTATTACGAAACACAATGTACCACTAGTATGGTGTTGAGATGGTCACCTACCAGGTGGATCTAATGACCTGGTGAAGATCGTAAAGTATCTTTAGATAGAGATGGAATCGAACCGAGTGCATTGGAAACCGATTGCGGAAACTTATGTTAACAACAGATATCAAAAGTAAATGATGGTGGTGAATGTTGGCATATAAACCATTCAGTATTCACTTATGTGTATGTGAAGGGCTCTGGAAGTAACTTACTGTTTATTACAATGCCGAAGTGTACCATTACACAATATAATATGGCAGCATTGTTGTTTATTAATATTCATTGGCGCACATAAAACATAATATCAGAAATCGTTGCGTCCATTGCGTGCTTTTTCGATCTATTTTCAGTGCGTTTCAAACAAATTACTTTCGAGAAAATATTTTAAATGCGGCAACAGTACACCGCACAGCTCTTACCACTTTACGACCACCACTACCATCTCGGACTGAACGCTCACATTCTCAGATCTAGCCCGTTGCAATAAAGGTCACCGGCGGTTCAGACGTAACATGGCCTGCGCATGCTCTCGAAGGGCTTTGTTGACATTTTTCAGTTTATGCTTTGCTATTGTAAGATATTGTGTTTATTATTTATTACCCGCAGAGGGAGGTGAGCGGGTGCAAGTCGGGAGCTTTGTTAGGGATGGAGGCTTACTTGCGTTTGTTATTTGTTACGGTAATTACTTTGCATTGTTTTCGATTTGATTTGCCTCTGTGTTTTAACATGTCACCGTGCGAAATAGAATTTTCTAAATGGATTTGTTGTGTGTTGAAATTTCTCCATAGAAAAATATGCGGTTATTTAGTAAACGTTAAAAGGCCAACTGCTCTTTGTCCCTTCCATCCTAGACTCGTTCGAATGGGCAGCGCGGGCCATATAATTATTAAAGTTCGCATAAAAACTTATCGGTATACATTTTACGGCATAATTTTACAGTCAATCCATTTACCGATCACATAAAAGTGTCCTGTTAATAAATTTACAACCGACTATAAAATACTGACGTACCTAACAAATAGCTCATTGACCCCACCACTAAAACTGTAGGTAGTATAAAAAAAAAAAATGTTTATTAACACACAAATCATAAAGTTTGAAAATTAAAAGTTCTCCGAAAAGCGTTTAAAAATCTCACTTATTTAAATGAAGTACGATAATCTTTTAAGGGGCCTCGAAATAAAGACCGCATGGTCCTCAAACCGAAAAACGAAAAATGTGACCCGCGCGTTAGCACGACTCGGGGAGACAAGGTAAAAAAAAAAGAGTAATCGATGTCAGAAGTCGTATAAATTAAATTAGCTACATAAATGAGAATATTTTTAGTTATTATCCGGCGAATAAATATACTGCCGCTATCAATTTGGGCGATTTTTCAATTTGTATTCACGATTTACTCATACATCTAATTCTAAATGCGAGTATATTTATCAGTGTGTTGCGAGCAGGAAGTTCACCTGGTGGTAAGTGACATGTTTATATCAATACGCCATTATCACTGAGTTACTTTAGATAAAATTGATAGCACTTCTCGAAGATACACACTACGTAATCTACAACTCCAAAAACAGTAATATTAATACAGTTCTAATGGAGGAAACAAAATCTTGATGGGATGCTACTTATACTAAAAGCCGCCGATAAAACAGGCCGAGGACCCGGGTCCACGAGCCCAGTATCAGATGAGCTGTAACAGTCAATATGACTCTCAATCGCTTAACATATTCAGAAAACAGAAGATCTAGAATCAAGAAATTAATATAATTCCCACAGGAAGAAAAATCTAGTAATCTTAAAAAGCTTTTAGATCAACTAATAAACTTCTATTAAGCTAAATAATCAGAATCAAGAATAAGCTTCAGATGAATACAAGAGAAGATATTTTAAATCGAGCAAACGTTTCCTGCCTTTGGAGTGAAGTCTTTTAAAACTTTTTGAACATTCATAAACATGTCAAGGGAGACTTCAATAATCTTATATCTGATGGTATTGGAAATTAAATGAGGCCTTATTTATACGATCTCTGGTTACTCGTCATGAAGTACAAACCAAATGGCGTAAACAAATTCGTTGCGATAAGAAACAACACAGCAAGCGATGGCGGACGATAAAGCTTTTCCATGTTAATTATTCAAATGTTAAACGGCCAAGTGATGTCCACACAGGGCTCCGCTCCTACTATATCATCAGTATACAAGGCAGTACGGGTGCTAGTACCAGTTAAAAGGATCCACTAATGGCATCATTTCCTTCCAGCTATTCTGGTTTTTGTCGGTCAATCCGAGATGACGCGCCGCCGCCGACTGCAATTTGTCAATGTGGTTGCAATGAAAAAAACCTGATAGCTGTAGAATTGCACCAACACTTCTGTCGATTGAGCTGCTTGAAACCTTCTATATACAAAAAAAAATTTCTGATATTCAACTACCAAAGCTATTGAATTCTTATATCTTTGTATTGATTATTCAATCAGGTCAAATTTCAACGGTATTTACTTTATAAATTCAATGTAACATAATGGGGTTTTAATAACTCCTTTTTAACTTAATACATAGTGGTAGTTAAAACTCCTACTCTACTTGTTACTCTTGACGAAAAATCGCTATCTGTCTATTAATTTGCTACAATCCTGTAATGTTATTATTTCCATGTTCCTTATCGCTTTCGTTTTCAACAACTTATTTCCTTTATAAAATAAGTTTTATAACATTACCCGTTTTCAGGAGTTTATTAGATGTTAATTAATTATATTAAATGGTCGATTTTGAATATACTTGCTTCTCACGTAAAGGTTAGATTTATTACGGTGTTTATATCTAGCCTGTACTCGCTGCGGCATGTGCGGCGAACACACCTTAGACATACACCGGTTTGATTTCTTCATACAGTTGTGTTCTAAATAATTCCAATAGTTAACCGCAATATTTATAAATATTAACAATTCTGATTAAATAATCAATTTTTAAACTTTCACTTTTCATTCACAAATTTAATTTTATCTATGTATTACTTATATACGTAAGAATAATGTAACGCTATCACCAAGGTCACCTAGGATTATCGAGTAAGAATTTAGATTTCATTTTAATGTACGTTTAGAGTTAATCATTCGACAAACAAAAAATTATCTTCATTGGATTAGACAATGGCCGCGTTTCTTAGCCCAAAAGCAAGTAAACACAGGTTGACATTTAGCTGGCAATCTCCTAGCCCATCAGCTGCATACATTAGAGTTAATAAAGCGTACAAGGTGCTTTTCATTAGTGCAACCCGGCCGGCCATCTTGATACCGGCCGGGCCACTCCGTACCCGGAATTGCGCGGGAGCCTGATAGACGTTTTGTCCTTAGATTTTTTTCGAGCTAATTAGTTTAATGAGGTGTTTTGCGGCTGGTCCACCGGTGAGAGTATTAGAGATGCGCATGCCCCGTCCGCTCGCTTGCTACCCTAATTTAAATGTACTTTTAACCACTCCTAGAGACCGCTGGATCAAGAAAGTAGAATTTAAAGTAAGACTAGGTAAATCAGATTAAGACGATATTAAAGAAAGTAAAATAAGCAGGTAGGATAAGATATAAAGACATATCTATTGTAATACGAATTAATAAGGGAGAAAGAATAAAAGAGGATAAGAAGACGATAAAATGTAGTATAAATTGTTCTGGATTAAAGTATTAGGGGAAAACGGACATAAATCTATTGATTTACATAATTTAGATTGTAGCAAAGGTTACAATAAAACATAATGAAATAGTATTTCTAAGAAATCATGTGAATAGACTTCAGAAAATCAAAGTTGTAAATATTAAGTTCGAAAAGAATAGCGATCTCTAACAATTCATTACTATTAAGGTAGAACTGAAAACTGTAAATGAAACTAATAAATATATACAAATTCATAATCGATCAAATAAAATAATGAATTTTGATATATATACATAAAAGAATATAGATTACATTTCCTTGAATGGGTTAAGTTTAATAGCTATGATCAAAGTCATAAATACAAATTCAATAGAAATAGTCGATACAAATTTTAAAGGCGTATCAAGCGGTCTTAAAAAATTCGTTACGAAAAATTCTAAATAAAATAAAAAAAAGGGATTTTTTTTAAGACTGAATCGGTGATGAAAGCATGTAAGTTATCATCGAATAGAGAAATCCGTACGAGGATATATTAAAGATCAGTTGCAGGCCGTTTGCGAACATAATTGGATCGCCGGTCGGTAGTCTCACAGGTATAATACAATCGACTTTTTCACCGCGTATTTGGTAGTATCATAATTTCTTGTCCACCGTTCGGTTCCTCTCGATTTTTTTTTTTTTGTACGTCACCGCCACACCGCGGCCTTTACGATTCGCTCACTGATAATTCCGACTCCGCCCGGCATTCGGAATAAATGCTAACTACTTGTTGCGGCGGACTTCCGAAACGGAATGTCTTATGCGACCGGTGTATTTGATATTTCTGAGACCTTCCCACTTGCTTAATCCACTTATTGTTCCATAATGGGGTGCGATGGGGCATTTTTGTTAACCGAACCTCGCATGCATACTTAAATCTCGTTCGTAAAGGTACGCTGGAGTTATTTGGAGCAATTGCTCGCCCACATTGTGTTCAACTGATAACAAGGTACATGCGCGCGCGCACACGGCGTTCAATTTATTAATGAAGTCATTTACGAATATATAAAATTCAATACATTCATACTTTACTCTTTTTTGTATAAGACAACTATACTGTGTTAAGTTTCATTACATAAGTAATATCTCAAACTTATTACCTCTCAAACTGGAACAGTGTATTTGCAATTCTTTAGCTTAAATTTCGCGTCTCTGCTATAAACAGTCTACAGCAAGAAAGCTCTAATTCTAGACTTTTTTTTCAGGTATTTCTGTGTGTTAATAGAGATAGATAAATAGATAGATAAATCTGTTTATTTGCCACGCAGTACCGAAGACGTAAGATATTATATTGAACGTTTACACAACACATTCTTCTTAAGATAATATATACCACATTTTTCGCCAAATACCGGCAGCCGTTGTTTGACGTCAGAAATGTGGTGTTAGTAACGGTGGTGACCCTCAATTCGATGAAATGTCTAACACCAGGAAATCGTAATAATATCGATACACAAATCATGCGTACGCAATGCGAACGAACAACACAATTACGGTAATAAAGATAATTATATTAAAGATTACGAAATGTTTCGGCCCGTGAATAAAATGGACATTCTCATTCGGACCTGGTTGGGAGTCAATAACATAATTCAAGCCAAATATTGGCTCAGCCGATCAGATAACTCGAGTTATCCGTAACGACTATCACCGCTGTACAGTCATGTTGAACTGTGTTCCGGTTTAAAAAGTAAATAGTGAAATTACTGTGGTAACGACAGGTCTACCACGCCTCAAACGAACATGTCTGACATCAACATGACTGACTTATTCTATCAGGTTCTGTTTACTGGTGGTAGCTCTCCGTTTCCGACCTTCTAAGTAAGTACCACTGCAGTGCTTATCTCTGCCGCTAAACGGTGCTGTTACAGATTGAAGGGCATTGTAGCTTGTGTAATTACTTGGGTAATTAGACTCAACATTTTGTCTTAAGGCGTCGAGCGCTATGTGGTATAGTGTATAACATCTTAAATAACGCCACCTTGTTATCGGCAAGCGTATTATCATCAGGTGAACGTCCTGTTTATCTCGTCGCTTCGTTAATTAAAAAATGGTGACCTCTTTGCTCGTCTCGTAGCCTGAAAGAATTAACTATTTAAATTAAGTTCTAATGCTAAATTAAAAAGATCATCATCATCATTATCAGCCGACAGACGTCCACTGCTAGACATAGTCCTCCTCCAATAATCTCCACATCGATAGATCCTACGCTGCATCCAGTTGCTTCGCGCAACCTTCACCAGATTGTCGGACCACCTAGTATGGTGCTGCCGACACTGCGTCTGCCGGTACGCGGTCGCCATACGAGGACCTTGATGCGTCATCAGCTGTTAGTCCTTCGAGCGGTGTGTCGTGCCCGTTGCCATTTGGGACTAGCAATCTTTTAGACTATTTCGGTGACATTAGTTATAATAAAGTACATATAATAAATATAAATTTATGTATATATATATATATAATATATTTAATTGTGTAAACAATTTATGTACGTGAACGTACAACAAATTCAGAGTAAAAAAACAAGTAATAACGAGACTGTGCCGAAATAAAACTGACTCCGAGACTGCAGCACGATTACGCCAACATTAAAGTATTTATTAAGAAATATCGTTACCGAATAGTTGTAACATAACTACTCTACATACAACTTGTTCAGTTACTCAGATCCGGTAACAGGTATATTCTATAATTGCGATCTTAAGATAATAATGAGATGAAATTTTATATAACAGTCTATTCCGAGTTGCGTGAGAGGTTTTGTTAAAATGACGCTAGGCTTATAAATTTTTATTTGCAGTATTAAACGATCTGATGAAGGTCGCGAGAAGCAGCTGGATGCGGGCAGAGCAGGATCGATCGATGTGGAGATCTTTGGGTAGGACCTATGTTCAGCTGTGGATGTCTGTCGGCTGATAATAGTCTCATAACAACGAAAAAAAATCTAGGACAAATAATTATTTGCGATCTAAATATTGCAACAAAACTGACAGATGTTATATGAATTCAGACGGAAGGAAGTAAACATATAAAAACAACTGTTATACTTATAATATATCATCAGCTCATAGACGTCCACTGATACACGTAAGCCTCCTCCAAATCTCAATCTCATGCTGCGATAGTTAAAACATATCCTTCTTTATCCACAATTAAATATCAATTCACAGCAGTTTAGTACTTATCTACAAATACTAAATATAGTATCACAACCGGAACATACTGATAATGAGCTTTTTTTTATGCACTTATATAAAATTTTCCCTGATATTATTATTCAGGCTTTACCTTATACTACTATTTATATTTACAAAATATTCACTACTAATTTATATATTTTTTTTTCTAATTAATAATTTTTTTACGTTTTTTTATACACAATGTGTTATGAAGGTACAAAGATCCAATAAGTTGAGAAGAAAATCGATAACAAATTTACTATTCTCAAAATTCTCATTTCAAAGGATTAAGCTTTAATGCAGGAGAACACAAAAAAAAACTAGTCTAGAAACCCGGTCGCATCCGTCATTGTCATACGTCGTCCCTCGCCAGCATCAGCGACCGCCGCGGGATTTCGCGAATTAAATCCCCAAAAGCGGGACTTTTCACTTGCCTCAAAAAGGGAGAGAGCATTGTCTCTGCCCACTCATGTTCAGTAAGCAGCAACAGACGAAAGGCCGCCGATAGTATAACGAGTTTTAAACAGCACAACCCAAAGTCGAATTTAACTTAACACGGTGTAAGTTTAAAGCATTTATTAAAGTTGCATGGCAATATTTATGCCATGTACGAGGACTTTCGTCCGTCTGGCATCCTATTTATTGCGGGCATCGCGGCGTCCTGCCGTATATATTAATAACATCGACGAGACAGGAATACGGAGGGGGTTTTTAATTGGATTTTGTCTAATATTTCACGACCATCTATAAGCTACTGTTTGTTACTGTCACATACACTTGTCTTCATACATCGTCCTCGGGATCCATCCACTTTTTGCCCGAGCAGCCCCAAAAGGAAGCCGCCATTTTATCATTGTATCTCGTTAAATTGGAATCTACGCAACTTCCTACACCGAGTTTATTTATGTTTGAAAATAAAATAATTGCACTTCCGCGTATTTATCAGCTGTTTTTATGGCCTCTAAGTGCAGTTTATGAAAACCTGACGTTTCATCAGATATGAAACCTAATTGTATCGTTATATTATTTTGTATGAACTAAATGAATTGAATGAGAAGATGTTTTTATTTTTCCCATTATTGGTATTAAAAACATTTAGTTTCAAAAATTCTAATACAAACATTGGAAATCTTTAAAAATTAAATAGACATGATGCCTCTGTTTAAAGCTAAAAGCACAAAGTAATGGTTTGCTGATAAATTTAAAGTCCTAGATGATCAACATGCTGATCTCGTAATAGAACATTTTGCCAATTATCATATAGTAAGAATCTTTAAATTAAAATTTCCTGAAAAAATTTCCCAGAGGCAACCTATCTATTTATATTGTTTATATTTGAAAGAGGCTGTAGTTAGTGGGATTACTAGACTAATTAAGATGATCCTCAAAAGCCCTCAAGTAACAAAAAACGTTGCGATTCTATGGCAAAGGAATTTGGAATTAGACAGACGCTTACCAACATTTTAAGGACCTGCAGATCACTTTAAGTCGTATAAAAAGTTTTCTTAACCTTTGCACTGCGTGGAATGAGGAAATAACGCGAACCGATAAAGCACACGTCGGCGATCAGCAGGAACAGGAAACGTTAGACGCGGAGTATCAGGAGCGAACAAAGAGTCCTCAATTAACCCAGCCGAGCGGTTTTATGCGATAAATCACGAATACCGCATTCAGCGAACGGTAGCTGGGGATTCGAACCTGCGCCCGATAGCCCACGGGTCACGAGATAGCATCGCATCGCGACATTCCCCCCCACTTTAATTGTGCCCGCGCGATTTAATTGACACCATTTTGAAAGGGAAAGGCAAGTTATATGGATCCTGGGAGTTAACGTCGTTACTTCAGATAATGACGGCTAAAGGTACAACATCGTTCTAAATTTAAGAAACACGTAATAATCACGCAAGGACTTTAGCCAACGATCTCATGAAGGTCTAAGGAAATATTTGGAAGCTCACGACATCCGACCGGTACTATTCATAAAAGTTTCGGCAAGCCAATGTTTAGCCGTGGATGAAAATGGGTTAAAATTACGACTTTTACTTACTCTTCTTTATCTTCCATAAGCTATCATCATCACCAGCCGATAGACGTCCACTGCTGGACATGGGCCTCCACCAAAGCTCCCTACATCGATCGGTCCTGTGCCGCCCGCATTACCAGGCACCAAGGGCAATCATTTGTAGGGAGAGGTGGATTTGGGCCAATTCCCACCACGCTGACCCGATCCATGTTCGTACCATCTGGCTCCCAAAACTTCATTTGTTGATTAGCAGGGTGCACCGCGAAGAGGTGAGGTTGCCTTGAGTCCCGTGAGTCGTGCGGGACCTTACACCCATCCCTATCTGTCTCATCTATCGGCTGATGATGATGATGATGAAATCAATGACTTACCGATTATCGTCACTTTAGTTAATTGCCAAGCTATTATTGTCATTATAATTTTATAGTCGACGTCTAGAAAAATCTACGATTTTGTTGATGACAATGGAGATATGGAAGCATTTTGTATCTTTAATTATTTAAGAAGTCTGATTATAAATTAGTTCCAACGCGGTCGTAAATATAAACCCATTGAATATCCCCCACACGAAGTAACCTGGTAACCGAACTTAAAACAGCAGGGTGCCACGAAAACTGGCAAATATTATAGGCACTAAAGCAATGTTTAACCTATTCATCTATGGAGATAGTCATCGACTGTTTTTGCATGGACCAAATCGATAATTATTAACGTATCAAATTCAAATATTCAACATTATAGATAATTTATGTATCGAGTTTGCTTAATGTGAATTCCCTGATCGCCGGCAACAGCATCGCACAGACGTAATCTGTGCAAGGAATTGTCTTAAATTGTTAATTTATGAAAATAATTCGTTAATTATGCCACATTATACTTGGAACTTTGATATGATTATCAGATAAATAATATCGCCTAATGTAATTTAGAGCGCCGTTGAAGTTTCCAAATGTCATGTGATACCAATAAATATGAATTAAATCTTCATTAAATGTAGTAATGTAAGTTATTAACATATACTTGTTTGATTAAGGGCGATAAGTTTGTAATCCAAGACGCCAAAGTTAATGTTTATTACGCGCCTGCCTCTGAAATTGTGGCTCGTAATCAATTGAAATTTTGTCACATAATCCGGTTTGCCTTCAGTTCAACTTCAAGATTGTCGTATCCGTGAAAGAGTGTTTCAAAATTTTGACACGATTAGAATGAAATTATTGATTAGTTTGGAAGTTTTGAAACCTGAAAAAGGTTAAACGGGAGAAAACGTTTTAAACACATCGATGACTTAAAATTATCAATTCCCATTACGAGGACTGTGAAATAGATTGTGAAACTACATCGGACACCATTAGTTACGGATTTAGTGGAGATTGACCCTCGACTGGCAGCGGAGCGAAGTGTCGATGATGGGATCCGAACAATGTGAACAGACAATGAAGTGGAGTCGAAGATTGCGTAATAATTTTCTTGCCGGCCGCGATCGTTTTTAAATTGGACACCGGAGTCTCCTTTCGTTTCGGCTTGCATCTTATTAAAAACTGGTTGCTTTTTACTATCAAATGCAACTTTGGAAACTTATCTATCTCACTTCCTAGACTCTATATTAGCCAATATAAGCTTTTGTATTATAGTTTGTATAAAAGAATCAAATCAACAATAATTTATATTAAGTTAGTTGACCTGATCATATGCGGTAATCATAACAATGATGTCTTAGATGAAGACAGTAAGAACTATTCAGCTTATGAGCTGAGGTGAGATGATGCTTTCAATTACAACGACACTAACCCCCAGCATCTTTTAAAGGAAAAGGCAATCACATTTGCATACTAATACCCGTCGACTAGTACATTATATTCTTGGAAGCACCCACGTCATACAGGACAGGAAAAGAAAACCGGGCTGAGTAATTTAATATGAATAAAAAGCTCAATTTTTAAGAGCGAACGAATCCTCGTAGTCAAAGGTACAAATAAGCCGAACGAGACCATTAAAAACTACATGCAGATAAATATTAAAATACACGAGCCTCGTTATGATTGAAGATATCCATTGAACCCGAAAGACCGGGTGCCTTATTAACACGGGAGATATGCAATTCCATTATAAATTAAAAGCGACACGGCAAAAGCATTTACACGATCACCGAAAATAATAATAAAGATCATGAGGAGCAGACTTGAAGCTAATTATAACCAAAATGCCGGGGTCATCGACCCTATCACTGATTTCATATGTTTTTTAGATGCTCGTCTTAGAATTCGTTAATTTTTTTTTCCACCTGCCGTTAATTGGGCGGCGGGGGTAATTCTAATGATAAAATTGATCAAATGCAATAAACGTTAAGAAGATAGTACGTGTAATAACACACTCCTATAGGAAGGTAGTTTGATAAAGCTAAAGTTACTTTTAAGGAATAACCTAACCAAGTAGTTCATTGGCACCATCGTAAAATAATTTGGTAGACATTTAAAAACCTAGTGCTCAAAATTTGGATGTCTATCTTTTGTATGTATGTGATTGAGGGCTTTGATTGTGAAATTACGTCCAAGTCATATTTTAAATGATCAGTTCCTAAACTCTTGCCTTTTACTAGATGATGTGGAATTTAAATGGCGGAAAAGTTTTTTTCATTCATATATATTTCATTAATATGGCCACGCTGGCTGTCTAATTATATTACTGCTGTGTTAATAACTAAATCTTGAGCTGGATGAAGAGTTACCTTTAAGAGTTTCACTGAAAGTTTACAGAAGGTAATGAAAGTACCTAAAAGTTGGTTGCTGTTGCAGAATATACTATTTCTTATGTAACTTTCATTTTATCTAAATTGCTATCATCAGCATGCAGCAGCTAATGCTCAACTTCAGCCGTTTTAATTTCACGATCCGCAACTGAAACACTTTCGAAATTCATCATGACAAATGCAAAGTAGAAGCGCAGTGAATTTTGCGTCTCTGACATCGTTTGTTGGCTTATCATTTCAATCCAAAGTTGTTTCGAAGCCTGCTCTCAGAACATTCTAGCGATACAGTCCTAATAACATGTAATAACTATAAAATTATTCCAATACAAAACTACTTGGCGAAAGGCAGTATCACGTACGCCCTGAATCTTAATAACCTTTCGCTGCTTATCCAGATACATCTCAAACTTGTAAATGTTAAGGTTCAAAATCAACCAGGGGTTGCGGAGCGGAGATGAGCTCTGCGCGTACGACAGATTGAACTCTAATGATGAGGAGTGTTAAGGGACATATTCCGTGGTGCGGGTCGGTATCGAGTATCACATTTCGTTCTCACTTCGTCAGGTGTCGCTGGCGGCGTCGCTCCGTTTTGTTCCCTTTTGTTCTACGGAGTGTGAACTCAATAAAAAACTTTAAAAAGAAGCGAGCGGCGTTCAGAATGGGGGTGTTTATGAACGGGGGAAAAAAAAGGGCGCATTTATGAAGTGGTACGAATGTTTGCGCTTCAGTTTGTGCGTCGCTTTTGTTCATGCGCCCTTTGTTGCGCCTTTGATGTGTTGCGTCCCGGATTCTGATGTGGACTCGTACCCGCCGAGGCTGCGGCATTCAAATCTGCCGTCGGATTGAGATAAAACAAAACTAAACCACATCTCGCCGGCTTCAATATGGCGGTAGAAAGAATATTCATATCATAATTATTATTTTCACTGCCGACGATTGTGTTTTTTTGTATAATTTCCGTTTTTAAACGCAGGAAATCAGTTTTCTTAAGAGAACTGACCATATTCAGTTTTCGTTATTAAGGATTCATCAGATTCACTGCCAAAGAAAGGGAATATAAGAAATTTAACTAACTGGGCTGTAGTGTCTCATCTCACTCATCTCGTCGCTGTATTAGATAAAAAAATATAATTACAAGTTTTAAATATACATTAAGGTGGTGTAGACAGTGGATCCACTTTAAGTTTTTTTTTTATATTTCTATTTACAGCTAAGCAATAACAGGACACAATCGATCATAGTAGTTATCACTGGTTATGTTATCCGATGGCGCGGTGATAGCGCGATGTTAAATACAATCCATCGTGACAGTTTCCACTTTGAGTATTAGGCTCGGAGCTGGTGGTACGGTAGGAAAAAAAAATGGTTCACTAACTACAGCACCTTTCATAAAATATTTTAAACACTAATCAAATTTAATGTTAATGTAGAAATTGTTACAACATAAGTGCAGAAAGAATATAGAAGATGAGAGGGATTACTATTTTTTTTATTTTAATCATAATACTTATATCGATTTCCGTTTCATATTGGTACTTTTACAAAAATGTTGTTCACCTACATGAGATGCTGTAATTTAACATTTGATCTGAATTTCATCAATCACTCGATGTTAAATGACAGTGAGGCAGTGGATGGTGAAATTACTTACCCAAAATACTCTAGTTCTCATATTTTGACAGCTGTATCACAGCGATGCTGTTCTGACAGATTTACAGTATGAGGGTGATAAGTAGATTGATACCTATTTTAGTAGAATTATATATGTATGCAATTATCAATATGTAACAGACCTCTTACGGTTCCCACTATTGGGACTCGCGAACTATCACAAGAGAACCAAAACAATTTAATACAACTTAATTAATGTGGATTGTTGGACATCAACTAAAAGTGTTATTAGCGAAATATATCAGATTTCTCTCGATGTTTTCATTCACCATAAATTTGAACTCATCTGGGATCGCACCCGCGACGTTTCACATATAATTTTAATATAAAATATACTAATTTATAAGTTAATAATTTCGTTGCGGACGCTACAAAAAAAACCCGCGTACGAGTTTTAATCCAAATCCCTTGTAACTGTTTCAACACGCTGCTACGGCCCGGCAAACGAGCTGGGACTTAGTCTATCTCTATCTATCATCACCATATCGTAAGAGAAGAAAAGAGACAAACGAAAGCATCTGGACCGTGTTCAATGGAATAAATGATTTTCTTTTGTACACCGATCCGACACAGGAACACACGACGTGAATACTTTAGAAACAAAAAAAAAACATATTCTCACTCCATTTCAATTTTCAGTTTAAAGTATTTTATAGACATTACTTAATAAACAAAAAGTTTCTGCTCACCGTTTACTAGTAAGAATTTCATATCCAACTACAGCATCCAATAATAACTGTGCAGCTGTAACAGTATGGTTCGTACCTGAAACAATAAAATTAGGTATTTCTTAAAACATGATTCCATATATATGCGAACTTCATGCTGAAATGTTTTAAAACTAGACAGGGACTTAGCTCTGTGGCTGTGGCTGACCATGGCTAACTAGTTACCACCATATTGTAAATCTGCTGCCATGACAACATTTGAAAGCTGAATTATTCTGGACGTAACTTTATCTATATTTGAACCAGTTTCCACCTATGAACAGATTCATCACAATATCTCTGAAACCATAAGGTCTAGAGACCTAGGACTAGAGACTTGAAATTTGGTAGGAATATACCTTTTGCTAAATATAGGCCAGCTAAGACCGTATTTTACAAAATTCCTTCCCCAAACGGAGTTGAGGGGTAGTACGGTTAGCAAAGCGTGCCAGGAACAACTAGTATAATATAAAATTGTGGTTAATCTACTGTAGATAAAAAAAACCTTTACTAGCAATGGTACCTCCATTATTTCCTATACTTATATAGATGTTAAGTGAACGAACTAGTCCTCCTGATTGTTTAATCTGAAACCAGTCTCCGATTGGCCAATAAATGGATTCCGTAATCGCATTAAGAGGGTATGCAGCCAAGAGCAGACCTGAGCGTGTACCTCCAGCGCCGATTACCATTAAACAAGCTGATTATCACACGGAAAGACTTAATTATTATAAAAATTAAAAATCTTTTAAGTTCTTATAAGCTTAAATAAAAAAGTTGAAGCTTTAAGCGTAAGAAACTTGTTTAAACAAAAAAACTTAATTATAAACCACATGAGCAACAAATTAAAAAAAAAAATACTCATTTCTTTTGATACTTCTCTTACTGTATCAAGCTGAAGTAGAAGTTTAAAAAAAAACCTTATTTGATCTGGTTAAAAATTTAGCAAATTTATTTTAAACAAAGTATACCTTAATATAGTTCCGGAAAACAATAAACAACTTAAAAGTTAAGTTACAACAAGAAATGTTATCACCGCAGATGAAACATCTGATAAAATTTAAAATCTGTAGATAATAAATAAAAGTTTAATTTATGTATAAAAATAATATCAACTTAAACTTGAACAGCTTAAGCAATAGCAAGCGAAGGGACTTAGGGATAAATAAAGAGAGTAAGAATAACTCATTGAAAATTCTAATAGGTTTTTTTGTTCGATACAATTGGTTCATTAGTTACGGTATCGGAATAGTGCAGTTAAAAATAAACCAAACGGTATTCAATATCGACCTGTATACTTAGTGCTTAATAAACTTAGTTAAATATATGTATGTTGTATAGTTTATAAGTCGAGTAACACCAGCCAATAGTGAAGATATAAAGAATTAACTCGATATCGTGTAATATGACATTCTTTTCGTTAAAAAGGGTTAAATAATATAGCAATTAAAAACAATTCATTGTGGACTCTATTGCGTAGTGTTAAGGGTCAAAGTTCAAACGATTTATATTGTATATAAGTTAAACGCGTTCTAAGCCACCTCGAGAATGTAGAAGCCCATCCAGCTTTTTGCAGCAAGCGATAAAGCCATTTAATGCATAAGATATTTAAGCTAATCAAATTTTCGATCACTTAAATGTATCCGCAAATGAAACGCGATCTGTTGTAAATACTAAGTATAATTACTTAGTATGAGCTACGGATGAGGTACTTTACTAGAACTGATAGCCGATAGAGAAATAAAATCTTGGAGTAGAGGCCGAAGACAGAGCTGGTACGCCTTCGAAAAATGGACTGATGATCTGGTTATCGATCTGTGTGGCAAGATTCGGAGAAAGGCCTATGTCCAGCAGTGGACGTAAATCAGATGATGATAAGTAAACTATCACATATACGGAAATATTGATTTTGTAATATTCGAATTTGAATATTGTTTTATTTACACAAACAATATTAATAAAAACAAAATTTTAAAAAAATTATTTCTTTTCATCGTCATCATCATTATCAGCTTTTGTTTATCTACTGCTGGATGTAGACTTTTCCCAATGTCTTCCACCGAAAGCCATCCTTAGCTCGCATCCACCCACTTACGTTGTATTCGTTGTCTGTAGGTCATAACCACATCAATTATTTCTTACTATGAATATCATCATCATCGTCAGCCGATAGACGTCCACTGCTGGACATAGGCTTCCCCTACACATCCCCACATCGATCGGTCGCACTCAGCAGCTTCTCGCGGCCTTCACAGTAGGTATGGCCTCCGGTACAATTTGAGGTATTTGAACGATTTCCCACCACGCTGACCCAATGCGGATTGGTGGGAGCCAGAGCCTCGTTTACTGATTAGCAGGGTACACCACGATCGAGTGATGTTAGTTTGGGTCCCGTGTGTTATTGTGTGGGTCCCCTTACACCCCCCTTTGTATATATATTACTTGAAAACGCACCGAGATCGTTACGGGTCGGCATCGTCTCGTCGGTATCGAACGGACGGCGTTTCTGTGAAGATGTGCTGGTAAAAACGAAGCCGGGCGTGCTACGCCCCTCCGGTACAGTGTCGTGTACGCGTGGACTCTATGCCGTTGACTTAAGGCTCAAATTCGACATTGCGTATCCTCGACACGAGTTATTAGAGGCTTGTAAGAATGCGAGGCGCATTCGGGACTTGCGTTTTTCAATTATTCCAAATCGCGCGAAATGCTCAGCCGACGCTCGGCTTTCGCTCTCGGGCAGGTGCTGCTTCATAATAATGTTTTTTTAATATTTTTTTATAATAAACTCGATTAGCCTAATGATCTGAAGTCTACAATGATAGAAATAGATCTAAATAATAAATGGGCGCCTTACACACGATGTTATGCGAGGCAGCACGAGATATTTTTGATATGCTGTTACCGCAGTATTAGCACCCTAAGTTTTTTTATCTACACAACGCTGAGATATTTCTAAGGGATAAAAGCCCACCAAAAGATAAAAAAGAATAAAAAAAATAACACATTAAGAATAAGTAAAAGCAAGAAATGTAAAGAAAGATTCTGAAAGAACAGGAGAATAGATGATGACAGAAAAAAAATTAGCTGTAAATATAGAAAGTAAGAATATACACGGAGAGTAAACATAAATAAACAGCAACCAGCTCATTCGATTATTCAGTGATGCATATGCAGAGGAAGTATAAGTAATGAAAGTGAAAAGCCGAATGAATGGTATTGACATAAATAGAAATGGAAAAGAATGGTTACGAGTCCCCATATTCCAATGTTTTATTTGTCCTCATTTATCACTTTACAGTGAGGTCCAATTCTGATGATTCTCCACTTGTCGGTAAGAGCAAATATCAAAGATAGATTAAAAAAAAATCTCTATTATTATTTTTGTATTTATCTGTTTTAATTTTCAGAAAGATCTATAAACTAATCCTAGTCTAAGAGGAAACAATATCACGTTCCTATTGATACAATAACATCATAAAGAGTAAAGATCATAAAATTCTGGCAGGGTCAGCATTAATTGCATCGGTGCATTCTGTAGGAGATCCCGGAGCTCTTCCTGATGCACTTAGGGAGACCACCGAGGGGGTTTCAGTGGGTAGAAGCCCTACATAACCTTGTCTTCCCTCCGGAGAAGCAGAGTATCTGTTAATGGATTTCCTCCGCGATAATAAAGAACAGCAATCATGGTAAAATGTTTTTGATATATTTGTTTAATAATGAAGTTATCAATATACTTTAAAATCTGTCATTTTTTAAAAAACCTAATATTATAGAACTTTCATTCAATTCTAGAGCCAATTTTTTGACCTAGCCTGCCTAAGTACAATCCTGCCTAGTCTAGCTATCTTTACTGGTTGTAGGTCTCTGTTCCCACCGTTTAAGTAAGTATCAATGTAGCTCCTATCGCAGTCATCAAACAATAGTTTTCAAGCATTACTATGTTCCGGTTTGAAAGGTGTTGTACCTAATGGAATTATTGGGGTAAACAGACTCAAGATCTTACGTCTCAAGCGAAGTGCGCAATGCGACTCAGTATCTCATCCTAGCGCTTTGATTTTATAAGAAGGCTTACTTGCCTTCAGATGAACGTCGGGTTCATCTCGTTACTTAATTTAATAAAAAAAAATTAACATAAATATGGCGTCATAACAAAATTGCTGGGTTTCGGTCATCAATATACGACTAGTATTCTGGAGCGGCAAGATTCACCATCGCCAGACGTATTCCATAAATATTGAAGCTCTGACACTTTATGCTTCTGTGTATCCAAAGGCCAAGGTCGGGCCACGATGCAGCCGCTTACAAAAACACATTAACAAAGTAACCCAGCAGCAAATAAGCAGCAGCGCTTCCCCCCAAAAAAGGTGTTATTAGTGATCGTTTACATAAATTAAACACGAAATTAAAACAAAAACGTAGAAGAGCGGCAAATGAAATGTAGTCGCGGGGTCATTGACCCGCTACCGATGGAAACGCATTAAAGGTGTCGATCGATATATATACACGCACATATATATATATATATATATATACATAAACTAGTTTCTGTTCGTACAGCAGTCTAGTCATGAATTATAGAATATGCTAAAACGGCATTTCAACGAAAATGTGAGCCTGGATATTTTTTTTTTAATAATTAGGTATATTTAGATTTATATAGTGAAGTAATATAACGAGAGTGTCGGGGACCATGATCTTTATACAGACGTACTCGTGTGTTACATATCCGGGCAAGTGATGCCGAAACTAATCTTTTTTTTATTACGAGAGAAATCTTAAAAGATACCTTTCTTCTGGGAGCCAGACAAGGTAATGTGGGGACTTCTACCCACCAAAATCCCCTCGGTGATCTCCCTCACTCCATTAGGAGGGACTCCGGTATCTCCCACGGAACACATTGGTGCCCCATGCATTCTGGCTAAAAGATCCCACAAAAGGGCAAAGCCCTCCTTAGCACCCACGCTGTGCTACAACAAATACAAGACCACCATGCATTTGCGGTCCTCTTAAAGCTCGCTTATTGAGCTCCGAGAGCTCCCACCCTCAAAACCTCCGAACCCATGGACCATTTTAGTCGCCTTGTACGGCAGATAGGGAATACCTTAGTCCTATTATTAATAGCCCGAGACAGAGCTGGCCGAAACTCATACAGCGGCACTAGATTAGGTGGAGAGGCAGCTATGAGCCTTGTTGGTTTAAGAACTTGTCACAAGTATCCATGAGTCTTGAACACATGGCGAGTCCTTATGTTGTGGCCATTTCCGGTTTGCGAACAAAGAGGTTCAGCTGTTCGTTCTTCATGGAAACAGCAAAGGAGCATAAACTTGTCAGTGTCAGT
The DNA here is from genome assembly GCA_029034505.1 of Ornithoptera priamus. NCBI lineage: Eukaryota > Metazoa > Arthropoda > Insecta > Lepidoptera > Papilionidae > Ornithoptera > Ornithoptera priamus. The sequence continues at coordinate 62,499 of JARDWD010000392.1, forward strand.
GTTGCCTCCTAAGGACGACGTTGGTGTGTTCAAGAAAAGAGCGAATAGGCTGCCACTAAGTTAATCCTCCTTACCACCACAGATCACATCACCCATTGACATCAGGTGGGATCATGGTCAAGCGCTGATCTGGATGATATAGCTACAAAGCGTTACGTAGAAGGAAGTGTGCTTATAGGAAATACCAAGGCTCCGATATACACATCGCCTGAGACATAATACAAGTTGTTGAGTCTCGTTACCGCAGTAATTACGTTAGCTACAGCGCCCTTCAAACCGGAACACAGATCTACCACCAGTAAATCTGTACAACGGAAAATTAAGTATTTAAACCTTGAAGCAACTTTAAATGACAGTGACAGTGGCGATGCAGCCCGAGCGGGGGACACGCGACGTCTTTCTATGAAAAAGCAATCAATATCAACTGAGCTGATGCATCCGACGGGGTCCGCATTAGCATACGTTACGAAAAGACCACGGAATTCGGAGAAACTCCGATAAGAGCAACGTCGCCACTTGGTTAATATATTGGACGTGTTTACGGGCGTTTTCTGTGTACCTTCATTTGATTTACAATATGAAACTCTTCCAGAGCAGGAACTGCGCGGAAAATATCAGATATTTTTAACAGGTTTTATCTTTTTTTAGTCTGTGTTCAGATAATGTTAAAGATATTCACAGGTACAATATATCATTTGTCTAATTCAAATATGCGACTAAAACTTACTGAGGACTCTAACGAAGGACATACGATATGTGTAGTGGTGATAGGTCTCTTTTGTAGCAGCGCTGTAGTATCGGGCTATTAAGAATAGGACTAAGGTAGTCCTTGCCTGTCATACAAGGCGACTAAGAAGTCCTCGGATTCGTGAGCTTTGAGGGTGGGGACCCTCAAAGCTTATTAAGCGAGCCTTAGGAGGATGGAAAATGCATGGTGGTTTTGTATTTACTGTAGCACAGCGTGGGTAAGCCGAGGAGCGCTTTGCTCTTCCGTGGGATGTTTTAGCCAGAGTGCAAGGGGGCACCCATGTGTTCCGTGGAGAGATCCCGGAGCCTCTCCTAATGCACTAAGGGAGACCACCAAGGGGTTTTAGTGGATAGAAGCCTCCACATAACCTTGCCTTCCCACCAAAATCAAAGGCATCTCTTAAAAAGATTTCCCCCGCGACAAGAAACAAAACTAAATGTCTGTTGTCAAAGACCTTCTAGGTAGAAAACATCTCAGCTCCTATTTCCGCTGCCAAACAGTATTGTACTACCATTACTGTGTCCCGGTTTGAAGGGCGTTGTTGCTAGTGAAATTACTGGGGTAACTGGGTCCTGTGTATGTCGTCTCAATAAGACCCTCGTTGTTGTATCACTTACAATAAGGTGAACGTCCAGCTCCTCTCGTCGTAAATAAAAAAAAGAATATTATATGCCCTTTTCAGTACTTCATTAATAAGGTAATTAATAATTATTGCGTTAAGATGAGAATACAGCGTTAGAACAAATAGATTGGGATTCTGATGGAGCTACGATCTCGTAACAGAGGCTTTGATAATGGAGGCTTTGGAAAAGGATAACGTTTGACAGGATAACATTGTAACGCGCGGGTCGCCGATATCGGGAAATAATGCGCGTGCGCACCGCGATACGTGCGAACACACGGCGCACGCGCATAAGAACTCATACAGGCGGTATGATTTATGAGAATTTCGAATAGCACTTGTTAGAATGATATACACTGCATTGTCCTCATCGCCTTTAGACATTATTAAGTTTCAACCCCAGTAACTTCGCTGTCATCAACATCCTTCAGACTAGATCACAGTAATTATTGTCCAACCTGGAACCGTAGCTGATGGGTGACAAGTGCCCGCCATAACGACGTGGCGCTCATTAGTATGATATACAGTACACCACATCGTGCTCATCGCCTGGAGATTTTGTCTGGTTATTCTATGATGTCACTAGCTATAACGTCCTTCAAATCGGAACATTGTAATGTTTGCACACTACTATTCGGCGGCAGAAATAAGTGGTGCCTTATAATTTTCTTATTAAAACGTCATCATAATATGGAGATTGATTGTTTAAGGTTCCTTTGATCTCGTCTATCGAGCATGTCAACTACCATCATCATGCTATCACAACAGCATCTCTGCGGTAGGTCTCAGCTGCCGGAGACCGTTTAAATAGGTATCACCGTAGCTGCTATTTCTGCCGACAAACAGTAGTGCTCAAACATTGCCGTGTTCGGGTTTGAAGGGCGTTACAGCAAGCGAAATTAGTGTGGTTAGTTAAGGCGACGGGCACAAAGTAATATTATTATTATATTGCTAGTTATCTTCTATCAGGTTTTGTAAGCAATTAAATATATATATATATATATATCTTAGGATTAAAAGATTAAGAATAAGAAGAGAAAAAGAAGATAATAGGAAACGTCACAGAAACTGCAAATACTTTCTTTATATGTAATATAACTTAGTTAATAGCGCAATCTGAGTATAAAGGGAGGCCACAGCTGATCACAAAGGGCGCAAGAAATATAACCTCCTTGAATACAATATGTACAATAATTCACATTGAATTACTTAATCAGAATAAAGTTGGAGACGATCGGCATCCGATATCGCATTCTGGACTGACACTGATTCATCCGTCAGACGCATGGCTTCTTGTTTATAGCTGGCCCGATATGGTCAGGCAAGGTTTGTTAGGCTTCGGAAGGTTTCGAAGTCAGAACCAATGTTATACGGCATTAATGATTAACTCTTCATGTCACTCTCGGTTCCTCCTCTTAACAAATATACAGTGGTACTATCTGATGTCTGTCTTCTTTATTCTTCTCATGGCTACCCTCCATCTACTCGGTGTTTTTTTTTTGCCCTTCGATTATTCTATAAATCATCATATTTAGTTTTAATGGAGTTTAAAGCTCTCATTGCATCTGTTCTATCACCTAAGATTCATTAACCCTTACCTATTTGCTTCGTTATCTATATCTATCTATCTCTTTCCGTTATTAAATCTATTAAGCTGCTAGTATATATATATAATTATTATCAGCTAAACTTGTCTGTATTTATATATTTAGTCGGATCTTACTTAATCCTATCTCCGTTTCACTTACACCGGAATTCAATTTGACGCGTCGCAATGGATATTTATTGTAATAAGTTGGGAGGCGCGATGTCCGTTGCCGTCTGTCTACAACTTAATAGCTCTGCGGCGACCCATCCACACGCCCGCGCCGTTGTACAATGTGACCGTGGGCGTCCAAATAACAAGGTTTTGTCCTCTAAACGACAACTATTTTATCTATATCGCAATATCCGATGGGATCTCAGTGTTTCCAGATCTGCCGATCTGCAATGGACGGAGACACACGATCGCAACATATCACCAACAAAATATGTTTATAAGTTATATTTTAATTTTTTTTTTCTTTAATATAGTAAATATGAAATTGTTCATTTATAAATCTGAATCTTACCATTTCCTTATTTGTTTAAGGACCTCTTTCGAAGGATACACGATACGAGTAACATTTTTCAAGATTTAATGCTGTCTTCTGCAATTATAGGAGACCACGACATGGAAATTTAAATATTCATATGACGGCACTACTTAACATACTTAAAACTTATAGTTATTTTGAACATAACTTATATAATAATTATCATCATAATTTTATTAGTTAGTAATTTTGTATCTGAACAGACAATCAACAGCTTACCACGTTCCAACTTCTAAAAACTAGTTTGAAGGTTTGTCAGAGTCAGTGGCTGTGTGTCAGGGTGATCATAGCTGGTTGAGGAACACAGAACCTAGTCACACGTATCGTATTTAAATCCTTATTTAATGTTTCTCCGTTCACTGCTGGGCTGGCAGCATTCCCCGCTGCCCGCTGTAACAGCGAAAAGGTTTAGATGTTGTCTACCTTGCGGATAATAAACACTGTACACACTCTCTACTCGGAAACATAACACAATAGTGTCTATGCACTATCCGCCAGTACGCAGCTCGCAGTAAAGTGGTGATTATTCCACTGTCCATTTCGTTTTTTATTGCGACAGCGCAGAACATTTGTGTCCAGTTCTCTATAAGTGAACTGAGTAGTAAAAATTACACATTAAGTACTTGAGAGGACTTCGTTTTTAAATATTTTCATGGATGATTATCCTTTGACTGGACAGGATACTATGTAAGTTTTATGCGTCTGTTTGTGAAATCGTAGCTCAAAAAGGATTTTAAAATGTTTTTCGTTTTGAATGCGATTTATGCGATAGTGTTCTTACGTATAATTTGATTAAAATATAGAGCAAGGTGATCAGCTTCATCCACAGATTTTTTGTTTTAAATTTGAAAATTGAATGCTTAAATTTTTCGAGGAGACAAAATGAGTTACCCAACTCCAGCGGAGTGTCTTAATTGTGGAGAAAATTTGAATCAAAACGCGATGCGAGTGCTGGTCGGGATCGAGGCATTACTGTGACGTATCAGGGACCGTGGGAACGGCGGCCATTGGCCGGATTGCGGGTGACCGACGTCAAATAACAAGCAACAGGTTCGCTCCAATCCGACGCAAGGTGTCGACTACGGAGCACGCGCCTCCCTCCCTCCCCTTAATCCCCTCCCATCCCTCACTCCCCCAAGATGAATCCCACACCGGCACCATTACAGCAGACTTTTGAATTATGCGCGCCCACGGAGAACTAACAAGGTCCATTCTAGATACACTGATGTTGTTAGATCGAAGATGCGACCATATAAATCCACAATTCAAAACGTACCGTGTAGCGGCGAGATAAAATACTGTTATTGATTTTAGACTGACCTTTGTCAAGTGTCGAACATGATCTACAAGGGTACATCCGGATCGTACGCCGGATAACTAACGTAGTGAGATATCCTCAATTACGAATCGATAAATATTAACTTGGACATTATTGAAAATTGATTTCCGTTTAACGCAGCATCGAAATTTTAAATCTCTATTACAATATACACGAAGCAGTCATCTCGGTGGTCCGTGATGTCGATGCGTTACAAAAAAACCACAAAGAACTTGTACAGAAAACATAAGTCCATAACTTGTACGACTCTCGAAAAATTTAAGCGAAAAAAAAAATAACTGACCGGTTTACGTTATCACATGAGATAAATTGCATTAAACGTCGACTCTTACCCGATTTCTGATGGGTTACGGTTTAAAACAAAAGGTCGTAACTTCTGTATTATACGGCAGCGGCGAATGCGGACCATTCCAAACTAATGTATACTGCACCAGTTCAAAATGAATATCAGTTTATTGCATATGCAGTTTAATTGCACTCCTAAACTTAACTCCACTCGAAACACTCGTCAGCCGCTCAAATGTAATCGTATCGGATCGATAACATAAAACCTTATCTTTATTAACTTCGACGATCGATCACCTAATGAGATCGCTGTCTTTGGAGATAAATCAACATTTATTAACAAATTTAATAACAAACTTTAATCTACCTTCTGTGATAAATGAAACGGAAGACCACGTTCTTGTTAACTTGTAAATGAAATCTTTTAATTAACATTCAAGTTAAACACTCTTATTGTTGCAATATCAAAAATCTTAACTAAATTTCCATAGCCGTACAAAAGTCAGCAATATCGAGAGTTAAGTTCTAGAAATTAATATTTACTTAATTATCAAAGCAACATTTAAAAAAGTATTTTACAAGACATGTTATATTACTAACTTAACTATTAACTCGGAAGTAGTCAACGTTAATTTTAACGGATTACAGTTTCAAAGTGTACGCAGTGATGAGACTGGGGCCTTGCTCTCTGAAGACAGGAAGCGTTAGTTCAAAATTGTCTCATCTGCTCTAACATATACGTGGTCTTTTGTCGATGCCATCCAGTTAACAATAACCCCTAACTCACTCCGCGCTTGTGCCGTTAGTAATAAAGTTTTACCACCGTCTTAACTGCGACGAGCGGAGCAAAGTTAAAATTTTCCAGCTTTTGAATGATCACCACTGAGAGCGAGGCCGTAATGCGTACCTTTGTCTCGGAGACAACTGGTGCTTACAAGTGAAATAACATTCCCCCTCGCAAGTTACTATGAATCAGAAAATTGATTATCTGCGAAAAGAAATTACTGTTTAACGTTCACACCAAACAGACGCTATGGATTTTTAACTACAATGTCGCCTTTAGAACTGCGAAGGGCGTTCGCCATCTTTGTTGGTGTTATTGCAAGTGACATTTTATGGTCTGCCCACATACCCTCAACGCGTAAATAAACGAACATTTTGCAAATGTGCTAACACCTCAGCCACATTGTCCACCTGTCTATTATCTAATGAGACGCTATCAGACAAAAGAATTTAGATATCATTTTTTATATATCTACATATAAGAGATTTCCATCTGAGTCTCTATTTCATCGCGATGTATCTGGAACCGAGGGGCAAGAGATCTAAAATTTGATTGGAATATTCTCTTTATAAACTAAGGTCACTGACATAGCTCAAAAGATTGCTAGACTTAAGTGGCAGTGGGCAGGGCACATTGCTTGAAGGACCGACGGCTCATGGTGCAGTAAGGTCTTCGATTGACGCCCGCACACCGATGGACCTAGTGTTGGGAAGTGTTCCACAAGATGGACCGACGATCTGGTGAGAATCGCGAGAACCCACTAGATGCGAGCAACGCGGGACCGATACGACGTGGACAACTTTGGGGGAGACCTATATCCAGCAGTTGACGTCTATCGGCTGATGATGATGACGATAATTATTTTTATCGAGTGTAGGTCAGCTAAGAACGGATTTTACAAAATTCTTGCCCCAAAAAATTTGCGGGGGTTGTAACGGCCAGCAAAGCGGGCGCAGGACAGCCAATTGATTTACGCGACAAAGTGTCGAATGTTAAAGCGATAGTTCATACACCAGAACGCATGTTAAAACTAGTTACTAAAGTAATTTTATTCACTACCCTAACAAATAGAAAGACATTTTCACATACATCTATATGATCTGAATTCATCCCATACCTTGCAATGATTTATCTTAAGAGAACAAAGTCATAACATAGGAAGCAGTTATTATCTGATATAGGCTAACACTGAGTTATAATATTAAGTATCTATCAGGCCTTGGTGAAAAGCGTTTCCGTCGAGAAATATTCTGGCTTCCACATGTCGAAAACAACTACTTCCGCTTTAAAAATTACACTATTAAAACGTCCCTTGTAGAAGCCAGGCGGTTAAACTCCTACCTACAATTCAATGTTTCACTTCTAATCTAAATAGAGGCTTCTGTTCAATGATTATATTTTTAATATTACTTGTAGACTTTTCTTTTAATCCCGCTTTTATTTATTTATTTATTTTACATCTGTTGTCCTACAGGGTTGTCTGGATCGCTTATTGCGATAAGGCCATCGTTGCCCACATTTAGATTATAAGTCTAATTTTAGATAATAAGCTATACCAACATTAATGAGCAGTTGTTAAATTAAAGTATGATCGTATTCAATAACGAAAGTGTTAAAATGATGATTATTAGTGATTTAATTAACTGGTCGATGATCAATATGATTTATAATTAAAACAAGAAGCGAGAACGTAAGTTGCCTATCATAATTTGAATCTGTTCGCATTGAGGCGCCCACTCCTCAATGCTCGTTGCTTAGCTGTAAATTTCATTACAATTGGAAACCCCTGCGCGGGCGCTGTCCGTTTTAATGCTTTCGTATTTCCAGGTTTATTTGGTATTGCCAATTAGTATGATCATAAAGCGGGCTGCGCCATTACGGGAGGTCCTTTATATCAGGCGGCGTACGGCGACAAACAACATCAAGCCGAGCCCCACACACAGTGGAAACTGCTCCAAATAAGATCTCTCTGTATTCAATTTCTAATATTTTTACTCTTCTTTTAAAGAGACTTTGCTATACTAATGATACTATTGAAGAAATTACAGTGTTACGGTAATTCCCAATTAGAAACGTAGCTGATTCGTGCTCAGCGATACGCCCGCCTATAACAACGTAACGCCAGTTAGGATGATATACATATCACTATATTACGCTCGTCGCCTTGACACAAGAGATATTAAAGCCTCGTTACCCCAGTAATTGCACTAACTACAGCACCCTCCAAATTTTGACAAAGTAACGTTTACTCACTATTGTTTGGCGATAGAAATAGGACCTGCAGTGATATGTTCCCAGGCGGTTCCAGAGATCTACCATCAATTATATGATTACACCACGGAGGCATTCCCTGATAAATAACTGAGAACTGAGAGCAATATAATCACTGGTCATACAACCGATGAGGCAGCACCAGGCTCTAAAGTCTAAGTAACTTCAAAAATCTAACGCTGAAGGCAACGGGAAACCGTGGCTTCTATCTTTCCCAGGAGTTATCATAGACCATATGACAGATAAACCTTAAGGTAGGAAGTCTACTTCTCTACTTTTCTCTTAGTCTCTTTGAGATCAAAAATATTTAAATTTCTTAAGTGAATAAAAATAAACTTTGTCTTACGACCCGCATTTCTTTTCAAAATATAGAGGGGGAGGGTGAAGAGAGGGATCTAATTCTGCTGTTCGATGAAGTATCCTTTCCGTGTATACACAAACACCAGCTTCACGATCTTATGAAGCGTATTTAACGATATTGCTCCGAAATATTCGCGGTGTTGCTGTAAAAGAGTTTTTACGGTATTTAAAGTTTCTTTCTTTAATTATTATATTTATATTTATATATGTAGTTTTATTATCTTACTATATGTATATTATTTTAAGAATTGTTTTTCTCTAAGATCCATTTTAAAAAGTTAGACAAAACCAGAGCTGGGTCATAAATATAAAAAGATATGTATTAGTTTCGGTCAAAGAATGTTTTATTGTTTTCAAGTCAGACTTGTCATTACTTATAAGTAATAAGCAATAAAAAAGTTAAACAAATCAAAGAGTTTCATCACCGTCAAGTATCCAAACAGATTTGTAGACGTTGATCACTTCGGGAACAATACGTTATTTGCTTTGACTATGCTTCCCGCAAAACAACTGCGATAAGTTATTGGTATGAATATATATCAAATATAGAGTTTCAGACAAAGCGAAGTAAACCAATAAGTTTAAGTTATTTACACTAGTATATAGTTTTGTCTTAAGTTTGAGACAAAACGTTCGATGTTAAACACTGTACACTTCAAGCATTCACCGTTTTAGGAGGAAGGTAACATTTTTACGCAAACAAACTTAACGCTGGTTTTAAGTATTTTGGAAGCATAGATTATAGACTTAAGACTTTTATATCCATAAATAAATAATATTTAAAATGATTGCTAAAAAGATATTAAAAGTCTATAAAAAGGTTTAGGTCTTCAATCTAAATTTCTGTCCCTACCTACAAACTAATGTATTGTAAACGTCCTTACTAGTTTCATATTGTTAAGGATATTGTAGGACTTAATGAAAGTCATATCACTTTGTTCTGCAAAAAAAAAATAAAAATCAAGTAATCGACACCCACCGCTGGGTATGTCTTTCCCAAAAATCTCCAAACGGGACTGTCCAGCCTGCCTGAATCCAACGCTTCCATACGACCGTAAATGAATCGTGGGTACATCTCGTCTAAAGCCTTCTAGTACTACGGTGTAAGAAGCCGCCATTTTATAACCTTACTACCCCATCTACCGTCAGCTCATGTTTAAGGTCAGTGACCTTCATTCTTCTACAGATCCTATAATTTATGATTACAGCATAGCATAACCGTCTCAATTAAATGTCATCGTCATCAGCCGAAAGACGCACTCCTGGACATAGATCTCCCCCAAAGATCTCCACATCGATCAGTCTCGTGTAGCTCGCATCCGACGGGTTCTCGCGATTCTCGTAAGATCATCGGTCCACCTTATGGGAGGACTCCTAACCTAACGTCTACCGGTACGCGGGCACCACTCGAGGACCTTGCTGCCCCATCAGCCATCAGTCCTTCAAGCAATGTGCCCTGCACACTGCTACTTAAGTCTAGCAATATTTTGGGCTGTGTCAATTAAACATATCTCAACATAAATGCTTTGGTTTTGTAGAAACGAAAAATTATTTATTTTAATTAACCATTGACCTCACAATTATAGAGGGATCGGGCCCCATAACCGGTGACCTCACGTGCCCGGGTTAACATCCGACTATAAAGCACAAACAGTAGATACAACAATAAACTTGTGTTCTAGGTTACTATTAATGGCGGACGGTTAATTTATGATCGCACAGTATATTATCCAGACGTTGTAATGTCATTATTTTGTATATATATGTATTATGAGGGTTATGCTGGGAGGAGTCGCAAGAGTTGCCGCTCAACAGCTCATGGGATCCAACTTACCCTCACCTCCTCGAGACACACCCTGCTAATAAACCAAAAAAGCTCTGGCTCCCACTAACCCGCATTGGGCCAGCATGGTGGGAAATGACTCCATATCCTATATGACTCCCTACCTGATTGTTTGGAAATTTTTGATGGAGGCCTATGTCCACCTGTGGGATTTCCATCGGCTAATGATGATATATATTATATAATATAAGGACTGTACCACGCTGATCGCCAACCTTCATTAGTTGGAAAGGCACTTTAAGAAGAAGAAGACGAAGGTATAGACATAACGTGGCGCTAGTTAGGATGACGGATATATACTACATCACATTGCGCTCGTCAGCTGAGAGATAAGATGTTAAGTATCGTTACCTCAGTAATTACAACTAGCTGCAGCGCTCTTCAAACCGGAACACATTAATGTTTGCGCACTACTGTTCGGCGGCAGATATACGCTGCAATGGTACCTACCTGGAAGGTCCTCTGCACGAGAGAGGTACCACCAGATAATTATACTAATACTTCTATACTTATTCTTAACTTCACGTGACTTTAAGTGATTATATGACTGTTGATGGTGAAGCGAATAACAGTCCGGCTCGCATGTTTACTAATTTAGATAAACTAATAAGATGGTTTCAGAAAAAGTTACAACCAACGAATACCCTTAACATTGGGCTCCGGAATCAAACCAGAAACCTCCATGTTACCAAGTGAACTCTTAACCACTGAGTCACGAAGGTTATTGTGACTAAGATTAGACTTTCTATCAAGATGAAGCAATACGATCGGATTTGTATGCAAATATTTAATACAACGTTTCTCCACCTGCAGCAAGAGTTCCTCGTCATCCTAATATAGCCTGATTATATACCACGAACGCAACGGGAGAGCTATTACCTGTAATTTCGCCATTTTTAAATGTAAAGTTAATTTCATCACGAATGCGAAGTAAATAATTGAACGGTGTAAGATGAAATTTGAGAAACCTTCAGCTCGCATGATGATCTTATTGTTACATAGTATGATGGCGGATTGCATGAATTTAAACGAAATTAAATTACCGGTTGTGTATACATACGAACTACTGAAATATGATGCTTTCGTTATGAAGTATTACCGAGGTAATCGCTATATATATTATAAACATTGCTCGAGTTATATATTTAATAGCAAGTGAAATCTCTCCCCGTAAAAATGCACTTATTAGAATATTTCTTAATGTGGCAATGGGTGGAAATATCGCTCAAAGGACAGACAGCCGATAAGGAACCAAGGTCCTCGAATGGCGGCCGCCTACCGGATGACGTAGTGTTGGCAAGCCCCTAACCAGGTGGTCCGACGATCTGATGAAGGTTGCGGGAAGCAAATGGATTCAGGCAGCGCAGAATCGATTTATGTGCAGATCTTTTGGAAAGGTTTATGTCCAACAGTGGACGTCTGTCTGCTGGTAATGATGAGACATCTATTACTAGAAATAGGTAACCCCCTCCCCCAAAAAAATAAAACATTCACACAACGTCCCGACGCTGATCAGTTATTAAGCTAAACTTTCTTAAGTATAGCTACAAACTTCTCGTATGATACCTTACAGCATGAGCATAAATTGGTGTAGCGCAATATTCCAGGGACGAGCGGGACGTTCACCTGATGGTAAGTGATACGCCTGCTCATAACAACGTGGCGCTAGTTTACGCTACCAGCATCACATTACGCTCATCGCCTGAGACATAAGATATTAAAAGTCTAGTTGCCTTAGTAATTTCTCTAGCCACAGCGCCCTTCAAACCGGAAAACGGTAACATGTGAACAGTTTATTGGCTACAATAGGCACTGATGTGGTAACTATCTAGACAGCAGTAGAAACCTACCATCAGTAACAATGTTAAACTTAGCTGTTGAATGTTTCCATATTATATTCGAGCGCCATTTTAAATACAACGTAAATTTAAAAAAAAACTGAAAGCCTAATTCAATATACTAAAGATTTACAGATCATCATCAGAACCGACAACGCAACCCCTTGTGCGAAGTGCTTTACGATCTTTGCTTAATTTATTACCCCTTTTTTTCGCGGGCCTCGCCCGGGGATGTTGCGGAGCAAATCTCGTGTCGTAAAAATATGAGTACGAGAGACAGCAATTACAATACTTTTATTTATATAGCCTGGAGACAGGTGGAGAGTTTACCTGGTGGTGAATGACTCCCACCTTCCATATAACTAAAATTCTATCGTGAGGGATGCTGGATTGCAAGGAGAACAATGCCAGGAGATACTTTATAATATAATGTATAGAAATTTACTGGTGGTAAGTCTCTGTTGCCGGAGACCGTCAAGGTTGGTAGCACTGCAGCTTCTAATTCTACCACCAAACAGTAGTGTGCCAACATTACTGTGTGTCCAGTTTGAAGAGCGCTGTAGCTAGTTGTAATTACTGAGGTAACGAGACTTAACATCTTATGTGACGAGCGCAATGAGGTGCAGTATATACCCCTATCATTCTATTAAGCGCCACGATGTTATAGGCAGGAGTATCACTTACCATCAGATGAATGACAAGCTCATCTAGTCTCTGGAATAAAAAAAAAAATTATAAATAAATCAGAGTAAGCCATTATTGTGCTTGATCCGTCCTGCAGAGCCTTTTATTTCAGAGCACTTCCTTGCTCCTTGGTTGTTCCTTAAACCCCTATGACTGTATGCCTTGAGCCTAATACTTCGATGAGTTGTTTCAGTCCACGGCATTTTAAGAAGGTCGATAACTTCAAAACGGAAGCAGAGCTAGTGAGCCTGGAATACCACGAGCTAAAAAATAACTAATAAACGAGAGAACAGGTTGACGCACAGTGCGCGTGCAGCAGCATGTTGCCAGTAGACGTGGTGCTGGAGGAACCTCCTCAAGGTCGAAGATCTTATATAGGTCGTTGAAAATGGCTGAAGCGATCGATGTGAAGATTTATGCTTAATGTCTAACTGCATCCATCAGAGAATGAAGATATAGACGTACTCATCTAATCGAGCGACTTACGCTTATCAACCACATAGCACTCTTCCTTTCGGTCGCTGGTTAAACATGACAGGACAAACAGCGTAATGATGTGTTAAACAAATTTGATTCGGCATGTGGTAATACCACCACCATTACACCAACGCTTCGAGGCAAAGTGTGGGATCGCGCCCTTGGAACAATGTGCGGGGCCCATTTGTAAACGGTCAATTTGCAACTGTGTTGCATTATGGGACTGGCGGCCATTAATATCTGAAGGATATTGAATTTTTTTTATCTGTGCACACATTTGTTACCAACATTAAAATCTATACATATATATATTTATTTTATGTTTACATATATAGTTATACGTTTATTTATTTAATAGCAACCGTTACTACAGCAACTCCATAGATATTACTAAAAGAAAATATTCTTAAAAGTTAATTAGAAATAAAATGGTGAAAGATCCATCAAATTAAAAAACAAAAATTGACCCATAATCATGTTCAAAACATTCCGCGTTGAATGGTCATGTTCCCATGTCGATACGATCACTAGTTTTCAGGTGATTAGCGAATAAAGAAAACCCATTTTCGTTATATATATAGATAGTATATATGTGTGTTTGTAGCTTCATTTATGTTAAATTTTCCTCCTCATCTTTCACAGCATCTCTCTACTTTTTACGATTGACTGGAAGAGAACGGCCGTAGGCGTGAAGTCCGCCTACTATGACCTAATTTTAGCCATCATCAGCCTAGAGACGTCCACTGCTGGACATAGGCCTCCCCGAAAGATATCCGTTTGTAAGAGTTCATATGGGTGATTTGAGCCATTTCTCACCACGCTGGCCCAATGCGAGTTGGTGGGAGCCAGAGCCTCGTTTGTTGATTAGCAGGGTGCACCATGAGCAGGTGTTTGGTTCGGGTCGCGCAAGTTGTTGTGCGGGAGCCTTTAGACCATTTACACCCCACGATTTTAAATCAATAAATAAAATAACTGTATTGTTAAATAACTTGACTTGACTTAGAATAAGAAATAAGTAAATATATTGATAACTGCTTATAGATTTGTAACTAAAATGGAGGTTAATTAGGTTCGCAACGCTTTGGATAGGTGGCAGCACTCTTTTACCAGTGTTGTCTATGAATCGCGAGTCATTCTTTCATTGACTTCTAACCTTATGGGAATGCCGAGTGGTTGCTTGTATTAAAGTGAAGAGATGCTGTGTAGTGTATATCATCCGAATAAACGTCATACTGTTAGGGAGGGAGAGGGTATATTTTTTACCACCAGGTCATAAATTTTTGTGTAAATTTATTTGTTAATCACCATTTAAAAGAAGTACAAACAATGTTAGTGCGGGAAGACACCACATAAACTTAAGTGAGGTTCTCGGTTAAGTAAAAGACTTTGTTTATTAAAAAAAATTATTTTCTCATATTTTACTGTCGAGCGATTTTTTTTCTTAAGTTTACACCTTAGTGAACATTGAAAAGTAATTATTTTAAATGGCGCATTGTTTGAAGTAGAACATAGTGGTAAGAATGGGACTTTTTGCCCGTATCCTCTCTCACTATCAGCGTCGCATTCCACCTCCGGAGATGTATACTGCAGATTGTCAAACCTACGAGTTCCTTAACGTAAACTTCACGAGAATTTTAAACTAATTCTACCAGTGTTAGTACATTACAGTGAGACTCTAGAGACAAAACCATGGAAAGGACGAAAAATCTTACTGGTAGTAGATCTCTATTGTCGGATACCATCGAGGTGTATAATTATATATATATACACATACATATAAACATGTAAAGTTATATGTATATATCTGAATATATACTTAAATATATATACATCAGTATATAATATGGATATATATATATATATATATAATACACATTATCTACTTCTCTCCATTGATGCTACATATGTTTTTACTAATCGAAACGACGAGGCCTCCTGATGGTAAGTGATACTCCTGCCCATAACATAACCACATAACGCTTGCTTTGAGACATAAGATGTTAAGAAATTACCTTAAGTACAACGCCCTTCAAACTTGAGCTCAGTAACTAGTAGCACTACATAGTTTTCCAAATGTGGTGAGTCTGACAAGTGTCACCTTTTGGGTAGGCTCATTTTCGTCTATTGATATCGCTGGACTGAATTGTGGAACCGATCTACGCTCGTAATTAAATCTTCAGACGCAGGACCACCCATCCCTCGCACAATCGCTGGTACATTCTTAGAACTGCCAGAAACAAAGGGCTCTTAACGCCACGGGCGAATGTTAGAATGTATAATTTGTGGTTCACCAAAACTTTAAGCCTGCTTAATTATATATGAAGATGCAAATATGTTGCACAATGCGGTATTAAAACGTCGGACCCCACGTCCACGGCTCGGTACTTGTGTGTTCGGAGCCGCTCCGCAGACCAGCGCCTCTCAAAGTTGAAGTTACACGAACTTTGAGAACCAAACGCTTTCAAGTAGACAAAGTACTTTAATATTACTACCATTTCCTTAAAGCACTGCAACGCAGCCGCGTCACCTCTGATGTTGCAATTGCCTATGGACGTCAGTGATCACTTTTTATCAAGTGAACTATTCATTCGTTGACCCACCCTCCCATATAAAAAAAATCAACATTTCAACTTATTGACTAATACTATACTTAGACCTCTTTAAACGATTTCCACAACAAGAAGTCCTATACTCCCTGTCACTCTGCGATCATCACCAGACCACCGATCCTCATATTCTGCACTGTATTGCCATTTTCTCAATAATGGTAAGTCATAGTGAAAGTGTCATTAACAACTTTTATCATTATCATCATTAGCAGAGATAGTTTCACTGTTGAAGATAAACTTCTCCCAAATATCTCTCTCAATCATCCATCTCTTAAGTATCATTGTAGGCTTCTTGGCATTAACGTCTTTTGATTTTATTCAAAGAAAATACAAGGACGACGTACACTTGATAGTAAGTGATACACCTATACACAACAACGTGCCGCTAGAATAAAATATACTGTACCACATCGAGCTCGTCGCTTAAATAGGTCATGTTTTTTATCACAATAATTTTACTACCTACAGCACCCTCTACTGTTCGACAACAGATATAGGAGCTGCGGTGGAACCTGGTCTCCGACAAGAGAAACCTAATCAGCTATAAATTTACTTTATTAAAATTATTCAACACTCCTTCATATTTATCCCTAAAGTCAACAACCCTTTGTAGCTGACAAACAGCCTCTAATTTCTTATAATATTTTTGTCCCCTTCTTCCTTTCTTACTTTAGCTGGATCAAAGACAATATAAAAAAGCAAATTCTCATCCATACATCATCCATAACATACCAATAGCAATCCAACCTGTTTTTTTTAATACTTACCCCTACGTATGGTGTGTCAGGGCCTTTATTTGCCATACATTTACCATCAGTCTTTGGTTTTTCTATTTTCCTACTCATAGTCATCATTCTTTCATCTTATCTATCATATTCAGTTCTGCTTTCACACTTCTATTCTAATTTCATTCTTCATCCTAAATCCTTCTTCGGTATCTCTTGCAAGTGAACTTTAACTTGTTGACTTCAACAGCTAAGTCGACAGCGTCTGTAGTTCAGAATTTACAAGGCACCAACCCAACAGTTATTTCTATATCTAAACGGTAATATATAAAATGTTGAGTTCTCATTACCACAGTAATTACACTAGCTACAGCACCCTCCAACCGGAACACAGTAATGTTTCCACACTACTGTTAGACTCCAGAAATAGATGCTGCAATGGTACCTTTCTAGACGATCTCCGGTAACAGAGATCTACGATCAGTAACATAACATATTTCTTTGAGTTTGTAAGTTCAAAAAGTTTATGTTGACACAAAATACACATACTAAGTACCATTTATCAGTATTCATAGATTTTATCTGTATTTTTTTTGTTGGTTAACTTAAGTAATAAAAGTTGTATCCTATTACTGCAGTGATGTGAATTATTGAAACGAAGAAAAATTATTGCGAGCATTTCTATGCGGTTAAGTTAAACGCGGTCGCGGACTTTCAAGTTACTTCACCATTATCAGCCTCTATTTATCCCCTGCTGGATATACATCTTCCCCAACATCTTCCATCAAATGCGATTTTCACCATTTCGCATCCACCCACTTCCGACTGCCCTGATGATGCCCTCGGTCCATCTGGAGGGAGGGCGTCCTACACTTATGCGACCTGTACGCGGCCTTCACTCCAAGACTTTACTCTCCCTTCGGCCGTCACTGACAGGCCGTGGATCGGGGCCCACGCGCCCAATGTCATATAAGCTGTTAAAGTCGAATGGCTTGCAGCGTTGACATCATCATGAATCCAGCGGCCGTCACTGACACGACAGACATGGCCGGCCACTGCCACTTCAGCTTGCAGATTTTGAGAGCTACATCGACTACTTTAGTCCTCCGTCGAATTTCTTCGTTCCGGATTTTGTCCCTTAGAGAAATGTCAAGCATAGCTCTCCATCACTCGCTGTGCTACTTTAAACCGGCGCATCAGCCCGATGGTCAGGTGCCATGTCTCTGCGCCGTAAGTAAGAATGAAGAGGAGGCACTGGTTAAAGACTTTCGTCTTGAGACATTAGGGTATTTGCGACGTGAGGATGTGGCGGAGTGTTCCAAACGCTGCCCATCCGAGCCGAACGCGTCTATTAATCTCTATGTTAAGTTACTTATATATTTTATATTAACTCAAATTTATCAAATAACTATTGGCTTTAACCAATGAATACAAAGCGAAAAAAAATGGCTTAATTCACCCTGACCAAACTAACTAAAATATTATTGCCCCTTTATATCTGATATTATATTTCATATATATATATGTTTAATGCTCTTTGGTGATCAACAGATTCAATTAATACAGATCATACTTTTAATTTAAGTAAATCCAAATGGCCGACCCTCGCCGCTTGTAACTTGCATCAGAGGGTGAGACCGCAGGCAGTTAAGCACCGATGCACCACAACGCATTCGAAATAATACCGTCCAATTGCTCTCCGCACCGCAAACAGCATCCGAAATTGTTTCTCCACGCTGCACAATGTTGCCTTAATTTAAAAACGAATAAACACTTTTTATACAGTAAATTATACAACCAGGCAATCCGGATGAGCTGATTGTAATAGCAAAAACCAGGAGTCAGAAAAACCAACTCGTCAAAAGTTTTTTATATCGTCAACGCCAGCGCTTGACCATGATCCCATCTGATGTTAGGTGGTGATGGGATCTGTGGTGGTAAGACACACCAATCTAGCAACAGTCTATTCACTTGTCTCTTGTTCACATCCACGTAGTATTTGGACGGGAACTCCGACGCCAGCAAGACATTCTACTCCTATGCGGTTTTCATGTAGAATGAGAAGCTGTAACTCCTGAACCCTCAATATTCCAACTGCATAAGGCAGGCTGAAGATATCTCGGTTTAGTAGAAGCTTCTTGAAACATCTCTAAAAGTATTTTATGACAAACAAGATCATCACTAAGAAAGCTGAGAAAGGAGTAGAATGTACTAAGGAGAATACTGTACGACTCATTAGGTGTTATAAATTTTTCTCAATAAAAAACTAACACTATTTCTATAGATAGATAGATAAATAGATAGAATATATAAATATATTTCACAAGATTACCAAAGATTTAATAATAACAATTTTTAAATATATTTGAATATTGGATATAAATACTTAGTAACATACATCACCATTATTATTAACTGACAGATGTTCACAGCTGAACAAAGGTTATCACAATTAATTTAAAACACAAATAAATTGAAAAAAGATCGATAAAAAAAATCGATTATTATCTATGATAGCCTAACCACAATACATCACTAGATAACCGATCGAGCCGTGTCGCGTAACCTTGAAGCCAATTAAAACTAGTGCTGCAACAATCGGCATTGTATCGATGGAAAAAAATCGATATGCATGACATAAATACGGCCCGACTGCCGTGAAGGTATTACTAAGTTTCCCTTTTAAGTCCACCTCTATGGTGTCAAGTTACCGGCCCGTAAAAAAAAACCAATCGGCAATTACTATATACGTCCTGTGAAACAGGATAAAGCGTCTGCCGCTCGGATAAAATCCTGTGTAAAGGCTTAGAATCTCGTAATTATCCTTGAACATATATAGGTAAATGGGAGTTATTGGAGCCGCCCGTTCGCCTTATCACAATATCGATATTAACGAATGTTGCCATATTTGAATGTACAAGATCGGAATCGATAATTAATATTTTTTTATAGCATATCGAGAATCGAGCTGTATGGTCAGTTTAGTTCACATGTTGGTGTTAAGACAAAAACAAGCAATAAAATGGTAATGAGGCAATTGTTGGTATGTTTACACGACTCTTCCAATCATTAATTTAACAGCTGGCAAGGCTGAAGACAGTAGGGCATCATCATTAACGTCCTTTGCCTCCAAGACGGGAAGCTAAGTGCGTCCATAGTGATTCTCCATCGCGTCCGGTTATTTATGTATGATTTCTTTTTTTTAATAAACTAAGGGATAGGACGAATGGGAGGTTCACCTGATGGTAAGTGATACGCCTGCCCCCACTATAACGGGTCATTAGTTAGGATAGAGTTCCGCCCAACGTCTTACGGAGACCAGTTAAACATCAGCTGCACGCTGCACCTTGCTAAACAACTGACGAGGCTCTGACCACCCACTAACTCGCACTAGGTAAGCGTAATGGGGCTAAGGCCCAATCCCCTCTCAATAAGGATCCTTGAGAGAGGCTTATGCCCAACTGTGGGCTGATAGGAAGAAGAAGATACACTGCACCTTATTGCGTTCGTCAACTAACATAAGATGTTTTAGTCGAGTCTCCTTACTCCGGTAATTTTATTTGCAACAGCGCCCTTCAAACCGGAACACGGTAGTGTTTACACAATACGTAGATAGTCCAGAGACCTACCACCAGTAAATGATCGACAGAGCTAAGCTGGCAGCAGATTTACGATATGAAATGGTACATCATTATCAATAATTCACCATCACCATTCAACTTCGAAACGAAACAATATTGCTCGCTCAAACTTGAACCCGCGGTGACGGTGGTGGTGATACCTGGTCTGACGGTCACCTATAAGAGAAAATCACCACTGGTGGTTAAGTTATTTGCGCAAATCATCGGGTTAAATTTTTTATAAACTTGTTTCGGGTGTTATCGAGTTACAGTTGCGCGACGGGTCCGACGTCGGACGCGCGCTCTTGCATTTTTAACATTTCTCCGTTTTAACTACAACCGTATTATAAAATTTAAAGTTAAATCATTACTTTAACAATAATAATGTTTTCATTCACCGTTCACCATTAACATATATTTATTGATATGTTATTAACGATAACTAAACATAAAAAGTAGGAAGATGCTGTGAAATGTGAGGAGGAACATTTAACGTAAATGAAGCTACAAACCCGTATGTACTATTTGTATACATAATGAAAATAGATTATCTTTGCTCGCCAATCACTTGAAAACCAGTGAACATGCCAACATTAGGAACAACCATTCGACGCGGAATGAATTATAGATGGTCGTGGGTTATTTATTTTTTGAATTTCATAGACGCTTCATCACTTATTTCTGGTTAACTTTTATGAATACTTTTATTTCATGCTACTTGTGAGGTTTCTATAGTAACGGTTGATATAGAAAGTCATTTGCGGTTGGGGTTACTCTGAAGGAATATTTCAGACAAATTTCAAGTGTAATTAATTCTATATTACAGCCAGAAAAGTGAGCAGGGAATAGTTATATTTATATATATATATATATTAACAGCTGTTCCCTGCCGAAGAGATATCCACTTATGTAGAAACTCATCACCATATCTCTGGAACCATAACACCTTTAGAGTTGAAATTGGATAGGAATATTCTATTCTTTATTCTACAAAGCAACCAGAGGAGCGGGACGTTCCCCTGATAATAAGTGACACGCCTACCTATAAAAATGTAGCGCTAGTCACTTAAGAAAGAATTTTACAAAACTCTTTTCTCTAAAGAAGCTGCGTGGGTGTTACGTCCAGCAAGGAAGGCGAGGAACAGATTATTTCATAATAAAGTCTATTTTTTTTTGTCTACAACTGACCTAATACAAAAAAAGCGACAGATTTACAATATGATGGTTAGTAGATACAATCAAAACCTAACAGTATGTAGATTCTAAATCCAAATAGTACTATATGTAAATTAATATATATCTAGTATACTTTCGTCGCGCTAGTTTCTTCCAATATCCTCATCAGCTAACAGTTGAACAGGTTTTCAATAAGCCAAAACCGGGTCACAGTGGCAAGTGGTTGTGCAAGAAGCTAATCAATCGCTAGAGTCCGTCACCATCTATCGACAAATATTGTAGACGTGGCCGGACGTATCGACATACGAAACTGGAATAAATTGTACAACACTATAATAATTTTTTTCTATAAGAGGAAGCGACGAAAGTACTAATGACTAACTAATGGGAAACTAGGATGATGAACACAGCAACAAGTTGTGCTCGTCGCCATAAAATATGTGATATTAAACCTCTGCAACACCTCTCCTTCTTTTCTTCTTCTTCTTGCTAAACCTTCTCCCATTTGACTTAGGTTCAGCCCTCCTGGTCATTCTATCTATCTCTATTTTATGTCAGCTTCTGTCAATTAGTGATTCTTTAGATTTTTATTGATCATCGTCAACCAAGTAGTCGGGAGTCTCCCAGGGCCTCTCTTTTTACTTTCGAGATCGAATGCTACCCTAATCATATACAAACCTCTCTCCTGTTCTATCTTTAACTTTAGTCAAAGTTTTATAATCGATCCCGTTATTATCTATTTTATTATAGCTAGGTCTAGTCTATCTTAAATTACCCGAACAAACGGACAGATAAACAAAGGCTGCTTTTTAATATATTTTTTATCGTATACCGTATAAATTATGTAATTAAAGTCAAATGCTCTCATTTTAATATTATTAACATACAATACACCTTTATCCATTTTTATTGACTTAACATTAGACGTTTTTTCGATGATGTCCTCATTATTCATTCATCTGTAGATATTTATCACAGGTGTTATCACACAATCTAACTGTCGTAGTCGTTTTTTACTTCAAAATGCATTTACAGTTGTATAAAAATTGGACTACCTACCCGAGTTTAATCTGCATCAATCTTATACGGAGTTGTTTGCACGCAAAGCATCAGTAAAGACGAAATCTGAGCAATCCAACACCCACACAACACCCTCGTTCGTTGGTTGATCGAGTAAAAATGTCGCGGAACCTGTTGGCGGGAGCTGAACGATTCAAAACTAGAATCTACCATGTTACGTGCAGGTCTAATCGCTTAGTTAATACACCCACCGGGCGCTCCTGACGCGGAAGACGGACGGCCGGCCTGAAACGAATTACCCGCTGCCAGCGCGACGGTCGCTATGTATAAACCATACTACGGAACCCGCAGACACCGATACGCCCCGTCTCCATACGACATCTTCTTGGCCAGTCATTAAAGAGACCAGAGCTCAGAGAATCCACTTTATAGACACGTACTTCATATCATAAACATCATTAATATTAAAATTTTAAAACACTAATAACGCATTAATTATTGATATTATTGTTCGATCGTCAAACTAATTTTCTATTGTATCTACAAACACTGAATAATGAAAACACTGTGTAAAAGAATCTAAATTATTTCACAGATGTTTATCTATTACAATTAATTTATCCTCTTCAGCTCCATTAATATTACTCTCCAATTCTTCTGTCTTTACCTTCTCTGATACTCTCTCATTTTTCTAATCTCTTCATTTATAGATTTAAAAACTACGTACAAATCTATATATTTATAATTTAGCTCGTAGATCTAGGTGGATTTAAGTGTGATGATAATCTAAATTGACAAGACTAAATATTGCTTCTTAAAATATATAATCTTTATCTAATTCTGTATTTTTCTTTAAATTATCCCTCCCTACTACAGTTTTATCTCCATAATGTTCTTTAAAATTCTTCTCATTGTGAGCCAAGGTTATTGACATTTATGTCCCTGGAGATCGGTAAAATAAACCCTATTTCAGATGTTTGGCAGCTTTTATAACTAAGGGACCCCAACAGACATGGGATCTTGGAGATTCCTTCTAATCATATTTAACTGGGAAAATTTTTATGTGGATTCCTAAAAGGCCGCACCGCGTTATTCCCATTCATTGTTACTCACAACAGCTCCTCAACAAATGACATCGCTTTTCTGTCTATTCTCCGTTGGGGCATAACAAAAATTTGTCTCTTCCCTGCTACGCGTTATGAATAATAAAAGGTTGTTGTGTTTGTTTGTCTAAGACGTTGTGTTAATGTAAATTCTTTGCACGCGCCGCGAGTTATGAATTATTGAGTGTATGGCGCTAGTGTGCCCCAGGGTCCGCCCGGCCTCCGCTGCGCACACTGCTATTCTCAATGCCTCACGAAAATCGTGAATTGAATTAGTTTCTTCTCGAACAACTGAATGAAATTTAATATTATTTAAATGACAGAATTGAATAATAAAAAAAAACACTAAAAACGTTTTAACTGTAAGAAAAATTATCATAAAGGCAATATGTAGTTCCCTATAATACTTACCTTAGGTTTATTTACTCACATTATTTAAAACATTTAAAGTAAATAAATTTTTTTATAGTTTCTCATATTGCACGAGGATCTAAAGGACACTTTTATAAAGACTAAAACCTCAAAATAAATAAAGAAAAAGGAATTTATATAGAAAAATGTAACAATGAAACTTTGATATGGGGTACGTGTTGTGAATAAGCTTATAACATCAACACAAAGCTTATACATTCATATGGATAGTTAAATTGTTGTGAATGACTGAAATAGCTTTAAATTCTATTAATGCCTTGATAAACAGTAGCTTCATACTTATTTTCTTTACCTAAAAATGTTAATATCCGTTTTCATATTCTACTCACATTATTTGTTGTAATAGTTCCAACTCGGATGATACTTGCGATCATATTTTTAATGTTACATGACGTTTATATATAACCACATTGTATTCATTGTTCCGGGATTTGGCGGTAATCTATAAAAATTACCTATTCCTTAAATTCTAACTGTAAATAATTTAATACGAGAATAAATCAAGAATTTAACTACTACCGTCTAGAATTGGTTAAACGCTTAGAAATCACTAACTTGCAACTACATTTCTCAATAAATATTTATAATAAGAACTGTTTATGTTTTATTATAAAAAAACATAACCTAAATAAAGTAATCTAGTTTATTTTATAACTAATAAACCTGTGACTAATAATCAATGTTACAAATATCAATAAACTTTAGAAGTTAATATATTAGTTTGATTACCTTCTATTAACTTCTCTTTCTCTTAACATTGTTAATTTAACAATTGTTTAATATATAAGAAAGTAACATAAAATAAAAATTTCTTTAGTCATTTAGTCAAATAATACATAGTCGAATTGACGATACGTAAATATTACCATCAACACATCAAAATACTTGTGTGTAGTATTATTTGAATGGAAGATATTTCCCAATACAAAAGAATTTCTTACAATAGATTAAAAAGTGGAAATATACACGACGGCTAATATTAAATATGTGTACACAAGTGTTAACAGTGTATCTTATACAGAATACAGAATAATGTAAATAAGTTAAATATAAGGAACAAAGGAAACTACCAGAGTGAAGGTATGCATATTAAAATACCTAGTACAGGTATCTGTTACTAATTTCTTTAACACAAGGCTTAGTGAATCTAATAGAAGAAAGACGGTATGATTCTTTTGATTCAATATGTCTATGTGAGTGTTTTTTTTTCTACTAGCGAGACGTTCACCTGATAGTAAGTTATACGTCTGCCCATAGTATCGCGGCTCTAGTTAGTAGGATATAAACTTCACCACATTATTCTTATCGCCTTGAGACATAATCCGTTAAGTCTCATTACCCCAGTAATATCACTAACTACAGCGCTCTTCAAACTGAATACAGTAATGTTTGTACACTGCCATTTGGCGGTAGAGATGTGAGCTTCGGTGGTAGCGACCTTCATCGTGACCTGGTACTGACGCTAGTAGACCAGC
Organism: Ornithoptera priamus; assembly: GCA_029034505.1. Taxonomy (NCBI): domain Eukaryota; kingdom Metazoa; phylum Arthropoda; class Insecta; order Lepidoptera; family Papilionidae; genus Ornithoptera; species Ornithoptera priamus. The sequence continues at coordinate 88,045 of JARDWD010000392.1, forward strand.
CGAACCTATACAATATCCGTTTCTGATGCTAGCAAGTATACAAATATTGTTATAATTCAATTAATGATCTGACTACTTAATTAATGATATATCTTGAAGATAATACAAGAGATTTAATCACGCTGACAGGATATTATTATAGTATAGTTACCATCAGATTACTACACCACGTTATATAGAGCATTTGTCGAATTTAAGTAGGAGAATAAGCAGGACATACCCTTCTCACAACAGACGGTTGATAATGACGAGTTTAAGTCTCCATAAGCTGGTAGACCCAGTGCTGGAAGGTCTTTATTAAGCCACAGACCCTGGGTGTGCGGGCCCAGTATCCAACAAACTATCTAGAAATCGAGAAAAGATTGATCCTAAAATGATGTGGATTAATTGGTCAAAATCGCGAGAAGCAACTACATAGTAAGAGATGTGGCGTATGTGCAGCTGTGGACTGACGGTCTACCTGTTTGTGATGATGATAAATCAGATCCTACTGGTTACGTTGATGCTTTGCATAAAAAACGCTACGGCAAGGAATGTGATCAGGACGGAGCGGGAACAATTAGTATGTTAACAATTCAAAAATTAATTCAGCCCAACAGTGGCATACTAAACAACTATCGATATGTTCCCACACAATGCAAACCGTTAGATACTACGCGACCGGAATCTAATAACCATCACTCACCCCTTCCGCCGTCAGCGCCAGTTGTTTACCATCACAACCATCACCACAGGCTTACCTGCAATAGAAATAGAAATTTTCAAGCAATCCAAAAGTAGAGTACCTCAAACAGAAATGTTAAAACATTGCCGTGCTCAAGTTACTGCAGTATTGAAACTTAAGATGCGTCTACTGCGACGAGCAAGATATGATGCTGTGTAACAACTGGAGCTGGAACCCTAACTGGGGCTACAGTATTACAGATAGGGGTACTACCAGGACTCGTCAAAAGAATATCTTGCTTGTCTCGTCAAAAAACTATCAGTTGTGTTTTTATAAAAAAAATCATATATAAAATAACAATCAGTCATATTTAATGATATTAGTTTTTAGCTTAGTATATATAGATTAATTATCTGTTATATATTAATTATAATCTTTTAGGTTTTTTTTTAAATAATTTATTCTTCCGTCTACATCTAATTATCACTACACCCAATACTGAGAGAGAAAATTCTGATTTTATGAACTATATAACCTTACAATAAGTATGATAAATAATAGGTACATATATATATATATATATGAGTACATAAAATTAGTATGTAAATAGTATAGTAGTTTATAATACTAGTTATGGCTAATGGTGGTATAATAAAGTTGGTCTAAGTCGGTATGTAGGCCACTCCAATCGTTCGCTTAACATTCCGTTCAGCGTTACAATTTTAACAAACAAGTAAACCGTTAAACAACCTTAACTATTGCGATAACTTAGTTGGAAAAGTAAATATTTACTGCTAATATAAATACCATTTGAAGTTAGATGTAGCTAGTAGAATCACTGTAGTAATAGGACTTAAAGAGTGACGAGCGTGATACTAGATCAATTCTATGTGCTATTCATGTCGTGTAAATATCGTAACTGGTAACACTGCTGCTGCAGGTTCCAGCGGTGTCCGTTGCCAGGGACCGTCGAAGTAGGTACTGCCGTCAAGTGTGCAGACGTTACCGTGTTACGGTTTGAAAGGCGCTGTAGCCAGTATAATTACAGTGGTAACGAGATGTCTCAACGCTACGAGTATCGTCCTCTATGTACCGTTCTAACTAACGCCTCATTGCTATGGATTGGCGTATCACTTACCATCAGGTGAACGTCCCGCTTGTCTCATCCCTTAATTGAAATAAAAAAAAAATATTATTGTGTTCCTTTGTAAATACTCTGTGGGAATTGAACGTTGCCACTTTGAAGGTTATTGTATTAACTGTACACGGCTCTATGGCGGACTGCGGCCACTTAAATCATGAAGCCATCACCGAATTCCTAAATCCTCTCATAACCTCAGCAGACAAAGAGAGCGCTGCGAACACGAAGCGAGATGAACGTGTGCGATAAACACAACAGATAGACTGTACTGGGAACTGCACAGTTGCGTGTGGTTCACGAGATGAACTTTAGCGGAAATCAGCATTCGTTTCCCTCTAGCAAACCCTTTCCAACATCTCTAAAGCAATAAACGATCTTAACTTCACAAACTTTCCAAATCTCAATGCCAACTTGTTACTTCTTCATTTGTTCTTCTTCTTGGTAGTGTTGGCAGGCTACATACTAGGTTGCTCGACGATCTTGTGAAGGTCGCAGGAAGTAGCTGGTTGCGGGCAGCGCAGGATCGATCGATGTGGAGATCTGGGGGAGGCCTGTCTAGCAGTGGACGTCTGTCGGCTGATGATGACGATGAACTTCTTCATTTGGCAGTAATAATCTTACCCACATAAACCCTGGACTCTATTTTGAGACTCTTCTTTCCATGAAGGAGAAAGAAGATAGCAATTTAAGTAAAAAACCGTACTGACATAGTTAAGTGAATTAAAAGTAAGTTAACTTTGCTTAATTAAAAAATGGACGAATCAGATTAAAGATGTCAACTAACTATATTAGTAGGATTTTGTTTAATTTATATTAAGTAACACGACTTCAGTTTCACGCAGTATTAAGTGACTATTGAAGCGTGGATGGTGGGTGATAGCTCCCCAAAAATAAGTCATTACAAGTTGGTAATCGAAATACAGCGATGATATTATGGTGGTAGCTAGATGGTCTGAAAGCTAACCCTGAAACCGACCGAACTGCACTTGTGGCTTCGGAATCGAACTAAGGAACTCCTCGTTAGAAACGGAGCCACTGCGCCACATAGGATGGTACATATCTTGGGGCACATCGTCGTTGCCTTAATAATAAAAAATACTTTACTACGAGGACACGACATCCTGAATGCCCGTTTTTGTGGTTGTATCGTAAACTGCTCGCCGCTCCGTGGCTACGTGTTTACGTGCTCCTCATACGTGGGACGATTTTTTGATTCCTCGAAAACTCAAAAAAAAAAATTAAAAAAAAAATCCTTTTCAAACTTAATTTTTAAAGCTACGTGTGATGTTAGCTTGGGCTGCGTGGACGTTCGTATATACATTTATTGCGCCGAAAGACTGGTGGTAGACCTCTAAGGCCGGAGACTGTCTAGGTAGATACCACCGCGGCGCCTATTTCTGTCGTCCAACATTAGTGTGCAAACATTGCTGTGTTCCGATTTGAAGGGCGCTGTAGTTAGTGTACTGAGGTAATGTTACTCGACATCTTATGTCTCAGACGGCGAGCGCAACGTGATGCTGTGTATATCATCCTGACTAGCGCCACATTGATATGGGCCGATGTATCACTTACCATCAGATGAACGTTCTATTCGTCTCGTCGCTTAATTGAAGAAAAAAAAAGTAAATCTAAAAGTGGAATAGTTCAATAACATTCTTATATCACATCCGTGGAGCAGTTACCGATTGTTCGCCTAACAGCAGATCCCTGATTCGATTCCGGTGGTGGAGTTTATACAGTAGAAAGATTCTGAACTCCTGCTATCATAACAGCATTGCTGTTCTGGTCAACGTATGCCAACATAACTTCCAGTCACGATAACTTACTAAAGTTCCACTTGTTTTTAGTCTATCCATTTAAAACCTTTGATTGATCTAAAAACTTGCGACTTAAAAACATTTATCTCTTTTACGGCAAAAACTTAAGTAACAAATACACATAGTATCAAAATCTAAGTAAGATGAAGAAGCCAAAATATAACTTGTCTATTGTTCTCTAAGTTCTTTTATGGTGTGACCATATCGGCTAGTGGGGCCCCTTAGAGGTGCTAATGTACGAACAAACGCACCCCGCTACCGTAACAGCGGGCTACTGCTGACCCCAAGTTGTTTTATTTGACCACTGTCAACTTACATCTAAGTAAAACATTTTCCGTTTCTCGTTCTACTTAAAGATAAACGTGCGATGTAATTTTAATTATTCTAAAACTTATATTAATACTTACTAAGGGTTATTAACATTTTTAATTATGGTATATATGTGAATTCTAAACTTAATCATAACTTGTTTCTTATTTTTCAATGGAATTTTGTTAAAGGAATAAGTGGAACTCATAAAAACCTGTTATTTACATTAATAATAAATAAATATAAATGCCAAAAAGTAAGAATTAATACATCATGTTTATAAGTAGAAAAAGGTATTGAAGTAATTATAGAATACACTAAGATATATTAAGTTACGAAATAGAATTTTAAAGTCACGACTCGGTAAACATTGTATGGTAGTAGAGTCTAAAATGTACGACGTATCATAAATAAGTCTCAGTTCTAATTGAGAGAAAAGTAGAAATTAACAATGACCCCCTCAAATTAAACGTCCAAACAATGAAACGGAAAATTCCTAGATAAAACAACAGGGCAAGAGACAATCCATTCAGTGGTAACGGCGGTCGTATGCCACCGAAAATTAGTGGATGATAAGGCTTTAGCTCACAATACGAAAAGCTTTTAGATCCGACATTAAAAAATCCACCGCCTCGCGCGACCACCAAATCTGGCCTATTATCTTGAACTTCATAACTGTGTAAATGAGGAGGGCAAAGCCACCGACCCCGTGATACTTTATATTGTTTACACGACGCATGCGCAAGCGCAATTAACACAAACTATTTAATTTTACACCGGATTCTTGAATTAAAATAAATTACTAAGACAATAAAAAAAAATCAAAACTAACTAAACACAAATTTTACGCGAAAACTAGCAAAAACGACATATTAATACAAATGCAACGGTATTGTTTAGTACTCATTAGTTTATAATAATTTATAAACAAAAATCCTTAAATTAATTTCGATTTTTGCTTATATTATAAGTTTTAATATATTTCTAAAAACATACAAAATACAATAACTTATTACATTAAATATATTTCATGTTTATGTATATTATAGTTTTTAAAGAAAAGAAATGATACAACAGTAAAAAAACAGATGGCGCTGAAATTAATTCTGCGTTTTATCAAATGATCCTAATACGATTGTTGAATGAAACAACTGATTTCTGTTACTGTCTTCTGTCCGGAACAGACATTGAAATAGAAAAAAATAAATATTCTATAACAGAAAAAAAACTTGGTAAAATATAAAGACAATATTCGCCGTTAGAGAAGTCTTTAAGCGTGTCTTAGTAAAAGCCGTCTTTGTAAAGTTGCTACCTTGTAACACAGAGGTGCTTGGTGGTAGGGACTTTTCGAACCCGCCTGCATATTATAAATCTGTAGATAAAACAGCATAGCTTTATTATTGTTATATGTATGATCGCCGAATTATTCGGCTCCAGATTGTCACATCTTCGGCCTTATTGTCGCTTAACAGCATTTGAAATTGAGGTCAAATCCTAAACACATTGTAGATGATATTAATCAAACGTTGGGCGACGGTATCTTGGTCCGTGGAGGTGTTAAGACAGTCCCGATTCCCCCTCCCTCTCGAACCTTTCCTTTCTCCCCATCCGACGAGTGCGAGGCATCCGCGGCGGGCGCGCATAACGCCGGCGCGGGCGACGCGAAGAATTCCGCCCGTACCGAATCCAAGTTGCCGGCCCGCGAGCTGTCCGCGCCATCTGGCGTTTAAGGATGTCGATATATCGCTATCGATGACAAGTTTTTTTTTTCAAGAAAATTTTAATAACATTTTGCACTGTAATTGCTACAATATGATAATAACAACCGTCTGTTTTTTCGTTATTCTACGAAACGTCGAGACGAACGAGACATTCGCCACATTGCGCTTGTTGCACTGAAATATAAGTTATCGAGTCTTATCACCCCAGTAATTACACTAGCTTTAGCGTCCTTTACACTGAAAAACACTGAAATAGGCCTAGACGGCAACCATCAAACCCACGAAGTATGAAAAGTTTATCTCGGCAATGGATATGATAAAAATGAAAATAACATTGTTACCAAACAAAATAGCCCAACTTTTCAGATATGCATTATGAATACTTTAGTATATATAAAAGATTTTTTAACATTCAATATAAAATGATAATTCTCATATTTTTAAGCAAGAAAAAGATATAAATAATATACTGAAGAATAAATTCGTAATCAAACATTACAAATACCTTTTAATTTAAACCGTTAGGGACGACTATGCTCAGTAGTGGGCGTCTTCCAACTGATAATGTAAACTGTGAATCTCGTGAGCACCTTGTCAATACATTTTAAATTAACTTACCTTTATGAAATGATGTATTAAATACATTACGGTTATTAATTTAAATAACTTATTTTTCCTTTATTACCACTCCATTAGATATTAAATCAAAATGTTCGCGTGAGAAAATATTGAAGGCTATAAAATATTTATATGTATAACGTTATAATAAATTCATACCTACTGTCTCACAAACTAAATTATCGACATGAACCGTTAAACACTATCTAAAAGCGCGGCAACATCGCCATAGTGCCTCCCTCTTGCACCCGCGTCACTGCGTACACCCATCCCTCTTGCGCGCTGACTACCTTATTTAAATAAGAGTGAGTGCAGTTGATGGTTGTAGTAGTTGTGTAAGTTATGCAATTATGAACTCTACAGCTACAGTGTCAGAGTCCAATGAAGTTGTAGAGGACGGGAAAAAAACAACAGAAAAAGGCTGCGGAGGCAGGTTATCCCGCTTGCCGACGCTCTCGGAAAGCAGTCGAGTTAGATTTAGTTTTAACCGGAAGCATTGGTCCCGATTTTTGATTGTTTCAAATGTCCTTGATACAACCTTTCTCAACTTTTCTATAAGAACTTCATTTAGAATGCATTGAATTCGAACAACAGTCATCATCTTTTCATATTATTGTTGTCCAGTGCTGATCATGGATTAGTAGATTCGTTTTTTATAATTTTAAAGTACTAAAATTATCTAAAATAAGTAACTAATGGTCATGTATATCATCACAGGGTTAATACGCTTAATTTTTTTTTTTATTCTGCATTAGTTATAAAAATTTAGTTATAATGATGACAGTAAAAATGATTTTCTTCTATGACAAATAATAACCTCAAAATATTCCTGCTGTGTGTAAAATATTACTAGGAGGCTCAGGATTCAATAGTTCTCTGTAGTACGTTTAAACACATCATAGAAAAGGACATAGTCGTCTCTAGCATTCTTATTTTGTTCCTAGTATTCTCAGTAGTCTACTGCAAATACGAGACCACTCCTTGTTTTCGTTTCCTCCGTGTGCTTTACAAAGCTCACAACAAATTTATTTAAATCCTGACGTAACAAATCCCTTCGCCACATCCAACAACAGCAGGCGAGGTTCATTTTCAAATTCTAAACGCGCATTAGGGCAGCGGACTGGGAACATTCCTCATTCAACTCGGCACAATCACACTCTAATCCGGCCTTTTCATACCCAGTTCTTACAAACGACTCATTCTCGAATCTGCGTTGGATCTAAACGGACCCTCGGTAAGGAATCGCCGGTCATTTGTCCGTGGCAGCGCGCCCTCGCCCCACCGTGGGCGTGTGTGAGATATGACCAGGCTTATCCAACTTAAAGGAGTGCAATTTTTCTTTCAGCTACCGGGCCGGCATTGTTCTCGCAACAATTCACTACATTTTCGGCACTTCGAATGACCTACGGGTAACCTCATTAAATAAACCACTGATGAAATTCAAGACTACGAAATACAAATGTTGAAATCACCTCCAATTGAACAAATTATAGGTTGTTACGATTGTTACAATGAAATACACTACATTTTTTTCATAAAGTGGGCAAACGAGTGAATAGTTTACCTTATGGAAAGTAATCACTGACGCCTATGGACAGTCGCAACACCAGAGCAGTCGCAGCTGATTTGCCGATCTTCAAGGGAATAATACTCTTTTCTTGAAGACCCCCATGTCGCATTGGTTCGAAAATGCCGCTGGCGACAACTGATTTCACAAAATGGTAGTTCGTGGTAAAAAGTTTACAATACAATTCTCTAGAAATAATTTTATAGCAACGGTCCTCGCTTAGCTAGTGTCCGTATGAAACAAAAAGCGAGCGCCGGCAAAACATTCAGACGTTTGTTCAGTGTTGCCATATTCGGAATGTTGGCAATTTATAATAAACGAACCTAGTTTTACCAATATTATATAATATATTATATTATTTGTTGAGAACGCTTACACAAGGATGAATAAAGAAGATCTTTTCCATACTTTACCAAACAAATCCTTAAAGATTTCAACCTTTAATAAATTATTTATTTACTGACCAATTTAAAAGTTTTTCTCAAATAGTATATCATTAACAGATATTTGTATATAAATATCGATACATTTTTTTCATTAAGAAAATCAAAGGTCTCTTTGCACCCAAAATTTACCACCGCTGTGTTTCGTCTACTAACATATGAGTTAGTATTCTCGGCGAGCACGCTTCACCATTCACGGCTTCATTGTCACTTAACATCATGTGAATTAGACTTCAAATGTTAGCTCAATGTAGATAACAAAAAATTACAACATATAAAACAGTCGTAGTTGTGTAAAATGAATTAACATGTCAGAAGCCGCGGACAGTAAGCAACGAAACAATTTCCTCTATTAACAACAAGTTACCGTATCGCTCCAGAAAAGTAGATGCACCAAGTTATACAGGGTGAAAGGTAATAGGTGTAAAAGATCTGAAGAGGCTAAATTATAGCTCGTACCCTATCTATCTATGTTTGAAATACCCCATCCAAAAACTACGGTTCTGAAATTATTAATTTTTTAAATATTTTTCAAAAAATTCTCGATTTTCTAGGGAAATATTCGATGATTTTATTTCTATACAAATTTTAAAGTAATAATTATTGTTTAAACGTTGTTTGGTTAAATTAAATTAATAATCATCACTTAGAGGCTAAAACTTTTAAATTAGGTTCTTTGAAAGTTGTGACAGTAAAAAGTAAGGCATCATACTTACATTCTTATTTAATCTTAAAATAAAATTTTATTTCTAAAAAATACGTATAAAGCACATAAATAAGTACCTGACTTCAATACCTATCCGACAAGGAATAAGAAAGTACATAAAGATTCTAAAGTTTAGAAAAAAAAAACACTTGTAATAAAACCAAGTACAATGAAATATCAAACTGTAGAGACTCATAAAAGTAGACGCTGCGCCGGCCCTTAATTTGATCTTTTTGTTTTAGTCGTAACACGTACGAGCTTATTTGAGCGATGATTTGGAAAACGTAGCTGATATTCTCTTTGTAATTGTAAAGAATTTCCATCACTAAGTCCATAACCATAAAAAATGTTAGCGTATTCTTCGTTACCATAATCCGTCATTGAAATTAAATTTATTTGGTATGGAAAAGAAAAACTATTCAGAATTAGTAAGACAACGATAATGTACGTCCGGCCACGAAAGTAGTTAAACTTTAACTCTCCTAGTCTCATTACCTAAAAATGACATTGCACATGTTTTACAATGAACTCAATATCAAAAACGACAGCAACAAGCTCGCACGTGTTACAACAAAAACAAAAGCGTCAAATTAAGGGCCGGCGCGGCGTCTACGTTTATGAGTCTCTACAGTTTGATATTTCGTTGTACTTGGTTTTATTATAAGTGTTTTTTTTCTAAATTTTAGAAACTTTATGTACTTTATTATATTATTTCGGATAGGTATTGAAGTCAGGTACTTATTTAAGTGCTCTGGATGTATTTTTTATAAATAATTTTTTATTTTAAGATTAACTATAAATGTAAATATGACTCCTTCTTTTTTTACTGCCACGACTTTAAAAGAAACCAATTTAAAAGTTTTAGCCTTCAAGTGATGATTATTAATTTAATCTAATAAAACAATGATTAAACAATAATTATTACATTAAAATTTGTGGAGAAATGAGCAAGAAATGAAATCATCGATTTTTTTCTAGAAAATCGAGAATATTTTGAAAAATATTTAAATAATTAATAACTCTAGAAGCATTGTTTTTGGATGGTGTATTCCATATATAGATAGATAGGATACGAGCTATACTTTAGCCCCTCCAGATCTTTTACTCCTATTACCTTTCACCCTGTATACACGACAGTGAAGTTGACGACACTAACAATAACGGGCTATCGACGGAATGGTGGAGGAGATACGGCCTAATGAAACTTTAAAGTGTAAATTAATACCACAGCCTAACGATCCAACGCCTCCAAGTAACCCGATTCCATCGTCAGTGGGTTAAGAGGAAAGTTTAGAAATGACATTAGATATATCGTAATGAGGGTCGCGTCCGCCGGTGTACATTTCCTCTGACCGTTAATGGTTTCAAGTTCATTCAATTCATTGTCACAATTCTTTACATTGATTAATTAAAATTTGCAATATTATGATTATAGTTAAATTTAGGATAAATGAAAGAACACCATTGAAAAAAAAACGGTTATAGAAGATAGGACAATAACAATAGTTTGCAATTTATATTTACACTAACTGCTCTTCGTCCGCTTTGTTGGCCGTAATATAAAATTATACTTGAAATTTGTCTGAAATATTACTTGAGAGGAACCGCAAGCGCAAATGGCTTTCTATACCAGCCGTTACTATAGTAGCCGCAAAAATAATACGAAATTAACTCTTTATAAAAGTTAACAAGAAATAAAATTATGAAGGACCAATGAAATTCAAAAAATATGTAGCCTATAACCATCTACAAATTATTCTGCGACGAACGGTTATATTCCCTTGTCGATACGTTCACCAGTTTTCGCGTGATTGGTGAACAAACAAAACCCATTCTTATTACATATATTAATAGATATCTGGACGTTCAAATCGAATTAATGTCTCTTTAATTTTTGTCCATTCCTCTCTTGTTTTAACTGTTTCAGACCTGCTGAATCCGTTTAGCGCTACAGACGCTTCAATTCTTATGTTTAAATAAATCATTGCTTTTATATAAACTCATGGGAATCAAAACTCAAATGAATCAAACTTGGCGTGCATATTCAGGGTAGAACACGAGAAATCACTTAGAAGTATCGCTAGTTGCAAAACGCTCGGTTCCGTTGGGTAGCCAGCTCTAAATTTGCATCTGACTTAACCAACACGCAAACACAAATCTATATCTTAAACGTAGCGAGACCCCCATCAATTCGAGCCCCACTTAGCAACATAGAATGCACTTAAGCCGCGGTCCTCGTCTACCGCGCATTACTCAGAGCGGGCCGTTAGCTTCTGCTATTTATTGATGTGAAATGCTGCGGATAGCAGAATGAGACACTGGAACTGTTCATAGACGACCTCCCTAATAAGCCATTTGTTTTTTTACTTGTTGAACAGCTTTGTGTTTCGCAGGAAGCTCGCCATCTTAACTATAATGGTTTCAAGTTAGACATAAATTGGATGAGCTGTCTATTTGTTCCCACTTGGAAAGCTAAACGTTTATATTTAGCGAAACATGTAAACGTTTAAATCATTATTGAATATCCGATTTTAGCTTTATAAGTGCATTTGCTTATTTGAACTTAATAACTATAAGAAAATATTTCTAGTTTATTACTTTAAATGCAATAATCTGTCTGATATTAAATTTACAACGATTCCTCTTACACCAAAAATTGCTTGATAAATCTTAACACGTAAGTTTTATTGACGTTTGTTGACCGATAGACTATGCGGAAAGGCACTGGAAAGTAATGTATCACTCTATATTTAGTATCTAATGACATTCTGTCGCCTTTTTAATCCACATAGGAATGATACAATAGTATTTCATTTTTCTTAGGACTCCTCCATAAGAAAATGATGAATAATTAAATCACTACACCAATCCAGTTGTTTTATTGCATCCGGACACAGCTTACACTAACATAACGGGTTTTTTAAATGACATACATATTACTTTCCTTCATAATTAATTTTGGATTTTTTTCTCAATTAAATTTGGTGATTATATCTTCTAACTTCTTAGTATTGAAATAGTATTCGAGCGATAAAATTTCATAAAATAATAATCTATACAAGAGATAGAGATTGATTTCTGATGCTGTTATGTATTGATATGTGATTTTCGCAATATAAAGTGGCAATGAATAAAAGCCATCAGTTCTGACGCTAAGCGTTACGTTCGCCCACGCGAAATTTTCTGGGCTAACTCAGTACTAACTCGCAACTAACTTGACAATTCTATCGAAGAATTCGTTACAGAATCCAGTTTCCGCTTTCGTGTGACAACCGTTTATTTATTCCCTATAGAATGTCTACTGTGTGTTCCGTGTCTATTTCACGGATGCACGAAGATATTTGTAAATTTTCCGCAGACATATGGACGCACTTTGTACAGATTATCGGGAGCCGGAGAGATCAAACGGGGTCGTGCGAATTATTTCCAAAGTGTCGTTATCTTCACTGAAGTAGCTAGCTTATCAGTGAATTTCCCAGAATTTAATAGTACATTAAAATTCCAATCCATGCCTCTTCCGAGTTTAGTAACCTTTTCAGTATAATAAACTGATACGACGATTATGAAGTTCATCTGTTAGTACTTCGAATATACAAATAAAGGCTTTATTGGTATTCACTGAAATAAAACTGCGTTCATCACTTTAGCATGTCAAAAATATAGCTAATATAGTTAATTCACTAGCAACAATACTACTAACTGTATTAGTTATTTCACTAACTACAGCAATTTTCAAATCTAAAGATAATAACTTTTGACCTGAATTTTACATCATGTTAACTAGCTTTATAGCTTTGAAATCGAACCAGGGATCAAATCGTATCAAGCTAATGCTTAGCCACTACACCACAGAGACACTTAATATTAAATTTAATAGAATTGAACACCACTTGTTTATATATTTAATAAAGTTTTAAATTACTCAAAAATTATAAATAAAGATTTTGGTAATAGAACCATAAAGGGGGGCACCTGTCACACGGTATCAGGGCCAAAGAGCTACACAGATGACTTGGCAAAGTTAAAGTTACAAAAGTTTAAGCGATGGAAAAATTCCAATAAAAAGAACTACACTCCAAAAAAAAAATGCCTTAAGCCTGCTCAAAGAAACCTTACTGGCATCGATTCCGTGAGCCGTAAATTATCGATACAACGCGTTCAAATGACTAATTCGAGACCGTAACGTCTCGATTGCGTCGACTGAAACAATCGTATAGTGTTACAGTAAAAAAAAAAAAACATAAAAGAATTTTTCTTTTTAAAACCGTTTATGCTACTACAGAACGAAAATTTTGGATCAATACATCACATGTATCTGACTTCCATCTAAAGACGCTGGGACACATCATCGTCCAGTGGACAAATTCGATGATTATGTTCCAGGTTTTTTACAGAGTTCACCAACGACCTACTATTATACGCTCTAGAACATTCTAGAAAGGATTGTAGACCTTGAAAAGGTCGTTATTGAACTTCAGCAATGCGAGACCATTTCATATCTATCCCTCTCCCTGGGATCGTTTTGTTGTTCCATTACCTGAATCCACATACCCTAGGACCCTGTCTAATTCTACAACAGGCAAGACCTTAGTCCTATTTTTCCTACCCTAAGACCACAAGGCACAAGTAAGAACATATACATACACTTGACTACGATCCAAATAGTTCCAATGGAGTACACAATATTTCTCGTAACTACTGTGTGTATATTTTTAGTGAGAGGTACAGGAAGTCTAGATTTCTCTATTTCAACTTCTATTCCTTAATATTTTTTTTTAATTCTATTGACTGACGACACGAGCGAGACGTTCACCTGATGGTTAGTAATACGCCTACCCATAACAACGTGGCGATAGTTAGAATGGTATACACTGCACCACATCCTGCTCGTCGCCATGCATAAGATGATAAGTCTCGTTACCCCAATAATTACACTAGCTACAGCGCCCTTCAAACCGGAACACAGTAATGTTTACACAATACTATATAACAATCTGTAAAATCAATTGAGATATAGTGTTATTGGTGTGACACAAAGTGAACAAGCGTTGTCGCTTCTGCTTAACCCTGTCCCCGGGCGACCCCGGGCTTAGACCCATAAATCCCTTTCATATATCAAACAGGCCTGCCTGAATTGTACATTGCAATATTGCCATCATATATAATTTAAAGGCTAAGACGACGTCGAGGACCATCCGTAGTATATTTAACATGACCGGAACACGCTCCGTTTACAATAAACGTCTGCCTGTTGGTGTAAGTCAGCGCGGTAACTAAATTCTATAAGCATTTCTAAAACAACCTTACTCTACTACAGAGATAAACTACTGATTTAAAGATTAAACATAAATTTAGAAGTGTAATTCATACTAAATAACTTAATATTATATATCTGTATTACCTCATTGTTACATGTGAAGTAAAGATCATTGTATCAATCATCTTATTCATATGCAGCTTAAGTTTGTGTCAATTTATCACCGATAGCTTATTAGTTTCTTATGTAATAGTACCAGCCACCGCAATGAAGTTGCCAAAAAATTAAAATAAACCATATATACTGATACTGTACATGCAAATATCATTATTAAATTCAATATCTATAACAATTAAAATTGATAATAATTATAAGTTTTTAATGTTACCTGAACAGCAGTCAGTTCTGTTGTCTGCCGGACTTTTGCTAGTAGATAAATAGGCTTTAAAATCATCATAAAATAAAGAAATCTATATAATTCTTTTAAACAAGGAAAACTTTTATTGTAATTTCTTCTGCATCCTTCGGAGCATCAAATAATGGGAAACAGTCCCCAAAGTAATAGATATTATGATTAGATATATTATGCACCTCCGTTCTAATTTCCTATGAAGCAAATGATCACATTCAACTCTTGACACAATTAGTGATATCGAGCAGAATCTTTAGGTGAACACGATCGCTTTCAAGTACCCTCGATACACGTGTACACAGATGTTAAGCGCAATCACCATCTCGCCTCTTCAGCCGGTTATCAGGGGCTGTATCTCCGAACTAACACAGGGCTCCGACAGTTGTTAAACGTCGTACAAATTAGCCGTTTCTAGCCTAGTGTTTGCACTATTAGAGAGTCCATTCATTACGCCGCGGTGGCTCCGGTACCGGGTGTACAGTTACACAGCCGCCGGCCAGCCTGGCTCTGGTGCGAGGAGGCGAATGGGAATGGGATAACATACTCGGGGCCCATTGTGCGGTTCCGATCATGGACCGATACGAGCGCGTTCCTCGCTTTACAGTTAGCTCCTTCTACGCGGCGTGTGGCTGCCTTCCTGCCACGCACTCAGGTCGGGGCAGTCGGGGCGGTCGCTATTATAGAGCAGCGAACTTAAACAATTTTTTTTTTTAATAATTTTACGTCTAAATTTATTACTCCTTTTTTTTATTCGACGAAGCGACGAGTCGAGCAAAAAGTTCAATGATGGTAGGTGATACGCCTGCCCATAATGTGCTGGTACTTAGGGTGGTATACACCACGTGATGTTAGGTCTCGTTACTCTAGTAATTTCATCAGCTACAACTCTCTTCAATCTGTTTGCACATTACTGTTAGGCGGTGGAAGTAGGAGTTGCGGTGGCATCCACCTAGATGGTCTCCAGCAACACGCACCATCAGTAAAAATACCTAATAAAATTTACTTTACTACTTTGTACATATAATAATAATAAAAGAATAAACAATGCTTTAACGGAAGCGAACTTTGAAAACATAAAATAACTTAAGTTATTTTGTATAATTCATATTATTACATTACGTACTAAACTAATCATATAAATAAGTTAAATGTAACCGACTGACATAAGTGCTTGGAACGCTCTTCGCTCTGGTGTGACGTCATACTATTGACCATTGTTTACGTAGACTTTTACGTCACATCCGTTGGAACCAGTGAGGTAAATTATCCAATACTTAACATTACAGTTGTTCACTTAAAAGTATATTTACTTTTATTCAAACAATAAAAGTATATACAAGGAAGCTACAACAGAGTTCGGCAACCTTTTTTACATCACGGGTATAAATCATTAAAAATAGATCTTTACCTGTTAAGCAATATTATTAAATAGGAATAAGTTAAATTTACTTGTAAATATAACTTTACATATATAATATATTATGTAGACAGTACTATTATGAGTAATAGTAGATAATAACATAGTACAAGTTAAAGCTAAGATATAAGGAAAAGCAAATAGTAATAATATGTGAATAAATGATCTTCCCAACCTTTGGACGTCCACTGCTGGACATTCTTCACTTGTAATTCAATCCATAAAACAAATTTAAATTGTGTAAAATAATATTTAATATGAAAATGATAATATATCTTATTAATGTAGTAAATCTTAATAATCTATATAAGAGATTTCCATCTATGTACTCATCATGATATCTCTGGAACCATAAAGGCTGGAACTTTGATAAAAATATTCCTTCTGCCAAATATAGGTCAGATAAAAACGGATTTTACAAAATTCCTTCCCCTAAAACAGTGACGGGGGTGTTAAATCCAGCAAAGCGGTCAGGGAACAGGAAATTAATAATAGGAGCATCATAAAGAATCTGAGTCATAAGTTGTCATTCCGAATCATTTTGGTTGAGGGAAAAAAGTTATAAGTAATACCTAAAAATTATAATACATTATCTAGCCAACACAATCTAGGCGATACGCAATCTGGACCGGTCTAAGGTCTAGTTCAAAATCGCACGCATGCGCATTGATTTATCGTGTTGCATTTAACTGTAATTGCGTACACTAGTAATTGACTTAGCATGCCTAACAGCCGATATAAGGCATAAACCAGGCGGTGCACAGAGTAACTCCCGTACAGACACAGCTGTCTTAAAAATAAACTTAGGCATGGAATTCCTTTGTATCTTGCCTTCGTTACGATAACATAGTTCTGTATATAAAAAGTGAACGAGACGAGACGTCACTATTACACAACGCAGGTTAGGAGATTTACATTGCATCTTAAGGTCATCACCTTCAGTCATACGTTATCATATTTCGTTATCTCAATACTTTTACTATGTATAAAAGAGGAGAAAATCAATAATGCTTGTGCATTACTGATCTACTGTAGATAAAGATGCCCAATAGACCAATGCATTAAGATATATACAAAGCAAACATTTAAATCGGTTAAGTTTAAACAGAAAGTTGTCTTAAGGAAACGACTTGAACCCGCTATAAGCAAATTTTAGTATACGGTTATTGCGCATCAATAGATATTCCGGCGCTTTGGAACAGCGCAGCACAATCACGGCACATGCACAAGTGTACGTTAGAGGGACCCGCATACTTCTGTAATAGAGATCCTTATCAAATTTACAGTTACGACCCAACCACACGAACCCCGGCGCAGGCTACACACAGAAAGAACCACGCGCTCATACTAACGATATAAAATTAAAAAATGTTTGTCTGTACGGTGTCATACTTCAAACTAATCATATATATATATATATATAGCATCAGAAATATATATAACAAAAGATTGCTCACACAGCAGAAGAAAGTCTTAATAATATAATGAGTATGGAGGTGATAAACAGAGTGAGAAAGAGACTGATCGACAATTATTATGATTAGGGACCCAAAGAACGAATGAGAGATAGAACTAGATAGACTAAAGCATTGCATTTTAGTAAAGATCGACATTGTACGATTAAGTAAAGAAATATTTAAATATTATATACTATCACAACATCCGGTTCATTTCTTCATTCAAGGGCTCGAATACGGCGTTATTGAATAGGCTGCAGAACCAAAAGGCAAGAAGGATAAAGAAGCTGTATAAAACTCGTTTTATCTCATTCTCTCACAGCTTGAAACATGGAAATACGTTTACAGTTGTCTCTTTTTCGTTACACGTTTTCGTTTCATTTCATCCAATTCACTATACCAAAAGAAGTTCCACGTTAAACATTAGGGTACTAGGTAACTGTAGCTCTTTAATCTGCAGCTTTAAATGGCGCTGTAGCTGATAAACCTTTTGAAGCTAATAAGATTGAACTAGAAAGAATGGAGTCGTAAGGTTGAAGACGAGCGCGAAGTGATGATGAGCAATTCCACTAGTATCTTATTGATATAACTGGACAGTGGTGAATGAAGCAAGTACTAATTTCAACCATGAAAATAAAACCCAATTAAATGTAACAAGATGAATGGAAAAGTATTTATGGATGTGATATATTCATCACTGTTATACTTTTCGATAGAAATAAAGAAGAAAAATGGAGAAGAAAGAAAGCATGATCCTGAATCGACAGATTATTAATTTTTTTAAGTATTTCTTGTAACGTAGTAAGTTGCCACAAGTTAGTAAGTCTATGTTTTAATACTAAGTTTTGATGGAGAAGACTGTTTATGTAGATATCAGGTTAGAGATTAAATAATCTCGTAGAATTGTTATTAACGAAGTTATCAGAACACAGACGGACGAAGCCGCGAGAGGAGCTAGTATACATCTCTAACAATTATCGTTGCTTGTTAGTGTGAAGTAATCCAATTGTTATCGAAAATTGACGCTCCGTGGTAATATTATGACTTTACACGAACGTCTAACTAACGTTCGTTAGAGACGAAGAGCAGTAACGTAAAGCAACAGGCTAACAGGCTAACAGGCAGCAATTAGTTAGACGGTTGGTTTTAATGCAAATTGTATATTGTAATGAAGTATATTTAACTGACTCAAAGGAGTTGCGGTTAACTGTTCCCCTTGTAGAAAATCTCTCGTTTAATTTCTTGGGTCGGGGTTAGGAGGGGTAGTCGACGCGAAAATTCTAGATCTATTCTCACTTTAATGTCCTCTACTATCCATATATTCAATTTCCCATTGCTAGGACACGAGATCTTCTTATATATATATATATATATTTCTCGTTAACAACGCCTTTCTGGTGGTCGGTAAAAATAAACTCAATTTAACCAGCTTACTAAGATAATACCAATATATCTCTCCGCCAGCATCCAATACAAAATCCAATAAAGCTGTTCCTTTGTTGTTTGCCATCTGAACAGCTCGTGTTCTTCCGCGAAACATATACATAAACGTTTGTGTATGTGTTTGTGTGACATCGGGAACAACGGAGTAGGGGACATGTTACAACTACACATCGCTATAAAGCCAACTTAACTGCTGATTAAGTATGCAAATTTACTTGCGTATTAACCTTTAGCGTTCCAAGTATGTTATAGTTAGCAATGTCCTCGACTAAGAACTCATTTACTATTGAAAATCTTTAGAAGTTTGTAATAAATAAAAAAAAATTCAAATATAGATTATTGTGAAACCTTTATGAGTTTTCGAAGTATATTTTAAAATATAAACAAAGCAGAAAAAGAATCTTTACTTCATCAGTCAGGGTTACATTTTAATGAAATGTTGCCTAAAACTGGTTTAGAAATTATATTATAAAAAAAGACATCTATAACACGATAAAAACGGCTCCTATCCAGTCCACAACTGGATGTAGAAAGCTTCCAACCGTGTCAGGCGTAAAACACCTTATCTATCAGGGGGTAAATAATTAAAAAGGTGTATTCAATGGGCCACTAAATATAGAGCCTTACATTGTGAGGCCTGCGGCGTGGTGTTGTCACCACTTCCGCGGTATACAACGCGCCGGCGCACTGAAATATGTGAACACCACTTGTGCTACATGGATAAAGAAGCCTTATTGAGCATATTTACGGACACACTCTCACATAAATAACATTAAATAAAAAGTTGCTCTTGTTCTATTTCAAGGATCGTAACAAAATAATGCATTGTCTTGACAATAGATGGCGCTATATATAATAAAAGGTTCCCTTAAAATTTTGAGGTTATTTTTTCCACCACCTCTTTCAATTATCGCATGGAGGTCGAGATTGAAATTTTTTTCAAAAGAATTTGTGATAAATGATGTAAATTAAACATATCGAAAGAAAAATAAGCAGAATCAATATATAATCATAATACTAATGATGGAAATAAATATTTCCAAAATTTGTATTCAGTACTTTTTTTAAAGAACAGTTAGGAATTTTGACATGAAGAGTGGGTTAAAACTACTTACAGACGGACACACAAACATAGGATATAATGTATATCTTTATATCTATATTCAAGTAGATGAACGCATTAAACTCTTTTTGCGTTGAATGTAAAAAAAAACAAACACCGTAGCTTGAACTATTTGTATGCATTACCTTTGTTTTTTATACACAAATAAGAGAATAAAGAATGATTCATAGAACACATTTAAAACGTGTAACCTGCTGACGGACGTCCATGATGCGACTTTAATGAGACAGGGTTCGAACCCGCGCCGCGCTCCGTCCCACTCCCTCCCGTGCTGCCAGACGAACGGGAGAAAAAATCGAAGTATGCCGGATTAAACTGTTTCCCTTCGGAATGAGTCATTGGATTCGCCTTATGGATACAATGAATGGTGATTATCATATAAACACATTGTAACCGGCTGAGCTGTTTCCTGGCTGGCGCTGGTGCCATAAGTTGGCTTTACGCCTCAGTCTCCAAAGTTATTCAGCCGGTTTACCGAGCTTTAGAACGGTATTTAAAACCAAGTAATATCGATCAGTTCTTGTACCTTCTTTTGACTTTGATGAACTTGTTTTTAACCATTTCCCACTTATCAAAATTTCAAAAACATCATTGCTAACGATCTCTGCGCAAGAACTATTAAACCTTTCATTAGGCTTCTCTCAAAAAAATAATTTTAAGATGAATTGCCTACTTTAAGGATTGATTCACTTACAAATAAATTAAAACTTGAAAACATTATTAATTCCGGTCCAATTTGAAAATTGAATAATACTAAATTTATCAGATTTACAGCAGCCACGGTTACTAAACTGAGCTGATGAATGTCTCCGATGATGCTGACGAATCCGATTTCTATCTTTTAAGTAATATATTTGCAATACTTATTTTTATTAAACGTAAACATTATACGTTTCATTCCTTCCACCTTCAATAGTAGAATAAATACACATTACATTAACCAGGTTATACTAGTATAAAAAAAAACGACTAGAATTCAAAATGAAATGAGCTACTGATACATTTAAACATGTTATAAAACGGGTTGTTATCACTGCATTAACAATTTTTACCGTTTCGCATATCGTGATGAACATGATTCCACATCGGAACGTTGTTTTTTATGTTAATACGGAATCAAGTTGAACGATACGAGCCTCGTTTCAATACCGATTTGCACACATCCGAGCTCACGAGGAATGTAGGCTTTACTCATCACGGCAGATATGCTTATCTGTTCATCACCTAACATTCCAGTTGCTTAAATGTCCGATTTTCTTTATTTAGTTTACGAAGGCCGTAATGATTGCAAAGGAAAGGTTTTTAGCTCTAACCATTCGATCTACAGACCTTTAATAATTCACTGAGTCCTAACACTATTATACAACTGAGTACAACATTCATGCAGTAAAGATATTTCCACAACACAATACGCTGGTAATATTGAGACGTAAGTCTCTATACTCCTAGTAATTTCACTAGCGATAGCGCCTTTATAACTGTAATACAGTTATATTGACACACTACATCTACCTTCTCTTTATAGAATGGTCTTCTATCGAAGAATGTGGATCTGGATGACATTAGAATTTTAACGTATGTGAGCATGAACTCGAAGAGTGGATGAGACACCGGAATATTACAAACCCAAACCCAAGGATGTCAGGCAACGGTAACAAATAACTATCACACTGTCAACCTGTTTCGAATTTAACATAAAATGTTTAAAATAAAAGCTATTGGCTTTTTAATGTATTAAGTCAATGAATTAAGAACTTTTAATAAAGATTAATCAAATGAAATATCTTATGACTCCAGTAATAGTAATTACGTATTACTGTAATAACGAGACAACATCTTATATCTCAACGCAACGTGGAGTGTGAAACGACATTTCATGATTCTGGCAGGAGCTAAAAACCCTTACTCTTAGTTAAGATCATCATCACCATAATGAGTCTTCTTTAAAGTGAAATTTGGAATACAGATTGAGAAAACTATTCCAGTCTTCAGCTTATCGTTGCAGCTAATAGATTGATATATAATGAACTAAATATACAACCACCGGGTTCCGTGAAAGAGCCTTACCGTACCAAAGAAGTTAGCATTAAAAAAATACATGATTTCAAGCGGATAATTTCACGATATAATCCCTTAAAGGTAATGGATCTCGTTGCTGCAGACAGAACAATAATGCATGCAATTTCCCAACGAACGAACATACAATCGTAAATCTCCGGTATGCGGATGACACTGTACAGAAAACAGAAAACCCAGAGATGGTCTCCGGAGATACAAAGGATACGCCGTGGTAGTTCATTTCTCCACGACGAGAAAAAAAAATCAGTAATCAGATGTGGTACAGTAAACAAAAAAAATACAGCGGAATGATCATGTGTTGATTTAATGTGATTAACTTATATCATGTTTGCTTTTCATCTTATAAATATTGATTTCGCATTTTACAATATTATTTAGATGATGATCACAATGGACTCACACCAACCTCCATGTCCTAGCCGGTCTCATTAAAGGCCATTGAATAGCTTCGGCCTATTAAAACGCACGGGCAAGTTATCAGCGCTTTGATAAAGTTGCCTATACCTTAAAGTTGAGGGCTCGATTAAGCTTAGTAAATGAGATGCCCTATCTAGTCGCATCGCTTGGAGCCTAGAAAGCTGAATGCAGCCAGCTTTCACCTATCTTATGATCCGGTGCCCCTTTACTGTTTCCAGACATGTTTATACGGCGCTGCAGCAAATAAATATCGAACCTCGCGATAGGTTCGCACAAGTGACCTCTAATAAGCGTAGCGCTGGTGAATTATTTACTTAATCGACATCTTGATTGATCAATAACAGGCTTTACAAAGATACGATATCGATATTACATTGTTTTCTATAATCTTTAATAAATTTTATTAGAAAATGAGATGGAAAAGATGTATGATTCATCCCGAAAATATTCTGCTTCTTAATCATCGACGACAGGAACACAGTAATGATACAGAGATTATTGATAATATAATGAAGTTAACCAGGCGTGATCTTAAACACTAAAACATTATATAAAGAGAAATTATATAAGATCTAATCTCTAATCAAACACCTAAGTATTACACAGCCTCAGCCGCACAGGCATAGGTGAAGTAATGCTCTTTGAATATTATCCAAAAATTGCTGATGGAAATAACATAGTGATTCTTTATGGTATATAAATGTAGTGAAAATATTCGAAATTAAGGAATAGAATAGAACTATACTAAAGATGAGATAATTTAACACACCTTCTGTGTAATAATTTACAGTCGGTGAATTGCGCATATCGAAATTATGAATCTTGTAAATCTAGGTCAGACGTTGGTACTGTAATTTCATGAGTGGATATTTTCCTCGACTTCCCACAATAGACAAACCCTGTGAGAGAATATTAATTGCCCATTCTCATGCGATGATTCAAAGTGCCCCGCTGTGGGAAACGAAATGAGAAATAACAACGTCGGCACTTTTATTAAAATACGACAATGGGAAATTTCGCAAAGTAGAAAAGAAATTTATGATGTCGTCGATTTCATAAGTTTAGGAGGAGGTGATAGTTCAGTGAGGAAGCACTCGATGCAAAGAGGAACGAATTCAATTCTCGGCGGAATATGAGCTCTCGACGTATTTTAAGAAGAACGCTTGACCCGCGTGATGAATTAATGATCTCATTTTTAATTAAAGAAGACCCCGAATCCCAACTTTTGGAACTTTAAGAAAGCTGTTTATAATTTATAAGTTTACATTAAACTGACAAATTTTTGTTAATTGGAAATCAATTATTTTAAAGTTGTGGTTCTTTAAACTAGATGAAGATATTAACTTAAGGGATGTAAGAAATTCAATAGAGTAAGCGGTAATTAGTTGCTTTTGCTGTTTTATCAAGATGTAATCTTCAGTAGATACCTTGCTTTTAGGATCTTCTCGGTGGTCACATTCAGTACGTTGCAAAGGTCTCGCTCCGTGACACTCCCCACCTTCGCTATGCACTTATGAAGACCATTAGCTATCTAATAAAGTATAGCTAAACTCGTTTATGTATAAAGTGTTCGATATATTGATCATCAGTCGAGCTGAACATAGCGTCGGATATCTTTAATATTAAGATATTTGCTTTAATCAAAACTGAATCAAATCTATCAGCAATTTATAACATAATGCGAATCGACTAATACGTCACAACAAAGCAAACACGCGAACAGACGCACTGGAAGTGGGGCACGACGTTGCTACCGCCATTACTCCAGCCAACCGAAGACCGAGCTGTTTGTAGCTTTGACTGTTGGACAAGTTAAATGATGCCGAAATCGGGCGTTACAGCAATTGCATTACTTTACGACCAGGTTAACTTGGTTACTTTAACCGGACTCTTATTCGAAGCAAGTGATGCGGCAATAGTCCTTATGCTTATATATTTTACTTTTACCAACAATTTTTAACAATAGAACGGTGAAAGGTGCATGGACAATCGGAACACAGCAATTTAGAAGACTATAGAACTGTTGCTTTAGATCCCAATAATGGAATCAACGATTGTGTTTTGAAAGAAGATCAGCTTCTCCATTCACTGAAGACGACAACATAGAGATTTCGAGGAGGTAAGAATTTCTAGTCAATCCTGTATTCCTTCCAGAAGACAGGGTATGTTTTCAATAGTATTCCCGCTTGATAATATTTTATTATTAAAAGGTCTAGACAGTCCTTGATTATGATAATCCTATTTAAATAGACAATTCCATTATTACCTTTTTATTTGAAATTTATAATCTAATACAAGTTACGCGCATACAAATAGAGACGTCGCGTTCAACCTGCATTGATAAATCTCAGGTATTTCAAGTACCGCAGTCGCTAGATATCGGCGAACACGACGTTTTTCTCTCGGAATGTCGACTACAGTTTCTACACCACCACAATTAACCACGCCGTATGTAGGTTATATACACAAGATGTATAAATCACTTACGGAACGGATGCGGCATAATAATACACGTATATATTACGACCTTCAAAGTTGATCATACTATGGAAAGTCGACTTACAAAAAGCTACTTCCTTTATATAAGATAATGACATGTTTACTTTGAAATGGCTTGGTAATTAGGATGCTTATACAACAACCGTGGTTCTCTAAAATCCAATTTCGGTAATTTCTCCAACAATAGTAACGTTTGCATACAACTGTTTGACTTTAACTAAAATGTTGAGATGAAGTTTAAGCCTCCTCTGATAGTTGTTGCACATCGCTACACTACAAATGCGACAGGCGAAGTCTTGTCGAGTGTTTCTCGGAACTGGTGGGTTATTAAGTTTCACTACAATTTAACCTCGCGTTCTTAGGACGCTCCATCGCGAAAGCCTCCCGACGTGCCCGTTTTTGTCTACTTCCCGAGTGTTGAATGTGCTTTCCGCGCTGCGGACCAGTTTCGTTGGAACAGGTTTGTCTACAAACACCGCGAATTAGAATCGCGGAATCCGAACGCTCCGAGACATTTACCTGAACAGCTGAGAACTATGTGATTAGGCCATAAATGGATTTTACAGTTTTTTCAATGGATTAATATGCAAACATTATCATATATCAATTTGGAAGGCATTTCCTTAATCCTCAAGCAGTCACCTCAATCTACTGTAACCATTGTAAATTGTCTCAAACTGAGCAAGTGCATCACATACTATCGAGAGATACTCCCTCTTAGTTCTTATCAGCCGGATAGCTCACTGCTGGGCATAGGCCTTCCTCAAGGATCCTCTTTGAAAGAGAATTGGGCCTTAGCCCCTTCACGCTAGCCCAGTGCGAGTTGGTGGGTGGTCAGAACCTCGTCTATTGTTTAGCAGGGTGCACTACATGCTAGTGGAGCTGATTTGGGATCCGTAATATGTTAAAGGGAACCCCTTACAACTCTTAGTTAAATAAATATAATATTGTTTAACTTCAGTGGTCTACTAAATTAATGACCATGGATCCATAATCTAGGAGCTATTTTCCTGGAACATATTTTTTTTAAATTTAATATAATTTATTCGTATCATAAGTGCTCTAGTATCCTGAATAGTTAAAGTACATTCGGATGCACTTCTTAAAAATGTTAATGTTTGTACACTACTGCTTTGAAACAGAAATAGGCTTTGCAGCAATACTTAACTAAACCACCTCGAACAGAAGATATTGCTATATTACAAAAAACTGGCCACAAATATAGAATATCTTAATATTTGATCTTATTTCTAACCCCTTTGTACTCCTTCAATACTACACAACACCACCACTGCTACCTGAATTTCACAATTACACAATAAACAAATACAAAAAAATTACCACCTTAATGGGTTATGTCTGTTTTACAGGCGGGCATCGTAAATGTATAAAAGATGGGCTACACGACTAACCCCGTGGGGTTAAAAAAAACCATCCCCTTTGTCCTAAGGAGCCGCTTATTAACACGTTCGTACCGTACACAGACGAGCGTAAAGTGTTAAAAGCTTTTTATATAAAAAATGTTTCTTTTCAAATATAAGAAAAAAAAATTAAAGTTTTAAAAATAATCTAAATGATATATTTTTTCCGATTTTTTACCCTTTCCATATAATATTTCTGGTGTAGTAACATTATAGATCTTATTACTATTTTGAAGCAGAAATCTCAGTAAATTGTTATATATTTATTCATTTCGTTAAAATCTTTACTAGTACGTAGATATATAAGATATATATTTCGTTCTAAACTTTTAACTAAGTTGAAAACGTTTCCTCTTGATTATACATTCCTAGGCGTGGTCGTTAGTGTACAGCCGCCGACGCGAAGGGAACAATTTGGGGAACATAAAAAACCACTCCCGCGCAGGTACAAAGCCCTCTATACACCATGACGAATAGCGACACATTAAACAGTGTTTTTTTTTATAAACCGACGTAAAGTCATGATATGCAAAACTGAGAGAAAGAATCTTTACTGAACATTTAAACTCATAACTTTTAATAAAATTTGATAAAAGCAAAATTCATACAATTATATTTACAGAGACTAAGATGGACATTACAAGATACATGTCCAGCGTTGGATGTCCACTGACTGAGATGATGATGATTTACAGAGATGATTATTAAAGCAAATTTGTTATCAAAGATTTTTTTAGTATCTAGGATATATTTTTAGTATCTAGGATAATGCAAACAAACACAAATGCACGTTACGTAAAGCTAAGATGAGATAATACGTAGATATATTATGGAGAGCCTCGAGCGATGGTTAAAAAAGCAGCACTGAAATTATGATCGCACACACACGCACACATACACATACACACACACAGAGACAAATCATCATCCGTCACACACAACTCCAACAAAAATGGACCACAAACTTGACGATATTATAATAATACCAAAGGGGAAGCGTATAGTGCTCCATAACTAGTGAAGAAAAAAAATTTCCTCTATTCGTCTGCCCCTACGCCCGAGCCGGTGCTTTTATTAAACCCCACTCCCTCCACTCGAATTATTACTTTAAGTTTTATAGCTTAAAGTTGAAATTGTCTCTTTATCGACGGTGCAGGAGCGGGGCAGTAATCTTTGAGCTTCATCAATTATCTTCAGTCAGAGTTAATTACTTTTATAGAGCGGCCCAAAGCTTTTTAATAGCAAAGTAGGGTCTGGACCCGTGCGTTTAGAGAGCGCCCAACGATTTTTGGACTCGGTGATTGTTTCTAAGAAATTCTTGGTTACGCACGAATTTCGTTGCCGTGGCACTTACGTTTGGCCTTTATTGCGCCTCTTCGCGGCGAAGAATAGGGGTAACGTTACCTAAATTTAAGTGATTAACTACATTTAATCCCTTTATAATGAAACAATTTTCCGAATTTACCTTCGGCAAACTCAATTGCTCAACATTGGATTCTTAAAACTGGTCCAACTCTTCTCCAGCCTTTCAACGAATAAACAACGCCTCTGTTCATTAATTACTATCAAGGTTACTGATCAAAATCTACTTATATTTAATTCCTATCTTTCTCTCACCATTGAAGTCAAAACAGTTTTATCATCATCATCATTTCAACCGACGGACATCCGCTGCTGGACATAGATCTCTTGTAACGAGTCGAATTAATTTAATCTAACGAAGTCCTACGAATGATAATTCTACCGCGAACTACTTTTTTAAAAACGTTTTATAGAGCAGCATCCTCTGTAGTTATGTAAGATCAATTAGCAGATTAAATTAAATTAATTATCAATGTGCAATAAAAGAGTACAGTTCACAGAAAATTACCTTTTAATAGTAAGTGCATTGAAAAATTTACAATGGGGTTATCAAAGATCAAATGGATAGGCTTTACTTTTATGAATATTTTATAGTATCGTATTATTTATAAATTTGTTTAGGTTGTATTTCAGCCCTGACCCAAATTCCTAATTATTATTGACTAAACAAACATGTCGGTTGGATTTTTGCCCCGTTTACTACCAATCCCGGGATTTTATACCTTTACAATGCTTAATTCGCGGCGCCTTTGACTCCGCGGCCATCATCGGCCGCTGTAAACTTCTATTTACAATGTTGTCCGTTTACAATTATTTATTTTAGCGGTATTGCTGCAATTAAAATTCTTTTAGGTAAGTTTTTTTAATCTAGACGCAATAAATCAGCTGAGTTTTTGCAGGGAACATTATATAAAAAAGAAGGCATCTTTTGTAAGCAAATTCTTCATCTGATATCGCCTCATGAATACAGTTTCTTCGTTTGCTGTTTGAATCTATTTTATAATAATATGTATTTAAGTATGTTTTCATTTACAAAAAAAATATTATTTTTCTATGTACAGTTTATATCATATTAAATCAATTCTAAACAGGCAATCGATGGAAACCTAGCATGTCCTTGTTCGGATATAATATTTAACTTTTTTGAAAATATATTAAATATACTAAACACTATGTTACTGTTTCACTGAAATACAAATATTCTCTTAACATATTAAAACGTTTGATTTTATTAATAATTTCATTTAAACAGGAATAACTTTATTTTTGGAGCTACAGCTCTGAAACTTAAATACTGTTTAACAAGTATCTAAGTAATATCAAAGTGCCTTCAACATCAATCAATAATTGTTTTTTCATATATCAATGTAACATTTATTTGAATTTTAAACCTTTTTTGGGCTTCTCGGATTCGATTCTAGTACCATGTTATTATTGAGCCCAGAGAATTGTCGAATGACAGAGGTAATAAGGGAAAAAAAATGTGACCGCTCGGCGCCACCGTCCTTTAATGTGCCGGGTAAATCCAGTGGTAGTCAAATCACACTGAAACATTTATGTGAACTAAAAATATATTTTACTTATATAACAGCAAGTATATTACAAATTATATTAATATTTAAAGTTTATTCTATGTAGGTTTTTTTTTTCGTGGTATTAATTACATTTTTCATATGCGGAAGTTGGATTCGAATATCGTTATCGTATCTCTTCCTACGGCGGTTCGTCATTAAGAGCAGATAAGAGGGCACTACACCAGGAGAAGAGCAGCAGCAGTCTCAATCTTAACTAACATACTGTTGCTCATGTAATAATTTTAGTACATATGACAATGTGTCCTAATAATGATAGAATATTTCTCTGGATGCTTTATAAAGGCATAGTATTTTTAATGCTCTTACTGCTGGGTTACAGGACCTCTTTTAAAAGGAGAGAGCCAAAACCATTTATCGCAGTGTGGACAGGTATGTATCACATGTCCATGAAAGCTGTTCTTGGAACATGTTGGTATCCTCGCGATGTTTTTACCTCACCGGAATCTCAAGCTGCATGGAGATCACATCTGTGCCCCTTCTGCTTACAAAATTATCACTGCTTCAATACACATTGGACTGATATAAGAATATCTGTATTATTTACTATTCGTATGTCTAGTACCGAGAGTCTTCTATAAGGTATATTCTAGAAAGTTTCTAATATTAAATAATTGAATATTGAATGCAAGTTTGGGAATGTCTGACTCCACACAACTGCTCTACCTGTCTATTCAGCGTACCCAAATTGTACCCGAAATAATTGCCGTTATTACGCACCGTGACCAGGTAACCGGGGCCCGGGTACCTGTGCCTCATTGTTCCTCAACGCATTACCTATACTTAGATCACGACAAAAAAGAAAACCACCGCAGCTCACGCATATGGAAAAAAAACACATATATTGCTTTCGTGATTTTAGGTTCTAATATTACTTCTTTATATAATTTTTTTTTAATTTTATTGTAAAACCTAACTCTTAGTTTACTGAGCTTTTCATTGTTTATAAGTAATAAGCATATAATCAGCAGTCAAGTTGTATACCATCAATATTGTTAAAGCTGAATGCAAAGTTTCCGGTCATGGTTACTGCTGATCATAATACGGCTTTTCATCTTTGATAGCAAATTTACATATATACTTGTTTACATATAATATACTATATAGATATATTCATTATCTAATAAATATTTGTTTTGTATATCTCTGTCTCTTTCTCTCCCGTTTTTCTTCATAGGGTAGTAGACTCAGTTTTTTTTTTACTCATCCCAATATCATGTATATATAAATATTTTGAGGTATATTTAGATGTAATAAAAACGTGATTTGATGATATATTGCTTGCATTTTAAAGTTTATAATTGTTCAGTAAGTAGCAAGTTCTTACT
This sequence comes from Ornithoptera priamus, assembly GCA_029034505.1. Classification (NCBI taxonomy): domain Eukaryota; kingdom Metazoa; phylum Arthropoda; class Insecta; order Lepidoptera; family Papilionidae; genus Ornithoptera; species Ornithoptera priamus. The sequence continues at coordinate 118,838 of JARDWD010000392.1, forward strand.
TGTGTTTGGTGAAATCTTCATAAGCTTTCAACTTTTAAAAATTAAATTTTATAAGTATTTAACTTAATTTTATTTCTTAAATACTTAACATAAAATTTCTAACCTATTTCCAACCTTGGAGTTAAGAGAACTGAAGTTGAAACAAACCTGAAACAAAAAAAAACAATGATTAAATGTTGTTACAAAGTATTACATACTGAGATGTTGGGATTTGATTCCGAAGTCATATTTGGTGACTTTTTGATACTGAAACAGCTTTCTAAACCCATCCAACTTCATTCTGCATATTAATACAGCAACAACCCTCACATTTTAAAATTACCATACATCATTGCTGAGGTCCGATCATCAACATTTGAGAACCAGCGTATTTTAGGCATACTCCTTGGCCTGCCTTTTAACACCAAGTGAAATTGAAGTTGCGTTGAAATTGATTAAAAAAAAAATACAACAATTTAATGTATTGCTTACTAATTGACTACTATCATTCACTTAATAATACATTAGAACTTATCATCATCATTAGCTGATAAAGGTACTCTGCTGGTTATAGACCTCCTTTAAGCATCTCCACACTGCTCAGTTAATGAAGCTTTAAACTTAAATTTCTTTTTACAAATAATTTAGTTCTTACCTACGGTCCCACTTAATGTTAACTTAAACTAGTAATAGCCTATTCACTCCACTCTTAAAGACACCCACATTCTAATTATACCACCACCACTAACCACTCAGCGTTTCCAAGACTATCCGTTCCAGCTATAATATATCAGTTCTGTTTCAACATACTTTAAAATATTAAATACTTACAAAGGAATAATTTAATTTATAACGGTTTATCATTAATCTCGAATATGTATATTTTCCTTTCGTTAATAAGGCTGATCGAATTAAAGGAATCGGGAGCCATTCAGAGGCGGTCATGATTGATGGTGCCAGATTTCGTATCAATGCGGTTCCATATCGAATGTAACGCTGTGAAAACGCTGCGATTACCCGTCGCTTATCCCGCGGCATCGGGACCACAGTGTGTTGATATTAAATATACATCAACGTTATACTATAGCAAGTTTACTACTGTGTAATAATAACTACAATTTAACGATAGATGAAAAGTCACTACAAAATAAAACAAGTAGCATCTGAATCTGTAAAAATCGAACATTTCAAATATTAGTCAGAGTATGAAATAGTTTACGATTTTTCCATACCTTTCTAGATTCCTTTATAATATATACGTCATTAATAGTAGCAAATTAGGCATTACAGAAATTCTAACTTTAGAGAGATATAAATTATTCATATTATTTGTTAAGTAAATTACAAAGGGAGAGTCTCACCTGTCGTAAACTTTTCATAAAAGGGAACACTTAAAAATAACCTAACGTAAGGCTTGATCTGTAAAATTTTATATATAGATATTTGTAAATAGAATCAGCTCATAATAAGTCAAAATTTCTTTTGATAATAAAAAAGAATGAAGTTAAATACTTTGGTCGTCGTATGTGGACTAAAGAAACATAGCAATGCTAGCCAGACGAAGGCAGTTAAACGAGTCCAAATTCCAGTAATATTTAGTGTCAGCAATATTGAAAAAAATTTTCCTTGACTTCAATTAAAATCAATATAAGTATTAATTAGCAAATAAGAAACAGTACACAACCGTGCCGTTGTTATTAAGACTTAAAACAATAGCACAATAAATAACAGAGCAATAGTTTTAGACAAAATCATCAGCGATCATTCAATCTATGTATCTCTGTCTTAACTTTATTATTATTATTAAAAACATTCCCATTCCCAAAATGTGGACATTAACACTATAATTTAAGGAATATATTTTGTTTATTAAAATAACTGTCACCATTCTCTCAAACACCCTCGTTTGTAATAACCTTTACAAGTCTTGTAGTTTTATTATACCCTCATGTAGAAATGAGAGCACGCTTTTATTAATTATAACCTCCTAGTTTTACATTTAGTCAATAGCAATATCACTTTAAAAGAAACCAAAAGATTGAGCATTAATCTCATCGGAGGCACTTAAAGTATTCGGTTATATGTTCGAGAGGAATTCCAGCGAACTATTTCCCTGTAACAATATCGTGACCTCCGCTGTCTGTCAATCACTTTGGCCCGCATTGACGGGCCCACAACAACTTTATTGATACGTAACCAACTTAAGGTGACCGCTACGGCTGGTGCCGCCGCACGTAACAATTCTAGTTTAGCGGGTCAACACAATTTAGCAGCCAATCGACTGACTAATGTAACGTTGGAAGCAATTGCATGCAAATTCGTGAACGGTCGAACTATAAACGTACACCCGTAAGCTGCCGCGATGTGATAGAACCTACATTGCGTTGCCCAATCACGAATGAAACGTTTGATTGATCCTCAACATGAATTATTCAATTCACACTACTACAAATGTGTTTAACAATCATTAAAGACGTCGCTTCAATGCAAATTAGGAAATACAAATAAGATTTTTTAGATAGTTAGTGGAATGCCACAAGGCTCCCGTTTGGGATCTTTCTTTCTCCCATCATATGAATGAATATTTTATCACATAATCCTAGAACAACGAGTCGTTTGTGCCCATAATGAATACATCGTTATCCTTAAGTTAATATTGATATCCGAAAAGCACTGTAAATAAAAGGGACGTACCCCTTTCCTACAAAACAGATAACAGAGGAGTCCGTACCGGTAGTAGCTTAATTAAATATTCCCCTATCTAAGTACTGAACTTGACGAAAGATTAAGTTTACTTTAAACATTTTTCATGTTTCAATAATACTCTACGAGGACAAAGTCACAGGGATAATTGATTTTCTAAATACAAGGTACAGCTTGGTGATGTCTTCAAAACTAGATGCAGTATAATTTCAATAGCTTACGTAAATGATTTGAGATATTTGAGAAATTGTGTCCTGAGACTGCTTGCCTACTTTAAAGTCGCAAGTTGTTTACTCGGCCTTATCTTAATCCGGTGCAGCCTGGCCTCGACGCCTACATGCACTGACATAACAATGGTAACCACAAAACGGACGCAGCGAGGATCCTTTAGATGTTTTATCTTTAAGATATACCTCTTCATTTTGTTACGTTGTTGGTTTTTAGATTCCATCGAGATTTAACACAAAAACTAGAATACTGAACGTGTTATACACATTCCATAGTTATGTTAGTTCTCCACTAATGTTATTTTTCTATACCTTCGCCAGTTACGTCAAGTTCTTGGTTAGTAGATCCTGTTTCGGCGAGTTTAAATTCTGTCACAGATTCCAATAAGGAATCTACTAGAAGTGACACTTTTGTTTATTTAGTTATATTTATTACAAATTAATTGCATCCATTTTTAGCTGAAACATGACGTATTTTATATTTCAATCAACTTTATAATTACTAAAGCCTTTACTTCTTACGTCTTCATCCGGATTCATAAACAAGCAATCATCATCCACGACAATTAAAACTAAATAGAGATCTCCTCTCTCTTTATACGCAGTAATAAACTAGCCACGGTTAAGAACCTTGTTTGTGCAATAGTTAAGTGCTTCCAGTTGGTTTGCTGCGGTAATAACAGAGTTTAAAGTTAACTTTAATAACTTAACGTGTACCGTCTGCGTCTTGTGAAAGTATCCAGAGATAACATGGTGCATCTTATCATTAAGCCGGTTAAAATTTTTCATCATTTCTTTTAAAATGTTAGTTCTAAGTAATAATTAGTCCCCACTTGGCCTTCGGGTCAGTGTTCGTCGCGCTGATAGAAATTAATCAGTAAAAACCTGTATTCGTGCAGTTTCTTTTTTTTTTATATAAAAATCGTGTTTATTTTTATTAGTGATACTCGTGTCTCGTTTAATGGTAACTAATTCCACGCATTTGACATCGTAACCCTTTTCAAATCAATTTTTGTTACAAACAACTATGATTAAGCACTGGTGGTAGATACTCTATGAGATAATACGTTAGGTACCACCTAAACTCCTTTTTTTTAGCTCTAGCCATGAGAAAGTTTACAAAGGTTACTATAGTCCAATCGCACCCGTTTTTTGTTGAGCATTTGAAGCTTTACTGTGGAAATCATAACATGATTTGTTATGACCCTCGGAAGGCCTTTTTACATTCGAACTTTTTTCATTTACAATGAGCTCACAATTGATCTCTATTTTCCATGGAGACAATGAGATTGTGTATGGAGAAACATATTCGCCCAGTACAGCCTGGCTCTTATACGTTGATAGCCGGATAAGATTTGCATTGTGAAGTTGGTAGCTGGCCAGTCTGATTCAAAAAACCAACCACCAACTAAACCGACTTATAGTTAAACGTGAACCTGCTACTCAATCTCTTCTCCTTATGTTATAAAATAAACTCTTTCTTTTATACAACTGCAATATGGTTGCCTCACTCGCCCATACACGAACACCAAAACAATTTGCTTCTAAATCGATACACGAACTTACCGCTTATCACACCGCAATAAGGCGTAAATGGATCTATAGATCGTTCCGATAACATAAGTTACATTATCATAATCTAAATTATGATGTCAATAGTCCTGCGCAGAGTAATTTCGAGTAATAACTACAGACTACAACTATTACATGTAGCTTTAGAATAGCTAATAGAATTAATGATTACTATTAATACCATTACTATGCGAAAGATAATAGTTTTAATTGATAGTGTTTTAACAAATAAAAATTTATGTTTATACTGTAATAAACAAGTTATGCGCAGGTGTATCACTGATGGTAAGTACGCCTGCGCATAACAACGTGGCGCTAGTTTGGATGATATATACTGCACCACTTTGCGCTCGTCGCCGGAGACATAAGATGTCGAGCCTCGTTATCCCGGTAACAACACTAGTTACAGCACCCTTTAAACCGGGACATGGTACTAGATGGTCTCCGGCAATAGAGACCTACCACCAGTAAAACGGACTAAGCTCAATATCAATATCTTTCATTCGTTCACTCTTAAAACAGATTTTGAGTGTAACAAGTGATTTAATGTTACATTTAACTTAAAAAAACACACACCAAAATAATAAGATTATAATTTTTTTTTTATAATAAGCGAAACAATTTAAATATGTATCGATAAAGGCAAAGTTAACTTTGCGGTACAGTTAAAACTTAACCTCAAATTCTCATATGAAAAGTGTCTTTAAAAAATACTTATCACAGTAACAGTAGTTTGACTTTTATTAATATTTTCCCATAAATTAAAAGTTAATTGGATAATGATAAATCATTAATGGATTTATCATCATCATCATCAGCCGATGGAAAAAATAAATGGATATAAAAAGTATTTATATATGATTAAAGTTGAGCTTAAGTTATTTAAGATTAGTATGTTTTAACAAAATCAGGTTAGTAATTAAAATATTTTTAGGTCTCTGTTATCATAGACAGTCTAGGTAGGAACCACCGCAGGAATTATTGCAGCCGACAAGCAATACTGTGCAAATGTTACTGGGTCCGGATTGAAGGGCGTTGTAGCTGTGGTAACGAAATTCAATATACTATGTTTCAAGGCGACAAGGGCAATGTGTTGCAATGTATAATATACTAATTAGTGTCACATTGTTATTGGTTAGCTTATCACTTTTTTTCAAGTGAACGTCATATTTGTCTAGTTTCTTCGTATAAAAAAAAACATATGTTATTAATCCGTTTATACAACAAAATAAATAAAATATACTGCGATATTTCCATTGGTTTCTCATATCTAGTATTTATAACAGTTTTTGTATTATTTTTAGTGAACAGCTAATTATTATAATTTATGTCTTAATTTGTTACATTATTCAATTAATTTTTGAATATCGTAAAAAATATTTACATATTACGATTATTTTTTGTATTTTTTATTAGAATTATCCTTAATATTACTTGTTTATTAATTAATGTCTAACTTCCAATTAAAAATTTGTTAATGTCCTTTGACGTATTTACATCAATTTGATATTACTGTGATAATTTATACCAGTTTTAATTTTATTACTTATACTAGATACCTTGTAGTCTTAACGGAATATATATTTTTAAATATCTGTATAACTATGAGATGTCTAAGACCTGAGATGATGAGAGGTACTCGCACAGGAAACTTTTGTTGCTATCATATGTTTACAGGAAAGGATTGTTGTTATGGCGGCAGACTTACACCATGGGTGGTAGCTAGTTCGATAACACTACCACCATCTAAAACACCCCAATGTAACCCCAGGATCGAAACAGTGATTTCATACCAGTTAAAGCAACTGTACCACAGATGTACTTCAATCGTAAATTTTTGTCAAACAAACAGTTATTTTCTTTTTATTATATATGTAAATACGCTATTAAGTTTAAGTATATTTTAAATAGATTATTTCTATAAGTTTTTATTGACAATTTAAAGGTTCTAATAATCACAATAAATCAATATATTCGCGTTAGAATTCTATATACAATAGCCATAGTAAACTTTCCATAGAAGTATATGTCACAGGTCACAGGACGTCCGCACTTACATGGTAACTCAGATGTAAGGAGTGAGCGGTTAGTCTTTTCAGATGTGGATACCACAAGTTCAAATCCACGGGGTCTGTTCATATATAAGTTACAATAAAATAAAGAACTCGATGGTTTTTTTTAACTTAGTCGTAACTATTAAATTATTGGAGTAAAGAGATTTCAAGACGACCATAATTTGAGGGTGAGTTCATCTTTCTAAATATAACGACGCTTCGGACGAATAAAATTAACCAACAGATTAATACTGTGTTGGTATCTAAAAAATTGAATAAATATCCTGATAGGCTCTCAATTCATGGTGGGTCTACGTCCACGTCGCTGTAAAGCCAGCTTTAATCACCGGCGGTGGCTGGCGTCATCTGTCGCGGTCCGTACGCAGCCGTAATTTATTTTAATTAACAACTGCTTGTCGTGTGACGTCGTGGGTGCTGGTGATTGAGCGACCGCGTACTAAAAAAAAAAAAAAAAAACACCCGCCGCTTAACTAGTGATAGATATCACTTAACCACTTCTAATCGCGTGTACTAACGGACGTATCACAACTGTTGCCCGAAAGTCGTCACCTTCAGTATATCAAGTTTGCGCTTAAATAATTCAATCTCAATGTTGAACTGCTTTTTGTAGCGCAGTGGTTGGATGCTGGCTTTGTAACAAAGTAGCCCCTGGTTCAATTCCAAATCTACATTTTGTTAAGTTTCATTTGTGGTCGGGTTTTTTCGAACTCTTCTGACTAGTTACTTTACATATTATAAACATTTCTGATATTAGCATCACCTAGTACTAGTATCCAGCTAATATATCTTATCTACGAGTGGTACATCTCTATTGCTGAAGACCATGTAAGTAATCTAGTAATACTTCAATTTTACAAAAGCTTGTATATTATCAGAAAATCTACATTATAATGTTTATCATCACATCAACGGATGAACATCCACAGCTGGTCTTGATCTCTTGTAAAATCATCCACAAAACACGATCTTACGCTATTTGAGTCCAGTAACTCCCAGGGTTTGTTTTTTCACGTCGTGTATCCCCACCTAGTGATCTTTATGTTGAAAAGTCGGTGCGGATGATGAATAAGGATATCCTCATCAGCACCGTCGGTGTGTTCGAATAAATTAAAAGTAAAGGTGAAGGTAAAATGGAACAAAACGTACAGACGGAAAGCTATCCCGCCTCGCATATCCTTGCGGGCAGCGAACAAATACGGCAAAAAGGAAGCGAAGACAAAGCTCCGGTGGACAGTAAAAGCTATATTTATGATTTCACGCTATCTCCAGCCGTCATCGCTGGTTCCCGATGTTCACATTACGGACGGAGAACATGGATGCGACTTGACAATTATACACGATCGAGAAATCTACACTTATATACTTTGAAAATATATCCTCAAAGCTGAACATGTACGTATCAATTATTCATATAAAAATTGCTTAAACGACGTAAGAGTTTATACACTGCACGATGATGATGATGATCGCCATTAAGAGGAACAAAAATATATGAAAAGATTTTCCAAGAATAAGCCAGTTTTTATATTTCTAGATCTAATAATTTCGAGATTATCCATCTCGAACATTTTCACGAATCATTATTATTATTTACATTATGTATATTTATGACTATTTTAAGTTACGACTTAGAACATCTATTATATAACAGATATTCTAGTAACTTTCAAGTAAATTCAATAATCCAAAAATATAAGTAATCCCTTTGTAAGTACCGCTAAAGTACCTATTTCCAACTTTAAACAGTAGTATGAATACGTTACTATGTTCTGGTTTGAATGGTGTCGTAGTTAGTTAAATGATTAAGGTATCGAGACCTCAAAGCGACGAGCACAATGTGGTACAATGTACCATCAACACCAGCCAATAACCTTCTGGATATATGCTTCCTCCAAGGACGATCGATCCCGTACTGTTAGTATCCACCGTCTTCTCACGAGATTCGTCATATCGTCGTCAATTTTGTGGAATGCTTTCTAACCTAGTGCAGTGTACATCATCCTAACCAGTAACCAGTGAACTCTTTTTTTTCTCTTTGAGTCATTCAAACGAATAATAATATTTTCGGTAAAGATACAAATGAACGCGACATTGTTATGAAGGAAGGGACCAATACGAATGTCCTGCTCGTCTATTGGCTCTATCAAACAATTATTCGTTTAATATTAAACTTTTTTGTTACGGACAATAATAAGTAACAACAAACGTAGAAGTGAGATAGTAGAATCGGAATATCTGAATAGTAAAATGACAGAGATGCGAGTGTGGAAAACTTGAGAGTCTCCGAGGGACATAAAAATGCAAAGACGGAGTTGAATCAGTGAAAAATCAGCATAACTCTCCATTTCACGGGAGACATTTGCATAAACAGATGCCTACTCCATTCCGTGCGCGCATCTGCGTTCGGATATTGAATTAGCATACGCGCCAGTGGGAGGCGGCAGAGAGGGAGGAGGGATAGTCCGCGCGCCCTTATATCCATTTACACGAATATGATATACGCCGTAACGGCGACGCTCCTTGGATATGTTACGGGGTTTTGTTTTAATTCGCACATTTAGAATTATTACCCCTGTATTGTTCGAGACACCGATTCGGCCTTTTTTTTGTACAAGATGACATAGAGATAAAGCGGTAACTACAGCTTATAAATTAAGTAATACACAAGGATATCGCAGCGTATTGCAGAGCTTGGAGAAACTTTTGTAGTCTTTTTGAAGCACTTTATTCTATTCTATATTTCTTGGAGAAAACCAAAAGGAGAAAAGACATAGCACATCGCGATTGCGGCGGATAACTTCAACAACGTGACAACGAGACCACGGATGTAGAAGAGTGCCTGCTCAGAATTTTCCACCTTGCAAATATTGATAGCTGGAATAGGCTTAGCAATGTTGTGAGGATTGTATCCAGACAGGCAGGTTCGAAGAAACCTTACTGTCATCCAACACCTGTGACCCCGGAATCAAATAGGGAATCTTTGCGTTACAATGCAAGCGAACCATTACCCATTATATTATACTCTGTTAGCCATTGCGTCATTCAAAAAGTATTGCTGTAGACGGCACGATGTGAAATGTAGTAAACGTACAATTTTTGAATTTATTAAACAAATAAAAATTTTAATTCTACGGATATGCCGTTTTGTTATAGAACGTGTTTTATTGTATATGTAAAATAAAACATTTGAAATTCTTATTTAATTTATAATCAACTTATTTGCTCCGTACATATAACTAGAAGTACTATAAAAATTAAAAAAATGTAATAATGTTAATGCTTACTATTCACCCTCTCCAAATAAAAAGCAACATTTGTGATGAAGAGTTATATATACTAATGTATATATATATATATCATATCGCTCCTAGATCCCATGGACGTTGGGGTCTTAAGGTGATGGAATGGCGAGCCCGGACCGGAAAGCGCAGCGTTGATAGACCACACACTAGGTTGAACGAGGACATAAAAAGAATTGCTTGGAGCGACTGGATCCAATGTCCAGCACTGGACGTCCATCGGTTGAAACGATTATGATGAATATTATATGTATTAGTGTATAAATAATACATAAACATTAAAAACCGGGAACCTCATTAAGCCTGATTTATCTGATCATCATCATTGAAAGACGACAACTGCTGAGCATAGAGCAGGGGTTTATTTATCAATTCGTAATTGACCGCCGATATATTTTAAATAACAATAAGGGGCACCTAATTAAGTTAATTGTAAGATATTTAACCGTTCGCTGGAGCAATTGCGACAGTAACATATCTGAGCTCCGCGGCTATCCCATTCAGGTTGCCCAGCTTTGGTAAAGGGTCAAGTGGATTATTCCAATTCATTGCATCCATTCAACACTGTATTGATGATTGTGCACTTCGAATGTACGCCACATATAGACATGATGACCACAGTCTTCGGTGGAAGGTAAAATTACCCAACTATATTCCTAAAACTTACGTACGACCTAGCTTATAAATAGCTCGCTTAATTTTATATTATATTTCGTTTATATTCATCATCATCATCATCACCAGCTTTATACTAAGTGTATTTTTCATTAAAATAACTTCGTAAGTGTTGCCAGCCGACAGTCCGCAGCGAACGTTGCCGTCGCCGCTCAGACAACCTTCGCCGATCAGAGCCGGAGCCCACGTTCAGCGCGGTGTCATATTGACAAACATTATTGATCGCCGCCATCGACGGGCCTAAGTGATTGCCGCAATTAATAAAGCACAGTGTTTATCACTTGAAACGTTACAGGTAACGCACGAACGGACAGCTGACGGGGCGCGAGCTAATGTATACTGACACTTGTTTACATTACGAACTAATTTGTTGTGTTGTTGATACATCGAAAAAAACAAACAACTTTACATAGTTACACTTTATTCGTGACTATTTCAAATCGTTAACTAACTATATATATGTTTGTAATACGAAGAGAGGTGTATCGGGTTCCGCATAACAACTCGAGGAGCTCAGGCCAATCTCACCTGCTCGTGGTGCACCCTGCTAATCAACAAGCGAGGCTCTGGCTTCCCACCAACGCGCACTGGGCTAGCGTGAGTGGAAAATGGCCCAAATCCCCCCATATGAACCCTTACAAACTACCGATGGTAACAGGCAGACGCTAGATGCAGGTAGGACGGGACGTATCGATCTGGGGATCTTTCACGAAGGCCTATGTCCAGCCGTGGACATCTATCGGCTGATGATGATGATGCATACATCAATTGCCATTTTTCAATGAAAATCTATATAGAAAGAAGAAGTTACTGTGTTCATCTGAAGAACACTGTAGCTAGTGAAATTACAGAGGTACCGGAAACCCGTGTTAAACTCCTAAGACAGGCATGGGTTGCCTTTGTCTTAATAACAGACCAAGACTAGTTTAAGTTTAGAATGATTAACTTGATCTGTTGACTAGTCCGATGTGATGGTGGGACTGGTTCTTTATATTCTCAAATTGATAACATAAGTAACCGTTTCAGTTCGAAAAGATCCTTACATCGTATAAATTCGAAATCCTTTGTCCTGGAATCAAACCTAGAACTCTGTAGAAACTATGGAAACATTTTAAGCAATAACTGTACATAAGTAACAAGTATTTCCCAGAACTATATCAAAATATTTACAACAGTGGCTGTTGTTTTATCTCATATCTATCGGCTTTGAGCTAATTCGTTGATGTAAACTTTATATCTTGATTTGAAGAATTTATATACCAACTGGGCGTCAATTTGTATATAATTTACTAACAATTTTAATACAATTATATAAAAATAGAAAAAAACTACTATCCCCCATAAAGATTACAACAATAAGATACTTGATTCATTAGTATGGATAACAGTAAATTTCATTTTTGCTTTATATATTAAAACGTACAGTAGAAAAACTGTGATGAAGTAATGCCAATTAGAATTGTTTAGAATAATTAATACAATTTGTTGAATTTACTAAAAAAAAAAAACTTGAAGCGCGGTTTTCATCCATATTAAGTTCGAGGTACCGAGATGAGAAAACATCTCAAGGAATCCCACTTGTTCACAGAACGGCTTTAGCGGAGATACAGCCGCCAAAGCCAGCGCAGTGCGTAAATAGCTTTAACTTTATCCTTACGAAGAAAAGCTACAAATCTCCCTAATAGGAACATAAGAGAGCTGTTTATATAACAAAAAAAATAACTACTATTGCTTACAACAAATGTCTAGAGTTAGTGAAAACTACAGTTTGACTTAATGATAACTAATAAATGAATTTTGCTATTCAAGAATGAATATATTATTGATTTTATCTGAATAGACCAAATCACTAACTAGGTCTTAGCACTAACCTATTTGATTAAAAAGAAGATTAAACTGATGATCATGTAATATTCTTGAAAACTGCAACTATATAGGAACCTTATCTGAATTATTCGCCGTCGGATATTACAAGGACGCTGCGAGCTGGATTCCGCAGCAAAATCTACAATTTTCTGTAACATAATTGAACCTGATTGCAAATCGCTAATAAATTATCGTTATACGTTTGATACGCGTGGGACTTAACGACACATTGTTTGCTTTGGAAACCGTTTTAATAAAAATAGTCAAGCTGTTTTATATCCAAACGGCACCATAATCTAAAGTCGAAGAAGACCTAGTCGACTTTTAGTCTGCCCCTAAAATCATCGCATATTCATTGCAGGATCTCTTTTTTATAAGCATTCCCCCAGATTTGTTGAGTGAGGCCTGTGTCTTTCCATACTTTACCATAATTATTTCATTATTTCCTAATCATACTCTTCTTTCTTCCTTTTCCTTCTTTCATTCCACATCTCGTTTTGACATTTCAACTCTCTATCATTCTCCATTGTAATTCCTTCTTGCATTTATTTCCCTTAAATGAGTAAAGACAACCGTCATTCCTTCTTCACTGTTACTGTTTTCTTATTTCTATTTATTACTGCACATTTGCAGGATCTTACACCAACTAGCTTCAATTAGTAGATAAGTATACAAGCAACAATTTTATCTTCGTTTCTATACGATAATTCACTTAAAAGGATACTTTTTTTAATATTATTTATGCAAATGCCTCTGTTCTTTTGAAATATTTCCTTCAAGCCGTACCTTAATGTTACAAAATTCTATAGTAATTTGAAAGAAGTAATGATTAATATATGAATTATAACCTGCAAATCTGTCTTAGTAGCTAACTTTGTTCTCCTCAAAAATCTTCAGAACATGCGAACTAGAATAATTTAGGTTTTCATTGAGTACATGATGTATTATTAAATTCGGGCAAGAGTTCATATTGAATGCCTAAGTAAAAAAATTTCAATTTAATGCAGAATCTGTTTGATGATTAAATTAAAACTACACTATTGCTATCTTAACTGATTGTCAACAATGAATTTGAGATCGGATTCTGACTATCGAGAGGACCGGTCCTAATAATATTCCAAGAGGAAGTTTGAGTAGCACAGAGCTCGGCCGCAATTCACAATTACCAATCTCGGAGGTCAGATCTACTTGACGGGATAAGATCTCACCCCGGGTGGCATTGCTTATCTGCGGCAATAAAATTAATTCAGCTTCTCGCCAAACCACCTGATGCACAGCTTGTTGGTTGATGAATTGCACATTGAGAAAAAAAAATCAACAAGAACGCTGATCAGTGTTCACGTTATAAACGTTATGTGTCGGATGTTACACAAAACCTTTTATTTCAAAAACATCAATAATTGAAAATAATTCAAAACTGAAGATAAAAGCTTTACGAGGTTTTGGAGAACGTTGACATAACCTGGACACAGTTCCAAATAAACCCTTCAGACCTCTAAGAAGTAGTTATCAAACTGCTTCTTTCTTCCATTGTCCAGTGTCTTATTCTAACTTCCTTTTCGTATATTTTAGTAATATAAAATTAATATAATATATAGCAATTATGTATGAATATATATATATGGTTTCTTTTATGTAATTAAGTGACGAGACGGGGGGAACGTTCACCTGATGGTAAGTGATACGCCCGCCCATAACAAAGTGGCGCAAATTAAGACGGTATGCACTGCACCACATTGCAATCGTCGCCTGAGACGTATAGATGTTGAGTCTCGTTACCCCAGTAATTACACTAGCTACAGCGCCTTTCAAACCGGAACACAGTAATGTTTACACACTACTGTGTGGCAGCAGAAATAGGCGCTACAGTGACACCCACACAGACGATCTCCGGCAACAGTGACCTACCACCAGTACAGACCAACCCGGCAGTAAACAGAGAGCTACCACCAGTGCTGTACACACTGCCCCACATATCGCTCGTGGCCTTGAGACATATAATGTTTGGTCTCGTTACACTAGTGATTCCTCTACCTACAGCAACCTTCAATAGGCAACACAGTCTTGTTTCTCAGCTGGAATAAAAACCACCTAAACACTCACCAGCAAGAGGTTTACCACCAGCATTGATAACATTTTTAAAAGTGTTTTGTATATTAGAAAATAGATTTGCAATACGGCACGAGATAACTAAACCGCATCTTCTGATCTCAAGTGTACATCAAGTTGGTCCTCAAAAGAACGCTGACGACTTTTTATGCTGCTAAAGAATAAGATTCACTATCAATAATCATTTACATCAGCTCCTTAATAGCTTAATAAAGTCCCGTAAAGCACGAAATGTAACTCCTAATGTATCATTGTTACAATTTCCACTCGCCGACGAAGCTCCAGTGGTAACAAAGGAGGATACGAAGGTACAAGCGAGATTAAACTCTATCACGGTGGAATAGGGACTAAGAGCGGGTCGGTGTCGCGTCGAGGCGAAGTGGAATACTTTAATCTATGGGATCCCACTATTCAACCATAAAAAACAATATCACGTCGACTGGACGAACACGGGCCTTAATTACAACAGCTCGCTGACTTACAGTATAAAATGGTCTTTGAACTTGTGCAGCTTAGGGTCTAAATTGTGCCGGCAGTCGGATGCTGTATTGAGCTTTCTAAAAAAATGATACGGACGGCAATGTGGAATGTGGACCACGCGTGAGACGATAGTAAATTTGAAATTTGTTGCCAGCGCTAAGCGTTATGAGTTGCCACAGTGTGAGGATCACGGTGATACCATTTCATTGAAACATTATTTTACATAATATAATAAATAATGTTGTATACGATTTGTTTTATTTGTATACATATACATTATACATATATATATATATATATACTAATATTGACATAGTTCAATTACGCAACTTTAGTTTAGTATTTGAATTGTAACTCTGTTCCCTGTCACCGAACTTTACTGGTGGTAGTTCTGCTACTGGAGACTGTGTAGGTGGGTACCACCGCATCATCTATTTCCACCGCCGAAGAGCAGTGTGCAAACATTACCGAGTTCCGATTAGAAAGATGTTGCAGTTAGTGTGATTATTGGAGTAGCGAGACTGCATCTTATGTCACAGCGGCGAGAACTATGTGGTGCATCATCGTAACCAGTGCATCGTTGTTATGGGCAGTATCACTTTCTATCAGGTGAACATATCGCACGCCTTTTCGTTTCCTTGAACAAGAGAGAGAAAAGTATACCATTGTGTTCATAGGAGAAGCCTAAATAGAATTACAAGAATAATCTTGAATCTTCTCACAGTGCGTCTCTGAAGGTTAGATGTTAACTCCGAAAACAATCGGCCTCCTCGCTCAATGTGAAAAAGTTCCTCGACTGATGTGATACCGATCTCCTCTCTTATTCCATAATATCTTCCAATTGCCAGCATCCTATCAGCTGCATCGAATACCCATTCCTTTATTAAGGAAATATATTTCATTAGTATCTTTGTTTATCTCCACTTTGTTACATTTGTAAACTGTTCTCCATTGTAACAAAGTCAAGGTTACTAGTGGTGGGTATCGTAGTGTAAAAACATTACTGTGCTCGCGTTTAAAGAGCGTTGTAACTAGTGAAATTACTGGGGTAACGAGACTCATCATATGTATCAAAACGACGAGAACAATGGAGCGATGTTTGTATCACTAACTAACGCCGCGTTATGGACGGGCGTATCGTTTACCATCAGGTGAAAAAAAAAATCAGTTTAACAGTTTTTGAATAAAAATACTGTAGTTGCTCTACGTTCGCTACGATTGTGAACCAGCACCGAGTATATCCGCCCAGTTAGATTACGGCGACAAAAATATTGCCGCGTACATAAATTTAAAGCTACACGAAATCGCTTCATACGAGATCAATGATTTATTAAACTCGGCTATTTGTATTCGGGACGGACGGACAGAATGTTATAACAGCGCCATTTTGACCGCTATCGCTAATGAAATCTCGATAAACGTTATATATATATATATATAATTTTTTTTATATTCAAAGTTAACATACGCCCGGGAGTTTATTAGTGAGCACTCGTAAGTAATGATAGTCTTTACTTAATACATTGCTCCGCTGCTAGATAACACGGTGATAACGCATCGATTAAGTTAGTTTTATGTGAAGAATTCGAATTAAAGTTTAAATGGAAGTTAACATTTTTTCATCGTATATTATATTAAATATATTACGGAAGTTATTTGATTAAGTTTAGGTTTGTACTGGCGATAAACGGAACGAGAGAAAATTTCAATGAATAAATATTTCATTTTCATGATACATTAACAACTTAGTAGCTGTTTTACTAGTGGTAGGTCTCTGTTGCTGGAGACCAGCTAGATATCATCAGACCGCCTATTTCTGCCGACAAACAGTAGTGTGCAAACATTACTGTATTCCGGTTTGAAGGGCGCTGTATCTAGTGTAATTACGGCGTCGAGCGCAATGTGGTGCTGTGTTTAAGTTATTATGGGCAAACGTCACTTACCATCAAGTGATCGTCCTGCTCGCAATAAAAAAGTAGCATAAGTAATTAGCTCTTTCAATATTCCCACTACTAGGACTTGAGGTTCACGAGTCAAAACCATTATCTACCACACTAGCCAATTTCCGGTTCGTGGATATAACCTATACACGAAAGCTGTTATTCTTGAAACATACATTCATGAAGAAATATTTGCCAATCAAACCGACGTGCCCGTTTCACTCAAATTTATTTATTCATTATTCACAGCTTCATAAGCTTAATAACTTATGTACTTAATTTATTTTACAACCAATACGTTCAGAAGATTGTTAA
Organism: Ornithoptera priamus; assembly: GCA_029034505.1. Classification (NCBI taxonomy): domain Eukaryota; kingdom Metazoa; phylum Arthropoda; class Insecta; order Lepidoptera; family Papilionidae; genus Ornithoptera; species Ornithoptera priamus. The sequence goes on from JARDWD010000392.1 coordinate 136,078, forward strand.
CTTATGTATTAAATACGACAGTGAGTCTTTGAGGTCATGCTGCAGAGGGAAAACTTTTCACAGATTACTACTGCTTTTAAAACTACAAAGCCATCGAGTTAATCTACACATTATCTATAATTTAAAGTTATAATTTTTTCGATAAATATGATTAACTTAACTGTTGCAGTTAAAAAGGCAAGAGAACGTTTATAAGAACGCAGTGAAGAGCTATAATGCATATATATCCCAATATACTATTATATTTCTAAAGGAGATCGTAGAGATCAATTCGACAATTTATATTTAAAAAAAAATCCAACAGTTAATGGTACTGTTGATTGAAGCTGGCGAGTCAATGATCTATAACATGATTTCTCACAAATCTTTACACGTCGTCATAAAATTTTATAGAAATCGATTAACAATTAAACGAATAAATCTATAACGGGAATAACACTTGACCTCAATTTAACACGATCTTAAATGACGGTCAGGTCGAGGATGGTGTAAACACTCTGACTCTCATTTGTTGTTCACTTCATAACGGCACATTATGATGCTAATTTGAGAGGAGAAGATAACATCCATCAAACTCAATATTATATATCATATTGAAGCAGTGACGTTCGTGTTAGTGATAAGCTGCTAGCCACGGAGGCAGTTCTCATCGGCAGCAAAAACTAAACCGAACTGGCCCGCTGTAAATGGCTCATTAATATACACGGCGAGCGGCGCTCATCATTTACAGTTAGCTAACTAAAACTAACGACTCAAAACTAAACGTGCGCTTTATTAATTTTTACATGGGGCAACATTAAATCGATACCGGTCCGAGTTGGAGACGATTAGTAACGTGAATTGATGTTTGCTCGTAAAAATACGCGAAAACTCATCACAGAGACGCCGATGTATTTGCGGGAGAGGTGTGAATAGGCCTAACGGTGTGTTACTCAAACATTTCCGTATGGCCCATGTGCTACAGTGTCTGTATACCCAAGCGTAATCTGGTAACGGATCTACCGACAAATGCTAAATAGATAATTCTAGATGAAGTTTATGTGTATACCGCGATGTGATCTTCAAACAATGGAATCTTCAAATTTTCTTGTGAATTCCCTTTATGAATTATTTTATAGACGATTATCGTATTATTAAATTACCCCTTTCCTGAACTGATAGAAGGTCACCGTTGCCAGAGACGATTATTTCTTATACCGAACACGACCACCGAAGGCAAAAGATCGTGAATTCGTTGAACGAGAAAATGGATAGATCGATCCGAAAGACTCGTCTACCAAATTCTATAATACTAATTCACAGTCGTATGAGACCACTCAGCTGATCCAAGAACTTGGATTCAGATGATCCGACTGTGTACCACTCTAATGTTGTCTACGATCCACAGATATGTGATACTCACGCTAGAGAGAGTAAGATGAAAATATAACTGTATTCTGGTGAGGACGTAGACAATGAAGTCACATTGGGAGAGGAGACCTAACAGTTTTCATCCCAAGACGACAAGCATAACTCTGTTAATATGTTAATATCGTAACTAACATCAAATAGTTCAGCACACACATCAAATGATCACTTACGATCAGATAAAGTTGTGACAAGTGATAGCAAGTTAATAATAATACAACAATTTTAACATTATAAGCATCCTAAATTATCATTTCCAGCTCCGTTTCTATAAACCTTGTACTATAAGGATTGCATAATTCATAGATGAAATAGATAAGTAAAAATGGCAAGCAATCTTTCAATAGTGACACATAAGGTTTCACTGGACAAGTCATATCGCCAACATGTTTACAATGAGCTGAATAAATCTAGAAACAGACTATTTTTTGTTAGATCTTTCTGGAAAAAATTTTTATGCGGACAGACCAATAACTTTCCATATACACGAGCGTGACCGGAATGTTCTTCTTTAATTACTCTATGTATGTATACATTTAAGAGCAATGATCTTGCTGAATCAATATGGACATATTTTTGTATACATTTTCAACTATTTTAATTTCCTTCGCTTCCTAAAAAGAACCTTGTTTTGAAAAATAATTTCTCTACCACTATCTCATGGTAGTTTACTTGTCAATAGTAATTTTACTTACATTTCAGTTTAACACAACTTTATATCTTCAACCTTATTTATAACTTTAGCATTATTTTAAATTTCTATTAACCCTCACTAACATTACAAAATAGTTGCAAACTCATCTTTAGATAGTAAAGTTAATTTTAGATACATTTCGTTGATTATTAGAAACAACTATTATATATACAATTTCAATGTGTTTCAGTTAAAGTATAATAAAACCGTTTCGATATATAAATAAGTGTAGATAGTTCAAAAGGCGCGTGCGCACGCCGCAACCCCTAGATTACGACTGCATTATTGACGCGACCAGAACATATTTATTTATATCACAGTTTATAATATCATTGCTAACATTTACATAAAATATAAATATTGATTATAGGTCACAAAAAACATTATTAAGGAAGTAAAATACTAAATAGTTCAGCACAATGCTCGCATGTATTTTTTGGATTCTACCCTCTACATTGGCGTAGGTCCGATGTGCTCAAATAATTAACAAAACCACAACCACCTGATATTAGTTGGAACGTCGAAATGAAGTCCTTTCATACCGCATTTATTTTTTTCTTAGCTGATGATGACCGTCCAAAGTTCGACTGAACGCTTACAACAAACCAACTTTCATTATCCGGACCCTACAATCTTCTGATCCAACTGAATTCAGCACAACGTATACATACATTACGCATCACCTTCTATAGATTCTATAGCCATGCTGTACGGAACCATCGATGTACAGCGAAGAGGCGATTTTCGACAGTGCCGAAGTGACCAGTGCGGCAGGTAATAATGTTGCCATATCGAAAAACTAGTCTCCGGCTCGGCTCGGGAGCCACCCGTAGGGATGTCTCGCTTCAAATCCTTTTTCTTGCCACCGTTCATCCATTTAAAGGCACTGCGTAATGTATATTTATCACAAGTGAAGCTTTGCGTCTATTAATGAAAGACAGACATACACAGTAATTTTTTATTATATGAAATATAAAAGTAATTGTAACCATCCAGAGCACTTCTTTAAGGCCCTTCATGTTTTTTTTATTCGACAAAACGATGAGACTAATTAGACGTTCGCCTAATGGTAAGTTGATACGTCTACCCATAACAATATGGATGTAGCTAGAATGGCATACACAGCACCATATTGTACTCGACTCCTTGGGATGGTAATTACTCATGAAATCTATTAAACAAACATTTTTAATATAAATTTTCCTTTCAAATAATTACACAGATTTTATTAGTAATAAAAGATTAAAAGGAAAGAACGAGGTTAAAGCGATCTATACAAAATGTATCACAGCGTCGGCATCTTATTTAACACTAATTCTTATTGACATCGTCAGATGCAAAATGTCCTTTAAAATGATCTTATTTGGGTCACTCATAAGGACAACGATCCCGTGTTAATCCTGCTTTTTTTATGTTCATCACCGTCGTCCTTATTTACATATTATCGATGCTAAGATCAAAGGGGTCGGTCAAGGATTTAATGAAATATTTGCCGATGAAACGTTAAAGGGTATCGACCCCAGATAGATTTTGATCAATACACGGAAAAGCAACCGCAAATGGTTTAACTATTCCCATATTAATATATCGAAACTATAATTTCTATTTTATTTAAAGGCTTTAGCGGGTACAGTCGGAGGTCCGAATCGGCTCATCGTTCTCCGTGGTTTGCAAATTAGTAAGGAATATTCAAATTAATTAACGGAATTGTTTAATTATGTATGGGTAACTGGAAAAGTTATAATCGATTTCGAAACACAACCGGACGCGTATAAATCAAATATAACATACCTTCTTCTTTTTTCCCGTTAAATTATTTTAGTGCCCCTGTTAAAGCTTGTAATGTGTTTCGTTGTAATGGTCGGCAAAAGGATGAACAGATCCCGCTAATTTCCTACCCAACGACCACTGAGAAATTCATTGCATGCAACTTTTATGTGAATACTTCTTTTTTTCCCTTTCGATTCTTTTTATTACATTATCGGTTGTGTGATTGTTGGTTGCGTTGTATCGACGCGAAATTTATGATTTAATTGCCGTCTCTGGTTTTTGTCGGGGGTCGATGAACTCAATATTGTAATTTTGATGGTATTTAATACGAGAAATAGTCCACACTGCATCGGCCAAGCGTGTAGCCAATGACAAATGCTTATTAAGTTACACTGGTTAAGTAACGTGTACTAATTGTACGGTTCTATTTAATTATCTAAATTATAAATTCAGTGAGCGCGTACACTTAAAACACATACTGATTAAATGTTAATTACCTTATTATCTATTGTTACAATCAAATAGTTCGATCCAAAGTTAGTGTTGATTTTTGTTATTCTGTCAAATCCAATCACACACGTAAACGTTCACGGAAAAGGTTGAAAGTGAATCTTTATCAGAATGAAGAATCGAGTGACTTCATAAAATTAATGTGCAGCAACATTTCGAAACAGACATGACTATGTAAAGTAATTTCTTTATAAAAAGCATTTAATAATTATATATTAAAAGCTTATAACCTATACATACAAAAGGGAGATTTAATGCATGTAGACATTTTCTTGCCAATCTTCGGTATGCTGTAATAAGTGTCATATAATTAGTAGATAAACATATTGAATCTTAATAAAATTATAGTACGGAACATATAATTTATTTATTATGCAATAATTTTGTTAGTTATTAATAGCACAACAAATTGTTTTTTTTAAAAGAAATGGAAAAAAATATATATTTCCTTGAAGATATAGCATCTCTAAACGCCAAATATAAATGTTCGTTTATACGTAATGAAGATTACGGGCTGTATGGTGAAATTCAAGACCGTTAAAATCGACAATTAAAAAAAAACGTTTTAAGCAAATGACATTTCCTTTATTGGCGCGAAAGTTTTGACAGTTGGCAGCGTTGCTGTTAAATATTTTATGTATTAACGATAAACAAACAATACAAGCGACACGAAAACAATAAACAAACAAAAGTCTAAATTCTATCTTTACATTAGTGCGTCGTGAGCGAATCGGGGCGGCTGTAGGACATTATCGAGGCGATACTCCGCGGACATAACTAAGCCCCGCCGGTGCTGTGCGGTGTGATAGCGCGCGGGGGAACTGTATCGCGACGATACCAAATATCGAGTGAGTTATATTAGCAAACGACTGGGGTGACCTTCGCCTCCTTTAAAAGCAGACAGGACAGAAATGTGAAATATCAGTCGATATCCGATCTACATATAGTGAAGTTTGATACATGGCAGTTTATTCCAACCTCACTAACCCTCTTATTTTAAATATTGTTTTGGACTTTCAACATATAATAGTTGAGAAAAGAATATGGTGAACGAGTAAGCTTGACCATCCATAGCCTCGTTTTCACTTAACATCATGTGAAATAAAGATCAAATATTATACTGTAAATGTATGAATGGTACTGAACTTTTTAATGCTGTGTCCACCTGGTGATAAACTATACGCATGCCCATATCAATGAAGTAATAATAAAGATTTTTACACTTCTCAACTTATGACGAAAATTTTCGTGTTCTGATCATGAGGACGTCGTAGCGAATGAAATTATTGCATATTTTAACGTCACAAGGAATATATCGCAATGTGGTGTTATAGAACATACCACTTGGGATACACTACCATAAACAATGACAGTCATGGTCACAGTACACTCAACGCCAGTTGATAAATAGTGGATGCAGAGTGATTATGTCTCTTTTTTAATTCTTTTCTTGTTAAGAGTTTGCATGTTAGTGGTCCATTGAAGTTTTAGATACGCTCTCTATCAATTGGATAATGCATCTCAGTTTCTCTTTCACTAGCGCATTACTTATCGAAGATTCCTTTAAATTTTTTGTTTTATCTTTTATTACTTGTTTATATCGATACATTATACGAAACTGCTTATTATATCGATGCGTAATGTTTTTATGTGCATTTTGCTTACTTTAATTATATTTATTTTAGTATAAATCGCGATCATATTTAAAATCGATTAGGAAGATCATGAAGATTAAGATGTATCATGAGAAACAGGTAACAACATAATACAAATATCCTTTTTGGGCAAATTATATTTATAAAGTCTTTTACAATTAAGACAAAACCTTTTCTCTTAAAATTCTTTTATAGAAAGTAGAGGATGTTTTAAAAGTTTTGTGGAAACGGATGCGGGAAAGGATTCGTAGGAAAATTAGAAAGTTCCGCATTAAGAGGAAGAGGAAGAGAATTTATCGTCAAGCTTAATTATAACCATCTAATCTAAAAAGTACAAAACGTGCAATGTTTATAGGATTACATTTGGCGTACGATTGATTATTTTCCATTTTTTTATACAGGAAATATTTGCAGACAATAGCTTGGTCAGTAGAGATTCTTCGGAGCCTCTAGTTACCACCTTACAATTTGTAAATCTACCGCCATAATATTGCTGTTTTCCAGCTGTCAACGTATGAGACCCAGAGTATTCTATGCAAGCACAGAAGCATTATAGATGAAAGAGAAGTAGGCGAATTACCTAATAATACGTGATCGACATCACATTATGCGTTTTATAGTTAGGTAAGTAATGTGTTATAACAAATTTATACCGGCTATTACAGAGCGACTTTCGCGAAAAACCAACGATAAAAACACTATAGGCATATTGAAAAATCAATGAGGTTATAGACGAGTAGAATCGATATCCGCAATAAAAGACGAATAAGCGACGTAAGTGCGTTGTAAATTCGCGTGAGGTACGACAATATCCTGAATCAATATATCCTAGAATTTTCCCCCCGTCTAAACTCTATTTGCATGAATTTACGATGTCGACCTATTTATACCGTAAGCGATGGTAAAGTTTATAGTAATGTTCCGGGAAAGGCTTGATGGTTTGCATGTTATAGCTACATATGCCAGTCATTTCAAATCGACATCAAACACCGTTTATTAAAGTGACATAACTTCACCATTTGCATATACCATTTTATATGCTGCTTTGCATGCTACCTTTAAATATTTTAATTTTATTATGAATCAAACAAACATCATAATTATATCCTTTTTCCAATGCTGCAAAAAGTAAAAACTTCTTCGTTGTAAACTCTTACAAATAAAAAAAATATGATAACTTCCTTTTTATTGTCGGTTAAAAATAAATATAAGCAATAAAAATGTAAATATTTGTGCTTTTTAATATTTACGCCACAGATCTTTTTCATCGGCGTCAAAGAAAATAATAACAATATTATTGTATACACATCATTACATTTTTTTAATAAAGCTCCACACCTATTTGTCTACAGGCTTCGTGGAGCGTAATTTAAAAAAAAATAGCACGGCCGCGGTCTCCGCAGGGTTGCCACTACATTTCTCATTAAACGAGAACAAGCAATCGTCGCTCGCAATCCATCATTACGAACGGGTGAACGCGGACAGCCCTATAATTTCCTCAGCCCTCCCCGTTCCCTCTCTCGTTCCTCGTGTACAGGAGTAACGCCCCGTCTATAATAAAAGAAGACGTCCGTACGAAATGAGTTTTATCAAAAAAAAAAACCACATCATCTCAACGTTTTATATTTGTAATATTTGCATCAAATTATGTGAAATTTTTTAGGCAATGTCTGAAGATCAAGAAATTATTCACACTACTTCCCAAATTTAAAATTTAAAATGAAATTACTAGATCCTCTTTATCTTTTGGTTATATTCCACTTTCTTCTCATGATATGATATAAACGAGAACTTCAACCATGAACAGTATTGGCGTCACCTTCAGAAGTTATGGCAGAACACATTCGTCATTGGAAGTTCAGGACGGATAGTAAAAGTTATAAAGTAGACAAAGCATATGATAACAAACGAATTTTTATTTGTAATGAAGAAGAAATATTTTCAAGGCATCCTGCTTGCCAAAGGTAGAGTCAATTTGGATTTTTTGTTATTTAAAACTAAATGCCCTAACCTTAATCTAGACAATGACCCACAGACCTGTCGTTAAACATCCATAAAAATTTACTGATCATTGTACTGTTCCACTCCGAGTACTATCCCAATTAAATTACAAACAAACATCATCACGATGATGTTTAATTCATCTGAAATTTAAAACTCGTAAAAAGTAAATAAAAACCCCAAAAACTGGTTCTCCCGGCGTGGACGTTGTTTGTAAATGAACGGATTAAAGGACGGGTTCAGTGGCAAACTTGTTTGCTTTTCTAGGGCAACGCCGGTTCGGTTCTCGATTGTTCTGTAGTTTTTTTATCATTCTAAAAATACGAGACGTAAATTATACAATGAACTAATTCCCTCAAGACCTATATTGTGTCCCATTAGCCTACTAATTTTAATTAACTACAGTACCTTTCATTTTGAGACAGTAATGTTTACACACTACTTCTTGACAGCCATCATTGGTGTTGCGATGCGTTCCGATAGACTTCTGCGTCTTTAGTCAAAACTAATTATCAATAAGCTAATTTAATTTTTAAGAATTGTTAAAAAAATCTCCTTTTTTGACTAATAATAAATTGTTTTGATTTTACTCTAAATACACTACAATTCTCTTAATATGATGTAACACCAACGATCCTCGCTTTTCTGTAGCAAACGTCCAAATGATTCAAGTCAATCTGCGCGCAAAACATTCTGACGTTTTTTTAGTGTTGCCATATACGAAATGCTGCCAATTTATAACTAACGAAGCTAACAATATCAACATAAAAGACAATTTATTGTACTGTATTTTGATAACGCTAGCAAAATATATTATTAATTAGAAATAGATCCTTTTTTAAAATTTGAACTGCGCATTTGCTTATAATTTTCCTCTAGAACTAATATTAGATACGCTAAAAGTGCATTATAAATATATCCATTTTTTATTAGTGGTAAGTCTCTTTTGCTGGATATCGTCTAATTAGGTACCACCACAGCTATTTCTGCTGCACGACACTAGTGTACAACCGTTAATATTTAAGGTTAGAAGGACGTTGTAGCTAGTGAAATTACTAAAGATCGGAACATAACAAGCACAATGTAGTAGTGTATATTATCTTAACTAGTGCTACATTAATAGAGTCCACTGTATTATGTACAATCAACTGAACTACCTTGTTCGTAACATTAAAGTAAGTAAAAATATTTTTTTTATATTACTTAATATATCGACAAGAAAATCCCTAATGATTTAAATAGTTAATTAAAAAATTACCCAACAATTCGTACACTACCTAATTAATTCACTTGACATTTAACCATAGATAATTAATAAAAATATTGCCGCCATTTTTATGACGTTATTGATTACCGCCATTTTCTGTAAGACTACGCTCCTGCGTGCGGAGCCTACGAATTATCGATGCTTGACTATCGATTATCGATGTACAATCGATACTCGATAGTGTACCACAATAGAGTATCGATTGTACATCGATAATCGATCGTAATTGAGCCCGCTATAATTTCACACTCCGCCCTTTTGACAAACTCGTTTGGACAGCGGTCGTAGCCAAGTGCGCACGTAAACAAAAAAGTAATAATAAAACAAAAACGTAATGAAAAGATAAATTAATAACTTGATGTTGTCATTGTTGCCAGAAGTAAAAAAATGAATATATGAACAGATGCTTCATTCAAGGTGATGGAAAAACAAATTAATGGAGAAACATGGAACATTAATAAGTGCATCTTGAATTAAAAATGACTATTTTATTATTATTATTTTTTATATTAATAAAGTGACATACGGGCAATACAGTATACAGAAGACATTGAGAAAGGCCTACACATCCAGCAGTATATTGAGCAAGGCTGATGATGATAACGATTAATATAGTGGCAAATGTACTGTCCGTTTGATGGTAAGCAATTAGCGTAGTCTATAGATGCTCCTAAACCGTCAAACTTCACTTGGAAGTTGAGACCTCATGATGATGATGATAGATTCCTGCGGTACTAGAAGCGTCACGAAAACTTAATGATAATGATTAATGATATTTAAGTGGTGATATTAAGACTGCAAACTGGATTTTGTACGGCTGTCAACTGAAATGTTCAAGTAATCCATGCAACAGGAATCCAGGCGTCGACCTCATCGCGGAGCACGGCTAGAGCATTAAAAATATCCTCAGACGAACACGGAGGAGCGACTTACGACTCTAAAGCGACGCAACAAAGCGCAAACTGAGTGGCTACAGTTAAATGAATAGGTTCACATTAAACTTGATTCGCGCGTAATACCCAATCATATTATACTATAAAAGAGTTATTCGATTAATTCCGCCGCATATGATATTCCGCTCTGTTTTTTTTTTACATAAAAGCAATCAAGCAACGACGGCAACAGTGCCTTGTGCAGGGGCGTAATTTGATTATACACGTGTTATTGCGTCATAAATTATATTCCATACAAATGAATTAAAATCTACACGTTAATGTTAATGATAAACAGGCAACTTAATGTTCCCACCGCTGGGACTTTTTTTTTTAATTCAGCGACGAGATGATCGGAACGTTCACCTAATGTTAAGTAAAACACCTGCCCATAACAACTTGGCGCTAGTTACGATGTCAATTGGTGCATCACACTGCGCTCGTCGCATAATCACTAGCTACAGCGTCTTTCGAACCGGAACACACTACTGTTTGGAGGTAGAAATAGATCCTGCGGTGGTACCTTGACGGTCTCTGGCAATTGAGTTCTACCACCGGTAAGGCTTGAGCTTTCATTCTTAAAGAGAGTCATATAAATAGCTAATGCTTTCGGATGATGTTATTTTCTTTACGACGTTTTCTCTCATTAAAAGATTAATCTCATTTGGGAATCGAACTCAAATCTCTTTGACAAGGTTAGCGTCTATGTCCTTACGAACTGAGTTATTCTTCCACATATTTATTCAAATCGCGATGAGGAACATATATTTAGGTTTGTAGCCTGAATAGTTTACAAGTCTTTAATATATATTTTAACACTATAATGAGATAGGATTATAAGAAAAAAATATATAATAATTAAAGTATAGTTTAAATATAAAATTAAATTTAAGTAAAACTAAGACCTCGAATGGCGACAACTATCGGAAGATGCAGTACTGATAGGACCCTCCCCTAATTGTAGTGACGATCTGTTGAAGGTCGCGGGAAGCCGTTGAATGTGGACAGTGCAGGACCGATCGGCGTGAAGAACCTTGAGGGAGGCCTATGCCTAGCAGTGGGCGTAATTTGGCTGATAAGGTAAAAGGAGGACATTACACTTATTGAGCCTAAAAGTTACCTTCTTTATGATACAGTTATATATCATGTTTTAAAGACAGGTGATGAAATACTCAAGGATACAATATACTGTATAGTATAATGTATCCATTAAACCGGATGGATGAATACCATCGCACACTCTCCAAAATGTATCGTATCAGATGAACGTACCGCTAATCCCGTCGCTTTAATACCACATTACAATAAGAAGAGGAATTTGATGGTATATACGAAAAAATTAAGATTAAAGCAGTAAAAACTCAATACCTGACCCAGCACAAAGTAGCCGCGTCAGATGCGCAAATTATTTAATGCGCTTTAAAGTTTTAATACCGGTAACAGTTATTACCGGTGCCCTGAGCAGTTTGCATATCTAAAGAGCCGAATGGTGGGATGGTGGGATGGCGGCACGATTAAAACTCTAACCGACTGTTAATTACTGGACGGTTATCGGTTCTATTATTACAATGTTTATCGAAGAAGTTCACTGCGATACTTTATAATAACATTTTTTTTTTACAATACTTAGCTACGAGACTGGACACCTGATCGCAAATGAATCGCTTGCCCATAATGTACTTGCCTTTAAATTATACTCCTCGCCTTAGGATATAAGATGATCGTTACCCTAGTAATATCACTAGCTACAACATCCTTCAAATCAGAACACAGTTATGTTTACACAGTACTGTTTGTCAGCAGACTGGTTCGGTAGCTACCGAGACAGTTTTACGGTGAGACTTACCACCAGTAGATCAGTAGTAAGTTATTACTATTACTGAATCAAAAAATATATTTTTAACGATACTGCATTTATTGGTATAATATATAAAAAAAATATCTCTTTATCTGATATCCGTTGCGATTATAATAATGCAAAAAAATATGCACGAGATGACGAAGACCTTCATATGATGGCAAGTGATTCGCATGCTCTTAATTTAGCGCTAATTAGAATGACATACACAGCACTACGTTGTGTTCGTCGTCTTGAGACATAAGACGATGTCGTTACCCCAGTAATTTCAGTAGCTACAACACCCTTCAAATCGGAATAATGTTTTACACAGTACTGTTTATTGGCTGCAATAGGCGCTGCAGTGTACCTACATAGACGATCTGTAGCAACAGAGATCTACCACCAGTAAAACTATTTATTCGAATAAATAAATAAAAGTAACAATATTACTAGTATAATAAATAATTAAGCGTTTCCGTATGCAACAAGTTGTCGTGATGCAGTTAGAAATTTAGTTAATGATTACACATTAAAAGATGGCAACTATGCAAATGTCGTGCCTGTATGAAGATGTTACTTTCCGTATGCAGATAATTACGCAGCTTTTTGCTCCTACTCCACCGTTCGCTGGTATTATAATTGCAATTCCTTCTTTGAGAATGTTTTATAACATTGAACACCAATAGCCTAACGTTGCGCACCGGAACTGAACGTCGACGGTTCGAATCCGCTGTCCGAACTATTACATGTATAGGAGATATCTAGAGATTCATTGATTCATCATGAGCTCTTCTAAATTATTACACGTAAACACTCAAAATTTGGTAGTGATATTGCTTCTGCCGTTTAGAAGTCAGCTAAGGATTGGTTTTACAAAATTCCTTCTCCAAAGGGAGTTACGAGGATGTCACCGCCAGCGCAGCTAATGGAGAACAGCTAATTAATCTAAATATCTAATTTAAAGTCATTGAAATGATTTATAGTTATCTTTATTAATGGTAACCTTCAAATTTAAATTTTCTTTACTATTAATTTTTTTTTCATAAATTAAATATTTATCATGTAATTAAAATGTATGTAGAGAGAATTTAATGATATTTTTACATATAAATTTGAATAGTGGTAAGTTAAGAAAAAAAAAGCAGACTAATTATTAATTAGTAAAATCAAATCTCAAAAGGTTATGCTGATGGTAACACTGGATTAATACTTTGATAACTATTACAAGGTAAAATAATTAATTATACTGATATATTGCGAATGCTGTTTAATTCAATTGAGGAACTATCTAAAATTAAAAATACCCAATCAATGAATTATTTAGATGAATCGATAACCTTGTATACTTTACATGAAGAAACAATCGAAAAAAAAAAATATTACCCATTTATAAGATTGTTCGCGTCCAATATAAATTCTCAGCTAAATATTTTGCATAATAAAATTTTGGTTAGATATTATTAATTAAGGTTCTCATTAACATTAATTTCTCATATTTCGTGAATTATGCGACGTTATGTTATAATTCAAACCGGTAATCATTTATAGCGGAGGAGAATGATACTGGTTAATAAAATCTACCTTTGTAAGCACAACCGCCGATGTGTGATTGAGTTTCACAAAAAAAATTCAAATATTAATAACTTTTAAAGCTAAACAGGAAATGGAACAATGGCTTTAGTTGTTTTTGTTCAATAAGTAACTTAAATAAAAATATTTTACGTTAGAGCAATATAAAATTTTAAAGGAAAATATTTAACATGTTGTGTAAATTGTAACGAATCAATCTACTTTACATGTTTTCGACATATTTTTTTCAACGAAACGAACGAGAAGAACACTTGTGGGTACGTGATGCGCCTTCCCCATATTGTGCTCGTTGTCTTCAGATGTTAATTCTCAATATTATCTCAGTAATATCAGCTACAACCTTTATGTACAACACAGTAATGTTTACATATTACTATTTAGCGGCAGTTATGAGAGCTGCTGTGGTACCTAGACGGTCTCTGGCAACAGAAACCTAGCACCAGTTAGTTTTATTACCACTTCCACTTTTCATTTCCAATCATTAAAGAACGCATATTTATTCTAACTAAATATTTAGAATTTTGTATGCAAACAGCATCATTGATATTGTTTTGTAAATCCAATGAGGCTGTTTAGCAACGTCTTGCCATTTTTAGTAAAAGGATTAAAAAAAAAAGGGTAATGGCAAAATATCCGAACGAATAACTAGACGCAAGAGCGGTTCTTTCAAGATGGCCGCTGCTTCGCCACCGAGACACGCTGACAACTTTGGACACGGCTTGCCACGTGCGAACTGAACTGACGTGTCGGCTATATTTCTAACAGGGATGTCAAAAAATTTTAACTGACCCCTGGCCAACGGCTCAGTCACTTGAAGGTCCCTTATTCAATACATAAACCACACGCTATGGATTTTTTGGTGGTAAATATATTTGTACCTGATTATTTAGCTGTCACAGCTGTCAATACGTGAATCGTAGATCTATAGCCTTGTTGTCAGCATGTTTAATTGAGGTTAAATGGATAGCCCATCGCAAATAAAATAGATTGTAAAATAACTAGAACATTTTAAAGGCAAATAAACGAAATTTATGTAAACATAGTTGTGACCGATGTAATAAAGTTGCAATTAAGGGCATGCCGGCTCATAGGAACACGTTCAGCAACCCTACGACGGTAAAAAGCGAATGATCCGAACTGTGGGAATGTATCAGGTAATGCAATCTTTTTGCTGTGTACATCAGCCGTCTGCGTTAATACTACCAGGCACTTGGCTTTCTGGGAGACATTCCTCATACATTTAAATTCTCTGGGTCATAACAATTTTAACGATAGAACCGTTACATATGATGTATTGAATTATTTAAAAAAGTTACAGTATTTTTACACCTTATAGCGATTTCGCATGCCCATAACAATGTGAAGTTATTTGGGATAACAAACACAGCATCACCCCATTTGCGTTGAGAAGTGTGATGTTAAATCTTGTTACCCCAATAAATTCACTAGTTACAATGCTCATCAAGTAAACAGTAATGTTTGCACACTACTGTTGGGTAGTATAGATAGGCGTTACTAAATTTGTCTTAGATATACCATAGTTCGAGTTATCTCCGTCAAGTGTGTTAATGTAAATTCCTTAACTTAATATTAAACTCAACAAAAAATATTTCTAACTTAAAGATAATGCAACTGAATAATTTAACAGCGTTAATCATTACCAATCAAAAATAATACATGGATGGTGTAATCAATAATGTTATCGCCAATAATGATATAAACTAATATTAATATTTCATAATTAATGTAATATTCTTAGACAATTCCAAATATAAATATAAAAACAAATCAACAATTGTAACTTGTACTTTATAAATTGATCCTTTATGTAATACTATATATAAGTAACAACTGTAACTATTAAAACTTAAAATTTATCAACTTTTAAATATTAACATCTGTTGTATCTTGTACCTAATATTTTTTTCGTCTAAATCGCATTAAAATAAATAAAATAGTTGTAGCTTTTTTTAATGTTACTATTGTGAAGAAAAATGTTCATAATGATAATTTTATCACCGCGAGCTGGTAACCCCGTCGAGTATTAAACGGTTCAGACATGCGCAGAAATATTCTGGACTCAAACCCAACCCCGTAAGATGGGAGCGTCCAATGAAAACAAAAAGCATAACCACCGCCTACCCATGACCACTGGGTATCTTGGCTATTTCAAATTTTAAAAAATGTTAATTTATCTTTAATGGAACTCATATTGGATGATCAGCTTTTTTTCTTTACTCCATAAAATCAACCGATACGATTTGCATACTGATACGAATATAGTAACAATATGGTTTTTATGAGATATTAACATTTTTGGAATTACTTTCTAAATTTACGACCACATTTATACTCTGTATGGTACAGAATGTAAATTACCACCGCTTTTATACTCTGTACTCCATAGAGTACAGAGTTCAACACCAGATCTCAGAGCTTAAAAAAGGACATTCAATCTATGAAGGATTAGGAAAATCATAAGTATTGATATGTGAAAATAGTATAGATCATTTATATTTTTATCTCGTATTTTAATATTAGTAGGGTTAAATTCTGATGAAAATCGCAAGCAGTGGACAACTATAGGCTTGAATGATAAGGATTTTCATCACGAGTTATTTACTCTTTGCCCTTGATGGTTGATTATGGATATTTACTCCTAATTATCTAAAACACGGTACCGATGATCTTGTTTTGGTTTTTATTAAATTTTTATCATTAAAATTATATTTATAATCATATAATATTATGAATATATTTGTAATGGAAATTAATTTATGGACTTTATCTGGAAAATATGTTAATGCAGTTTTATAAAGTTAGAGCTTCATAAAATAGTTAAGTAATACAATAAGCACTAAAAGTAAAATACACATAAACCCTTAATCTCTAGTAAGAATGTAAATGCCAGATAAAATATGAATAAAACGATCTCGTATAATCGATCAAAAGTTACACCGCGGCTGTTTTTTTTTTTAATTAACGAACGAATATTCACGGAGACGACATTTTGTTTAATTACAACATACTTGTAGAGAAGTAAGCTAGTAGAAAAAAAAACCGATATCTACTTACATGAATAAAAAGCGAAAATAAAGTTTATATTAAGTTTATAACGTTTCAATTCATCCGATCGTCGGCATTGACTGACAGTTATACGGACTAGATGGAGACAGGTCCATCTCGACAAGGTATCTCATTATTACCCATCCTCCGAAGGATATGTAAAATGTATACATGTATATTAACAGTCCTCTTAATGTTCCAATGGCTAAGACTTCCACAAGAAGAGAGTCCGCGTCAATTAACAGTAATCAAGTATAGATCGGTGGTTCTTCGAAGGTGTTGGTTTCCCAAAGATGCTTAGGGAAAACAAATACACTGCATTTAAATCCTTTAAAGATAATCAAATTTTAGTATCGTATTAGTAATAATTATTAAATAAATAAAGTGCGACGGAGCTTCGGCAACTTTGTCTTTTAATTACAACATATAAACAAGTATTAAATTACTTAAAGTATTATTACAAGCCAATTAAAATGGACCTTAGTGCAAGGCCGGGGCCACACACGGCGCAATTAATGTGTGCCCACCATCATATGTGCACACTGCACACATAACAAAGGAGGTACGGCGATATAATTACGATAAGGATACGTTTTATTGATCCCGTTCAATATAGTCTCTGATACAAAATTATTTGATTATAAATAACCAAAAAGTTGAGAGCAGCTTCTTTAAAAACACTCATTTAAAATCCATTTAGTATATTTACAACTTAAGTTTATTATGCTGCTGTGAAGTTTTTTTTTAAATTGTTATGCAGTATAAATTAAGATCTATATATATAAGAGATTTCCACTTTATAGAGAGTCACCACGATATCGCTGTAAGGATAAGATCTATAGACTTGAAATTTAATAGAAATATTTCCTTTGCCGAGTATAAGTCAGCTAAGAACTGATTTTACGAAATGTTACATCAGAAGGGGTTCATCATTATTACAATCATCACCCGATTCAAGCCCACTGCTGGATTTAGGCCTCCTCCAAAGATCTCGCGGCTTCTCGCAACGTTACGGTCAGCATGGCCTCCGGTACCGTCGGGCACTGGAAGCCGTCATGTGGATAATTTGGGCCATTTTCGACCACACTGGCTTAATGCGAGTTGGTGGGAGCTAGTGCGAACGTTTGTTGATTAACAAGGTGCACCTCGAGTCAGTGAGGTTTTCTTGAGTCCCGTGAGTTGTGGTGCGGGACCCCTTACAAAAGGGGTTGCGTAGACTATTAATAATAGAAAGGGGCCCAGAGGTGAGCCCGTTACAGCCGGGCGTGATATTTCTAACAAATTTCAAGTTAAAATTTCAAATTTCTTTCTATATTACGACCAACAGCGCAAGCAGGGAACAACTAGTATATATATATATATATATATTTCTTTATAGTTACAGACTAAACTTGTCTAAGATAGACGTTTTTACTCCATTAATAAAAACTTTTTGACTACGACTGCTATCAATAATATACTGAACAACTACATCAAATAGTTTATATTGGTT
Organism: Ornithoptera priamus; assembly: GCA_029034505.1. Taxonomy (NCBI): domain Eukaryota; kingdom Metazoa; phylum Arthropoda; class Insecta; order Lepidoptera; family Papilionidae; genus Ornithoptera; species Ornithoptera priamus. Next base: position 154,302 of record JARDWD010000392.1, read on the forward strand.
ATATATACAATAAGTAATTTTTCACATAATATTCATTTTCATATCATATCGCATCGTATATCTATTTTCTCTTATTAATGTTTAACAAATGTTTTATGCAATATAACAATAACAAGTTAACATGTTTTCACTCTCGTTTTATAACGTAATTGGAAAGTATTATGTACTGTAGAAAAAAAAAAATCGCGTGCTATTTCGATGCATCTCGTCCGCCGCCTGCGTCGAAAGAGAAAACTTATTCTCGTTACGAAAGTAAACATTGCAATTACATTAACATAATGAGAGCGATCAGCGTCATAAAAACATTTATTTACGGCGGTATAAAGTAACTGGAGACCATTAAAAAAGAACTATCGACTGCTTGAGGGGGACACAAGCCAACCTCATCTGCTCGTGATGCAGCCTTCTAATCAACAAACGAGGCTCTGGTTTCCACCAATCCGCATAGAGCCAGCGTGATGGGAAATAACCCAAGTCTCCCATATGATCCCCTACAAACGACGACGATATGGGGATCTTTCAAGGTCTATGTCCAGCAGTGGACGAGAGCTGATGATGATGATGGTGATGAACAGCAATTTGATTGCTGAGTTTAAAACCGAAATTGGTTTAATAGAAACAAAATCGCAACAAATCTTTTTAATAAATCTATCATCTAAATCTGTACTTTACTATCAAACAGCAATGATGCAGTTAAAAAAGAGCGATAACTAGGTATAGGTACTACTGGTGGTAGGTCTCCCGCCGGACATCTTCTTGGTAGGTACAACTGCAGCTAGTGTGCAAATATTACTGTTTTTGCTAGCGCAATTACTGGAGTGACGAGACTTAATATCTCGTGTCTCAAAACCACAAGCACAATGTGATGCAGTGTATACCATCCTAACTAGCGCCACGTTTTTATGGGCAGGCGTATCACTTACCATCAGGTAAACATCTTGCTCGTCTCGTCGCTTTGTAGAATAAAAAAAAAATGCTGTTAGTGATTTTAAACGGCTGCAACTGTCACACGTTCGCGATTATTGTATAATATATCTCTGCGTTAAAATAAAAAAAAAATTAATGGACGCGCTTTAGACTGCGATCTTTTAAATATTTAATTAAGATTAAAAAAAAAAACTAAGCCTTTTTTCACAGCACACCGTCCGCGCAATCTGCTCAAAAATGGAAAGTAATTTTTTGTTTCGCATCTTAATATGTAGATATTCTACAATATCCGCATCGTAATGGCTTATTAAAGGAAAACACATTATCCTCAGAGTTAATTATCGCGCACATTAAAGTAGATATTAAACGGGATATTTACAACTTGCAACACCGTCGGCGGCTAAAAACAAAAATGTCAGCCGGGATGCGCCTACGCACGCGATCAAGCGGTAACCATGGCAACGCTGCTGCGACGGAATTCAAAATGGCCGGCGTGTCTTATCAGGTTATTGAATACAGACTTCTACCTGCGATTTCACCCGCGTAACATGAAAATTACTTTCACACATGTTAAAACATGTCCTTTGATATTAAAATTTAAATAAGGTTAAACCGCTTTATATACATTTCTCAGAGAAGCACATAATAATACAAATAAATTAAATTATATACATAATTTTAAATTATAAGTACACTAACATTACAATAGTTTATATATAATATGAATCATGTACGCAAATACTTTAAATATCTAAATAAATACAGTAAGCATATATATACTTAGTATTAAGTACTATATAAATATTTAATATACACTGTGGTGTACAAGAAAATGAACTGGATGGCGATTATAAAATATCATTTGCAATTATCTAACCATCATTACTGCATTACGATAATAAGATTATAGCGAGCCGTTTGACAGCTCCGTGAGAGCCTATTTCCGCTGGGCAGCCATGATACTCCGAGTCCGATCAAGAGGCGCACTTTCCGCGAGGTGTAAAGAAACTGCCAGTAATTATAGGGGGACCCCGTGTCAATGTAGCGGAGGCGTTCATTATTATATGTCATAAATTTAATATACAATTTACATATATACAGTTAGGATGATAAACACTGCTCCACATTATATTGTTCATGTATAATGTTATAGAACAAATGTATGGATTTTTTTATATTTATTTGATAGAAGCGGATAACCTAAAAGGATACCGCCGTGTAATTAAATTAATCGATTTTAAATCGTACCATCTTCTATAATGAATAAATCAACTTTTTTTTATCTGTGAATATGCTTATATATATATATATGTGGATATAGATATTTTTAATAAGCTAGCAGAGAATAATAATTATTTATAATAATATTTACTAAAACGATTACATCTGTTACAATAAATTTACTCGTATCAAGTACATAGAGCAGTACCGAGCTTGGAAATAGTGTTTTTTTTTTTATTTTTAGTCTCATTCAGATACAAGACTCATTAATGTATGTTAAGAAATGTACAACAAAAAAATTGAGTTTCAATTTAATCGTATCTGCAAGTACAAAAGACTATTTTCTCACAGTATAGTCGACTTTAATACGTTTAAATATTAATAAGGTATAAAAACTGCTAAGAATTCAAGTAAATATTTAATGTCGCTGTTACCTTATCACCGACATCTTTTCCCAAAAAAAGTGGAGTAAGAGAGGGAATATCGTAATCTGTATCCTTTAAAGGTATCCATCAATTTAATATGAACGCTAGCGATAGAGATACCTAAAAGAGACAAATGGACATTCATTTTCAATATAACTTATTCACGTATTCATAGTATTCATCGTGAATGAATTCTAGCTATAATACTAATCATTAATATTCTCTACTTGTCGCTAAGAACGCCGGTATTTTAACAATTGGATAATGCATCCAAAAATTACAAACGACAATTGATTCGAATACCTTTTTTTATATTTCTGATCCTTTTCAATGTGGAATTTAATTTCCCACGGAGGAAACGACACAATAATATTCTGTATATTTGTGTGAATATTAGATTTAAAAAAATAGATATAATGGTAAAATAAATGTAAATTGCTTAAATTAGTAGGGAATGTGTTATAAATAATAACATAAATCAAAGCCCGGAATAATAATATCAGGGAAAATTGGAAATAAATGAAAAAAATAATTTCTATATAATCTATCTACAGCAAAGATTTGACCTGGGCTGACTTAAAATAAAAAAAAATAAACATCTATCTCAATTCCCTAAGCTTCCCTCCAACAGATTCTCGCCTTGTCGTGGCGGAGGGGCTCAGTAGCCGTGGCGTGGTCCCCCATGGTAAAGTGAAGAGGAACTTACCCGGCCGGCTCAAGGTTTAGGTGGAGTCGCGGAGGGAGAAGAGTGTCGATATTGCGTTTCACCGCAGTCAGTCTCCTCCGCGGCCGTCTAACGGGTGACGACGGAACCCAAGATCGAACCCGTGACGCTGCCATAACACGACGAAGCGGCACATCATAGGTGTTTTAGTCGGTGCAAGTCCAACATAACCTGTTCTTGCCCCCGCGAGGACAGGTATACACAGGCATTTCCTCCACGTAAAACAAAAAAAAGATCCTTAAGCTTACATTAAGGTCATTCTCCCAGGAAGAGATACTAGTAGATGTCATATATCCAAAAAAGCAGTTGATGAAGGAACATATCGTTTACCTTACGAAGTTTCTATTTCATCATAAGCTTAATGGGGATGGAATTCGCGCTTCTCTCTACGAGACGTACAAACAGGTCCCATAGCTAATGCTAGCATCGCCAGTGAACATAATCGATAAATTATCGAATTGAAAAATCGATTTGCAATTGCACATCACTATGCCGTACGCGTTCCATACGACTATCTTAACTTATCGCGATCGAGTCCCGGCTTATCCTCTCTGTATATTAACAAAGAGGTATTTGCTACTCCTTTTGTTTGTTTTACTTCTATCAGCACCTTTACAAGTTTATAGACTTTATAGTGATTGCATTTTAATCTATTCCTAGGGTTGATATCATTTTATTGCAGTTTAATTATAAAATTATCCATTATCACATTTATTTGGATTTTCAAATTTGCCAATAACTAGAGTTTTAATATATGGAAAAATATTGTACAGATAAAAAAATTTATATAGAAAGTTGGTAATAAAATCGGAATAAAAATTTCCGGTTATATTAGAAAAAAACATTTTAAATCTGAAGATTGAAAGCACAAAATCGATTATAGAAAAAGGAGCAGTATAGTGTTATAATTTTTTTTAAATTAAGTGGATTGTTCCTTCACCACGACCCCACTTGGTGTTGGGTAGTGATATGATCTGTAGTGCTAAAACGCATTTACATAGTAACAGCTTATTCTCTTTTCTTAAAGATGAAAACAGTGGCACCGAAAAGTGGTTGCTAATCCTTTGCTGCTCTTGTCAAGAACGTGGAGTTAACCCTCTTTATTCACAAACTGGAAATGTTTGCAATATGACTCGCCATGCGCCTGGTCGTCTGCTGTCCAGAGGGGATGGTGGAATTGTATCCTATAATTCCAGCGGACCTTTTCGAAATTTAGTAACACATTTGCAAAGCAATAACCATTTATGGTCATTCGATTCTTAATTATCTCCGCTAATTCGTTTAGAGTGCGCGAATGCTGCGCGTATCGGAACGCGCCCGAGAGCGGGGGGACGCCCCGGGCGCGGGGCACTGTTTAATTTTCAATTTAGATCGCAATTTGCGATGCGGCCGACGCACGCCCAAACTGGCATCACCAGCTCGATAGATTTATGCGCACACTTACGCCATTGTACTACATCGTGTGCGCGTATTAAAAGAAATTAACTCGCGTAAGTTATGAGTGAGCCGGATCCGACCGATAAGGGTAATGAGAATTTTGCGAGTGGTTATTTATTTTTTTTGTTCCCACTGGACAAATTCGTCAGACGCGGGCGTGCCGGGAGTGGCCCCGATAGAGATAAAGGGGAATTGATCTGTCCCACATGACTAATTGGAGTGGTTCGGTTTTCGCGTTTCGCGTTGTGTGCTTGCTTTATCGTAATTGAACGCGGCGAGATGATAGCGTTTACTGTAACGGGTCCGTTTAAATTAGTTTTCTGAATGCTAATTATAACGAATACCCGAACGGATAAAACTCATTACATCGTCTCCGAACATAAACGCGGCCGTATTTTTATAGACGGTTTGAAAATATGTTTCGTTTTAAGAGTCCGTTGCCATTGAGAATGTTCCGACGGCTTCTCTTTTAGCTCCAAAATTGTACTAATCCATTAAAACGTCAGCAACGATTTGATAAAGCCTTTTCAAACTTAATAAAGATAAAGATATTACTTGAATTAAAAATATAATTTGATACGTAAGCTCTTTATGCGTTCGCAGATCCATCAATTGTTAACTGAGATTATGTATCATTATCAACTGCATTCAATTATGACATTCGGAGTGTTTTAAAGATCACAAGTGATCAATCGGCCGGACCGTGGCTTCGTGTGGACTCGCTTCGTCTGCTCGCTGACATTATCTTCGTGAGATACGGTGATTTAATAAGACATCGCAAATCACCTCGCAGTCAGTGTAGCCACTTTCCCTCGCGACGATTTCGACTCTCATTTACCTTGACAGTTACATATGAAACCGACTCTTACATTTTACTCGCCGCGAACGAGTGGCCACTCGCTTCAAATAACTGCATCACTTCCAATGTTAAATTAAATCGATGTTAACATAGTTTAATAGCAAAAAATATATATTTTTATAGTGACAATAATTGTATAATTCATATGGATATAAAACTATATCTCATTGTTAGTTTGATGCAGCATACTGGAGCAGTGCGACACGGGCGTAATTTTTAATCACGTAATGTCAAGTGTATTAGAATATAATTCAGTGTTATATCGTCGATAGTTAAACGTTTTTAGTATCAAAAGCTAATACAGTTAATTTTCACATCAAATATTTTATATACCCAAGGTATCTCAATACTTACTCCAGGAGCCGTGTTCCCTTCAATAAATAGTAAAAGCCTTAATCTCTTGTGATTTATTAACCTGTTATAAATTTTATATCCATACCAATTATCCTTCGCTAGTCATTTGATTAAATTATTTAGTAGTTGGTATTGTTTCGATTATTTATCTATCTACATATAGATATCTTTATCAATAGATATTGCCTACTGGCTTTATGTTATACTTTATAAACAAATAAAGAGATAAAGAACTATATAAATAATAAGTAGCAAAAAAACACTGTAATATTCATTTCTTTTGAATGCTTCCAATAAGTTATAAAGTACGCGCTCATTCATTGAGCTGCGGAAACGGCCGTCGAATAAATACGCATATGGATTACCTACGATAATAAGTTCATCGAAGAGAATGATACAATAAGCCCAGCGAGGTATCGTTGCGTCACATCTTCCGCCAGCCAGAGGGCCGAAGACAGCCGTTCTAGGTTCCCCATTACAATTGCAAATGCGGTAACACCTTACAAGTTCACAGGCGTGGAAACGTTGACATGACTTATTTAGTTTATTCACGATACGGCCCTTTAGAAAGCGATGTCGGCATTAACAGGAATTAAACTATGTCTGAATTTAGAGTAACTAATAGTTTACTCACCTTTAAAATGCAGCTGCCGACGGCCTCGCTCTCGGAGACGGTCACGTTGTAGAAGGACTGGTCGAAAATCGGCTCGTTGTCGTTCACGTCCAAAACGGTCACCATTAAAGTAGCGGTGGAGGATTGTGGCGGAGCGCCGCGGTCGGTGGCCACCACCGTCAACTTCGGCATCGGATTCGTTTCACAATCAACCCGGGAACGCGTGGTCACCAATCCCGAACGCTCGTCGATCGCGAACCATTCCGACTGCGGTGTCGGTAATAAAGAATATCTAATTTCCGAATTCTCCCCTTCGTCCACGTCAGAAGCTGACACCTGGATCACGGGTGTACCGGGCGCAGCGGCCTCGGGCACACTCGTTTTGTACACACCCTCGAGAAACACAGGTGGATTGTCGTTCACGTCAGTCACTCGAAGACTGATGATCCGCGACGCGTGTAAAGGAGGTGATCCCTTATCGGTAGCGACCACGTTCAAAGTATAAGTGGATCTAGACTCACGATCCAAAGGTAGAGCGACTACGACTAAATAGATGATGTTATCGTGCGTCCGTAAATCGAAGTGTCCATCACCACCACTCAACGTGACATTAACATTAGCGTATTCGGTTTTGGAATCCGGATCGTGAACGGATATTCTTGCAACAAACTCATCCAGCTGCGCGGATTCTGATATTTTCGGAGTAGCGTCATCACTTAGGAATATAACGTCTATGGTAGGCTGATTGTCGTTCACATCTGTAACTCTAATAGATACAAAGGCAGTCGTCTCCAGAGGCTGCGCACCTTTGTCTCTAGCGACGACGACGAGTTCGTGCAATTCTTTGGTCTCAAAATCCAAAGCTTTATTTACAGTAATCTCACCCGTTTCAGGGTCTATCTTGAACATGTTCTCTTTATCACTTTGCCGTCTATTTATTGAATATTCAATTAACCCGTTCTCTCCGGCATCGGAGTCGGTTGCGGAAACTTTCAAAACGGTCGTTCCTATTGTTGCATTTTCTGGTATCGTAGCAGAATACGCACTCTCAGCGAACACTGGTGGATTGTCATTTACATCTAGGATAGTTATATTTACAGTCATAGTACCCCTAAGCGGCGGCGTACCGCCATCCAACGCTTCTATAACTAGCTCATAATGGTCCGTGGTTTCCCTATCGAGAAATCCATTGATTTGTAAATCTAAATACAGTACACCATCTAACTCCCTATGTGAGGATAACTTGTAAGCGTTTTCCGTGTTACCGGACACTATGTTATACCTCTGCGTGTTGAATATACCTAAATCCTGATCCCTAGCTGGATTTAATTTTCTCTTCACGTCCCTAGGTGTGTTTTCGGAGAATTCAACGTTCATGATAGGGGTGGGAAACGTCGGTGCGTTGTCGTTTTCGTCCAAGACCCGGACGACGACGCGAATGTTATCACCGCTGGCCGGTATCGCAACAAGAGCGTAGTGATCTCTGTTCTCCCTGTCTAAAGGCACTCTAGTCCTAATCTCCCCCGTGTGCGGGTCTATTTTGAGATCGTCGTTGACGGCGCTGCCCTGGACGGGGACTATCGTGTACGGTGGAGCGGCGTCGGGGAGTTCATCGCCGAGGTGCCCGACCAGCGTGCCCGCGCGGGCGTTCTCGCGCACCGTGAACTCGCGATCGTGCGCAGCAGCCGCGACCACCGCGCCCACCGCCAGCAAGGTGATCACGCGCAACATGGCGCGTCCCATTCCTCTCACCGCTCGCACATCGTCACCCGCGCCTGCAATCAAAATAACATCAATTGACATAACAAGTTATATTCATATCAGATATTTAGTAATGTAAATATATACTATAATAGTATTAGAAGCGCTTCGCTGTTAATGATATTTTTCTTAACCCCTGAGAGCTAACTCTGGCTCTCATAATATGATATATAGGACCACAATATTATTTGGACCACTAGTAGGTCTCTATTCCCGGACACCGTCTAGGTAGGTGCCACCGCAGCTTCTATTTCTGCCGACAAACAACATTATACAAACAATACTGCGTTCCTGTTTGAAGGGTACCGTAGCTAATGAAATTACGGTAATAAGATTTTAACATCTCATGTCTCTCGTGTGGTGCAGTGGACGTCATCCTAATCACTGCGTTGTTATGAACAAGCGAATCATTTACTACAAGATGAACGTTCCGCTCGCCTCCGCGCTTCGTATAATAAAAAAAAATTACAACAAACGACAACCAAAGTTGACAAGCTCAACTTTGTTGTTAAAACGCTAAAATGATATGTTAATAAACTGTCGATGACCGCTTACAACTGAACGACAACTTACCCTACAATGGGGTACAAAGTTACAAAGTAAAAGTACGACGCGTTCGTTAAAAAATATTTGCTCGTTCAGTGTTGCCGCATTTGGTGATACTTGGGTGAGTGATAGCTGTTCTCTTAACTGGCCTTGTTAATTACCATCCTCATATCCATATATAAGGGATGGGTTACAATTTGAACATCACAGGTGTAATGAATTCCAAGCACGGAATACTATGGTGAAATCAGACCATTCGCGTACTGTACTATATCGCAGTATAATAATAAAAGTAACAATATATACATATAAATACAACATATATATACACATATATATATATATATATATATATATATATATAACACTAAGGTGTCTGTATGTGCTTCATATGTCCCGAATCTCTTCGGGTGAGGAGTTCCAGAGTAGCCTGAATGGTAAATCAGGTCCCATAGTATCCAGAGGCGTGACTAGGAATAAAGATCTTATTTAGGAATAATAATATTCTATTAATTATAATTTACCAAATATCACTCGTTATCTCGCTAATACTATTCTCATATCACTATCCTCATTATATTCTTCTTAACTAGAGTCACTCGAACCACAACTCTCCCGCTAACGAATATAGACCTCTCTTACCGGAAATCGATTCTACTTCACAATTGACAAAATCATTCGACTAGGAATTTTTTATATTAAATCTTAATTAAATGCTCTTAAAATTCACAACCATATTATTCATTAAAATAATATAATAATTATAGTTAAAATAAGATTTGATTTAATAATATTATTATATAAGATATAGCAGGACAGTAGGGCATTATTAATAATCGACATTTTAAAACATACATAAATTAAATATTGATTTTACTAATGGTTGAAATCATTACACCAGGACCAGAACCTATGTTCAGCAGTGGACATCTTCAGCATTATTTTTTTTTTCCTTACTTTTGTCTTTAAATTTATTGTTGCCTCTGTGTATAGTTTTTGTTTGTTACTCTGTTCATTGGCTTTAATAAATAAATATATACTGCAATACGTCGTCATAACAACATTGCTGTGTTCTCGCTGTTAACAAAAGTACTCTGGATTATTTTTATCTGTCTTCCCTATAGGATAATGTCTAAGAAATGTAGAGCCTGCTATAAATAATAACCCCGTACCACCCCACTTAATTCCAATCACACTGGCACACACATACTCTAACCTATCACTGAACTTCCGCTCACACGCAAGTACACATCACATTAACATTTACTTTCATGTGCCCGATTTATTTCTTATTGCAAACATGCATCGAGTTGATAGAGCTGGTTGTACCAGTTGGCGAGCTGAAGCCATTCAACGCTTCTACTTTCTTCTGTTACGCAAATAGTAAAAAAAAAGCACAAAAAGTTCAAGCAGCCGCTTTTACTTCGTATTGCGTCGTTCGTATATTCAAGTACAGTTGAACAATGTGTTGACTTTCTAATGTGCTGTTACTTCGCAATGGACCATTATCAAATTATTGATAATAAAATATTAACTGCAATTTTCAACTTAATATTTGAAGGGATGTAAGGGTTCCGCAGAATAACTCACGGAACCCACGCCAGCCTCACCTGCATTCATTTTTATTTATTTTTTATACATTGTAGAGACGAGCGGGACGTTCATCTCATGGTAAGTGATAACCCTTCCCATAACAACGTGGCGCTAGTTACGATGTTATACACAGCACCATATTACGCTCGCCGCCTTGAGACATAAGATATTAAGTCCCGTTACCATAGTAACGGGTCTCCAGCAACAGCGACCTACCATCATTAATCAACAAATCAGGCTTTGGCTCTCACCAATCCGCATTGGTCCAGCTTGGTAAGGAATAACCCAAATCCTCTCATATTAACCCCTAGAAAGGACTGAAGGTCGCCGGATGTCTCGGAACCGATCAATGTGGAGATCTGTGGAGAAGACCTGTTTTCAGCTGTGGACATTTATCGGCTGATGATGACGATGACATCATTAATAAAAATAACCACACATAAATTAATACCATACCTTACGCGAATATCGTACCCTTTTCATATCATATAGGGACCCAAAAAAAAAAAAAATCTAAGACAAGAATTATATCACGAACCCACGTCAGGGTGTGCTGCTGCCTGTCTTTATTCATTTATTTATTTCAAACATCTAAGTTGAGTGGCGAAATATTTGAAATCTCGTGTATACAGGGTGTTTTTCAATCTGGATTTGACTTATACTTGTGGCTTCAAACTCTAGTTACAATGAAGCTGTTGATGGCGAAATGTGCTGATGTACCGTGGTAGGTCTCTGATGCTGAAGACCGTCCAGGTGGGTATCACCGCAGCGCCTGTCTGCTACCAAACAGCAGCTAATGTAGGGATAACGTGACTTAACATCTTATGGCGACGAGCACAATATGCTGCAGTGTATACCATCCTAACTATCACCACATAACTATGAACAGGCGTATCACTTACAATCAAGTGAACGTCTCTCTCGTCTCGTCGCTTGATTGTATAATAAAACATACGGATGCGGAAGTGGAACATTGCATTTAATAGAGATTGTTGACTGTTTGACACTTGCTATACAGTTGAAATAAACTCATTATAACAACAACAACAACAACAAAAAAAAAACCAACTCGTTTCTAATTAACTTTCTCGTTAGCGATATACAATTTCATCATTAATTATTTCTTTATATTAATAATAAGTTTTCACTGTTGGCAAACGCTTTAGATCTATCTACATACAATAGCATAGTTAAGATGGTTGGTATCGTTACCATATGTTACCGTTCGTTAGCTGTAGCGCCCTTCAAACCGGAACACGGTAATATTTGCTACACTGCAGTTTAGCAGCAGAAATAGGCACGGCGGTCGTAGCTACTTAAACTCTCACAACGTAGTCCTAGCAGCAGTAAAATAATAGATATAATCCGATTATAAGGACGCTGTAGTTAGTAAATTTTTTATCATCCCTTATTGGCTATCTCTAGCTCTCGTATGTGTGATTGTTGTTACGGCGGTATTTTTATTATATGAGGGTTGAAAGATGTCAGAGACATAAGCCTTATACAATCTAAGCTCCTCTATATGTTGAGCCAGAATCGACCTGAGTAAATTCCAGTTGTAATGCAGACGGCTACGTCATTGGTGAGGTGCTGTGTATAAATCCGAACATGTATATTATTGTGTTACTTCATCATCATCGGCCGGTAGACGTCCACTGCTGCACATAGGCCTCCCAAAAGATCCCATAGAGCCCCATATCGGGTAGGAATTTATATAGGGATTTAGGCCATTTTCCCCCACGCTGGCCCAATGCGGTTTGGTGGGATCAAAAGGTCCTCGTTTGCTTATCAGCTGGGTGGGGTGCACCACAAGCGGGTGAGGTTCGCTTGGATCCCTTGAGTTATTATGCGGGAACAATTACACCCCTGTATTTCCTACTCTCATGTAAACGATATATGTAACTTAATTTATTTTAAATTGTTTAAAATTAAATAAATAAAAAAAATGTTTTTATATATTAAGTATTATTTGTTGAAATTTTATTATATAGTTATATTTGATTAATTAAATGCAGTTAAAAAAAATATATTTAATATCGCAAAGAAATCGAGAAGCCAAACCGGAATTATTATTAACGCTTTAATAGTGATGATATCACTGGTGGTAGTGTCTCTGTTGCTGGAGACCATCTGAGTAGGTACCACTGCAGCGCCTAATGCAGCCGACAGACAGTAGTATACAAATATTACTGTGTTTACTGGGGTAACGAGACTACATGTTTTATAAGCGACGAACACGATTTGGTGCTGTAGACATCATTCTAACCAGCGCTATGTTACACGCAGCTTCACTTACCTTCAGGTGATCGTCCCGCTGGTCGCGTCGCTTAGTAATATAAATAGATATATGCAATATTTGGAATATTTATAACGTTGACTAAAAAGGAGAACGCCGTCTTGATTAGATCGCCATACTTCATAGAGATGTCACCTTCAGATAACCGGTTGTACTTCTCCGTAAGAATTAGCATTTATTATAAACGTGCGTCCGCCACTTTGTCTGCATTTAACGATAGTTATGTCAAACTAGTCATAACTATAACCTTTTACGTTTCACGTGATACAAAATACTTTTTTTTTTTATTAAATCATGCGACGGGACGAACGAGACGTAGACCTGATAGGAAGTGATACGCTCGCCCATAACATGGCGCTAGTTGGAATGGTATATACCGCACCGTATTGCACTTGACGGTTGAGACATAAGATGTAGAGTCTCATTACCCCAGTAATTATATAGCTACAGCACCCTTAAATCCGGAACACAGTAATATTTGCATAGAACTATTTGTCGGCTGCAATGGGCGCTGCGGTGGCACCAGTGTAGACGGTCTCCAGTAACAGAGACCTACCCCCATTAAATTATGATAAATTAATTTAACATACTAAATCAATTCTTTCTCGAAATTTCGTTTATATTAAGAGAAAGCTAGTACATATTCGTAAATTACTATCCTACGAACAAACATATAGATATAATGAAGAGAAAGATCGATTCAGACATTAGAAATCATTGTTAAAATATTTAATATCTGTAATATATAATAGGGGATGTAAAGTGCCCCATACAACAACTCACGGGACCCAAGCTAACCTCACCTGCTTGTGGTGCAACCTGCTACTCAACAAAGGCTCTAGCTCCCACCAACCGGCATTGGGCCAGCGTGGAGGACACGGAACAAGTCCACCATATAAACCTCTACTTCTTTGAGGGAGGCCTATGTCCAGCAGTGGACGTCTATCGGCTGACGATAATTAATAATTAATACTAGCTGTTCTCCGCCCGCTTTGCTAACGATAACAATCCAGTCACAGCTGACCTCTAAAGGATACAAGCAATATCTCTATCAAAATTTTTAGTGTTTACGTCTCACAATTTCGGGGATGTTGTCATATCATTGTATCTCTGGTTATCTCCTACATATAGAAGATTAACTAACAAAACATTCGTGATATATATGTAATAAATAATTCCTGTCGTCTATGTAGGCTGTGGTATGAAAAATTTGCTAATTATTAAAAATTTATACACGAAACGCGATATATCAATATAAAACAAAATGGCCGTCCGGCTAAACGTTCGCAACATAAATATTAAAGCTCTGTTATAAGCATTTATCATTCAGACATAATTTACGAGAAGAATGAATAAAGATTAAGCAAATTATATTAAATAATATATAATATATGTATAAGAAAACAAGAAAAAAAAAAGTTTTGAAGAATGTGTGGATGGATTGTGTGAAAGATGACATGTGTAAGAAGAGTGTGAACAAGATGAAGAATCTATATTATATTACCTGGGTTATCTATATAACCTGGTGGTAAATTTCTATTTCCGGATGCCATCTAGGCACCACCGCAGCCCCTATTTCATATTTTTTATACATTGAAGCAATTAGACAAGCCGGACGTTCATCTGATGGTAAGTAATACGCCCGCCTATAACTACACGGCGCTAATTAAGATGGTATATAAACACATATATAAAGCACTCGTCGCATTGAGACAAGATATTGAATCTCTTTACACCAGTAATTTCACTAGCTACAGCGCCCTTCAAACCTGTACACAGTAATGTATGCACACTATTATTAGGCAGCTGCAGTAAGACCTACCTAGACTGTGACCAGTAAAACTTACAAGTTGTTAATTGTTAAAAAAAATAAAAAAATATCTATGACCGTACACTGACGTGCGTCACCAAGTTATATATTTTCCTATATCTACTTCTATATATAATTGTAACTAACCTAATATGGATCACATAGTTATCTGAAATAAATGATTTATTATTATTATTATTATTATATTTTTAATATGTTTTTCTCTTGAAACCCTCATAAACAGAATTTTGATTAATTTCTGTAAATTTTTAATCAATTTCTGTTATAAGTTTATTGGCAGCATCTTCCTGCAAAAACTTCCTAACTATACCACAGGTGTTGGAGATCGCGGCTTTTTGCCTAGTTAGGTATGTATTTAAGGGTTGATTCAATTGTTTTAAATACATTAAAAGTTGTTTTGGTAATACGCCAGTGGTGGAGAGCACCAACGGTACTATATATTTACTTACTCCATTATCCTAGTTATTGTGACTTCTTTTAATTATGTGTATTCAGTAATTATTTCAGCGATAGATTTTTGTAAGGTATTTGTGTAAGGGACTGCTTTGTCTATGAAATATATCTATTTTTTTATTTTGTCTATTGTAATGTATTGTTTTCCTGTTAATACAGATCTATCAAAGTATATTTTATGTGTTGGGCTCTCCAGCACAGGTTTTGGTTCGTATCGATAATAAGGACGAAGCTCTCCATTAACTAACTTCTTGGATATGGCTAATTTTGGATGAATAATTTTTACGATTTCATTATGTTATATTATTATTATACCATCAAAAGCCAGCAAATGTAACCCCTGCAAAGATTTGACTTTAAGTTTTAATTACACCCCTATTTAAACATTTCATAAATTAAAGTATTTTGAGAAACTTGAAGAAATATACGTATAGTTGCATATTACTATGTCATCATCGACATAGGATCAAAGATCTCCACATATAGTCAGCATGGCCTACGCTACCGCTGGGCACTAGGGGCTGTCGTATGTGGGGGTTCAAATGGGAGATTTGGGCCATCTCCCACCCTAACCCAATGCGAGTTGAAGAGACACAGAGCCTCATTTGTTGATTAGTAGGATGCATGAAGAACAGGTGAGGTTGGCTTGGGTCCCGTGAGTTATTGTGTGGGACCCCTTACACCCTTATTATATATACTGCTATATTACTATGTACCCTTTATATAATATTATCGGTACCCAGTAACCTATTATATATTCTACCCGATGTTGAAGGGTATATACCTAACTTTACTGTAAATCAAGGGATAAGTATATACAATTTTGCCCTGGAGTCTCGGACGATTGAGAATAGAACTAAGATAAGCCCTGCCTGTCGTAAAAGGCGACTAAAAAGATTTTCAGGACCGCGGGTTTTGAACTTTGGAGTCCTCATCGCCCTCTACGCGAGCCCGGATTGAACGACAAGTACAAGGCACAGTTCCAGGAAGCACCGGTGCGATCCGTAGATTCCCGGATCTTCCGCAACACACTGAGGGAAACCACCGAGGTGGTTTCAGTAGGTAAAAATCCCTCGTAAGACAATGTGTCTTCCCCCCAGAATCAGGGTATCCTTTTAGAAGAGTTCTCTTCTTCTTCAAAAAAAGTTGTAAACAATTGGTTTCTGGTGTTGCTTGTCGCCCGATGGCATCAGCAATAAACCACTTCTCCATGTAATTATAGCGCAATAAAAAAAAACCGCACAATATTCAATTTGGCGGGATTTAGTGCGCGCGGGGCGAACAATGAGCAGTTTGGTGGACGCGACCCTGGCTGCTGCTCAGTTATTCAAAGGCCAGCCCGGGCTGCTTTGCATTCAATATGATTGTTATCGTCCGACGCTTTGTAACCAGCACGCGATGGGCGGTCAGCGGAGATCATCTACACGTAATAACATCCAGGAGAAATTACGAGATAAGAAAAAAAAAGATAATTTTCTTCGTTACTGGTGGTAGGTCTTGCAAGACTGGCAAAAGTGATTCAGAGTTGGTGAGCTGTGAAAGTGGAACCCTTCATTGCCTACTATCAGAACTCGGGTGGGCGACAAAGACGAGGTGGTAACTTATTAGTCGCAGTAAAGCGAGGATGCTGGAAAAGGCTCTTCCTGGGGCATGCTTAGGAGTGATGCAGGGAGACACCGGTGCGTTTGGTAGGAGATCCCAGGGATCCCGCAAAGCGCTGAGGATGACTACCGCGGGTATGTTAATTAATACAAATATATAACCACGCCTTCTCCCCAGAAGTAAATTAGCCGAAGATCGTATAGATAGGTACTACTGCAACTCCTATTTGTACTGACAAACAGCAGTGTGCAGACATTACCGTTCCGGTTTGAAAGGCGTTGTAGCTAGTCTAGATTACTAGGGTAACAAGACTCAACATATTATATCTCAGGCGACAAGCACAATGCGGTGCAGTGTATATCATTCTAACGTCACGTTGTTATGAACATGCGTATCACTTACAATCACGTGAACGTACCGATCGCTAAAATTAATAAAAAAAAAGACCACATTAATGATTTCTGTATGTATCGATCATCAGAATCGATTTTCAAGAAGAACATTTAAGTGTGCTAAGCCGAAGGTAAAAACTAGTATACATATATATATAAACTAGATATATATATATATATCATCAGCCGACATCTACAGCTGGATATAAGCCTCTCCTAATGTTATCCACATTAATCGATCTTATACTGCTCGCAGCTTCCCGCGACCTTCGTTTAGAGGGATTCATATAGGGGTATTTGGACCAGTCCTCGCCACACTAGTCCAATGCGGGTTTGTGGTAGCCAGAACCTCCTTTGTTGTATAGCACGGTGCATCACGAGGAAGTGAGGTTGGCTTGGGTCCCGTGAGTTGATGTGAGGACCCCTTACACCCGCATATATATATATATATATATGTCATACTTGGAATTGTATTTAGTGCGTGGGTTTTATGCATGTTCTTCGCAGCGAGTGTTTACATGTGAAATAAATTTGATCATGTGTTTTTTTTTTTAAATTCCAAGTACATTTTTCGGATTCGATTTATATTCGTGTTGATATCGATTTAACTTTTATTATTCTACAACATCTTACTTATAAAATTAATCATTTATGTAGTATACCAGCTGTTCCGCGTCCGCTTTGCTGGCCGTAATATACAAATACACTTGAAATTTGTCTGAAATATTCCTTGAGAGCAACCGCAACCGAAAATGACTTTCTATACCAACCGTTACTATAGCAACCGCATAAATAATACCTAATGAAAAATTTCATAAAAGTTAGTTAGGAATAAAACGATGAAGGATATATGAAAATCAAAAAATAAATCATGTTCCCATGTCGATACGTTCACTAGTTTTCACGTGATTGGTGAAGAAATAAAACCCATTTTCATCATATATATATATATATGGTGCTGTTTAATTAAAGATTAATATTACATATAAATACTTTAGTATTAGTAATCTTTACTATAGACAAAATCTGTTTAAAGAAATAATTACTTCAATACTACTTCCTACAAGAATTCCTTGAAATTGTCAGTAGTCCACAACAATTAAGATTCTCTCTTTACTGAATCTTGTTCATCATCAGCCAATAGAACTCCACTGCTGCATATAAGCCTCCCCCAAACATCTCCACTTACAGCCAACATAAATCTCGTTAAAAATAATAATATTCTTAACATCCCTATCAGGGATTCGGAATCTTCCCCTATATGAGTCAAATGGGGGTATCTACAACGCCGTGCAATTGCGATTCTTCTTCTATTGTACTAAGCAATGAAACGAGCGGGATGTTCACCTGATGGTACTCTATAGGATGATATACACTGCACCACATTGTGCTTGTCGTCTGAGATACGTTGATGCTGAAGCTATAGCGTCCTTTAAAATGGCGGCTGCAGTAAGCGCTGCGATGGTAACTAAATGTCCTCCGACAACGGAGACTTACCACCAGTTTCAATAAACCCGTACTCCCCAAATTTCGTAACGTAAAAACATCAGACCCGAGCGAGGGAAATATCAAAGTGATTTATGTGAACACCTTATCGGGATATATTCACCACGACGGAACTAACACGGCCCGAGTGAAGAACGATTTTGTGTTCCAACAAAACCAACACGACACACGAGGAACCGTCCCTCGGAGTATTTTTATAAATGTCCACTGTTAAAAGTTATTTCCGTGTCCAGTTTTATCTCGAATCGGGTTATGTACATGACATCGGTTATTTCTTTCTTTTAGTTTTTAACATAAAACACATTTAATATTAGACACAAGTTACGGTCGCGTCTCAAGTTTTACTGGTGGTCGGATCAGGCCTGTAGTCTCGAGCTAGTAAGAACAACAAGCATAAGCCTTGCCTGTCGGAGAAGGCAACTAAAAGGGTCTAGGAGTTCCGCTGGCATTGAGGGTGGAGGCCCTTATCCCTCAACAAGCGATCCTGAGTGGGACGTGCTGACACAAAGTGTAGAGGGGCAATGGTGCCTTCTATAAGAGATCCCAGGGCCTGTCCGAATACACTGATGCAGACTACCAAGGGGGTTTTAGTAGGAATCTCTCATAACCTTAACTATCCCCTAAAAGCAGGGTATCTTTCATATATTTCCTTACGAAACAAAAAAAAAAGTCTTTGATGTCGGATACTGTCCAGTATTATACCAATACAATAACTTACTATAAGTAATAAATGTTATTAATGAGAAGGAGAAGGAGAAGGAGAAATAGTCTTGACTTCCTTATTGGTAGAAATAATTAGTCCTAGCAATGGAAACATTACAGGGATCTGTTTATTTACTGTTTACCACACCGGTGGTAGGTTTCTGTTGCCGAAGACCGTCTGTTCCGGTTTGAAGGGCGATGTAGCGTTAGTGTAATTACTGGGATAATGAGACTCAACGTCTTGTGTCTCAATGTGACGAGCACAACGTGATGCTGAGTATAACATCATCACTAGCATCACTTTGTTATGGGGAGACGCATCACTTACCATCAGGTGAACGTCCCGTTCGTCTAATCGCTTCTTTAAATAAAAAAATTTGAAAGTAAAGTATTTAAAGTATCAAACCTATCAAATGTAATAAAAAGATTTAAACTAACGATTCTTTATATCTATGCCTAAAGTTATATACATATATATATATATGTTACTTAAATTTTTTTCACTATATTAAGTATTAGTATTACTCGTTTATGCATGTATTATTTATACATTATAGTAATAACACTAATTATAAATTAATGAATACCTTTATCTATTTTATTTTATCAAGTTTATTTTAAGTATTCGTCACTGCTTTACACCCCTTGTGGTCAAGTCTGAGCTGATATACATTTGTAGAATTTAATTTTAATTAATATCTTTAGAACTATTCCGAAGTTTTAAAATAAACTTATATATATGTTTATTGTGTTTATATTAATATAATAAAAACCATAAGAAATATGCTTATTGTAGATTATTTAAGTGAAAATATGTAACTAGCTGTTCCCGGCCCGCTTTGCCGACTGTAATATACAATTAGACTTGAAATTTGTCAGAAATATATCCGCCCGGCGGCAAACCCTTGCCGCTCTGACTCCTTCCCTCTATTAACATATATTAACACCCCCGCAACTCCCTTTAGAGAAGAAATTTTATAAAATACTAAAATACCAAATTTCTAGTATTTACTTCTAATAGTTTCAGAGATCTCCAGATAAGTCAATAAATTTCTGGATATATATAGATAAGAGCCATTTTTAATCTATAACGAATATTATTACAGAAATTAGGAATATTGTTAATACTTTTACTGTTATAATATAATATTTTTTATGAACTGTTAACTATTACACACTATCTTGAATTTTAAAGATTTTTTTATAAGTATTTTAATATAAATAAAATGTATACTGTGGACTTTTTTGGCGATATTTAGTTTTTGATTTGAATATAACGAATTATGTCTTTTCTGGCTATAATACAAAGGTTTTTGGACGATATTTTTATTAGCGCGAAATGTATCTCAGTGTTATATCTTAAATTATAATAATAAAAGGTGTAATAAAGTAGTGACAGTAGTTAAGAGATCAAGTCCTTGTAGTGACAACGTGAAGAGGACTATTTGATGGACAGGACTATTACTATTATTGTTATCATCTTTTCTACAATGAATGTTTAATTTAAATATTGATAATTCAATAAGAACTATATTAATCTAGACATTGTTTATTAAATAAATTATGTTTTATATATTATATTCCCTATATACTAAGATTTTCGCACAATAGTCTGTTCCGTATCTATTTGTAATTATATTATTTTTTATCCTTGAAATAATCCGCTATTTACATATTCTGTGTACATATATAATATATATAGAACCTTTCACACATCGCAATACTAATCAATAAACATTTTCTGTATTAATTATGGCAAGTATTAGTTATTTCCCAAGCCTGTGGTAATAACTTCAAAGTTAACGTCCGCTCTGACCGCACCTGACAGTTTATAGTCCTATCGAAATTTATTCTAATGTAATAGACTTTAAAAAGATAATTTCGATAGCGTATATATATATATATAAAATAAATTTTGACTCAATCCGCTGCGATATAATTTTCTTAAACATACATTTACAACTTATTTTTTTAAACTTAGCTTCTTCATATTCTGTTTCATCCCCTATACATATATAGTTCTAATTTCCGGCAGTTTCAAAGTACATTTTTCTTTATTAATCGTTTTTATTCATAATACATGTTCCATAAATACACTTTAATAGAGATACCTTTAATATTTATGTTATAGTCGGATTTAGAAAATTATAAGTAATAATGAAACTGAAATAAGATTCAATGATATAATTAAATGATATAAGCTCTCTTTACATTGTTTCAGTTATTTATAACTTTTGATATGGAATTCAGTTTCTGAATTCAGTAACTTTGATAACAGAATAAAGGACTTATTTCTTGTCAGTTTTTAATACATTAGAACGGTGGGTTCTTAACTGAGTTTTGGAATAAAATGTTGACGACGGTTTAAACTACAAATCTTAACAGGTGAAAGGTTTTCGAGTTTAGATTTAAGATTTTTATAGTTATGTTAACATGTACTACTTAGATATAAAGCTTTACATTCTATCTCTCCCGCGTTAAGCGAACTCGTCGCAAACTCCGATTGTTCCTCGTCTCTAAATTGTAATAACGCATACTGCAATATATTGTGCGGTTCGAAACTATTCCCCATCGGATCCCCGTTGCAGGCTATTAGTGGTTTTTGTTCAGTGTTTCTTGAAATCAGTTTCTTGTCAACGATTCTCCGTAATCATTGTATGTATAGGCGCAACCATGGAACAGATACTTTAACTTTAGTAATTTATTGTTTATTGTATACAAGTTAACATTGCTCGACTGTTAACCTCTGCGGTGGGAAGTAACATTTAATTTATTATCGTTACATTGGTTATGAAACTGATTCTAGTGTTGTATCCCTTTATGAAATATTATGAATGTTGCTCAACAATAAAAATTGTTAAAAATTCAATACTTATGAATTCTGACATAATTTTAACTTGATTTATATAAGAGTATTATATATTGTATTTTTTGTCTATCGGTTGATAATGATGATGATCAAGTATGATCATTAGCGAAGATATTTTCATATATTACATCCATTTTATGGTATGATTCTGATTAACATCCCTAATCGTACGAATCACGTAGCCGAGAGAAGAGAATGTGTTATTTTTAGTTATCCGCCTAAATAGTAGTTTCCATTATAGAAATATTCAAGTTATACACTTAATCGACGCAACATCACAGGTGTATAATCAAACGAGAAACGGGGCGACGTTAAGAAACTCAAAGCTTTAAGCGAGGCGAGCTTTAGCAACACGTTCATCTAACTTTCCCGCTAAACGGCCGCGCGCTAAGCTCCACATTAAACTACATCGAAAAGTGGACCAACCTCCAGAATCCTTAGCACAACACTGTTTCGTTCACGAACATAATCAATTCTCCCTCTTTTTTTCCAATCTCAACTTTTTTACCGAAACAACCCGATAGTAACACTAAATCACAATTGGTCGCGATATATTTGTCGTTAGCACTGCACTGCAATCCGAATGCACGGCATACGTAACAATGTTGGCACTTTTAAGTTAGCACTTTTTAGGTAAACGTGTTTTTTTGCGTGTAACGAGAGCCGCGACGGAGGCGGCCTGCCGCGTCCAACACACCGAAGGCACTGGCGCGCCTGGCCGCGGTGGGGGGCGGCCCTCCCCTCTCTGCCCCCATAACAGGTTGTGCTCAGCGTTCGCATACCGTTTGAGCGCCAATTTCGTAGCTCCTCTGGATAGGGACGCCTGATCCGTTGAAGCAATGATAAAAGATAAACTCGACCACAATTATACTCGTACTCTAGTCGTCGTTACATACGTACTATCTTTTTTCCCTTTTTCGCTATCTGTATAAAGTAAAAGCTATCGATGCTACCGCTAAAAAATCAATAAGATGTATGTAATCATAAAAATGATTGCCGTAGTAAATATGGATATTAAAACGCTTTCTTTAACATAAATTCAGCGTGAGTATTTTTAAAATTACAATAATTGGACTACACCTATATCTTACATCTATATATATAACAGATTTCCAACTATGTAGAGTAGTAGACTCATTACGATATCTCCGGAACTATAAGGCCTGGAGATTTGAAATTTGGTAGTTGGTGAATATTCTTTTTACAGAGTGAAGGTTAGGAAATTTGGATACAGATATGTCTTTTGCCATTTAGAGTTCAGTTAAAAGTGGATTTTTCAAATTTCCTTCCCGAAAGGGAATTACGGTTGTGTTAATAACGGTAAAGGGCCCAGAAGACAGTAGGTGGGTGCCGGACGGGAATATTTCTTAAAAATATCATATCTAATTCTATATTATGGCTAGGAAAGTGGGCGGAGTACAGCTAGAATCAAGTTATATTACTAAAGTTTAATAATAATAAGAATTTTTACATATATTATATGGTAAATGTAAATCTGTTTCGTACGTAAAATCTTAAATCGATAACAAGTTCTTTGAACAAAAACTCTCTAGTAAAAGATATCAACGCGTGCGAACATTTCAAACGTCTCTAGTTTTGTCCTCTCTAGTCTAGTAGTTTCTAGTACATTTATTTCTATATAAATAATTAAACTTAGTGTCTCTGTTGTATTTAAAACCAAAATTCGATTTTAAAGACTCTGTTTACCTGTTGCTCATAATCTCCGTAATAGCTAGACCTTTTTCTACAGAACCATCGCTGACATACATGTTGCTATTCATTCATTCGTAACAGCCAATTTACGTCCCCACTGCTGGGCACAGGCTTACCCTCAATATGAGAGCGACGGGGTCATAGTCACCACCCGGGCCCAATACCGATTGATGACATCACAAACACTCTAGAGCAAATTCTAATTCATGTGCAGGTTTCCTCGCGATGTTTTCCTTCACTGTTTGTATTCCGCTGTTGTTACTAAAGTTCACAAATGTACATAACTTAAACATTAAAGTCATTGGTACATGCCAAGATTCGAACCCGCGACCTTCGGAATGAAGGCCGCACGTTCTAACCATTAGGACAGTGAGCTACATGTTGCTATATTTAAAGCAAAATACTATTTATAAAGCAACAAATAGTAGCTCTTAATGCTAAAAGCACATTTCATGTGTTTAAGTTTCCTTCGGCACCAACAATTATATTAAAATAAATAGGCTGAACAAACTTCTATAATTTTTTTTTATCATCAAGGTCTGAGCTTGATCACGATCCCACTTGAGTTTATGTGGTGATAAGGCGCACTAACCTAGTAGCATCCTATTCATTCTTTTCTTGAATAAACACATGTCGTATTTAAACGGGAACACTGACACCAGCAAGTTGTTCCACTCCCATACTGTTTTCATAAAGAACGAGGAGCTGAACCTCTTTATTCGTAAACTGGAGATGAC
The DNA here is from genome assembly GCA_029034505.1 of Ornithoptera priamus. NCBI lineage: Eukaryota > Metazoa > Arthropoda > Insecta > Lepidoptera > Papilionidae > Ornithoptera > Ornithoptera priamus. Next base: position 178,863 of record JARDWD010000392.1, read on the forward strand.
CACAACATAAGGATGTTTGATGGTGGAAAGGAGATAGAATTATGTCATGTAATTTTCTTTACACTCTCCAAAATAGAAAACCGCGGGACTGGCTACACGGAACCTGTGCTCAAGACTGTCAACCCTTGTTGTAACAAGTTCATGATCAGCAACAATGATTGATTCAATTTATATCAATAATCGATTCGAATTTCGCAATTGATCAGAGATCTTATGTTGTCTTTTAAACTCTAAGGATGACCACAAGGAGTTTTACTGAATTAAATAACCCTGGCTTCTCCTCAGAAGAAAAGGAAACATTTATCTATTCATTATAATATTTCTCCAAAACAAGGTAGCAGTAAGTATGAAACGCGTCTATTTTTATATTTATCTCTATTTTTATAATAGTGAGAGCTGTCTATTGCCGTAGACTGTCTAGGTAGGTACCACCGCAGCTTCTATTTCTATCGCCAACATTACTGTGTTCCGGTTTAAAGGCCGTCTAGAAAATTTACTGGGGTAACGAGACTTAAAATCATATGCCTCAAGACGACGAGCACAATGTAGTGTTGGGTATCATCCTAACTAATGGCACATAGTTATGTGCAATGGTGAAACTCACCATCAGGTGGACGCCTCGCTAGTCCCGTAGCTTCGTACAATAAAAATATATATATAGGTTAGATATTGTGAATATTCGAGGTGGGCGAAGCGGCTGTCGCAGCATGTTTCTTGCACTTACACGGTGCACGCAGCCCCGAGTGATGAAGATATTGCAAAAGGAGGAGCGGCGCAGCGCGTGCAAGCACTTACATTGTTGCCCGCAATCGCGATCGACTGCGAGAGTTCAATTTAATTTACAGTCACAGCTCTCTATTGTGATCGGAGGAAATATGCGCTCGGTTAAGCCGGTGGCTTTTTTTTTATTTACATCAAGAAAATCATTTTATATAAAACCTATAAACACTTTAATAACATTCAAATGTAGGTGACGATATGAGCAGGGCATCCATCTTTATTTATTTTCTTTATAGCGGGGGAAAAGCAAACGACACTTTCCTTCTAGGGGGAAGGCAAGGTTATATGGGGCTTCTACTCACTAAAATCCCCTTGGTGATCTCCCTCAGTGCAATTGGAGAAGCTACGGGATCTTCCACAAAACTCACCTGGTGCACTCTGGCTAAAACATTCCACAGAAGGGCAAAGCGCTCCTCGGCACCCGCGCTGTGCTACGACAAATACAAGACACCCATGCATTTGCCGTCCTCCTAAGGCTCGTTTATTATGCTCTGGGGGCACTTACCCTCAAAGCTCATGAACCCGATGATCCTTTTAGTCGCCTTGTACGACAGGCAGGGAATACCTTAATCTTATTCTTAATAGCTCGAAATTACAGGGCTAAGAACATCCACTGGCTCACAATAAATGTTCCGCTTGGAATATTTATACTACCTAGGTCGACGTCGACGAGAACAATAATAAGTTTACCTGATGTGAAGAAGATCAACTGCCCATAACAACGTGGCGCAAGTTGAGATGTTATATACTGCACCACGTTGTGCTCGTCACTGCAGTAACTATAATAGCTACAGCGCCAGTTAAATAGGAATACAGTAATATTTGTACACTACTATTTGGCAGCAGAAATGAGAGCTGCGGTGGTAACTGCTTAGATAATTTCCGGAAACAGAAACCAGTAAAAATATATATAGATGTTAATTCTCGTTAACCCAGTAATATCACCAGCCCTTCAAACAATAACACAATAATGTATCAACTTAGCAACAGTGACCAGTACAACAAAGACTTTCCACCAGTAATAACGAGTATTCTGTTATTTTTTAATTATTACTAGATACATTTGTAATTTTAACCCCTGTCTGTAATAGAGGGTTGTTAATAATTTAACAACGAATATTTCGGGTGTAATAAGTCCCGCATAACAACTCAAGGGACCCAAGCCAACCTCGCTTGCTTATGGTGCACTCTGCTAGTCAACAAACGAGGTTCTGGTTGTTACCAACACGCATTGGGCCAGCGTGGTGGGAAAAGGCCCAAGTCCCCTCGTAGTGTCTGGCGAATTTACAGGCAGCACATGTTCAATCGATGTGGAGATCTTTGGGGGAGGTTTATGTCCAGCAGTGGACATTTGGCAGATGACGATGATGAGTATTTCGCCAACTATTGACTAGAACTCAATTAAGATTTTATCAGTAACAATTCTTCAGTTCTTCAGTTAAATCTTGGTCGGATGGATTCTGATAAATACAGTCGCTAAAAATTTATTAGCTTCTATTCTCTTTACATTTTATTTTTAATTGACTAGACGAGCGGTACGTTCACCTGATGGTAAGTGATACGCCTGCCCATAACAACGTGGCGCTAGTCAGTATGATACATACTCCACCTTAATGCGCTCGTCGCCTGAGACATAAGATGTCCCGTTACCCCAGTAATTATACCAGCTACAACGCCCTTCAAACCGGAGCACAGCGATGTTTGATCATCACTATTTGACGGCAGAAATAAGTACTGCCGTCGTAGTTATTTTTTAATTGTTCTAAAAAAATTATCTTGAACGTGAGCTTATTTTTCAAAAGACTCACTCACCCCTATTCTGGAGAGATAGGGTTTTACAATAAACTCTTTAAAGGTGGCTTATGGAACAATCAGAAACTCTGGTGCCAGAGACCATCTAGGTAGGTACGACGACTTGCCCTTAGTCTCGTGCTATTAAGAATAGGACCAAGATAAACTTTGCGTGTCGTAGAAGGCGAGTAAAACGACTTTTAGGTTCGTGGGCTTTGCAGGTTGAAGCCCTCATTGTCCTCTAAGCGAGCCCGAGGTCAACGTCAAGTACGAGATGGTCTAGTTTTTGCACCAAAGCGAGGGTGTCGAAAAGGGCTACAGCTCTCTGGGACGTGGTTTAGGTTTAATGCCGGGACGCACCGGTGCGCTCAGTAGGATATCCCAGGGCCTCCAGCAAAGTACTGAAGATGACCACCAAAGGGGTTTTAATGCCCTATCTAGCCTTGTTTTAATCCTACATAGTCTTCCGCCCAGTAGCAAGGTATCTTTTTAGATTTTCGCTCCGAACAAAAAAGCTGGGTATGACCGTAGATTCTATTTCTGCCGCGAAACGGCAATATGCACACGCTACTGTTTCGGCTTGAAGGGCGTTGTAGCTAGAAAAAATACTGAGATAACGAGTCTCAACATTTTATATCTCAAGGCGATGAGAGCAATGTGGTGCTGTGTGTCCTCCTATCACACCCTATCACTTACATCAGATGAACTGACCGCTCGTCTGGTTCTTGTAAAAAAAAAATAGGGATTGGTCACTTTTATTGCATGGGACGTCATATAGAGGATCTTAGACGTTCACTGTATACAAATCCCTAACAATGAGTGAAACAGCAAGCAAATATTTGAAATCAATGAGTTTTGATGGAGTGCAGTCTTCTTGGGTGTCCATAACATGATGAGACATGTGGTACTGGTGGGAGGTCTCTGTTGCCGTAGATCGTCTAGGTGGGTACCAGTTCAACGCCTATTGCAGCCGACAAACGGTAATGTGCAAACATTACATTCCGACTTGAAGGGCGCTGTAGTGTAATTACTGGGGTAACGAGACTCAAAATCTTTTGTCCCGGGCGACGAGCGAAATATAGTGCGGTGCATGCCATCTTAACTAGCGCCACGTTGTTACGAGCAGGCTTATCACTTACCATCAGATGAACGTGCTGCTCATCTTATCGCTTAATTACATAAAAAAAAGAAATTCTATTTGAAAAGGCAAAAAAAACAGTTGACAATAACAACATTGTAATTTCATTAATGATAATTATAACATTCACACAGCTATATGTTGATACACTATTACTATATGTTGATATACTATTACTATATGTATATAAAACATACCGTCACACAAATAACTTTACCGAAGTCCTTATCAAATAACCTCGGAATTTATAATAGTTTTGGAAGCAGACTTCAAAAGATAGTGATGCTCATACTTAAATTAGAATTTTATTTGTTTGGACCAAAATGAAGAGTGCAGCGCAGCTGATCCACATAACACTCAACAGAAAGGGATTTATAGATCCAGTGTCAAATCTTCACCAGTTGAGTGCTTTATGAAGTAGAAGAAATTTAATTATACATCCAGTATAAGTAACATTATTTTTTTATTAATTGACATCAATACCTTAACTATTCAGTTTTATTAATAATATCTTAGAAATACAATTTAATAAAAATTTACACATGTGGTTTAAGTTGGTAGTAAGCTTCGATATTATTGCTTTTAACAGGCTTCTATCTGTTCTCGTCCGAAGGCAGTTGTACTGATAATCCTATAGATGAACATTACGAGAGAGAAAGCTTAACCCGAGCAATTCAATAAAACAATAACACTACAACATTAACAAAATAGGATAATGATAAAATAATATACTTAATTCATTTATAAAACATGCACAAATTTTGACACTCAGCACTCCGTCATGTGAAGTTCCACTATGCCAAATCAAATCATATAATTCAATAAGAGAAGAAAAGTAAATTTCTTTCGTTATATCCTAATTTATCCCTTAATTAAAGTTAAAATTGAAGGGTATGTTTGGCCAATAGAGAGGTTTATATTTATCACTGTCATGGAGAAATTGTGATTGCAATGCAATTTCCAATGCAGCTACTTGTTGCCAACGACTGCCATACAACTCTTGCAATTTTTTTTGTTTTTCTTCTAGAGTTTCCTCAGACTCCTCTTGCATCAGTATAGGCTCCTCTTTTTTATTCTTTTCGCGGAAACGTTCTCTCTCCCGTCTAGCGTCCTCTTTATATTTTGCATTCTCAGTTAAAAAATTTATAAATTGCTCACTCACTTCAAAATTGCACTCATCGGGATTATTCTCATTTTCGTCTTCGGCCTCCGCGCTATCCGATGGTTCATCATCGGAATGAGACTCTGTATTAACCACAAAATGGTTTTGTCGAATAATATCATGCAATACTCGATTTTCATATTCTAAAGCTTTAGCCTTTGCTTTCCAATATGCTACCTGATGCTTTAATTGCCATGTTGCTGCCACAGTGAAATTTTCTGCCCATGTACTCATCGATAAAGCTAACTTTGGATTTTTTTTTCCAAAATCTTTGCCGTCGTTTTTCTTATTAGCGCCAAACTTTTTTTTACGTTTTCGCCGCGATTTTGTATTAACTGTTTTACTGCTATTTTGAGTCGCTTTGTCAGGTATTTGTTCAAGCATTATATCAAAAACTTATGTCACTGTCATAATTGACTCAAAATTAGTATTTCTATACATTAAATGTTATGATTTGCTTAATAAAAAAAATATAATTAAACATAATGACGACCATGTACGCTAAATGTAATTAATTTTATTTTAAAAACTTAAATAGTTATTTTATATTTGTACATGAGACGATTAATCTACCAAATAAAAAAATCTTTTACTTGCAGTAGCCTTTTATTGCTGGAAACTGTCTAGGTAGGTATTATGTGAACATTCCCGTATTGTCGCTTAATAGAATAAAAAAAACACAAGACTACTTTAGTATAAATATATTAACCCTAGAACTAATATATTGGAAATTTACGAGTTGATCAATTATCGTATGTACTCACCGCGGTGTAGCTTCTAACCGCTTACCTTGTATAATAAAGAATCCAGATCTGAGCCTAGGGTCACATGTAAACTTTACCAAAACACCATATAAATATACACTATATTTATCACTATAAATCTGTTGTCTTCAGGCTGCAACTATAGGAGCTAGACTATGATGGGTGAGTATACTCCATCGTCTTTCGATTCATTATCTTAATATTAAATTGAATTGAAACTCGGCTTTTTATTTAAATTACTTTATACAGAGCACATTAAAAAGTACTTATAATTATCATATCCTAATACGTCCCATTTCTGATTTTGTATCTATACACATACCTACATCACTTGAGCTTGACAGTTAATGTCATAATAAAATCAATAACATTGTTAGGAATTAACACGAAAAGAAAGGATTAATTTAATAAGATGAATTACAAGGATCGATGTCGTACATGTTTAGGTAACAATAAAGAGATGCGTCATATACACACAAAAATATTAATTGCAGGTGACAATGTTCACTTATCAGACATTCTATCAAGTTTTTACAATTACAAGGTAATTACCTCCTAAACCTCGAAAATTCTTTATTAAACTTAATTTATATAATGTTAATTAATTAGATATGTTAAAAATTTTAGGTATCTGACGACACATTATTACCAGAAAATATTTGCATAAACTGCGTCCATCAACTTACAATAACTTATTCATTCAAAGTTCTTATTGAATCGAGTGCGAAAACATTAGCTGAGAGTAACTTAATAGAATCAACAAGTGAGCATTTTGATTGCAGCTTGGAAACAGATGACCAAAAACTTGAGGATATACAAAGGCGATATAATAAGAAAAAAATAGCTAAATTACGAAGTAGTGTATCGAATTACGAACGTGAAAGTAATAATCTCTACTGTGTTGAATGTAAGGCAGTTTTCAGTTCAGCAAAGGTTTTACATGAACATTGTTTTAGTAACCATCCAGTCAAAAATGTCGTTGGCAGAGATTGTGATTTTTGTAATGAGAAATTTGAAGATTTTCGTTCACTAGTCCTGCATAGGAAATTACATTTAAGGCCATATTTATGTGAGAACTGTTGGGTAGGTTTTTACAGTGTAAGTGCTCTTAACTCCCATTCGTGTCAACCAGATGTGGATAAAGATAAAAATAAATCTGAAAGAGTGTTAAAGCAGTGTGATCAATGTGGAAAATCTTATCCACCCGGTTACATCCGAATTCATATGTTAACACACAGCAATAACAGGCCGTACAGCTGTAAATATTGCCCCAAAAAGTTTAAAGTACCTGGAGGGTTACATTCTCATGTCCTTTGGAATCATAAAAGGACCAGAAATCATAAGTGTGAAGTATGCAATGCCACATTTATTTCATCAAGTTCCCGTAGTTCACACATACGCAAAAACCACTTGAAGGAAAAAAAATATGGATGTGAAAGTTGCGGAAAAAGATTTTTCTCAAAATCAGAACTGCAAAGACATTCTTTGACTCATACAGGTGTAAAAAATTTTCATTGCCACTTGTGTGTTAAGTCGTATCAAACAAGATATGGTTTGAATGTCCATTTGAAGTCGCATTCGCAGATGTCCGTATCTGTTTTAAATTTGTAACAGATTATCATATGGTAAAAATGTAAACATAATGGTGTTTTGGAAAAAATACATGTGGAAAAGCTGCTGAACCGATTAACAGATAAATACATACTCTTGCACTAAGCAAACAAATGAAATTGTAGTTGATTCAGCTCTGGTAGTTACAATGAATAATGAAATAACTAATGATCTCAATTATTTGTAGCTTGTGGTTTTAAAAGAGGTAATATATAATTACTAAATAAAGAATATACATTTGTTGTTTTTATCTAAAACTTATTCGATGATAATCATTATTGCTTTAGATACTCTTTATTAAGCATAGACGAAATGCTTCAAGAAATATTTTACAATCTTAAAAATGAAATTTGGTAATCTGATCACCAAATGGTTTCATGATTATAATGCTATCAAATAAAAAAAACGCCATCAGCCGATAGACGTCGACTGCCAGACATAGGCCACCGCCAAAGATCTCCACATTGATCGGCCTTTCCCGCTCCCCTCATCAGGCGCCAGGAGCCGTCGTTTGTAAAACATTTGGGAGATTTGGGCCAGTTCCCACCACACTGGCCCAATGCAGGTTGATGGGAGCCAGTCTCGTTTGTTGATTAGCAGGGTGCATAGTGAGCGGGTTAGATTGGCTTGGATCCCGCGAGTAGTGCGGAGCCCCTTACACCCCTAGAAAAGCCAACTTTTTTATGAGATGTTACCATTTTGCTTCTTTGCTTTGTTATATTTTAAATGGCATTATTATCAGAAAATAAGATATTTGTCCTTCAAATATTTGATTTGTGCTGTCTGTGGCGCAATGGCTCGGTTCAATTGTGAAGTTTTCTGTATACCCTCTACCAGACTAAATATCACTCCTCACACAGATCTGCATATGAACATCGAGCATAACTCAACATGCACGTAATTGTCATATTATAGAAATAATAATGATTTGTCGAGACTAGAAATAATATTTTAGCAGGTACCAAAACTTTATTAGCATAAACGAGGAAAATTACAAAATAATTTTTAACAAAAGATACCAATAAATATGAAACAAAAAAAAAACAATGAAATTTTGTTAACAAAAATAATTGTCTGAATTGTTATAATAATCATCATCATTATTATAAAGATTACCTACATTTGAATTATATTCATAATTAGTAATAACTAAAATAACATAAGAGTTTTAACAGATTCAAAATACTTATTAAGTTAAATTATATTTTAACTATGACGGCAATATTAATAAGCATAGAATCGAAAAATTGCTTTAATAAAATTAGACCTATATTGCTTTGACATTAACCTTCGAATTAAAAGAAAAAACTCTGACATTTAAAACTTTACGCGGCTTTCGGAATGAGTTTTTGGCGGCAAATATACAGAAACAATAGAAAAAAAATATTTTAAGGCCAATATATAAAATACTCTATTAATTACACATCTACATCTGTAGTTAAAATTGACAGTTTCTATGCACCACATTTCAGGAATTATCTGAATAAATCTAGATAGAAAATATATCTTAAATGATCACGTTCTCCGCTTCAAAGCCTACAAGAAAAGCATATATAGTTCCCATTAAATTTTTTTTTATTGCAATCTTTTCTTGATGGCCACATATTGAATTGAAATAATTTACTCGATACAATTTCAAGTATACATTTTATATTCAAAACAAAAAATATATATATTATCCATTGCTCGAAAACCTATTGATAAATTTGTTTAAAACAATAACATCAAACAAGGTGTATATGTAAGGCACGATAATTAAAAAAAAAATTGCAACATGTCACAATATGTTTACGTGCGGCAAATATATTTTTTGTGTTGCCATATTCTATACGAGTGATTTTTCAATGTGTACCTATAGAAAAATACAAAAATTATCACTGTGAAGTTTTCAGTCTATACAAATAGCACAGAATCCAATCTAGATTTCTCTTATTTACATGCACTAGGCAAGTAATGCCCAGACAGATTTCGTTACTACAGATATTTGTAATCCGTTATATTCGAGTGTAACCTGCAACGGAGAAGGGTATATATTATCATTTTGTTAACTTACTATACTATTGCCTACAGCAAGATGTTATGGTGCTTTCTCTACATCAAGATGCTAATTAGGCTTGACATCAGCCATGGAACACAAGATCTAATTTTACTCAAGAAATTTCATCGGCATCTGCACTCTTCTAACCAGAATACTGTAATGCTTAGCAGCAGAAGTATGAGTGACCGTAGCACTTACATGAAGACAATCTCCAAATCTCAATCTGTTGCTGGAGGCCATTTATGTAGGTCCTACCAAACCGCCTATCTCTGCCGCCAAACGGTAGTCAGTATATACATTACTTTGTTCCGATTTGAAGGGCTCTATAAACCCATGACTACGGCGCCCAGTAATTACACTTAATTTCTGGAGTGACGAGACTTTACTGGTGGTAGTTCTCTGTTACTGGAGACCGTCTAAGTAGGTACCACCGCAGTGCCTATTTCTGCCGCTAAAGAGTACTGTGCAAACATTACTGTGTTCCGGTATGAAGAACGCTGTAGTTAGTAAAATTACTGGGGTACCCAGAATAAACATCTTGTATCAAGGCGATGAGCACAACGTGGTGAAATGTAATATACTAACTACCGCCACGTTGTTATGGGCAGTCGTATCACTTGCCATTAGGTGAACGACCTGCTAGTGTCATCGCTTAATTAAATAAAAAAAAATATATGTAAATATATTTTTTTTGATATATTTTTGATGTAAAACGGAGTATCAATTAACAGAAAAACCATGTTAGCAACACTAAATAATACAGAACTATATATTTATGCATTAATATAAACTAAACGAACCATGTACACACACATATTTAAACTACAAACCAAATAACACTACATATGCAAATACACTAACTCGATACACACACCCATGCAAGGAACCGTTCAGACAAATATGTGAGAAAGAGACAGGTATATAGGAGGAATGATCTGGAACAGTTATACTCAACCTACAGCCTGCTACAGGTAGGCCAATCTGATCATTTTAAACTATTTTTAATTGCAGGCACATTTTTTTAAGACTTCATTGGAAATGTTAAGAAACCTGTTTCAAACGGTCAAAAAAAAAAAATTATCAATTTTTTTTTGCGACACTGGTTAACAGGGGCCTAAAGCACGCGTAGAGCCAGATTAACGTTTTTGTGAACCACACTAAAAAAAAGGTTGAGTACCACTGATGTATTAACACTATATTTTACATACGTTTATATTATACAATTGACATTTTATTAAAAAATCTAAAGCCATGCCTTAAAGATATTTAAGCTATTTACAATTTCTGTGTGTAATGAATATATATCAGGCAATTATTTAATCGAAAACTACAATATATGTGCAATAGATGAAATAGTTTTTTTTGTATATATATACACAGATATAAACTGCTTGAGAAATAATCACCGCTCTCAGTAATTCATATCGAGCCCTATCTGATACATAACTTCGTCCATCTCCGGGCCGAAGAGTACTCGCTGATCATTACCGTCTGTGCCATTACCGTTCACGGTGGCTGCGGTGTGCGATTGCGAAGCCGCTTCAGACGGCTCCTCGTCGGAATGTGTGTCACCTGGCTGCGAAGGGCATCCGACAGTTGGAAGCCCTAATATGACTCGGATCTGATCCGTTAAGTGAGGGGCTGATACCACTTGATGGTATATGCCTTCAGCCGTGCTCAAAACTTTATCCACATCCAACCTCATCGACAAATCATTCACATGCTGGAATACACAATATATACAAGTATATTATAAGAATACACATATTGAAATATATACAGTAGATCACTGGAAACTTCTTACTTTCAAAATTTCAGTGAATCCATAATCTTTGCTGATGAGTATATCTTTTTCAGTATCCAGAATGGCGACACATATCAGTAAATGAAAATTAGCGCATGGCAACCCTGTCCATAGCACTTCCCATAGCCTGAAAACAAATAAAAAAATAATGTAAAATACGTACACTGCAACCTCTCTTAGACAGTATAGTTTGGTTAAGAGACAAAAAAATTGACAAAATCACCTCATGATATCCCGGTGAGAGAACTCCCGTTTGAACCAAACCAGCAACCACCTGAAGCAAAAGTACATGTTGCCAGAGTCCTTCTGTGACAGGTGGTGCGCCAGTTCCGGACTGGCGAACGAGAGGAGTTGTTGCAGGTGCAGTAGTTGCTGTTTCATGCCCGCCTGATCCATATCGAAATTAGGAGCCTGGAGTACATTAAAATATTAGAACTCTTAGAAGTCGGCTGATTGAAAACAATATGGGCACAGTTATCATTGTAGCACTTGCCTTGAGGTGAATATTTGTTTTTATTCTTCGAACTGAGGAGACGGGCGAGAAATTCGCCTGATGGTAAATGATACGTCTGTTCATAAAGTAGTACAAGTTAGAATGATATATACTGCAATATATCATGCTCTTAATTACACTAGCTACGAAGTCCTTCATACCAGAATACAGTAATGTTTACAGACTACTACTTGTCGGCAGAAATGAAAGAGCTATGCTGGGACTTACCTAGACACGGTCCAGCAACAGATTTCTATCACCAGTGGAACACCTCATTCGCTTTATCATTAATAATAATTATTAATTATTTTAAAACATTTAACTAATCATTAAAGTTTTCTAACCACTATAATAATTTGTCTGATTATAGAAACTATTATAATTAATGAGTACTCACTATTTTTTCCATGAAACCGGCGAAGCACCAGAAGCTGTCAACTTCATTACCGAGCAGTAGTAATAATGGTGCCAATATATCACTCATACCCTGAACATAGCCTAAATCAAAATTATACATGACATAGGTCATTAGAATATCCTGCAGAATGACCAGGTTAGGGTTATTGTCACCGGCAAAGAAAGGCAGTGTCCGGTCCGTTCTATTGACATCTTTCTCAACCAGGCTCTTTCTTTCTCTGTACTCTGAAAACCTCGCTTCCTGTCCGTCTGTCATCGATCTCCACTGCAGTTTCATTGAGAAATACTCCTCGGTTTTCCGTCGCTGCAAGTTCTTAATCTCCGAATGACTCATGGTCCATGGGTAGTAATCTAAGAGGTATTTCCAGACTGAACTCCGTATTGAATGGGCTACACCCTGAAATCAAATTGTATTCTTTTATTTATTTATTTTTTTCTTCTACTCATATGAATGTGCGGCTTTGTTAGGATGACACACTGAACCACATTCTGCTCGTCGCCTTTAGACACTATATGTTAAATATCATGACTACTAGTAATTGTACTATGATTTACTGGGAGAAATATGAGCTGAAGTGGTACCTACATGATCTCCGGAAACAAAGATCTAGCACCACTGAAACCATTGATAAGTTCCAAAATTTTTTAAAGTATTTTACTCAACTTTTTACTACTAAACAAAGCTTTGATATCATCATACTGTATTTATTATTTAGTAAAGGGTTCTATTATTATTAAACAGTGTAAGGGATCCTACACAACTCACAGGACCCAAGCCAAGCTCACCTGCTCGTGGTGCAGCCTGCTAATGAACAAACAGTACTCAGGCTCCTACCAGCTCCTATAGAGCCAGCGTGGTGGGAAATGGCTCAAATCCTTCCATATGAACCCCTAGAGCTGGACTGTATGAAGGCTATCCTTACTATATTCCAGTGGATGCAGGCAGGGCAGGACCAATCGTTGTGATCTTTGGAGGAGGCTTGTGTCCAGCAGTCGACAACTATCGGCTGATGATTGATTGTAAATATTCATTATATTTTATATTATTTATTATATATTTGTTTTTCGTTGCATATCCATACACTGTGAAACTTTTAATACCAAGTAATGAGTTGATGAATTTATTTTAAAACATATAACTCACTCCTCGAAATATTAGCTGCTTCACCCCTTCGATTTCGGTCACTCGTCCTTCAGTGTCTTGCAAGCCTTCCCACTTCTCCGTTGATAGCGGTGTGCCCCTAATTTAAATGAAACATAACATTTAATTCCGTTTTGAAGAACAAAATCCAATATATATGTGACAATTCATATTCAGATGGTAGATTTCTGTTCCCAGAGACCAGTCAGTACTATTACACAGTACTGTACTGTGCGAATATTACTGTGTTCTGGTGTGAAGGGCATTGTGGCTAGTCTAAAGGGGTAAAGAGTAAACTTGGGTGAAGAGACTCGATATCTTATATCAGGCTATGACCGCAATGTGGTCTAGTGTTTGTTTTCAACAGCCACTTTAGGTTCCCACTATTTTGGCACAGGCCTACCCTTAATATGAGGGCAAGGTGCAGTGTACAACCTCTTTACTAGTGCCACATTGTTATAATCGGGTGTATCACTTACCATCATATGAACGTTCCACTCTTCTCATTGCTTAATTGTATAAAAGATACATCCAAGACAGCATTAAACTTAAGTGAGACTGTATACCAATAGGACCTCGTACATTAAAATAATTCTGACTTACCTAGGTATGCAAGGACGTGGAGGTAGTGTGGGTTTAACACTGATAACTTCATATTCATCAGTCTTCGCAACTGTAGTCGCGTCCTCCATAGCACTCATACTCTTCGTGAGTAAATCAGCAACTTCCTCAGACACATCCCTCTTGCCATTTAACCCCTCATTGCCAAAGTACACTGCAAATTTCCAAGTCTAAATTTTTTAATATGGTACCAGCCTACCTAACCTAGTAAGCAATATATAAATAATTTCCAACCTCTGATGATGTAAATAAAAGTTATATTAAATACATAATTTATGCTGGTGATGGGTCTCAAAATTTACATTGAATCAGATAATCTATTTTTTTAAAGTTATAAGCTTTATATGTTTAAACCAGAATAAAAAATGTTATATATAATATAGTTAATAAATGAGTCAGCATATTAATTTAAAGAAATATAGTGTACATTTAATTTGTTATTAAATTTATAATAAATAAATAGAAACAGTATTGTAAAGGCTACAAATTTTTAATTAATTATATGGGAAATTTACTTAAAAAGATTATAATGAAATCTTAATGAAATTACTTAGAAAAATTATGGTTGGTTGTAATGAAATTACAAAGCAATTCTTGTCAACTATATGGTTTATGAGAAAACATTGTAATATATTATTGGACTATAGCAACATGAATTTACTATGTCAATGATCTGGAAATTTTCAAAAGCAATTTATTTATTAATTAGAATAAAAATCTGTAAACAAAGGGTAGATTGTACTGATTGTTACTTTAAAACTACTGTGAAATATAAGCTAAATCCTAATGTAATGGACTTACCATGACAATTATCTGTACCAGGGTTGCAATATAAACATAAAATAAAAATTACACAAACCCTATTGTTAATCATTCCTAAGATCCACTAAACATCAAATTAAATCACTGTTTTTAAGACAAAAAATATAAAGTTTAACCTTTTTTATTATTAAATTAAAGTAACACTTCCCATTGATTTCACAGAGATAATTTCTCAGTCTAATCTAATTACTCTCAGTATAATCATTATTTTGTCCAAAACATAAGTATATAAGGAAATAAAACTTACCAATGTCAGTGAGTTTAGAAAAGGCCTCCATTGTTGTCTCATAAGGTCTTTGTCTTAAATTAGAAACTAAACTCCAAACAACATCTGTAGGGTTTTCTGTAAATATGTCCAGCTCCGCAAAGGACTTATTCAAAACCTGTGTTTCTGTATTTGGTTCAACGATTACGTAAGAATTTTTATCATGTCTAGTTTTCGCAGTTTTTACATAATTCTTTAGGTAAGCTACGAAAATCTCAGCATTTCCGTGTTGAAAGTAAAAAGACATCTGCCAAAAGCCTGGTTTGGTTGAGAACTGCATCTGTTGGTTGTTGCGTGAGACACGAAATGTTTTAAGTTCACTCAAAGGTATTCTAATGATGCGAGCACGGACAGTGGCATAGTCAGAAGTTATATTCCCACTTAAAGTTCGTTGGCGACGACCTAAAAATTATTTCTGGTGTCACAATTTATCATAGGCACAATCTGTGCTAACTTCAAAATCAAATATACTGCCTGTATGGGAGATCTACTATAGAATACAACCCCCCCCCCCGCGCCTTTTATGTTTCGGGGGAGAAATTTTCGAAAAATACCCTGCTTTTGGGTTGAATTCAGAATTATGCGAGATTCTTACTCACTAAAACACCCTCGGTGATCAGCATCAGTGCAATTTAGAGAGACTCTGGAATTTGTTCTAGAAAGCACCAGTGCCCCTCTACACTTTGTGTTAATACATCTCTGGAGGCACTAACCCTCCTAGGTACTACTGTAGAGCCATATACTGTTTCACACAGGTTTGCTAGTTGAGTGATAAAGGCTACCACCCACAAGGCCCGTGAAATTCCTAGATTCTTTTAGTCACCTTTTATGATAAGCAGGGCTTACCTTAGTCCTATTCATACTAGCACAAGTCACTGGAATGCATAATTGTTTACTACACTCTTAAAAAAATTATTAAAAAATAAAACTAATCAGGATGAACCTACATTTACTACAAATAAGATAATTTTTACAAATTTAAATTGTAATTATTTCTACAATCAATGGCAGGAAACAATAATATTATAGGCTGTTTTTAATAACATAGTTAAATAAGAAAAAAAGGAAATGTTTAGTACTGATCAATCTTGTTAAATTCTATTAGAAATATTTACTTAACATTTATTAGTATCATGGCCAATACTGTTTCATGAAATAAAAAAAAATAATGAGGAAAAAATCACCAATTGTATTAACCACAGCCCACTCTTGATCTTGGGTATCAGAATCAATCGTGATCAAGTCATTAGGTCTCCACTCAATGTATTTAGTACTGTCAGCATTTTGGACAATGCAAAGCATGCCAATAGAATTAAGTTCATTAATGGAACGACCAATGCATGATTTAAGTAGCACTCCATCTTGAGTAAACAGATCCTGAAAATTGTACAACTCCATCAGCACAAATCAATAGAGAGATTGTCGAGAAACTTTATAAATATCCTAACAATTGCTACTGCAAAAATCTCATTTGATCATAAGAAGCTTGCACCAATATGAAAATCTGTCGGTTCCGTTATCGTATGTTTCAAGTATGTGCATAAAAATATACATCATAAAAGAAATATATCGTTATTTGTAATTGTTTATTATATATATTTTTACGGTTTAATTTCCGTAACAAACAAGATTTACTTTTAGAAGCAATCGAAGGTTTGCGAACTCCTTTCAAACTTAAATAAGTTATTTAAAATTGCTGTTTCTCATATGTAAAAATACATAAATGTAAATAAACAATCAACAAAGAGTATTGTGAAATATGTGACGCAATTAACCACATTTATTAAGCTTGATACCTAACTGAAAGTCTCGAAAAAATACGCTGGCAGCGATGTATGACAAGGTCGATTTTATGTGGCAAAAATATTATACCACAATGATTTTAATTGAACTAAAACGTAACTTACCTTGCACTGGTCAGGAATATCTTCAACCGAACTCGAGGACATTTTGTTTACAACGCATAAACACGAAGAAATAAAATGTAGTTATTAGTTGAAATCATTGAAGCTATACATTGCAAATTTACATTATAATGTACACGATTATTTTCACGTATAGTAATCACTAAACAATAAGAACATAGAGTTAAAATGAAGAGAATGAAAAAAATTGTTTTTAATAACAACTAAGGGTTGCCCAGATATAAAAATATTACAATATAATTGTAATTATCTACGAACAGCGGCGGTGAGTGAACTGACGGTATATATTCTTTATATCTGCTTAATAATGTTTGTTACTTCTTTAAAATTATAAAAGGTAATACATGTAAAAGTCTAGAGGCTTTAAATAAAGCTCGTATCCTATCTCTCTATGTATGGAATGCCCTATCCAAAAACAATGGTTATGGAGTTATTAATTTTTGAAATATTTTTCAAAAAATCCCGATTTTCTTGGAAAAAATTCGATGATTGTTTTTCTTACTTATTTCTACACAAATTATAATGTAATGATTATTGTTAATCATTGTTTTATTAAATTAAATTAATAATTATCACTCAGAGGCTAAAACTTTCAAGTAAAGTTCTTTGAAATACATATAAAGCATAAATAAGTACTACCTAATAAAATAAGACTTCAATACCTATCCGATAAGGTATTAGAAAGTACATAAAATTTCTAAAATTTAGTGAAACAAAAACACTTGTAATAAAACCGAGTATCGTGAAATATCAAAAATAAGAGAACAGCTCACAGGGCGAGTCACTCGATCTAACTTAAGAAAAAGGCTCCGTGCTTATATCAGGAACCGTGGCCATCAGTTTGAGCAAAATTTAAATTAATGATTACTTTGAACTCAATATCTAAAACGACAACAATAAGCTCGCATGTGTTACAACAAAAACAAAAGGGTAAAATTAAGGGCCGGCGCGGCGTCTACTTTTATGAGTCTCTACAGTTTGATATTTCATGGTACTTGGTTTTATTACAAGTGTTTTTTTTTTCTAAATTTTAGAAACTATGTACTTTCTTATACCTTGTCGGATAGGTATTAAAGTAAGGTACTTATGTGCTTTATACGTATTTTTAATAAATAAATTTATTTTTTAACATTAAACAAAAATGTAAGTAAGCCTTATTATTTACTATCACGACTTTTTTTTTGTTTTACGGGGGGGAAAAGCCTACGCATACCCGTCCTCGCGGGAGCGAAGACCTCCAGACCCAAGCCTCATTTGTTGATTAGCAGGATGCACCACAAGCAGGTGAGGTTGGCTTGGGTCTTATAAGTTGTTTTGCGGGACTCCTTACGCACATCAAGTATCAAATGTTAACTGAAAAGATAAAACTTTCTATGCCATCAATATTGGAAGATTATCAGTAAATAAAAAAAAGGAAAGTGGTACGCCAAAATTTAATATTCCTCGCCGCCAAAGCTTTGATATAACAGTCACAATAATGTTGTAAATAGAATTATCATAACCTTAATCATCAATAATTTAAGATTAACCTCAGCGCATTTAGTAAGACTCAAAATTATTTTAAACCCTAAATGTAAAACTTGTAAAGATGTTGCTGATTTAGAACACATTCTTATGAAATGTCAAAATTATAATTTTCAACCACAACTTTATCTACTTCCTTAGTGTTGGAACCAGAAAATATAAAAAAACAAATAACATATGACTTACCAAGACTTCTAGGGGGTCTGAATACTATAAATTTATATTCAATTTAGTTTTAAATACAATAGAAATAGGTATTATATAATATTTAAGTATGAGTAAAGTAGGCCTAAAGGACGTGTTTCCAGGCCTTAATAGGCCAATTTTATAAAAAGCTGGTTTGTTAAATTGTCAACGTCAACCATATGTCATTCCGTTGGCATTTGGGTCAGTGGACGCCGTATATATTTTTTTGGTATAATCTTGTAATAAAACAATAATTCTACTAGAACCCTTTAAAATAAACTTGTATTATTCCTGTATTAGAAGTTATTTAATATAGAAATAAACATGACAAATCTCGACGTAAGTGGTGGAATTTTTTCTTTTATTTTGTTTTTTACTATAACATTGCAAAACCTAAAATTTCACGTACAAGCCTGTTAAGGAAATATATATCTAAGTTTTTTTATTTTAATTACCTATACATTAAATGTTTTAAAAATTCTGAATTTACTTAAGTTTTGTTTGTCATTTCTCTGTACATTGAATGAAAACCAAACTTCAATATTTAGCATAGAATTTTCTTTTAATTAGAATATTGTATATTTTACTACATTAAAAATAATTGCTATATTAAAAAAAGTGATGTTCCAAAATGTAAAAAGTAGTTATAATTTGACATTGATTTTGTTACAGGTATAAAATAAATAACTTAGAATAATCTATATTAGGCAAATTATTAATAAGTAACCTAGCCGATAGAGTAAACATGTTAGTGTTTATAGTTTACTAAGAGTGTTTTAAAAGGTTCTGCAATGCATATTTATTCATTGATGAAAAGATGTCTATATTACAAACAAAGTCATTGTAACTTTCCCTTTCAAATATTTTTTTAATTTTATTTTAAAGCTTATTTATAATTTGCTTTATTACATGTGCTTTAAATTTGCTTGTGAACATCTATTGGCTGATGATGATGATGATGATATATGCTTTGTTATTTGCGTTAAAAACTAAATTGTTAAATTTTGACATTTACAGGTCAGCAATAGCAGCACTGATAGCAGCTCTGGATCCACTTCGGATTCAAGTAGCAGTGGAAGTTCTTCTACTAGTTCTGGGTCTGGATCAAGTAGTTCTGACTCTGAGTCATCAACCTCCGATACTCCAGCAGCAACTGCGGCAGCTGTCCCTCCAAAGTCACCAACAAAACCGACAGAGGAAGCAAACAAGAAGGAAGAACCTAAACCCCGAAGGTCCCCAAAAACTAAGACATCATCAAGTGAAGAGGAAGCACCAAAACCAGTTAGTCCTAAGGCAGCAACTCCAAAAAGAAGAAGTTCAACAAAACCAAAATCTGCCATTTCTGTTCTTGTTAAAGGAAAGCCAGCATCACGAACATCTACCACAGGTGCCAAAGCAAAAGCTATTTCAAAAACTATATCCAAAAGTCAACCAAAATCTGACAATACATTAAAGAAGAAAAGTATTTTCTCTCCTGATAACAGCTCTGAATCTGAAACTGAGGGTAAAGATAAACCTAAAGAAAGTCCAAAAGAATCACCAGCTAACAAGAAAGTGACTAGAAAGTCAAGTGATGAAAAAGAAGCTCCAAAAACACCACCTGTGGTAACAGTACCAGAAGAAAGTCCAGCATCTGAAATTAAAGAGAACACTAAAAGAAGAAGCAGTAGAAATAGTGGACCTCCAGCAAAGAAGGCTGTAGAAGATAAAAGTGCATCATCTTGTTCTTCGAGTCAATCTTCTGTTGAGTCTGTTTCTTCGGAAAGTGACAGTGAATCAAATTCTAAGAAGGAAACTCAGAAGACTACAAAAACTAAGCCAAATGTAACAACAAACAAGGTATGGAAAAATCCATTTGTGTTTTCACTGGCTTTCTTTTAAAGTGGAAAAGTCAAGATAGATGTTTATATGAAGTTAAGTTATAATAATGTTAACTAATATAATATATTGATAGGTGGAACAAGACGATGATTTATGGCACACAATTTACAATATCAAGGTGATAGCTAATCGGTTGGATACACAAACACCTTAGCACCAATCTATTCCTCAACATAAATCTTATTAGGCTTAGGAATCAGATTGGGGAGCTTACTATTGCAAGGCTTAATCATTGCATTATGGACATATATTACGTAATGAATTTATGGTGGTATTATGGTTCGTTCTTTGATACAGTGGAGTTCGAATCATGAACAATGTTCTTTTCAACATTGAATATTTGTATTGTGAAATGCTATAAAAAAAATCAATGAAATTTACTTTGTAAATGTTAGAGCATCCTTCACATACAGTCATGTTTCCATATTTGCAAATAATTAACAAAGTATTGTATTATCAAATGGCTCTTAAATAGAACTTCTACCAACAGGTCAATCTATAACAGTACTAATATTTTATCTTCATTAACTTCCAGGTGCAAGAGACAGCAGCAAAAAGTGGTGACTCTGGTGAGTCAGCTGTAAGCACTGTGCCGAGGAAATTGACCAGATCATTCTTAGCTCGTGCCAACAGGCTGGCTAATGCATCAAGACCTGCTCACACAGACACTGACTCAGAGGCTGATGACAAAAATAATGATAAAATGTGAGCACACTACAATTAGTAATCTTTTGATTGTGCTTACCTTGAAACCTGGGCATAAATCCACATTATGTGGACGATTTTAATTGATGATAATATTTTTTCCAACCGATCTGGTTTACTTACCCTGATACATCTCCTAGTCCTGCTGTTAGTCTGTCATTGTCATCTTCTGGCATAAGTCAGAATGTCTGGTCTGCTCGCTTAACCATTGACAGCCTCATTGTTACTAAGTATCTTGTGAAATCGGATTTGGATGGTACCCATCCAAATGGTCTTCAGCAACACAGTAACTCAAGTAAATATATCAACCACCAGTGAAAATCTATTAGTTAGTTATGTAGCCTATATGTTATTTATCCATTAAAATAAATTGTGCTCATGTTTTACAGTAAAGATATAAAGAAAAATTTGAAGGGACGAGCACCAGTCCCAAGGTCCCCAGTTGTAGCAGACACAGCTCCAGTAATGCCATCAGAACGGTGCTGTCCTGTCAGAGGCTGTGATTCCTCGGGACATTTGGGTAAGGTTGGTTTACAAAGTAGTTGTGAGTTTCGTACTTATATCCTGTCCTCAAATAAAAAACATAAGCTTCTTTTATGAAGGTATACTTGGTAAGAAACCTTTTCAAAGTATACCTTCAAAATAAGATGTTGACTGGATCCTTTTCTCAGAAAGTAAGTCACAGCAACAGGAATTATATGAGGACTTCTTATTGATTTATCAACAGGAGGTAAAGCGAGCCGTCATTTCACATGGGATGCATGCCCGATGTATCACAACGTGACGGCGGCGTGGTGCGTAGCAGCAGCCGAGGAGCGCGCTGCTGCCACCGCTGCCAGGAGGCGAGCGCTCGCCGCGCTGCAGCAGCGGCCGCGCGCTATGCCCACAATCGAGCAGCGGGCTTATCAACTCAAAGTAAAGGTATCCTCCTCACCCGATAATACTTACTGTGGCGCAGTGAGTCAGTCTTGCCCCCGAGACAAGAGGGCACCAGTGTTGTCTATTTCGCACTGCCCCTTCTAGTTCACTGCTTGGAACTCACATAGGTCATGCTCTATGGAGTCCTTTCAGCTATATCTGACCCGGTCGACATGTCGGCGTTCAATCGGGGTACCGAAGAACGCTGTTTTTATGCTACAATTGTCTCCCATCCTTAGCAAGTGGCTCATCCAGCAAAGTCTGTGGGCTTTGACTTCTCCCATAATATTCGGATGTCCAACCAATCTCGATTTCAATGTTGTGCCAGGCTCGCCACCTTCCGTCCTCTCTCTGGGTTTGGCCGAAGATAGTACACATAATTTTCATCTCGGTAACCAGGACCCGCTCTTCTTCAAACGCTAGTGGCCAGGTCTCGCTATCGTACATCAAGATCGGTCTTATCACCGTCTTGTAAATGCGCATTTTGGTCTTTCTGCGCAGGAGGTTGGGCATCGACATCTTGTGGGGAGTGGCACTACAGCGGCGGGCATTATGAATTCGGATATCGATTTTCACGTGTGTGTTTCCGTAATAGTACATCCTAGATACTTGAAATTATTGGTCTCTTTGAACGAAATATCTTCACCACGCAGGTCTTCGCGTTTTTATCTTTACAACACTTTGTGTGAAGATATTCCGTTGTATCATGGTCGAGCCCAACCCTGGAAGCTTCGGACACGAGAGTTCGAACGGCACATTCCACTTCCTTTTCTATTTCACCCAGGAGAGTCAGATCGTCGGCGTAACCAATCACCGTATGTTGGCCATTCATCGGTACACCTATGTCTAGTTTAGTCTGCTGACTATTTCAAACTCCTTGATGACTTCGCCTCCAACTCTAACGCATATTCTACTTACTTTGGTGGCCGTCTTAGTTATGGCAATGAGTTCCTGTCGGATACCAAAGTTATTAAAAATGGCGTATATTGTTCCTCTGTCAATGCTATCGTAGGCTTTGCTAAAGTTCACGAATATCGAATGGATATTTTGCATGTACTCCCATTTCTCTCCGTTAGCTGCTTCAGGAGGAAAATCTTGTCTATGGTACTTCGATTTTCCTGGAACCCAAACTGATAATACAAGATAATTTGTTACGCGTACGGTTCCAGTCTATCAAGCACCATGTAGGAGAGTGCGTTGTATACTGTCTGGAGTATAGCGATTCCTCGGTACTTCGAGCATGTTTCCTTACAATCCTTTTATGGGCTGGGTTTATGATTCCTATTTTCCATTCTTGCGGTAGTTTTTCCGAAACCCCTATCTTGCCCAACAGTTCGTAAATTTTCCACTGCGTGGTATGACCTCCATATCGCCAAATTTCAGCATTTAATCTGTCTATGCCAGGAGTTCTGTTATTATTCTGTTTCATTATCACCTTTTTGATTTCATCAAACGATAATGGCGTTACCTTTTTGTTACCATTCATATCAGACTCAGAAATGAGGCTGAACTGGTTCTAGCCAGTTTAATATGCCTTGAAAATAACTCCGCAGCACCTTTTTAAGGTCTTTCCCGTCTGATAAAATATTACCTTCGTTGTCGAGTAGGAATTGTGTGGTAGGTTGGTCTCCTTCTCTAACAGCATGGACCTCTTGGTAGAATTTGTACTACCCATTAGTTCTTATCAATGTTTTAGTTTCCTTTATCCTGTTCTTCAGCTTTTTCCTTTTTGTTTCTCGTATGGTCTTTTTCGCATATCGTCTGAAGTCATCGTAGTGCTGTTTGCATCTAGGATATTGTTCTGCGAGAATACGATATTTTCTTACATCTCCGACTATTTTCTCACACTCCTCTGTCCACTGCTTCTTTTCTTCTTCCCTTTCTTATTGTCTACAGTCTTTAAACTAAATTCTTTTAGCGTGTTTTCAACGCTGTCTCAAAGGTCTTCTATATCCATTTTCTCTACCATCAATCTGCTAAAATTCTTCTTGATTTCTAAGTGGAACTGGATATTTGTTGCTGGTTTAAACTTTTCCACGTCAAGTATTTCCACTGTCTACTTTTGCCGCGCTTCTTGACATTTACTTTGACTTTTATTTTGATTTTTTGCATGTAGTGGTTACTATCAAAATCGGCCCTTCTACACACTCTAACATCCTGAATGGTGTTCTAGTGTCGGTCTTATTTTAGGACATGCTCAGCTCACCCTATAATATTAAAACAATTACCGTAGTTATACAACAAACGACAAGCAAGAGGAAAATGTTTCAT
The DNA here is from genome assembly GCA_029034505.1 of Ornithoptera priamus. Taxonomy (NCBI): domain Eukaryota; kingdom Metazoa; phylum Arthropoda; class Insecta; order Lepidoptera; family Papilionidae; genus Ornithoptera; species Ornithoptera priamus. Next base: position 203,120 of record JARDWD010000392.1, read on the forward strand.
CTTGTGATAACTGTTATGTTTACACAGCATCACATAGTACTCAGTTGCATGAACATGGTTTATACATAAGATATGTTGTATTTGTGTTACGTGTATTATAATGACATGATTATTTTGTTGACAATACAACCGCTACCGGGTGAAATGACAACCTGATCAGAAATACTGAGAATGTTTGGGTGGAGAGCATTAGACTGGTTACGCCAGGAATCCATTGAGAGAGGCCAATGTTCAGAAGTGAATGACAATAGCCAGTAATGCCGATGATGATAAGGATTTTTGGGATATAGTGCTACACCTAACAATTAAAGTGTTAAAAATTTACGTGTAAAATATTTTACTTCATTTAGGTGTAGATGGCGCTGTACTTACATTAATCGCCAAATTCTTAAAAACGATCAAACTTGTGATTGAATCAATGATAAAAGAAAGGTCTTACAATTATGTATACATTTAATCGCCCTTTAGTGGAAGGGGAGGGGTGAGTAAATTATTTATTACTACATGATTACCCTGCCCAAATCCTCTCATATGAATGCCCTACAAACGAAGGTCGAGATAAGCCGCATGATTGGGGCAGCGCAGGTCCGAGATCTTTGCGAGAGGCCTATGTTCAGCAGCGGAGGTTTCAGTTTATGATGATGATTAACCTGCTCTTAAACATAAACATTTTGTAGGACATGCGTTCGAAGTGGAAGGGTAGTCAAGAATTACGTGAGAAGCTGGCTGCCTCTAGTGAAGAAGTGAACGACGAGAGAGAGCCGGTTCTTGAAGGTTTCGCTCCGGATTACGACTTGAGGTTGTTTCGAGAGGCGCAGGCATTAGCTGCCATCAAGGTAGAAGAGGAGTTAGGAGACATTCCTTCAGATAAAGGAACCAGGTATAATTAAAGCTTGTTTCATGTTCGCGGGCATACCATGCTATACGTGGTGCTAGTTAGGATAATATACACAGCGCCACATGGTGCAAACGGATTTAGTCACTATAGCCTAGCAAGTTCACTAGCGACAATGCCTTTCACCTACTAAAGCACAGTAATAATGCACACTACTGTTTGGCGGCAGAAATAGTGACTACAGTAGTCCTTACCTGGACAAGGAATGGGAATAGAGACACCACCACTGAATATAATATTTCAGCTTAGAATATACTTTAAAGTAGTTAAGGATGTCGCGCGATAAAAAATATCTCCTTTGTATAAAACTTAATACAATATGATGGATTTATTTCTTATGCAGATATGTAGTGATGGGGAAGTACATGATGGAGGTTTGGTATCAGTCGCCGTACCCTGGCGACGCGGCTCGTGTGCCACGCTTGTTCGTCTGCGAGTTTTGCCTGAATCACCATAAATGTGCCGCCGGCGCAGCTCGACATCGCTCCAAGTGCGTCTGGCGGCATCCGCCCGGCGACGAGGTAAGGTACCCTTAAACCTTCAGCATCATCATCAGTCTTAAAGCCTGCAATAATCCACTGTTGGTTTTATGCCTGTTGATTTTTCAATGCCTTCCAACATACACAGTTATGCTTTCTTCTTCTAGTCTCTCTCTGTCACTTCAATCACTCGTTTGTACCAAAAACCTGACCCTCATTGAGTTATACCAGTACATTCTAAAGGTTTTCAAAATTAGTGCTATATATTTGAAAAGGTAGATGTGTATTAGTTCAATTCCACCAGCTGTCCAGCTGATGGACAAAGTGAGGAACAGTGTAATAAGGGAGCAGTGTGGTGTGGTTGAAGATGTAGTGATAAAGATAGAGAAAGGGATGCTTAGATGGCTCGGCCATGTAGAAAGAATGAATGAAAGAAGATTAACGAAAGAGGTATACAAGATAAGAATGATTAGGACAAATCGCTGCAGGTTGACTTAGGCGGACATATTCCGATCAAATCGAAGATGTCCTAAAGAAAGGCCGGGTCAAGAATACTCCCAACCGACGAGCATGCATGAAGACGCTTATGAAAGTGGAGGAAGCGAGAGAGGTGTGCCAGGATCGTGGCAAGTGGAGAGAAGTGGTCTCTGCCTACCCCACTGGGAACTAGGCGTGATGTATATGTATGTATGTATCATTCCACGTGGTATCATCACAATGAAGTTGCGAGTGGGTGAATTGTGCTTGCCCAGAACACTCCAGCTCTCATATGCTGACATCTGGAATACTGCATCTCTTGTAATATATGGTTAACCAGGTCGATTCACAAAATCCCTACAACCAACCAAACTCCATATGGCAATGAAATCGAACGGTAAATAGTATAGATATAAAATAATCTAGAAAAAAAACTAGGCATTACTTCGGTAATCAAGACGGTACATATCAAAGATTTAACGCACCATACAGTGATTATTGCAAACTGCACGCATCTTCCTTGACCTCGTCTTCCGTTTTGATTGAAAACAATCTACACATAACGCAGGTGTACCGCAAAGATAACCTGAGCGTGTGGCAAGTGGACGGCAGGAAACACAAGCAATACTGCCAGCAGCTGTGTCTCCTCGCCAAATTTTTCCTGGACCACAAGACCTTGTACTACGACGTGGAACCGTTCCTCTTCTACGTGATGACCTGTGCGGATGACGAGGGCTGTCACATCGTGGGCTATTTCAGTAAGGTGAGTGGGCTGTCGTAACAGCTTTTATATCAGCTCGGCTACTACGATTTACCTGCGCCTTAACCAGCACTGTTATTTCTGCTGCTGAACATTAAGACCGCATACAATTTTGTACTAGTTTGAAGAGCATTGTAGCTAGTAAAGTTACTGAGGTGATGAGATTGAACATCTTATATCTCAATGCGAGTACAATGATGTGCAGTGTAAATCATCCTAACTAAGGGTAGTAATATACTATACTTTCCATTAATTTTCAGGTGAAGAGTCTATTATATATTATACTTCAGCTTGTTAGATACAGTGTATTTAAAAGCGTAAACAATATTTGCTCTAAGTTAAATGGTTAAGGGCTTCATTATCTGATCTGGTTTGTTTTTTGTCGTGGTAGATGGGATAACAGCTGTAAAAGAGCTGGAGGGGCTGGAGTATAGCTCGTATCCTCTCTATCTATGTATGGAATAGCCTATCCAAAAACAATGGTTCTGGAGTTATAAATTTTTTAAATATTTTTTCCCTATTTTCTAAGAAAAAAAATCGATGATTTTATTTCTTACTTATTTCTACACAAATTTTAATGTTACAATTATTGTTTAATCATTGTTTTATTAAATATAATTAATAATCCTCACTTGGAGGCTAAAACTTTTAAATTAGGTTCTTTGAAAGTCATGACAGTAAAAATAAGGCGTTATACTTACATTTTTATATAATCTTAAATCAAAATTTTATTCATAAAAAACACGTATAGGGCACATAAATAGGTACCTGATTTCTATACCTATCCGACAAGGTATAAGAAAGTATATAAAGTTTCTAAAATTTAGAAAAAAAAAGACTTGTAATAAAACTAAGTACCATGAAATATCAAACTGTAGAGACTCATAAAAGAAGACGCCCTTAATTTGACCCTTTTGTTGTTGTTGTAACACGTGTAAGCTTGCTGTTGTCGATTTAGATATTGAGTTCAGAGTAAAAGTTTAAAGTAACAATTAATTTAAATTTTGCTGAAACTGACGGCCACGGTTCCTGGTACAAGCACGAAGCCTTTTTCTTAAGTCAGATTGAGTGATCCGCCCTGTGAGCTATTCTCTTATTTCGTCAGCAGCGACGATCATGCGTGACTTTTAATCTTTTAACGAGTTAATTGGTGTTGTGTACACGACAGATTTCATATGACCCCATAAGTAATAATCGCAAGGTGGTAAATCAGGACACCTTGTGGGCCACGATGAGGGTTCACCTCGCCCAATCCATCGCTGAGGGAAAGTAGTGTATAACCACTGTCTTACGCCGAGACGAAAATGGGCGGGACAACCGTCATGCTGTAACGCCATTTCTCTTCTGGTTTCCTATGGTATATCCTCCAAATAATTATAAAATTATTTCGAAGAAAATGTCCGTACGTCTCCTCATTTAAATTGTAGGGCAAGAAGACTGGGTTTATCCAGTATGAATTTGGCCATCCATACGTTTACAGAGAATCTTCGCTGATGAGCTCCTTCTCTAATCACATGTGAATTTTCACCTCGCATAGCTCAATAATGACTATTATGAAAATTTGTTATGCCGTCTCTGTCAAACTTCAATTCATGTCTACAATATTTTGGTGAGAAAATTATTATTTTTTAAGTCTGCATGCAGCATGAAACGGCAGAAGTCTAACTTCCTTGCAAAGTCTCATTTCTCCAGGTCCTGGACCGCACAGTAAACCAAACTTTTACCCTGTATAATAGTGATCAATCTACAAGCTTATCCATTTACTTGAAGAAATTATTAAAAAAAATATGCCATCGTTTTTGGGAACTTAATAAATCAAATATTGATGAAGCAACGGTAGGAGTAGTAGGGCTGGAGTGTAAAGGTAAGATGCTTATACGGCAACTGTTATCACCGTCAATCAGTATATGCAGCAAACACTTCAGTATACCGATTTGAAAGCAGTAGTGGTGAAATTATTTCAGCACCGAGAAGATAAGGTAGTCTTAACGCTTTTTTGTCATGGATTGCATTTAAGCGTCCTTACTTAGATCGTGACGTCGCCATGATTATATAGTACAAAGTATAGTATACTTTCCAATAACTCTACACTCCATAGGAGAACGTATCTTTGCGTAGTAGTAGGGTTTTCCAAATCTGTTAGCTGGTTACCCAAAACCCTCACATTATCATCTGTTTCTCTGTTTCGGACGTCAATATTTATGAAACCCTGAATACTCTGGAGGAGCATGCCTCACTATCAACGTCATCGTTGTCAGTTAACATCGTGTGAAATTGAGGTCAATTGTTTGCCAATTGTAGAACAAAAAAACCTCATGCATTAAATCATGCTGACATTTAATCGTGACGGTCCTACGAAAAGCGAAATTGTGTATAGGTAGGTCGCGTACTACACCCATTGAGCCGCGCCGCGTCAGCTGTCGGGTCGACGACCGGCGGGGGGTGGGCCACGCCCCCGGAATCCACCACATCCTCCACCACCACCACCCCTGTGCTGTCGGTACCGCGTAAGTACGGTGCGCCCGATTGGAGACTTTGTATGTACGGCTCGCTATTTGGGGTTCCGTTATAATGAATTGATGAAAAATACAATTGCCTTCGATTTAATTTTTATTAATAAAATAAACAATTGCTATACTTTTTTTTTAAATAAAACTTTTTTCAATATTTTTAAGGTAATAATAATTATCGGTACCGATAAACATCCGTGTTGCGACATCCCTCTTAAGATGAGCCGATGATCTGATGAAGGTCGTGGAAAATTGTTCGATGTGGTAAGCTTGGGGGAGTGAGAGGGGGGGGGGTGTCCATAACCAGTAACCATGTCTAAGTTTTTTCTGAGGCAACATATTCGACATCGACAGCTCCCTGCGATAACCATCAACTCGCACTTGGCTAGTGTTATGGATAAATAATCTTCATTCTCTCCTTATGCGATAAGCCCCGAGTCCCAGTTGTGGAAGAATTCTTTTTCTTCTTCTTAGCATTTGTTCCGTCTTATGACAGGGTCTACTCTCTTACTTCTCTCACTCCACTTCACTAGTGAAGATCGCTTTCTTTGAGATCGCAATTCATCATATCCTTTGTCACTACTCTCAGCCATTCGCAACTTCGATCTTCCCCTCCGCCGTTTGCTGGAATTTGTGGGAAAATAATGTCGAATATTTATTATTATATATTAATGTATTTTATGTAATTCTTCTACTATAAAAAAAATATGCTTAAAGGAAATATACATTAAATAACTTGCTCCATTTTCCGTTTCGTTTGATAACGGAAATCGTTTATTAATAGAGGTGATGCTCATATATTCGCATTCTTAGTTACTGGTGGTAGGTCTTCATTGCTGCAGACCGTCTAGGTAGGTACCACCGCAGCGCTTATTGCAGTCGACACACAGTAGTGTGGAAACATTACTGTGTTCCGGTATTTAGTGTAATTACTGGGGTGACGAGACACAACATTAAGAGTCTCAGGCGACGACCGCAATGTGGTGCAGAATATACACTTACCATCAGGTGAATATGCCGTTCAGGTAGTAGTAAAGAATTACTACTAGATTATTATTATACTCTTTTCCGTGTAAAAAGGTTTTTGTTATATCGTTATTTTCATATACGCGTAGGCGGAAGCTTGTTTAAAGGTGATGCAATCGGGGAACCCCAAAAGCTCTATGGAAATAGTTAAAGCTATCTGGATGATTTGTTGCAGCCATTTTCAATTATATAAACGTCGGCTGGACGATTTTAATCGCGCCATGTCCGTGAGCGGAGCTTTTTGTCAGACGGAAAATTGGATTATTTGTGAGCACACTTGGACTGTGGGATACCTGGGTTGGAAGGCAGGTAATAAAAGGGGCTGAGAATAAGTGGGAAATATTTAAGATGTTTAGCTAGCATTTTAGATTATACGGTTAATCAGTTGTTAGATGTCCACTGTTGGGCATAGGCTATCATCATCATCATCAGTTGATCAGACGTCAACTGCTGAACATAGGCCTCCTCTAAAGATCGCCACATCGATCGATTTCGCACTGCCCTGGTTACAGCGCCTTGCCGACGTCCATCACAGTCAGCATGGTCTCCGGTATCGCTTAGAGCCACAGGTTGTCGTTTGTAGGAATTCATATGGGGGGATTTGGGCCATTTCTCAGCACGCTGACTCAATGCGGGATTGGTTAGCGTAAGCTATATAGATAATTATTTCAATTAATAAATACATGTTTTATATAAATAAATTATATGTAGAGAGGTATGCTTGGTAAGACTTCAAATGTGATTGTGTTTAAGTTTCAAGATGAACGGGATGATCTCCTGATGGTGATACGCCTGTAAACAACGTGACGTTAGTTGGGCTGGTATACACTTCATCATTGCACATTGAGATACATAAGATATTAAGTCTTCGTTAACAGTAATTATACTAGCTACAGCGTCCTCCAAATCGGAACACAGTAGTGTTTGCATATTACTGTTTGGCGTCAGAAAATAGACGCTGCGCTGGTACCTACCTAGACGGCCTCCAGCAAAAGAGACCTACCATCAGTATAGTCTTGGACCGATTCATAGGTATTTTTTTTTCTAATGAAAAATAAACGATCATAAGTGGGAGTACTCTAAAAAAGTGAAAGCGATTAAGAGTGAATACCTCCTCAACCTGATCCAAAATAGAAAAGGCTTTACACTTACAGTTTTTTTTTTGTAAACATTGGTTTAAATATTCTATGCGAAAATGCGTTTCAGTACCGTTTATTGCCTCCGAAGCGTTTTTTAGTTTTTACACAAAGGTCCTCAGCTTCATCTTGTGAAAGGGGTCTGTGGGTGTTTGAAAAGAATTGTGCCCCTCTTTCGCGCCAAAACGGATTATATTTGTTTTTTTTTGTTGTATGATAATGTTGGTTTTTATGACTGAAACTCTTGACCATTAGTAGACGAACAATTTGTGCAAATAAAGAGACAAGTATATACAGCTTGTATCTTTTTATTATGGTACCTTTTAAATTTGAGTGTCATATGACCATTTTATTAAAAACGTTGAAAGGATGAAGTATGGTCCCATTTTTAGTTTACCGTCATTATTACCATCAGTCTACAGACGATACAGGCCTCCTTCGAACATCACACTCCTCGGTCCTCCAGTTAGACTATATTTAAAGGAAATATAAATTCGGTAAGGACTATATCTAGAAGTGAATAAATAAAACCTGGCGCTGATGATGATGTGATACGAAACTTGCATAAAAATGAGAATTTATGTTTTATTAAATTCGTCCATATCTTAGAGAGAAAAGTTACTGTCCGTTATGTTCAACTTTAAAGTCATAGTGGTAAAGTTCATACTCGGATAACAACGCAATTACTCCTTTAGTTACTACGTTCACTACAGCCTACGGCGTAGAGCGGCTACGCTTTTGACGTAAACGCAGCGGCTCGTAGACTTTCTACGGCGTAGTAATGGCGTGGTTTTTTAGCAATGAAAGTTAACTACGTAGACATAACTAGTATGAAATGATATCGCAAAGAAAATCACTATGGAAGTGAATTATTTTTTGTGATTTGGTCGTAAATATATAGATGATTTGTTATTATATAAAATTACAAGTTTCTTAACTATATAAACATTTTTAAATTATTTACTCTTTATAGCAGGAAAATAATTTTAATTAATCTTAATACTACGAAACGACGTGATGAGCGGGAGGTTTACCTGATAGTAGGTGGTACGTCCGCCCCTGACGTGGCGCTAGTTAGGATCATATATACTGCACCACATTGAACTCGTCGCCTTAAAAACTACAATATATTATATGGTACATTTAAGATAATGAATGGTATAAAATACCATCTACAAATAAATTAAGTAGCGTAAGTTAATTGTTGATAACACAACTAAAAACAAAAAAAAAATTACATAAGATAGATAAACAACAAGAAAATTTAAAGGTTTATTTTAAAGTATCCGGTTAATTTAAATGATAGCAACACACGCCGCCAGGATATCCGGGTAGTGGCGGCGCGGTCGTTGACCCAGACGTCTCGACAGACGAGCGTCTCTAAATTTATGTATACTTTACAATTCTTACCGACCGTTCAAGTTGCATGCAGCGAGCACAATGCGTCTATGAAGTTTTTACACCGGCTGCATTTGTTTTGAATGATTCTGTTCATCTGTCTACCATCAGATATCTTTAAATAGAGGTCCCATTAATGTGACCCTTTCGACCCCTTTAATAGTTTTATTTTTATAAATATTGTAAAATGGGTTTAATACAAAAGAGTATTGTTTATATGAAATATAGAGTTATCGTATAAAAATTTTGATTGTTAATTTAACGTCATTTCGTAGTTTTTTTTTATTTGCCGAAGCGACGACACATGCGGGACGTTCACCTGATTGTAAGTGATACGACAAACTAATGCGCCGCTAGTTAGAATGGTATACACAGCACCACATTGTGCTCATCGTGGGACCTATGATACTAAGGCTCGCTACCTCGTTGATTACACTAGCTATAACGCCCTTCAAACCGGACCGCAGTAATGTTAACACACTAATGCTTGGCGGTAGAAGTAGGAGCTGCGGTGGCACTTATCTGGACGGTCTCCGGCAGCAGAGACTTGCCACCAGTACGGTGTATTTTATGGAAATATTACCCAGCCTCACTCCTTCAGACCTGTCTGTTAAGGTTACCATCGTCTTTTGGGCTAAATTTTAATTTGACAGGGAAATGTGGAAACCATGCGGTTTCGCACAACAAAGAGCGGCCAGACGTCTGCACATGAGCAATGGCGTTTTCGTGAAACTTCGCAACTTGCTGCCCTCGAATCCAGACGCGCGGCCCCCGCTGTCTGCGGCAGGGGGTCGACGAACCGTTGGCGGGGGCACGAGGGTTAGAACGGCGAGGAGTGGGGGGTGTGAGAGGATTAAAACGTATAAAATCATTGACACCGAAAAACCGCTGATGGTTTATTGATTATACAATACTAATTATGATATAGGGTGTAAGGGTTGCCGTAAAACGACTCACGGGATCCAAGGCAACCTCACCAGCTCGTGGTGCACCCTGCTAATCAACAAACGAGGCTCTGGCTCCCATCAATTCGCATTGGGACAACGTGGTGAGAAACAGCCCCCCAAATCGCCCTATATAAAACGCTACCCGTTAGGTGGCTTTTTAGGGGAGGCGTATGTCCAGCAGTGGACGTTTGTCGGCTGAAAATGGTGATGATGAATTATGATACTGTAAGACGGAAGTTCCTGGTTCGATTCCGTGGCAACATGAATAGTTGATGATGGTAAGATTTTTTAATCACCAATCCACCACCATAAAACAGGTGTAATAGTATTCTAGTTAGGTACCGCCGCAGCTCCTATTTCAGCTGACAAACAGTAGCATGCGAACGATTGTGTTCCGGTATGAAAGGCTCCAGAGCTTGTAAAATTATTGGAGTTATGTGCTTTACCAAACTAGTGTTTGAAAGCGACGAGCACTATGACTTACCATCAGATCAAGCTCATGTTCGTCTTTTTGTGTAATAAAATAAAATGTTAAGAAATAAGCCACCACTACTTAACACCAGATGGAGTTATAGGTTAGGGTTATATACTCTTTGCTATAGTCATGAAATATCACATTAAAATGTACCCTGTTGAAGACAAAAAAATTAACGAAACAACCCTTCTGTGATGACTATTATATAAAAAAAAACAGAATGTGACCGTCAAACTTCAGTTCGAAGAGGGCACCTGGTGATGATGATGACTGTCGGAACCGCATAATAGTGTTAAACGACAGGCGTTTAATTTTATTTTAATTAATCGCGTATAAAATAGGCGACACACGTGACACGGGGGTAGCATCCCCCCCGCTAACACCCTCTCTCTTGTACAATTTACGGATGTAAACATGGGCGTCGACGTCTAGACAGCGGGCTCGGTGGCTGTAACGTGATAAATCCAGACGGTTCATTCCAAAGGCCTTCATTATACTGGCGCTGGCGGGCGAGCCCCCAGGGCTCCGCCCTCGCAGTTCGAACCATATTGAAGTGTCGAGTGTCGGCTAAAGCTAGTTCGGGGCTTTTTGCTTTGTGATTGTCAGATGAGAAACCCTATACACCCGGAAATACTCTTTGATTAAAATTTTCATTTCTCTTCTATATAAAGATGTATGATGTTAGCATTAACATATTCTTTATCATCATCAGCCGATAGACGTCCACTGCTGGACATGGGCTTCCCACAAAGATTCCCACACGATCGGATAGAGATTCGATTGGGGTGACTTAGGCTATTTCCTACCACGCTAGTTCAATGCGGGTTAGTAGGTGCCAGAGCGTCGTTTGTTGATTATCAGGGTGCACCACGAGCAGGTGAGGTTAGCTTGGAACCCCTGAGTTGTTCTGCAGGACCGCTTACACTCTTTTTATTTACTTAATGGTTAATATGCTTTTCACTTGATGGTAAGTGATATGCCTGAGTGTAACATGGCGCTACTCGGGATTACATACTGCACTACATTGCGGTCGTCACTTCGAGTAATAAAATGTGAATCTCGTTACCCCAATAATTATATTAGCTACAGCGGCCTTCAAACCGGATCACAGTATTGTTTGTACACTACTGTTGGGCGGCAGCAATGTACGCTGCGTTGGTACCTAGTGGACACAGTGGAAAAACTCCGATGAGATATGATTTCATCATCATCATCATCAGCAGATAAATATCCACTGTTGGATATAGTACCACGTAAAAATCTTCGTATTCAGCGTTTCCTCGCGACCTTTATCAGGTAGTCAGATATTTGGAAACCGTCCAAGTAGGTACCATCGCAGCGCCTATTACTGCCGCCAAACAATAGTGTGCATACATTACTGTGATCCAGTTTGAAGGGCGCTGTAGACCTAACATCTAATGTCCGAAGGCGAGCGCAACGTGGTGCCTATACTATCCTAACTAGCGTCAGTTATGAAGCATATCGCTTACCATCAGGTGAACGACCAGCTCGTATCGTCCCATCAAGTAATAAAAAAAACGTATTGGAAACATTTTTTTTATAAGCTAAAACCGGAGCGTGGAGATAAATGAAAACAAACCCGGGACCCGTATTAACCGGACAGTTGCACTCACTACCGTGTTTGCACGGTATTAGTGCACCGTCCCGCCGACAGGGTTTGGCGGGTGAGGGTCTGAGGCCCCGTCTGCACAGTTCCGAACTGTGCACCCCGGTATCGGGAAATACCTATAGCTATATTGATTTACACCCTTTCAGAGCTTCATTTACCCTTCATATTTTTATTATGACCAAAGGTACGCCGCATAGTAGCTTAATGATATAGTACGACTCGAAACGCCATTAATTTTATCAGCTGCTCCGCCCTTCAAACCGGAATACGGCACACTGCTTGTGATAAGTTCTATATAACGCTTAGAGGCTCTCCAGCATCAGCGATCACTTAAGTTGCGTTCTAATATGTATCAAATTTTTAATTGCTGTATCTATTTCTCTTACGCAGGAGAAGAACTCGTTCTTGAACTACAACGTCTCCTGCATACTCACTCTGCCTCCATACCAGAGGCAGGGCTACGGGAGGCTGCTTATCGACTTCAGTGAGTAATTTTTTTTTTAAAGAACGAAACAGGATGTTCACTTAATAGTGAGTGATATGCATTCCTGTAGCTTGGCGCTAGTTAGAATATTATACACTGCACTACATTGCTTTCGCCTGAGACATAAGATGCTAAGGGTCTTTATCCCATTAAGTACACGATCTATAACGTCCTTCAAACCGGAACACAGTAAAGTTTGCATACGGATGTTTGGTGGCTGCAATAAGCGCTGCGTTGGTACCTACCTTAGACGGTCTATAGCAACAAAGACTTATAAGCAATAGAAAATTCCCCGAAGCGACGAGTGAGACTTTCACTTAAATATAAGTGATAAGTACGGTAGTAGTACATGTGTTACAATTTTATATTTTATAGTATTTATTCATATAATCATATGAATGTTTGAAAATTGGAGACGACATCAAAGACGGAATATAATTTTATAAAGAGACTAACCGTTCCTCGGCCGCTTAGCTAACCGTAACCTCCCCCGCAACCCCTTTGGGGGTTACAAGGATCCTGTATTCTATCAAAGGAATATTCATACCAAATTTTAAGTCTCTACCTCTTAAGGTTCTAGAGAAGTCGCGATGAGTATCCACATGGGTGGAAATCTCATATATACAGTTATGCGGTAAAAATGCCCCTTTTGGGGAGACTGGGGTCTCCGGTACACGCGGAATGTCTAGACAATGATCCCATTTCATCTTGTTCACGAACATTTAAGGGATAACACTTATCTATAAGGACGACCTTACAAAGTCTAGTTAAAGCTATAAATATAAGGATTAACTTTACTGGTGAACGTCAGGCTATACTTTTTGTCAGTAGTAATAGAGCCTCTGTGGTACCTACCTCTGTAGTAGCTACCCTTATTGTGAAGAAAAAATTTATATTAATTATATGATTTATCATTTCTATTATACTTAACATTTAAGTTATTAAACTAAGTAAATTATGTAATGCTACTAATTGAATTTTTTGTTAAATATACCAAAGATAACCATGCCGACATACCATTTTACTAAATTAGATTGTATCTATATAACGCACCTCTTTTTTTGGTACCTGGTTAAATACCTGGTGCCATGTCATCAAATCGTCATCGGAATCCGCGGGTTGTTCGCGCGAGGTGCGTGAACTATGCCCGCTGCGATAATGGCGGTCACGATTTTTTTATTCCTCCACAACTGACAGGCCTTCACTCACCTGAGCGGTCAACATCGTAACCCTGGGGGTGGTTTGTTTTGTCCCCCTCCACGCGAGTTGGTAAGGGGGCGGGTGTCGTGTCGCGACGCCGCGGACGTCGACCCGACAACGATCGATGCACTGCAGTATAGATCGGTCTGCCGTCTAGACTCCCCCCTAAAGTGGGGGCGGCCTTTGGGGGCGTAGGGCCGCGAGACTTAACGGACGAATTGTAGATGCGAGGAATTTTGATGGCCAAGTTAATTATTTGTTTCGGCGACATTCTAGGTGTTTGCCTGCGCTGGCCCCCCCCGTCATCCCCCCCCATTCGCCAGTAATTGGATATCGCAACTAATACGAGCAAACTTGAAGCCGCCGCTGTGTCGGATCCGGTGTTGTGTGCTCATTAAAATATTAATTAACGGCGAACACGCGCCTGGATGTACGTTACGTTATATTTTTTGTCTCTTTCCAACCGCCGAACACGAAAATGGGGGGGTGCTTAGTTTAAAGCGTGAATCATCCCGGCGGAACGAGGTTTCGTCATTGTCTCAAACGCGGCGTATACACAATTAGTCGACTACTTCGAATAATTATTCTTCTTCTTAAGGTCCCTCTTCGACTAGCGGAGGATGGCAGTCAGTTTACTATATTTCGTCCGGCCTCTTGAGGAACTATTGAGCGATACTCTCGATCCTGGTTCACTCCTTGATGTTATGTAGCCACAACTTCTTTCTACTCATCGTCATCATCATTATCAGCCATTGTTTATCCATTACTAGATATAGGCCTTACCCAATATCTTCCACTAAATGCGATCCCCAGCTTCTCGAATCCACCTATTTCCGATCGCTCTCATGATGTTGGTCCATCTGGAGGGAGTGCGTCCTACACTTCTGCGACCTATACGCGCGTCCACTCCAAGACTTCTCCCCCAGACTTTTCTTCCTACTACTTTCCCCCTATTTTTTTTATTAATTATCACTGTTATGTAAAAAATCAATTTATCGTTTTCCATATTTTTATATAGATTACTTTTTTTATATCTTTTTTTACTGGTAGCTTTTTAGGCTATAACCCACCGCGCCTACCGGATGCAGTTTCGACTGACAATTTTGGACCTTTAGATTTTCTAGCGATGTCTTCTTCACGTGAACACTGAGGATTGAACCTAAGCATCTCCGAATCATTTTAACGTATACGCTATGAAAAAGACTATTGTCCTAAAATAATATCTATTCTTCCCTCCATCATCATCAAACGACATGCGTCCACTGCTGGACATAAGCCTCCACCAAAAACATTAAAGCTTCCCTTATAAAGTTTGACAGCTGTGGAACGTTTTATCAAAATCTAGAAAAAGTTTTCGTTTAAAAAAAAAATATATCTTCTGAATCATTTGCAATAGAAGCTTTTTGACGGTAGTGTAAAAAAAAAATTTCATGATTTCCATATCACTGACATTTGTAAACTATCTGGGGTTCTACAACAAGGTCTGTTGGAAATAATTATGAATATCTTGATGATGATGATGATATAGTTTGTTCGGCGTATTAGTAGAGTGCAGACTGTAAATTTCTCACGGGTCTCAGTAAAATGGCTACATGAAAGCGCTTAGTCCCTTCGCTCATCGGTGATGTCTGGACGCGAGCGGGGCCGGGGGAGAGCTTATATATAATGCATGACGCCCTGCATTTCAATTTCCGGCTAACGAAATCGTTTTGATATAACTGAGGTTTATTTATTTCATCGTCAGCCGATAGACGTTCACTGCTGGACATAAGCCTCCCCGAAAGATTCGGGCTATTTCTAATCACACTGTCCTATTGCGGATTGGTGGGAGTCAGAACCTCGTCAGAGCTCGTAACATTACTGTGTTCAGGTTTGAAGGGTTTGTTGTAGCTAGTGTTATTCCTCGGGTAACGAGGCTCAATAATTTATGTATCAGGCGACGAGTGCAATGTGTTGCTTGGGCGGGCGTATCACTTACCATCAGGTGAACGTTCCGCTCATCACGTCGCTAGTTTATTTGTTCGTCCCTAAAATTACTCAGATAACAGACGGATGTACAAAGTTGATAGGCAGCCAGACGGTTGAAGTTATTCCATAACCAGTTCCTGAGGCGGTGGCCCATCAAGTTTGCATGTTGTTCGGTGTATTTTGAACATGTCTGGAGCCTGGAGATTTCGCTGTTGAAGATATCTTCATACTAACATATAGAACATACGTCTGAAACAATTGTCTACGTGAGTAGTAGACAAGTACTATTGAGTGCTTCTTATATACTTATCATTTGTTGAAGATTTGTTAATAACTGTGGGAAATAGTAAAGTATGAAAAAGTTTAAATAAATCGATAATTATATTTTTTTCAAACAGGTTATCTACTGACAAAAGTCGAGGGCAAAGTTGGCTCCCCTGAGACACCCCTGTCAGATCTCGGCCTCATATCGTACCGATCGTACTGGAAGGAGGCGTTGTTAAAGAGATTGTGCACAGCCACCGGACCAACACTCTGCATCCGTGATCTTAGTAAGGACTTGGCGATAGCATCATCGGACATCGTTTCCACGCTGCAGGAGAGAGGTCTAATGAAGTATTGGAAGGGGAAACACATTGTGTTGAAGAAACAGGCAAGTTACTTCCGTACCCTTTTATATTGGCATAGTCTCCTATCATTATATATGATTGATATAATAATAATAGAAGAAAATTTAGATAATCTCTAAGTTTTTAATTCGACGAATAGTCTAGACTAGAAGGGTGGCTACCCTAACCATAAAACGCTTATCCATAACAATGCGGCTCACGATAAGATATTATAGACTGCACAACGATGTTCTCGTATCTTGAGACATGAAATGTTAAATCTCGTTACCGCAGTAATGCTATTACCTAAAACACACTTTTCACATTCTTCAGTCTTTGCACATTATTGTTTCGCGGTAGAAATTAGAGTTGTGCTGGTGTTTATGAAGACAGTCACCAGCAACACATAGCACTAGTAAATTCTGTGTCCAAATATAATTGTTCCATTTCTTTGTGCGCAATGACAGGAGGTGCTGGAGGAAGTGACGCGTCGAGCGGAGCGCGTGCGCTGCGTGGATGCCGCGTGCCTTCGCTGGTGGGCGGGCGCGACGCCACGCTGACGTCGCGCCCCGGCGCGGGGGGCGCGCGCTAGGGGCCAGGGCATCGTTGGAGTTCAGGGGATCGTCAATGGTCAGGGAGTCCGCCGGCCGCCGCGCCTGCCGCGCCGGCCTCGCCGCCCGCCGAGCAGCGCCGCCCGCGCCTTGCTCTAGCACATCTCGCCCTCAGCACCACCCTCGCCCCGCACGGCCGCCGCCCGCGCCCCACCGTTCTGGTGCTACCCGGTCGCGAGGCGCGGCCAGCTCTGCGCCACTGTACATTTGCCCGAACCCGCGCAACATATACACGAATACGACACAGCTTAGTTTTGCAGCGTTTACAGTGTTGGAAGACTGCGCGCAGTCACCGGTGCCAGTGAGGGTGGGGTGGGGATCCGGTGCTGTTCGCGTACTTCGTCCAGGGATTAAGTGTCTTTGTTACATTACAAGCAGCCGTGCACGATATTGTGAAATTTTCCAAAGCTGAACAACGGTTAAATTCCGAGCTGACGAAGTGCATATCAGTATCAGTTACTTTCTTTAGAACCGGTATGATGTGCAGCGCCGATTAGTAGTTGTTATGATTAACTTTTTCTATGGGACGGCGTCGTCCATAAAGTTAAAAACTTCAATATCTGAACCCCGAATCGGGGTGTGAATTTTGTATTAAGAAAACGAACTAACTGTTAACCATAGTAAATGAAGGTAGTTGATAAAAATCGGATATCATCATCTAGATCAATGGATGAAATATAATTTCCTTCATATTTTACTACAACAGTATTGTTTAAAGTGAGGATATAACCTGATCAGTCCTTCCCTTTTATCATGGGATTTTTATTAAATTGCAAAAAAGTTTTCCTTCTGATGTTATGTTATAAATATTTAACTGTGAACAAAAATTAAGGTTATTATAACATAAAAAAAATATATTTTAATGTGGCAACATTGTATCATAACTGTGTTGCTCGCAAAAATTTCATCTCACATTATAATCAGCTGATAGATGTCCACTGCTAGACAACCTACCATCTCCACATCGATCGGATCAACTCACCATGATACCTCTAAATTGGCAGCCGATATTATCTATTAAGTAAATACTATCAAAGTTATATTCCCATTGTAAATAGACAAATGTATATAAATTATATATATATGGACATGTTGTAAAGTGTAACTATTTAATAGTTTATGTTTAATCTAGATTCATTGTCTATAGTTCTCAATAAACTACAGATTATATAAGATAATATAGAAGAATAACCGGTATTAACAGCTGAACACCTGTCATTGTCATCAATCATCGTTAAAATAGTTTTTTGTTACATAAAGTTTAAATTGTAAATATAAATAATATTTATATCGAATATCACAAATTTTTAAATATCCACAGATAATAAATATGTATTTAGTTCGTAAGGAATTATGTATATGAAAATATTTATTGTCTATGCTAAGCAGCATAGATTAAACTATAGTATGTTATTATCACTTATCTATTTAATAATTTTCTACTTTATTTTGTTTCGACGGTTAACTTAATTTTTATTAGAAAGTAAACCGCGACTTTATATATAATATTTGATCACAATTGTCATCATCATCATCATCGGCCGATAGATGTTTGTAGGGGGTTATAGTGGGGATTTGGGCCATTTCATACTACGGTAGCCTAATGCAGTTCGGTGAAAGCCAGAGCATCGTTTTTTAAATAGCAGGGTGCACCAACAGGGTGAGCTTGGCTTGGATCCCGTGAGTTGTGCAGGAACCCTTACATCCAACAATTATACATGGTGTTGAACGACTACAAAACCGTTGGTGAAGATATTCCAGCTCTCATATGCTGACAGCCTGAACACGACGGCAGATTTACAACACGATGACGATGGCTAGCTGTATGGGTTTTCAACGCCTATCACCAACCAAACTCTTCAAAACAATACGTGGCCCAGGAATTGAACTTGGCAACTCCAAGGCAAACTTAGCCAATTCGCTGCTGAAACAGTCATGGAGAGTACGTCATAGTTTTCAAATTGTACATATAAATATTATAGCGTAAGACATATTGTAAAATAGTCGACTAGAATATTAACTAGACTTTTTTATCTGTAATTAGGTATGATTATTGATAACAAGGTTGCATTTATTACGTACCATAGATTATATAACAAAACTGTTCAAGAAACGTTATGGAAATGGCGATTTTTTTTAAAAACGTTATATTGTTCTTTATACACGATATTTAGTTGTTGCTGTAGCTTTATTTTTATATGCATATTATATAGCGATAACATTCAGGACTATTATTGTGTCCACAATTGGGACTCTGGGCTCTTTTTCACAAAGATACGAGTCAAAAATGTTTATATGCTATAATGGCCAAGTGCGAGTTGGCGTATGGCTCTTGCTTAACGGTGGTTTTCATTCATAAGTGATGCTGTGTAAAAGGTCGCAGTCTTCTCAATTTGACATTTGACAGTTCTTGTCTATGACTGCCACGGCATCGGCTTGATACTAAAGATTTTTTTTTTATAACGTCAAGTTTATGTTTATTTTATGTTTATACACCATTTATAGCTATATCATATTTATATCGAATTGTGTTACAGTTCACTTGAACGCTGATAACAACGAGGCGGTTACTAGGACAATAGACACTGCACCATAATTCATCGTATTAAAACATAAAATATCTCGCCTGTTTTACAAGGTATATCAGCGTCATTTAAACCGGAACAGATTAATGTTCGCCGAGAGGAATAGACGATTCAAAGTCTTTAATATCGATGCTCGTTT
Source organism: Ornithoptera priamus (assembly GCA_029034505.1). Lineage (NCBI taxonomy): Eukaryota > Metazoa > Arthropoda > Insecta > Lepidoptera > Papilionidae > Ornithoptera > Ornithoptera priamus. Next base: position 222,448 of record JARDWD010000392.1, read on the forward strand.
TATCGCTGACGAGTACTTAAATATTTTTCGAATTCATACATAGACAGTAGAATTATTTACATTTTTGTTTATGCAAGGAAGCCACGAGACGAGCCGGACGTTCATCTGATGGTAAGCGATATGCTTATTAAGATTGTATTCATACCTTAACATAGTTAAGTATCTTTACTCCAGTAATTTCACTAGCTACAGCACCTTTCATACTGAAACACAGTAATATCTGTAGAGTACTGTTTGGCGGCTGCAATAGGCCCTGCGGTTGTACTTACATGGTCAAACAGACCTTACACCGTAATCAACAAATAATGCATAGAAGTTATTATTTTCGCGCCATTTTCATATTCGTGTCATGTCAAGATGGACACGCTAAAAGTACTTCGGATATTTAAAATAAAAAAAATAATTAAATATACTTCCTATTTGCTGATAATACTGATAAGAGTATCAAGTTTGGACTTTAAGATTTTATTACTGTATTTGCAGTAAGTAGGTAGGTAGTAAGCAGTTAGGTAGTTAGGGGTATAACCGACATTGGGATGTCGAAAAAGTCAATTATATTAGGGAGATTTAATAAATCTATCGAAAGTTCATGTTATCATAAATAACATTTTATTTCTATTCGTAGAAACATCGTTGAAAGAAAAATATAATGGGACCATAAGTGTATGAGAGTATTATTTGATGCTGTACTTTACCTCCATTTAAATACATCGTCGTATAACCACCCAACGTACCCCCTATTGGGGCGAAGGCCAACTCTGAAATGGAGACATTGAAACTATTGTCTATGACAATGGCTATGTGCGAGTTGCCACATCTTGAAACTTGTTAGCCATAGACACGCATTTTAAAATATAAACATTTCGAAATTAAATAAAATATTTGTATTTAAATAAATAAATAAATTTAAACTTTTACAGTTAGTGTATATTTTGTACTTTTTTAATATCGCCATCAGAAAATGGAAATCATTACGCCTTCCTGTTTGTGCATTTATAAAAAGTTACTTTTTTCTTTTAAGATATCTCTAAAATGCCGCTTTGTTTATTGCAACAGAAAAAAAAAACTTAATTAAATTGAAATGTAAATATGATATTCTGTACAGCATCCATTGGATGAGTCTCATTAAGTGTTAAAAAATTACGATATTAGTAGAATTTTAAAATTAATGATCATCTTAGAATAACTAAGATTTCCTTTTTCAACATATAACTTGATTCTCAATAACTGGGGGATTATTTGTGCTAAATATTTTTTTTAATTTTCTAGACAAAGGTTTGACTTTTTTTAATGTTTTACAATTATCATCAGGGACCGTCGTTTTTTTGGGGTACATATGTGGAATTTGGGCCATTTCTCACCACGCTGGCCTAATGCGGGTTGATGGGAGCTAGAGCCTCGTTTGTTGATTAGCAGGCTGCACCACGAGCAGGTCAGGTTGGTTTGGATCCCCTGAGTTGCCCGTGACCCCTTACACCCCTTTTACACTGACTGTCATAAAATTAGAACTAATTAAAAAAATGGTTGAGATCAAATAATGGCCGGACGGTGAAATATTTCTATTTATGTAAAAATATTTCACCCTTTCGCTGTTTTAAAAATAAGTGTAAAATACCTTTTTAAAGTATAATATAAATATCTTTAAAAGTTACTTCGTTATGAACTATTTTTGTTAATTTTTGTATTTATATCAGTGGCTGGGAGGTGAAAGTGCGTTTCATGTAATGTCTAATACAATTTTTTTTTTGTATTAACTTGTTGATTTATATGATCCTGCTGCACAGCATTCTGCATATAGTCTTTCCATAGTTATTAAAAAAATTGTTTTAGCTATTAATATTAAAAAAAGGAATTGTCTATGGCACTCTTATTCTCTATAGTTTTAGTGGTTTATTTATATAAATTAACAGCCCTTGTATTATTCTCATTTCTGGGACTTGTAGCCTTTTCTCACAGTGAGTGTCTTTCATGAAAATGTCACTTTTTGTGTTATAAAAAAAAAAAACTATATCTCCCAGTTACAGATAACATTAACAAATAGCCAACAGCTAAAATTTGTTTATATAATACTGTGCAGATATTGTAAATAAAATAACTTCGTGAAGTCATTTATTTCTGTGACTGCAGACCGTGTCATCTTTTATTATCAAAAAAAAAAACGTATACCTCAAACACAAATTACAGAACTAAAGAAAAGAATAGATATTATTTTTTTTTGGTATTAGATTTTTTTTGCGGGGTTGGCAGGGTTAGGTAAAGTTATGCTGCTAACTAAACGACCTTGAAGAGGACAAAAGCTGGACGTCGTTTCCTGCTATTGGTACGACTCACAATCGTAGAGACTGCATAAGACAGACTCCTGGACGAGCTAGCCCGGCGTTAGAGAGGCTGCGGTTGTGTTCCGAAAAGAGAACTCGTGACCTCTCCAAAGACTGAAGATGACCACCATAGTTTTAGTGGTTAAAAATCTCCACATAACTAAAAAAAGAAATCATCTCTTATTTATTCTTTAGTGTAATAGTTCATGTTTAATATTTTTTTTAATACAACTTTTTTTTTCAAGGACGCGCGGAGACGGGTGCGACGTTCACCTGATGGTAATTGATACGCCTGCTCATGACGTGGCGCTAGTTGAGATGGTATTCTAAGCACCACATTGCGTTCATCGCCTTAAGACAAGATGTTAAGTCTCTACTCCAGGTAATTTCACTAGCTACAGCGCCTTTCAAACTGGAACAATAAAGCTAGTTTGAATGATATACACAGCACTATGTTGTGCTCGTCGCCGTGAGACATAAGATTTGTTTATAACGTTTATAAAATTTTGAGTCTCGTTACTCCAGTAGTTTCACCAGCTAGGACAGCCCTTTTTGAACACAGTAATATTTGCATACTACTGTTTGTTGGCAGGAATAAGAGAAGCGGTGGTACTCAGCCAGACAGTCTCCGTCAACAGTTATCTACCACCAGTAATATACTCGTCCTGCCTTATTTTGGTCAAAGTAACTTTGTATCACCGCTGTCAAATAATTAAATCAATTGTATATAATAAAACCTGACTTACTGCGGAACCCTAATTTTGTTTTTAAATTAAAGTAATCAAAAACCGGTGCAAACGTTTCAGAGGTAACAGGTAAGAAACTGACATACCAAAAAATTAAAGTAATTTTTTTTTAATTGTTCACGAAAATTAAGTGTTAACTTTGATTTTGATGTTACTAAAAGAAAACATCGATTTTATTTGTTCGTATAGGTACTTGTTTGTTGCATGATAACATAATTATGAGCCTAACAATATCGAGTCTTGTGTATATAATAATAGGGCCGTTCAAGTATTACGTAAGCAGATTTATTACAATTATTCACCCCCCCTTTCCCCTTGTCAGCAAAAGTAAGCAAAGCTCTGACCCACCCCCTCTCTCGTGCTAACGTAAACATTGGTATATGAATTTTTCTGCTAATGTATTCTAATTTTTTTAATAATTCATGAACAGCAGTTATAATTGTAGATATAAGAATATTAGCTGAGGATGGAGCACTCTAACGCACATCATATTCATTTAAATAAACTTTATTGGCACGGAATTCAACATAGAGTACGAGGGCGGTTCAATAACTAAATAACCCGTGTTAGAAATGAAGACTCCTGTTTTTTTAATTTATTATTTTTTCAACGTCTCCACTATTTTTTTAACCTCTTCAAAAAATACGAATTGCTGAACTCTCCAAAATACGCTTATATCTTACCGATGATTTCCTGATTTGAACAATTGAGACAATTCTTCATGTTAGGGAACAAGAAGTTGCAGGGAGTCAGATCGGGTGAATACGGAGGGTGCGGCAGCAATTCATGCAATTTGGCAGCGACAACTCCGGATAAATCGTGGTGAAACATCACCTTTTTTGTCGCCAAATGCGGCCGTATCTTCTTCAATTTTTTGTCGAAGCGGTCCAATAACTTACTGTAGTATTGTCCAGTGATCTCTGCTAACACAACTGCATACTCGAAATTGGATCTTTCTAAATGTTCATTAATCGTTACGCCATGTTCTTTTAAATGAAAGCCAAAATGGTCATGAGGCAATATCAAACCAGTCAGTTCCCGACTAAGAGGACTTATTCGGCGCTCTACTCTGTTACACACACTTCTACCAGGAGCATTGGTAGCTAAAAACAATACATCGTGATCATGTTGCTTAAAGTTTTTTTTTATTTCTGGATTTTCATGACAAATATCTTCTAACTTTCTTTTCATACCATCTCTGTGTTTTGTTGTGTTTCGTTGTTTTTAATTCTTAGCGCAACTGTTCATCAACTTCAACAAGGCTTAGCAATCTTATTTTTCATAGCTTCTTGAGTTCTGAGGTTCTGCTCTCGGCTGTTTGTTTGTATTTTGTGGGTTTTCACATTGCTGATGTTATTCCGCTCTGGCTTTCATATCGTCTTCTTCCTGTTCTTTAGAATTTGTAGGTAGCTGTATAATTTGTGATTTTTCTACAGGCTTGCAGGTATTTGTTGCCTAAAAAGGAAAAAAACCTATAGGCACTGCTAATGATTTTATTAAGCTAAAAAAACATAAAGGTGTGGCGAATAGGTCCAGTACATAGTATAATGAATACATTTAATATGTTTATTTTACTTAAACATGGAGAAATTATATCCGCAGTTTCATACATCGATCGATCGATCATTGAGATTAGTCAGTAAGGGTATGATACTTTTATAGTTACAAGACAGCCTGCCTTCCTTAACCTTGTGAAAAAAATTCTGTACATTTTGTAAAAGGAAAACGATTAATCAACTCAAAACACTTTTTCGCCAAACGATCCTATTTCTTATTGCAATCAAAATACTATTTTAGTCCACATAAAAAACTGCATTCAAAAGATTATTCAAAAGCCACTGCCGGAAATCGAACCTCATCAATTACAAAAAAATTAACAACCTGTATTTTTGTGACCAATCAACGGTGTCTATCATAAGGAATAAATACTATCTAATGAACATTACCTCTGAAATTTAAGGTAGGCCATAATATCTGCTAGTCACTGAACGTCTAAATTATTGTTTTCTTTACAATATGTAAGGAGAAAGTTTTTGGCGATTTCTAACATTTCTGGTGTAGTTGTAATATTTACAGTACTTATACCTAAAATGTTTTCATCAGTCACCTTGGGCCGAAAACGTAATAGATTAGATTTATTTTTAGTCGCTGCTCGCAATTCTTCCTCAATTCTCTTAGAGACAATAATATCAAGTTCCTTGTCGGACTTTGCTTTTCTGTACATTTTGTATTTGTATGAGTTTTTTTAAAATTTTAGATAAATTTTTGGTATAACTTGGATTTGTCTATTTGAAACGACATCTTAAACAATCCAACTGGCGAAATTGGATCAACGGTAACACAAACATTAACTTGTTTTGCTTACAACACGTCAATTTGCCAATGGTGCCGAAACGAAACATATTTAGATTGACGGAAGAAACTTACACAAGTGAATAGCGCGCGATAATTCACCTACTCGGTGCCAAGCGAGTACCTAAACGTATTCATTATTTATGGGAATCCCCAAAAATGCGTTTCGTTTTCAAGCATAGACTATGTATAGGTTGGCAATATCTGTAAAATTTAAATAACTACTACTGACGTAATCACCATCTAGACCCCCCCCCCCCACCCCTATGTCATCAAAAATAAGCAAAACGAAAACTCCTCCCATAGTGCTTCCCTATAGTGCTTACGTAATACTTGGACGGCCCCTAAGTGACAGAACAGACTGCGGTGGTATCCAGTTCCTAGACGGTCTCCGGCAACAAAGACCTACAACCAAAACTTCCTTAACATATTGTATATCAAGACGACGAGCGCAATGTGGTGCAGTATATATCATCCTAACTACCGTCGCTTTATTATAAAAGTCACTCGCCATCACATGAATTTTCTACTTGTGTATTCATAAAATAAATGGTTAAATAATGTTAATGTGTCATCATAAAGTTGTTTGATGTACTTCAGCGCCATCTAGTGCTGAATTATAATAAAGGGATTAACACAGAATATACATATATATTTACAGAATATATTTTTGTATGTATATATACAAAATAAATATATTTTTAAATATATATACATATAATAAATAAGTGATATCCAAATACTCATCGATTCATCACGAGATCTCCGAAAGTACTAGACGTGGACTCAAAATTTGGTAAAGTTATTGCTTCTGCCATTTAGAGGTCGACTAAGAATGTATTTTCGAAAATTCCTTCCCCAAACTTAGGGGTTTGGTCATGCCAGCGAAGCCGGCCGGAATCAGCTAGTAATGATGTTAATCTCACCAGGGTTATAATCTCAGAAAGAGAGAACAGTTAAATGCAGTTGCAGTAATGTAAAGGTGATGATGTTCATGTGATTGTTGGTGGTGGTATGATTTTGATTTTATTTTCACTTACTATCTCTTAAATCACTATTCATGTTGTGTTCATTTATTATTAGAGGGTGCACAACAACTCACGAGACTCAAGCTAACTTCACCTGCTCCTGGTATATCCTACTGATCAATAAACGGGGTTTGGCTCCCACCGACCTTCCTTGAGCCAGCTTGGGAGGAAAGCCCAAATCCATCCGTATGAACATTTATAAAAGACGACTGCTAGTGCTTGGCGGTACCAGAGCCCATGCTGACTGTGACCAACGATCTGATGAAGATCGCGTGAAGCAGCTGGATGCGGGCAGAGTAAGATCGATCGACATGGAGATTTTTGGAGGATTGAAGGCATATCTCAAACAGTGGACGTCCATCGGCTGATGATGATGACGACGAATGATAATATTATATACACATGTACATTTATGTCAAGTTTTTATTGTTATCTCAGCTGATGATAAAAAAAAACATTTGTTAGTGAAAAAAAACATTACTTTAACTAATGTAACACATCGCTCGGTACTTGGCTTATCGAGTTCGTTAACTTGCGCTTATCGCTTCCTGACGTCAGCCAATCCGCGAAGATAAAATTGATTACCTGCTTGCTAATGGCAACGGGACGACGCCGCTCTACCTCCGTTTTACCGATGGTAAGGGTTTGACGCTACACAGCATCCAATTCAGATCTGATCTACTAGTATACCAACAATTGCGAAGAGAAGAGCAGTTGATTTAACTGATAGTAGGTCTCTGTTGCCGAAGACCGTCTAGGTATTACCGTAGCTCCTATCGCAGCTGATAAACAAAAATTCCTATGTTCCGGGTTAAGAGGCGCTGTAGCTAATGTAATACTCAACATTTTATGTTTTTTTTTTTATTTAATTAAGCGACCAGACTAGCGGGACGTTTATGATAAGTGATACGATTGTCCATAATATGCCGGTAGTTATGATGATACAATGCAACACATTGCGTCTCGTTGCCTGAGACATGAGATGGTGATTCTCGTTACCCCAGTAATTATAGGATGTCAAGGAGACAACCGCAATGTGGTGCAGTGCATACCATCCTAAATAACGCCACGTTGTTATGAGCAGGCGTATCACTTACCATCAATTGAAAAAAAATATTAATAGAGTCGAACTGAAAACCGTCAAGCCGGTAGACTGGGGCCCTGCCACTGTGCAGTGTCTGCAATAATAAATATAACAATAAAATCAAATTAGCGATTGCGGCGCGGCGTCGGCTGCCGGCCGCCGGCGAGGTGAACACACTGGCCCCCACCACTGCTCGAGACAATGCACTGTAAGGGCGCGTTGGTGACCCCTCTTTGTTTTCCCAATGTCCTCAGTTCGACGCGCAAGGGCGCTTATTAGGGGTACATTAAGCGAATTGACCTTTGTTACCACTTCGCAATATTTTGCCAAGTTTGCCATTTCATGAACGTAAAGATTGATATTTTGTTAATTATAAAGGATGATGATGGATGCGGGCAGCGCAGGATCTCCTTGGGTGAGGCATGTGTCCAGCAGTGGACGTCTGTCCGCTGATGATGATTATAAAAACAAGCACTTGATTGCGAACCCATCAGATGACTAAGCATAGTGATGAGTAAAATTCTTCTTTTTTGCAAGACCAAGACCAAAACTACATTTACACGAGCAAGACTAAAACCAACACCGAATGAACCAGACCAAGACAGACCTATATAATATGAACATATGGTTTTCTTTTGGAAACTAAATATTTAATATATTATAAGACTGAATATCGAAGACGAAGACCGAGACTACAAGAATTTAGCAAGATCTAGACCAAACAGGCAAGACCAATACCATTACCAAAATTGACCTAGCCTTCAAAATAAATCAAATCATTTTTGCAGGAATATGGTCTAAAAAATAGTTTTTTTTTACAATGAAACGACAAGACCAGCGGGACGTTGACTTGATGATAAGTGATATGTCCGCCCATAACAACAAGGCTATAAGAACAAAGCTAGTTAGAATGATATACAGCACCACATTGCACTCGTCACCTGTGTTCACGGGGCACGGGGTATTCTCCAAGTACTTCCACAGGTTCATACTCAAGGAGAATCCCTCGTGGTTTTGTGATCCCGCGGAGGACCAGACCGTGGTGCAAATTGGCACCTACTGTCCCTTGTACGGGAGACAAAGAGCAGACTCCGAATTAAAATCAAGAAGGAAAGTAAATATAGAAGCTATTGTCACTGTATTTGTAGTTGTAAAATTTTCCTGAAATTCTGCAGAGTGGGCATAGAGAAGACAGTTAAGTAATTACACTAGCTACAGCATCCTTCAAACCGGAACACAGTACTGTTTCTCGGCTGCAATAGACGCTGCGGTGGTACTTAGACGGTCACCGACGATAGAGACCTACCACTAGAGTATGGTTAGCTTTTTAATATCTATGAGACTATCTTGATCTAAGATGGAGCTGCATGTAAGAGGTTAAATTTGTTTTTTTTTTTTTTTGGTATATTTAATAAATAAATACAGACGAACAATATATAAATAAACAATTAAATATTATAGCATCGTTTAAATGTTTATATACGATGATACGAAATAACCGCGTTGTGTGAGGTCAGTAACTTTCAAGTTTAAATATAAACAACCAATTAACATAACTGTCGGGCTCCAATAAATAAGACTAACAATGATTTTATTATATCAAGAATATTATTGTTTTTTTTTATTCAACTAAGCGACCAGACGAGCTGGACGTTCACCTGATAGTAAGTGATACGCCCGCCCATAACAACATAGCACTAGTTACAATAGCGGCCATTACATCACATTACGCTCGTCAGCTGAGAGATTACATGTTGAGTCTCATTACCCCAGTAATATTACTAGCTACAGCGCCTTTCAATCCGGAATACAGTAATGTTTGAACACTACCTTTAGTCGGCTGTAATAGGAACTGTGTTGGTATCTAACTATACGGTGCAGCAACAGAGATCTACCACCAGTAAAACATGAAGCATGATTTAGATTATTGTAGTAAGTGCTGCATATTAAAACATTATTAGTAGTAAAATGAATATCATCATCAGCGGATGGTCGTCCACTGCTGGACATAGGCCCCAAAGATCCCAACATGGATCGATCCTGTCGTTGGGCACCAGAGGCCGTCGTTTGTACGGGTTCATATGGTGGGAACTTAAGGCAGTTCCCACCAAGCTGGCCGAATGCGGGTTGGCGGAAGCTAGAGTCACGTTTGTTGATTAACAGGATGCACCACGAGCAGGTAAGGTCGGCTTGGTTTCCGTGAGTTGTTGAGCGGGACCCCTTACACCAAAATTATTATACTGAACTGTATTAAAACCAATTAATTTAACATGTTTGCGCGGAACTCTAAAACTTTTAAAAAAGCAATGGCGTCTGTTACAAAAAGAACCAGTTGTTCATATTTGTGTAGAAACACTGTTTTTTTTTTGTTGATAATAATAATAATGTATAGAGAAAGAAAATATACACTACTAAGTGCATTTTCTGCTTAGTTCAATAAGTAGCTGATCGTATAAAAAAAACATTTTTTTTTTAATTTCCTATTAAAATCAACATCGAGTTTACATGCGCCCCGTGCGGTGCCGTATGCATAGAGGGCGCGTGCGATCTAGCGGAAATATCCGCGGAAAGAAATACTTTTTTTTTAGTCGACTCAATAGGGTGTCCAGCAGTCCAACATTCGTACTATTCATTAATCGAATAACAGGCATGAAGTTCAGCCGTTCAAACACTATGTCTCTGTCTTCAGACAAAGACGCCAGTTAGGACGATATACACACCATTATTCTTTTACCCCAGTAATACAACGCCCTTCAAACCAGAACAGAATAAGAGCTGATTTGGTAACTAGTCGGTTAAGGACGACAGAGATTTACCACCAGTAAAGCAGTAACCTAATTAAAGAAAAATTGTTTTAGGTTGCCGTACGTCTGCTTGAATCCTTCCTAAGCAGCTTGAAGGTCCAGCATCACATTGGTATTGATCATTAACTAAGAGATATTTATAGTGCTTGCCTCATTGATATGTTGTAGTGCTTCTGTGACTCTTGGAATACGGAAGACCTAAGTTCGATTTCTAGGTCTCTTCGTTTTCATCTCGTCTCTACGTTTGAGTTTCTCATCATCATGTCCCATGTTGCAAAACTACCGCCCTTCCTTTTTCGGTGTCTTAGAAAGATGTTTCCGGGATGAAATCAGGGTTATGTAGGAATCAACCTTAAAACCTCTCCAGTTGTGTCAATACTACATTCAGGCTGTCAACAGGCTTTACCATTTTATCTCAAACCAAATCATACAAAATTGGTCAATCTATAAGTTTTTTTTATACAAATAATATTCAAAACGATTATTAAGGAAAAATATATTTTTTTTATACTTACAGTTGGCAACCCTAAGTGTGAACGCTTCCTATATTTCCTGATATAAATATGACGGCTCATTAAATTCGACTGAGCTTGTATGAGAGTACCGTTCCTACGCAGAGCGCGGACCATTATTCACCACGCTTCGCCGGAGACGGTACATTACCTTCTATTTACCTGCATAAATCCCACTGCTGGGACTGGGCTAACATTGGACATACTTTTGACAATTACATACAATCGAATTTAATTAAAAATATACAAAGTAATGACGCTGGTTTACTAGTGATAGGTCTCTGTTGGCGGAGACCGTCTAGGTAGATACAACCGTATCGTCTATTCCTTCCGACAAATAGTGATGTGTTCTGGCTTGAAGGGCGTTGTAGCTGGTGTAATTACTGGGGTAACGAGACTCATATCTCGGGCGACGAGCGCAATATGTTTCACTACATATTATCTTAACCAGCGCCACGTTGTTATGGACGGGCGTATCACTTACCATCAGGTGAACGTCCCACTCTTCTCGTCCCAGTAGACGCTTTTAAAGATGAGGAAAATTTTGGATTTGTTTTTCGGTAGTTTTAGAATTACTCCAGAACTGAACATGAAAAAAATTATTGATTATGATCAGATCTAAAAACTGGACCCTTGAAGCTACAATTTATAGTTTCTTTGTTTGCTGTAGGATACCCAAAAACTTGGATTTTTTTTATCCTTTAATTTCTATGAATAGTGTATATTTAACCACTCTTACAATATATGATAGTGCGCAAACATTATTTTGGTTCGGTTTGAAGGGCGCTGCAGCTAGTGAAAAGAACTGGGGTAATGCTACAATATTTTATGTCTCAAGGCGACGAGTACATTGCAGTGCTGTGTATATCATCATCACTTACAATCAGGTGAACATCTCATCGAAAAAGTATTATATGTAATCTTATGTACTATATTGCACCCTTACTTTAGATCACTCCTCAACCCTGTGGTAGAGGGTAAGACAGCCCTTTGGGATTAAATCCGCCGTTTAATAGACCTTTTTTATGTGTCTATATATATATATATATATATTTTAATTTCTACTAATACTAAGTTAAGTATAAGTGTGTTACTTGAAATGGTTGTAAGAGGTCCCGCGCAATAAGTCGCGGGACCCAAGCTCACATCACCTGTTCGTGGTGCACCATGCTGATCACCAAACGAGGCTCTGACTCCCATCAAACCGCATTGGGCCAAAGTGGTGGGAAATGGCCTAAGTCCATCCATATGAGTCCCCACCAACGAAGGTCCCTGTTGCCCGGCGATGCGAGCAACGCAGGACTGGTCGATGTGGGGATCTTCGGGGAAGGTTTAAGACCAGTTGTGTACGTCTATCGGCTGCTGATGATGATGTGTGACTTGAATACTCCATTAACCTGCCGGTATCGGTTATCTCCAAGGCTACATTCCAAGTACGAATCGCGTAATATCATTTCTTTAGCTTTATCAGATGCTATGCGATAAGTATAATCTCGGCAAACGGTGAGGTGTGATGCGACGGCGCTGGTGATTCGCGGCCGCTGACGTCAGCGATGATTCAGCCGATCCCCGATCAGCGTCCGGACTCGTCAATCCGTGGGAAGATTTATAATTGCCCACCGATGGACCGATCGGCGATAGCTTACAGCTCGACGCCGACGACTGACGCGAACCGAACAGAGTTTACGATCGTCCATGAAAATGTTTAAACGAACATTCCTCGACGAACTTGTTCTGAGCAATTACTTTGATAACAGCAACATCCGGTAACGGAAGCAGGTTCTACAATTTGTGTACACTCGTCAGTTTTGACTTATATTGAAAAGGTAACGTTTTTTATTCTACGAGGCAACAAGCGGGATGTTCTCCTGATGGTAAGTGAAACGCCTGCCTGGTGTTAGTTAGGATGTTATGCTCTGCATCATATTGTGGTCGTGGCCTTGAGACAGGACATTGAGACTCATTACTTCCGTAATTACACTAACAACAGCACTCTTCAATTCGGACGACAGTAGTGTTTGCACTGGTGTTTGGCGGCGGAAATAGGAGCTGCGATGGTTCCTAGACCATCTGAGGCAAGAGAAACCTACCACCAACCAATTTTTAGAAAGATACCCTGTTGGGTTTATGGTTATGTTGGTCCTCAGCATATGGAGATACCACAGATATTCCTTCGGAACACAATCATGGTCTCCAACGCTTTGCTGCGATGATCTCTCCCCAATTATGCTTCATTTAGTACTCAAGCGTAATCTGTACTAATCTAGATGTTCTACTTTGTCGGTGTCACTCTTGGCGGAGTGGTAGTGGTCATCATTTCAGGTGTTTGTGGCAAGCTTGACAATACGCCGCCACTCTCCGCTTCTCGAACATTCCAGGCTTCATCCTTGATCCCTGAGTAACAAAATTAGTCGTCTAACTTGTTTTTTTTTCTCAATCAATTCTTTTCCTTGTTGAGTATTTTCTTTTTAATTTCTTGTTTCATTCTCTGTTTTCTAAACACACTTCATTCTATACTATCAAAACTAACCACTCTTTAGCATTACATTACTTGCCTCTTTCTCTCTCTCTCTCTCTTTCTATCCTCATTCATTATATTCCTATAAATTATACATTACGTCATTTTTCTTTTACACTTTTTATTATAATACATTTGTGTCCTTTCATTTGCGTATCTCTACTTACTTACTTTACTCTACTTACTCCACTTACTCTTACTCTTGCCGTGTATTATTTAGGATCTGATGGAAATGAACCGGCAAGTCGCCGATCCAGTTTGATCCGTCTACCTGACACGGATAAAGTTTATACATAACCAAAAATTATTCATATTGTCGGACTACCCGCTATAGTATACTCACTGGTACATATTCGTACACGCTCGTGTTTCGATATTGTATGGCATCAGCAAAGAGGGCCATCGAAACCGGATATCAAGCATTTTACACAGGTATTAATGATCATGAAGAAATACCGCGTTGTAAGTACTACTGTTGGTTTTTCTTCAATTGATGTAATGAAATCTGCGCAGGCGCATAGACGCGAGATATCAATATTTTTTTTAACATTCAGATATATACTAGTTATTAAATTACTAATGTATTATAAAATACAGTAAAGAAAAACATAGCGAGTATAGTAGACATGTTCCAGTACTTCATAATTTACTGGTGGTAGTGTCTCTGTTGCTACAGACCGTCTAGGTAGGTACCACCGCAGCAGTCGCACCGCAACAATTGCAGTCGACAAACAGTGCAAACATTACTGTATTACGGTTTGAAGGGCGCTGTAGCTAGTGTAATTACTGGTATAACGAGACTTAACATCTTATGTATAATATCCTAACTAGCGCCATGTTGTTATAGTCAAGCGTATCACTTACCATCATCACCTGCATTTAGTCAGTGTTGAGGATATATTCTCCTGACCTCTTTTGAGAGCAGGCCTCTAATCCCAGCAGTGGGAATATTAAGAGGGCTATTTAAATTTGAATACAGGTCTGGAATTTTAATTATTAATTAATGCCTAATTGTGTATTTTTTTATGTAAGATTCATCTAGGTTATGTTGATATACATATGTTTGGTATATTAAGCAAAATACTATTAATAATAAAAAAACCTGCATTATTTATAGTGTAACGAATTTTTTTTCTTTATTAACTATTTATTTATTTTTCTACTTACTTATTTTTTTACTTTGATGTCAACTTAATCTAGATTTTGTGATAATGCGCAGCGTCACGGCGCACCGGTGAATGATGTTCCTTTACATTAATAGGGACTTTGGTGTCGATGGCGGTTAAGATGGGGGTTCTCATCGCCTTCCAAACGACCATGAGGAGGACGATGGCTGGTCGTGGTCTACGGTCATTGAAGTACTCACGAGGCTGGTAAGACTATCCTAGCAAAGCGTTGGCGCGGCCGCGGTTGAGTTCCGAACGGGGATCCCGTGACTTCTCCAAACGCCGAAGTTGATCACGGCAGAGGTTTTATTGGGTAAAAATCTCCACATCTTCCCCTCAGAAGACAGAGTATCTGTTCAAAGATTTCCTCCACAAAAACAAAAATAAAATTATAATGTTATCGTCATTACATGTATCTTGTTCTGTAGTATTTTTAAGAGTATACATTGTTAATCTTCTTCATCTTAGCATTTGTTCCGTCTCACTACAGGGTCTGATTTCTTACTTCTTTCACACCACGTCGCTCCATTCTGGACGCTTTCTTTGAGATGACATCTTATCATACCTTTTGTCACTACACTAGCCATCGTTTCACGGTTGACTAATACACTCTTCAGAATGATAGAAGAAAGTCAGGTTATTTGAAACGGGAGGTATACCTCCTGCAGCCGGCGGTGGTTAGGATGATCTTACTGCCACTAATCCAGTTGTCAACAGTTATTATACTGTAACAATGAAGTGAATTAGTTACTGCAGAACTGTTTTGTTATATTAACCCAGTTAAAGGGTAGCGGGCAAGGATTCTGATGATGATCTCTATCACCTACACTTCGGGAGATCGTAATGTATCCTTAATAAACATTATGGTGGGTTAGTGCGAATTCTAAAGGTAGAATTATGTTAAATCAGCAATTGAATTCTTTTATAAACTAGTCTATTACTTGATGATGATGATTGAGGATTCATCATCACCCTACGGATGAGGGGATTATGTTTTAAATATAATCAATCGTCCTGATTTGCCGCTTACTGATCTTAAAGCCTGTTGCAAATGCAGCGGCAAATCGACGACTTGAACCGGCTGCCTCGCACGGATGAGATTTATTCAATAAAACTAAAATAACTTAAGTCGTTGGGTAACCGGTAATAGTGCACTAATTCGTGCACATTCATTGTTGTCTTACAGTAAAGTCCTTTAACGTGTAATCGCATCTTTACTTTAATTCGGGTGTCCCCAACAGTGAATGCCGTAGAGGCCGCGCCGTGGGGGGGTCGCCGGCGGCCGTGGCAACGTGTGGGGGGTGTGTGGGACGGGAGAGCCGCAGATTCGCGAGGAGGCTTCCGCGGGCGGGGTCAGCGACCTCGCCCCCCGCGCGGCGGCGAGCGGGCGCGCCAATGTCAGGGCCGGTGCAGCGGTCAGCTGACGTCTGGCGGCGCGCGGGGGCCGCGGCTCCCACTGCGAGGTGCAGTCGACTACCGAGCCTCGATGGGGACGCACGTCTCCGCTCCGCGGCGCGCTATTAATAGGAGCAGGCGGCGGCGTCGCGCGCTACTCCGGCGCCGGGGCTGTCCTCACCGAGTCAGGTACCTGAAGTAGCGCGCGGTGCCGCCGCTACGGCGTCGCGAGCTCAGCCCGTCCAGCAGCACCCGGCCGCCGCACGCCCATTGTACTTCATCAGGTGCTCTGGTGATGATCGTTCCAGGCGCTTGTTGGAGTACACTTACCGTGTCGGCGGCTCTCATCTCGAGGCAGTGGTGGTGGTTGCGGCAGCGGCGGCGCAGCGCGGCACGTGTCCGGGGCACGTGGTGACGCTCGGGGCGCCGGTACGTAGACCCCGTGGGCGACGAGGAACGGTGAGTCACGGCGGTTGACGACCGCTCACCCCCGCCTCCCTCTCCGCACCCTCGCTAATTCCGCGCGCACGCAAATATCATATTTGCATTGGTCATCGAACTCCTAAAGATTGATCTTAACAAAGGCAGCTGAAACTGGTTTCGGTGTATTTTTCGTCGCCACCGCCACCGCCGCCGCCGCCGGCGCCGTGCCCCGCGGGCCGCTGCGAGCTGCGGGAGGTGGCCGCGCGCCGCCGGACCTGGATGGGGAGATGTGTGTGTTCATTTGACGAAACGTGTCCGGCCGCCGCGCGCGCGCTGTCAACACAATGGTCGCAGAACAAAGCGGGCCGGGAGCGGGCCGGGCGCGCACCGCGCCGCGCTGCACGGTGTACGCAGTAACACCCGTGTACACCAGACCGTTTCATCAACAATTTAACCTAACGCCGATGGCTTCATTGCTCGTCGGCTGAACCGCTACCACTTGCACTCGGGCCGTTTCACTTTCGCGTTTGTATTTCATCACTTCGCGAGCACGCGCGCGCATGCGCTTATCGCCGTTTGCACTGTAAGCCGCCGCGATAAAGATAAATTTTGTCCGAAATGTTAAAACTATGATATAACGCAAAACCGGCCAATAAAAAAACACAAGTCTCGGCCGGATGGTTCACCGGCATGCCGCCGATTGTCCCATTCGAGGCATCACTTCCTCGTGGTTAAGTGTAAATGTGTCGAGTGACTTTGGCAGACTGTTCTTTGATGACGCTGGCTTGCTTTGACCGACTCGTACAGCTCATGATATATTGGCTCGCAGTACTGAACTGTACGACCATGTGTAAACAGTGTCCATTATTTATTGACATATAGCCCACAGAATGCTGCATTCGCGAACTCCGACTCCGCGACCCGAAGAACATCGGTTCAATGATCAGATTCTGCTTTGCTAACTTCATTAACTTACAGAATGGCCGTCGCCGCCATTATTACACTTGTTATTAACCACACGAGTTGGTATATGTATTGGATTTACATGGATATAAAACCAGAATATTAATTATATATTCAGATCATACTTTAATGATTCTGCGCCTGGTGGTTATTAGAGACTGCGATAATTCTCTGCTCGTCCATTATGTGAAATTGCTTGAAGTATTAAAAAAAAATATATAGCCATATTATCGCGGTTGGTTCTGGGAGGTTGAGTCACCCGGTGAACGGTCTTGCAGAGATTTCTAATTCAGCCTTAGATTTCGGCCTCGCTTGCGTCCGTCCATTACTGAGAAATTTTGGGCCGTGCAATTTGTTTGAGGAAATTCGTGTCAAAACTAATTCTGACACAGATTTCCACTTAAAACATAAATTTTCTTTTTCTTAAATACATTCTATGTAATAATTTCATTATTAATACTCTCTCATACGTAACTATATTAAATTTTTTAAATATTTGTAATTTAAACAACGGACAGTCTTAAAAGGAGTCTTGTTAGAATTATCTTCTTTAATATCGTTATTGTTTATATTTTTAAACCCCAATATTCAATTACTTGGCGATTGTTTTAAATTTGTAATCAAGACGAAAAATATCACAATTATTGGAAAAAAAAAAAACAATTATCTATATTAGCTGTTCAAAGAAATGGGGGCGTTGTTGTTACAAACGATGTACCCTGGTGTTATCAATAGCGAAATATTCACAGCAGTATAAACAATTAATATTGTTATAAATATATATGTTTATTTATATATTGTATCACTTATATATGCAATTTGAAACTGACGTTTCAAAGATAGCTTCCATGTACATGCGTCTTCCGCCAACCTGCACTTGGCCGGCGTGGTGGAAAGCCTGGAAAGACTCTATCTCCTTGTGAGAGATCTTGACTATCTAAAAACGGAAATAAAGATCATTTGCTTTAGATTGCAACCGTCAAAGAATCACAGTTAAACAGACGCATATAGCTGTGCGACAATGTTGCTGTGGAGATGAAGATCTAATTACTAGTAATTAAACAATAGCATGGTAACAATATTCATCATTTATTGCAAATGTCAATATACATATAAACTAATCAACATTTGCATTAGTTGAAAACATGTTATCTATTGTAAAGTTGCTATCAATTATATCCTTAATTAAAAAGGAATACAAATTACATACATATACTACGTTATATATATTAAATAAAAATCTCCTTTTAATAAATTAAACAGGCTAAACTTTTAAATATTCAAGGATTTCCTATAAAAAGAATTAATCTAAAGTATTAACTAAATATAGCCTTTCATTGAATTGTCTATGTTTATAGGGATGTTTATAGTTGCTTATATATATATATATATATATATATATATATTAATGTTTAAAAGTTGATAATTTATAGGCGGTGTAAGGCTTCCCACACAACAACTTCGGGATACAAGCCAACCTCAATTGCTGGTGGTGCACCATGCTGATTAACAAACGAGGCTCTGAAGCCCACGAATCTGTATTAAGGCAGCATAGTGGGATATAGCCCAAATCCACCCATATAAATCCCCTATCAAGGTGGGAAACTAGGCGAAACCTGTGTCCAGCAGTAGACGTCCATCGGCTGGTGATGATGATGATGATTTATTAAAAATAGCTTCATGCTTTATAATGGTATTCAATGTCGGAAATGTTATTATGATCAGTGATCAGCTGCCTAATACAATGTTATTTATACATTATACTTTTGACCTTCCTCAAAGTACTTAGATAATAATGGAAAAAAAAATTATACGAAATCTAAAGAAAGAAAAGAAAGAAAAACACATAATCGTATAGTGTTGCCAGTGCGTCACTTCTGGGACAAGGACCACCATCAAACACTTGTCCGTCTAAGTAGGTTCCGTAGCTCCCGTTCCCGCAGCCAAACGGTAGTGTGCAAACATTGCTGTGTTCCGGTTTGAAGGGCATTGTAGCTAGTGTAACTGGGGTAACGAGACTCCAAATCTTGTCTCTTGACGACGACCACAAAGATGGTGCAGTATATATCATCCTAACCAAAGCCACGTTGTTATTTATAGGCTGGCGTATTGTTTACCATCAAATAAACGTCTCACTCGTCTCGTTGCGTAGAATAAAAAAAAGAACAATTCACCGTTTACCATCAGGTGGGATCGAAGCCAAACGGCAGTACTATTTGGATAAAAAAAATTAAATACTTTATAATTATTTATACTAATATAAAAACTGTACGAGAAACATTAAGTAACTGTGATGACCTTTACATTATGATATTTCACATTACAATGCACCAAAGTCCAGCAGTGGGCAAGTAACGAATGTGATGACGATGTAAACTGTCTCTTTGTCACTATCCTTTCTAACTAAAGACAATAAGGAGGTGGAGGTTTGAATTATATTTAAACCTCCTTATCCTTTTATTTATAAGTGCCTTAAGGTTTGTTGAGTATATTTTAAGATTAACTCAAACCGAGGGATCACACTTTAATTGTTACTTATTATCTTTAATTATTATTACTTTATTATGTATTCATACAATTAAGTATATAATTTAATTGTCTTTGTTTTTTTGCTTGTCTGTACATTGTTCAATACACCGACGGACGGTTTTAGTTTTAAAGTATGAACACCAATTTTAGTACCTTCCCTGGATTTATTGGCGGTAATTATTTTTATGGTATATATCTGCCTGTAGGTTTAGCTTTAGATGTTAAGTTAATTAAAAATAAATAAATAAATAGCCTTGTCTTTCCCTTTATGAGTACCAGCAGTGGGATCATGTGCTATATATTTATCTTTATTTTATATCATCACATCGTATCGATTCACAGCAGGTTGGTCTCCACAACGCCTGTAACACAATAGTTTCCTTTTAAGGTTCTAGTTTAATTTTGAACCTAGTTATTTCTGTTGAAAACTAATGTTTAACCTCTTCTAAACCGTACAATATATATACATATATATATATTAAATAGTAAGTAATAAGTTTATTGACTTCATACTCCTCGCAGCTTCTCGATAAGGCTGGCCATGCGAATTAACAATAACTAGTTATCATTCTAACTGGAATAAGGAAAAGGTCGAAGCTGAAGCAGTGTAAATATTCTGTCCTCATCATAAATATTAGTTTAGTTATAAACATTTTGTATTATTAAACCATAAACAGCATATTCTATAAATTTTATTACAATATAACTATCATACACTTATATAGACAAAAATGGGTATAGAAATTATATAGAAATCTCTTTTATATTGATTTATATATTATAAATGGTTTCTCTGCGTTTAATATATGAATTTAATATATATTTATTGGATAATCTATAACCTGTAGTACATATTTCCACCATTTCCAGGGTTCACTGGCAGAGAATACTTAAAAGCTAATATGATCTACTTCATCATTTCTAATACTAGAGATTGACTTGTGTCATTATGTTTATCAGCACATAGTAAAATACATATAAAAGGGATGAAATTGGACAATATGTATAAGGAATATTAAAAAAAAACTCTTTTTTTAGTTTACTTGTAAATTTTATATTATTATTTATTTTTAATTGTATACTTCTATCATTATTCCCTTTCGAATAACAGGGACAAAGGCAGTACAATTTCTGTTAAGTAGAAGACTTTAAGTATATTTCTACAGTTTCATTAAAAATAACTTATATTCATCACTTTATAACAAAATTAAATATAGTTGTAGTTACAGTCTCTTCTACTACTCTACTCTCTTCTTCATATGTATAGTTTAATTACAGATATATGTTAAATTATTGCATATTATTGATGTATAATTTTACATGGTTTTACATAATAATCTAATTCTTTACTTATTCAGTCTCACGTCAGCCGGTCTTTATATCTTAATTTTTAGGTTTCCTATAAATAATATGTAGATATATAAACAAATAAATTAATTTGCATTAAGCATTCGGTATAACTTGAAGTTACTTTGATATCTTTATTATGTAGCAAATCAAAGCGATAGATCAATAAATCCAACGGTGATTAATTCGATAGCAGATGATTGGATGTCAAGATTATTTTTTCATATTATTTTGAAAAGAAAACTATTTTAAAAAAGTTTATTAAAAACAGTTTATAATAATTATGTTTAATTCAGTAAGCAGAGAAACACCGAAAAATAAGAAATTAACATCCCTCTTGGCACCGACCCTTAAGTGATTGTTCTCAGTGTTTACTTAGAAATTGGCTGCCACTTAACTTTCAAGAACTTTTTCTTTCTAAAATAAATTGAAATAACGAATTTCATATTTATTATTAAAGTACTTAATAAAAAGCTTTTGATTTCCGGTTGCTTTTCATTTGATTTTAGTTATTATCTATGTTATACATATATATATATATATATATATAATAAAAATAGTTTTCTTTAGTTCGCCTATCAGGTGAAAACTAAGTTTTGAATAACGCAGATCTTTCATCATTGTGTTTCTAATTAACTTTTATAAATATTTTAATTTCGTGTTATTTATGCGGTTGCTATGGTAACGGTTGGTATAGAAAGTCATTTGCGGTTGCGATTGCTCTCAAGGAATATTTCAGACAAATTTCATGTGTAATTCTAAATTAGGTCCAACAAAGCTGGCGATGGATAGCTAGTATGTATATATAAATAAAATATAAAGAGTTTCAAAGTAAATAAGATAAGATATTAGAAAGTTAGAGAATAATACCTTTTCTGACCGTAATATAGAGTAAGATTTGAAACCCTGGCAACTCTATATGAAAGTCAATTTGTAAAATCCATTCTTAGCTGACCTCTTAATGGCAGAAGCAATATCTCTACCAAATTTTGAGTGCTTACGTCTAACAGTTTCAGAGATCGTGTGATGAGTCAGTGAATCTCTGGATATCTTCTACAGATGATCAATCCGTCTGACGGTAAGCAATTATTGAAGTCTGTAAATCATCAGGAGTTGCTGAATTTAATGGTAAGTTTCATTATATCCGATCATTGCTTTAACTAAAGCGCATTGCAAACTAAAACGTATCTTACTATTGCTTACCTGAAACAAACAGCTGTGATGAAGCCAGTATAGGCCATATGGTCGAAATCCAAGTTATTTTATTCACTTAGGTCACAAATTATTATTCGGACTATTAAGAACAGGACTAAAGTAAGCCCTGCTTGTTGTAGAAGGCGACTAAAAGGGTCTAGGAATTACGCGGGCTTTGAGGGTGGGACTTTTTATCGCTCAACAAGCGAAGCTGCCTAGGACAGCGTATGGCTCAGCGATGGTGCTCAGGGTTAGGCTCCTCCTCAGAGACGTGTAACACAAAGTGTAGAGAGGCACCGGTGCGTTCTATAAGATATCCCGGAGCTTCTCCGAATGCACTGATGCAGACCACCGAGAAGGTTTTAGCGAGTAAGAATCTCACATAATCCTGACTTCCCTCTCGACGCATGGTATCTTGAGATGTCCCCCGGAAAAAAAATGTTATGTCACCGTTATTATATGTATTTTGTTCTGTAGTATTTTTAATAGTATACATTGTTAATCTTCTTCTTCTTAGTATTGGTCCCGTCTTAAGACAGGGTCTGGTTTCTTACTTCTTTCACTCCACGTCGCTCCATTCTGGACGCTTTCTTTGAGATGACATCTTATCATATCTTTTGTCACTACACTCAGCGGTCATTAACAATTATGAATTTAACAAAACTAAGTGTAACTAATAATAATGTAAAGCTAAGCAAATAAATACAACGCTCGCTGTATATCTCCTTTTAATATATTCAGTACGACCACTTTGCATGGTGTAATATAGATAAGGCCGAAGTAAGAGACCGGGCAGTGACCTCAAGAATTCGGTAATTTAAGGTCTACGGCAGTATAAAAGTTTTAATGGTACCACAGTAGAACATTTTAAATGGACCATTTGCTTTAGCAAGTAAACGATGTTGATGTAAACACCTTACAACAGTTATTTAGAAAGCTTGCTTGAAAAAGATCTCACTTCATCTCCTAATTTTTCTGGTGGCAGGTCTCTGTTGCTGGATACCATTTAGGTATCATCGCAGATCCTAATTCTGCAAACGGTAGTTAGTAAACATTACAATGTTCCAGTTTGTAAGGGTGTCGCAGCTAGTGAAATACTGGGGTAGTGGGAGCACAGTGTTGTACCATCCTAAGTAGCATCAAGTTATAGACAGGCGTATTACTTATAATCAGGTGAACGTCTCTCTCGTCTTGTACTTCGTAGAATAAAAAAAATTGAGCTGAAAACGGCCACTGCTGAGGCCACGAGGCTTCCCTTAAGGATCCTCCAAACTGGTTTGTATTGATTCAGTCAATATATATATATATATATATATATATATTTCTATTAAAGCTTCATTATTTTATTGATTAATTACAATTGTTTGATTAATATAAAAAATTTGCTATATTCTTAAAAGATACTACAATTTTGAAAGTATTGTTAATTTATTGACTGATTAAGGAAAGTGGGAGTGGAAGGGTTCAAGACGCAAATTTGTAGGACGCTCTCGCTCCAGATAGACCGACGACCATATCATGCTGGTCGGAAGTAGGTGGGAGCGAAAAGCCGAGGATCGTATTTGATAGAAGACATTGCGGAAGTCCTATATCCAGCAATAGATTAACAAAGGCTGTTGATCATTATTAACTGATTTATGAACACCGAAACTTTTCTGTAAAAATGGACGTCCGAGTGTTTTGATTTTTCTTTATACCTTTGAGGTGGTTTTTTAAAATGTTAGAAATGCGTAAACGTAAGTTCCCATTGGCCATAACTTCACATGGTCAAATAGCAAAAGACCTTACATCCAATATCAAAACGTAGTCATTTTAATGTAGCAAATTACAACGGAAGTATGACCTTTTAAAAGACTTACCGTTTTGTTGCAAGGTTGCGGTGGCGTATATATAAGAAGTCATTACGTCGCGGTTGTCGTTAACAAAATGTTTTTTTTTTAGTTTTTAATACAGAATTTAATCGTATAACATCTTGTTCTCCAGTTTCTTTGTAATTATTACCAATAAATATAATAGCTAATGTCATTAGTTCGTACATTTAAAATGATGAGATTCCGTAATAACAAAACGTCGATGTCCTGTTGAACATTTATGGGATTATAAGATAATATAGAAACAAATCTCTGCTTTTATTAGGATTTCCAATAAGATATACATGTAGATCTTTAAGTAACGTCTTAAACTTGTTTTCTTATACTTAATATTTAAAATTGTTTACACTGAAATTGAATCAAAGCATAAATTGCTATTGATTTACAGCTCCATTACTAGCTACGGTATAGTTTTATTACTAGATAATTATTTAATACTAGAATACGACATAATTGCTCACTTTCGTAACAAGACTTGATGGAAATGATTTTAATTATAATAAAACTAGAATAACAAAATTTCATTTCAAGTTAAAGTTTTTCGAAGCTCATGACAGGCAAGTAAATATTAACCACGAACAGAGATGAAAGCTTTTTTGTTAGCGTATTTACTTAGTTGGGACAAAACGATACAATTTCCGCAATATTTTCTAAGTTTATTCAAAATTTATTTCAACGTCATCACCTTCGACACAGGCTCGGCTAAAATTTAGTAGGATGAGCAAATTATCCACTAATGGCGACATTATGTTCATCACGATGACCGACGAAACGCAGAATTCTGGTTTCCTTCACCTAGATTACTATCACTGATATAGTAACGTCCAAGATAGTAATTATTATAAAAAAATGCATCTTAATACACTAAATAGTGTTTATCGGTAACATATACTTTATTTCCTTTGTTTGAATATTTCCTTTTACTTCTTTTTTGCGTTGCAGTATGACTAACTCTAGTCAACACTTTAACTATCATTGAGAAATAATGTTTCTTTTAAGAGAAAATTAATATAGAAACTTTTTTAAAATAACTTACAGTTATTTTTCAACTTTTTTTTATTATAAATACTCATTTCCGTGGAAATCATACTTTTCTGAAGTTTAATATTTGCTGTTTTTGATAAAGACAAAATGGCCGCTACTGCCTCACTACTCAAATTTTTCACTATTTAGGTTCATATCTCGACTTTTTATATATATATATATATATATATTTAAATCTATCATCATCAGCATTAACTGTGAAATTTATTAGGCCTCCTCTAAAGACTCTCCACATCGATCGGTTCTACGCTGTCTCTATCCAACGGTTTCTTCCGTCCTTCACCATATCTTTGATCCACCTTGTAATGAGCTTCCAAGATCTAAGTAAATCCGTAATGAGCTAAAACTCATTTAGCCTTGTCATTTGCTTGATTGTTATCAGCTTCGAAATCCTATCTACTACCTCTAAGTTCTTGGATTAGTGTAGAATAAAACTGATTTCCAACCGAAACTAAACGTTCATAGACAACAGAAAATGTTGTTTTCTTTTTTTTATATCGTTTAATAGTTGTGTATGTTGGTTCAAATGTCCAATTCTTCCAAACCACCACATCAAAATGAAGTAAAAGACGTTCAGGCACCTCGTACTGCCATAACGTCAATGCCCCTTACAATAACAGTTTTAATTATGAATTTTTGATGAATTATCTTAATTAAGTTAATGATGGTCTTAATAAACGCAATTTACCATAAGCGGCGTTTAACTGAAGCGATACGAAATATTTTACTATTTTTTTTTTTCATTTAATATAATTGGTTAACACAATTTAAACAAGTGTAATGAAATATTATTCCGAATAATTTTGTATTCTCAAAGACTACTGTATTAAAAACGTTAATGTCTATAATCGATCATCGTCATCATCAGCCGAAAGACGTCCACTGGACAGGCCTTCACCAAAAATCCCCACACCGATCGGTTCTGCGTTGCCGGTTATTGTATTTGGGCCATATCTCGCCACGTTGGCCCAACGGGGGTTGGAGGGACTATCGATACAAACCATCATATAATCTCCACAATAGTTAATATGAACTCTTAATAATAAAGACTTTTTCTATAGTAATTTACTGGTCAGGAAAGAGTATTATCTGCTGGTAAACACAACAGTGGGGCCACTAGGTTTTTAGGTAAATTAGGAAGACTAATTATAGATACAATTAGTACAAAAAACATTAAAAAAACTGTATATAAACAGAAGTGGCTGAAGGCGCTGATATGACATTAAATCGACTAACTAGTAGAAGAAATAGTTCTGGATACAGATATTTTGTTTAGTCGACTATTATAATTAATAATAATTTCTCATGATTATTTAAATAAAATAGTTCCACAATCTTCTTCCTTTTGCTAGACCTTGTCCCATCTATTCTTGATATAGGCCTTTCTGGTCATTCTTCTAAATTTATCTCTATTTTGTGTCATAGCTTCTGTCAATTTGTTATTCTTTAGATCTTTATTGATCATCGTCAACCACGTTGTCGGGGGTCTTTCAAGGCCTCTCTTTTTAGTTTCGACATCCAGGCTACCCTAACCATATACGTTGGTGGTCTTCGCGTAACACGGCCGTACCAGCGCAGGCGTCTCTCTATCATTTTCTCTTGAACCGGTTTTACTTCAAAGGAACCTATGACATGTATGTTATGTATTCTGCAAAATATATATACAATACTTAACAAAAATCTTCTTTATCAATGACATTATTATCACTAATATAAATCAAACAAAATGATACGATGAGATCTCTTATTTTATTGTCATATCATTATGTAATGTATTTGCAAAAGGGTAGGAAGCAATTTCCAAGTTGGTTATTGTTAAATTATTATTTACTTAGACCTCTTTTTAAAACTTGGGCTATATCTAGTTAATATTAGAATATTTTCCAATCCTACCCACCAACGTTAGCTTAACTTAACTATCATATTAAAAACCAGGCGACGTAATCATCATGAGGGGTTGAGTATTCCGCGCGAGCACGCTCCAACATCCACGGCATCATTGTCATTTAACACCATGTGAAATTGAGGTCAAGTGCTAGCTCTGTGTAGATAAAAAAAAAATCTAAGTCTATTGAAGTCGCCGGCTACAGCCAGCACATACTGATGTGACTGATAAATCGGTGTATGAATACCAAAACTATAGTCTCCTTTAATGTTACACGTGCCCATTGTTTAGGCGCGACGATTGATTCAAATAAATCATCAGCTATTGTTCAGATAAGGATTGCCATATATCTTTCTGACAGAAAAAAAAAATATAGGATCGATATAAAATCTTCTCTCTTATTGTTAGTGATTTTCTATAGATCTTTTTCGATTCATTGATTAGTTTATAATAATAGTATTAATACTTTTTTGTACCTGTGTTGCAATATTTAGTAGAGGATTTTTTTTGGAAAAATAAATAGTGCGCAAGTCGCAGAGAAAAATATACTATTATAATCATAGTATATTAATTTAGTAATCTAACTAGGAGAAATTTAGAATCTTATTCAGTATAAGATATAGTCCTCCAGTCATGTTATATAGATAAACTAGATATTATTTTAGTATAAAAAATCCTAATTAAAGAACCACACTATGTGTGTGTGTATTTACTGGTTGTAGGTCTTTGCAGTAGTAGACAGTCTAGATAGGTACCAACTTATCTAGACTGTCTCCGACCCGGTTGTCCGCTGCCGAACAGTACTGTGCAAATATTACTGTGTTCCGATTGAAAGGGGTTGTAGTTGGTGAAATTATTGGGGTAACGAAACTTAACATCTTATACCTCAAGACTACGACCATAATTTAATGTTATGTTAGTATCCTGGGTGGATGCGAGAAACTGAGGATCACATTTGGTGGAAGATATTGGGGAAAGCCCATATCCAGCAGTGGATAAACAAAGGCTGATAATGATGATGATATATCATCCAAACTAATGCCACGTTGCTATGGGCGGATGTATAATGATACTATTAGGCGATCGTCCCGCTCATCTCGTAAAATTAACGTAATTAAGTGATTATACAAAATTATCCTAATCATTTAGTGTATTTATAATTTTGAATTATAACCCATCCGTCTGTATTGATTAAGATCAAAATATATCTAATATCTCCTTTACCTAACATATTTGTTTTGGTATAAATTTGGCTTATATCTCTTTTTTAAGTAAGTTTAATCCAATTCTTTACTATATATATATATAAAATATATAATATAGTGGTTGCTACGTAATAGTACAAATACAACCAAAAATATATCGATTTCTTTGCTCGAATAGCAAAAACATACAAAGTCTCCTCCTCTGGCAATTTTATTCGTATATATAATAAATAAATTTATTCATTCATAATTCACATATGAAATATTGTCTGCCATTTAGTATTTGTAAGGAAATTACTTAAATTTGCTACCATAATGATACGCACGCGACGGGAGCACACTGGCAACAGTCCAAACGACACAAAGACCTCCCTCATCACGCAGTTCGTTACCCTTCTAATTCCGCTATACATTATAAAAAAATACTATAAATAAATAAACAACCCTGTTAATGTTTCTACCATTTTAATTCGGGGTCTACTCTCACAAAGAGATGGCATTGGATATTTATACACCACGCAGCCCAATTGGGGGTTGGTGGATGTACCATATTCAAGAATGCTATAGTTCTTGGAACATGTTGATTTCGTCATGTTTTTCCTTATTATAACCCCATCCATACCAGGATTCGAATCCGAGCTCCTTCGAGAGTTATAGCGTGTATCATTTCAACAGCATTCTAGTGTAAATCGGTATAAATATATTTCAAGTATACACAAAATATAAACATTCGAATGAATTATAAAGAATTTTTAAGTAGCAACACCGTACAAATGCTGGCAACACTGTTGGAAAGTTTTTAATGGATATTAACCTCGTTAAAACCAGACATAATTTTTTTTGTGCCAAATCATTCGTCCGGCTTATGGGAGAGGACCTATTAATAAATATTAATGAGATCAAAGCTAAATCACATAAAAACATTTTTTTTTTGTCCAAACCCAAGTAAAGAATAATGAACTGAATAAACAAATATTCTAACAGCAACACGGGGCGATCGACTCTACGGATTCGCAAACCCGTTTGTAAGGGCGTTTCGAGGTTAGGTATAACGTAAAATTCCCTCTGCCGTCACCCTCTGAGCAGAGGGAGTGTGCCCTCTGTCTACGGAGGACCGACCTTCCTCAAAGACCTTGTTGTTATGAAGGTCAATCTCGCAGATAAGCGACAGTTTTATTATTCGCTAAATTGAAACATAATAAAACTAGTATGTTCATTTATTGTCTAAACTTTTTATCTATTTCTACTACTTGTCTGCGTATCTAACAAATTATAAGATAGATCCATATTTTTTTAGCAATTATTCTTGAATACTTCGTATCTCTAAATTAATTCGGATTTATTCTGTTTCGAATTCAAGATGTCGAATAATTAATGTGGTTCAACAGTTTTATATACGTGAGGCGTAGAAATTGTTTAATGTTAAACATATTTTCAAACTCTAAGATATTATTTTATACTACGAAACCATAAGTTGAGCAGGACAAATGCCTGATGGTAAGTCATATACCATTGCTCATAGAGGACCACAAACTATGTTAAGTAATTTACCTCATTATATTTGATTAGAATATAGTATTCTTTGCAAACTTCCTTCAGGCAACTAAAATGGATACTGCGTTGGTTTTAGGGATATATCCGATGACTCATTCAGTCTCTTCTCGTCTTTTCTTTTATCCTCTCTATCTATTTTACTTATATCTTTGGTCAGAAAAATCTCATGCAATACCGTATTGTGCTATACAAATAAAACCACAGTTATTATACTCACGAATCCAACAATTAAGCTGACGCTTCCTCCACACCAGCAGACAGTAATAGTTTTAATACTGATTCAACTATTCATCTATGGTTTTGTGTTTTTATAACTAAATAAAGTTTTGTTAGTCGTATAAAAGAAAATGATACGGAAAAAATATTTAATTCGTGCTCCATTCTCTATGGTCTATTTAATCTATGGGCGAGTTAACCTTGAACAAAGTTCCCGCCACGTTCGCGACAAAAAGCTACTAGCCGAGCCTTTACACAATGGAATCGCATTAATTGCTTACAACACCCTGGATATTGGATTTGCTGTAGATATTTTTTAAAAAGCATAAAAAACTTTAATGTCCTAATAATTATACTCATAGTTCCGATCGCTGGTCTATTATCATTGGTATTATTGAGAACGACTTATAATAGCAGACTTAATGTTTTATGGACTCATATTTAAAATCAAATGTTTGTATCATTAGCAAATAAAAAATCTTTATTTTTAAATCTCCTATAGCGAGAATAAAAAAATATATTTTTTATCTGTGAAACTTTATTTCATGTTTTATCCTTTGTTTTATTATAATACTAGCTGTTCCGTGTCCGCTTTGCTGGCCGTAATGAAGAATTAGACTTAAAATTTGCTTCAAATATTCCTTGAGGGCAACCGCAACCGCAAATGACTTTCTATACCAACCGTTACCATAGTAACCGCATAAATAAAACCAAATGAGGATGTTTATAAAGGTTATTAAGAAATAAAGTGATGAAGGATTTATGAAATTCAAAAATTATAACCATCTACAAATCATTCACTGTCGAGTGGTTATGTTCCCATGTCGATATGTTCACTAGTTTTCACGTGATTGACGAACAAACAAAACCCATTTTCATATTTATATATATATACATAGATATATGATTTTTATTTGACATAGTATTGGTACAAATGAGATCGTGGATAGTGAAGCGTTCTTGTCCAAAATACTTTGGCCTCATATGATTACAGTACATTCAGTTATAGTGACAGATTTAAAATGTGAGGAAGGTCGCTAGATCCGGATTTGAACGAGGCACACTCTGCGCCACGGAAGCAGTTAAGTACATCCAATATAAACTATCTATTATACTATATTTTTATTTTATTATTCAATCAAAGTTTCCACTGCATTAGACATAATGTGTCTCTCTCTTTAAGTCGGTTCCTCAATGCTGAGGGTCGTGACTCCTTATCGATAACCTGTTCTTTATGATGTTACGCCAATCACTATTTGATACTTTATGTATAGCGTCATATACAGATGCCTCAATATTCTCCTTCACTTGGTCAGTCCAACGTTTTGGGTTCCGTCCACGCGGCCTCTTACCACTAACAACAAGGTTCTCGAACCCTGTTTTTTTCTGGCAATATGACCGAAAACCTCAAGTGTCAAAGACACAGTTGTATATGGAGCTGTGTTAAAATGGAGAAGTTGGTCCTGTCGTCTCTCCAGAATACGATCAGCATCCGTTGTCCATATGTGTCAATGAACATTTAAAACTCTTCAAAAGCCCATTCAGCATATTATTTGGGTGAACGATAAATCTAGTGTCGGGTTTGAATTCCTATCGAGTCAATGGTATGATCCAAACAATTTTAATGACTTTCCAGGATACCTGATGGTAATTGCTTTCTATTGATGTTTAATTTTTACGATATTATCCTAAATATTTTATGTGATTCGCTAGAATAAAGGATCCTCGTCTATTACTGTTTAAAATATTCTGTTTAATCCTGTCAGGATCCTCAAGGTTACCGGTGTACTTGATTAAAAAACGGAACCGGACAGTGAGTAAGGTAAAAATATTTTATTATTCATATATAAACTGTTAAAATGATTAATGCATATCTACGAATAAATCATCATCATCAGTCGATAGATGTTCACTGCTGTAGGCCTCTCCTAAGGATATACACATCGATCAGTCCAGCGTTGTCCTAGTTCCGATGCTTTGCCAACATCCGCCACAGTCAGCGTGGCCTCCGGTACAACGGGTTGTTTTTTTTAGATTTCAGATTCTTATGGCAGATTTAGACCATTTTCCTCCACGCTGGCTCAATGAAGTTTGATGGGAGCAAGCGCCTCGATTGTTGATTAGCAGGGTTCACAATGAGCAGGTGAGGAAGGCATGGGGGCTGTGAGTACGGGAACCCTTACACCTCTTGTTCATGTATGTATATAGAATAAATATAACTTAATTGATATTACGAACTACTAAAAGTTAATGCTTTAAGTTCTGATGTAAGGTCTGATGGTTAAGTGATAAGGTGGAATCGTTAATTATCATGAATTGTGTTAAATTTATCATGAGAAAGATGCTATTTTAACAGTTCATGTTATACTCCAAGTGCTAGTGCTGCTATAATTATATTAGATACCATTAATATTACCAAGAAAATACTGAAGCTGTGTCTTGATACATTCTTCCAAAATTTGATGTACCTCATCCATCATATCACCAATGCAGCACTATAACATACAGAATACTTATTACTTCAAAATGTAAATACTTTATATATATATATATATATTGAGGCAACGAGATGAGGGGAACGTTTACCTGATGGTAAAGGTCCCTAGGATGTTAAATCTCGTTACTTCAATAATTTGACTAGCTACAACTCCCTTCAATCCGGAACACAGTATTGTCTGTACGGTACTGTTAACTGAAATGGGAGCTGCTATTGTAGCTACTTCGGTCTCCAGCAACAGAGTACCTACCACCAGTAAATTGTGATCTTATAACCTCAAATAGAAATATAACACTATAATTTTAACTGAACTTCTTTGACATATATACATATATATATTATATATATATACAGATTAGCCGAATGTCCACATGTGGGAGTATCGACCGATGCAAAAATTCCAGCCGGTTTCCAACCCATTCCGCTCCTGGCAGGTAAAGGATCAAGCAGGTAGATACGGCCAAGCTCGACACAGATATAAACAACCAATATACACCGCGTCGACCTGATACATGGTATATACAGGACGTCTAGATGCTGACCTTAGTTTTTAGCTTTCGGATTCCAGATTCGCGAGCCTCCAGTCCGATGATGCTGCGATCAACAATAACAACTTGATCTGGAAGACTGATGGCTCTCTAGTAGCTTTCGCTGGAAAAATGTTTAAAATGGTTTGACTTTTCGAGCGTCATGATGATGACTTCTGGAGCCGTTACAATCAGCTGTGTTTAATGAGGATTAAGAATAAATAAAAAAAAACACGATGACTAATGAGTTAATTTATAATGAAACAGTTATATCATCTAAACTGTAATATAGTAAATAAAATTGAGAACTAAACAGTTTCGGATTACTTTACTGGGGTAACGAGAATCAGCGTTCTAAGTCTTAAGCGACGAGCGTGATGTAGTGTTGTTTATATGCTGACTATCGCCGCGTTGTTATGGGCGGGCGTATCACTTACCACCGGAACGTCCCTCTCGTCTCCTCGCTGAATTTATATAAAAAAAAAGTTCTTTCAGCAACATACGTTTGATAATGTAACAAAATATAACTGAAAATGTTTGTATTATATTGTTTTTTAAATAAATTCTGTTATAATAAAATGTTTTTTTTTTTATTATGTTATTCTCTAAATCGAAATATTTTTAATTATACAGTCTAAGCAGGTACCACCGCAGCGCCTATTGTTGCCGACAAACAGTACTGCGTTCCGGTTTGAAGGGCGCTGCAGCTAGTGTAATTACTGTTGTAACGAGACTTGCTTACGTCTTAAGGCGATGAGCGCAATGTGGTGCTATTTACCAACTTAACTAGCGTCACGTTGTTATGGGCGAGCGTATCACTTACCATCAAGCGAACGTCATCTCGGCACACAGCATCTGGTCACTAACAACCAGATGATACTTAGTATCTAGGAAGATCTTAGTTCTGTATTATGTAAAAAAAACAAACAGAACCTGATACATCTGAAGGGCAGGAAGTTTTTAATAACCTATAATATTAATTACCTTTTCTATTGATGATGTTGGCGCCGCTAGTTTTATTGATAACTATTGCGGCTTCATCAGACTCAGGGCCCAGCTAATTAATTAATTATCTGTGACACCACGCAACCACTGCTTCTAACACGAAGATATATTACATTTAAACCTTTTTACTGCTAAAAGTCGTTAGAAGAATGACATATATAAATAAAGGATTCTGTTAATGTTCCCACTACTGGGATCAAGAACCGTGGGATACGGGGGCATTCTTTCACAAGGAGAAAGTCAAGGCTATTCGTCCACCAATCTGGCCACACGTCACTGGTAGGTCTCTGTTACATCTCTGTACAGACCGTCTAGGTAGGTACCACTGCAGCGTTTATTGCAGCCGACAGACAGTACTGTGCAAACATTACAGTGATCCGATTTGAAGGGCGTTGTTGCTAGTGAAATTATTGGGGTAAGCGTAAGTGTAGTGTGATGAATACCATCTTAACTAGCGCTAAGATGTTATGGGCAGGCGTATCACTTATCATCAGGTGAATGTCGTGGTCGCCTCATCGCTCCGTCGTATATAAAAGAGAAACATATTTTCTGTTCTGTTCTGTTCTTTATCGAACTGCACATCATTCTTACTGGTGCGTAGCGAAAATATTTTTAGACGTTCATTAGCTGCTGCGTAACCAAAAAGTGAAAACGGTAACTTATTTAACTTGGCACGCCACATTTCGTTAAGTTCACTTCCCCGTGCGGCGCACGCGCACATGCGTCGGCTGCACACACGCACACTTGCACCACACGTAGATTAAGTAACCCAAGTGTTCGGTTTCATACGCAGCATATTTAATATGCAATGCGGACATTCAATGCAATTATATTTCCTGATCAGATTTCATAATTGCAGCCAACGGTAAAAACGTCATGTGCTCCGTTTAACCTTTTAAGTTAAATGACGTCATAAAGTAAAGGTAAGCCGATCAAACCTGCCGGGTAACACAGCAGCTCCTATTTCCGCCGACAAACAAGTAGCCTGTATTCCGGTCCGTTATTATATTACACATTACAACATCAATGGACCGTCGCCGTCATCTTTTCGGCTTTTATGGCCTCTAATGCGTATTCATCGTCCACCACTGGACATAGGCCTCCACCAAAAATCCCCACATCCATCGGTCCTGCGCCGTCTGCTTCGCCGGGCACCAGAGGTCGTCGCTTTTAGGGGTTCATATGGGGGGATTTGTAAGATGGACCGACGATCTGGTGAGAATCACAGGTACCCACTGGATACGAGCAATGCGTGATTAACCGATGTAGAGATCTTTGGGAGAGGCTTATGATCAACTGTGATGATCGGGTGATGATGATGGAGGATTTGGGTCATATTCCACCATGTTGCCCCAATGCGGGTTGATGGGAGCCTGAGACTCGTTTGTTGATTAACAGGATGTACCACGAATAGGTGACGTTGGCTTAGGTCCCGTGTTGTGCTGGACCCCTTACACCTTTACTTCATATAGACCAAAATTAATTTCCAACTCATCTAGCCCAATACTACTTACTTCCAGGACTCCCCGCCATATTTACCAGGTCGACAGTCCACATGACAGACGCTTTACGTTATTAGTTGTTATGTATTAGTCGTTCGTTCATATTTCCATTCAGCATCATCATCATATATACATCCAATGCTGGACATAAGCTTCTCTAAAAGATCTCCACTCTGATTGATGCTGCACTTCCTTTCACCAGATTTACTGGTGGTAGGTCTCTATTACCAGAGACCGTCTACATAGGTAGTCACCACTGCAGCAACTATTTCTGCCGTCAATCAGCACTATGCAAACATTACTGTATTCCGGATTAAAGGACGCCGTAACTAGTGAAATTACTGGGATAACGAGACTCAACATAAGTCCCAAGGCGATAAGCGGAATGCGGTGCTATGAATACCATATATGGTGTATTACTTACCATCAGGTAATAAAAAATATTGATAACGTATCGAATAATTAAAACTATATACAATTTATTTACCTGTAAAAGCCTCTCTGTAGATTTTTACGAAGCGCAATATAAAAGCACTTGCATTCATTTAGCTTCTGGAAAGTTCCAGACGTCATCACGTCTTTAATGGTGTGGGGAAGGGAGGCGCTAGCGCAACGTGACAGAGTTCCACTGCTATTGTTTCCAATTACGTATTCTTCGTATAACAAAGGATGTTATATTAGTTTAATAGGAATTATGTTAATGTGTAAAATTTTAAATATACCTAAAACTATTTTATTAATAATTTATAATATAGATAATATTAAAATAAAAGTATTTTGTAACTTGTTCAATTCGCTTCATTATTCTTTAATTATAATATCTGTCATTTATTTCCTAAATATTAGGAAAATATTTATTATATTAATGGATTAAATTTTGAATATAATTAAAACTACTTTATTAATAATCAACTCGCTTTTTATTTATTCAATTCTAACATGTCATTTATTTCTTAAGTATTAGTTAAATATTTATTATATTAATGTGTAAAATATTAAAAATAATTTAACGACTAATTTATAATAATGATAATACTGTAATAATAAAGTATAACGAAATTTTTTCATATTACCTTTTTCTATGCTTCCAATGAGTGTTGTGTAATTTTTTTTTAACTTGCATTTCCTTCATAAGAAAACTATTTAAATTTTTCATATGATGATGAGAAGCTCGTCATTACTATCATCATTATTTCAGCTTTAATGTCCACTGTACATAGACCTCCCCAATTTGGTGTAATTGCTGTACTCGCCACGGTTGGCATGCGGTTTGGCAAGCTCAATGAGTTATGAAAAAGCTGCTGTAATTTTGTTCACCAAAAGCGTATAAAATATGGAAAAAAAAAACTTATTTGTAATAAAATAACTTATTAACCGTTGGACAGGTTTATTGATAAAGACTATGGTTGGAGTTTATTTCAGAGAACTTTTGAGAAGATATTTTATGCTGACAATGTATTTATGTATTTCTAGTTTATGTTGCTATATTAAATAACTTATCATGAATAGCCACAGGATTTTACAAATAAAAAATTCAAAATGATCACTGTACAAAAATAAGAAAGGTTTTATTTTCAATTAATTCGTGTTTTCTTTTTTTTTAACGAATCGACGAGACAGGCGTGTGTGATGGTGAATTACACGCTCGCTCATGGCAACGTGCAATATTGACTTATGAAAAAACATTACACCACAAACTTGTACCATACGTATATACTTTGAAACTGCAATTAATATTAGTTACGTTTTTCAGGTTGTTTTTTTAAAATTATTTTGAAATGCCTTTAGGCATTATTATATACATAAATATGTACATATGTGTATCATACTTTTGTATGTGTGTGTGTATTTATAGATGTGGGCGTCGGGCGACACGACCTTGCGACGGTGACGGACCGCTACGCGGCAACAAGATTTCACTTCAGTGAAGAATATTTAATCGCTAAATGAGGCATACATTGCGTGTTTTGTTGGTTATGTATTAGAGATGCGTGTGCATGGGCGCGCATTCGATTGCGCTTTAATCGTTGTAGACGGAGCCGCTTTACATCGCTGCGCGGGCGGCGGACAACGCGCGCTGCTCGCTAGCCAATTTCGCACACTGATAAGTTCAACGACACACTACAAGGATTAAATCGAGTGGGCGATACATTGATGCGGCATGTGCTTATATATAAATATCACTGCGCTAATTTGTCTAAGTATACATATTTAATTAATTGATTAATGTTGTGTACGACGCTGTATTTAGAACTGCGAACAGGAAGCGATGGCACATTAGCAGCTGGTTTCCACTAAAAGAGTCACGAGCCACAGCAATAAGGAAATGACTTACGAAAAGAAAGAGATAAATGTTATGTGAATTGTCTAAAAAGGTAATGTCACATTTAAGAATAATATTTAATTTAATATTATCCAATTTTGTACTTTTATTTACTAGACATTGATATATTTATAACACCAAAAGATTTTAGGGAAACGCTTCATTAACAAATAAATAAATTACCCTATGAAATAAAGTATGTTAATATATTTATTAAAATTAAGTTATAATACAATATATATTAAGCGTAATTTTAATACAATCATGTTAGATTAAACGGCTGTGTAAATACCCAAACAAGTATTATAATATCTTTTTAATATGTATAAAACAACGGTAACGTATACCGCATCCAATGTTACTAGTGTAACACATCCGGTGTAATTGCCACACACACATGTAAAATCAATAATGCAAACGAAGAGCGCACACAAACAAAACGGATCCACTCCCGTCCTTACAACCTCTAGACCCACTGATTTATTACCGATGTGTTACTGGGAACTAATTAAAGCTAGAAAAAAATATATACAGGGGACGTTAATGTCAATACGTGATTTATCTGTTCCTAAATCTCTATTAAGTGGGAAGTGGGCATTCCCTCATCTCTCTTCAAAGTACACCAGGAACCTTTAGCTATGATGGAGACAGGAGCATCATTACTGGGGTAACGAGATTTGATCACTTACGTTTCAAAGCGTTGTAGTAACGTCACACTGTTTTGGGTGGGTCTGCCATTATCCTTTAATTGAGTCACAGAAGAGAAGATAATAAAGCAGCAGTAAAGGTTTTCAGGTTTCCGATACATGAATGTAGTAATGAAACAAATTATCCTGTCTGAAGACAGCTGCATGGTCATCACATTTTATATCATCATCATCCTTAAGATGTAGGCTTCTCTTAAAAATATTTAAACAGATCTTGCGCTGCCACATTCAGTTGCTTCCAGTGGTCTTCATCATTCGTCTATCTTATAAGTAGGTATATAGTCATCACAGCATCAGGTATAGACCTCAAAGCCTCATCGCCATCACTACTTAACACGTTCAATGTTATGCGGGATAAACAACCTCCTACAAGTCTTTCAGGTGGTGTGGCGCCAAAGACAGTGGTGGTAGATCACTGTTGCCGGAGACAATCTAGGTAGGTACCACCGCAGCGCTTATTTCTGCCGCCAAACAGTAGTATACAAACATTACTGTATTCCGGATTAAAGGGCGCTGTAGCTAGTGAAATTATTGGGGCAACGAGACTTATCTTATGACTCAAGGCAAAGAGCACAGTGTAGTGTCGTGTATACCGTTTCAACTAGCGCCACGTTGTTATGGCCATGCGTATCACTTAACATCACGTGAAGGTTCCACTAGTCCCGTCGCTTTATAGTTTTAAAAAAAATACGGTAATTTCTTACAAATATACATGCCCTCTGCTTTCAGTTAGATTCAATTGTAAATTAAAATAATTGGAGATCATTTAGACCCCAAATGCACTGCGATTAAGGACTGTTAGGAGATCTAATAGGTCTCCAACGCACTGGAAATAGCTCCGCGACTATCGCGTTAAGTCTGGAATAATTACTTAATTGCTTTTGGTTTCATAGAATCTAGCTTAGATTCTAGTAAGTAGTGATAACTTATGGTCTGCTTGATATACCAAATCCATGATTGCGGGCTTGTGTGCGTTTGCTGCGACGTGCATGTAGTATTGTAATTTAGCACAGTTCATTGATCAGAGGCGGTAGTTTTCCTCTCCCTATCGCCTAGGCAATAAAATTCCAGTGTTTACTGATGTCCTCGCTCCGAATGAGTCATTACTTCCAATCTAGGATGATGTAACAGTAGAAAATAATCTCTCACTTCATCAGACAGCAAATGGAGAGGAACAGTCTGTTCCATCCAATTGTACTACATTGTTTCACTGACAGTTACGCTACCTGCTTTACTGGTGGTAAGTCTGTTGCCGGAGACCGTCCAGGTCGGTACCAACGCAGCGGCTATAGCAGCCGACAGACTAGTGTGCAAACATTATTGTGATCCGGATTGAATGGAGTTTTAGCTAGTGAAAACTTAACATCTTATATCTCGAGGCGACGAGCACAATGTGACGCAGTATGTTGATATGGGCAGGCGTATGACTTACCATAAGATGAACGTCCATCTCGACTCGTCGATTTATTCAGATAAAAAAAAAATTGTAAAAAATAACAAAAAAATATCTTAATGTAGTACTAAAGGTGCTGACACTGTATCTAGCTAGATGGTGTCCGGCAACAAAGACCTACCACCAGTGGTAATAGACATTAAACACTATTAAGGATTGAAGTAAGTGGTGTAAGGGTTCCCGCACAACTCATGGGATCCAAACGTCAAACTCATCTCCTCATGGTGCACCCTGATAATCAAAAAACGAAGCTCTATCTCCCACCAAGCCGCATTGGGCCAGCGTAGTGATAAATTGCTTCTCGACGAATTCCCACCCGATGGTGCGGGAATCGTTGGGGGAGGCCTAAGTCTAGCAGTGGAAGTCGATCAGATGATAATAATGATGAAGAATTAAAGCTAATCCATATATTTCAAACTCTAGATATCAAACAAATTTTATGATCAAAATCTATATAAAAAAAATTATAGTTTTCGAATCTTGTTCCTCGAGAGATGATATCCATCACCACGAACCAAAAGAGACACCAACGACACACCGTCACTTTGAGAACAAGTGATCATCCGTGCTTACTTGAAAGATTTAATAGAATTTTATAGTGCGTTATCCGCGAGAACTGAAATGTCGTGAAACTTTCTAAACTATGTATACAGTGGCTGAAGTGTTGACGTATGTGCGCGAATCACCAATGACGCCGGAGCACAGCAGCTGGGCACCAAGTTCATTGCCCTAAATCGCTATATTTAGTCGTTGAAGAGGCGCGTCACCGCGAGACCGTTGGACGACGTAGACAAAAAACGACCAAACAAACGACGATGCGAATTATCGACTGAGAGTAAAACGTCTCATGATAATAATAATCTGCAGCCCACTTAATCTACCCACAGCTGGGACGTTCCCCACACGTTCACCCACCACACTGATCTTCGATTATTCGAATGCCGACCTGCTCTTCTTCAAACATAAACAGCCCATTGAATTTCAAAGCACGAAGGTCACGCGTAAAAGTCGTTTAACCACCACACTGACCAGGTACAGGTCCACAGATGTCAACATATCTAAGACAGTTGTTATCCTTAAAAAGAATTCGTTTCCTTTCAACCTTTTTCATCGCCGGAAGATCAAAATTGATAGACATGGACCCTGCATCTCTTAGAGTCGTATAATACGTCCGAGCGAACGTACTGTCATATCCCCGTGATAAATCTATATCGACATCATCACACCGATAGACGTCCACTGCTGGACATGGGCTTCCTCCAAAGATTCCCACATCGATCGGTTAGGGATTCATATGGGGGATATGGGTCAATTCCCAACACGCTGGCCCTTGGCGGTTTGGTGGGAACCAGAGCCTCGATTATTGATTACCAAGGTGGATCACGAGCAGACGAAGTTGGCTTGGATTCCATAAGTTGCTGTACAGGAACCCTTACACCTTTCATTAATAAATTACAAGAAGTACACCCTTACAATTCTTAAAACTCACCTACTAAATAGTAAAGTGTGAACATTAGTGAGAAGATAAGAAGAAGGAACAAAAAAAAAGAGAATAAAGATGATAGAAAGGTGAAGGAGAAAGAATGAATTTACGTCTTACTCGCACATCAAATCATCATATAGTAAACTTTACTACCCCTCCTCTGCAACAGATGCAGCGGTGATGGGTATCATTGTTTCAGCTGTCTCCTCGGCTAACCGACTGCTTTGTAACACGTCCATGAACCACGTGTTGAGCGATTTGTACGGTGATTGGGATTTTAGGAATCCCACTTCCTAGAAGCACACCGATTGCTGTTCTAGCTGTCTAGATATAAGACGAACATTCTAGACGAGCTCGCTTCAAGAACTTACACCAATGAGATATTATAAATTCAACTTCGATGAACGAGGAACAACATTTTCGTGTTCACAAAGGTTGCAGACGAAGTCAGTCTACATAAATTAAAATTAAAGGTAACAGTCGCGCCCGTTACTATAAATCAACGTTCTCAGCTTTATTACCAGGTAACAAGATTCAAGATTTTTTTTTTTAAAGTCCACTTCAATGTAAACGTTCGTAAGAAGTTGATGGTTCCGTGAAAATGGTACAATGTGTATTGTGTCGCTTAATTTGGCGCGATCGAGTTCACTATACTCTGGTGTAGCCACGATGTCTCTTAACCTGGACAGCACATTGTAGAATTTTTTTTTGAGGAGAATCTATTGAGACTGTAGTTCTGGTTAGAAGACATGGTCATGGGGAATTTGTATCCACTGAAGCCCTTTCAGTGGTCATCTTCACTACGTGGCAGGGACCTCGGGATCTACAACTAACACGAGGCGACCTCGTATTTATCGTTCAGCTCATGGTCGCTGAAGACCTTCGAAGTTTTTAGTTGCCTTCCACGACAGCCAAGTAATGCCTTAATCTTATTATTAATAGCATAAGACTACAGGAATGAATACAGTACAGACTTGGAACCAGGACGAGAAACTTGGAGTTGTCGGGAGTTTGTTGTAACTTAGGAGCGCGATGTGTTAATGCCTTTACTCCATAATGAGGACTTCGCTGTGTTTAATGTGTCAGAGCATTGGAGACCCCCAAATCCATTAGCCTTTTGAATAGACAGAGACAGGTATAGTTTGGTTAGTAGCTGAGTAAATCCCGATGATTTTCCTGTCCTAACCCGCGATAAAAAAAAAGTATTCAATGCAAAGAAGTATGTCGGTGACAGATCTCTGATGCTGAAGAACATCAAGATAGACTACCAGTTTGCACACTGTTGTCGTACTGTGTTCTGTGCAATCATGGCCACCCTAATGAACGTGCTAAAACGTGACGCCACAGTGGCGCGTGTAACCCACATCAGAGTGATCTCTGCTAGATCCGATCGCCTGGAGAAACGCTAAATATACTCCTAGGTCCGACTGGAGCTCGTTGCTAACACTAACAATGAGAAAAATTTAAATTTGCCGCCATACATTAGTGTTCAAACATTACTGTATTGCGGTTTGAAGGGCGTTGTACCTAGTATAATTACTGGGGTAACGAGAATCAGCATCTTACGCCTGAGGCGACGAGCTCAATGTGATGCTGTATATATACCGCCACGTTGTTATGGACACGCGTATCACTTACCATCAGATGAAGGTCTCACTCCTCTGAAAAACTGCAATTTTTTCGCTGTTTAAGGCTTGTTATTAGCAATTAGGCATTCAAAGACCTTTCTCTTAATATCCTTTAAACTCGATGGATCACAATTGGCGCGATGACTTCTCGGCGCTACGTTGGAGGGGATCACTCTAACGCTACTGTCACACTGATGTTGCAATCACATTCAGTATGGTGACATGTCCTCACCCAAGTGCTGTCTCAATAAATACGAACTACTCTAACTCAAAAGACCAAAAGATAAAAAAGATAGTTAGGAGACCGGAATATAGAGTGTCGCCTAATTCTTCCGCCACAAAAGAGACGGGTCGAAATATGGTGAATAGAACACCAACTTTCGTTAAATTGTACTACCATCTCAAGACGGAGAAGACGGTGGCTGAGGACTCACTCGTTCATTTGACATATTCCGTGGCGCAATAGCTAAGTCCCCGCCT
This sequence comes from Ornithoptera priamus, assembly GCA_029034505.1. Classification (NCBI taxonomy): domain Eukaryota; kingdom Metazoa; phylum Arthropoda; class Insecta; order Lepidoptera; family Papilionidae; genus Ornithoptera; species Ornithoptera priamus. The sequence goes on from JARDWD010000392.1 coordinate 266,207, forward strand.
TGAAACAGATCTAGGTCTCTAACGATTCGAGGATCACACGTGGTGTTGAGTTGGCGGTCGGCGGCGGCAGAGTTTCACGAATCCAACAGCAATGCTGTGTTCACGCTATCAATATATTGGAGTCTAAACGGTCTCCTGGAATGGAGTTTTACCACAGTCCTGCTGCGAAGCCCATGTGTGGACGTAAGTTTACTCATCCGTCCGGCGCCGGCGTCTCGAGGGAGAGGGGTTCGCTTTGTGTACATCCATCCGATCTGACACCGCGCGTGACCGGACGCCGTGTCCTTCGCCGAGAACACTGCGTCGCAGTCACATCAAATTAACGTCTTCATTCAACTTCATTCTCTCTTTTCTTATTTCTGTGTTAAACCATCCAGAAGAATATAAAGATTCCTCTATGAAACGAAAATCAGAAGACTATATACTACTGTACATAACAGATATATATATATAATGAAGTACGTTGTATAAAACTATATAAATATTCATTGCGAGAGTAATGTAAACATTATTAATATGACATATTAAATTATATAGTTTATAGATGTCCACTGCTGGACACAGGCCTTCCCCAAAAATCTCCACATCGATCGATCCTACGCTGACCGTATTGCACTGCTTCCCGCAACCTTCACCAGATCGTCGGACCACCTGGTGGGGGGGCCGGCCAACACTACGTATCCCGGAACGCGGTCGCGATTTGAGGACCTTGGTGCGCCGTCCTCTGTCAGGGTTTCGAGCGATGTGTCTTGCCCATTGCCGCAAGGCTAGCAATCTTTAGTTTAAGGATACAATAAATTAATTATGACATATTAAAATTAATAAGAAATAACTCAAGTATGTCTACTTTCAGCCATTCGATTATACTGCTTCATATATATATAAAGGTCTTTGATGGGAATAGAGGGGAGAGGGGGCAAGTCCAGTTGTGGACGTTTATCGGCTGATGATGGCAATGATGGTTATATTAATAGGCAGCGGCCTGTACACATGTCTTCGAGACGCCTATTTTTTTTATAAAACAAAGCGATGGGACAAACAAGAAATTCATCTGATGGTAAGTGATACGCTTGCCTATAACAACCTGACGCTAGTTACGATGTTATACATTGCACCAGATGTGCTCGTCGCCTCGAGATATTAGATATTAAGTCCGGTTATCCATGCCTTACCTACAGCGCCCTTCAAACCGACACTACCTAGACGGTTTCCGGGAACAGAGACCCACCACCAGTAAGTTTCTTTTAAACAGACATGTGTAATTTTCTGTGATGTTAAGATTTCTAAATTGTAATTAATGATTACCTGGGATTACCACTTATAGGTATCAGCCTTTATCTTCTGTGACGGATGCTGTTAAATTAAACTTAACACTTAGACTGAATAAGTAATAACAAAGAAGTGACGATGCTAGTTATAAATAATATACTGCATTACGATTCTAAAACCATTTAAAGCTATAATTCTAACTGCCGACTAGTAAATAGAATACAGTATAGTAAAAATTTACATGCAAGTAAAGAAGAATCTTATTATGCTTCTAAAACTTATCACATATTGTTGTTTTAAATGGAAACAAAAACGAAGGTTGCTGTGAGCATTCCTCGTGAGTCACTGCTGAATCACTTCCGACGCAGATTCCTGCTGACGTCACAGGGTGTCGTGCGCGCACGCAGCCGATAGTCGGTGTTGCCCGCTACATTGACATACCATGTATATACAAAAATTATTTAATAATATTTTTTATCAAGCAACAAAAATTAATCTCAAAAATTAAATTAATAAATCATCATCATCAACTGTCCACTATTGGACTTAGGCCTACCCCAAAGATATTCACGTTTGTAGGGGTTCAAATGAGAAGAGTTTAGGCCTTATTCTACCACGCTGGCCCAATGCAGGTTGGTGGGATCCAAAGCCTCGTTTGTTGATCAGCAGGAGGCACCACGAACAGGTTAGGTTGGTCTGGGTCTCGTGAGTTTATGCGGAACCACTTTCACCCCGATTTATAAATACAAAAATTAATTAATTAACATAGCGTAAATTAGTAGTATTATAAAAACATGTAAATGGTATTAAATGCTATATACAAAAGGTGCTGTATAATATAAACATATAATTTAACTACCCCTGGAGCTCATGAGTAATTTTTTTTGTTGTAGCTTTACAAGTATTGAAAAGATAAGCAAATAACAAACATCTCATCATCTGTAATAAATCATCAAAAGATACATAAACAAAACGGTACACGACCATAAGAAAAACAAAGGTTATTATTTCCTTGGGGTAAATCGTTAAATGTAGATGGCAACACAGCTCCATACAGTTATTTTAAACTACATTCCTTACTCTAAAATGCGTGTTGTTCGTGCGAATGTCACTCTGACGGAAGCGAAACGAGGAAAATGTATTTAAAACTACTTTATAGAATTAAAATACTACAATCAAAATTGTCTACGTATAAATAAAGACTTTGAAGCATTTTTTTTATATAATTAAGCGTCGAGAGGAGCGGGACGTTCACCTGATGGTAAATAATACGCCCTCCCATAATAAAGTTGCGCTAGTTAAGATGGTATACACTGCACCGCTTTGCGGTCGAGTCTCGTTACCCCAGTATCTTACATTGGTTAGAACGCCCTTTGAACCGGAACGCAGTAATTTTTGCAGACTACTGCCTGGCGGAAGTAACAGGCGCTGTAATGGTATCAACCAGCAACAAAGACCTACCATCAGTAAAACGAGCAAAACCTTCACCGGATAAGCCAGACTTTTATCCTTAACAATGTGGCGGTAGTTAGCATGATGCTTACTTCACCATGCTGAGCTCATCGCCTTGAGATTTCGTTACCTCGGTAATATTCGGAACCGGAAAATAGTGTTGTTTGTACACTACTGTTTCGCGACAGGAATGGACGCTGATTTTGAAGATATCCATCAGCCCCAGCGCATTGTATGTTCAAAGCCATAACAGCCTTGATGTTGAATGTCGCAGAATGTGAACCGTGCCTAGGGGCCGCGTGAGTCATGACCGGTGACGTCATAGTACGCAAATTATATCCGGCGCTTACGCAACTTACACAGTTCACAACTTTCACTATAACATTCAACTTTATGATTATATTATTTAATTATATATATATAGGATGATGCCTATCCATTACAACATAGCGCTAGTTAGGATGGTGTACACTGCACCACAATACGCTCGTCGCCTTGAAATATAACTTATTGTCTCGTTACCCCAGTAATAATACTAGCTATAGCTCGCTTGGTAGCAGGTTTTAATCTCGGCATGTACAGATGACTTTAATATTTAAGTTACGTACATTTGTGAACTTAAGTAACAACAGCGTAATACAAACGGTGAAGGAGAACATCGCGAGGAAACCTGCACATGCATTAGGATTTATTCTAAGGTGTGTGTGAAGTCACCAATCCGCATTGGGCCCGCGTGGTGACTATGGCTCCATCGCCTTCATATTGAGAGAAGACCTGTGCCCTAACAGTGGGGACGTAAATTGGCTGTTAAGGTATAGCTCCCTTGAAACCGGAACACAGTACTGCTTGCATAGTAGTGGTTGTCGGCTGCAGTAGGTGCTGCGGTGGTACCTACCAAGACGTGTATCAAAGTAGAACTAAAAGCGAAATTTATCGCTGATAAATAATTATTTTTTAATTCTAACGAATATTATATAGAGATGATTTCCTATTTTGATATATATATATATATATATAAAGAAAATGGTTTTGTTTATTCGCCAATCACGTGAAAACTAGTGAACGTATCGACGAGGGGACGTGACCATTCGACGCATAGATCCTACGTCGTTGTATTTCCAATTAACTTTTATAAACATTTTCGGATTGTTTATGCGGTTGCTATGGTAACGGTTGGTATGGAAAATCATTGTCGGTTGCGTTTGCTCTCAAGGAATATTTCATACAAATTTCATGTGTAATTTTAAATTGCTGTTTGCTGTGGGGAAGGGGGAAGCAGCTAGAATAACTAGTCTTTATTAGAAATATCGTAATGTAATGTAATCAGCGCTTAGAAAGCGTGTTTCATAAGACTTTTTTTTTAACGTATTGATTAGTTAGCAATGCGCTTGGATGGGTCTGCGGCGCGTCTGTAGGCGTCGTTAAATATAAAGATTAATTGTAACAAAACATTTTCCCAATACAGTACGGTCGCGGCGTGCTTCACACGGCCGGTTGATTGCTTCATTAAATGAAGCTTCTAGAATATGTTGATTGTTAATTTTTAGTTGCTTAATAAATTATTAATACAATGATAAACAAACAAACGTTACCTACTGTATATTATAAAGTACAATGCTGCGACGACTGTTTCACATTATAAATCCAAATACGATCTCGCGAACCGAAAGGCGGGACGAGCGGGATGTTCACCTGATTGTAACGCCTGCCCATAACAACGTATCTTTAATTGTGATGGTATTCATAACAGCACATTACGCTCGACGCACACATAAGATGTATAGTCTTGTTACTCCAGTAATTACAATAGCTACAGCGCCTTTCAAATAGGAACGCAGTAATGTTTGCACACTACTCTTTGGCGGCAGAAATAAGAACTACGGGGGTATTTAACAAGACGGTTTCCGGCAACACAACTCACGGGATCCAAGACAACCTCACCTGCTCGTGGCGCACCCTGGTAATCAACAAACGAGGCTCTGGCTCCCACCAACCCGCATTGGGCCAGCGTGGTGGGAAATGACTCAGATCACTCCCACATGAACCCTTACATAGGAATTGTTAGAGTTAGATAGAAGTCCCTAACCGATTTATGTGGGAATCTTTGCGAGTGGCCAATGTCCAGCAGTGGACGTCTATCAGCTGATGATGTAAAGAAAATATTAGAAATTATTATAATTGTTATACACAACTGTATTTTTATATTCATATTCATTATTATAGCAGATATGAAGCAGAAGGGGCAAATATGGATCAGTCGCGTTGAATTATTCATAGCAAACGATATTCACGCGTCACTGGGGTTTATGTAAACCCAACAATAGTAAGTGTTCCTATACCATATAACTGATAACTTGTACATAGACATAAGAATTGATCAATTGCTTAAACAGATCGCTTAAACGTCATCATCATACATTGGTATGAACAGCAGTGGACGTCTACTTCTCCATAGATTCCCACATTGATCGGTTAGGGATTCATATGGGGGATTTGGGCCATTTCCCACCACTCTGGCCCAATGCAGGTTGGTGAAAGTCAGAGTCTCGTTTGTTGATTAGCAGGGTGCACCACGAGCAGGTGAGGTTGGTCTGGTTCCAGTGAGTTGTTGTGCGGGAAACCTTACACCCTTAATTTCATTCATTTGGTGCCCTCTTCAAACTGAAGTACACCCTTAGAATATTTAAAACTAACCTATTAGTAAAGTGTGGACATTAGTAATAATATACATTTTTAATAGGCCCAGCACTGGGAGTCCAGTCCTTTTCTAATAGAATCATTTATCTACCACGATTGCGAAGTAAAGTTTGATGGATGACAAAGTCTTGCAATTGTTACTAAAAAAACATATTTATAGTTTACTGGTGGTAGGTCTTTGATGCTGGAGACTACCGCAGCTCCATTTTCTGCTGCAAAACATTACCGTGTTCCAGTTTAAAGTGTGCTGTAGCTTGTGTAGTTACTGTGGTAATGAGACAACAATTTATGTCCCAAAGCGAGGAGTGCAATGTGGTACTGTGTATACTATCCTAACAAGCGCCACGTTATTACGAGCAAATGTATCACTTACCATCAGGTGAACGTCTCGCTCGTCTCGTAGCTTCGTCGAATAAAAAAAATCACATTCACGACTACTGCTCAAATTACATTAAAAAACTGTATAAATGTAGCTTTAAGTTAAAAATTCTATAAATTGAAAATCTAAGTAATATTAATTGCTGCCGTCGCATAAATATTTAAATTTGTCTCTAAATGCTGTGGTCCTCTACATTTGCAGAACTGGTCACCATGGAAACTGCGAATATGGTACAAAATTGTTATTATGATGTCGTGTATCCTTCGATGATGAACATCATCTCAGCCGATGGACATCCACTACTTGTTATATTGTATATAATGAGGTATCCAGCGGCTCCTCGCAGTCCTTTGGAGGTGTTCATATTTAATATACATAGATATATATATTTATACATATATATATATATAAGTAAATCCTCTTGTAGTGTGTCACCAATAACATGACGACCAGGATCACTGCCAAGAGTGTGACGAAGATAAAAAACTTCCACCTATGTAGAGACTTGAAATTTGCTAGGAATATTCCTTTTGCCTATACTCGGCAGCTAAGAAAGAATTTCGAAATGTTACCCCTGATAGGGGTTGCAGGGGTGTTAATAAATAAAATAAAAAGAGGCTCGGGGGCGGTGTATAGTTTAGTCGCTATAATATTAGCGACTATATATAACTAAGAGCTTTCGCGTAAACCTCGTACATTGCAATTCTGACATATCGCGCATGCGCGTGCGCGTTCGCGTGCGCACACTACCGCTAATTAAATAAGAAAAACGCGTCACGGTGTGTAGAGCGGCGCGCGCGTGTTTTTACACTGCATACCCGCCCGGAAACGCACGGGCGAACGTTTTTTTTTTTTTTCGTTTTTGTAACCTCATTAATTTTCATACGATAGAGAGCAACGGCCGCGGTTGTTGTTTAATTGAACATTAATCTATCAGAGTTGCGCTGCATTAGCAGGCACTGATTCACGCCGCACCGGAACTGACCAACGTCTCGGAAGGACCGTGCCAACGAACCTACTCCGTAACAATAACAGTTTCCATTATTTACTGACACTAATCAGTATTCATTATGATTTAATTAGTTGCGGTTACGGATAGGAAACGTTTCTTAGCGGTTATTATGTATCGTGCAAAAGTCTAGCGAATAGTAATACATTTAACTTAACCTAAGTTAATTATTACAATTATATATCAGACGTAATTATTTCGCTGACGTTACTTTGGGCGGTGGGTTAAGTTTCGTGAAACTTACTGCTTTGTGAAATATTTAACACCTCATATCGGTGTGAAAAAATATCCAATATGATTTTTAGGTTAATTTTGGATAATTGTAATATTGGAAATATTTATAGTTATATATTTTAATTATATACTTTTTTTTATTTTAATTAAACGAAGACGAGCGGGACGTACAACTTGATGATAAGTGCCTGCCCATAACAACGTGGCTCTAGTCAGGATGATATATACAACACCTCATTGCGCTGGTCGCCTGAGCTGTGAGACAAGACGTTTAGTCTCGATACCCCAGTAATTTCACTAGCTATCATTCCCTTCAATCCGGAACACAGTACTCTTCGATAGTCTGCAGGCGCTACAGTGGTACCTCGACGCTCTCCGACAAACAGAGACCTACCACCAGTAAGATGGAAGACAATTGAATGACTTATGAAACTCAGTATCAGGATAATGTTACCAGCAACCTTAGAGTTTTACCAACACTGAGATTATAAATGTTTCCGATCAATGTTCCCATAGTTTTTTTTTTAACAAAGAAAAGCTTTTACTTACTTTTATAACAAAACCCAAAAGGCTATAAAAATGCTAACTTATTGGTTGCTTTAAGCTTATTTTAAATTTTATTACTTCTGAGACTTATATAGAATTCATATTAATAATTTATTTGTAACTTAAGTAATTACCTAGGTTAGACATTACTTATTCTGACCCATTGCCGCAAAAGGATAAGGCGTCACCCTGATGACCTTGTGATGACATGCCCTCTATACCTCATTGCTAATGTGACCATCCATCTCATATATCAAAAGCGTCTCGATTTTTATATAATTTGTTATTACTAATATAGACTACAAGATGGACACGCACAACTCAGGACGCTACGGGAGCGACCCTACAATCATCCATCCAAATGGCGCAAGACAGAAATGTCTGGAAAGAAATGGTGGCCAGGACAACGCACCATAGTCACGTCCCTCAGTCATGAGGTTACGACAAAGAAGAAGAATCTAGACAGTGGATTTTGGATATTTGAAAGAGTTAAAGTTTATAAAACAGAGAATATTAATTAATTCTTTATCAAATAAATTAAATCTTAACTATAGATAAAAGATGTGACTTGTAACTGATTGAATGTAGTGTTTATGGTTAAACTGGTTCACTGATTATACTTATAAAGAGTTTCCGGATAACTCACGGGATTCAAGCCAACCTCACCTACTCGTAGTCCACCCTGCTAAGCATCAAGCGGGGCTCTGGCTCCAGTCAACCCGCGCTAGTGATTTTTTTTTGTGGAGAAAATGCCTACGCATTCTCGTCCACACGAGGGCTAGGAAGGGTTATGTCGGACTTGCACCAACTAAACCCCCCTACGATGTTACGTCTCATCGCCTGATGGCAGGGTCGCGGGAACGCTTTTGCTCACAACCGCGACCCTGTCGGCGTTGGTCGCTTTCGCAGCCCCACCTCGAGAGGGAGGGATGAACCCTCCCATTCCAGGACGCGCCGGAACATGCAACGCGCCCTCTCCTCGGCCTCCTGCAGTCGCGCGGGCAACGGGTTCCCCCGAATCCGTCGCCCAGAGGCCATGTGAGCCACGGGAGAAAACCTCTCCCGGTTTCCCGCGGTGGAGAGATGTTGGGTCCGCCGTCACCTGTTAACGGCCGCGGAGGATAAGGAGAACGGCGCATCGCAACACTGGCACTCCTCTTACCCCGCGGCCGCACCGCCGCCGCATCGCCGCTGTGACACCGTTTGGTCGCAGAGGGTACTCCTTCCGCGACTCCACCTCGTCTGTAAGGGGCAGTATAAAGCCGCCCCTGCATCCCCGGCCGCTTCGGTGAGCTCCAGTTATCCAAGCAGTGCTGGAACCTGGAATCGGCCGTTTCGGCCGGCCCTTCGCCGCGGGCTGGCCGCTTCGCCGTGTGTCGGTCCATGGTTACTAAGCCCCTCCGCCACGACAAAGGGAGAACCCGTTAGGCGAACCCGCGTTATTAGTTGGACAGGGCCAAAATCACCCTAATTGAATCCCTACCCGATCGTGTGGGAATCTTTTTGGGAGGCCTATGTTCACCAACGCACTATAGTCTCGTCCCTCAGTCATGAGGTTACGACAAAGAAGAAGAAGATGTTCAGCAATGGAAGTCCATCGGCTGATGATGGTGAAAAATATTTTAATGTTAAAGTCATATATCTTTATATAGAAGAGAAATGAACATTTTAATCAAAGAATATTTCCGGGTGTATGAGGTTTCTCATCTGATAATCACAAAGCATCACCCCCGAACGGGCTTTGGCTGACACGCGACACTTCAATATGGTTCAAACTGAGAGGGCGGAGCCCTGGGGGCTCGCCCGCCAGCGCCAGTATAGTGAAGGCCTTCGGAATGAACCGTCTTGATATATCACGTTACAGCCACTGAACCCGCTGTCTAAAAATAGTTTTACAGATGTACCGACATATAAAAAGCATACAAACTGAATCCATATTAATAATTTAAAATAAATTCTTAGAATCGGTTACATTCCATATATGTTACGAGGTAGATTTCGTTTCTATCATCATCCATTAGCCTTTGTTAATTCACTGCTGGATACGGGCCTTCCGCAATGTCTTTCATCAAGAACGATCCTGAGAATTCCGTCAGTGACAAGAGAGACATGTCCAGCCCACTGCCACTTCAGCTTGCAGATTTTGAGAGCTATGTAGACAACTTTAATTCTCCCTTAAATTTCTTCGTCCCGGATTTCTTCCTCTAGAGAAATGCCAAGCGTAGCTCTATCCATCACTCTCTGTGGGACTTCGAACCGGTGGATCAGCTCAATTACATGACAGGATTTGTTTACTTTTCACAAACAAAATATTTTCACTGACCGAGAAATCAATGTGGAATAAAAAAACTGTGTCCCATTTTGCGACAAAACTCATGGACGCTCCTTGATTTTTATAACAATACATTAAAAAAAATCTCTCCTTTTCATTTAAAATAAGGTAAACAAAGATATTAATCACTATCCTCATTTTAATAGAGATTGGTATCTCGGACTTAATATTGGGTTTAGCTCTAATACGAACGTTATCGAGTAAGTGTATCAATTTGCAAATTGCTATACCAATAACAGTCGCAAATAAATATAATTATATACATTTCTATGGGTATATGTTATGGAAAACATTAGAAATTGTAAGTTATAAGAGATTTAGAATTACCTCATCATCATCATCAATCGATAAACGTCCATCGCTGGATATTGGCCTCCCCAAAGACTCATATGATATGTTCATCGGATAGGGATTCATATGGAGGAATTTGGGCCAATTCTCACCACGCTAGCCCAATGCGGGTTGGTGAAAGCCAAAGCCTTGTTTGGTGATTAGCAGGGTGCACCATGACCAGGCGAGGGTGGCGGGAATCTTTACACCCCTACAATTACCTAATAACTTTAAATTGATTTCTTACAAAAGTTTTGTTTCTTGTACGGATAAGAGCGTTATAAGGTCACCGTGTTTTGAGAAACTCGACTATACTTTATTATAGTTTGATTCAATAATAGATTACTTTTAAAATTGGTACAAACATCTATAGGTAACAAAATTTACTCATAAATGAGTTAGATAAAATATAAATATTTTTAGAAAAAAGATAACTTAATCTGTAAAAACCGAGCTCAAACCTCTTTTTCTTAAAATAAAACATGTTCATTAACATTAACCTTAATATTGCTTGATATTACTTTCTCATATTCGTTGAATATTTTATTGCTCAAGTGCGGGCGAGTCCTTGGAGGGTGCGGGCTCGAAGGTCAAATTGACGCAGGTCAGTTACCAGGCCTACATTCGGGGGTGCCTCCCCGTTGCTAGGGCGAAACGTCGGTTATTCATACTCGGTTTAGGCACGCCACCGCCTTGACACTTTTAGTATTACCTACATTATGTCAGAGGTTCCGATGGCGTTTAATGGATTAAAGATTAGGAATAAATTAAATATAATGATTAATAATTTACTGATGGTAAGTCTTTGTCGCTGGAGACCGACTAGGTAGGTAGGACACACAGTAGTCAACAAACATTACTGGATTCCGGGTATAATCGTGATGTAGTTAGTTAAATTAGTGGTGTAACACAGCTTGACATCTTGTCTCAATGTGGTGTTGTGTATATTCTAACTAGCGCCACGTTGTTATGGGTGGGCGTATCTTTCCATCAGGTGAACCGTCTTCTCTCATCGCTCATCTCGTCATTTCGTTGTATAAGAAAAAAATAATATTAGAAAACACGCTATCAAGCAAAAAAACTAAGTTTAGTAAAGCTCCTAAAAAAGCGTAACATGCTTAAATATTTGTGATGATTGTTGTCAAAATTTTATTGTTATAATTGTATTGATCGATATTTATGCTTTAACGTATAATTTAAGATAAGTACCAGTATTTTATGTTTATTGCTATGTTTTTTCACCTGAGTTTATTGCCGTTGTTTTGCTAAAGAGGATTCATAAAGTATCTTGAAAGAAATTGCGGAGATACTTGAGCATCGTAACGTGACGCACGCAATAGGACTTTTTGCCAGGAGCACCCGAGCGAATGACGGCTGAATAAAAAACAAAATGAGGTTAAATGAGAAAGGTACGAGTGTAATCTCTGCAAAAAAAAAGAGTTTAGGTCACCAGCTTTAATTTTTATTAGTGTTTACAAAGTTTAAAAACATCGACTGTACAAAAAAGTCTCTTTTTTATTTAATTAAGCGACCAGACCAGTGGCACTTTCACCTGATGGTAAGTGATACGCCTGCCCATAACAATGCGGCGCTAGGTGGGGTAATATATACTCCGCCACATAGCGTTCGTCACCTGAGATATAAGATGTCTCGTTACCCCCCAATAATTTCACTAGCTACAATTCCCTTCAATCCAGAACTCAGTAATGTTTGCACACTACTGTTTGGCGGCAGAAATAGAAGCAGCGATATTACCTACTAAGATGGTCTCCGGCAACAAAGACCTACCGACTAATTAAGTAAGGTAAATTTACTAATGAAATTTTTAAATTTAATACTTATACAATAACTACATCGATTATAATTATAGGTGAGAATTTTCTATTTAGTCGTAAATAAATGACAAGATCAAAGTCATTCCAGCCATTTACGTGCGGAGTACTATTAACAGATACGTTGATGTACAGACACAGATACATAAGTACACCCGACTTATAATTTTGTGTAAAAGACTAAAGGGAATTTTTACTTTTGTATAAACTAACGATTTAATTATGAGTAATTTTATGAAAATGACCAACAGGTGGAATTTCATCTAATAGCAAATATTTTTTGCAACTCACGTACTAAATTTTACTCTTCAATACCGAAATACAGAAGATTTGTTATTTCTGATGAATAAATAGTATAGATTTTACTTTTGTTAACAATGTTTTTGTTAGCAAATATTAGACACTTAAAGTAGCTATTTAAAGTGTAAAGATTTCTATACGAATGCGCTCTACTATCAAAGATTACCATTAAGTATGATCGTAGTTAAGCGCTTAACTATATAATCACAAAAATAATAATTTGTACGAGAAAGTTTATCAGAGTTTAAAAGATAAATAATTTGTCCATCGACTACTATTAAAAAATTAATAAAGATTTTATTTAACATTATATAATATCTTGCTATTATACCACAGACAATATTTTTTGCTTAGAGCCCGATACTTTAGATTATCTGTGATCGATGTCAATTTGACATTTGACGTGACAATTGTTATTTTGTTAACTTCGCAAACAGGAAATACTGATGAATTGAGACAAAAATTTAGTTTCATGTCTGTCTTTATTGAAGGTATTATGTATTGTGTCCTATAGACGACCTCTAAAAACGATAAAATGTCAAACATTTTCCTCTGTGCTTTATTCATATTATATGTTAAGTAAGTTTTTCTTGTAAATGATTTCTTTATTGAATATTGCAAAGATTAGGCAATTAATTTTCATTTCATGCTATTCCAGTGTTAAAGAAGTGCAACCTAAGGATGTTAAGAGTGAACATGATTGGGATTTATTAATTTTTACTCAAAGTTGGCCAGCTACAGTATGCAAAGAATGGAAAGAACATGACCACACTCATACATGTAACCTTCCTACTAATCAAGATTCTTGGACCATTCATGGCATATGGCCGACTAAGCTGGGTACAATAGGTCCTGCTTTCTGCAACAGAACTTGGCATTTTGATCCTGCACTGGTTAGGCCTATTGAGAAGACATTGGAACAGTTATGGACAAATGTTGAATCAGGTAGTTCTACTCTAAATTATTAAGAAGTGAAAAATGATTAACATGTAAAATGTGTTTAATCAAAAGAACAAGTTAAAAAAGAACAGAAAAAATCATTGACTACTGTAGAATCTACCTTTACTAATATAAAAGGCATAAAAAGAATGAGTTAAGGGTGTGAAAATTTACTTTTCGTCAATGGAAGACACATTTCAAATTAATGAAAATAGGGTCTTCATTATTTCCTATTACTTCGCACTGGACTTCATTGGCTAACAATGACAAAAATTAAAAACTAATAAATTAACCTAGAAAAGATTCTGGTATTTTTTATAATATTGAAAGTATACTACGCAAAATTTAAAAACTATCTGCAATTGACAATAATAACTAAGTAATCTCGATCTTTTTATTGTAAATGGGATAACAGTAAAAATTTTACAGTAACATCTTAGGCCCCGAGGGAATCTAATCAAACATATATGTTATAAGATAGTAAGATCTGTACCTCGGAACAAAAGTGGACCAAAATTGATTTAGGCATTTGGTGTAGACATTAGTGATAATATATAGGTTAATATTTAAAATGTCTTTTTATTGTTGTTTAAAAACACTGGAGCATTAGTGGTCACTTGTTACACATTGTTATAGGTATGTATATCACAATATGTTAATGTGCTGCTTATCTCCTCACTTTACAGAATTAAAAAAATAAAACTAAATTTGCTCTTATTAAAAAAATATATGTAATAAATAATATTAATGTCTTTGTTTCCTTTTCTTAAAATTCTGGTATGTAAATATTAGGATAGACAAAGGTTTTATTTCTATAATTCACAATGATTCTGTTAAATAATAGACTACATTACAGTTCATTAAAAATCCCGATTTACGTTTATACTCTGTTCTAGGCACATCAACTTATGCCCTGTGGGCACATGAGTGGGAGAAGCATGGGACCTGTTCTGCTATATTGGAACCTTTAAACTCTGAGATAAAATATTTCACGATGGGGCTTAATTGGGCCCGAAAATTCATGATGCATGAGATATTACAAGAAGCCAGCATTGTACCATCCAACAGCAACCAATACTCTGTGTTGGACATACATAATGCTGTAAAAAATAGATTGGATGTTAACCCTGTGATAGAATGTAGAAGAGAAGACGGCAAAAGTTACTTGGGTGAAATACGCATTTGTTTTACTAAAGGTTTACAATTGCACGATTGTGATGGTGTATTGAACATCAAGGGGACGATGATTGGGAGAGAGTCCGTTTTGACCAATTGTGATACCACACAAGGGGTCATATACCTGAATTACCCAAGTAATAAAATTTATGTGAACCTGTACAGATTGGTTTTGTGGTTGCAATGGTTAACATTGTAACTTTTTTTTTTAAAATCATATAATTTTAATTTTTCTCATAAGGCCATGTATAGGTCTTACAATGCCATCCATAGACAATTACTCAAATCATGAAACGATTAAACATGACAAAATAAAACTAATCAATTCTGTAAATCAAAAATAAATTCTTTAAAGTCTCATGTATATTCTATTTACGTTGTTTTTTTTTTTTTTGGAGCAAAGTAACCATTCATACTTGTTGCAAATATAAAAATCTAAATTTTATCATGGAGTCACGTTTATATACAATACTTTTGAATTTGACTTTTACAAATTAAATGTTGTTTATGTTTTTGACATGGCAACCATTAATATGAATTACATACTAATAATTTGGTTTTATTTTTACAATATATACCATGTTTTTTTTTTATTTTTTAGACCTAAGGAAAAACAGTCTAATAATTGTATTAAAATTATATCAAAAATACTATTTAATAAACATGAAATTTTAATGTTTATAAACATGACAAATTAATTAAGGGTTAAAAGATTGGTTCACTCGTTAATATCTTTATTTAATGTGACTTGTGTATAACTTTTTTGTTATAATTTCCACTAATATGAATTTTTAGATTAAGAAGCACGATTTTGAAATATAATCATGTTTCTTTATTTGTTTCACGAAGCAATAACACTCCCGCCCATTGTAATGTGGCGTTAGTTAATATAATATACACTGCAAAGCATAGTGCTCGTTTTAAGACATAAAATGTTTAGTTTCAATAACTTTAGTATTTTCACTAACTACAACACTACAAACCGGAATATGTTAATGTCAATGAAATACTTTTTTTTAAATTTGTGCTTTTCGTAGCTCTAGGACATCGTCATCGAGCCCAGTTTGTCATAAAGTAAAAAATAAACTATAGAACGGCATAGTTTATAATTTACCTCATAGTTTAACTTTACAAAAGCACTTGTACCTTTTTATTTAATAAATATACAGAGGATATCTTTTTTAGTTTTATTGAAAGCGAACATGTAATAGACAAAGTTTATATTTATTATCTGTGTTATTTGCAGCATAAAATGAAAAACATTTGTTTTTTTACCTATAGTGATAAATTGCTTTTATAAATACTAGTGGTAGGTCCTTGTCGCTGGAGACTGTCTAGGTACGTACCACGGCAGTGCCTATTTCTGCAGTCAAACAGATGTGTGAAAAATTAATGTTCTGGTTTGAAAGGCGTTGTAGCTGGTGAAATTACTGCGAGTTACGAGAATTACAATCTTGTCTCATGGGTACAATGTATATGTATGTATGTGCTGTGTATATGTCATCAGTTATGGGCAGGCGTCTAACTTACGATTAAGTGAGACTCGCTAGTCTCGTCGCCCCGTAGAATAAAATAACTAGGCTTTTATTTGTAAAAAAAAAAAAATGGATCTTCATCTCTCATACTAATTTAATAACTAAACATTTTAAACTGTTCTTAGTAAATGACCTCCACATAATCGTACATATTATTAAATCAATGTCCATAATTTTTCTCACTTATAGTTATTTTAAAACCAGAACTGTTGACCAAAGACAATACTTTGTGGTGTTTTTTTTGTATATTACAATTGTGTTTTTCCTTTATTTACAAATCAAAATAGTTTAAAACCAATGAATATGTATGATAATTTCAAACAAAAAATAACATTACTCAAACTTTATTCACCGAGTTTCCCTGTGAAAGTTATTACATATAATATGGAATATTGTATTCGATTCTATATTTTTTTTTTGCAATACATTTATGACTGCTGAAGATGTCAGTGGTTTGGTTTCAGATAGTAAAATATCTATTGGCCCCTTGACACTATGATCACAGCCGATGGAACTAAACCTGTGAAAAATTTATTTTATTTTAATGAATGATAAGAAAAATAATTAGAGAACTCTTACGCTTATATTATAAGTTATGCCTTTATCATCATTCCAGCCTGTTACCATCTATTGATGAAAAAGGGCTTCCCTGACCAATTTGCAACGCAGCTGGTCTTTCTGTTACTTCACCAGTTTGTCAGTCCATACTGTGCTTGTCAATCAATAAGTGGTCTCTAGTTAAGGATCTTCCTGTCCAATTTCAGGACCATTGTTTAAATTAAAATTATAAAGTACACTACTTGAGTAACATACCCAATGTTTCTAATGGCTTTTCATAGTCATCTGATGTGAAGATCTTTTTTGGGAAGGTTGTCATCAATTTGAAGTTATCCTGTTGTGCGAACTCTTGGGCATTCATTTGCAAATATAGTCTGAAATCACATTTATGATAATTTTTTTGTTATCTACAATGGGCTAACACTCCAATTGATGTACGATAGTCATGCTTGCATTTTGAGCAAGCATTATTGGAATATTGACAGACATCGATATTGTATAATTTGTTTTCCTATATTTTTTTATTCTACTAAGCTACGAGTTGAACCAGACATTCACCTGACTGTTAGTGAAACACCTCATAACATTATGGTGCTAGATATGATGGTATAAACTGCACCACATTGTGTTAGTCACTTTGAGGTATAATATTCATATTAAATTCTCGTTACTATAGTGGACACTAATTTTCAAACACTACTATATAGCAGCACAAATAAGAGTTGTGGTGTTACCTACTTGGACGCTGGTAGTATAAATAATTATAAACACTCAATGACATTTTAAGTTTGCTAACTAAACAAGAGCTGTTAGTAGTTAAGACATGGATCTTACTTGACAGCTGCTAGCTGTTCTTTAGCACCAAAGGTGTGAGCAAGTGACTGTCCATTGGGCAGACGAAGCTGAATGCGAGCCTGTTCATATGACACTTTTGCTGTGGGAGAGACCACTGTGGGCTGGGGTGCTACAGGTGTTGGAGGAGGTGCTTCCTTTTGTCCAGATGCTGCCAACCTACAATGAAAACTTTATTGTAAAAATATATAATTTACTTCACTTAAGGTATATAACTTTAGGGGCCTCCATAGTAGAGCGAGTTACTGTTGGCATAGTAACATCAAGGTTCCTAATAGGAATCCAGTGCAATTTTGATCTAGATATAGTGGTAACAAGTAAGGATACCGAAGAGGTTATGATGTTTTGGGAAATAATTAAGAATAATGCAGAAGGACAGATATGTTCCATTGGAGATCCTGGACACCTTTGCAACACAATGCGGATAACCATTGGGGTGTTAGTGGGTAACAATTTCACATAACTGTTTCTTCCACCAGTATTGAGGTAACTATAGGGGATTCTTTTTGATGACAAAAAATAATAAAGTGGTAGTTATTTGAATTCACCTGTAAAGTAAATCAACAGCCAACTGTTAGGAATACAGAGTATGACAGAAACTGGTTTTGCAGATAATCTGTTACATAATTGTGTTTAAAGAATGCAGGGAGTATATAGTCTCAAGAATTTCAGCTTAAAAACATACTTCCTTGCTTGTTTGTCAGCCTCAATCTGTGCGCGGACCCTTTCTCTTGCTTTTTGATCTTCAATTTTTTCACGGCGCCTTTGCTCCACCAACTTTTGCATTTCCTGTTCTTGTAACCTTAGCCTTGCATCTTGCAGGTCTTTTCCAGACTTGATGCGGAGGCGCTCTCGCTCTAATGCTTCGGCCTTTAAACATATTAAAATTTATGTAAACCAAACTAACAAAAAATTTTACATGAAATTTTAGTTTATGAAAATTTTAATTTATTTTAGTGGACAAAATGACAAACCTATATATAAATACTAACCTATACACCATATGACTAGTAGTAGATAGAGCTCTCAGATTCAATGCAAAGGATCCATAAGTAGTGTACTTTAGAGTGTGATTTCGTTTTGATTGAACTTGCCTTGTTAGCAGTTACAATTCAATATCAGTATATTAACTCTACATATTCTATCAGTAATATATGACTCAGAATATTCTGGCTCTTATAAAGCCAACTCTTATTTTTGATATTTTAGTAATCTGGATATGATTTCTTTACTTATCAAAACATTGGATATAACATTAATTTACAATAAAATACCTTTTCTTTCTCCTCCCTCTCTTTTCTCTTTTGTTTCATACGTTCTTCAAGTAACGCTAATTGCGCTCTTTTCTCTTCTTCGGTCAAAGGTTTTTTCTCTTCGGTGGATTCGGAGAAACTGCTGTGATTAGTTTTTGCTGCATGGTACTCCATTTCGTCCTGATTTTGAAAAAGTTTGCCGCAATCGTCACATTTGAACGATTTCGCAAGATCAGAGTCTGCAGTTGTTGTCGCAGCGGCTGGATCAGAGGAGGCTGAAGGAGTCGCCTGGATGTTTGTGGCAGAGTTTCCGCCTAAAGTCTGACCGATCCCTAGATCGGGTTCGTCGGCATGTGCCAAGAGCCATTCCATTGCAGGCTCCACGCCTTTGTAGTTTGTGACCGCTAACGCCTTCTCTCTAAAAACAACAACATTGTAATAAACCAACCTTATTTATTCTTGAATGCTTACTTAAATATAGTTTGCACTTACGCCCGCTCCTTAGGGAAGCCCATTTCTATTAGTGTTTGAATTTCAGCCATTTTTTATAATAGTTTTTACTTATATATCATGAGGGAATTACTAATGAAAAATCACTTTTCATCACTCATCAGCTGTTATTATACGGTCAACCGGCGTAGAAAAAGTAGATCATAGACTAATGATTTAACAGTTTAAGCTATTAAACCATAGATAAAACACAAGTCAAATTTATGAAAAAATTACAGTTCAATACGGATTTATTTGTTAATTTAACTTTTTTAAACATTCGTGAAAAAAATATGTCGGAGAGATAATAACTTCAACGTCAATGTTATGACAGCGAAAGACAAATAATTTCACTCAATATTTAATAAAAGAAAGTTTTTGAAATATGATTTCAACAAAGAAGCAAAGACGAAAAAGCGTACAAAACAGTGATCCAGGCAAAATACTGGATCTGATTATGAATCTCACCGATGATAAGTGTGCCCATTTGCAAACCAAAATTAATTTATATGTAAATATTTTTATTTATATTTTAAATTCTAATTTTATATTTTAATTATCCATTTATAGAAGTAAAATAAGTAGAAACTCTAAAATTAAGAAAATCGCTAAGTGCTAAGTGTTCTAAATATTTCAATATCATAATATTTAAAAAAAACATTATGAACTAAAGCAAACGCTTAATCTAGAAATCCATATATATATATATATAGAAGATATCCATAGGATCATTGACTTGTCATGAGATCTCCGGTACAATTAAACTATAGACTTTAGAAATCAGATAAAAATAGATTTTACAAAATTTCTTCTCCTAAATTTTAATAACGGGAAGGAGCCCGGGGGCGGCGGGTTGTTGCCGGTTAGGTATATTTCTGACAAATTTCAAGTCTAAATACTAAAGCCAATTACGGCCAGCAAAGCGGGCGGGGAACAGTTAGTTTAATAAGTGACGAGATTGAGTACATGTTATTATTAGTAATAGTAATAAATTGCACTCGACTCTTAATGCTCCATGCTGGGACCAGAAGCCTCTCTTCAAAAGGAAGCAGTAAAGGCCATCTATAGATGCTAATTAAGTGCGGTAGAGTGCATGTCACATGTCTACGAAAACTGGTATTCTTCTCATTATGTAATTGTTTCCCGTTCGAACTGATCGACACAGATAATATGATAATGGAGCTTAGTAGCCGCTTCTTGATCATCATATGATGAAACGAACGAAACAAGTTCGTGTCGTAGGTTTGTGCAACTCACTTTTGATTGCGTGCCAAATTACTAAAGGGGGCGAGTACGGAGAAGGACATCGTTTTTGCAGCTATTGATTTTAATGTGCATTTAACTAGATACGCGAAGAATGTGAGGCTGAATTGGCGTTGCTCATAGTTGTAAACAGAGAATATTCAGATGCTTTTATTGAATCTGTTGGTACATCTATTCTAATGCGAAAACATAAAATATGTGTAAGTATCTCACAATTCAAAATTATACGCGAAGCCTCGTTCTTCGTATTTTTGAAAACGTCCGCTCAGTTACAGCTTACAGTTTCTACGGTCGTATTTTATTTCAACAAACCATACTGTTTTTTGTACCTTATGCTGGTTGAATAGTTAGAAGTTGTACTATCAATGTAGATTTATTTAATTTATCTTCTTTTTAATATTATTTTTTTTAGTAACAATTTTTTTTTAACAATGGTATTAGAAACCTGTGCCAAGCTTTATATTTTCATTTATTTGCCATTAAAAATGAAAATTGGTCTATTCGTATTTTTTGAAAAGTTCTTAAAGTTTCAGCTTTTTAAAGATAATGTTTTACATCCTAAATGATGCACAAGAGCAAATAAAAAATGTCTGAAAATGTTACAGTTCACTGATAAATTCAAAGATGTCCTTGAAGCCGTCGTTGAACAAACTGATTATTTAAATAACATGAAAACGGACTTCAGAGCAATCGTAGAGCCTGTAAGTGTTTTTTCTTTCTCTAGACAAAGCTCGTGCTTGTCATACCAAAGTAAAGGTGCTGAGACGGGATACAGCTCTCTCCCGAATGTGCTTAAAGCGTAGTGCCGAGATGCACCGGTGCACACCGTAGGAGATCCCGAGGCCTCTCGCAACGTATAGAGGACGACCGCTGAGCAGGTTTTAGTGGGTAAAAATCCCACATAACCTTGTCCTACCTCCAATAACAAAAAAGAAAGGGTGTAAGGCAAATGTCTAAATTCCACACTGCGAGATACTATTTATCCTTAGTTATAAAAATATCTATTAACTTGCACTAATTCAGCGTGATAGATTCTTACCCAGTTAGAGGAGGTCACGAAATCTAGTTATATGAAAATTGAAGAGGCTTCTTTTAACACAATATGTAATGTAACGTTTTAATCACATTCTCCTGCGTTTTCATTAAATATTAGTATGCGTTATATATTTATTTATTTATCAAAAACAAAAACATACATGAAGAGTCTTTTACCCATGGCCCCACACTAGGCAAGCCAGTCCTGTGGGTGTCTATTACTCTTAACTTCTAATTAATATTCAGTTTGAGGTTTGTTTTTACGAAATGACGATTGATTGTCTTTTTTTAGTCATTAGAGACGGAAGGCCTTAAGAAGCGCTTAGTGATGTACCCAATCGCTGACAGCCCATTTTCAGTAATCGTAGTCGTAGTCGCCCCAAAAATATTGGAAGAACGTGTCGGATTAATCGTCCACGAAGGCTTTTTGTGAGTTGTTATTATAATAAGAATAATTTACGTAATATAAAATTGGATTTGTAATTTACTCTTGAAATTTGTCAGAAATATTCTCGGCCTTTTGGCTCCTTCCCATTATTAGTGTTAATACCTTCAGACCCTATTTGGGGGTAACATTGCGTAAAATCCGTCCTTAATTGACATATACTATGTAAAAGGAATATTCCTATCAAATTTCAAGTCTCTAGGCATTATAGCTCCAGAGATTAATGACGAGTCTCTGCATAGCTGGAAATGTCTTATATATATAATTAATAGAGATCCCCAGGCTATGTCAGACATTTAAAATTTTCTTTAATTGTTTACTTTGATGTAGATACTTTACAAGATCATAAATTTTCATAGGCCTATGCATTTGATAGCAGTTATAGCCAGACTTATGGAATTTTAGACTTCATTGTGTAAAAAGACATAAATGAATATATTCATATCTTTTTTTAATGATATGAATAATGATAATGTCGGTGGTTTATTTCTCTGGTTACAGATTTTTCTGGCCCATACTGAAGAAGGCCATTAGTCTAGAGTACGAAGTTACCGTGAAGGAGAAATGTCAGCAGTTACTACGGGTTGCGAAGCGTTTGTTTACACAAGTGAGTTTGATAAGCATAACGTTAAACCGGACATTTAACACATAAATTTTATATATCCGGTTTTATATAAGTTTACTTTTGGAATAACAATGTATTGATTGAAAACTTCCTTATTATTTTTTAAAAAAGCGCTGGCAAATATTTAAAAAAATTACATAAATGTATCACGTGTATTTATTACCAGGTGGAGTCGTTACAAACATTACTTCACATGGCAATGGAGCAAGCAAAGTTGCTTATGAAGGCGGAGTTCTGCTCCGTGATGTTGATCGACGTTGAGCAGATGAAACTCGTTGAGATTTACGATCCTATAAAGCAGCAACTGGTATCAGACTGTATTAGTTATTATGCGTGTATTTGCGAAAAATATACCAACTGCAGTTTTAAAACTATATAATTTATTATTATTAATAATCATTTATGCATTATCGTTAATGCATCTCACCGCTATTGTACGTCCTCTTCCATTGCAATTTTTCGAAAATAGGAAGCTTACTTCAGCAGTGGCGTAGCTAGGTAATCAAGGGCCCTCGAGCAAATTAAAAAATGGGGCCCCACTGCTATTTAAACTGATTAGGTTTTATCAAATAAATATATGAAATATACAAATACTTTAAAAATGCTAAGGTACTTAAGCTCTTTTTTGTGCACTGCAAAACAGGTAATGAAAATATTAAACTGTAACAACATAAATTATAATTATTACTTGGTGTAGGTTTGGCAAATAAAACGAAATATAGAACATTCAAGGGTTTATTATATAAAGGTCGGGCCTACTAACTGACTAAATAACAATTATATTTACAAAATTTTCCTAGCTTTACTTTTCGCAAAAGCATCAATCACTTCGTTTAAATCCAGGCTTGATGCGGTTTTATTTTCTTGGTTGTTGATACAGCATAAATTTAAAAAAAATCTTAACTTGAATTCACAATAAAACGCACATCGATGAATAATAAAACGCACATATCACTATCCGTCAAATTGACAACACTGCCAACCAACAGAAAGAAATTATGGGAATTTCCTAGGCATAACTTTTGAATTTCTCTCAACTGAGTTGTCATGATTAAAGTGGGGTTGCAACCTGTTATATTTATTATGAAAACGGGAGAAATTTCCAAAACTTCAGTTCGATCGAGGTTTCTGGTAAGGATTCGAGGGTCCCGGGGCACTGCCCCACCTAGCCTCTAGATAGCTACGCCACTGCACTTCAGTGTTACCACACAAAGAATTCATAAAATAATAGTTAGAAGATTGTCTTATACAACTACATTAGTTTTATATTAGTTCACATTAAAAAGTCTTCAAACACGAAAAACAGAAAAGGTTTTATCTGAATCTGTCTTTGACTTGAGGTAATTTTTAAAATAGATCAAGACGGCGACATATAGATCTTTAAATATATAATATACGTTTTTCTTCGGTACTATTGAGATCTAAAAAGGTTCGACAATAAAATAAGCAATATCTTTTTAGGCGCGCCAAATCCTAAGGGTTAGACGTCATGATCTATTAAGTGACTAATAACAGTCTCTTTTATTCAGTTAAGTGAAGAGACGTTAACCTGATGATATAGACAGGACCACATTGTGCTCGCCATGATTATATTAACAACAATAAATATGTTTAATACAATAATGCAGAGTTACTGTTTTTAGAGCGATACGGACACGATTAAAAGGCAATTCAAAATGAACGTCGGTATAGCCGGCCACGTGGTGAATACGGGGAAGCTCGTCAACGCCAAGGTGCCTAAGAAGGATCCTCATTTTAATCCTGAAATAGACTGCTACCCTGGCATCGAATGCAGGTTATAGATAATTCATCAAAGTCAATCAAATTGTAACACAAATAACTTTTATTTAATCGATGTATCCAATAAATGACTGAATCCAGATGTAACCTAAAAAAAAATATGTACCATCTTAGATTAAAACAGCGGTTTTGAAAGTGCAAGAGTTGCTTTATAAAATCCATAGAAATAATAGAATAATACAGAAATAACATGAGGTGGTAGTAAAAATATTTCTTCAGCATTACTTTACGGTGGAATGAAAATAAAAGCTATAACGCCCATTAAACCATAATACAGCAAAGTCTACACACTTTCTTGTCTTTGGTGGTAGAGATATGTGTTGCAGTCGTATCTGCCCATCTTCATACCACCATCTAACAGCTTCTTTATAATATCATCCGAAATTGTGGTTAGTGAATCCATTGTCTATAACCATACCTTCAAAATCAGGGCACTTCTCTGCTTCCCAATACGCGACCAGTCAGGAATAATAGGCGTCGGTTGCCTCACTAACAAACTGGGCGATCCTTACTTCGATGCGATGGATGAGGAGATGGCGCTGGCGTTCAGCGTATACTGCGGCGTGTGCATCGTCCACTCCATGGTTTACCAGAAGATGCAGGAGGCGCACATCAGGAATGCACTGGCTAACGAACTCGTCATGTACCATATGAAGGTTTAAGATTTGTTTTACTTCCACTCTTCCTTAAAGTATTTTTTTAAATAAGTATTTAAAGAGATTAATTCCATTGATTAACAAATGTGAACTAAAAATATTTCTGTTCCATAAATAACAAATTCATGCGCCATTTTGAATGTCTGTGAATTCAAAATGGCGGTGGATCTTGATAAATCGTTAAGGCGATTACAGAGCTTTTTTTTAGATGTCTGTAGCTAATCCAAAATATAAAATGATTTTTATGATGAAATATATCACAAAGCGAAAATATTAATATTGGATAATGGAGAAACATTAAATGGATCTATAGATTAGTCCCAACTGATCTATACGTTATACTAACGTTGAAATTTATTATTCTATAGTTAACATAGTGATATCGTACTCTTGGTCAGCGTCGAAGGTAAATATCCTGTATTCTTGTTAGCAAACACCTTGATTCCCAGCTGTGGGAACGTTAAATGGGTGGAGTTACATTAACATTCAAATAAGCAATAACTAATGAAACAAATTATGTTTTATAGCACAATTATTTAAAAGATAAGTTATAGTTTATTATAGCATAATATAAATAGACATGCAGGAAATTTTAGTGGTGGTATTTATATGAAATCCTTTACTACATGGTAAAGATGCACTCGTGGTGAAATGTAGTTAAATGATAGCAACATTATTGTAGTAAATTAACAAGCCAAAGTGAATTTTAGACTGTCGCGCTTATAAAGCGAGAAGGTAAAATTGGCTTCCAGTTAAATCTACTATATGTTAGATTTTTATCTTTTTTTTTTAATTCATACATTCGTGCGAGAACAGGTCGCCGATTCTGAAGTGAACCGTCTGCTGGAATGCACTGGTTTCCATAACCACCCTCACATCGCAAGCTTGAATTTTAACATGCGGGCGCTGCCGTTACGCGAGTTGCCATGCTACGTCATCAAAATGTTCTCTGACCTTGGACTATCCAAGAGGTGAATATAACCTGTTGATATACTTCGTAATACAAGGTAAATATTTTCAACGATTACCTCACGATGTTTCCATTATCTGAAGCTTAAGTTCACTAGGAATCGAATCCGCGCCTCAACATAAAGCATAGCTATCAGGTTTGGTGGTAGGTCTCTGTTGCTAGCGACCGTCTAGGTAGGTACCACCGCAGAGCTAATTGCAGCCTATAAACAATAGTGTGTAAACATTACTGTGTTCCGGTTTAAAGGTTGTTGCTAGTGTAAATACCTGGGGTAACGAGACTCAACATTTTATGTAGAACACAATGTAGTGCTGTGTATACCATCCTAACTGGTCCCACGTTGTTATGGGCGGGCGTATCACTTACCATCATATGAAAAAAAAATCTAGTAGTATATGATGTAGTATAATCCTTTATGGTATTTTAGTGTATGAGTAAATAGCATCGAAGTTATCATCATCAGCTGATAGATGTCTACTGTACAGTCCTCGACCAAAGATTCCCACACTATAGGGTGGGGATTCATATGGGAGAGTTTGAGCCATTTCTCACCACCCTGGCTCAAAGCGGGTTAGTGGGAGCCAGAGCCTAGTTTGTTCATTATCAGAGTGCATCACGAGCAGGCGAGGATGGCTGGGATCCCGTGAGGGAACCCTTACACCCCTAAGTCATCGTACGGTGGTGTATAAATATTCTAACTATATTTTGACGTTGTTAGTCATATAAAAAGTAAACTACTCACAGGCTCGCCATACTTTTTATTTGTTGAAACGACGTGACGCGCAAGACGTTCACCTGATGGTAAGTGATACGCATGCCCATAACAACGTGACTCTAGTCAGAAAGGTGTGCACAGCACAACATTGTATTCGTCGCCTTCAGACATAAGATGTGATGTATTGTTACCACAGTAATTTCACTATAAAATATACAACGCCCTTCAAACCAGAACACGTTAATGTTTGCACACTACCGTTTGACGGTGGAAATAGCCTCTGCGGTGATATCTACATACACGGTCTCCGGCAACAGAGACCTGACATCCAGTACTGCTGTACCAGCAGCACCTTTATTTCAAGGTTCAAATTAAACGACATGAAACTGGCCCGGTTCGTTCTTCACGTGAAGAAGGGCTACCGCGATGTGCCATACCACAACTGGACCCACGCGTTCAACGTGGCGCAGTGGGCGTACGCGGCGCTCGTCAACTACAAGCTGGTCGCCACGGGATACATTAAGTTTGTACACTTCATCATCAAGTAATAAACTAGATACCTTCATCCTTCTTCAGGAAGAGTACATAGGCTCTTGAAACAAGTAGGAAAGAGATCTTCTGTCCTGTAGTCTCGTTATATTAAGAAAAGGATTAAAGTAACCCTGTCTGTTGTAGAAGGCGAATAAAAGGGTTTTCTGGTTCCATTGACCTTTGAAGGGTGAGGGTCTTAATTGACCACTAAGAGTGGACGACAATGATGAAGTAGTAGTAGCAGGGAGGCGTTCCGTATGAACTCCCTCCCGGGGCCCACGTGATGGAGACTTCCGAGGAGGTTTTGTCAAGTCTCACATAACCTTGTATTCTCTTCAGAAACGGCTTCCTTTGAAGAAAACATTCACCATATATTGAAACTGTGTTAAATACCTTGTTTTTTTATTGTAATCATCATCAGCCGGTAGACGTCTAGTGCTGGACATAGGTCCTCCAAAGATCCCCGTATCGATCAGTCCACGGTCAGCATGGCAGCAGCTTCGGTACCGCCGGGTACTAGAGGCTATCATTTGTAGGGATTCCTTTTGCAGGATTTGGGCCATTTCCCACCAGGCTGGCCCAATGCAGCTTGGTGGTAGCCAGAGCCTTGTTTTTTGATTAGCAGGGTACACTTTACATACTCTGTTATTGTAAAGAAAGTATTAATTTGAAAGTGCACTATATTTCATAAACGACGTAACCAATTTTTTATCTGTTTTTAGTTAAAAACTTATTTTTTTTTTATTAATGTTAAGTATCAGAAAATAATCATGCTATGTTTATATTATCACAGCGATCTGCAGGCGCTTATGTACTTAATCGCTGGCCTGGTGCACGACCTGGACCACCGCGGCACCACCAACAAGTTCCAGATTATGGGACGTGAGTGAAACAATACAGAGCTCTAAAATTATGAACAATGAAATAAATACATAAGAGCAATAAACAAAAAAAATATTCTACGTTGGTTATTATTATCTGATGGTGAATGATACACTGGCCCAAAACAATATGGAGCTTTGTGATATCTAATACTGACTGAAACATATGACAATCGAAATGACTATGACTAGTTTGATTTTATTTCGTGCAATACACGACGACCAGCACAATGTGTTGCAGTGTAGATCATCCGAACTAGTGCCACGTTATTATGAGCAGACGCATCGCTAACCATCAGGTAAAAGCATAGTAGAAGGAAAAAAAAAACACTTCAACTGTTTCCGGATTGTTCAATTGGTTGTGCAGAGACAAGCCTAGCCGCGCTGTACTCTAGCGAGGGCAGCGTCATGGAGCGCCACCACCTGGCGCAGGCGATGTGCATCCTCAACACGGAAGGCTGCGACCTGCTCGCCTCACTCCACCGCGACGACTACGACCGAGCCATCATACTCCTACGCGACTTCATACTGGCAACTGATCTCGCTAACTTTTTCAAGTTGGTATTTCTGTATTAAAAAAAAAAATATTTGTATTGCAGCCAACATCATAAAAATAAACGCTGTCATTTTAATGTTGGCAGCGTTAATTATTAACGTGAGCCTTGCTGCGTCCATGACAATGGTCGACGAGGATTTTTAACTGCTTCTTGGCTAAGCACTCGCTTTGCAACACGAAGGTCTCAAGTTCTATTCTTGGGCTACATGTGAGTTTGGTTAGGTTTTTCACACTACCATTCCATGTTAAATCTGCTATCATATTTAGTTTACTAACACCGTGTGTAACTGAGGCCGTGGTAACCGACATGTAGATAAAAATAACTCCGACCGTTGTTTTTCAAGTTGCACTCCAAACTCGAATAAGATCAGATTTCCCTGTGACCATCACAGCATGCCACCTTCGTTAACCAAATGCCAAGCCTGATAAGCACACACTCTCTTTTCCGGGAGACATATGTCCAACACTGGACATGAGAAATGATTATGATATGATAGCACCGAATAATTCGACAATTATTCCTCGAAGTGATCGTTTTGTAATATGTATGCAGGAACCTCTCCGAGTACCAAACTATTGTCCTGGACTATCAAAAGGGCAACCGGGTGCACGGTCAAGCACTGCAAGCTCTGCTGATGAACGCGGCCGACCTTAGCGACCAGTTGAAGGAGTGGTCGGTGATTAAGAAAACAGCGGTAAGTCAACCAGCATGATGCGAGATGGCGAGATGAGCAAGACGTTCACTTTACCATGTCTTGGTGAAACTGATTGCTTTTTTATATTTTTAATTTTCGCCATCAGGCGGCTGTCCTGACGGAGTTCTTTAAGCAAGGCGAACTGGAGAAGAGCCGCGGTGAGCCCGCGCTTGCCATCATGGACCGAGACAAGTGCTTCATCCCAGAGCTGGAGAAGGAATTCTTGACGACAACTTGCGTGCCGCTTTATGAGTACATTCTTACACATATCCATAATACATTTAATTGCCCTGGTTTATGTAAGTCATGTTTGTTGTAATATTCAGATTGCTGGCAAAAATTATTTCAAAAGTTGAACCCTGCCTGACGGTGCTGGAAGGTCACATCGCGCAATGGGATGCGGCATCCTACGTTTTCGCCGAGGTAGTGGTCCATATTTTATCCGACGAGTATTTTTTTTACTCTTCGCTACGACAAGTTCACCTGATGGTAAGTACCTTTCCATAACAACGTGATGCAAGTAAGAATCATATACACTGCACCACATAATGCTCGTCGCCTTGAGATATATGATGTTAAGCTTCGTCACCTCAGTAATTTCACTGGCTACAGAGCCTTTCAAACCGGAATATAGTAACGATTGCACATTACTATTTGACGGCAGAAATAGGAGCAGCGGTGATACTTATTTAGACGCTCTCCAAGATAAAGACCTGACCACCAGATCGTTCGAAGAATTTGGCTGTCTATGGAGTATTCTAGTCTTAGTTAGACACGCTATAGGTACAGCAAGGTTCACCGCAGCTCCTATTTCTGCCGCCAAACAGTATCATGCAAACGTTACCGTGTTCCGGTTTGAAGGGTGCTATAGCTAGTAAAATTACCGAGTTAACAATTTTTAACATCTGCTGTATATATTATCCTAACTACCGCCACATTGTTATGGACAAGGGTCAAGCTTATCACTTGTTATAAAGTGTTAATATTCTTACACCATTAGGTACCAGTATCGGCGGGGCTGTCGGTACTTCTCAGCCCGGAGCTGGATAATTTGATCGAGCAAAGTATTCAAGAGAGGGAGAGGGAGAAGCTTATGGAAGGCCAAGCGCAGCAGGCGAACGAGGATGATGATGATGATTAGAAGTTTTGTTATTTTTGTAATGTTATTTCTTTTAATATATTTATGTGGAGTATAAAAAGCTGATAGAATTACTTCATAATTACTACTAGCCATTCATCATCATCAGCCGATAGACATCAGTCCACTGCTGGACATAGGCCTCACCAAAGATCTCCGCGTCGATCGGTCCCGCGTTACTCACATCCAGTGGGTTCTCGGGATTCTCACCAGATCAACGGTCCATTGGGTACTAGCCATTAGTTTATATAATCTTCAATATAACGTTATAATTATAACACTGATGCTTTCTTTTTTTTCAAGGCAAAGCGTCATTGGAATAACCATTTTTTAAATTTATACAAAAAATATATTTTTTTTTAAATTAGAAACTTTCCAAGTGCATACTTTCATATACACCTATAACGTAGCGATTAAATACTTGTCTTTATATTGTAAATATATAAACATATCGATTGGTCACCCTGTAGATAAAAAAAAAACAATATATATAAATATATTATTTTTTATTAGTAATATACGTGAGAAAAGAATTTACACACTACAATCACATTTTTTTCTAAACAATAGAAGAACACTATTAACATCAAGTTATTGTTAACAAGTTAAAAGGTGCGGTCGCTAACCGCAGTTAAAGTTAAACAATTTTGACATATTTAAGTAATTTAAAGTATAACTTAATCACAGCGCTAAAAGTTTTTCCAGTGCTTTGGCATCGTTAAGTGAAATACGAAAAAAAAAGTGCGTACATCCAGACTTAAAAACTGAATTATTGTATAGAAAATTTATATATACATATATTTTTCCTTTTACTCGTGACGATAGGCTAAGGATCAAAGTCCGTACAGCCACAAAGCAATTGAACCCATTTTTTTATTTATTAATAATATTGCACAGATAATCATTTAACGAATTAAATTTTGTAACCGATTAAAAAATTATTTTTTTAAAGTTTAAGTTTAGAAATTATTATTTTTAAAACAATAATTTCATTGTTAATAAAAGGAATGTGTTGTAAATCTAAACAAGTTATATTGTGTATTTATAATAATAGACTACAGACATATTTTTTTTTATAACAGCAAAGTGATATTTAAGTATGTTTTTGTTATATATAATGGATTAACACTTATTTTAATTTTTTTTTCTCGTCAACCGACAATGTGGTCCAGTGACTATGAACAATATCCACATTGTTATGTACAGTCCGTATAATTTACCATCAGGTGAACATTCTGATCATCTTGTCGCTTTGTAGTATAAAAAAAAAATTCTGTGACATAGATAAGCAATACATTTTTTTAATCATGGTAACATTTTTATTACACCTATAAAACATCAGATTCATTCAATGAGACCATTCTCCTTCGGTTGCAACAGTTCTTCTATAAACTCTTGCACCATACTTTCCAGTTTTCTCCGCATCTCCTCCTGCTCTCTGTGAAGGATTAATATAAAATAATCGGTTATTTAATTACCGTGTAACTCGGTCTCTGGTTCAATGCCGCGGCCAAAGCATCATGGTACTGTTCTGGACTTTTCCCAGAACCGAGGAATATGGCGCAAATTAGGTTGTCTTGAGACATTAGACGATAAGTCTCGTTACCCAAGTAATTTGATTAAAAACTTGATAAGATAGACCATAGAAAGAGAGAAGTGGCGAGGAAGTTGATAAGGGCCCTTCTTTGCAGCAGTTAAATAGTGTCCACTAACTTCTCAGTGGGCGCCTCGCAGACGAGCTCGGTGTAGTACTTCAGCTTAGGCTCGGTGCCGCTGGTGCGCACGGTGACGCTGAGCCCGTTGTGGCAGCGGAATGAGACCATCTCACCGCTAGTGTACTCCTGGTCCAAACCCGTGCCGATTACTTCTGCAAGTTATATACATTATTTAGGATAAAATAACACTGATACAGTGGCTGGGGACCAGCGAAGGGTGAGTTATTGGAAGATTAATTTCATAATGAAATGATCAACTTCCGAATACCAATTATCTGTGATTCATAATTTTTTTTATTATATCATTTTTGTCAATTTTGAATCGCATAAAGAAAAAATTAAAGATACTTGCTTTAGCCATGGGCTACCCATCCCCTACAAGCTATATTTAATACGAAAAACAGCAAGTGTGAATAAGCCGAATTAAGAAGAAATATTGAGATTAACATAAAGACTACTATATTTTATAAACACAACTTCACATCAACGTTAATTCAACTCCTTAATTTGAAGATAAGAAACACCATAACAAAGTCAATTGACAATACGAAAGTATACGCTACACGTGGCTCCCCCAACAGGTTCCCGCCTTGTCGTGGCGGAGGGGCTCAATAGCCGTGGTGCAATACACGGTGAAGCGAAGAGGAACCTACCCGGCCGGCCCGAGCGGCCGCTCCGGGTTAGTTTCGGAGCTCCACCGTGAGCTCACCTCGGATGCGTGCCGGTGGGCTGCAGGGTCGACTTTATGCTGCCCTTTGCAGACGAGGTAGGATCGCGGAGGGAGAGTACTCTCTGCGACTAAGCGGTGCCGCACCGCAGATGCGGCGGCGGTGAGGCCGCGGGGGAAGAAAAGTGTCGGTGCTGCGTTTCACCGTTCTCTCTATCCTCCGCGGCCGTATAACAGGTCGCGGCGGGCCCAAGATCGGATCCGCCGCAGGGAGTCGGGAGAGTTTTCTCTCTTGGCTCCTATGGCCTCTGGGTGTCGGATTCGGGGTAATCCGTTGCCCGGGTGACTGCAAGAGACCGAGAAGGGGGCGCGCTGTATTCCGGCGTGCCCCCACAGAGGTGGAAAGGAAGGGTTCTTCCCTCCCTCCTGAGAAGGGGATGAGTTATGCTGCCGGCGCTGGCGGGGTCGCGGATATGTGCGAAAGCGTTCCTGCGACCTTGCCATAAAGCGACGAGGAGGAACATCGTGGAGGTTTTAGTCGGTTTAAGTCCGACATAACCTGTCCTTGCCCCGCGAGGACGGGTATGCGCAAGCATTTCCCCCACGTTAAACAAAAAAAAGGCTACACGTAAATAAGACAGAGATAGCATTCTTATCTCTACTACTCTAGGCTCAGTTGGTCAGCTTGTTCGTTGTCAGTGTTGCCATTCACCCCGCGTTGCCATTTTTACTCTCCATTTTGACAATCTAATCCCCAATCTGTTTTACAACTCACGACCAGTTTTTCTAATTTGATAATGAAAAAAAAATATTTAAACGTTTCGCAATAAGCTTGGGAACCACTCGGAAAAGGCAGAAAGAAACTTTTGCTTTGAAAAACAAATTACAGGCGATCGGTGGAAACGCACAAGCACTCTCAACATCTTGTTCCAAGTATTTCAGTTTTTCACATAAATGCTTAAATGTTATTTTATCCCAACATCCGTATTTTCTTTTTCTCTTATCACGCCCACGATTTTAAAACGCACCCTCTCATTTTTGTGTATAAGGATCTGGCAACACGGTTCAGCCGGTTTGTTTTAGTGGTGTTATTGTAAACATCAGTTCGCAATTCACATTCTCGTTCGAGTTCAATCCGCCATCCTTTTACAATCTTGAAGATTATTTACTTGACCCGGCTACTTAGTACGGACTTGGAAGAGATTCTCATCATGATACAATTGGAACACTGTACCTGGACATCTTTTGGATCTAAATACGACAATAGGACTTGCAAAAACTGAACTGAACAAAAAAATAGCTTCGAATAAATGTGCATGTCTTATGTGTAATAACACTTCGGATCAAAAACTTATGTTCCGGTTCCTTCCCGGATATCCTACGTGGGGCTACGAATTTAGTCTATTTTCTATATGTAAATATATATATATATATAGTATCCTTAGTGCCTCAATAGATGGCAATAGGTATGAGTTCTCACTAGAGCCATCTATCGGAAAATCGAAGAAAAAAAAATAGCCAGTTGAATAGCCAGTATATGATATCGTTTGCTTGTTTGTGTGTCTGTGTAACCTTACTTTGTCACACACTAATAATCTCATTACTAACACCGCCGTTCAAACTGAAACACAGTAACATTTGCATACTACTGTTTGATGGCAAAAATAGACGCTGCGGTGGTACAAGACCACTATGGTCTCGGAACCTACCACCAGTTAACTAAGTAGAACTGGACTTCATACTTACTTAAATGCGCCTCCCCGTTAGCCTTCTCTGGTATTTTCACGCCTTCGGTGAAATCATTCAGGTGCACGATTTCGCAGGGGCCCACTTTCTTTGGGTACTGTAATTAAGAATAAGGCCTCATCATCATCATAGTCATCTCAAATTTGGTTTAATTAAGCATAAATATAAAACTTCATCTCAGTTTGACACAATGCTGATAATAATGTTGTAGATGGTGAAGGTAGCACATCCAAAATACACTGACTCCCATATGTTGATCGGACCACAGTGATGCTGTTATAGCAACAGATTTACAACATGAAGGTGGTAGCTAAGAGGATCAAAAAACAAATACCATCAATTAAACTCCGCAACATAGGGCCCAGGACACGAACCAGGGATCACAGGGTTAAAAGGCAACTGCTTAGCTACTGTGTGGCAAAGGTTATGAAGATGAGGAAAAAATTAATATTACATCATATTATCTAGTAATAAAATTATTTTTATGTAACATATATAGTATGTTTCTTTTTAATGAAATTTGAATGTCATTCTTTATTTTATAATTATAAAATAAAGAAAAAAAAAATACATATCTTTATCATCATCATAGGTTAAAAAAGGCAAATACTCACCACACCGGAGCCATGGTAGTTTCTTATTCTTCTAAAGATTTTCTGTATGGTGGGAGGATCGTGGCAGATGTAGTAGGAGTTGTGGCAGACATGGTAGCCGAACTCTCTGTACAGTGCTTGCAGGTGGGCAGACAGGGTTAGCCCCTTTGAGTAGAGGTGTGAAGCTAGGGATGCCACCTGTTAGTTACATTACAGATTTAGTATGAATGATCCCCTCATATGAACCCCTGCATACGACAGCCCCTAGTGCCCAGCGAGATCGAAGGCCACTCCGACTGTATGTAGAGATCTTTGGTGGAGGCCTATGTCCAGCAGTGGACATCTATCGGCTGATAATGAATGATGACTAAATGTGGTCTCGTTACTCCAGGTCATCGGCAACAGAGACCTATCATCAGTAAGAATTCTGTTATAGTGGTTGAGTTGATGATATTAGAGGATTTCCTTTTCCAGAGGTTCACTTGATGGTAAGTAATACTCTTGACATTACTTGACTCGTCGTAAATACGCTTGCCCATAGTAAAGCGGTGCTAGTGATTATGATATGAGACAAAAGATATAGTCTCATAACCCCAGTAATTAAAAACTACGACGCCCTTCAAACCGGAACACAGTAATTTTAGCACACTAACGTTTGGCGACAGAAGAGGTTCGCGACAATACATATCTAGACGGCCTTCGGAGATAGAGACCTACCATCAGTGAGAGAGCTGATAATAAATATTTACATGTACAGCAGCCGAGACGCCATCTTTATCCGGAACCCGGGCACTGCACATGTAACCGATCGCTTCTTCAAAAGCGAACAAAGTCTTTTTGTCTTGCTGCGACAATAACAGCGTGGTGTTGCCTGTAAACAGTAATATTATATTGAAAATAATATACAAAAAAAAATTTAGTAATTAAAAAAAAAAAAGTATAAAATGCTTGAGATAGTTTAGTGATAAAAAATTATGAAGGTATACCCATCCACTTGAATCCGGTCAATGTTTCCACAAAGTATCCGCGTCCCTTTATGATCGCCTTTAGCATCTTTGAGCTGACGAAGCTAGCCAGCATGTACACGTCGGTATCGGAGCTAGTCCTCTCGTGCTGCTGCAGCATCCACCAGCCAAGGAGTGCGCCCATCTCGTTGCCGGTGAACACCTTCCACGACTTTTGACTGCAAGTTGTGATAGTATGACTAACTTCTTGAAATTTCATAAACATGTGGTAAGACTCCTACAATACTGTGCTTTTCGACCTCAGACTTAACCCTGGCTTACCATCAAAATGTGGTCAAGGGCTAGACTACATGCCAAAGAAAAACAATATGTCAGTCACCTGGAACCTTTGCTCGGCGATGAACGCCTCCCGGCTAATGACACCTGATGACGATGACGATACCTGCTGATGAAATTATTTACAAACCTTTCGTCATACTCCGCTACAGCCAGTCTATCAGCGTCCGGATCATTGACCAGCACCAGTTTGATGTTATTATCCTCTGCTAGTTTCTTGCTCAACTCCAGGCATTCCTTCTCCTCCGGATTAGGGAATTTCACTGTCGGGAAATCTGGGTCAGGGTCCTGCTGTTGTGAGACACTGAGGGGCTCCTTAAATCAAACGAATAAAATATTACACCAAAATATTGTGCTCTCTGGTTTAGCTTTCAATGTATGAACACTCTTTATTGCGTGTCGAATGAGGACACACAATAAAGAGTGTTGACGAGGTAACAGACACTCCCTTTACTGGTGATCGGCGTCTGTTGCCGGAAACCGTGTAGGTTGGTATTACCAAAGCGCCTATTTCAGCCGCCAAACATTACTGCGTTCCGGTTTAAAGGGTGCTATGCAGCTAATGTGATTACTGAAGTAACGCTCTTTAACATCTCGTGTGTGAAGGCGACGAGCGCAATGTGGTGCAGCGTATCACCTACCATCAGGCGAAAGGCTTGCTCGTCTCATCGTTTCGTTGAATAATAAAAAAACTTACTTTTAAGTCAGCTGCCCGAAAAGCCTTCACCACGTACTCGTGGCCGACGCCGTGCATCGCGCTGTACACGAAACTTAAACCAGTTTCTTTATTCACTTTCCTTATATCTTCTTGAACACTCTCCCTGATGTACTCATCGTACTGCTCAATCACCTCAGCAGTACAGTCCTTTACCAACTGGTGATTTCTGATTTCGTCTATATTCCAATGATCGTCGGGTATGCTGTGTGAAATTAAATAATATTAAGGAGTCGTAATAAATAAAAAAATATTTCTACAAATGGTCCTTCGAGCCGGATTTTAAATAAAGTAAAGATGATATATATTTTTTTTAATACTGAATAGATCATTATTAATATTATTATAATGTCTACTATGTTTCTTCTCTGCGCTGCTACTAAATATTTCACGAAGATTGCTCTAACTCTCCTCAGCAGTCTCTGTTTGATGCAACAAGCACGAAACCACCTAGTACTTATCCTTCACCCCAGATACTCTTAGAGGACAGTGAGAACCTCCACCCTCAAAGTCGGAACCCTGAACATACTTGTAAGATTATTCTACTCACTCTAAACACTGCCAGATTTCGTCAAGTATATTGTCGTCGTGTGGACCGATGACTTGAGACCCATTGCCCCAATACACTTTGTAACCATTATCACTCTTCGGGTTATGGGATGCCGTCACCATAACCCCGGCGGCGGCACCGGACAATATGGTGGCGAAAGAAACGAACGGTGTAGGACAGACCCTCGAGAAGAGATGCACGGGTATCGATGCAGACACAAAAACTTTCGCTGTATATTCTGCGAACCTGAAAAAATGTATCACATAAGATTACTCGCTGTTCCCCGAAACACCCCCAGAATGCCTTTTGGGGAAGGAATTTTGTAAAATCCTTTTCCTAATCCTACCTGGCCTATACTCGGTAGAAGGAATGTTTTTACCAAATTTCAAGTCTGTAAGCCAGTTATATCGTCCAGATATATCTTGAGGAGTTTTTACATAGGTGGAAATCTGTCATATACATTATTTACTGGTGGTAGGTCTGTTTTGCTAAAGGCCGTCTAAGTACCTACCTTTGCTAACATTACTGTGTTCCGGGTTGAAGGGCTCTGTAGCTAATTATTACCAGGATAATGAGACTTAACATCTTGTCTCAAGGCGACAAGCGCAATGTGCTGCAGTGTATATAGTCCTAACTAGCGCAACATTATGGAAATATATATATATATATATATATAAATCTTCTGTAAATAATATCAAGTATATTATCATCGAAAAGAAGAATGAAGAATGTTAAGATATGATCAGGTATATAACTGAACAGAAATGTAGCTAGTGAAACTACTGAAGTAATCAGACGAAGGAAACTCTTGAAGTAGATGCTGCGTACAGGTCGCAGAAGTGTAGGACGCCTTCTCTCCAGATGGACCGACGACATCATCAGAGCAGTCGGCAGTGGGTGGATGCGAGCTGAGGATCGCATTTCGTGGAAGACATTGGGGAGGCCTATATCCAACACTGGATAAACATAGGCTGATAATGATGAACGATGAATCAGACTCTATATTGTATTTAAAAGCGAAGAACAGTATATGGTGCAGTGTATATCATCTTAACTAGCGTCACATTATTATGATGAATCGATTTCAAAATAATTAAACTATTTTAAAATTATTACAGTGTCGCATTAAACCGCGTTATCGATAACTTTATCGATTATTCAGTTATCGATCCGAGTGACCCCCGCAGTACAAACACAACATGGCGGACGTTGTATATAAAAACATTACGCGAACTCTGCTCATTGTATATTGTAATTCAACAATAGTTTCTCATTCTATTGTATTCTATGCGATAAACTGAGATAAATCTCCTAAGCTTCAGATCAGTGCTTCCCAACCTTTATTCTATTTAGTTATGGTCAATATTAAGTTTCAAACAAACTCTGTGTCTCTATTCTCTAGCACTACACATTCACTGCATACGAAATAATTAATAAATAATTGCCGGAAACTAGATTTTTGATTAAGTGTACAGGGTGAAAGGTAAAAGTGTAAAAGATCTGGAGGGGTTAAGGCTCGTATCCTATCGACTTGGTAGGTGATGATTTGGAAAACGTAGCTGATATTCTCTTCGTGCTTGTAAAGAATTTCCATCACTTAATCCATAACAATAGGAAATGTCAGCGTATTCTTCGTTACCATAATCCGCCATTGAAATTAAATTTATTTAGTATACAAAAGAAAAACTATTCAGAATTAAGAAGACAACGATAATGTACGTCCGCCCATGGAACTAGTTAAATTTTAACTGTCGTACTGACTCATTACCTAAAAATGATTTTTTTTTCAAAATTTTAGAAACTATGTACTTTCTTATACCTTGTCGGATAGGTATTGAAGTCAGGTACGTATTTACATGCTTTATACGTATTTCTTAGAAATAAAATTTTATTTCAAGATTAAATAAAAATGTAAGTAAGACTCCTTACTTTTTACTGTCACGACTTTCAAAGAACCTAATTTACAAGTTTTAGCCTCTAAGTGATGATTATTAATTTAATTCAATAAAACAATGATTAAACAATAATTAGTACAATAAAATTAGTGTAGAAATAAGGTCATCGAATTTTTTCCTAGAAGAGTGGGAATTTTTTGAAAAAATTAATAACTCCAGAAGCATTGTTTTTGGATGGGGTATTCCATACATAGATAGATAGGATACGAGCTATACTTTAGCCCCTCCACATCTTTTCACCTATCACCTTTCACCCTGTATATGAATGTTTGAAAATATGGATGAATGTACATTGTTATTATTATTATTTTAATAATAAAAAAATATTTTTCATTCACTCGCCTCAATCGCCGGCGGTTTACTGACCTACTACACACCGGAGGGCTGCTGGCTCGGATCCGCGTGATGAGCACTTAATGTGTGTTATTAGTCATAAGTTTCATTTTAAACTTTTTTTACCAATTAAACGATGACACGAGCCGGATGTTCACCTAATGGTAAGTGATGCTCATAACAAGTGGTAGTTAGGATGATATACACACCATCATTGCGCTTGTCGCCCGAGACATAGGCTGAGTCTCCTTACCACAGTATTTACATTAGCTACAGCGCCCTTCAAAACGGAACACAGCAATGTTTGCACACTACTGTTTGGCGGTAGAAATAGGCGCTGCGGTGGTACCTACGTATATGGTCTCCGGGAACAGAGACCTATCACCAGTAATATAATCTGTATTGTATATGTAACACCCGCCGCATAAGGCCGCCTAACAATGTCGGCAACTTGGCACTTCAGCTTTCTCTCCCTGGTGGACGACCATAGGGAGACCCAAATGAAGGTGTTAAAATGTAGTGTCAAGAGACTGCCAATAATTTCGGGATCATAGCAAAGTGGTGGAGAAAATTATCCCACCACCTTTTTTTTTTTTTTTTTTTTTTTTTATAGTATAGATAAGGCAAACGAGCAAGACGGGTCACCTGACGGTAAGTGATTCACCGCCGCCCACGTCACTAGCGACGCCAGTGCGTTGCCTATCCTTCAGGTAAGAATATGCTCTTTTCTTGAATAACCCAATGTCGCAGTTGTCGGGGAAGACCGCTGATGGCAGCGAGTTCCAGATATTTACTGTGCGTGGCAGAAAACTGTTTTTAAAACGCATTGTAGTGGAACGCCAACCATCCAGATGGTGCGGATGGTAGTGCCGGCGAGATGGCCGGTTGCGAAAATCAGCGGCTTCTATTAAATTGAACAACTCCTCGGAACACTCCCCATTATAGATTCTGTATAGTATGCATAGGGAAGATAGATCCCTACGCAGTGCCAAAGGATCTAGCCGATCGGCAAGTTCAGGATCGTCGACAATTCGACATGCCCTACGTAGGATTCGGTCAAATGGAGATAGCTGATAACCCGGAGCCCCGGCCCAAAGGTGGCAACAATACTCCATGTGAGGCCGCACCTGTGCCTTATACAGTTTAAGGCGGTGAGCCGGCTTGAAGTACTGTTTGGCCCTGTTGAGTACTCCGAGTTTTTTGGAGGCCATTTTAGCCTTGCTCTCCAAATGACCGCCAAACTGGACAACACTCGAAATATCGACGCCCAGAATGCCAATGTTCGGCTTGGCACAAAGGTGAGTGTTTGTTTTAACCTTATGGAATAATGGCTAGGAAGAGAGTGATTGTAGACATAATAATAAAGTTTATATGACTGTTTTATCTTTCCGCCCTTACTAATATATCCTTCACAGGGGTACGTGTACCGAAGGGTGGAAATCACAGTTTTGGACAATCTAAAATATTTTATTTATTTATTTATTCTTAATAGTAGAAGCTTCAGTTGAATATGTTACGAAGCGAGCAGGAAGTCGACATCATGGTAAACTTAGTCCGGAACCCTGACGTCTATCTGCTCAACCAAGACGTGTGGTTCGTAGTAGTAAGGTGAAGGAAACCAGATACAACTAATGTAACTAGTAAGCATACATATCTGTTAAGGGTATGTATGTATATAGTGGGGTGCACAACAACTCACGTGACCCAAGCCAACCTCACCTGCTTGGGTTGCATCCTGCTAATCAACAAACGAGGCTCTGGCTCCCAACAACTCACATTGGGCTATCGTGGTGGGAAATGGTCTACATGAACTCCTACAAAGACGGCCCCTGGTGACCGGCGAAGCAGGCGGCGCAAGACCAATCGTTGGGAGAATCTTTGGAGGAGGCTTGTGACCAGGAGTAGACGTGTATTGACTGCTGATGATCAGGTATATAGTAGCTATTCCCCACCGCTTCGCCGGCCGTAATATAAAATTAGACTTAAAATTTGTATGAAATATTCCTTGAGAGCAACAGCAAGTGACTTTATAGAGGTAGCAACCGTTACTATAGCAACCGTATAAATAACGAAATGAAAATATTTATAAAAGTAAAATGAAAATAAAATTATGAAAGATCCAGGAATTTCAAAAAAGAAACAGCCTATTACCATCTACAAATCATTCCGCGTCCAATAGTCGTGTTCTCGTGTAGATCCGTTCACTAGTTTTTACGTGATTGGCGAACAAATAAAACCCATCTTCATTATATATATATAAACTACGTATCTACATATATACTTGATGTTGATAAAGATTGACAAATGACGTAGGCGATGACGAATCATCTCTTTTATCGATGATGAGCTAACTCTTTGACCTTAATGCCAAATGGTGTTATTTGACAAGATGGTAACGCGTGTTCGTCCAGCGATATGACGGTGGTCGATTTACAACATGAAGATATTTAATTAACAAGGCGGGTTTTTGAGAAAACTTCACCACAAATCAAACTTCACTATATTTGCTCTTGGAATCAAACCAGGACCTTTGTTATAAGACAAGCTATTAACCGCTGCGCAACACCCCAAGGTTAAATGTTGCACTATTGTATATAACAAAGAGAATACCCAAGACCATTTAAATATATATATATGTACATACCTATATATCGGTGTATAACGATCCACATAACAACTCACGGGACCCTTTTTTGTTTTTTTTTTCATTTAACTTGGGGGAAATGCTTGCGCATATTTGCCTAGCGATTTTTATCTGCTCCCTAAATTGAAAGAATACTTAAGGGGTAATAGGTACGAAGACGATAACGAGGTGATGGATGCCGTGGGGAGCTTTTTGCAGGACCAAGACAAAACTTTTTTTCTGAAAGGGATTGAAGCCTTGGAAAAGCGCTGGACTCGGTGTATGCAAAGGGTAGTATAAAGCCGCCCCTGCAGCCTACTGGCAAGCGTCTGAGGTGAGCTCACTTTAATAGGAATTCTGACCTGGAGCGGCCGCCACGGGCCGACCTGGTAGACTCCTCCTCGCTTCACCATGGGTGGCCAAGCCACGGCTACTGAGTCCCTCCGCCATGACAAGGCGGAATC
Organism: Ornithoptera priamus; assembly: GCA_029034505.1. NCBI lineage: Eukaryota > Metazoa > Arthropoda > Insecta > Lepidoptera > Papilionidae > Ornithoptera > Ornithoptera priamus. The sequence continues at coordinate 309,361 of JARDWD010000392.1, forward strand.
TGTTGGGGGGAACTCACGCGACCCAAGTCAACCTCACCTGCTTGTGGTTAAACCTGCTAATCAACAAACGAGGCTCTGGCTTCCACTAACCCGCATTAGGCCAGGGTGCTGGAAAATGGCTCAAATCACTTCCATATGAACCCCTACATACATGCTGACTGTAAGTGGAATTATTTGAGCAAGGCCTATGTCCAGCAGTGAACATCTACCGGCTGATGATGATATATATGTATAAATATACATACTAGCTGTTCCCCGCCAACTTTATTATCCAAAACACCCCCACTACTCACTTTAGGGCTGGAATATTTGTAAAATCCATTCTCAGCTGACTTCTAAATGGCAGAAGCAATATCTCTACCAAATTTTGAGTGCTAACGTCTAACAGTTCCAGTGACCTCGTGATGAGTCAATGAACCTAAGGTCATCTATATAGATATTGGCGTAAAATAGATTATTTACCTCTTACTGTTATGACGTCCATCATAGCCTACCACTATACCGTTGTGCAGTTGACTTTGATGGCATACTTTTTGGAGGTACGACAGGAGACCCTGCAAACAAATAGGTCTCATTACTATAAACCTAATTTTCTTTATATTTACTAGATCTTTGGTCTTTGCAGCCTTATACCATCTAGGTAGATACCGTAGCTCCTGTATCTGCCGCCGAACAGTAATATTTATACATATATTACTGTGTACCAGTTTAAAGGGCACTTTAGTTAATAAATTTACTGGGGTAACGATACTTCATATCCTATGTCTCAAAGAGACGTGTCAATAGTGATTTGTATGTCATTCTAAATAGTGTCTATGTTGGTTTGGACATCATCATCATTATCAGCCGACAGACATCCACTGCTGAACATAGGCTTTCCCAAAGATCTCCACATCGATCGATCCTGTGCTGTCCGCATCCAGCATGATCGGCAGGGCTACCCGTCCCGCCGGGTACTTGGGGCCGTCTTTTGTTGGAGTACACTGAGTAGGCATAGGCCGTAAACCAACCACGCTGGCCCAGTGCGGGATAGTGGGTGATCAAAGCCTCGTCTATTATTCAGCAAGGTGCACCACGTGTAGCTGAGGTTGACTTGGGCTCCGTAAGATGTTGGGCGGAACCTCTTACATCACTGGTTTGGACAATGTTATTCGGTCATCGCTTAGTTGAAATGGCATGGAATATATTTGGCAATATTTTGATCTGACGGTATTTATTTATATGGTGGAAGGTCTCTTTTGTTACCTGTGCAGTCTGTAAGACTACGACGTCGTTCATGCAGTTGTATCCGGCGGCCATGCGCCCGCGCAAGCCCGCCGTGCCGAACTTCTGCCGCGACAGCATGCTCTGCTCCAACTTCTCCCACCGCAAGTTAGCGATGTCATCCAAGACCTCTTGGCGTGTTGTTGGGTTCTGTACATAACGAACAAGAATATTGTTTTACTGTATCCCCAGTCTAACATTTTTAACAGACACGCCTGCTCATAACAAAGTGACGCTAGTTATCATGATACATATAGCAGGATACTGTCCTGGTCGCTTCATAACGTATGATGTTGTCTCGTGACCCTTGTAATTTCACTGCAAGGTCCTTCAAATCGGAATATGGTAATCTTTGCGCAATACTGTTTGTCGGCAGAAATAGCTGTGGTAGCATCTAGGTATGTCTAGGTAGACAGTTTCCGGCAACCAATTAACAGTACTGTGCTCTGATTTGAAGGAAGCTGTAACTAGTGGAATTACTTGTGTAATGAGACTTAACAGTTTATGCGTCAAGGCGACGAGCGCAATGTGATGCAGTGTATACCATCCTAACTAGCGCCACATTGTTATGGACAAGTGTACGACGTATCATCACGTGAAAGTCTTGCTCGTCCCGTTACTTCGTGGAATAAAAAAAACAGCAAAAAATATCAAACTGTGTCAAGACAATGATGATTACGATATCCACAGATGACATCAAAGTGATATGTATCATTCCATTCATCATGCCGATAGACGTCTACTGGATAGAGATCATTCCCAAAGAATCCCACATCGATCGGATAAGTGTTCATACGAGAGGGATTTGGGCCATTTCCCACCACGCTGGCTCAATGTGGGTCGGTCGGAGCTGGACATTCCATCACGCATCGATATTTGTTGATCATTGAATTGATAACCCCTGGCGAGCAGAATGTCCCGACATTACATTATCACCAGCGAAGGCGTGAATCAATCACAACGTAACATATTTACTGTAACGTTTAGAGGTTATAAATAATATACAATGTGTTAATTTAATAGAACACGTCAAATAAAGGCCACCAGGGTACCACAGCAGCTCCTATTTCCACCGCCAAACAGTAGAAGGCAAACATTACTCTGTTCCGGTTTGAAGGGTGCTGGGGTGAAGACTTAAGATGAGAGTAATGTGGTGCTGAATATACTAAGACACAGCACCATACTAACTTTGCTATGGACAGGTATATCATCTAAGAACAGGTCTGAAGTAGAAAGACAAAGGTATAAATAGCTATTGTCGTTTCTACCATAATGAGAAATCTGAGTGTATTTAAATGAACTTAACTACAGTAGTGAAAATAATTTAAGCACACACTATTATTTTAACAGGTGATAACAGATTACCATAACCATTAATATAACCATAACTGAATGGTTCCAATTTATACATTATACTAACAAATTTATAATATCATATAATTTATAAAGCATTTCTAAACAGAAAAATAATTAAATAGATAAATACATGAACCAAAGGTTGATAAATAATATCTTTTACATATCATTTATTTTATACCATTTTGAATTATTACAATTTAACTTGAAATTACTTAATAAAATTGTTCATCTAGTGAAGATGCAGGTGATATCTACTGCTTTGAAATTAACCCTAATATTGCATGAAACTACCACCAGGTTCTGTAAGTCACTATGAATCCATTGTGCAGGACTTTTGACATAAAAACCAGATACCTGAATTGTTTGTGTAATAGGTGAACACTGCAACAGTGGAGATCAAGGAAAAGATGAATAGATGGCATAGAAGTTGGAAAAATTTACTAGGTAGATGAAAAAGACAGTTGCACAAGGGCATGAGCTCTATACAAGCAAATATGCACTGCATCATACCCTACTTCCCTTAAGCTATCTAAATAATGATCTCTCAGGTTACTTCAAATGTACATGACTGTGACTATTGACAGTTGGTGCAAAGTTGACTAAAGTGCAAAATTTTAAAATTTATGTGCACATCCCTGAAATTGCAACAACTGGAGTAGAACTATACAGGATGCCAAGCCCCACAAAGATATGTAGCACCATCAAGTAACTAAGTAGGATTTAACTTAATAATAAAGGTTTACAGAAACCTTGGTATAAATGGTATAAGATAAAATTCAAATTAGAGTATAATTTACAATGACTAGTGAATTTTTATACAGCATAATTAACATGAAAACAATTCCACATTGAATACATAATAGATATCTCTTTCAAATTTAAACTCGTTTCTAGTTTAAAACTCTTTGACATAACTTATTATCACTTTTATACAGCCATGAAACCTTGAAATGTTTTTAAATATGTTAAGCCTGTGATATAACCATTTTTATATGTTTTATTATGAAAATTATAACAGACAATTGAGTATACATTATCCATTGCTTATGGCTTTTAAACATCTTACTGTATCAACATAAATTTTATAAAAAGTATGAAATCGAAAGATTTCTTGTTTTATACTTTTTTATTATGAAAGTTATTACATTGCATCCACTCGATTTACATAAAATACAACCAGTTAGTTACTCTCCATATTCTTACTGTCCAGTGGAAGGTGATCAAAATACTATCAAAAAGTAAAATATGGAAATATCATGAAACAATAAGGGGTACATACCTTACCTAGGAATACTTATGCTACATTTTACTCATTGCACAATTTGCATAGTGTACTACAATATAACTATAAAAAATCTATTAATATTTTCACATATAAATACAGAAAAATATCAGATTTTTCAAGTTATTTAATAAAAACATTTATTCAATAAAGATATATACAAAATGCTGTTAAGCTGTTAAGATATACAAAACATTGCAATAGAAATAAAATATAATTAATATTTAAAGATCACATAATTTTAATGAGTATGTATAAAATAGAACAAACACTAAAGTAAATATTTTATTTTTATATATGTTAATTAATAAACAGTTTTAAATCAGGGAAACTGAATTTTAAGAAATTCCAAAAATAAATGTCTGAAAAAACCGTATTCGTCGTCAACTGACAAATATGATGAGACTATTTAGTGGAAAGTTACGAAAAAATAAAATTTTTACTCATACTATAACATTAGTCCGACAAAAAAAATCATACCTTATCATGTTTTAACCAGCTCTCAATTGCAGCGTCCAATTTCACATTACCGCTTTTACAGAAAGTCATTTTGAAATGAAGTCCCGTGAATATTTTTTGTTTTATTCACTGAAAACAGCAAAGAAGTAATTGCTTGGGTGAAGTTTTAAGTAAACTAGAACAAGACACTAATGATTCGTCTAAGACGACGTTATTATTACTAATATTTCAAACTCAACCAATTCAGTAACACTATGGCACTAAATTGTTTGGAATTGTTCCTTTTTCATTCGTCTTCATTTGTCACTGTCACTTGACAACTTCGCACACAGGACCCTATTTTTGCATAGAAACTTTTATAAAGATCAAAATTAAATAAATTATACCGTATGTAGAGAACAGAAAAAACAATGAAAAAATTATATTATTCGTTTATATATATATAAATTTTATTGTTATGTTAATGAGAATTCTGTTTAAAGAAACATTAGTAAGTACTATCACGAAATAGTAGTACTTTGCAATGCATTATAATCTTTAGGTAAGTATGGATAGATGAAAAAAGAGATCAGAGACAGACAATTGAAGTTTCATTAATATCGATCTTTTTTTCTACGAACCTCAGAAATAAAACTCGGCAAGATATTACTTATAAAATCTTATTCCGTACTTTCAAACTAACGAAATATATGAATGTTATGTTGTTTATGTTGTTCCTTTAAAACGTTGAATATTTATTACGTTGATATATATGAAACAAATAATTTATAATAAGCACTAGTTCGACTCTGAATTTTGCTAAAACAGTGTTGTCAGCTTTAAAGTAGAAAAGCAATGAAATGATATTTAACCCTTTACAATAAGCTTTGATTTTGAATAGCAATACATTCAAATCAATATTGACAGAGTAATGTTTGCTGTGCTAAAATTTAACCTGACTAATAATATTAATTACAACTATATGTTACAACATTAAAAATTATACTGATTTAAAAAGATAAAATAATATGATTTCAGTAACAGGAAAATATATATAGAACTTATAATATCTTCTAATAAAGTCTAACCAACTATGTCATTACTTTTAGATCTCACGAAAAGTATTCACATTAAAGCATGAAAAGCGTCGATTTCTCTTTTACATCGGAAAACTTCGTAAGTCAATAAATCTATTTGGCTTTTAAGTGATATTTTCAAAACTAAAAGCTAGTGTAGCTCGCTGGCCTAATGGTTAGAAAGTGCGGCCTTCATTCCGAAGGTCGCGGGTTCGAATTTAGGCATGTGCCGATGACTTTAGTATTTAAATTATGTACTTTTGTGAATTTTAGTTATAACAGCGAAATACAAACGTTGAAGGAAATTATTGTGAGGAAACCTGCACATGAATTAGAACTTATTCTAAGGTGTATGTGAAATCACCAATCCGTATTGGGCTGGCGTGGTGACTACGTCCCATCGCCCCATATCGAGGGTAGATCAACTTTTTTAAAAATATTTCATGAACTATCATTAAATCAAATTAAATGAAAACAATACTATGAAATACATAAATAAGATATGTTACAATATTGTAGCAAAAAATAAATTAAAAAATCATATAATGAATGTTAAGAAAATTGTACTAAAAAAATTACATAAAAACTATTTAATTATTAATTAATATATTTTAAAAATAATAAATTTTTATTTAAGTGTGTTTGCTTATTTAAAAAAAGTTCTTGTAGATGTTTATCCGTATTTATTTTATCATTGTTCTTATATTAATAAAGTTTATTCAACGATATCGGAATTAAAAGGCTGAAATATAAACTGGTGGTAATTTAAAAGCTTATAGAGTGAAGAAAAGTATTTCTGCACCCATATACATGTTCGTGCTACGTGTGATAAAGATCTACTACTACTACCACTACCACCATTGCCACCACTACCACGCCGCTATTGCTACTGCTGCTGCTACTGCTGCTATTGCTCTCTGTGCGATACGAAGCTCACTGTAACCGGCTAAGTCTCAGTGTCATAAGATCAGATAAGTGGTATATATTTAACATGATATTGAAACGTAAACTTTATAAACTATTGTAAAAATTTAAAGTTATGGTAATAGTGTCTTGAAAAATAATATTTTAAGAAAGATACATTTAAATAAATTTGCTGTGGATATAAAATACTGACCTCCTGAGAGTTTCTCGTAGCATAAGTAAGATAGCAATGAATAGTTATGAAACTTTGCGGGGATTATTCTATACGGCATTGCTTTTATATGTTGTTTTTTTCTTCAGATCTGTTTTTTTTATTGACATATCAAATTAATCATATTAGTGAATGTTGTTGTTTTAATCATTAGATCAATTTGGTTAGCTTGCATTTGCATCGTTTCATATAAATAAAACTGAAAAAATATTTACTGCATTTTTAAACGTATTATTTGTTTTAATTATGAATATTTTTTTATTCGAAGAAGACGCGACGAGATGAGCAAGAAGACACCTGATGATAAGTGATACGCTTATCTATAAAAAGGGGAGCCACATAAAATGGTTAAGATAATCTACATTACATCACAATGCGTTTGTCGCATTGGGACATGAGATGTTAAGCTTTATTACTCCAATAATTTCACTACCTACAGCACCCTTCTAACCGGAACAGTAATGTTCGCACACTAATATTTCGCTGCTGGAATAGGTGCTACTTTGGTACCTACCTAGTCGGTCTCCGGCAACAGGGACCTACTATCAATGAAGTCAGATTTTTTCGAGTTTAAGTTTGTTACAATGAAATTAATATTTTTCATGGATACGCTTATACCGTAAGATTAAGCAAAGCGGTGCTAATAGAAAGTCCACCATGCTGATGATGAGTAATAGTTTCCAGAAAAATATTATGAAATAAATACGTAAATTTACTACCTTATGTAAGTATATTTTCAAATTAAAAAGAAAAAGTAAGTTACCTAAGGAAAAAGGTAAGAAGTGCAGTTTACGATGTAGTAATAAATGAACAGTCAAAGCCATTTCTCCATCATCCTGCCCTAGTACAGAATGGTGGATGTAGATATACGATATAGTTATTTCTCACTATACTGACCCATCGCAGTTTAAGTAACATAAAAGACAACTTACATTCATTATCTTCCAAAAAAGTTGTCCGTATCAACCAGCTCCCTTCAGGGAAATCGTCAATAGTACCATCGACTTATATATTAATAAGTTTTGTTTTGGTATAAAATTAATTAATTATTATTTTATTATTCTACGAAGCGACGAGAGGAGTGAGACGTTCACGTGAAGGTAAATGGTACTTCTTCCTATAACAACGTGACACTAGTTAGGATGATATACACAGCACTACATACTACTCGTCGCTTTGAGACATAAGATGTAAGTCTTGTTTACCTATCGCTACCTACTTCAAACCCAAACCTAGTAATATTTTCACACTACTGATGTGCAGCAGAAATAGGTGCTGCGGTGGTACCTTCCTAGACGGTCTTCGGCAGAGACCGTTTTTTTTTGTCGCGGAGGAAATTTTCTTAAAAGATACCTTGCTTCTGGGAGGAAGACAAGGTTATTGTGGAGCTTCTACCCACTACAACTCCCTCGGTAGTTTTCCTCAGTGCATACAAGGAGCTCCAGCATCTACGGAACGCACCGGTGCCCCCGTGTACTCTGGCTAAAACATCTCACGGAAGGTACTGCTTAGCACCCACGGTGTGCTATGGCAAATACAAAACCACCATGCATTTGCTGTCCTCTTAAAGCTCGCTTATTGAGCTCTGAAGGCACCCATTGTCAAAGCCCACGAACCCGAAGATTCTTTTATTCGCCTTGTACGACACGCAAGGAATACCTTAGTCCTATTCTTAATAGCCCGAGACTACAGAGCTGTCCGGCAGTGACCTACCAGTAGTAGCTATTCTATTCCATAACATCTCAATTAGTATGATAGATTGGAATGTTTGATGGTGTATTGGTGAGCTGGTCCCGTTTGTTTACGGCGGTTCCCTCACCTGCGGCGACGTCACCGGTCAGTTGATTAGGAAACTGATTTTTCAATCAGCGTCCAATCATACAATTGTAATTGCTCGAACGGAACCGACCACTCCACGCCCCCGGCCGTGCCCGCGTCCGGCGCACGTCGATTTTCATTTGTAACCGCGGGTAACCGCCATTATGCGTACCAACTTCAACGTGTTTTTTTTTACATCATCATCATTAATGCCTATTGCAGGACAGGATTTCTCCGCTGTCCGTATCCATCTGCTGATTAACTGGAAATCCAGCCGATATCCATATGGCCGTCACTCGAAGACCTTACTGCTCTATTAAGATTAACAAACTTGAGGATGTTCAGTCCTATGTACAATATCTTATTAAAAAATCGTACTAATATAACAAAGTGAAAAGTCTCCGGGTATCATATTAGTTAAGTTACCATGTACTTAATTTCTAACTTTTGTTAATGTAAATTTAGACATGGGGTGTAAGGGGTTTTGCTCAACAAATCACGGGGTTAAAGTCAACCTCACCTGCTCGTGAATGCCTTGCTAATCAACAAAGACGGCTCTGGCTCCCATCAATCCGCATGGGACCAGTATGGTAGGAAATGGCCCAAAATCTCCCCATATGAACGTGGAGATGGGGGAGGCCTATGTCTAGCAGTGGACGTTATCTGCTGATGATGATGAAATTTGAACACGGAGTAATTAGATTACGAAAAATAATTGGTACTTCGTGAAATTATAAGTTTATATCATTTCAAATTGCCGATGATAGTGTCATGATGTCTGCAGTTTTAGATGAGAATACTCCACGCGCTTGGTACTCCGGATACGGATATTAAGCATCCCGAACGAAATTAGTTAATACCACAAACGTTATTTATGAATAACGCTATATTACGAGTAATGTTACTTCAATGTAACTAGTAATAAACAATTATAATTATTTAAATATCCAATGCGCTGCGAACTCGATGCAAGTCGTGGTCTCACGGAGCTGCAGGTGCGGTTCGATTATAAGCGGAGACCCTGAGCTGATTTGTTCCGGGAAAACACGTCGCATGAACGCTGAATATCAAGTATTTTTGACTCCTCATCAAAAAGAATAGTGCTATAGAGTTAACACATAATTCACATTGTAATATATTTATTACAGACTAAGCAGCATCTCCATAATATAGTAGTGTTGGTATATGCTAAACTATCTTATGTTATATAAACTGTTACTGGTTGTAGGTCTCTGATGCCGGAGTCCGTCTTGGTAGGTACCACCGCAGGACCTATTTCTGCCGCCAAACGGTAGTGTGTAAACATACTGCTTGAAGGGCGTTACAGTTAGCATAATTAGTGGGGTAACGAGGCTCAGTGTCTTATGTCTCAGGCGACGAGCGCAATGTGATGCAGTATGTCATACTCTTTAGTGCCAGATTATTATGTGCGGGAGTAAGACTTACCATCAGGTGAACGTCTCGCTCATTTCGCTGTTTAATTGTATAAAAAAAAAACCTATTAAAAATGTATATAACATTTATTAAGGTATACTAGCTGTTCCCCGTCCGCTTTGCTGACCGTATTTTAGAATGAGACTTCAATTTGTCTGAAATATTCCTTGAGAGCAACTGCAGCCGCAAATGAGTTTCTATAGCAACCGTTACTATAGCAACTGCATAAATAATACCAAATGAAAATGTTTATGAAAGTTAATCAGAAATAATATGATGAAGGATTTCGGACATTCAAAAAATAAATAGCCTATAACTATGTACTAAATCATTCCGCTTCGAATAGTCATGTTCCCTTTTCCATATGTTCACTAGTTTTCACGTGATTGATGAACTAAAAAAACCATGTTTATTATAAATAGATAGATAGACACCTTTTCAAGTATATCTCGCCTCGTCTTCTCGGTTAATGTTATAGTTGAGTACTATAGTTAGGTGATAAGTTTTTAATTTTTTTCATCAAGTTGATATATGAATGGACGCCATTGCAAATACCTTTGAATGATCAAAAGCAAAAACAAAAAAATTATTCTTATTGTATAGCAATGTCCATTCTGTTTACTATAAATACATTGCGATAAAAATAGTTTATTAATGCACCAATTTAGATATTGTTATCATCATCTTGAAGCTTCGTGAAAGTTTCTATCGGCAAGTGTATAAATACACTGATTCTTGGCTGATGGACACAGCTCTGGCGTTGGGGCGGCAGTACGGTGTCAGGGCGACGGGCGGAAGCTGGTGTATAAGTTGATCTTTTTGTATATGCGTTGACTTTTGTGGCGGAAGTGATGGGATCAGATGATCTTAATACCCTTCTGTCAGTCGATTTCGAGGTTTTTGGACAAGTTCAAGGTTCGTGTTGTTTATTGGTTTGTTTTTGAGTTATTTTTTTACTTTAGTTTTGTCTATATTAATTAATAATAAAGTGATGATGATGAGCCATAATTAATTAACACTGACTTTCTTATTTTTATTATAGAAAAAAAAAATGTTTCTAAGATATAAAATGATTATGTTAAAAACTTATATTGAAAGTAATTGTTATTGGTACATATATTAGGTCCTTACATATGAAATTGGTGTTTTGTACGGGAGGAATATAAAGTCAATTTTTTTTGTAAAATATATTTAATTAATCAAAGTATGCACCTTTGTTATCTATGCACTTTTGTCATCTCATAGTTCATTGATGCCTTTACTAAAAAACCATGGGGGCGAGAATCAATAAACTCTTTGAAGGCGGTTTGGACTGCCGCATCCGAGTTGAATATTTTCCCGGTAAGAAGTTGTTCAAATTGCGGAATAAATGGTAATCTGTTGGGGCAAGGTCCGGGGAGTACGGTGGGTGTCGCAGACATTCCAACTATAGCTCATATAACTTAGTGGTTGTTTGTTGTGCAGTGTATGGTGGTGGTCTTGCGTTGTCGTGAAGTAGCAGTGGCCTGGGGCGATTGACCAATCTCGATTGTTTAGCAGCTAGTTCTTCCTTCATGGTTTGCAGTTGCTGACAATAGATATCTACCGTCATCGTTTGGTCAGATTTTAGAAAGCTATAGTTAACGACACTGGCGCTAGTCTATCAAACACTCACAAGTAACTTTTTCTGAGTCAATTTTCGTTTAACGCAGGATTTAGCTGGGTCTCCAGGGTTCAGTCATTGTGACAAGTGCTTCCTATTATCGTACAGTATCCACTTTTCATCACAAGTAATGATTCGGTTTAAAATAACTTTATTATTGTGACGGTTGAGCAAAGTAACACAGCAGCAGCAGTCGACGCGTGTTTGCAAGTTCGATTCACTCAATTCATGAGGTACCCATCGTTCAAGTTATTTTACTTTCTCGATTTGTTTCAAGTGGATTAATACAGTTTTGTCACTTACCTTGAAGCCTGCAGCTATCTCTGAAGTGCTTTGTGATGGATCCGCTTCTACAATAGCCTTTAATTCTTCATTTTCCACTTTGGTCTCCGGCCGTCCACGGGGTTGGTTCTGAAGGTCGAAATTGTCCAGAACGAAAACGTTGAAACCAAAAACGTACCGTGCTTTCTTTTGTGACACCAGCGCCGTACACATCATTAATCCTTCGAGCTGTGTCTGCAGCACTGGTGCCACGGTAGAACTCGTATTCGTAAATATACTGATATGTCATGTTTCCCAGTGTAAGGTAATAAGCGCCGTCAAGGAAAAGAATAATGAGGAAAAACAAATGAATGACTGTTTTCATTTTATAAATTTGAATTTGGAATTCTTAACCAAAGAGGAGATATTTCAGATCAAAGTGGTCAGTACGACAAAACGCTAACTTCATATCTAAGGACCTAATATTAATTTATTTATTTTTGTCGGTATATAGCAAACGTTTAAAATTTTATTTTAAGTTATAACTTCCTTGCAGGAGACCAGTTTAGATTGGTACCACAGCAGCGTATATTGCAGCCGGCAAACAGTACTGTGCAGACATTACTATGTTCCGGTTTGTTGGGCTGTAGCTAGTGTAATTATTACGTGTATATTATGTCTCAGGCGACGAGGGCAATGTGGTGCTGTGTATATCATCTTAATTAGGGTCAGACGTATCACTTATCATCGCACGAACGTCTTGTCGCGTAATTGAAAAAAAAATTGTATTAAGTAAAAAGCAGAAGTTAGTAGTCAAAATAATTTTATTTATTTATAAAATTTTAACATATTACAAGAGATTTATGTCCATCAGTGGACGTCCATCGGTTGAAATGATGATGATGATGAGGCAGGCAATATGCATTATTTTACAATAGGCATTTAGTGAAAATATAATAAACATCTAAAAAAAAAAGTTGCTTTAGTAATAGATACTGTTACCATGAAGGCTTGATCTTGGTCTCGAGCTTTCGTAATAGTATTAACAAAACCTTTTTTTATTCACGCGACGCGACGAGCGGGACCTTCACCTGATAGTAAATGATACTCCTACCCATAACATCGTGGCGCTAGTTATGATGGTATATACTGCACCACATTGCGCTCTTCGCATTGAGACATGACGTTAAGTCTCGTTACCACAGTAATTTCACTAGCTACATGTCCTGTCGTACCGGAACGCAGTAATCTTTGCACATTACTGTTTACCGCCAGAAATAGGCGCTGCGATGGTACCTATCCCTGGTAGTTAGTTCCTTACTGTTTTATGATAGGAAAGTTTGTGTTCCATATAAAGATCCAGGATCCCTTTGGATCATCGAGGATGACCATCGAAACGCTTTTACTCAGCTGAAGCAAAAGATAACGTAACAGGACGATATATAAACAAATTGGTTTGCCAGTTGCGTCATGTTATAAAATATTATTTGGTACGGATGCAATTGAGATCATTTGTATGAAAGATGCTTTTGGATCTCATCCAACTGTCAATTTATCTAGACTAATATTAGACCTAACAACCGGCCATCATTCAATGATTGTTTATGCGTTTGTGTGGTTGTTGTGTGCGCATGCGTTTTTGGAATATTTACATTGGCAAATATTTGATTAATAACGTTGACTGGTGATGAGCCTCTCTTGTTAGAGACCGTCTGGATAAGTACAACAGCAGCGCCTATTTCTGCCAACAAACGGTAGTGTGTGGTTTGAAGGGCGTTGTAGCTAGTGTAATTACTGGGGTAACGAGACTTAACATCTTATGTGTCAGGCGACGAGCGCAATGCGATGCAGTGTATAACAAGCATACTGGCGTAACCTTGTTATGGGAAGGAGTATCACTTACCATCAGGTGAACGTCCTCGTTGTCTCGTCTCTTATTTAAATAATAAAAATATCAAGAAAAGTAATGACAAGCATTTGAATGTTTTGATAAAATGATAATTTTAATACAATAAAATAGAATATATCTTCTATATTTACGAGATATATAGAGATTCGTTGTCTCATCGCGAGATCTTAGAAACTATAATACGTAAACACTCAATATTTGGTAGAGATATTCCTTCTATAGTGTATAGGTTAGCTAAGAATGGATTTTACAAAATTTCTTTCCCTAAAAGGAGTTGCGGGGGTGTCACGGCTAACAAAGTGGGCGAGGAACAGCTAGTATTAGTATTATTCAAGTCAAGGAACGTGTTACAGCAAATATGGTATTACTTTTAAAGAATTATTGGTACTAGGTCTTTGTAGCCGGAGACCATCTAGGTAGCTACCACCTCAGCGCCTATTGCAGCCGTCAAGCAGTGGTGTGCGGACATTACTGTATTCCAGTTGGAAGGGCGCTGTAGTTACTGTAATTACCTGGGCTTATGAGACTAAACATCTTATGTCCCTGACGACGAGCGCATTGATACTATATATTTATATTTATATGTATAATATAATTTTATTTTTGTGTAGGATGTTTCTTTACTAAACACTGCAAAGACCTTGCACTGCAGTTGGGCATCACCGGCTGGGTGAAGAATACGAAGAAAGGCACCATTGTTGGAAAGTTACAAGGGAGAAAATTGGAGTTAGACCAAATGTAGGTTATTCTTTTAAAACTAATAGAAATTCAATTATTTTTAATCTGACTACTCAAAAAGTAAATCTGATGTTGAATTTTGAACTATAGTTAGGGGTATAAGGGGTCCGGCACAACAATTCACGGGACCCAAGTCAACCTCACTTGCTCGTGGTGTGCCCTGTTAATCAATAAACGAGGCTCTGACTCTCACCAACACGTATTGGGTCAGCATGGTGGGATATGGCCCAATTCCCCCATATGAACTCCTACAAAGATGAAGATCTTTGTAGGAGGTCTATCTCTAACAGTGGACGTCTATCGGCTGTGTGATGATGATGATGAACTTTATCCAAATTTGCAATGGCAGACATTTTTACTGGTGGTAGGACGGTAGGCAGCTCTTATCTCTGCCGCCAAACAACACGATGTCATTAACAGTAGTGATGAGCAAAGCAAGAACATGACCAAAGGCTTGGACAATCCTGGTATTGACTTTGGTTTTTATCTGTTCGGTCTTGATCTTGGTCATATTTAAATACTCGTAATCTCCTCTTGCGTATTAAGTCTATCACATATAGTCTTGGTCTTGCTCGTGTAAAGTTGATTACTTTTTCGCAAGAACAAGAACAATATTACTCATCACTAATAGGTAGGCATAGCACTTACCATTAACTCTACCGTTTCATCAGTTTGATGTAACAAAAACGTCACATAAACCCTCATAAGCCAGAAGAAAAGAAGCCGAGGAGTTAAGGTAAACAAAAGGATTAAGTACTTACTTTTGAGTAATTTTTAACCAGGTGATCCTACGGTTTAAACCGTAGTAAATTTTAAGGTTATATAACTGACAATTTTATCAGTCTTATGCAAGGTACAGGCAGATGGCCTGAACTGGTCATAATAGATCTCTCTTGCCGGAAACCGTTTAAGTATGTTTATATTTCAACCCTTAAACAGTAGTGTATAAACATTGTTGTGTGTCTGATCTGTAAGGCATTGTAGCAAGTGAAATTACCATAAATTGTTTACTGTAAAGCCGACGAGCACAATGTGGTGGTATGTGCATCCAGATTTTTTTTAAGGGATGGTGAACGATGCTCACCCCTAAAATTATGTGGCGTTAGTGAGGTGGTATACATTACATCACATCGCGCTTGTCGCCTTAAGACATAAAATGTTGCATGTTTTTACCCCATTTATATCACTAATTACAAGCCTTCAAACCGGAACATAGTAAAGATTGCAAAACCGCACACCTACCACCAATGGTATCACCAACTATCGCGACATTGTTAGGGACAGGTATATCACTTATCATCTAGTGAACGTCTCTCTTGTCCCGTAGCTTTGTCGAATAAAATAAACAATTATTACATTGATTTCTTTATTTTTCATTTCAGGATCGATTGGCTCTGCCACACGGGTTCCTCCGGCTGCAGGATAGAGAAATGCGAGCTGACTAATTGGGTTTACTTAACACGCGTCGATTACAAAGATTTCAGCATCCGTTTCTAGAAATTTATTAGATAATAATGATCTAGTAATTGTTTAACCTCAAAACTTTCGCACAGTCAGCTTTCCTAACTACCACTTGACAGTGTTTGTATTCGTCAGCAATAAACACCTAATTCCGACAAGAATGTCGTATTTTTTTTTTCAATTTGACTATAATATAATTTTTTGTATAAAATTATAATGTTTTTCCAAGATTTCAGACGTTACATCATTGTGCTTTATTGTGGATAAGGATAATTCCGCACTTTGGCACGCGTCTAATAGATACATGATAAAATATCGCATCGGTTTCCGATAACTTATCAAAGTTAATCTAAGCTACAGCTTTAAATGGATAATCTTGAATTTTTTGGATCATTATCTCCTTTTATTACTTTATTGTTTTGTAACACTTTATGAAAACGAGGTCATCATATAAGTAGCACAGTAGGAAAGTAGGAATGAAATGGAGTCGCAGCGGATATACGGAATCAATAGTTTTAACATATAAACAAGAGAAAAGAATAAAACCAGTGCAAAATTTTCAAGATATTGGATTTGATAGCAAATGTTTGAATTTAAGAAAAGTATGTTGTTTGTGCAATACAATTTAGGTCAAAAATGATATTTCGGTCTTTATAATAAATCCACATTTCAAAAGTATACTTGCGGGAGATTAAGTCTTTCATAATGATAAAGTAAATGGGTATAAGAGGAAAAAAATTATATACTGACACGCAGATCTAAAAATACGTAAATTCACATTCATCATCATTATTTGAGGTCATTGAACGTCAACGACTAAACATAAAGCATCCAACATCCTGTTCGCGCTAAAGTTTGACGGAAACGAACTTTCAGAGCTAAGCTCGCATTTGTAAGTATATTATAAAAAAAATAATACTTTCCTTTTCATATTGTGTGTACAAAAAGTGAAATGTTGTGTTGGCGCAGAATGCTGAGGATATCCTGGACGGAACGTCGCACAAACGAGTCAATCCTCAAACAGTTGAACATAACAACACGGCTCTCAACAATCTGTAGGCAGAGAGTCCTCAAATTCTTCGGACACACAGTCAGGCGAGACCCAGACAGTCTGGAAAGACTGATTATTACTGGTTGTGTGGAAGGAAAGGGAGCGAGAGGGCGGTATCCTACAAGATGGACACGCACAACTCAGGACGCTACGGGAGCTACCCTACAATCATCCATCCAAATGGCGCAAGACAGAAATGTCTGGAAAGAAATGGTGGCCAGGGCAACGCACCATAGTCACGTCCCTCAGTCATGAGGTTACGACAAAGAAGAAGTACAAAAAGATTTCTTTTTATTTAAGGATGTTCACCTGATGGTGAGTGATACACCTACCGAAAGCAATGTGGTGGTAGTTAAGATATTATATCACATTGTGCTCTTTGTTTGGATACATAAGATGTTGAGTTTCGTTACCCCAGTACAGTTGCCACATCACCCTTCAAACCGGAATACAGTTATGTTCACACCACCTAGACGGTCTCCGTGAAGCACTGCCACCAGTGAAAGGATAAATAGGTAAAAAGATAAATATAGTTTTCGTTAATAGAGAATCTGTTGTATTCGCCTGGCAAGTAGGTTGATGGGTAGATAAACTACTGCTACGTCTTTCCTAGAATTATTCCTTAATTAGTCGCCTTTTACAACACACCGCAGTTACAGTATCGTGGTGTTATTATTACTCATATCTCCTCTCATATTATTTGTTGAATTTGATACGCATTATTTGTTGCGCAAATTAACGCTTGTTAATTTTTTTATTATCATCATTAATGCGATAAAATCTTTGCTATCAATGATAAATATTAATAGAAACTCACAACATTCAGCTACGACTCGACTGTACAGTCTAGACTTTTCTTTATTCTACAAAGTGATGAGAACAGCGAGATGGTCACCTGATGGTAAGTGATCCGCTTGCCTAAAACAACGTAGCACTAGTTACGATGTCATACGCAGCATCACATTGTTCTCGTTGCTTTAAGTGCTTAGATATTGAGTTTTACCCCAGTAACTTCATTAGTTGCAGCGACCTTCATACTGGAACACAGTAATGTTTATCGGCTGCAATACGAGTCTTCGACAACAGAACTGCCACCAGCGAAGACTTTTGGCTACGGCGTAGAATGTCGCATATATTGATCAGAGTGATAGTAATATCATAATGATTAAGAAAGCATATCTATTGATAACTTATAATACATTTTAATCGATGCTGAGTAATAAACTAAAAAACATAAAAATAAATTAAACATTTAATATTGTTTATATTGACATACTGATGTAAAGCTTGGACTATAAAAGAAGACCTCAAGAAACCTATCGAAACGTTCTAGATGTGGGTTAACAGGCCATGGACGCGGTTCTACGAGTCCACAGTGTCAGACGAGCCGCAAGAGTGAAAATGACCACCAAGCGGTCAACATCAGAGAATAAAGAGATGTGGACATGCAGACGCATGTCGCTAAGTTGGATTCAGAAAGTATCTAACAAGGAGGTCCTACGACGGTTAAACTAAAACCACGAACTTTTGCTGACCTTCAAGACGAGAAAAGTATCATATCTCAGCCACATGCTTGGGCACGATAAATATGAACTGCTTCTACTCATCTTGATGTGTAAAGTGGCTGATGAAAAGAGTGTTGGTTGTATGTAGAAATCGTGGCTGCGTGAGATCAGAGAGTGGGCTAGGATCGCGAGTGCCGCCGAACTGTTCCGCCTCGCAAGAGACCGTTGGAAGTATGGTGAACTGAGCGCCGACTTCCGCTACTCGGAGAGGCATCTTAAAAAGAAGAAGAATATTAAAGATAACAGTTTTAAGGCGTCTAATTATGAAAAGAAAATTAATAATTTAAACAAAAAGATGTCCATCATCATCATCATCATAGTCAGCGGATAGACGTCCAATGCTGGTCATAGGTCTCCGCCAAAGATTTCCACATCAATCAGTCGGGCTACCCGTGACATTTGTTTGTAGGAATTCATATAGGGGGATTTTGACCGTTTCCCACCACACTGGCCCAATGCGATTTGATGGGAGCCAGAGCCTCATTCTTTGATTATCAAAGTGCTTCACGAGCAGGTGACGTTGGCTTAGATCCCATGAGTTGTTGTGCAGTACTCCTTACATCCCAAAGAGATATTATGTTATGAATATAGTTTTATGTTCAGCAGTAGATGTCTATCGGCTGATGATGATGATGACGATGATGATTGCTTTTCACTATATATTACTAACTCTATTGAATTTGTGTAAGTTTAAAACGTAGGCTGAAGACAAACGTCATGGAGAGAAAGGTTGCATTTTTCGGACATCTTCAAAGAGGATCCCTTTATAAGTTTCCAAGGTTGATCCTGGAGGACAAAATTCCTGAAAATCGTGCATCTGGTAGACAGCGAAAGATATGGTTTGACGACATAATGAAGTGGACCGAGTTTCAATACTATCAGTTAAAAAGAATGGCTATGGATCGAATTGGTTTGATGATGATGCTGTGTAAATATTAACAGTGATTGAATATCTAAAAGTTCTAGACTTCGTATCAAAGTACTAATACTTGTTATCGTTATCGTTGTAAAGTTCTTTTATTTATTTATTTTTTATAGATTTTTAAATATTGTAGGTATATGTATTTACATGACAGATTTTTAAACTTTTTCCTACATATCGGATTACGCTTTCGCTAAGGTTCTTCTTAAGGTGTCTCTCCGACTAGCGGAAGTTGGTAGTGAATTCATCATATTTCGCGCCGTCTCTTGCGAGGCGGAACAGGTGGGCGGCACTCGCGATCCCGGGCCACTCCCTGATGTTACACAGCTACGAATTCCTTCGACGACTAAGACATTCGCTAATATTAGATAGTAGGAATTCCAACTTGAATTAAGCTCGCTTGTTCATTTGCCTCTTCATTGCTTGTCTTTGTTTTATTTGTAAGTACAAAGGGGTGAAATAAACATTTAAGTTCAACTGTAGGTAACATTTAAAAATCACAAAGACGCATGAGCTGTACCAACCCGTTCCAATTTTCTGCTATAAATATTTATTTCCAGCAGCAATACGTGTACCGTATTACCCACAGAAGTTTTAACGTCTTCATCGTCTATAAAATATATGAAAGGTCATTGTAGTTTCTTCAACTTTAAGCAGTTTAAGTTTACCTGGTCAACATTAAAGTTGTTATTCACATTCACACTAATCTATTATTTAGTTACGGTACAGTACAATAATCCGGACAGATGTAGACTATCAGTCAGATTAGTTAATCCTAAGTTTACAGTAATGGGTCACGTTGAATGGGATACATTGATGATGGTATATATATTATTAAACATGACGAGAGTAGCAGGACTTACATCATGGTAAGAGATACATCAGCTCGTAACAATGATAAATAGGGATCTATTTTTTTTTTTAATCCGAACACATCCGTTTCAGTATCTGTGTGGAGACTGAAATGTATGTTTTTTTAGTACTTACCTAAATGGTCACCAGTAAAAGAGGACAACTAATATTACTTACATGTACTTGATATAAGATCTTTGGAGAAGGCCTATGTCTAACAGTGGACGTTTATTGGCTGATGACGATGATGACTACATGTTTGAAACTTGTTAAAAATGTATGTGTTGTGCTGCTATAGTCGATTCTCATATCATCATCAGCCGATATACGTCCACTGCCGGATGCGAGCAACGCGGCACCGATCGATGTAGAGATCTTTGGGGGAGGCCTATGTCCAGCAGTGGACGTCTATGATGTAAATGTTTGTATATAAGAATATACAAACATTTAATTTATTTATTACCACATACATACGTATGTTAATTTTCCATAACGGTGAAAGTGGAAGCGATTTGTCCGATTTTGCCGACAAACCGATGCTTCAAATCGATATGATCTATACGACATTCTTTAATCATAAATTATGATAACCGGATCGTTTTGAGGGGATCCTGGTTCATATTCTTTTATCATATCGATTAAAGCTTTAGATTTTACGCATATGCTTACGTAAATAAAGTATAGACGAGTAGATGGTATCTACTTATTATTCAAGTAAAAGTAATCTACAATCGGACAAACACTCATAATCTCGCATAAGCGCATTATGTACAAATTCTTTGAAAGAAGCCGAGAGCTGAGAAAATTAAATAAAAGATGTTTATGTACAAAAGATGTAGAATAAATAAAGGGTGCACTTAATTTCGAGTGAGGCCTAACCGCGTGATCCCGCTAATGAGATTCAAGGTAATCAGGTTGAGCCCTGTGCATACAAGCAGCGTTTCATCTCTGTACACAATCGTTACAAATCTGTCGTGGCGGTGGGGCTCAGTAGCCGTGGCTTGGTGACCCACGGTGAAGCCAAGAGGAACCTACGCGACCGGCCCGATGTGGCCGCTCCATGTGAGCTCCGTGAGGTCAGCTCGGTTGCAGCCAAGGTGGAGTTGCGGAGGGAGAGGATTGTCGATATTGCGATTCGCCGCTCTCCCTAACCTCCGCGCCCGCCTAATGATTGGCGGCGGAATTCAAGACCAGATCCGCGGCAGGAAGTCGGGAGAGTTGGTTCCCATAGCCCCTGGGTAACGGATTTGTTGGAGTTCCGTTGCCTAGATGACTATAAGAAGCTGAGAGTAGGTTGCGCTGTATGTTCCGGAACGCCTTTATAGAGGTAGAAAGGGAGGGTTTTTCCTCCCGAGATGAAGCTGAACGATAGCAGCCGCCGCTGGCGGAGTCGCGGAGATGCGGGAAAGCATTCCCGTGGCCCTGCCCTAAAGAGACAAAGGTGGAACACCGTGGGGATTTTAGTCGGTACAAGTCCGACATAACCTGTCTTTGCCCCCGCGTAGGCATTTCCTGTACGAAAAACAAAAAAAGTGAGCTGCGGTTTTAAGCATTTAAAGCAAAATAACCGTTTTTCTTGTTTCTTTCCTAACATTATGTAATGTAGACTAGATTGCAGTAAAATCACTTATTTCACATTTTCGGTTTTTGAGGATAGTAAAAAAAAAACATGTTTAATTTATCATCTCTTTTATTACATACTTTACTTTCACAACTCGACGTACATACATTATTTACATTAATTTCTCTATGTATAGTACAAAACGTTAGATGTTGAGGTTTGACTTAGATCTCGCCTACTTAAATTTGAAATACACTACTTAATAGTATGGTGGTAAAATTACTGAAAAGTTAAACAAAATCTTAATTTTTTTTTAGTAACAAAAAAGACCGTAAGCGTCAAACTTTTATAAAATATGTACTTTTGAAGAATTGCTTAGTAAGAGGTAGAACTTTAAATACTGTACTTCCAAAACTTTATATATATATATATATATTAAAACAAATATATTAAATAATATTTTGAATTAAAATATATATAAAATATATAGATATAGCAAATTTTGTATATGTCAACATTAGTGAACTTTTAAGAGTTTTGGCAAAGGCAAGCAGCCTTGTTACACAGACGTCCTTGCTTATATTCCGAGGGAATATGGTTGGTAGGACAATTTTTCTTTATAATATGAACCGTTGGGACGAACAGGACCTTCACTTGATGGTAAATGGCCTGCCCATAACAATAATGATATACACAGTGCCATATTGCGTTCGTTGACTTGAGACATGAGGTATTGTCTCGCTACCTAAGTAATTACATTAGCTCCAGCTTCCTTCAAACTGTAACACAGTAATATTTGCATACTACTGTTTGGCGATAAGGACGTTGCGATGGTACTTAGACATTTTCCGACGACATAAACCTACTAGCAGTAAAGTTGAAAAAAAAAGTTTTCGAACCACAGCCTCATTGTTACAGCACCACGTGACTACGGTCAAGTGTTAAACTGTTGATATATTTTTTAAATATATATAAATTTTGTTTTAATACAACTAAATATTACGACTTAATGATTGAGAAAATTTTATCTTTAAAATACTGGTAGGATAAGTAATACTTAGAAAGTAATACTACGATTAAGTATACCTAAAGTAACAATGATTGAATAGAATATGAAAGTAAGAATAGATTATGCATAAGTATACATTTGGATTACGTTCGATGGAAAAATAAATGCAAGGGTTGTTTTCTTCTATACTACCATTTTCAACAATGATAAAATCTAAAAGATGTACTGTATAGATTCATAAAATAATACTAACAAACATCTAAGGACAAAAATTTATATAAACAATTATAATCGTTCCTCCTCTCTCTCTTCGTCACATACTTGGCAAAGTATAAAGATGAAGAAGAGATTATAACCTAGTCGACTATTATTGTTCATAATTTGTTATTTAATTTTGATACAATTTTGATTGCAAATGAACATAGTCGTGTCCTTAGACACTTTTAATAAACTTGGATATATATAAAACAAACGTTCTAAGACCATATATAGCTTTTAATACCTTTAATAATCACTTAATGTGAACACGATGACATAAAGATCTCATTCCTACCCTTGTTACTTTACATAAAGATCATTTGAACAAATGTGATTATCAAGGCACCCTCACTGCGTACCGAAGTCTTTCAATATAGCGAAGCTTACAAACTAGTACATCAGATGAATTATTTTCAAGCAAATACTGAATTAATATAACATTAATATATATCGATTATTAATAGCTTTGTGTGTTTAATTTTGTTACGTCAAAATATTATTTTAAACGTACACAACTATTTAATAAATACAAAAAACATTAGAATCAACGTAATTTTAACATAGCACTGTCTTTCACTGGGAGTCGACACCACGTAACTAAGTAACAACAATTCACTGCGAACAGTCTGTAAGCGAAGGAGGATCTAGACTTTCTCCTCCGGCATTTGTAAGGGAAAGCTTGCTTCTTCCGTCTTCCTCACTGTTGCTAATGCAGCAGTAGCGAGAGCCTGTCTGTGTCTCTTTTTAGTTCTTTCTTTGTGGAAGAATAGTCGGAGGTAATGGCACGGGAATATAACACAGTCGCCGGCTGGTTCCTCGGCGTCGATGTAAACACCTCTCACGATGATCGTGTTAGAGCAGTTAAGCAGTATCAATAGTGTGAAGCTGATGATGTGTGTTGACCAGTTGCTAAGTTTTGGTTGATCTGGAACAACGCGAAGTTACTGTGTAATTATATTCAATTATACTTATTGTTTAACTAAAGAGTGAAAGGCTTTTAACGCATCTCATCTGATAGCTAACGAAATCAATAGTTACAATATTTAAAATAATGATTGCTATAAAATCTTACTTTGGATTATTCAAATCTTCTATTGAAATAACATTATATTGAGTAATTTAAATAATTACTTAAAAGCAATGTATATAATTACCTGGAAAATAGTACACATCAAGCAAGCCCCACACGCCGCGCCACACATTGACCGTCGCCACAAAGGAGCCGAGGTGGTAGATGTCAACGAGAAGGAGTCTTGGCGCGCCCTGAAGTCTGGCCACTGCCCACCTCATGGGAACTTGCAGTAAAAAGGTCACCAGCACTATAATGTACCCGCCGATCTGTAACAGAAAAAATCTTACATAGGTACCATTTCTTCAAGAATAAGTATCTGAAGATGTTACTTTATTGAACTATATTCCTTGTGCCAATAAGTATAACGTCAGTGTGTTAACCAAAAGTCCCAACATTGGGAACAATTGTTTGTGTTCTGTGCGTATTTTTTTATATTTAATCTGATCAGTACAGTTGTGTATGAAAGTTTTTTTTTATTATTTTCATTTGTTTAATGTCGAAGACACTAACAATCATTGCGGCAATTGAATTAAAATTTTCATTTTGCGTCTGTGGCACGAACAATAATTTGTAATATTAAAATAAATATAGTGATATTACTTTGGTACTAGTTTGATTTTTGTTAATAACTTATATGGTTTATTGTTTTAGTTATATTTTAATTCAATATATTTTATATATTTTCATCTAGTTGTTAAAGTATATTGCGTGGGGCGGCGCTGCGTAAATACGAACGCAGTCCGTATCCGTAACGATAGTTATATTTTTTTTGTTCATCTTTTTTAGAAATAATACTTTGTATCACCACTTATATTCCAAATAAATAAATAATTATGACGGCGATGTGATGTTTTTGTAAAGGAAATCTCTATTTGTCTGTCGATAAATTAACAGGGTCAGTTCAGTTACTTTCTTGCTCTTCACATTTGTTTATCGAGATAACGATTAATCGACATCAAGTGTTTACTGCGGAATAGGAACCCACTTCGATTGTCGAATCAAGATCTAGATCTGTTATTGCCACTGGGTCCTTGTACTTTGCCTTTTTCAATCATGTACTTCCCATCATTTGCTTCAAGTGTGACAATTAATAAATTTTATTACATCGTAACATAATTATATGAATAATAACTCTTTAAAAATTAATGTTTAGATGAGAAAATACCATTTGTTTGTTCATTAGTTTAACAATAAAAAAATGATATCTAAATCTAAACATGAAACGTTTGAATTATAACTGTTGATACTTTAATCTGCTAGGCACGCATTTTTCAAAAGAAAAGATAAAATACGCAATTGTGAGTGTAAACGTTTAAATGATATGAAAATATTTATATTTGTTCCTCATATCAGAAAGTCTATATGGCTTATTTAATAGGCACTAATAAAACAAATGATTTTTATCATTCTTCCTTAAGTGAAGTGTGTAAAATTTTATGAACTTCACGAAAAATATTGTTTCTAGTGCACTGTGTTATCTAATTAGTTTATATGACTACTTAGGTAATAAATGGTTTAATTAATAACGGGCTAATAATGAACTTAAATTTTACGTGATTGTTAACTGTCTATGAACTATTAGAGGGTGAAGTGTGCTAGCCTAGAATACTGAATCTCTGATAAGTTGACGCCCGGACATAGAAATGCTATCATGGTGGTTACTAGCCATGGTGTGAATAATTCCCTTCAATCAAACTTTTACATTTATCTAGAATCGAATCAAAGATGACTGTGTTATGAAGCGAGCCTTCATCCACTGCGTCACTGATACAGTTAAATGAGGAAGCTAGACGATAAAAACTAATATTGTTAGCTACTATCACTAAAAGGAAACATTAGCGATAATGGAGAGAATGTATTAACAGGTATTTATCATATTAGTTTAAACTATAGTTCTAGAAATAACTGTTAGATGTTTATCTGTTGTGTTGATCACGGATATGGTAATAGTTGACTTCGACATTATGATTCGACTGATCTGTTTTGTTTATGGCCAAAGGTGAGCATTTACTATCAGTGGAGGAAATTGTCCATTAACTAATCTTCATTCTTCTTCTCGTGATTTACATTCATAACTCTCAGAAGAAAATAATTTCTATATATATATATATACATCCTATAAAGTGACGAGAGGAGGTCCAACTTGCCACCTCGGCTGCCGATTCGGCGATTTACACCGACGGCAGCCGCATTGACAACAAGGTGGGTGCGGCGTTCAGCGTCATGCGGGACGCCGCAGAGGTTGCCAATAAGAAACTCAAGTTGGGCAACTTCTGCACTGTGTACCAGGCAGAGCTGCTGGCCATCGCAGAAGCGACGGGGTACGCGGCCAGCGGGTCGGCGCAGAAATGCGCCGTACTAAGTGACTCGAGGTCCGCCCTTGAGACAGTCGCAAGATCGGACACCCTCCATCCCCTGGCGCTACGTATAAAAGAGAATGTTATGAAAGCGCGTGAGAAAGGGATGGAAATAAGATTTTTCTGGGTGAAAGCGCACGTGGGGACGGAGGGGAACGAAAGGGCGGACCAACTGGCCAGGGATGCGGCCCTAAAGGATAAAAGGAGACCGGTGTACGAGGATTGCCCCGTTTCATTCGTCAAGCGCCAGCTAAGGCTGAAGACGCTTGACGAATGGAACAGGAGGTATGTGGAAGGTACATCGGCTTCAACGACGAGGATGTTTTTCCCAAACGTCGTGTCGGCCTACCGGACCCTTCGCCAACTGGAGCTCGATACGGTCTTGGTCCAAATGTTCACTGGGCACGGGGGATTCTCCGAGTACCTTCACAGGTTCAAGCTCAAGGAGAGTCCCGCGTGCCTTTGTGACCCGGCGGTGGACCAGACCGTAGCACATTTGATCACGTCCTGTCCTAAGTATGGAAGAGACAGAGACGTATGTGAGCAGCAAATAGGAATGCGGATAAGGAGTGGAGTCATCGCCTCTCTGATGAGTGACGACGGAAGTCGCGAAGCGTTCCTGGGATTCTGCCGGAAGGTTGTGGGGAATGTATTGAGAAGCAATAAAAGTATAAATATAGATTAAGTAGAGTAAGGTAAAAAATGTAAATAAATAAATAAGTAAAAATGTAAGTAGGATAAGGAAAAATTGTATGACACGTCCAACCAAAGAGGAGGAAGAAGATATGCTTCAGGGGATGCTTCCTTCTCAGGGTCCCCCCCCCACATACTTTCCCCCCGGAGCGCCGAGCAGCAGTCTCCGAGTCCGAGGAGAGGAAGTATGGCAGAAGGAAATGGGATGGAGAAAGATAGAGCAGAAGGAAGACAGATAAGTTGGGAGAGAGAGTAGGAGGAGTGAGAGAGGAGAATGTTGGTAAAGCATAAATGATGGCAAATGATAAGATTAGGATGAATAAAGACCCTGACCCAAAACACGCAGGGGAAACGCTTTAAAAAAAAAAAAAAAAAAAAAAAAAAAAAAAAAAAAAAAAAAAAAAGTGACGAGAGGAACAGGACGATCACCTAATGGCGTCTTAAAAGGGTTTAGGAGTTTCGCAGGTCTTGAGGGTGGGAGCTCGTATCGCTCAACAAGCGATCCTGCGTAGGACAGCATATGGCTCAGCGATGGTGCCTAGTAGGATTAGCCTCTTCCTCAAAGACGTGCTAACACAAAGTGTCGAGGGGCACCGTTGCCTTCTATAAGAAATCCCGGAGCCTCTCCGAATGCACTGATGCGAACCACCGAGGGGGTTTTAGTGGGTAAGAATCTCACATAACTCTAACTTTCCCCCCGAAACGAAAAAAAATTGGGTTGGTATACACTGCATCACATTGCCTATGATATAATATGTTGAGTCTCGTTACCCCTGTAATTTCACTAGCTATTGCGTCCTTCGAACCAGAACACAATAATGTTTGCACACTACTGTTTGGCGGTAGAAATAGAAACTGCCGTGGTACCTAGATGATCACCGGTAACAGAGACCTACGACCAGTAAAAACACATGAACATATATGAACTTAAAATTATTAAAGTTGATATTAATATATAAGTTATATTAGAGTCGCATTAGATTGTTAAAGTTTTTTA
This sequence comes from Ornithoptera priamus, assembly GCA_029034505.1. Taxonomy (NCBI): domain Eukaryota; kingdom Metazoa; phylum Arthropoda; class Insecta; order Lepidoptera; family Papilionidae; genus Ornithoptera; species Ornithoptera priamus. The sequence continues at coordinate 337,514 of JARDWD010000392.1, forward strand.
ATATGTATTGCAAAAATCGATCATGATGGATCGTACTGATTGTGATCGAAAAATGATTTTTATCGACAATTATCTTAATCGATCTTCTTTAATATCGATATGAATCATCAAACCTGATAAACTGTTTTGTTGTGTACAAAGACATGAGTTTATTGGTAGTCATAATTGATGCCGATGATAAAGTTATGATTATATTTGATTTGGAATTATTGATAGTGTCTTATAATTTGAACATTTATATATATATATATAATGTATATATATAATTTACATATAACATGCAAATAATTAATTAAGTTAATTAAAACGAACATGATATGTTATTTGTCGTGACGTTGCCTTGATATGTAAAATATCATTACTTCACCTATTTAATAACATATATAAGTATAAAAACAATATCTTAAGGTTTTAACCGAATTTAGCACTTATTTTTTCACGAGACATTCACCTGATGGTAAGTGATACGCCCGCCTATAACCTGTCACTAACTGGGATAATATACACAGCATCACATTGCGCTCGTCGCTTACAGACAAAAGATGTTAAGTATCGTTACCCCCGTAATTTCACTAGCTACAGCGCCCTTCAAACCGGAATACAGTACTGTTTGGTGGCAGGAAGAGGAGCTGCAGTGGTAGTATGTAGCTATGTAGACGGTCTCCGCCAACAGAGACATACTACCAATACAATACAAACGCTCACGCTCTCGTTTATTATAGTGCGAATCCTTATAAGGATTATTCATCTTTGTGTACATTGCCTTGGTCAACAAGTCATTAAGGAGTATAGAATTGTATCCATCAACTGGATCTCCCTGGATCTCTATAATGCCAAGCCTTTGATTAACATATCATTACAGAGTATACAATTGTATTCATCTATTGGACCTTCCTGGATCTTCGTAATTCCAAGATTTGGATCAGTAAGGCGTTACGGAATATATAAATGTATCCATTAACATTAATCTCTTCGGATCTCCGTAACACTAAGACGGGAATTACTATTGTTCTAAGTATTAGTTCCTGCTCTTTGCACCTCACGTCAAGACTTCTGTAATGGCGCCATAAGTGCGGCTACTACAATGTTTATTTAAAAGTGAATTATATTTGTTAACACTTACCGCTGTATTAGAAACCATCTAATTTTGGTAGTATTATTAATTATCAAAGTTTATTAACATGACAAATTAAATATAAAAGAGACCTGTACTTTTTATCCTCCCAATTTTAAGATGTTAACTATCAGCGGCCATATTGTATTGATATCGTTTAAGATATTTTTAAGTTTAAACTGTTTTTTTTGCTGTTTATCTTATGCCTCACTAAAAAATATCAACCATAATGATTGAATTATGGTATTGTATATTCGAAATTTGGTAAAAAACCACTTAAATGTTGAACAAATTGTGTGATACGAAACCGTTTCTTTTATCGTTATTTCGACTTGATAACAAATGTCGCAAAAGAAATGTTCTTGTGATTACAAAAAAAATTATATTAGATAACAAAAAAGAACCTAGTGACATAGCATCATTTGATCTACTATCATAAACCTTTTTTAGATAGATTTCAATCTAAACTGTTTTGATTTATATATCGCTATCATTATATACAATTTATTTAATAGTTCTATTATATTATCTGATATCTAATATCCTCTTTATATTATTATTGTCCGCTGTGACAAAGATCTCCATATCGATCGATCCGTCGTTTGTTAGGGGTTCATATGGGGGGGGGGGATTCGGGTTATTTCTCACCACGCTGGCTTAATTCGGGTTGGTGGGAGCCAGAGCCTCGTTTGTTGATTAGCAGGGTGCACTACGAGCAGGTGAGGTTGGCTTGGGTACCACGAATTGTTGTGCGGGGCCCTTTACATCCCTTTAATTTATCACTATGGTGTAATTTATAAAAACCGACAATAGTAATGACTGAATTCATTGATTTGACAAGGATAGTTTTCCTCTTCACGATTACTTTTCTTGTATTCACACAATTTTGCACAACTTAATCAGTTTTCATATGATTTATTTCCTTTGGAAAGTGAGTTAGGTTAGTTTTGTAAAAATTAAAACAAAAATTTCTTTTGGAAACTAACAAAAGACAAATAATTTTTTTATCGTTGCTTTGATAAATTTTTTGTGTAAAATTGGTTATTTGTATTATTATTTGCACGGTTGATATAGATAGCTAAATGTCATACATATTACAATAATCTTCACAGATAATATCGATAAGATAGATCAATGCGCTGTATCATAGATCATAGAACGATTATGGCTTGCGTATATTTTGCGCTGGTGCGTCAATAGAAGGTAATACGTCTATATATATATATATATCTTGTATATATAATGAAAATGACTTTCCCTTGTTCGCCAATCACGTGAAAATTTGTGAACTCGAACATTCTACTATGAATCATTTGTATATGGTTACAGGCTATTTATTTTTTGAATTTTATAGATCTTTCATCGTTTTATTTCAAATTTAATTTTATGAACATTTTCATTTCATTTTATTTTTCGGTTGGTATAGCAACGGTTTCTATAGAAAGTTGTTTGCGGTTGCGGTTGCTCTCAAGGGATATTTCAGACAAATTTTAAGTCGAATTCTATATTACGGACAACAAAAAGGCCGGGGAACAGCTAGTATAAGATAATTTACCATCATCATCAGCCGACAGACGTCCACTGCTAGACATAGGCGTTCCCCAAAGATCTCTACGTTTGTAGGGATTCATATGGGGGGATTTCTCACCACACTAGTCCAATGCGAATTGATGGTAGACAGAGGCTCGTTTGTTGATGGTTATAATAAATCTTAACCTGTTTTTCACCTTTATTTAATATAATTAAATTTTAGATAATGAACGTATTCCTCTAATGTATAGTTTATATTATTTTGAGAGAGATCTTTCAATCAGAGTTTCGAGATAAAAATTAATTCATAAAATAAAAAATATACATACTTATATGAAGTTCTAGTCATACGAAAGTTTGACCTAAGAATCCTACTAGTAATATTAATATGCCAAATATTAAGATACAGTATATTATGTCTAGGTTAAAAGAAATAGCGAAAGTTTACTTAAAGAGGTTTTATACTAATTCGTCGAAATCATTAGTTTTTAGTATATTATAAATATCTATCTATTTCAGTCATTGTAGACATTCTCTCAGGCGAATTCTAAATTGGATTCACTTCCTCTGCGAGATCAAGGAAAGTTGTATATCAGAATTAAACTCGGTCAAAACTCTAAAATGTCTATCACAATTCTTGATTGTACTGCAGACAGGCTGTTTACTTTTTTTTATACAACAAATATATTACTTGTGTCCTACAAATATCTAGTAAAGTGTGTTTATGATAAGATGGTTGACAGAATTTATTGTTTTAACATATTTAAAAAGTTTATATGATAATTTCATGTGTCAAACAAACAATATTGTGACAGTGGACGTATTAAAAAAAATTGTTTATTATGCGTCTGCTTACTTTGAGTTTGTCTTTTGTCTTGAAAGTTCTTTTTTGTCTTTCTGTGTTCTTATTTGTTGATTGAAAAGCACAATTTACTCTACCGTATTATTTACACCTCTAGTGTCGTTTTAAATACGTGTTATACAAAAATGCGTAAGTTTTGTTATTCAATATTTATGTCTCGGGTAAAACACTCACATTAACACTAAAATATCAAAGTGTAATAGCTCTATATAATATAATTAACAAAATATATATTTAAACAAGAATTAAAAGATTAGAAATGATATTTGTGCCTCTTTGTAGAAAGTTTTACAGGCGGCGTAATGTTTACTTTAGTATTAACTCTTTATAACTTAAGAATCGTGTTTTTTAAGAAGTTATAAATTTTCGTTGGGCAACTAATGCATTATGATAGTTTCCTTTTCATGAAAAAAAGGACATTTAATAATAATGTGAAAATTTACAATAAATTGTAATAAATGCTTAAAAATACGAGTATACCAAAATTGGTTCAGTTTTGCGAAATTTCAACATTGCTTCAACCAATTGATGTTCATTGTTGAACATAGACAGGTTTCTTTATTTTTGATGAGCTCCCGTGTTGAGCTTAGTTTAAATTTAGCTTCATCGTACTCAAGGCCCGTGAATTCCTGATTCACGAGCCAAAATAAATTAAATAAATATATACATAGTATGTGTATATAATTTAGAAATGATAAGAGTAAGTTAAAAAAATGAGATGGAAAGAGTGAAGAGTTGAGAAGGTAAGATCAATATAAAGTATGAACGGCGGTAGAGTAATTGAAACTTTATTTCCTGTACCGGGAATTTCTTAGATAAAACAATGGATTTCTACGAAACATAAAAACTAAACAATCAGAATAATATAGAAGGCATCGTAACAAAGATCTTCATAAAAGTAGACATAAACACAATCAAACAGATAAAGCGGCGCCTTACATAAATGCTGTGCCAACAGAGAACTTCCTTATCGACCTATTCAACAAGTGACTGCGGATGGTTGATAATCCTTTAATGACGGGCTTTGTTTTCATAATCTCAGTGACGCCCGGTTTTCGTTTATAAACATATTTAATAATAGAGTTTATGTACCGAAGCGTGGAAACGTTCGATAGCTGTATTTGCTTAATAATCGATTCATGCTTTGAAATTGTATCGAGCGAACTCATCATTTTGCGGTGTTAATTACAAACAGTATTGACAATCCCAACAATTGGAAGACAGCCGGCCAAGTGGAACGACGATCAGGTTAAGATCGTAGGTAATCTTTAGATGCAGGTGGGATAGGATTTATCGAGGTAGGACACAATTAAGAACGCTTATGTTCAGCAGTGGATATCAATAGGCGACAATAGTGATGATGAATAATTAAAATCAGATTTAGATTAAAACAAACATATAGCTTATCATAAACATAAGTTTCTGTTAAATATCGCGAATGTAAAACAAAAGGCCATGACACTTTCGAGAATTGAATATCTTAAAATAGCAAAGCTATTATTCAATTCACGACAACCGTACTCTCTGAAGGAGGACTAATGAAGTAAACATCCAGATGCTTATATAACAGGAGACTTTAATAGCGGAATATTTCTGTTCCGCGACGCCCACGTATGACATTACTGCTTGTGACCGCGAACGAGGCAATCAAGCAAAGGATATTTGTGATAAATTCATATCAATCATAATCATATTAAATTCTAACCAAACCTTTTGTAAACTGGAAGGAAATACTCATCTGAAGTATCTGTCGCATTTTAAATTAGTGTGCAATGCAGATTAAACAAAAATAAAATATTAAACTCGGACTCAAAATTTTTATAATAATTTGAATTATTGCAATAAATTTTGTTCACGTGGACTAATAAAAAAAAGCAGCGATTAGCTTTTCTGGTTGTACTCATACATATAGAGAATTATAGAAGGTATATTAAATCTGATAAAACTGTAAAATATTCAGATCCAGATACCCAAATATTTCAATATAAAACGAAGCATCTATTTTTTCGACTTTTTTAAATAATATTTTGGAACACAATAAAATTGGAAATAGTTAAAACGCAAACACATCTAATGTAATAACTGTTCCTACTTAATATGAACAAGTAAAATTATTGCCTAAATGAAATAATATTAAATTAGGAGACTGATGGGATATGCTTGATGATAACGCACTTCACGGATTTCCGAATTTCAGCTAAAGATTTACATTTAAAATCTACTCAAATGTGATATGAAGCGAATCTGCGCATTGCAGAGACTTGTCGCACTAAGATAGTAGGTATTAATGTATTGACCTTAAAAATTGTAACACGTTTATAAATAAGCAATAAAGATCGCGTAGCTCATGCGGCCGATGCGGGAGAGGAACGAGGGGCAAGCGAGACGAAAGAGGAAGCACCAATTGCTCCTGTAAATGGTCACTGACTCAGTGGCGGACTACATGTGGGTCATCATGAGGAAAAATAAGTTTTTCGTTACCGAATCCAACGTATTGAGAATTTTTAAGGGGTGGCTTGAAATTATTAGGTAAATGGTTGCATAAACGATTTTTGTGTGAATCTTGCATCTCAAGGTGAAGAATACGGTGGGTTGTGATGTAAACATCCTTGCTTACCATCAGGTGAATATTCTGCACTTTAGTTAATTTAATATTGTATTAAGATATTTGATAAGACTTTGCAATGTTTGTACAGTGTATGCAATCTTAAACACTCTTCCCGTTTCATACTCAATAACGTTATTGAAAACGTAATTTCATTGTTTGCTGTTTATTTATTTAACCTTAAGGTTAAGAACCTCAGACTACTCAACTCACTCAGATTGTTTGAATGTACAGTGGCATTATTAAAGCTTATGTTACAATCACTTAGAGAATTTTTAAACATTGGATTACCTCAACGTTATTTGCTTTTTATTCTACAACACAACGTGACAAGGAGACGTTCACCTGCTCCTAATTAAAACGTCTGCTCATTACAATGTGGCTGCAGCTAGGATTATATATACAGCACCACTTTGTATTCGCAGCTTTGAGGCATAAGATGTTAAGTCTATTACCCCAGCTATTTTACTAGCTACAATTCCATTCAAACTGGTACACAATTTTTGCACACTTCGCAATCTTTGGCGGCAAAAATAAGAGCTGCGGTGATAAGTATACGTATGTACCTTCGTGTGATGTTGAAAACGTTTAATAAGAATATACAATATACAATATCTGATATTTATCCAACGTCTGAATATTAGCAGTAGCACAAAATATTCTTAATATTTCCCTTTTTAAACAATACAAAAACTTCATCAAAGTGTCTTAAGTCATTTTAAATTCCTACAATCCTTAGTTTTTCGTATGGAATTTTAGCTTCTCAAAACTTCTTAAGTTCCTCTCCATTCAAATGGACATTTGTTGTTTGTACATATCCTATCGTAGATGGAAAAATGTACCAATTATATTTCGATTCATTATCAAGATATCAGCTTCCGATAAATTTAAAAAAATTGTCCTACATATACCGGCGATAAAAATAAGTATTCGAGATGTACGACGAGACGAATTTCGCGGAATAGATTAGATACCTACTGATTACAATGATCACGGAATATTTTGATGATTTCTGTTTGTTTGTGATTCATCTAATATCGATATGTAAGTAAATCTTCAGAATTTATTCTTAAATAATAATCTACAAATTCTTAAAGATGTCATATAGTTAATCTGATCATCGTTTTGTTAATTCTTTTGATTGTAACATTGAGTGTAATAAATAACACATATACTTAGATTGGGTTTTGGAGGTGATATAATAAAAAGTGACGAGACTTTTGTCACAATCATATTTGCCTTCTGCCTGTGTTAACTATTTACAAATCAAATTCGAATTTGGATCTGTATCCCAGATCAAGGTCAAATCTTAAAAAAAACTATTATATTAGCTATAAACTTACCAATGATGTCCAGAAGGATCGAACTTGATCGTCTGGGTAGAGGAAGATGTCTAGTAGCGCCCAGGACCCTCGCCACACGAAGACCACCAGTGAACCCACAATCGTCACGGAGAATATGCAGTCCAGCACATACAACGCCATCTCGCGGCTGCTCTGTAAACAAGGAGCAGCTGTTTTTGATGTTGTTTCCGGTTCTGTAAGACATTTCAGTTTGATCAAATGGATGTTATGAGACAAGAGAACGACAAAATTTTCATTTGCTAAAGTATTATCGCCCTGTGATTGATTATACATCTAATAATAGAATCTCATGCATGCTTTTTTTATAATGGAAATTTTTTAATTGAACTTCGTTTAACGTCATGTTATTAGATAAGTAAATGTTCTAGATACGCGTCCATTGAGCGAGAACATACTAAAGCAGTATCTTTTACTGTGCTGGTGCATCACTTGCTGTGATATTATTTAGAATTTATTGGACGACTTTAAGAGGAAAACTATCATCCTTAAAGGACACAGAAAGAGTTATTTTGAGCTTAGTTTTGTCCTTTCCAAAACCATCGTTATATATTTTCCTCTATTGATACCCGTGATGTGCTCAGCAGGCAAATGCAAATATCTCGTCGTATCTTCGTCCTACGACATTTTAACCGAAATGTCTCCATTCTTATAGTTGCGCAAGGCGGACCTTTCGTCCTGAATTGCTCATGGTTGATAAAAATGTTTAATATCTCTGAAATGACTGCAAACATGCAATATGAAATTGGGTATTACATGCGCACTCTCCTTATTAATTAAACTTCTGATACCGGTTGATTGATTGTTAGAAAAATAATGTTATTGATTTATCATTGTTACAAACGGTATGTAGCGTTTTTTCAAGTAATTTTCCTTGCAATTTTAAAAGACAAACGAATGCCTCGATCAATGTATTTGCGTTTATCGCAATTGCAATATCATGTTAATTAACGATTAATCCCTTGTTTTTAATTTTACGATAAATTCAGCGATCGAAAATCTAAATCAGCCTTCTTGTATGTGATATTCGCGCAGTAATAATATTTCGATTCTGATGATTACAGTATATTTTATAAGTGAAAACAAAAAGAAAAATAAGCTTACCCGTAACAATGAAACGATGCTTTACGAGTTTATATTCATGGTCACGTAACATTACGTGATATCGTTTCACAATTCTACAAAGTAGCATCTTTTGTTATAACATGACTGCTAAAGGGTGTGTGCAAAATATTTAACAAATTAATACACACAAATACAAGACACAGATTCATAGCTTGAACAAACATAATTAGGTACGAATTCTTCCTTTTCTCCCACCATTAAGTTTTCATCACCTAGGGACCGACGATCTGGATGCGAGCGACACGTGATCGATCAATGTCGAAATCTCTGAAGGAGGCTTATGTCTAGCAGTGGACGTCTATCGGCTGATGATGATGATGGTTTCATTTCAAATATTCACAGCACAAGCAACAAGATAATTTTTTTTCTTTTAATCTTTTTTAAAATAGAATTTTTGTACGAACAACTTTGACGGAAAGGACTACTAAAAAAAATCTGTCGGTATGGAAAAAAATTTACAACTTTATATAAATCAAAACAAATAGTATATTTGTATATCGACATTTTCTATTTATCCGGCTTTTTTTACTTGCAATTGACTAAGTATTGGCTTCTTTTTCACATGATTTTATGACCAAGGAAACAGGGGTTAGTATGTAACCAGGCGGATTTTATAAGACCAACGAAATTCACTTGGAATGGGAATTGAACCAGAGACGTGAAGGGCGATCAGTTAGTGACTGCGCCACAGAGGCAGTCAATTCGTATTAAGGATCTCTTTGATCGCTTTTGACGACTTTGTATAATATTACTGTTCTTATGCCAGGTAGTTGTATAACTTGATATAAAGACAATTTCTTATCTCCTCCGTTCTCAAGTTATTGTTAGGTTTGTATTCAAGTAACAAATACATTGTGTCTCCAATCGAATATATGTTTAATTTAATGCCTCTATTATCGTGCACGTGCCGTCGTTGTGTATTTACTTTAAAGTTTTTGTTTAATAAAACACGTAATTGATTTGTGCACATGAATCACGCCGCTTAATATAACTATTTTTTGTTTTTAAATGCATTGTTATAATAGTTTCTCTTTATTAACAATATATTAAATAGTCGTTTATCTAATACATAAAATTCAATATTTATTTATGTATTTTATAATAGTGGCATTATTATAATTGTACAAGTACAAATAAGTATATAACTATTATTTTGATTTATTCCTAAATGAAGTAAACATTAAAAAACTTTTGTATGTCCATTCAGTTATCACAAACTAGAAAGACGTGTTAACATACATTTACTTAATAGTTATTGCATACCTAAGTTATGATTTGTTTATTAAGAATAAACAATGTAATTTTTTTAAAAAAGCCTGTAATAATGTAAATTTTAATGATGATTTTGATGATGAATGTTAAAGTAATCAACTTTAATTTATAAGGATTAAGTTATGTATATAATTAGTATGTATGTTTTTTTTACAAGCTACGTCATTAGGAGTAACGTGATTGGTTAGCCATTATGTGTTCGAGCCAATCAGGGAGTGCTGCCATATTTGGCAAACGATAATATGGTGGCCGGATATCGTAAGATATTGTTACATAATCAAAATTCATATAAAAGCTTATTTAACAATTAGTTCGATTAATAAAGTAATGAATACCTCTCATGTTTTTAGGTGTGTGACTATTAGAGTTCAGAGATGTATAACAGAGAAAAAAGTTTTACTTTAAGAAACTTATCTTGATATTTCGGTTAATTAAAGAGAATGATTGTATGCATATTAGTAAATGTAAGTAGTCGACAAGTTAAATAACTTTGTTTTTTAAATGAAAAAAAGGTAAATCTTATAAATTGATAATTATTCCCAAAATATCCTATCACGTATACTTTATTCTTCTTTTGGTACTTCTCCTAAAGTTGAAGATTAGCTACCAGTTTTATGAATTCCATCCAAATTAGATCCAAAAATGGAGAAAACACTTAATCATTATTTATGGAACTTTTTAAGGTGTTTAAAAAATTTGACAAACAAAGCATTCGCGTAATTAATTTCTTTAGTTAATATGTAGGGTTCTCATTAAAAAACTGTATTGTATACTTTCGTATATAGTACATATATATTTATACATTTCTATCAGAGAGTGACGTTATTTCGAGATTATTTGAGATAAGTCTATTATCAGTTGTAATAACTGAATTTTTTTGACTTGGTCCTTGAATATTTTAAAAAGTAATACTATTAAACATATTTTCTAACCGTATCGTACCAACTACTTTTTTTCTACTTTTTAACTAGCTCAAGTAACTTTTTGGTTTTTGTCTATAATTTGGCGTTTTTACATCATATTTACAATTATTTATAGATACTATCTATTTCGTGTATATGTTTATTGCTATGTTTTTATTAATTATGATTTTAAATATATTCATCACGTGTAGTAATATTACTTATTCGTTCAAGTACAGATCTTTCAAACAAAAACTGTTAACTGATGTCATTGTTTTATGGTTTCTTTGATATACGATGTGATTGTATATGATAACTTGTTATTTAATCGGTAACTGGGAAAGTCTGATAACAAATTTTATGCGGAAATAGGAAATAAAAATATAATCCTTTTTAGAGAATTAAATGTAGTCCACTTGAAATAAAAAAAAAGATAATAATTAAATCTCTATAGCTACAGCTTCTTTTATGTTCTGAATAAACGAAACCAAAAATTCAGTTACTACTTTGTAATTGCAATTTTCCTATTCGCAAAAAACTCTTGTCTACTCCATCTAATTTTAAAAACGTCAATTGTATGCACTTTCGATAATATATTTTGTGAATATAGAGAAAGAACAAATTATTATTATCATTTTAACAAAATTAAACACAATTTTTCGTAGCAATTGCAGCTACGAGACTGCTACGGAGTCTTTGTGTTGTCGTTTTGTAAAGATGGTGAATGTTTATATTTGAATAACTAAGTTTTACTTGAACATGAATAATTAAGTATACTAACCGTTCGAAACATGGTCGGCACATCGAAATAGTCCCGAGGACCATCTACGGCGATGGCGAAGGGCGCCGCGCTGATGTTCCTCAGAGCTCGTAAGGCAGCCAAAGAGAGCGTCGCAGCGCCGGTAGTGGAGAGCAAAGTCCTCGCGCTATCACCCGTGCACTCATTGAGCAGGTTCCAGACACCGCGCCACGCGCCGACGCACGCCACCCCCGCGATGTACGTATACACCCTCGACAACGCATAATAAGTCAGCCGACCCTGGTCCGGCCTGAGGAACTTGCCGAGTTTCGATTGGAAAACGCACACAAACAGATCACAGCACAGGCCGAATATTGCGCATGCGGCGGCACTCTTCACCGGGTCCTCCGGCAGCACGTACAAGTCCATGAGGCTCCACGTCGACTTCCAGTAGGCGACGACGGCGGGCGCGACCACAATGCTGGCGAACAGCGAGTCCGCGATCTCGAGGAGCGCGGCGTGCGCCCGCGAGCCGCCCGCGAGCGTGTCCGCGAGCCCGGCAGTGCTTCCACGCATGTCTGCTACGAGTGTGCGATGTGCCTCCGCACGCAGCCGCAGGTTACGACTTCTAATTGCATTATCGCGCGTCCCGCGCCGCCGAGCCGCCGAGCCGCCGCGCCGCACAGATGTCGCCCGGCACCGCCTCTCCGCGCTTATAAACACCGCCGATAAACTTTCTCCTGTTTGCGCTGATAACGGGTATTCACCAAGCATCGCCTCCAAAGCGCGGCACCGCCACCGTATCGAGCTTAACGCGATTGCGGTGCTCAATCGCGATGCAGGACCGATAAGCTAATCATTCCACGAGATACATGTCTGCGGGCCAACTGCCAGTGCCTGACTCAAACCGGATGCATTCGGACATAAAAATGCATTATCTGGTTAGTTCCTCATCGTTTATAACAAAAAACTTAAATTTTCACACGTTAATAATAGATTAAACAATGGCCGGCCCCAAGGAAAGACGAGACAAGGTGTAGTAAGAAAAAGAAGAAGAAAGAATAATAGATTAAACAAGTTTTTTTCGATTATCAATTATCCTGTCTATACGATACTAATTCCTATATATCTAGTTTCAGGACTAGTGGTGCAATTACTTTATATGTTTATATAAAAGAAATCGGTACAAGTTAGAGTAAAACAAAAATATTATATAATATATATTTTCTTACATATTAAAGCAGTACAAATGGTAATGTTAGGCTTTCGTAAGGCTGAGAAGAATGTGAGGTATTTAAACCGAAATCTTACTCTTTCAAAACTTTTTCAATTGTCTTTTATTACGCCATATTTAATATATCGTGGTTACATCAAATAACGCGAATTACTTTGATAAATTATAAAATGTTAAAGAAATATGTCGCAATCATAAAAAAACTAACTCCATATTTCATAATGATTAACTGTAGTAATTAATAATCGTAGAATTACACCAAAAGAATTATACTTTTGTGTTTACCGAAAGAATCTCTACTACTGGTAAGTATGTAATGTTCTAACCAGCGCCCCGTTCACACGACCTGTTCATCTCTGTTAAAAAAATACTAGTGCTTGTTATAATGTCCAGGTCTTGTTATCCATATATATGTCAACGATTGTGTGGATCTTACTGAGTGGTCAGGGTCAAGGGGAAACGATCCGCGGCGAGACGGCGATAGGAAGTCCCCATTAGTCGTCCCTAGTGCGATACATTGACTGGAGTACTAATAAACGACGCGGTAACTCCATACGCGTACACTTGCTAAGATAGCCACTGGTTATCCGCTACACTTTATAACAAGTGATCTCTCTTACGAATTTAGAGACGGTATGTAGTTAATGTTAATGGTAGGATTTGTTCGAAACCTGCTTAACACCGACCTGACATAGTAAATATGCCTCCATAGAATCATTGCTGCGTTCTGACCGTCGGCGACTTGTTCTACCGATACCCAGTCGTTAGTAAAATTACTAGGGTAACGAGATATATTATCCTATAGTAATGCTGTGTTATGTAATTAGTTAAACTCTTACTAAGAAAATATATTTTTTGTTTAGTTCATGTATGTAATCGCTCAATGAAAATTGTGATACAATGTCGTCCATTTTCAGTTCATATTATTTCATATTAACGTTTATTTAATAATTAATAGATATTATTTTTTATACAAAATTATAAAAAAAAATTTACAACAATTGATTGAGAAAAATAATATCTCTATTTCCTCAATAAATGAAGTTTAAAGAAATTCTTAAAGATTGTGTGTTTAGTAGCTGAAATATTATACATCTCTCACTGCTCACCTCGAACCTCTTGCGAAACCTCGTCCTGAACTGATAAGTGGCTTCCTTCCCATCGGTCACTATGAAATATGGTGGAGCGAGGATGTTCCTCGCAGATCTCAGGACAGCGATGCTGACGTAGAACACTGCTGTTATGGTAGCAATTAATACCGCCCTGAAAATAAAACAATACGGCATTTACGGGTTTTACACAGCATACATGGTGGTATGGTCTGCTTATAATTATGAAACCTTGGAATATTTACACAGAAGTTATAGAAAAACTGTTCTCCTTTCTCTGGAGTTATTCCCTCTTGACAACCTTTAACGACATGAGGAGGAGAGTAAACAAACAGCCAAGCAGTTTTAGCTAACTCTATCCTCTAACCGCGGAGATGTTTACAAAGCACTACATACAACTTGACGATACATAAGTTCTATTATCCTTAATCTAGATCATAGTATCTTCACATCACTGTTTGGCGTAAGAAACAGATGCTACTGATACCAGGACGACGTCTGATGAAATAGATCCATGACTGTATATAGATACGATACAATAAAACAAATTTAAATATACAATTCGCAATTTATATTCTGTATATCAAAGGTTTGCTGGTGGTAGGCCGGAGACCATCTAGGTATGTTAAACAGTAGTGTGATAACATTACTGTATTCAGGTTTCAAGGGCGCTGTAGCTAGTGCAATTACTGGGATAACGAAACTCAACGTCTTATGTCTCAGGCGACAAGCACAACATGATACCGTGTATAAAATCCTAATTAGCGACACATTGTTATGGGGGGCGTATCACTTACCATCAGGTGAACGCTCGTTTCATGGCTTCGTAGTATGGAACACAGTAATGCTTTTACAGTGCTGTTTGATGCCTGACACAAGCGCTGCTGTGGTACCTCCCTAGATGGTCTCCGGCAACAGAATCCTACCACCAGTTTCCGCGACGTTCTCTTCCCTTATCATTAATTAAATTTACCTACCTGTGAGGGTCTGATTCCCTGGGTACTACTAGAGTTACGAAGGTGTCGAAGAGACCCCAACCTCCGCGCCAGTGCATGATGCAGGACAAAACGAATATGTAGGTGTAGACGCGAGACAGCACTCTCTCCCTGAACCAGCGGAACTTTACATCGCTCCTGTGTTCAGTTGAAGTCGTCGTTGAGCGCGACAGGAGGTACGATCTGGAAAAAAAAATTTTTTTTTTATAATACAATGAAGAAACGAACAGAACTTTGAACTTACCACCATTATAATGAGAGAGCAGTTAAGATATTCACTTAACACTTTAGGGATATTTGTATGTCGGGCGCTGTGAAAATGTTTACATCCTTTTTTTATTATTTTAACCTAATTGATTATATCTCTTTTAGTTTTTATTGAAAATTTGTTAAATTCAGAGTTTTTACACCACTAAGATTTAAGAAGATTTTTGAAGATATTTCATAGCTAATATTACAATCATTTTTAGTTAGGTAGCTTACAAAAAAAGTTATTAGAAGTTTCTGGTATAATAACAACAAACTTTTGCTTATACAAAATTGTTATCTAAAAAAAAATTTACTGTAATATAATTGTTATTGTACTGGTGGTGGATCTCCGACAACAGACTCCATCATTAGAACTCCTAATGCATTCGACAAACAGTATTATGCAAACATTACTGAAGTCCAGTCTGAAGGAGGATGTAGCAAGAGAAATTACTAGAATAAAGAGACTCAACATCTTATGTTTCAAAGCGACGAGAGCTATGTGCTGCTGTGTATACCATCTTAACTAGCGCCATGTTATGGGCGGGGGTATCACTTACCATCAGGTGAACGTCCCGCTCTTGAAAAAAAAATGTATTTCACAAAATTATTTTCGCGTTTCAGATTAAGGTTAGGTCACAGAAGATAAACTCGTCAATGAAGACAGGATCATGCATAAACAATATTATTACTTGGAACTTAGATGCCCGTACTGTATCTAATCTGCAACGGAATCACTTCACGATTTTACATTTCCGAGTAATTTTTTTTTATCACTCCATCACCAGACGAGTGAAGTGAAATAAACGACACAACACTCTATAAATTGATTGGATATCGTTCGAGTTATAACTTTCATATATTTCTCCTCTTCATTATCTTGATCATCACTTTAGAGAGGTTTCAGAGCTCCAAACAGTTCTTAATCCATGTGAACAATCGCCTCAAGAACAATGGAGTACTGGTTAAGATGATCACATTGGAACACTTTTCTGCTTTTATTTTCTTCATACACAAGCCAGCCTCACCTGTTCGTGCTGCGTTCTGCTAATCAACAAACGAGGCTCTGGCTTCCACTAACCCGCATTGGATCAGCGTGATAAGAAAAGGCTCAAATCCTCCCAATATGAATCTTTACAAACGACGACCCTAGGGACGTCCTGGCGGTTTTGCGGGCAGCACAGGATCAATCAATGTGGAGATCTTTGGGGAGGCTTATGTCCAGCGGTGGACGTCCAGCGGCTGACGATGATGATTAGATATAAAATGATACACCACTAAAGCTATATTATAGTTCAATAGTAAACACTTAATGTAATTTTTAAGAATATTCATAAAATTAACCGAATTTATAACTTAAAATATTTTAAGATTTTAGACCTTTTTTTTATATTAAAGTACTTCCTTCTTTTCTTCGCTTATTTCTCTTTTCTTCCTTACAGTTCTAATAAATTCTTTTCGGAGTTCACAATTATACGACATCGCGTGCAAACATATGTAAGTGTATAAAAATAGAACGGAAATGTTTTAATTTTTATCATAAGTTATAAATATCTGATACCCTTGAATATGTTAAAAAAAATCCCCTTCCTAGGCTTATCAGAGCAGTCGAATAATTTTATTTATCTAGGATTACCTACTTAAAATAAATAATCTTTCTCTGAAACACCTATTTTTCTGTTTGATAATAATCATAACAAGTTAATTTTAAGTGATATCGTATTCGTAACTTATTTTTGAAGCGTTAATATTTGTTTTTTTATACTTTTACTGGAAACTCTGTCAACGTAAATTGTGTGATCCTGGCAGTCCTCATCGTCATGTGGCTAACCTTTCTACTCCATAAAATCAATGCCCGATCAAGTCCTATCAGCCCTGCAGTTTCGGGCTATTAATAATAGGACTAAGGTATTCCCCGCCTATCGTACAAGGCGACTAAAAGGGTCATCGGGTTTGTGGGCTTTGAGGGTGGGGGTCTTCAGAGCTCAATAAGCGAGCCTTAGCAGGACGGCAAATGCATGGTGGTCTTGTATTTGCCGTAGCACAGCGTGGGTGGTAAGGATGGCTTTGTCCTTCCGTGGGATGTTTTAGCCAGAGTGAAGGGGGACGCCGGTGCTTTCTATAGAAGATCCCAGAGCCCCTCCTAATGCATTGAGGGAGACCACCGAGAAGTTTTTAGTGGGTAGAAGCCTCACATAACCTTGTCTTTCTCCCAGAAGCAAGGTATCTTTTAAGAAGATTTCTCCTGCGATAAAGAAAATCAAGTCCTATACAATAAATGAATCTGGATTGTTTAAAAACGACCTTAGTGATATATTAAAGATAAAAGATATAGGCAGAAGAAGATCACTTAAGAATAGTTGCGACGTAGACAGAAGAATTGTATAGGAGACCTCATGATCATCCCCAAAAGAGTCGTAACACAATCGAGTAAGTATGGTGTTTTAATTTTTTAATCATCTACACCATCCTTTATACAAAGTATAGTCATTTTCTATATAATAACATAAGCAGAAATATCGTTGTGGTGGTAAAGGTGATCTAGAATCGCTAAGTGTGACTTATTTTGTGGTAGAGTTACAAATAATCCTTAGAAAATCATTGGTTTAACCCTCGTACCCTTAGAGTACGTATATATTAATAATGGCGGAAGTACTCAGTAGTTAAAACAGTTAACTTATGTAAATATTATATTATCTGTACAACATGTGTTTTAAAATTAAGTTATAACTTATTAAGGTGCTAGAGAATAAAATAAGATAAAATAGGGTGTAAGAGATATACGATATATTGTTTAGGAAGTATAGAGTTATCTGGAGGGGTTCATAAATGAAAAGTTTTATTAAGGGTTACGGGAACGGAAAAGATTGCAAAGTCACATGCCTGAGCAAAGCAAAGCTAGTATGGATGATGATGCCCAAAACGTAGATCTGCGCGTAAGGAAACATGTCTCTGTGTATATCCATGATGCCCCAGGTACTCCGCCACACCCCCACAACCAGCGGAGCAGCGAGGAATGCCGCAAACACAGCATCTCCTGAAACATACAATTTAATACTTTTGCCCCCTCCAATTGAAAAAAAGTAACAGTTGTAAAGTAACAGTTGAAAAAATCTCCAATTTATATTTTTAATGCCTCCATTGGATCAATTTCAGATTTTTAAAAATATTGTTGAAGAAACCAATCATTCTTTACTATTTATTTAAACATTTTTACTGGTGGTAACCTTCTACTGATGGAGACCATAGACAATAGTGTGGCAACATTACCATTATGTATTTGGATCGGGAATTATAGCTAGTAAAATTAACTGAAACTTAACCTCTTACATGACTTTTAGTCATCATTATGATTATGTTATTGTTAGGGGTGTTCGTATCACTTAACATCAGATTAACCCCTTGCTCGTCTCGTCGAATAAAATGAGGAAATACTATAATTATTTATAACAGTCATTCTAATTCCTGTCCTTAGGTTCGATATCTATTAAAAATATACCTATACCGTAGCTCAAGTGATCGCAACGATAGTCTGTGGTTTCCGATGGGTCTTCGGAGTCAACTTCGTCGCGCCTCGCCACAATTTTTCCGCTACCTCTTACTGCCTGCTGCTGTAGTAGGTTTTCCGAATCGTGCAATTGAACCTTTAAAAGCAAAGCAATAAAATTCTATAATAACAAAACAATGAATCAATCATCAGCCGATAGACGTCCGCTGCTGGACGACGGCCTCCCACAAAGATCTCCACATCGTTTTGTGCTGAGCTGCCCGCTCATATGGAAGGATTTAAGCCATATCCTACTACGTTGGCACAATGCAGGTGGGTGGGAACCAGAGCCTCATGTTGATAAGCAGGGTGTACAACTAGTTGGAAAGGCTGGCTTTGGTGCCGTGAGCTGTGAGGGACCTCTTACATAACAACAAAACTTGTTTTTGGTTGATAAGATAGATATATAAGTATAACAAAATAGGATGAAACTATTAACGGAGCAAATATCAAAAACTTTTTTGGGTCATCATATTTTTTTTTATTGTACGAAGCCACGAAAGGAATGGTACGTCCACCTGATGGTAAGTGATACGTCCGCCCATAACAACGTGGCGCTAGTTAGGATGTTATGCACATTGTGCTCGTCGCGTTGAGACATGATATTTTATGTCTTCTTACCACAGTAATATTACTACCTACAAGGCCCTTCAAACCGAAACGCAGTAATTTTTACATAGTACTGTTTGTCGGCTGCAATAGGAGTAACGGTGGTACCTAGACTGCCTGTTTTTATAGGAAGGGTGGGTAAACGAGCGAACAGTTCACTTGATAGAAAGAGATCACTGACGCCCATGGATAGTAGCAATACCAGAAAGGTCGCCGTTGCGCTGCCGAGCTTTGAGGGAATAACACGCTCTTGAAGGTCCCGCATGTTGTATTGCTTCGGAAATACCACTGGCGACAACTGATTCCACAAAGGCGTAGTGGATAAAAAATCCGCATGAAACGCGCAGTACAGGATCACCAGTCATGCGGTGGTGAGAATGGAACTTGGCAAAATTTGGTAATTGTTATGGACGGAACGCTGCGTTTTGAAAGTCATGTTGTTGAAATAGTTCGCAATTGTTTTTATAAACTTAAAGTTTTATATCATATACGTAATTTTTTTAATATAGAAATAAGAAAAAAGCTATATGAAATTTTGGTTTTGTATAAACTAAACTATGGAGATATTGTTTATGGTCCTAGGCAGTTGGCTAATACGAAAAGACTTATTTATATATTGTGTACAAAATGCTTGCTCGAGACTATGTTTCTTCGTGCCCCCTCGCGCCCATGACACCCCACTTTTAAATGATGCCAGCGTCATAAAAATGAATACAAAACGCGAACTTCATTTAGCAACTCTTCTATTTGGGATAGTTAAATATCATCAACCGTCATGTCTATACAACAAACTGAAATGGCTGCACAATCTTACGACACGTGATATAAGAAGTAAGAGATTGCAGTTAGTGCTACCTCGCTTTAAGACATCCGATTACAGGGGTAGTTTCAGGTACAACGCTAGAAAATGCAGGAACAACTGCCCCTCCACCCCATAAAGGAGATATAAGGTCGTGTAATAATTTTAAAGTTAAGTTGAAACAATTTCTGTTGAGCTTACAAAAAGAAAATATTACTTTGTACCTAATTCGTAATGTTTAGCAATGAACTCGTGGTTTCCTTTGCACACAGTCACAGACATACCGCGCATGCGCAGCGCCATTCTCGGATTGTATTATACATACATGTATGATATGTGTTTTTCTTTTTGTTCTTCTATTTTTATTCTTTCTTTATTGGAATTTTTTATTAACAATTTTTTTTATTGTCAAATCTGTGTTTATCTTTTATTTTGTTATAAGTAAATATAGTTAAAAGTGATATTTGTATTTTAGTTATGATTACACGTATTGTAGAAAACTGTTTATGGGACGCTGTGTTTGTATAATTTTGAAGCTATAGCGTTTTCCTATTTTTAATTTTTTTAGGCCACACTGAAAATCAGGGTTGCGGTCTTTGTAGGCTGCAACATTACCTGAGTGGGTACCTTTCCCATATGATCCAAGGATAATATTTTTTTATTTTAATTCCTTGAAAACTAGTGAACGTAATGCCATGGAAACGTGATGAATTCGACGCGAAAAGATTTGTAGATGGTTACAGGTTAGTTATTTTTTGAATTTTATAGATTCTTCATCATTTTATTTCTAATGAATAATAATCATTTTTTTTGTATAATTTATGTTATTGCCATAGTAACGGTTGCTATAGAGAGTCATTTTATTTTATATTAGGGAACAGCTAGTATAACATGAAGAATAATTGTTTTCATCTTAATTGTTTGTATAACAAATGTGAAAAGAAGAGCAGGTTGTTAACCTGGCGGTCATTGATACGTTGTCCCCAAGTCCTTGATTATATTATACAGCGTCATGTATTGCGTTGATACACAAGGTGGTACAGACGGTAGTTGAGTAAATACACTTTAGTGGTTGTAGATCTCTATTGCCGGAGACCGTTCAGGACTACCGCTGCTCATATTTCTGCCGCCAAACAATGATGTGCAAACATTACGGTGTTTTGATTAGAAAGGTGCTGTAGCTAGTGAAATTACTGCGGTAACAACACAACATCTTATGTCTAAAAACGACTAGTGCAATGTGGTAGTGTGTGTTATTCTAACTTGTACTGCGTTATTACGGACAGGTGTATAACTTACCATCAGACGAACGCATTGCTCGTGTCATCGCTTCGTAGAATAAATTAGTAATACACACTGATGATAGGTTTTTTGCCAAAGACCGTCTAGGTGATAGGATCGCAGTGCTTATTTCTGTCGCTAAACAGTAGTGTGCAAACATTCTGCTCCGGTTTGAAGGGTGATGTAGCTAGTGTAATAAATGCACTAGTAAGACTTAATATCTTATGTCTCAAGCAGGTATATATCACCCTAACAAACTCCACGTTGTTATAGGCGGGCGTATCACTTACCATCAGGAAATCGTCCCGATCGTCTTATGACTTGTATAAAAAAAAATTAAATATACTTTCTTGAATATTTGTTTTTTTCAATTGATTCTCTTAAATAATCTCTTAATATGTTGGCGATGAATTGAACTATTAACATCTACTTTTTATAACAGTTGAAACATTGTTTATTTTGTATGTTTGTTTTGTTCGATGACATTCACCTGATGATAAGTGATACGCTTACCCACACCAACGTGAAGCATGTTAGGTTAGCATACGCAGCAAAACATTGAGTCTCTTTACCCCAGTAATTACTTCAGCTATAGCAACCAACTGGAACACAGTGATATTCGCGTAGTAGTGTTTGTCGGCTACAATAGGCGCTGCAGTGGTATCTAGATGATCTCTGGCAACGGAGACTTACCACTAATAATCCGTAATATAATTCAGAATTGTATAAGGCAAGTAATCTCTTATTTATTACCAGTAATTCAGGTAATATAATTTGTACAGAAGAGGCGAATACAAACGTGAGACAAGGTCTACTTTATATCACCGCGTCCTTTCGGTTAGTTACGTTGTGAAATATTTGTACAGCTCAATAAATATTTGTCTTAATAAACATTTATATAAAAAATACATTCGTTTAGTTCATTGTATAGGCGTCGTAGGAGAGGTCATGGGACTGAGGAGTGCGGGCAACCTTACTGAACATGTGTCGTGACGTACTGCAGTAGCAGGCAGCCGTTTGTCTTGTACCACGGACGCTCCCGTTTCGATTTCGGGACCACGCGAATCGTTTATTACTGGTCAGCGAACCCCCGTCGTCCGCTGGTGAACGTACTCCTTAATAATCCGCAGGATATTTCTTTACTTTCCTGCTTGGCGAGAAGTGATGAGTGATATTAGTGCGAAAAAGCAAGACCAAAACAAGAACCAAAAGCAGGACTCACCTATTATGCAAGACCAACAACAAATGTGGAAGACTTTTTATAATAATAATTTAAATTCCGTGGAAATTTTAAGTTAAATCATCAGCCGATAGACGTCCACCACCGTCCTGCGCTGCACTGGTTCTGACAGCTTGCCAACGTACGTCATAGTCATCGTTTGTAGAGGTTCATATGGGGGATTTGGACCATTTCCCGCCACGCTAGCCCAATGCAGGTTGGTGGAAGCCAGAGCCTTGTTTGTTGATTAGGAGGGTGTACCACGAGTTGGAGAGGTTCGCTTGGATCCCATGAGTTGTTATGAGGGACCGCTTACACCCTTTAATACTTTAATATATTATAAGACTGAATATGCAAGACCAAGACCAATATCGAAATTGTACAAGTACTGAGACCAAGTCTTGGTCTTGATTTGCTCATCACTATTGGTTAGCGGAGTACGCAGATAAGTCACAAAAGACATTTTACAAGCTGATGGTAAAGTTGAGTTGTAAGTACTAATTCGTATCTTGCAATTGTTCACTTAACTTAAAGAGGTCATGATTATTCGTAACGACCCACATCATCAGCTGATATAAGTCCAATGCTGGACATATGTCTTTCGCAAAGATCTCCACAGATTTCATCGAGAGGAATCGGGCTTTGGCCCACAAGTCAGGCCCATTGTGGGTTAGTGGCTGGTCAGTCTCGTCTGTTTAGCAGGGTGCACCGCGTGTAGGTGAGGACTTGTGCAGAACCCCTTACACCCCTTACACCCCTCACCCCAACAACCTCACAGACTGACTTAAATATAATTAAAAATACTTTGATATTTCCATTTGTTATTATGAGGCGTGATTAAAGAAAGCGCTATTTGATATGTAACCATTTATCCGTATCGTAATACTTTCGATAAGTGAATAAGACATTTTATCGTTGTCAATACAGGGTTTATAAGGCCCGTAACGCATTTTAATAATTATTTTATTACTGTTACACCGCTAATTATAAAGTATTGCAATTGTATCTAGACTCGCTGGGATTTCGAATTATATTACTAAAAGTGAAAATTCTGATTGGTCCGCTGTATTAGAAGTTAAGGTAAGTAAATAATATATTATAATTTACGTACGTAACTTAATTTACTTAGTTGCTTATAGCTTTGAGGATAAAAGAGCTGTTCTAGTATCTAGTGTCTAGCTGGTGCCAGAATTTTTAATTCTAGCAACACTACTTACCACTGTGAATCTTTTGGGGAAGATTTATTAAAAAATGTGGATCAGAATATATCAATAGTCGAACATGGTTAATAAATTTACTTGTGGCGCAGCTGGTTATCAGCTTCCATAGGCTATGGTAACTTCATCATCATCATCGATGGACGTCCACAGCTGGACGTAGATCTCTTGTAATGTGTTCCACAAAGCACGGTCTTGCGCTGTTGGAATTCATTGGCCCCCAGCGATTCTTTTTATGTCCTCTGTTTACCTGGTCTGCCATGATGGTGACTATTCATCATCAAAGATAATTTTTTCTCCTATTTGTTACACCAATTCAAAAACATACTCACAGTAGGTTTCCATAGACCATCTAGGTAGGTAGCAGCGCGTCTTTCTACCGCCAAACATTACTGTACAAAGATTAATGAGTTCCGGTTTTAAGGGCGCGGTAGCTAGTGAAATTACTGGTTATCGAGAGCCCAAGGCGATGAACGCAATGTAGTGCTATGAATACCATCTTAACTAACGCCACATTGTTATGTACAGGCGTATCGCTTACCATCAGATAAACGCTTGTGTCGTCGCTTCGTTCAATAAATTAAAAAAAACAGTCGAGAAAGAAATTGTAGATGTTTTTATTAAAATATCAATACATTTCCACGTTAGATAAGTGGAAATCACCGCGAATAAGGGACACGACCTGAAAATCAAACTTCGCTTCGTTATCATTGATTAAGTTGAAGATCTTGGATAAGTTTAAAATTCGTGTATCGATTTATTTAAATCCTTTCCAACAGTCGTCCGGATCGAACGCCCTTGTCAACATTACCGCTGTACGTTGCACAGTTTATTTTCACTATACATACATTGCTTTATTTACTTGTTGTTCGTGTTTTTTTTACTTGTTTCGAATTTCTCAATTAAGTACAAAATGCATTTTATTTAACTTAATGTTGATTTATAATTAAAATGATGAGGGCAATTATTTTCCTTTGCTTAATTTATATAGGTCCTATTTAATAGACGAATCAGACGTTCTTCTGATGGTAAGTGATATCACCAACACAGGTTAGAACTGTACTGAAACATATTGCGTTCGTCGCTTCGAGTCATAAGATGTCAAGTGTTATTATCTCAGCAATTTCACTAGCTACAACTCCCTTCAATCCTGAACACAGTAATGTTTCGCGGCAGAAATAGACGCTACAACAACAATAGAGACCTATTCATAGTACTCCTAATGAGTAGGTCTCTGTTAAATTACTATTTATGACACGTTTAGGGCTTTCATTTAGCGCTTCTCGTAAACATTTGGTAGTGTATGGTTAGATAAACTTCTTAAAGGTAGTTCAAGGAAATCGGTTCAACCGTTTCAACTTTATAAGCTTTATTCTAATATCATTTATTGTCAAACTTTTGACGTATGTTTTTTTATGAATTTTAATTGTGTATGATTCTTTAATTTTTTTTTTCTGTTGATGTTTTAACACTTTGATTTTAATATTTCCTATACTCACCTATGAGTAATTTAACAATAAAAATAAAGCACCAATTATATACTATTATTTTTATTGCAGACATATTAAGCATACATCTCTAGTGAACCGAAGCTAAAACGAGAATGGTATATGTTTACGGAGCTGGTGCAGTGGCTGCGAAATCAAGTGCTATCAACAAATTTCATTTACCCGACTCGAACCAAATAATTTCACAGAAAGCGGAAGGAAACAAACCATTTGTCAACGCTAATCATCTGATTAACAAAGAAATATCACCAAAAGCTCCAAGTTTTCTTTCCAACGGCGGAAAAACTGCTAGAAATATTGGATACAAATACGTAATGAAAATTCTGAAGTGATATATTGGACGCACTGCAGGATAGTTGATAATTCCTTGGATTACGAATTTATAATCGATTTCATTTAACGATTGTATACCCGTAATATAATATATGATCATTTGGAACAGTTTGAATGCAACTCGGAAAAACATCAAAAGGTTTATGTTTCATCTGACATATATCGCCAAACTGTTTTTATTGAACAGACGTCACTGCTACCGAAGACCATCAAGGTAGATGCCACAGTAGATCCTATTGCTGCCGCCAAATAGTAATGTGCGAACTTGACTATGTTCCAGTTTCACCGAGCCAATACTGTCTTATTTAATTACGAACTTGACAATGGAGATGTAATGTTTTTCATGTTCATAGATTTTAGAAGCCATGGATGTGAGAAAGAAGATAAAACTGCGAAGTTGTTATATGGTGTAAATAAGATTAAAAATTTGTTTTAATGAGACTAGTTTACGTCTTATAATCGATACGATTATTACTCTCATGTTTAATAAAATTATTTGAACAATTGTTTTTTTTTATTTTTACAACGCTATAAGGGTTAACTGCACTGACTTTTATCTTTACAATACATAACGGTATTTAGCGACTGAGTAAATCTTTCTACCAATTCAATAATCACAGTACGGTCCTGTGAATCCCATTGTAACTAGAATCATATTATTATGGGAAGACGTATCACTCAACACGAGTTAACAGTCTCCTCGTCTCGTAATTGATTAATTTATTATGACCATAATAATCGAATAATATGAATTGCTATTAAATGATTAACTTAAAACGATTCTTAATTGTTAACTATATATCGATTAGAGTAGGTTCATTTAAAGCACTTGATAAAGGTTAAAAATACTTTGTCTTTAATTACATTTAATTTGTAACATATCACTACAAATACGACGTTTAAATATCCCAAGTAATTCATTAACCGCCTGCCGCTAATTACATAATAGTTAAGTTAAGCATTTGTTGCTATTATTTTAGTTCAGGCGTTCAAATTTAGTAACGAACACTTGAACGTGTATATTTTTACTCAATTAGGCGACAAGACGAGCGGAACATTCACCTGATGATAATTTCACGCCCTTCCATAACAACGAGATATTATGGTAGTACCTTTTTTTTCTTTGGGGAATTCCTGCATTGGATATATTTCTGCTGTCAGGGCAACAGAAGAGTTATGCCAGACTCTTACTGGCAAAAACCCCAATGTTTCTCACTCATCGCATTTGGTTGGAACCACGGGAACGCTTTCACACACAACCGCGGTTCCGACAGCAAGAGGCCTTGATAAGACCACCTCTCGGGGTGGAGCTATTGCTCTCCACCCCCTATATAAATGTTAGGCGAAAGAACCGCACGCACCACCTCGAGGCCTGTCATGTTTGGTGATAGATTATACCCCAATCCGCCACCATAGCCTCTGTCATAGGGGTTGGAAGGCATTAAATATCCTCTTTTGACGCCTCTGTCTCTGCCTGCGGATTGAGAGATGGGTATTTATTTCTTGCTGCCTCTCAGCAGCCTCTTTCTGCAGCATTACCTCCTCACAGAAAGCCACTCAGGCGTCCCTCTACCTCCCATTACTGACCATGGCGTTGATAAAGCCAAAAAGTGAGAGATCATCCCCCACAACAGTGACGAAGTCGTGGCGCTCGGCATCCCATACCGAGCAATACTCTAAAGTGTGCTGCGCGGTATCCTCTTCGTATCCACAGTGATGACACTCAGTTATCGGCTCTCTTCCGACTAAGCGGCGTAGGTACTTATCAAAACATCCATGACTAGAAAGTACCTGCACAAACCGGAAGGTCAATGGTCTGTACCGCCTGTCCGTCCACTCATTTAAAAGAAGACGTACAGCTTCAACAGTTCTGCTGCCTGCATTAGGGTTAATAAGCCTCCCTTTCCACGTTATAAAGGTTGACTGTCGGAAGTGGAACTTTCGCAATTCGTAAAGTGAATCTTCGTGGAGAAGAAAAGGTTATGTGATATTTGTACCTACTAAAACCCCCTCGGTAGTCTCTTCTCGTGCATTAGGAGGGGCTCTGGGTTCTCGTGCGAAACCCACCGGTGCTTATCTGCACTCTGGCTAAAACATCCTACGGAAAGGCTTTGAATTTGCCTGTCCTCCGTGGTGGTGCTTACCTAAACGGTTAGAGAAACCTATCAACAGTAAATTAATGTCAACTATTATATTTTACTAAGTTAAAAGTCTAAATAAATTTGGCTAAGTGAAGTGCCAAACGGGACATATTTATTGAAAAAAAAAACTTTTTATGTTCGGTTTTCTTTCGCTCGTTAATACGCTTTATCGTAACATTGATAGTGTACAAACATGTTTCGAATTGGGACACGATTTTTAATCTGCCACCATAACAACAAATTGCTGTGTTTCGGTTGTCAAGGTGAGAGTATTCTGGGCACAAGTCGACATCTATCACCATGTTCGAAGATTGTGATCAACTATTATTCTTTTTTTAATTCGACAAAGTCACGAGACGAGCACCACGTATATACCACGATGATCATCTGATCGTAAGTGATACGCTTACCCATAATAATGTGATGCTAGCTAGGATGATTTACACAGCACCACATTGTGCAAGTCTCGTTACCACAGTACAGTAGTCTGAACACAGTATTGTCTGCCGACTGCAATATAATCTGCGCCGGCAACAGAGACCTACCACTAGTAGCCATCATCATTATGTCAACCGATGGATAGCGTCTTCAGTAATTAAATAAGGTTATCATAAAATTCTTCCATAAAACGTATCATAAAATCTTCGATAATAAAGTGATGCTAGTTAATTTAAATCAGAGAGATTTGTTGATGATTACAGATCTTTATAACGCTTATGATATGCTTACTTTGTTAGATATAAACTTAATATCGTTTATTACACATAATATAATATACAACCTATTCTTTTTTCTGTCTAGTATTAAAAGTTATTTACACAACATCACTTACAGCTTACTGGCAGTTCTCTGTTGCCGGAAACCGTGTACGTAGGTACCACTGCAGCAACTATTTCTGCCGCCAATCAGCATTATGTAAAACATTACCGTGTTCCGATTTAACGGTAGCTAATGAAATTACTGTGGTAATAAGGCTCAACATCTTACGTCTCAAGGCGACGAGAGCTTTGTGGTTTAGTGAATACCATTCTAATTAGAGTTATGTCGTTATGGGCGGGCGTATCACCATCACCAACTTCCTGCTGGTCTCGTCGCTTCATTGAATAAAAAAACAACACTAAAATAGAAGTTATCGTTGTACATATAGACATTCAGTTACAATATCCAATGCCAGATGAATTAGTTTGTACAGTTCCACATCTAGTTAGTGATGAATGACATGTTGATTTAAATTCAATATCTACAGCGTATTTTACACCATTCAAGATATATTTTTTGGATATTCTTTGAACTTTTAGCCCTTATATAACTCATAATTTACTGCAACACGAAATGTATATAAAAAGTGGTCACAACGTTACCGAGCGAACGAGAACATAAAAATAGTACAAAATAACTATTTCTTTTAAAGTAGTATACTACAGGTTTTTTTTTTCCTAAAGCAGGTTTCTATTTCGTTATATGAACGAGTTGAATTAGTTTAATAATTTGGCTTATTGACTAATGGTAAATGTATTCGTGATAAAAGAAGGAACAAACGAATGGTTAATTCGTCCGTGAACCTTACCGTGGCCGTTGTCTTGGTCATATCTGTCACACCTCGGATTAACGATAGTCGTTTAAAAGACACTCAATCGAACAATAATTTTGGAGTTTAGTTAAGTTTTGGAGCTGTTTTGGCGACTACCGCACAGATACTAACGCAGACATCTACCGAGATGACTGCTTAAACACCACTGGAGCGCAAATCGATCCGTGATAAGTATATAAACCTGGATTTTGTCATTAATCCAACTATCTACATAACAATAGTGTTGTAAATTTAATGGATGGGATTACTGTGGAAATGCTCGCCATTTAATGTAATAAGGGTATTATAGATGCTTTACGAGTATTATATTCAAAACATTTACAGCTAGTGTTTTTCTGTTTAACTTTAAAAACGTAATATAACGAATACCAAAAGTTATGTAAAGTTTATTAGTTTATTAGTATAATATATAAATAAACTATAAATTTCTTCCATAAAATGATCCAAGTGTAGCAAATCGCAAAGAAACTAGTCAATGCTGCCGCTGAAGGTGTCTCAGCTTGTACAGTAACGCAGTCTTGAACAGTCTGATCAATGAATGATATTCATGAAGTAGTTGCGGCAGATCATTAAGAATTGCTCTTTTTATTCTTTTATTAATCTTTTGACACCGATTCCAGTTCCTCTATATCGCCTATAGAGGAACCGGAACTATCTCTCCCTGGTCGAAGACCCACAGGGAGACTTAAAACAAAATGGAAAAAGGTAGTATCAAGAGACATGAGTAATAACTGACTGACGATGATGTCGACGATACAGCGAAGTGGAGAAGTTAAACAAAGAAAGCTAACCCCACTGCTATATAAAATAATGGCTAGGAAGAGAGAGAGAGAGAGAACTTTGTACGATAGATAAGTCTGATCTTCTATCTCTGTTCCAAATGAAATAATTCGTGCTATTATAATGTTATGTATTACTTTATATTCATTCTACATCACTACAAAACAAGTTAAATATCCGTCTGAAGGAATGTCAGATGTAAAAATATGTTTTTAAAGTATATAGAGTCATGAAATAGTTTTACCGAAAAAAGGAAGACCGAAGAAAGTGTGGATGGATTTCGTGAAAGATGACATGAGTAAGATGAGTGTGAATTCAGATGTGACGGCTGATAGAGGCATATAGAAGAGAAGTACATACTGTGCCGATCCCACATAGCTGTGAAAAATGCCAGGAGAAAGAAGAAGAAGAAGTCATAAAATAGTTTTAGAACAGTTGCTTTCATATTTGTAATAAAGTAACAAATTCCATTTCAAAGAAAAATTAATTAAATTTACTGAAGTAGGAGAAGATTGTCTAACCTATGATATTTCTCTTAAATACCTTCAAATAAATTCAATATAGCAAGATGCTTTTTTTGTTAATATACTGTTCAAAAGAACTTTTTTAGTGTATAGATGATTATGCTAAATCAGCACTTTAAGATATTTAAATTCGTCCCGCAGACCTCTTACGCAATGATACTTGTCTTTTCGAATTGTTAAATAACTCACGTATAGACAAGCGAACCCAAAAAACGAGAATCTCAAGGTTATCATCATAAACAGCTTGATAGATGTCCACTGCAGGACATCAACAGCCTCGTTTGTATTAGCAGGGTGCACCACCAGTAGGTGCGGTTGGCTTGGTCTCCTATTTTCTGGGGGACCCTGTACACCTCCTAATCTCTCAAGTTTATATATGGAATCTTATATTCTTCTCTTATTTAAAATTAAAAACTAATATTAGGATTACCGATTTTAATTCTTAGTAAGTTTAAGTTGATGGTATATAGCCTTCGTTACTTATATATGAAAGACTGAGTGAATTATAATATATATATATATATAATGAAAATGATTTTTTTTGTTCGCCATTCACGTGAAAACTAGTGAACCTATCGACATGGGAACGTAGCCATTCGACGCGGAATTTTTTGTATATGTTTATAGGTTATTTATTTTGTGAACTTCATAGATCCTCCATCATTTCACTTCAAATTAACATTTATAAGTATTTTCCTTTCGTATTATTTACGGTTGCTATGGTAATGGTTGCAATAGAAAGTCATTCTATATTACGACCAGCAAAGTGGGCGGGAACAGCTAGTTATACCTAGACAAATTTACAGAGAAAATAATATTTTTGATATATATATTAAATGTTTGAATGTATATATAAAACCATTTATAAGTCCACAATAGAATAGATAACTAAATTGAACATATTATTTGGCCAACAGTGGCTTGTTTTTATAGGTACTTTTTAGTTTAGACAGAATTGCTGGAGGAACTCAGCCGGATGCTGAATGATCTCAATGCCGCTTCTCGGTGCGTTAGACTGCAGATAAATTTCGACAAAATTAAAGTCATGTCCAATAACTTAATCATGCCCACTCTAGAAACCGTCGGGACTGGGGTGATTGGAGAAGTAAGAGAATACCTCGGACAGGTTATAGAACTTGTCTGAGGTAACTTCAACAAAGAGATCGATAGACGCATTCGGCTCAACTGGACAGCATTTGGGAAACTCCGCCTCATCCTCACCTCGCAAATACCCGAATGTCTCAAAACGAAAGTTTTTCAACAGTGCATCCGCCTCACCCTTACTCACGGTATAGAGACATGGCACCTGACCATCAGGCTGATCTACCGATTTAAAGTAGTACAGCGAGCGATGGCGAGAAAAATCTATCCTTGGCATTTCTCTAAGGGATAAAATCCAGAACGAAGAGATTCGATGGAGAACTAAAGTTGTCGATGTAGCTCTCAAAATTTTCCAGCTGAAGTGGCAGTGGGCCGGTCATGACTGTCGTGTCAGTGAAGGCCGATAGAGGAGAAAATTCTTAGAGTATAGGTCGGATACAGATCGGATATGTGTAGAACGTTCTCTCTCCAGATCGTCTGATGACATCATCAGGGCAGTCGGAAGTGGGTGGATGCGAGAAGCTGAGGATCGCATTTGGTGGAAGACATTGGAGAAGGCCTGTGTCCAGTAGTAGATAATCAAAGGCTGATAATGATGATGATGATGATGATATTATTAACAGTATGATACTGGTAACAGTACATCGAGAGGTTTTCGTAATAATTTTGATAAACACCTATTCATATGATGCAGTATATAAAGTTGTAGTGCTAGTTAATAACGCCTAATAGCTTTTTTTTATTCTACGAAGTGAGACAAGCGGGACGTTGACCTGATGGTAAATGATACGCCCGCCCATAACAATGTGGCGCTAGACAAGATGGTATGTATAGTACTACATTACGCTCGTCGCCTGAGACCAAAGAGTTTGAGTCTCATTACCTCAGTAATTACACAAGCTACAAACCCTTTCAAACCGGAACTCAATAATGTTTGCACAGTACTGTTTCGCGGCAGGAATAGGAGCTGCGGTGATGCCTATGTAGACGGTCTCCGGCAACAAAGACCTGCCACCAGTAAATAGATACCACTACTATTACCAATAAAATACCAATTTAAGTGCAAATTTTACTTTACCTGGTCTCTGTCGCCGGAGACGGTCTAGGTAGGTACCGCCTAAGCGGCTATTGCAGCCGACAAACATTACTGTGTTCTGGTTTGAAGGATGTCCCAGCTAGTTAAATTACTAGGTTAAAAAAGTTACACGTCTTATGTCTTAAGGCGACGAGCGCAATGTACGGTACCCGTATATATCATCCTGACTAGTGCCACGTTGTTATAGGCGGACTTATCACTTACCATAAGGTGAATGACCCGCTCGTCTCATCGCTTAAAAGAAAAAAATTATTTCTCATACAGTTTATTACCTTCCGTTTCTATATTTATTGATATAATAAACAGTTAACTATTTCGAGCATTATTATATAACATGTGTGTTGTGTATGTGTTTGTATGGGCATGTGTGTGTGATAGAGTATTTACTCCACTTTCAACTTACATATGTTACATGAAAGTAGATTAAAAAGAAATTTAAAATTTAAATTGGTTTTTATCACTAACGTAGAGGTCGTAAGAAGGTGTTTTGTAATATATATCTGTCTGTAATAAACGTGTGTGGAAGAATGGTTATAAGTTAGTTAAAAGGAAATAGTTCATGGAAAATGGCGATTTTTTTTTATTACGAATCGACGAGATGAGCTGGACGTTAATCAGATGGTCAACGTTATGCCCGCCTATAAAATATGGCGATAGTTAAGATGTTATAAACGTTCTTCGCCTTGAGACATTGTTATGTGAGACGTTACACTAGTTATTACACAAGTTCCAGCTTCAAACCGGATCACTGCAATGTTCGCACAGTACTGTCTGTCGGCTGCAATAGGCGCTGCGGTGGTACCTACCTAGACGGTCTGTAGCAACAGAGACCTACCTGTTTAATATTTTGATATTCTCTGAATCAACAATACTGCTGATAGCGGTAAAGCAGCTTCAATAGCGATCCAAAATACTTCGCGTCGAAATTTTCTATCACTTTTTTTCTTCTTAACATTTGTCTTGCATTTACAGGGTCTGCTGTGTTACTTCTTTCACTCCGCTTCGCTTTATTTGGAACAGCGCTTTCCTTAGTATCGCAGCTCAGCATATCCTGTGTTAGTGACAAACTCCGCCATCGCAACTTCGGTCTTCCCCTCCGCCGTTGCCGGATATGTTGGGGCTTAGTGTTTTGTAATACTATAATTCAATAACAAATTAAAAAAAAATACTTATAAGTACTGCATAATAAGAATCGGCATCACCATTCACTGATGACAGGTCTCTGTTGTCGGAGACCGTCTAGGTAGATACCACCACAGCGCCTATTGCAGCCGACAAACAGTACTGAGCAAACATTTATCTGTTCCAGTTAAAAAGTAACGAGACTCCACATCGTGTCTTATTTAGCATATCATTTTATTGAATAATATTAAAAAAAAAGAAGCTACTGACATTATTCTGTCTTAATCCGAAATCTAGTAAGTCGAAATATAAACCCGAAATATTTTACGAAATTATATTAGCTACCTTTGTACATTTACGGGTAGCCGTTTTTTTTTTAATGGAACAAGTTTTTGACTTTATATAAAGCACAGGTCGGGTGTGGATCTAGCATTAGACTCGGTGCAGAAGCTTTTGGGTGATCAAGAACTTGGCACAGCTAGGCTTGACAGTGTTGAACATGCGCCATTCGGCCAGTCCCGCGAAGTTGATATAATTCCCTCATCGCGTTTCACCACCGCACAACCGTATGCACGGCGAATCTCCATCCTTATATTATGGACATACCCAGTCTGCAAACAAAGAGTTTCAGCACCTCAGTCTTCATGGGAACAGCAAACAAGTGGAACAACTAGCCGGCGTCAGTGTTACCCTCCAAATACGACGCACGGGTCAAGAACAGAGTGAATAGACAGCTACTAAGTTAGTGGGCCTTACCACCACTTAACATCAGCTGGAATCATTGTCAAGCGCTAACCTTGAAGATATAAAAATCAAACAACCAGTGTTACATCATAATACGTATATTTATTTACTATTCATCAACAGGTCGAACACTTTAACATGAGAATAAACATTTCGTCTGACACACGACTCGTGATATATTCATTATCATCTACATACATTGTTGAGAACACACACGAGTCGGTTTACATCCGGTGCCGGCGAAAAATTCTTATAAATATTATCTAGCGGTTATGTGGGACCACATTATCGTCACCAGCAGGCAGCCACGTAATTCTGGTATTGTAAAATCATCATATCATTTATTGGATTCCTACAAACTTGTTTTAACATTTGCATACAGCGACATTTCAACAGTTCCAAGTTGTACACCGAATGGTATATTATATTTTTATGTTATTGTTAATACTATTATTATTATATCATAAACTACTAAACAAAATCTATAATTAATCTATGTAATTTACTAAAAAGTATAATAAGAAACTTATGTGCTCTTTCATCGATAATTTATCCTATCGGCACAGCAACCATTCTATACTTCATATAAGGATTGATTTTAATGCGGAAAGAAAAGTGGATCAATTTATATTTAAATACATATACAAGGTTA
Organism: Ornithoptera priamus; assembly: GCA_029034505.1. Lineage (NCBI taxonomy): Eukaryota > Metazoa > Arthropoda > Insecta > Lepidoptera > Papilionidae > Ornithoptera > Ornithoptera priamus. The sequence continues at coordinate 372,875 of JARDWD010000392.1, forward strand.
TGAGTTATTTGTATGTCTAAGGATAATTTTAACATAAACTATATTTTAATATTACTAGTGGATAAATTTCTGCATCCAAAACCATTATCACAATCATACAAAATATAAGAATAAAATACATGAAAATATGCCGAGTTCAAAATTTTTTCTTTAACAACAAACAAAGCCGCGAAGTATCACGTGTAAACCTCTTTTTATGATTAATAAGTTTGTACTTTCAATATTGTGTGTGTAATGCGATAAGAATACTTACACTACATCTAGTGAATATCACGCTTAAACAAGTGGCTCCAGATAAATATTCTCGTCGGTGTGTTTAAAGAAAAAGCTGGGTTATGGGTAAGTAACTTCCATTATAAACAATAACACATGAATAGCAAAATTACATTTTATATAATTAAACGACAAGATTAACCGGGCGTTCATCCGATGGCGAGTGATACGCCCGCCCATAACAACGTGGCGCCAGAACACCATTCCGCTCGTCGCCTGAGACATAAGATATTTTTAGTTTCGTTACCTCAGTAATTACATTAGCTGGAACTGCCATCAAACAAGAACGCGGTAATGTTTGCACACTAGTGGTCGATGGCAGAAACAGGAGCTGCGGTGGTCCTATAGAAACGGTCTCCGGCAACGAGAAACTGATCACCAGTAACGATCATGCCATTTTACATACGTTATAATTATTATTAAATTAAATAAAAAAAATTACATTAAAATACAGGTCGATAGCGAAGGCACAAGTACATAAAATATTAGGTATAAATACTTAAATCTGAAATATCAATAGAGAGAATTAATGAAAAACGTTCACATGTTCGGAAGCTTCATCACGAAAAATAACTTACAAGTAGTAATGTATAATACTAATGCATTACTTTACGTACTTATTATGATATTTTTCTGTATTACAGTTGCGAAAAAAATATTTTCTAAATATTTTACTTGATACCACCAGTAATAAGCTTTACTGGTGGTAGGTTTCTGTTGCTGGAGATAGTATAGGTTGGTGCCACCGCAGCGCCTGTTAACTGCCGACAAACGGTACTAAGCAAAGATTATGATAGACTGTGTTCCGGTTTGAAGGGCGCAATGTGGTGCTGTATATAACATCCTAACTAGAGCCACGTTGTTATAGGCAGGCGTATCACTTGCCGCGGTTGCGTTCCGAACGGAGATCCCATGACTTCCCCAAATACTGGAAATGACCTTCGAGGGAGTTTTAGTGGGTAAAAATCTCCATATAATTCTAAATTCCCCTCAGAAGACAGTGTTTTTTCGAAGATTTCTCACCAAAGTCAGAAAAAAGTAAGGCGTAACGCTTCCCGTCAAGTGAGCGCCTCGCTCGTCTCGTTGCTTCGCAGTATACAAAAAAAACATTCTCATACTTAATTTAAATTATTGTTAACTTTGTCATTAAAAGAGTAATAATCAATGCATTGCGTTAGGTATTAAGTATTATTTAAGTAAGACGCCCAGTGAATAATTGTCACAGGCAAAGGAAATTACTTCTTGTACATAAGCAAAGTATCATCCGTTGCTCTATCATCAGTCTTCCTCAAAACAATTTAGCAAATGGAAATTTAAGAGAGAAGAACTCTTTTGAGATGTAATGGTCCCGCACAACAACTGACGGGACCCAAACCTAACCTGCTTGTGATGTACTCTACTAATGAACAGACCAGGCTCTGGCTGCCACCAACCCCCATTGAGCCAGCGTGGTGGGAAATGGCCCAAGTCCTCTCATATGGACCCCTACGACGGCCACCGGTGCCCGACAATGCAGGCAGAGCAGGACCGATCGATGTGGGAATCTTTGGGAGAAGCCCAAGTCCAGCTGTGGACGTCTATCGGATGATGATGAACACTTGCAAAATATTCCACCATAAATCAAACTATATATTGTTTAATTTTTCAATTAAAACAAATTATGTATATTGGTACAAAATCGACTGATTACAAGAGGCAGTAAAAGAGAAGTGAGAAAAGTTACCGTCACAATGGTAACCAGTTTTGGTATGATTACCTCAAATGTTGTAGCTGTAATCAAAAGTCTATCTTCTATTAATAAACGAAACGACAAGCGGGATGTTCACCTGATGGTAATTGATACGCTCCACCATAATAACGTGGGGCTATATAGGGTGGTATATACTGCATCACATTGTTTTTATTCAGTGTTGCTATTAATGAAACTAAATACTCCAGATCTTTTGTACGTATAGGCGTTCCACAAGGATCTCTTCTAGGTCCATTTCTATTATTAATTTATAGTTGTGACCTTCCTTTCTTTGTGAGGAATCTGTGTAACATTGTACTCTTTGTAGATACCTCCTTAATACTTAAAGATAATAGAGACAAGATAGACATATGATGTTGCCTCGTTACTTCGGTGAAATTACTAGCTATACCACCCTTTATATCGGAACACTAAAATGTTTGCACAGTACTGTTTGTCGGCAGAAATAGAAGCTGTGGTGGTACCTACCTAGATTGTTTCCAGCAGACCTACCATCAGTAAAAAGAGATGTCCAGATTTAGTCAATTTTTTTTAATTATAAGTAGTCACAAATTCTTACGAATGTCAGTAATTGTAATAAATACGGAGAGAATTTAGTATTTGCATTATTTAATCGCAGATACATAAATACTTATCTTTATCACCGAAGTTTTACAGTTGTCCAAAACACCTGCAAGCGTTAGTGACAACCTTGAACTTGGTAGTAAGCAAAAAATATATAACATTGAACAAAAACATCATCTCGTTATTGGAAATCTTTTCATGTGGCGCGGAATTCTTTGGCGGCTGCTGTAAAAACTCTTTACTCTATTACACGAATTACTATCGATTTCAACTATACTTTTTTTGCAATTAAGTTTTTTTCATGAAAAATCGTTAAAACGTTTTATTGTTCATTATTATACAAACTAGAATTAAATCTGGTAGATGTAGTATTATCGAAATTAACCAGAAATGGTATTACGTTATCTATAGCTTTACTTCTGTGTATCAAGTTATATAATTTATTTAATTTTTTTCTTAAGGAAATATTATTGTTGATTACGGAAAAAAAGTAATTTTAAAAATTTCCGTACGTTATTAGCACTTGAAGGAAGACAGTTTTTTATAAATGTAGATCAATATATATCATTGATACTATAATTCTAAAAAGCATTAAAGCCCTGAAAGGTTTTATAAGATTTTTGTTTTTAACTTCAGCTATGTACTGCTGAACTTATATTTTATGAGAAGTCTTAAATGTTACAAGGAGTAAATACAAATTAACATTAAGCATATCTTAAATTACAATTTAAATATTTACTTACAAAAGTAAGAACGCATCTTATAATTTACGATATTAAGTATATGAAGGCTATATTCATAAACATTAATTTTAATATTTAAGTATGATATATGATGTAAATAGGCTCAAATAATAAAGATAAAGATCCAAAAAAATTTTTAAGGAAAAACAATTTGCAATCAGTTACGTCCAAAAGTGGCAACATTCAAAAACCAGATATTTTTTATCTGTGCAATATCTACTAATAAGTTTTCACGAATTTAATTTATTATAACATTTCTTTTTCTTACTCATCCTCTTAGTGTCTTTATATTAATCATTATATTATATTTTTAAAAATAATTTATTAAGCAGAATCATTTATAGATCCCACAATGCGGTTTAAATAAACAATAATTTAGAAAGCTTTATTCTAGGAAAAGTTTATTTTGTGTTCCAATATTTCCGTTTTTTTAATTTTTACATCAAAACTCTTATTTAAAAAACTTCTACGAACCATTAACTACAACACAGTTATTTCATAGTTTTAACTTCAGTAATAAACGTCTTTCCAAATTTTCACAACTCATTGAGGATCATTGGAAAACTTTTTTTTATTATTAAATATTGTAACAGTTAACATATAGAAATGGTTTTTTTATGTATAAAGTTGAATTAAATTGAACGCTGCAGCAACGTCCCGTAGAAGTTATTTATTGTTTCGATGATTTAAACAAAGTGATGGTTTTGGTGGACTCTCATCATTCCCAATTTAAGTTCAATTAAAAAAGATTGATTGCTATACAGTGATTACCTCTCCGCTTGGCCGACTCATTCGAGGAGTGTCTCACAAATTGCTCTGGCATGATGTTCATAATTATTATCAAGTGATAGGTGGATCAGCAGCGCGAAGCTCTTGATAATGGTCCACTCTTAGATGTTATCTAGTCACGATTTCTTTTTTCGACCAATCTTCCTGTTTCCGGCTACTTTCCCCACTATACCCAAAGAGAACCGGGAGCTTTTCCTAACCATCTAAAATAGCATGACTTAGATATATAGCATGAAATGCCAAATACAGTTTTTCGAAAATTGGAATAATAGGAATATCATTTCTTGAGGTCCGAAAGAAGAAAAATCATGTTTAATGGTACTAAACCAAATTGCAATGTTGAATAACAGTTGCTATAAATTTTAATAAACCTTGACGTTTTAATATGGTGGATATATAGATTTAGTTAAATATTCACTAGTACAAACAATGACGTATGCTCAGATGTAGCTAACGCTCTCTCCCTCCCCCTACTTAGACTAAACCTGCGATGAAATTTAAACGTCTTCTTCTTGTCCGGTTTTTCTTCAGGTGGCTTACCGTCGAGTAAATTGTCAGCGCTTTTCGTCACTTGTACGCTTTTTCTTCTGTTCTTCATGGACTTAACTAATTTATAAAATTTCCCCTTTTTCTTTGTTGGATCGTGCGGATGGTCGTCTTCCTCTACTTCTACGCTAAACTCGGATGACAAGTCTCCCAAATCTTCTACGCTGTGACTTTCAGCCTCTTTAGGCTGTGGTATATCAAGTTTTACTTTTGATGTATTCGGTTTAGGTTCTGGAGGTGGAGGTTGTGCATCTGGATCTATGCACTGTAACAAAAATATTTCGAGACTATCAGATAAACATTTAAGATTTACATAGAGGTGGTTATTCTAAATTTATATCTATTTATTCTTTTATTGGAATCTAAACGTAGATTTTCATTATTGACAAAATTATATTATTTGAGGTTGATTATTGATGAATGCTAAAGTAGTATTAAACTATGTAGTAGTAAATTATCAGTTAACCGCAGACCCCACACAAGATGTAGTAAGTGATGATAATATTTATTGTTCTTACATCTTCTAAAGATATCCTGTATGGAGGCACTTGCTCCGGATGCCTCCAGGGTTTGTAGTATGGGGAATCTGTTAACGCTTTCCACCCGGGGTACCGTCGAGCAGCTGCATGTAGCTGATGGACCAGCCGCGGCGCCAGTTGAGCAGTTACTCTAAAAATATAAAGGTATGTACTTCAAGTTATTATGGGTTAGATATTTACTGTATCACCTTTTCAATGTTTATTTAACTGAATTAGTCTGATCTTGAACCGTAACATGTCAAGAGTAACAATAAGGATGAAGACGGTCAAGCGTGTTTGTCGAAAAGACAGTTTTTACTGCCGACACAAGAATGCTATAATGATGGTACCCATTGTAGTACCCATGGGTTTTTTTAGGAATATTGGGTTGTGCAGGTTTCTTTATTGATTAAAGTAATTAAGGTTAAAATTATTATTGCATTGCTGCATCTTTTAGTTAGAACACGAAGCGATGAAGGAGATAATTTTCTAAAACGGTACGCCTTTTTACAATAGACGTTCTCTTTCTTTCTCTTTACATCTTAATCGTTCAGGTAGTAGATATTATAAGCTACCTGTTGACTAGCCAAGCGGGGAGCGCGCCGCGAGGATCAGAGCGTGACACGTACCCCAGCCAGCTGCCTTTACTCTCTCGCGTCCTCACCACGAATCCGGTTAGCAGAGAAACTGCCCTGCGAATAAACGTAATAATCAAGTAAACGTCACATTTGTGTAGCTGCTTTGTCAAATAAAAAAGTAGGCTGTTATATAAAAGGCTATTAAGCGGCTGTGTAAATCTAAGCCAGCAACCCTAATGCGGTAGGCAATAAATCAGCTCATGATGTTTCGCGTCGGAAGGTTGAGCGACCGCGAAGGTCGCCACGGGTTGACGCACACACTATCTTATCTAATCGCTAGAGTGGCAGCAAATTGGCAGATAGGGTTGCCAAGCGCCGACCCGGTATCGATCAAACACCAGCCACTATATACTCTGTCTATCCTCTTTGAAATTTGAGCTATGTTTTTCAAGGCGACGAGCACAATGTGGTGTAGTGTACAACATCCTAACTAGCGCCACGTAATTGTGTACTTCCCCCAACGAACCAAAAAGGACATTCAACAAAAAGCAAGGATATCCCCGCCGGTAACAATATAGTTAATGTTATTATAAACACTGTGCGACGTTATACTCGCTTTGACAACTAAAAAATTAAGTCGATACCCCAACAATTCTAGTAGCTACAGCGTCCTTCAAACCGGAAAATAATTTAATTTTCACGTTACTATTTGGCAACAGAAACAAGAGCGGCTGTGGTACTTACATAGGGCAGTCCCTAGAAAGTCTATTAAAGTTAAAATCAAGAAAAATTTTAACTCGATTTCAGTGGGTTAAATTTCCGTGACCCCTACCTGACAAATCCTTTCCTTGGTGGGTAGTCTTTGTGGTATACAGAGTGATTCAGGATCATCTTCTCGTCGCCAGTGTCGAGCCAGGAGCGCTGCAGGACAAAGTCCCGGTTCTTGAGAGGCGCTGGACATGACACTGCAATTGCAAATAAAAAAAAATACTAAAAAACCTGAGAGATCAATAACGTTATTCAAAAGATGTTTGCCTTTCGACTAATAAAGATAACGAAGTTATTCTAACCGCTGTCATCGGTCGCATTGTCAATATATCACCCTGACAGCATAGACCTGGATCACTATAGGTGTCCTGGGCGAACAAGCTTGACTATCTTCCGCCTTGATGTCACTCAACACCAGGAAATCGAGGACAAACGTTGGCTTATAAATAGACTAGCTGTGCTCCGTCCGCTTTATTAGCCGCAACAATCCCGCAACTCCTTTTGGGGGAGGAATTTTGTAAAATCCATTCTTAAATGATGTCTAAATGGCAGCAGTAGCATCTCTACCAAGTTTTGATGAGTCAAGGGATCTCGATATATCTCCTCGATATATACAAAAGATAGATAAATAGATTAAGAAAAAAATATTTTCTGATTTACCTGCGATTCTTTACTATACACCATTCATCAATCAATATATATATTAAGTTATATAAAGAACAAAATCTTAATTGATATAATTTCTAAACAAATCTAAAATTTATCTTTTTTCGATAACACGAACGAGTCGTTCACCTTATGATAAGTGATAGGTCTGCCCATAACACGTGACGTTGGTCAGGATGATATACACAGCACCATATTGCGCTCGTCGCTTGAGACATGATGTCGAGTCTCGTTACCCTAGTAATGGCACTAGCTACAGCGCCGTTCAAACCGGAAGACAGGGATGTTTGTCGGCTGCAATAGACGGTTCCCGGCAATGGTAAACCGATCACCAGTAAAATAATCTCCCCATACTGTTTCATAACATTCACCCAAAGCTTTTTGGTTATTAAATGATCGCGCAAAAGCTCGCGTAACTTCGTTATCCAATTACGTTAGCATAATTACAATAACGATCGTGAAACGGCGACATTTTCGGGTTTTCCCGATGAGTAGGGTGGGAGAAACCCCGACCCGTTTGTGGTTAAAGGGTTGTGAGAATAATAAATTAAACGTGGCCGGAAAGAAAAAGGCAAACTAAACGAAAAATATTTTAGAAATATTTTTTTAAAGGAGTCTCAATTATATAAGAATTATTAAAAGAAAAACTTATAGGCGTTCATCATCATCACCATCAGCCGATAGACATCCACTGCTGGACACAGGCCACCCCCAAAAATCTCCACATCGATCGTTACTTCTCTTCTTCTTCGGCTTCCCGCGACCTCATAGACTTCTTTTCGTTCTCATCTTTCCGTTTTTATATGGGGGGTATTTGAGCCATCACCTGACGGTTAGTGTATACACCTGTCCATAAAAACGTGGCACTAGTTAGGATGATATACACAGCAGCAATAGATTTTCATCTCCATAACACAATACATTAAATTTCGTTACTGTAGTAATTCCACTAGCTACAGCGCCCATCAAGCCGGAACACAGTAGCTTTTAGGAGCTGCGGTGGTACCTACTTAGACGTTTTCCGGCAAACGGAGACCTACCACCAGTGAAACTTACTAACATTGGACTTTAGTGATGGTACGTCTTTGTTATGGAAAACCACAGTCATCACAGCGCCTATTTTAATTCAGACAGTGGTTGCAAACAATAGGTCATTGTTGCCAGAGAATAATTTTAGGCGTATCACCTGTTCATCATCAGGAGAAAGCCCCCATGTCACGTTAGAGCATATACACTACAAAATTCATAACACAGTCTGCAGTGGATGAGGGATTTCATACTGCAGCCAATGCAGTTCAGTCGCAAAAATCAAAAGTCCAATATATTAGGATTATTTGATTAAATAACTTGTACATATGATTAAATAGATTATGGGATTCCCACAAATCTCTGGCCTAGATCGTATCGACGCAATACGTTTGTCATCAATCATCAGACATATCATTCGCATAAAATCTCCTTTTATATAACTCTCTAGTTTGCCGAAAATGTAATTTTTTTTATTTACAATTATGGATTGACGCCTATACAAATTACAGTCATCATCATCATCATCAACCGATAGACGTCTACTGCTGGACATAGGCACATCTATCAGTCCATTGCCCGCACTTCCGCCACACCACCAAATCGCCGGACCACCTAGTGGGAGGCCAGCAAACACTGCGTCTTCCAGTACGAGGTCGCTATTCTAGGACCTTGCTATCCCAGATGTGTCCCACCCATTGCCATTTGAGAGTAGGAATCTTTTAGACTATGCCGGTGACCTTAGTTCTCCAGCGGATCTCCTCATTTCTGATTCTTCTCACACAGGGAAACCCTGAGCATAGCCCTTTTCATCGCTCTCTGTGCGACTTGAAGCTTTTTCACGAGGCTCACTGTAAGCGGCCACGTCTCGGTGCCATAAGTCAACACCACCTTTGTCTTTAGACACTTTTGATAAATTAAAGTATTGGCACAGACCTAGAGGTCAATTTGCGTGTGTCTGACCCTTTAACGAGCTTGAGCTTCCGGCGAAGTTTCCGAAAACAGGACACATGGTTCAACCTGCATTTATTATATTAAACGAGACGGGCGGGACGATCACGTAACTGTAAATGATACGCCCGCTCATAATAACGTGGCGCTAGTTAAGATGGTATACACTGCACCACCTTGCGCTCGTCGCCTTGAGACAAGATATTAAGTGTTCTTACCCCAGTAATTTCACTAGCTACAACGTCCTACAAATCAGAACACGGTTATGTTATGTAGTACTGTACTGTACTGTTTGGCGGCAGAAATAGGAGCTGTTATGGTAACTACCTCGAGACGGTGTCCGTCAACCGAGACCTAGTGATGGTATGTTACGTTATTATATTTTTTGTAACATTTAAGGTACCTCTCTTTCTCGAAGATCCAACCAGAATCCCAAATAACTGCCTGTCAGTTTATCTTTGACAGCGACTAAAGCCTAACAGGTGTTAATATTTAACAAGAATTTTTCATTTTACTTGCGTAACGATTTTATCAACCTAGTGTGATAAACTTAAAAAAAGTTATTATTTCAATAAAAAAATTGCTAATAAAATTAAAAAAGAAAACCCTTATGAAATAATATTTCAACATTATTTTTCCTAAATGTTATGGCAAATCAGCATATAAGATTATCTTGTCATCTATCTATGAATGTGCATAACTATAAAATATAAGGGTGCATACATTTAAAGAAAAGGAAAAATTTTAAGTATAACATATGCTAAGTTAGCGTACCTAATTTAAAATAAAACAATAATTAGGGAATGTCCAGTGAAATTAATTCCACAACCCTCTGTGTTATAAATAAATCGAACACATCAATCGATATTGTCGCTGCTTTATAGGGTAGGTTTGTATATAAAAAGATGAAAGAAATATAAGAAACACGGCTCACGTCAGTCGACCTACATCCGTCGATTGCTTAGTGATGAAGAGAACCAACAGGATATTGGATCTTAAACAATGGACCCTAATTGAATACAGTGCCGAGGGAATCCAATTGATTGGTATCAATAACCAGAGCGAACGAATATTTATAGTGTCGTACGTCATTGAAGTCCTGTTTTTATGAACTTCGTCATATTACGAAGATCATCCAAGCCAGATTTCTTATTAAACTAAAAACGATTAAAATATAGTTAAAACAATATATTATATGAGTGCTTGTACGGACGCAGACGCCCACTTTTATTAATTGGAGAGGCACTTTAAGATGAAGACTCCGTGTACCTGTACACATATGGCAGTCAGTCATAACTACAGTATTATAGATCATCAGAGGATAGATGCAATTATAATGAATTTTATTGCTATTATCAAATAACCTCATATTTAATAAATTATAGTAAGTAAACTACAGTTGTCGTTGTCGACGTAGTTCTCAAAATCTGCAAGCTGAAGTGCCAGTGGGCTGACCATGTCGGTCATGTTGGTGACGGCCGATGGAGAGAAAAGTCTCCGAGTGGAGGTCGCGTACACGACACAGAAGTGTAAGACGCCCTTCCTACACTACCGACATCATCAGGGCGGTTGAAAGTCGATGGATGCGAAAGGCTGTGGATCGCATTTGGTAAAAGCCCTCGGGGAAGGCTTTTATCCAGGCAGTGGATAATCTAAAGGATGATAATGAATGAAGTAAACTACAAACGGAAGTGCATATTCTTGTAACTAGATATATGTAGGGGATCTTGTTGACAACTCGAGGAACCCAAGCCAACTTAACTAACTTTACCTGGTCGTGGTGCACGCTGCTAATCAACAAACGAGGCTCTGATTCCCACCAACCAGTATTGGGCCAGCGTGGTGGGAAATGGCACAAATCCCTACGTATACCTCTACAAATGATATGTCCTGGTGTTCGAAGACACCAAAGGACATACTGACCGTAAGATAGCGGAAAGCCGCTGGATGCGAACAGCGCTCGACCGATCAATGTGGAGATCTATAGGGAGGCCTATGTCCAGCAGTGGACGTCAATCGGCCGATGATGATATAATATATTCAATATTTTTATTTACGTTAGACATTATAACTGTTTTGGTGATAAAAACGATAAAAATTAACAAAACTATTTAAAATCTAAATGAAATATCTATTTAATAATATAAATATACATTGTCATATTACATATAGTCTGTGGAACCAGGGCGGGGATGCCAACGCAATACCAGCGTCGACACTCCTATTCATAATTCACGGTCCATGGAAATCTGTGTCAGGATCTGTGCCTTCGCCTCTTATTCTCAAATTTGTTTAAGAGCGTATTTACATCATAAGAACTAAAGATGACATGAATTTTTTTTAAGTCTTTATTATTTTAGGGACTTTCAGCCTATTAAGGCTATCGGCCAATCCCATCGTAACCTTAGCACCTATTATCTAATTATTACTATTAACTAACGTATACTAAATACACAAATACCTATTACTTCTAACAATGACATGAATTCAAATTAAAAATAAGCTTGAGATGAATCATCTTATTATCGGGGTGTAAGGGTTCCCGTGCAACAACTCACGGGATCCGAGCCAACCTCACCTGCATTGGTCCATATGAACCCCTACTCGATCGATTTGCGAATCTTTGGAGAGGCCTATGTCAAGCGGTGGACGTCTGGTATCAGATGATGATATATAGTGCGGACCCCTTACACTTCAATATCTAATTATGTATCATTAACTTGGTTATGTGGTTACCATAACAACGACACAAACATGAAATCTTCAAATGCTTTATGTTTGCAAGGACAATCCTCGATTGATTTAAAATATTTGACTTTTGTTTGATTAAACGACGAGACGAACGGGCCTGTCATCTGATGGTAAGTGATACTTCCCGCCCATAATGTGGCGCTAGTTAGGACAGTATACACTGCACTACATTGCGCTCGACGATCTTCAGCAACAGACTTGGTGGTATCGGGAGAAAATCTAAAAAAATATTTTGTTTCTACGGAGGAAGACAAAATTCTATGTGATTTTTACACACTAAACAGACCCTCGGTAGTCATCCTCAGTGCGTCGCGGGAGGTACCTGGATTTCCTACGGAAAGCACCGGTGCTTCCCAGCACGACGCCTAAAGTATGTCTCAGGGAGGGTAGCCATCCTTGGTACCCTCACTTTGGTACTATATGCACTAGACCACCTCGTACTTCTTAATCCCGAGCCCGTTTAGTACACAATGAGGACCCTCACCTTAAATTCCAATAACCCTTTCAGTCGTTTACGACAGGTAAGGCTTTCCATAAGAGCCCGCAACTACAGGGCAAGGTAATAGAGAACTTTTTTTTTGGGTTTCGGGGAGAAAATCTTCGAAAAATACCCTGCTTCTGGGAGGGTCAGAGTTATGTGAGATTTTTACTCATTAAAACCCCTACGGTGGTCTGCATCAGTGCATTCGGAAAGACTCCGGGATCTCTTATAGAACGCACCGGTGCCTTTCTACACTTTCTTTGAACACGTCTCTGAGGAGGGGCTTAACCCTCCTAAGCTGTCCCACACAAGTTCGCTTGTTGAGCGATAGTTTTAGATATAAAAGTTTCGCGGGCCGTGAGGGTAGGGACCCTCAAGGTCCGCGAAACTCTTAGACCCTTTTAGTCGTCTTCTACGACAGCCAGGGCTTACCTTAGTCCTATTTTTATTAGCCCGAGACTACTGGGCTGACGGACTAGTGCATCCATTACTATTGCCCCGTCGTCTTCTTCTCCGAGCGGAATCAACCCACGTTCGAATCCGTTCGACGGCCTCCTCCTGTACTATTACGGCTTCACTGAAGGAGGCCAACTCCGCCATGCACTTTTGCTCTTTATCGAAGCGGCTACTTCTACTGGCAGCGAAAGATCGTGTCCGATCCTGTCGACTATGGTTTGTCGATCAGATTCCCACACAGGGCATTCAGCGAGCGGATGCTGCGCGGAATTCTGGTCCCTGCCAAAGTGGTGGCATTGTGTCGTCGATTCGCGGCCGATCTTTTTTAGATACCGAGACACCCGTGTCCGGTTAGCACCCGAGTCAATAAAGTGTCACTAAAGGTGACATGCGCCATTCCACCCGATCGGAGCCATACTTCGAAGAAGGTAACAGAGACCCACCTCTCTAATGAACCATATATTTTGAAATTGTAAACATACTGCTATAAAAATTACCAACATTTTGCTAAAAATTGGTAAACTAGTTTTAAAACACACTTTAAAATACCTCGCGAAGCTATTGCTGCTATAAAAGTTATCTCGTTATAAAAAGCTGTCACGTTGTTGAGTCACGCGGTGCGCCGCCATGTTGCAACTTTTTAACAAATTTTATACCACACCAATGTTACGGCTGCAATAAAATTAAAAAGCAAAGGAATAAAGAACGTACAGCCAATATCTAAATTTTGAAAATTATTTTTAATTTACTTTAATAATTTATGAAAGAAATTCAAAAGACGTGAAAGTATTTACATAATCGCGGGTAGTCAATTTAAATATTATTACATAAGATTTTAAAAAGTTAGTAAAGTTCGTTTAAATAGAATGAAAATACGAAAAATCTTAAATAGTATCATAATAAAGGACGCAATATAGTTCTGAGTATCTGTGTATCTATTTACACAATATTATAACTAAATAGCAGCCGGATGCGGGCAGCGCGGATTCGATCGATGTGGAGATCTTTGGGGGAGGCCTATGTGCATCAGTGGAAGTCTGTCGGCTGATAACAATGATAACTAGATAACACACTAGTTTATTATCTTTTATAATTTAGGCATGTGTTATCTTCGACAGGCCGAACAGATTTTTGATATTACGAATAATGTTGAAACAGAAAAAAAGTCCGATTGATAAACATGACGCCGAGTGGAATATATATATATAAATAAATATATAGAAATTGAGTTTCCTTTGTTCGCTAATCACGTGAAAACTAGTGAACGTGTCGACATAGGAACATGACCATTCGACGAGGAATGATTTGTAGATCATCATCATTTTATTTCTAACTTTTATAGTAACGGTTGCTATAGAGTCATTTGTGGTCTAATTCTGTATTACGGCCAGCAAAGTGGGCGAGGAACAGCTAGTATATAATATACAAGATATACTATCGTCTCCATTTATTAATTTAAAGTATATTTAAGATAACTTAATCCTATTAATCGGACACTGCATAATATTACATTATAAAAAAATATTTACACCCCTCTGTTTAGTAAAATACTCACTGGCATAATATCCGACGTCATTGTTGACGTTGATGTGCCCAGCGTCCTCGGCGGCGAGCATGTGGGTGTCCCACACTGACCGGTACTCCGGGTCGTGCAGCACGTCGTACAGCGCTTCCGGCTCCACATCATCGAACTCGGCAACGACCTGCCAACAGCAACGCATGAGAACACGCTGTCACAGATGATAAAACTAGTTGCCAACAAACCTTCAACGCAGTGCTTGTTTCTATCGCCACTTTTTTTAGGAATTCTCTATTGTAATAATTTTATTATTTTGATACGTATTGAAAAGTACCAAATTCATTTTAGTACTCAATTATACTGTAAAAGGTTCATCAAAATGAAAAGAATGCTCTTAAGCAATATTTTCAGAACAATTGTCTTTTACAAGAACGTGATTCGTTAACAGCTTCTCAATTTACTTGATATCGAACACAAAAGAAGTACCCACGACAATAACTCACTTATCTCCCTCTCTTCTCATTCATATTGACTAAAGAATGAAAATAAATTGAAATTTACGATCGTCGCAGATGAAAATGGATTTATCTTTCCGCTATGCTTTTATTTCATTATAATAAACACCCCAATTGATGTTCCCTTTCCGAGATTTGGTGTCATCTCTCACTAGTAGAGTCATTTAATCACCAAGTAAATCAAGTGCCAGTTCGTGGACATCAAAGGTTTATGATAACTGTTGTTTTTGAAATTCATCGGTTTCCATCCATGGTGGAATTTAACGGGGATCGAACTCGCGATCCATCACCACTTTATTTTTATATAATTATTAATTCTCACCCTTACAAGGTTTAGTTATATCATCAATAGTTTAATTACGAGATTTTTATTAATTATACCTCAATAACTACATTGCTTTGTTCTTGCTGTCAACATATGAAAGCTAAAGTATTCCGGGCCAGTACACCTCGCCATCCAACAGCTTCATTATCACAACCCCTTGTGAAATTCGGGTCAAGTGCCAGCCTGTTATATATAAAGAAAGGATAGGATGTCACATATTCCCAATTACTAGTGACACTAACGCAAAACTTTTCTTCTTAATGAGCTCAATTTAGTTGCACGTACCAGACCGACCTGATCCATCTTCAAGGATCACTTACCGCCATTAATCGCACCAATTTACGCCGTTAGGTTATGTCGATCTAGCAAAATGTCTTACAGGATGATATTGGATTTACCAGAAATTTAAATTCCATTTCATCATCTCCTAGCCAAAGGTTCAGTAATTAGTATATTTTATTCTAGTACTACATAATTTAACATTATTTCATGTAGTGTTTTCATCGTTATCTACATGGGCTGATGCTGGGATGACGGTCATGGTGCTCAAATTGTAAACCTCCACCACAATCATACTGGTCAACTTATGAGACCCTGAATATTTTAAAATTGCACACTTCATCTACGGCCGCTTTGTCATTCCAAAAAAAAATAACTTACCTAATACCTAACTATATTTATTCCTATAAAGAGTAATTATTATTCTTTATTAAAATTCATGAAGATAAAAATTCTTCTTAATTTCTTATTAACAATAATCTCTTTAAGAGAAAACTTTGCAGAAATTTCTTTACATTTTAATAAGAACTGCTAGGCTACTTATTTCATACTTCAGATACAGAGCGCTCTCCTGAAGATTCAACCGAGTTGTTAGATGAAATAATTACTGAAACTAGTGCCTTTAAAACTTCAGACTTTAATACGGCAAAGTGTGCGCCGGCTGTCTTACGAGGTAGCGTGGAACTTTCTAGAGCACTCGACTACTGACACCGGCTGCTTCAGCTAAATGAACAAATTCACAAAATCTGTTACACTCACGGCTTTTCACAGTTTAAAGTAGCAGATTCTGAAGATATTAAAGAATCGTTGGATCTCCACAGGTATATTTTGAATAAGGACTGGATCTAGATTATAACACCGTAAATTTGTATATTTAGCTCTACGTTATTTCACTTCGATAGTGAATGCATCGCGTATTTCACATTTCATTTATAAATCAAAATGTAGCGAAAATATATATTTTTATATATAAAACAGAAATAGTCTACTTTCTTCTCATTTCAGCATCATTCTTATTCATCATCAGGTTCGTGCCTGTGAAAGTCTAGTCAAAATAAGTGTACCCATTTTGCTGCTTACCCGATAAAAACAAGGAGGATTGTTTATTTATTAATTTATATATTGTTTAAATATAAAATGACATAACAAAATTGTTATCTTTATGTTACGAATAGAATTTGTATTTTTTTTAATATCTTACCAAAAATACCAAAGGTACCTGTATACACTGTGCGCTTTTAAAAACTTCTGTAAAACTGAAATGATTTTGTGCCGCAGAGCGTCGGCTCCGCTAACTTTTTGAAAGCTTAAATTCAAAAATTTATCTCCGCAGCCACTCTCGGCAAATGTCTGAAATTATCCGACGCAGCACACTCCGCACATTTTCATCCCCCACGGCTTCATGCAAATTCGACTCACTAAAGTAAACCACTATTTATTTAACGTAACATCAGTGTACAGTGGTGCATTTTAAATAACTCAAAGTTTATTTAATAAATATTGTTAATAGCTACGTATAAATAAAATAGTACTACGAGATTTTTTTTTATTCAACTAAACGAATTTTTTTTTAATCGTTCTCCTGCATATTCGGTCAGAGCCTTTATTTATCCGATCATCTACCATCTTATATATTAGCTTGTTCCTAAACATTTGTCACTCATCTTTCTTTCCTTCCTCTTTCACTCTCCGCTCCTCTTTCAAACTTGTTATCTCGAGCATTCTACATTCCAATTCCTTCTTCCATACCTCTTGCAAGTGGAGACTGTCGTATTCTCCTATCGTTTGTCTCTGAAAGAGACCGGCAATTCATGAAAAGCATCCATGTATGCTTGTTTTCATTTTATAAATGTATAATTTTTTTTTGTTTTACATTCCCATTTTGTTTATTTCTATTTTCTCCAATACCCAGTTTTACGATTTTTAGATTTCCTTATTTGGACATTGTTAGCTTTATATTTTGTTTTACTTCTTTCCGTCACCTTTCACTTCCTCAACTTGTCTTATTTCTTTCTATTTATTTGGTTATAGATGTTTTGCAGAACTTGAGCAGAATTTGACGACTTTCGTCTTCACGCATCAAAGAGGCTTTCCCTTCCATATAAGGGAAAGGAGGTCACAATATGCACCACGGTCTGGTCCACCGCAAGCTCACAGAACCACGAAGGACTCTCCTCGAGTTAGAGTAATATGGTGCAGTATATATCATCCTAAGGTTGTAGCGTTGTTACAGACAGGCGTATCACTTACGATGAGGTAAACGTCCTGTTAATCTTATCGCTTCTTGTATTAAAAAACCTGTACCTGATGATCCGTTAGAATACATCAGCTCATACAAACGTGGCACTAGTTACTCGTCACTTTCTTTTTTATATTAGCTACTATAGTATAATATAACTCGAACCTCACGTGATTCGACGTTCCGACCGCTGATAGTGAAGGATTCTCCTGAAAATACTCTAGCTCTGTTTTTACAACTGTTAGAAATGTAATTAAGGCGGCGGTTTTATGTAGAAGCGAGTTTGAAAACACTACCACCATCAAAAATTCACTTAAATACCCAACTTTCTATTTATAGGTTAAAAAGTTGGAGTCACTTAAGTTGTTAAATAGAAAGTAAATTTATTGTTCTCGAAGTTTCGGCAGATTATAAACTTGTATGTATTAAATACAGTTGTGGGTAGAATATTTATAGAGTCATGTCTTTGTTCAGGCCGTAATTAAATCTGCTGTTGTTTAAGCAAATAAACTAAGACAATAGAAACTAATGTCACTTATGGAGCTCATTATATACAAAGGATTAATATGTACTTAGATTTCTTCAAATAGAAACAAAGAACAATTTAAAAAATGATGATCCATGAAACAATATGGGAATCCGCTTTGACTGTCCAGGTAGCTAGAGCACCACAACGCCTATTTCTGCCCCCAAAGGGTAGTGTGCAAACATTACTATGTCCTAGTTTGAAGGTAGGTATAGCAATCGAAACTGTGGAGATAACGATACATAATTTTGCGGTTTTCGTTTTCATAGAAATATCTTATATATTCAATACTTTCAATCCTTGAATAAGCATTTACCCAGGTGTCGTAAGAAACAAGCCATTTTGTGGCCAATAGCAATCGCTCTTGGCCACAAAATAACCTTGCGATATTGAAAAACTGTAATATTGTAATTTAATGGCGTAGCTTCCGGGTCAAAGGTTTCCTTCGAGAAAATGTATACCACGGATCGATTTTCATTTTTCAAGATCTCTATATCTCTAATCCATTTATCTCTAATTTCAATATTGCTGTATTTCTTTGCTTCTACCAAATTTATATAGTTCGTATGTTATATCAATTGTTATCGAGTTATTTTTATACCCTCATGCTAAGAAAAGTTGTATTTTTCGGACACCATTAAATAGTGTAGCCTTACAAGTTCCCAAGGTTGATCTTTGAGACCGAAATTCCTGTAAATCGTGCACCTAGTAGACAACGGAAGATATGGTTTAACGATATAAAGAACCAGGCTTAAATACCATAAATTAAAAAGAATGGCTGGGGATTAGAGTAGTTACCCTAATCTGATCGCCAAGGTTCAGTTTGAAGAGGGCAACTCATGATGACGACATTTATTTAAAAGACCAGCATGAAGGGATTGTTTATTCCATCATCATCATCATCAGCCGATAGACGTTCATTACATACTATCACGGAAATTAAATCGGCGATACAATAAAATACAACAAAATCTACTACTTTAACCAGTTATCAACGTGCAGCGCTTTAAAAAAAACCCTCTCATTTAAAATTAACTTCATCCCTACCAGAAGATTCGACCTTTTTGATATAAATAGATCCCTATAGTGGATATGAAGGAATCCATTTATGTCAAGGGGGTTCTCTTTTTAGTTAAACCTTTCCCGCTTTGATCATCCATAGGATAGTTTATTTTAAGATGCGAGTAATAAAAGCAATGAAAGAAGTTTCCTCTCCCTCCCAACGATCGTTCGGTGCTGCCTAAAAGCTTTTAAGTATACTTAAGCCGGAATAAAATTCAAACTGTTTGTCCTTTGTATACGTAAGTTTGACCTTAAGTGAATAGAAATAAAGCTCGCGACTTTAATGGTAGTTTTATAGTGAGAAGAGCAGAAGAAGTTTTATTTTATTGTCACATGTTACTATACGAATAAATAAAGTTACGAATCAACATACATTCACAATTTTTTTTTTAATTTAGATAGTTATCAAAATTACGCCTTTTTATTTAATACATATTGTTATTAATAAGATGTTTTCATTAACAATATCCGTTTAAAAAATAAGGCACTCCTTTAGTTCGGATCAGCACTATAGTACAATTTAAATGGAAATAGTAAACTTACAGCTCAGAACACTAGTTTCCGTTGCCGGAGATCGTCTAGATAGGTATATAGGTATGACCGCAGCTCTTATTTCTACCGCCAAACAGTAGTGTGGAAACGTGACCATGTTCCGAATTGAAGGGCGATATGTAGTGAAATTATTGGGGTAACAATACTTAATACGTTATGTCTAAAAGCAACGAGCACAATGTGTTTCTGTGTATACCGTTCTAGACTAGCGCCACATGAAAAATAAAAAAACTCATAATCTAGAATTGTATAAATATCCTGACAAAAGTCTTCAACTCGTGCGTGCTGTATGTGTTGACATACGGAACAGAGACGTGGCCCTTTACTATCGGCCTTATAAAAAGGCTCCAAGTCACCCAAAGGGTAATGGAGAGGGCTATTGCTCAGAGTTTCTCTACACGATCCAATCAGAAATGTAGAGGTCCGCAGAAGAACTAAGGTCACCGACATAGCCGAAAAGATTGCTAGACTTATGTGGCAGTGGGCAGGGCATATCACTCGAGGAACCGACTGCCGATGGGGCAGCAAGGTTCTGGAGTGGTGCCCGCGTACCGGTAGACATAGTTATGCGGGGCCTCCCGTAAGGTGAACCTTCGATCTGGTCACATCTCCAGGAGAGGCTATGTCTAGCAGCGGTCCTCTATCGACTAATGATGAGGATAGACATCCTATCCTTTTGGTTCCATTCCATTAGGTTAAACGTCAAGATTAAATTTCTCTGGCGAACTATGAAAGGATTTTTTTTTAATGATTGGACTAATCGATGTTCTCTCAGAGCTTACGATTTTATTAAAACATCGAATGATCAATCTTCTACGGACGATTAATAATTATTTTTATAGTGATAGTTAATAATTGTTTAGCCCGCCTTTTTTAACAAAATTTCTAATGTTATATATATAATATATAATAAGTTCTAATAAACAGTATGCCTGCCCATAACAACCTGGTACTATTTAGGATGCTATACACTATACACTCCATAATATATCCGTGATAGGTCTCTGTTGCCCGAGATACAAGGTAGATACCACCGCAGCGCCATTTTCTGCCACCGCACAGTAGTATGTAAACATTACCGTGTTGGGGATTGAAGGGCGCTGTAGTTAGTGAAATTACTGGGGTAGCGATATTCAACACCTTATGCCTCAGGCTACGAGCGTAATGTGGTGCAGTATATAACATCCTGGCTAGCGCCACAGGCAAGAGCAGGAGTATCTCTTACCATCACATGAACGTCCCGCTGGTCTCGTCGCTTAATTGAATAAGAAAAAAAATCATAACTTAAAGTTATTGCGCGATAAAGAAACCATCAAAGCAACAGTTATAGTCAATAACTTACAGATAACTGCGTCACATGAAAATGTGTTCAAATAAAAATACACTTTGATTGGCACCAACAGTGTTAGGCGACTTTTTTTATTTACTATATATATTCCTATAATATCTAAGCATCATACCAGCTCCACAACGCGGGACTTTCAATCAAACCAGAGACATCGATAGGATCGTATAAACTTTTAGCCATAACCAATTAACGATAGTCCTGATGGTAAGTGATAGTTAGGATGTTATACACAGCATCACATCACGCTTGTTACCCGAGACATAAGATGTGGCAGTTTCGTTACCCCAGTAAAGTCACTCGCTATCGCCCTTCAATCCGGAACACAATAACGTTTGCACACGACATGTTTGGCGACACAAATAGAAGCTCAAGTGGTACCTACCTTCTTTATTTGTTATCGGGGTGGGGGATCTTCTAAAAAGATAGCCTTCTCCTGAGAAGAAGACAAGGTTATGTTGGACTTTTACCCATTAAAATCCCCTCAGTGGTCATCTTCAGTAGCTAATGTAACAGCTACAACGCCCTTCAAACCGGAACACAGTAATGTTTGCACAGTTACGTCTGGTCTACCACCAGTTAATGTACATAGTCCACAATAATCGTTTTTTTTTTTATTGTATAAAAGAATTGCTAATTTTGTGGAGAAGCTACATAAAGCTCCAAGCTTTTTATGACAGCTAATAAAACTCATCAATTCGTAGCCGGCGTAGAGCAATTACCGTAGCACCGTAGCTGTAGAGATAGCGTAGACCTTTCATTACTTTTGAGGTCGGATGCGCCTTGATGTTGTGGTAAAATGCGATCACTTTTGTTCTCGTCTCCCTTCCGCTTTTATTCATATCCAATGTACATACGTTGGATATAAATATATATATATATACAAAACAATATGTAATATGCTCGTAATTATGCAAATAAATAAAATTTATGTGACATTATTATATCCAAAATAATACCTTCATTTAAACGATATGTACATAATAACAAATGACCAAGTTTCGTTTGTCTGATCATCAGCTCTAGTCAATATCCGAAAAGGATGATAGGATTTCTAGAATATTATTGGAAAATAATAAAATATGTATAAATAGTTATGTTTGTAGATAAGTTCGCAAATCTTACAGCCAACCCCTGGTAATGGGGAGACTTTTAAAAGAGTATATAGTAGTTAGGCGATGAGACGAGCCCGACGTTTACTAGAAAACCTGCTGTTAAAAACGTGACGTTAGGATGATATACACTGCACAGCATTGCGCTCGTCTCTCGAAACATACGATGTCCAGTCTTGTTACCTCAGTAATTACACCAGCTACAGCATTCTTCAGTAATGCTTACACAGGAATGTTTGGCGGTAGAAATAGACACTGCGGTGGTACCCAACTAGACAGTCTCCGACAATAGAGACCTACCACCACAGCAGTAATTGATGAGAACAATTTACTCCGCACTATTATAATACATAGTTACTGATGGTTATATTATAATATATTACACAGCGTTAGTAAAAGAAATAAACTAAAAACAGGAAATTAGAGACTATATCTGGCCGTAACGTGTCCAATAGTCCAAAGTTACGATGCACTGATAAGATTAAGTCCACAAATTGGAAGCTTTTATAAAGTTAATAACTTTTTCCTTTAATCACAAGTTCTTTGCACCAAGATAATTACTAAAGTTTCAGTTAAAATATATATATAAAAAACCTAACGACATATATAATATATATCTAGTAAGATCATAGTTAAGACAAACATTTCTCTTTAACATGTTGAAACTTTTCCGATATACGTATAATGAGTGAAGCGCTTACAAAAATGTCAGTGATAAATTGTAACGCTGGTAAACAGTGTGCAAAGATTATTCTGTACCGGTTAGGTTAATTACTGAAGTAACAAATCTATATCTTTACAACTACAACCTACAAGAACCGTTAGATTATTATAATCGTGTCATTTAATATAATGCTCTACTCGTTTCGTTCTTTTGTTGTATAAATAATATAAGCGCCAGAAATTAAATAGGAAATATCAATAATAAAAAATTAGATCCCTTAATAAATAGTGAGACCCTCTTTCGATATATTTACGACCTTTCCAAGAGCAGAAATAAAGCCGGTGGTGTGGGCTCCAGTCTTACGAAGAAATCAATGTGGCGGAAATAATATTGTATGCCGCACGTGTCGCCGCCTGCCCGCAGCCGTTCGTGTATTGACTTACATCGGCGTTACTTGCTAGTCTTATTTTCTTTTATTCAACAAGCCACGGAACGAGTGAAACGTTCACCTGATGGTAAATAATAAACCCGTCCATAACGATTTGCTAGTTAGGATGATATATACAGCAATACATTGTGCACATCGCTTTTGAGAAATTAGTAAATTCACTAGCTACTGCATCCTTCAAATCGGAACACAGCGTTTACACACTACTGTTTGACGGATTACCACAGAGACATACCACCACTTGAAATTATATAGTAATAGCTATATATATACTAGACGTAGTATATCTCTGATAAAGCGAAACGAGTTAAAACCAATTTTAACCTGTTGCCAATTAATTTTAATAGGTTAATTTGTTTTAACCCGTTTCGGTAAATCGAAGCGATTAATTAATTGCTCTTTAAACTACTTCTATAAAATATATAATATAGTGTGGTACGACAGCCCCTGGTGCGCGGTGGTACTAGAGACCATGCCGACTGTGACGGACATCGGCAAAGCGTCGGAAGCAGGGCAAGATCGATTGATATGGAGATCTTTGGGGAGGCCTAAGTCCAGGTCTATCAGCTAATGATAATGACATGGTAGTCCCTTAACTCAACGTACAGATAATTTGCGTTTCCTGGTAAAACCTCTAGCTTGCTGCTGCTATTAATATCATTTTCCATTGTCTCAACGAAGCAACGCAACGAAAAAGACGTACTGCTTTACTGGTGGTAGGTCTTTGATGCCAGACGCCGTCTAGGTGGGTACTAGCACATCGCCTATTCACGCCGACAAACATTAGTGTAAAAACTACCGTGGTCCGGATTGAGGAGTGCTGGAGCTAGTGTAATTACTGGGGTAACGAGACAATGTCTTGTCGCTAGACGCCGAGTGCAATGCGGGGTGTGCTTCTAACTAGCGTCGTGTTGCAGACATATCACTTACCATCAACTTGGCATCACGCTGGTCTGTTCTTTTCATAGAATTAAAAGACTTATTGTGAGAACTTGAAGATGAATTAATGAACTTGTGTATGATGTATCTACTAAATTAATGTTAGGTACAGCCAATGCCAACGTTATACTTTAAAGTATTCAGTGTTAAAGGTGTATTATCTAGAAAGGCAAAAACTGAATGGGAATTTATGACTTCCGGATTGCGTTTAAATACGATTAATTTCTCCTTTATTACTACGCCCCAACCAGAGCGTACCCTTTCGACTATAAAAGCTTGGTGGTACGAGGTAAGTAAACCGCTTAAATTCCCCGAGCCGGCCAACAAATATTTACATGCCGCGTCCGAACGACCCGTCTTTGGCTTTAATAGGATTTTTATAGTTACAACTAAACGCACTGATCTTTCAGTGAGAATACAATTGAATATTATCAGCTTTTACTCTATTCTACGAAGCACCGAGATGAACGAGATATTCTCATGATAAGTTGCAAAATTACTCATAACAATGTGGCGCTAGTTAGGATGATATACACAGCATAGCATTGTGTTCGTCGATTTCACACATAGGATGTTAAGTATCCTTATCTCAATAATTTCACTACCTACGCAGTAATGTTTACACAGTAATATTTGGCGGCAGAAAAAGAAGCTGCGTTGGTACCTACCTTATTTATCGGGAGGAAATCTTCTAAAAAGATAACCTTGTGTTCCCCTCAGAAGCAGGGTATGTGGGATTTTTACCCACTACAACTCCCTCGGTGGTCATCCTTACTGTGTCGCGGAAGGCCCCTAGATCAGAAGACTTGCGATGCTGTAACACTCCTCGGCATCGGTTTAGTACGACAATCACTAAACCTTGTCGTACTTTGTCATTTATCCTGGGCTCGCTTAGTGAACAATGAGGACCACCACCTTCAAAGCCCACGAACCTGAAAACCTTGTTAGTTACTCTCAACGACAGGCAAGGTAACTAGCTTCGTCGTATTATCAATAGCCCAAGATTACAGTGCAAGAGCGGTGATACCCGTCTAGACAGTCTCTGGCAACGGAGACCTACCACCACCAGTAACCCTTGTCCCACAGAGGTCCTTGATTCAATTTTTCATCTCGCTATATTGTTTCGGCCGTCAACCTATGAGAGCTATAGTGTTATGGACCAGCATATTTCACCGTCCACGAACTCATTGTTAAATATCACAAAGTTAAAGTTAGTGTTGGCCAGTGTAAATTATGTTACGTGCTGGCTTTTATTTGGCACATTACTTACTGTCAGATGATCATCCAGCTTGTTTCACCTTTTCGTAGAAAAAAGGCAAGCGATTAACCACGGATAAACAGTCATGAACTCTTACTATTGATCTTTTCTGTCTTATTTGACACACAGATTCCTTTTTAAAGTTAATAATTTCATTTTGACAGGTGACAGCAATGAATGTCTTGTTTTACCATTTTAACATTCTACCTTTTTTCCCTCGATGGTTATAAATATCCGTCACTCATTTACTGTTATTTATTATCGGTAAATTTATATAAATTTTGCTAAGGAGCTTTATAAGGAATTCAGTATATGCTACGAGATCACGCCATATATTTGAACGTAGTATCGGATAGCTATCTTTAGCTGCGATTTTTAAATACCCTTTGATTAGATGTTAATTTTTTTACTACATAAATCTAGATAGATTAATGATAAAATATATCTTCTAAAAGAGTGACGCAAAAATGTATTTTCCTTCCTCTAGCTTACTTTTATATGGTGTACTCTTTGTGTTGTGTGATGAAATCCCGTGGTTCGATTACTATGGTCAAATTAAACTACTCGCGTAGTCTCTTTTATAGGTAAACCAATTTAACAAATAACACATTTTATCTCGCTAATACTGTTCTCATATCACTATCCTCATCTACACTCATAATATTGTTCTTAACTCGAGTTACTCGAACCACAACTCTCCGCCGAATGACCGCCCCACTCCTCTCCCGCCAACTAATATCGACCCCTCTTACCGGAAATCAATTTCTTTACTTCACAATTGACAAAATCATTAGACTAACAATTTTTATATTAAATCTTAGTTAAATATTCTTAAAATTTACAGCCATAATATTCATGTAGACTTATAATTAAAAAACGATATGGTTTAATAAAATAATTATAGAAGATATAAATCTACCATGACAAGTACATCGTTGTACATCTTTAATAACCGACATTTAAAGATACATATATAAATATCATATTGATTTTATAATTGTTGAAATCATTACATTTGTTACACCGGTAGAAATCCTCTTATCATATTACAGTCATCAACTTTTTATGGTTTTGATCAATCAGCAGAATTTACCATAGGGTAACTGTAACATACAAAAAAATGTACAGTACTATAAATCTCAAATAACCCTTTAGCTTTTGTACGAACATAAATGTACTCTTTTTATGTACTGTGCTACCACTTTGCTTCTATTTAATTTGCTATGGAACGTTGCTTAGAGTATAATCCCGCTCGACTAGAGCTTCAATGACTACCTAGACTTATCAAGTAATTTGGAGCGGATTGACCATATGGATGGCTATTCTGTTGTGTTCAAAAGATTACCATTATCCCATGGATTCGCAATCGAATCAAAGATCTTTGTATTAAATGTCAAAGCATTAGTCCCTGTCTACGCTTTGACTTTCAATCGAAACAGTTTTAAAAAGTACAACTGTAGAGAAATTCGATTTCTTTTGTACTATATTTCGTACAGCTTTTTACAAACATTATGTCGAGAGTTCAATGGAAGAAACTTTTGCCTATAAACCAGCGATGTCGCTGCTGGCAACTGTACTACAGTCGACATTTACGCAAACAATAGATTACGTCGATTTACATAATCATACGCAGTTAACTACATATTAAACTATTTGTATGGCTCATAAACAATTATAGATTATCACCAAATGTTTTTTAATGTTTACATTAAGCTGTTCACCTACTTCAACATCTAGTATACCATTTATTAGATAGCTATGCTGCTCGCAGATAAATCTTTGTTTATAATGTACATTTAAAAATCTTCACGTGTTTAGTACGATACAGTATTATAATAATGTGGCATCTACCTACATATTTTGATATACAGAAAATCTCTGAACACGTGACGCGTTAAACCTATCATGAAAACAAACATTTGTGCTTCCGCTTCCGTAACCGCGTGGCGTATGTATTAAGAAAAAGTTTAAACGTTCAATACGCGTTGGCTATGTTTTAAGGGTTTCTTTTATTAAATTGGCAGCTAATACTGTGATATTATAAAGTCATAAATAAACGAGATGTAACAAAAAGATATTAAAACAAGACGTGAAGACATCATGACAACAAATCTAATATTTCTTTTATATAGGGTGCTATTTCTAAATGCTTTCTTCATGCTTAATTAGACAAAATTAAAAATAATCAGGTTAATTTTTCTAGAACAAAACTACCCTGTAGGATTGCGAGGGAAAGTAACCTACTGGTGCAACGGCAGGAAGCTTGTAGGTGCTGCAATTAAACAGTAACTAACCTTAACAGTACGCAGCGCGCCGTGAGCGGCGTCCTCCGCCCATACTTTGACGCCGTCGCGCTCGTACTCCAAGTTCCAGCCATATTCGGAAGCCAGGAGTTGTTTTAGCGTTTCGAAATCCGAGTCGTCAGCCACGCGAGCCTCGCCCCGCGCCCAGCCCGCGCCTCCCATTCGCAGGCGGACATCACAAGCGACTGCAGGGACGGCTAGCTCAGCCGCCAGTCGATGGCTACGCATGCGCGGGGGTGAGCGCCGCCATTACTCTTCCGAGTTACGCGCTTTTCGAGCTTGACAACTCTGCAAATGAGACAATAATTATTCTAAAATCGAAATAATATATAAATAATACGCATGTTGGGATTTAACCCCAATTTTAACAGAACATTCTAACAACTATATTACTAAATAATAAATATATTTATTTATACTAAGACGAGACGAACGGAACGTTCACCTGATCGTAATTGATACGCTTGCCCATAACGTGGCGCTAGTTAGGACGGCACAGCACCACATTGTACTCGTCGCTTTGAGACATAACATGTAATGCCTCGTTACTCCAGTAATTTCAATAGCTAAAGCTACATTTATGCAGTTTATTTTTGTTTTTCATATGAAATTAATTATATAATTAAGCGGCGAGACGGGCAGAAAGTTTAACTGATGGGAAGTGATATGCCTGCCCATAACAATGTGAAGCTAGTGTTAGGATGTAATAAGAAAGTCACGTTACTCTAGTAATCTCCCTAGCTACAGCACGTTTCAAACTTGAATACAATAATATTAGGCGGCTGAAGTAGGAACCGCGATGGTGCCTACCTAGACTTTCTCCGGGCACAGAGGCCTACGAGCACTCTAATATCATAATTTTATTATAGTTTGCAGTTCAACGCTGTAATCGTCTATATGAATATAACAAATTAATAAAGTATAAAAGCGACGTTTGCTTTACGAAGTTGATAATTTAATTTTATACAGAACCACAGTCGATAATGCCGTTTGCAGCTGGCAGACCTTTTGTAAAAAAAAAACACAAAACGTTCGTCGAGTAGGTTGAAGTTCCAATACAGTATGCTCCGCCGAGGCGCAGGTGTTGGTGCGTACGGGAGTGCCTCTTTTATAAACTTAATGATATATATTTCGGGGATAACTTAATATTAAACAGGATAATATTTAATAAGCAATACTTTTTTCAGTCTTTGTGGTACTTCTTGCTAGATAACTGACGATGCTCTGGCAAACCAACAGGCATTCTTGGTTAACTAGCTGGATGACACTACATCAAGATTTAAACTTAAATGGTACCAAAGTAGTTGGTGCAGAAGGCGAGCTTTTTTTATTTCATGAAGTGATGAGGCGACGAAGATGTTCACTTGATGATAAGTGATTCGTCCACTCATAAAAATGTGGCACTAGTAAGGATAGTATAAACAGCACCACATCGCGCTCTTCGTTTTGAAACAAAAGATGTTAAGTCTCGTTCCTCTAGTAATGTCACTAGATATGGCGCCTTTCAAACTGGAAAACAGTAATGTTTGCACACTTACTAGGGTAACAAGACTGAACATATAGTCTCATGCAACGAATGCAATGTTGTATGTACAGTGTATATCATCCTGACTAGCGCCACGTTGTTATGGGCGGGCGTATCACTTACCAACAGGTGAATGTTCCACTCGTTTCGTCGCTTAATTGAATAAAAAAAAGTTTATAATGTCATTACTATGTGGTATAATAGTTACTATATCGCTCTTATAGAATATACGAATAATATTAACGAACAGACCTATATCCGGCAGTCGGCGTCTATCGGCAGATGACGATGATGATTAACAAATTGTGTTTAATATTATTAACAATGTTACAATAAGTTAAGTAAGCCTAACGAAAGATACAGAATAATTTAATGTTAATTGTACAGAAGAAAAGCTTTTATCTAGTCTAGACAGTGTCCTACTTTGGTTAAATAATACGAATCGAAGGCTATGCAAGTTAGACTAACACTTAAATTTAACTTAAAATCAGTACATGGATCATGTAAGCTAATATAAAGCAGCTATCATACATTTCTTTAAAATATAAATATTTCAGCCGATTGATAGCAGTGTGCATACATTACTCTATTACGGTTTTAAGGTAGCCTTAAATAATTTAATTACTAATCATCCTAACTAGCGCCACGTTGTTATAGACGGGCGTATCACTTACCATCAGGTGAACGTCCCTATCGTCGTGTTACTTCGTAGAATAAAAAAAGGACTATCCAGCTAGTCTTGTCTTCGTCGAAAAGAAATTTTTTACTTTAGGACAAATACAGAACCTCGATTAATGTTTAAGCTGTAATAAATTTTGTAGGCTGTTCGTTGTCTATGGTCATAAAAAAAAACGTGTAGTAAAATATGAATTTATTGTTTTCATTAAAGTATACGCTCTCATTCCCAGTAATAAAAAAAAATGTGGCGCCATATTCTTATTACCACTAGCACAGAAACAGTGTAATCACATTATTCTACTTTCATACGATGTGGCCGGAATATATATCCTCCATATAAAATAGATCAATTATTCTCATTTATTTATATATATAATAAACTATCACTAGTGCACCATATTTGTAAGTTACATTTTAACGATAAATATTAGTCTACATTTGAAGCCAAGGTTCCTTTAACCATCCTCCGAATGACTTCTTAGTGGTGGTTACTGGTAGGTCTCCGTTGCCGGAGACCGTCGTCCAAGTAGGTACTACCGCAGCTCCTATTGCAGCCGACGAACATTATTGTGCAAACATTAGAGTATTCCTGTTTGAAGGGTGCTGTAGCTAGTATAATTACTGGGGTAACGAGACAACATCTTATGTCTCAAGGCGACGAGCTCAATATGGTGTAACGTACATCAGTCATCCTAACTAGCGCCACGTTATTGTGGACAAGTGGCGTAAATCATTATCACTTACCGTGAGGTGAATGTATTTCTAGCGTCATAGCTTTGTCAAATAAAAAAAAGACCCTCGTGGTTTGATAAAAATATTCACATCTTACCCTCTAAGTTAATATCTTCTATTAAACGCCGACGAATAATACAAACGCCCGCGAGGTCTGCTTAGGGGTAAGTTATTCAATTTAAGCTCCTTTTATATCACATTTATTCTTATACGTGACGGAGTAGGGTTAAAAAGGAGGCTGTATAGAAAATTTATACATCATTTCTTGGCCGTCTTGTATGGGAATTGGGGTTCATTAGGGTTCGCTTCACGTTACCATAATAGCATAGTATTAAGAGGAATTAAATGACATAATAAAGGTTACATTAATACTAATTTATATATCTTCAAAGCAAATTGAGAAGATTATTCAAAAAATTATATATATATTACTATAGTAAAATATTTATTGTATTTTATCAATATAATGAATATAAAAATGACTAGCATCTAATAAAGAAATATATGAACGCAATAACACAAAAAATCAATGTTAAGTTTGTTTTTTTTTTTACTTCAATTATGCGACGAGACAAAGGACACGTTCATCTGGCTGTAAGTGATACGTCCTATAACGACGTGATGAAGAGAGGATGATATACACAGAACTACTATGCGCTTCCTCGTCTTAAGACATAAGATGTTAAGTTTCGTTACCCCAGTAATATCACTAGCTACAACTTCCTTCAATCCGGAGCACAGTTATGTTTTCACACCACTGTCTGAGGGCTGAGAAAGACGCTGCAATGGTAACTACCTAGACGGTCCCTGGCAACAGAGATCTACCATCCTTTCACACCACTTCACCCATACACAAAAATTTATATTTATAATTAAATTTCCTTTGACTAAAACTAAGAAATCTATAAATTACTTTACTTGAATGCAGTTCATGAAGTATACTGATGGTAGGTCACGCTGGTGACCGCGTTGGTACCACCGCAGCGCCTATGGCAGCCGACAAACAGTACTGTGCATACATTAGTGTTCCGGTTTGAAGTGTTTAGTAGTGCAACAACTGGGGTAAGGAAACTCGACATGTTATGTCGCAAGGCAACGAATGCAATGTGGTGCGGTGTATATCATCCTAATTAGCATCACATTCTTATGGGCGGGCATGTCACTTACCATCAGGTGAACATCTCACTCGACTCGTCGCTTAGTAGAATAAAAAAAATTATATAAACACAAGTGGTACAATATGAATACATATAAAGATACCATTATTTAAATAAGTAATTCACGTGACAAACAAATATGCCATTATATGTAATTTCTTATAGTTAAGTGCTAAGTTAATGTTAAGTTAACACTATGTTATTATAATTATGCACTCAAATTACTAGCCGCGAGCTAAGTTACAACCGGTAAATGCATAACGTTGCCTAAGTAAATTCCGGAGCCGAGAGAAATTTACTTAAACACAGTTAGGACACTACGGATATAGCTTTGATGTTGTTTAAGTAAACATAGTGACTTTAAGTTAGTAGTATAGTATCATATTAAGTATCCTCATATATGTGCTACTAATGATCATTATGAATTCATAATGACTGTCATAGAAAAGTAGTTGTAGTACCTTTACATTCCACGAGATAATAACCTTTACTGGTGATACGTCTTTATTGCCGGAGACCGTCTTTTTTTTGTTTCAGGGGAAAATCTTCGAAAGATGTCCTGCTTCTGGAGGGAAGTCAGGGTTACGTGAGAATGAAAACCTCCTCGGTAGTCTGCATCAGTGCATTCGAAGAGGCTCCGGGTTCTCTTATAGAACGCATCAGTGCCCCTCTACTCTTGTGTTACAGATCTTCTGAGGAGGAGCCAAACCCTCTTAGGCACCATCGCTGAGCCATACGCTGTCCCTTCCCCCATGGACCGCCACCTTCAAGGCCCGCGAAACTCCTATGCACAACCTGGCAATCACTATACGTGCCAACCTAAAAGCTGCTATACTCCAGAACAAAGATATATCTTTGTTCTGGATCAAACCACACGCTGAATTAGAAGGTAACGAAAAGGCAGGACTATCTTGCCAAAGAAACGGCACAAAAAAATTAAAACAAAAACCAACTTACGACTTATGCCCTGTTTCATGTCAAGCGACAGATCTGCATGAAATCACTTGAAGAATGGAACAGGTGCTATAAAGAGAGCGAAGTCTCAAAAACAACTAAGACATTCTGTCCCAATGCCATTGAAACATATTCTACCATCAGGAGAATATCCACTAACAAGACAAGTACACAGATCTTCACTGGACATGACAGGTTCTCCGAATATTTACATCGATTGAAATGCAAAGAGAACCCTGCATATGAATGTGAACCCAGCAAAAAACGAAGGTAAAGTGCATTTAATAACTGAATGCCCAATATACGGGAGAGAAAGACTGGACCTGGAAGTGGAAATACAAACAAAAATAGATGAGAAGAACATACCCGATATATTAAGACACCGAACCAAATCTGACAAAAAGTAGCTAAGCTATCTACTTTACATCTATATTATCTTATTTCCGCTGCTTAGTCTAACACACAAATTGATTATACTATAGTATTATGTATATCATAATACCTGATTAAATTGAATTATCTCACAAATTGATTATTATTTTATTATTATCCTTGAGTATAAGTAAATCAAATCAAATAAATAAAACATATATTATTAATAGAGATTGTAAAATCAATGAAAAAATTAGAAAAGTTTTTTTTTAAAACAGTCTCCGATTATATCTGAGGGTATTAAAGAAACACTGTAATTATACACTACCGTCAGGAACAAACCTGAAGAGTAAAAAAATACATTAACGTTGTTCCGGTTTGAAAGGCGTTACAGGTAGTGAAATTACTGGAGTAATGATACTTAACATCTTATGTGTTAAGGCGACGTGATGCAGTGTACACCATTCCAACTTCCCATCAAGGGAACGTCAGGCTAGTCTGGTCGCTTCGTCGATTAAAAAAAAACTCACCTTCTACACCGACTACTTTTAGCCTAAAAGCCTAGATCTTGATGTAGTCTCATCGAGCTAGTTACCCAAGAATGCCTGTTATACCACCACTGATGGGTTGGCCAGAGCATCGTCAGTTATCTAACAGAAAGTATCACGAAGGTCAGTAAAGCCTTCTTTTTATTTTCGCTGGCGAAATCTTCG
Source organism: Ornithoptera priamus (assembly GCA_029034505.1). Taxonomy (NCBI): domain Eukaryota; kingdom Metazoa; phylum Arthropoda; class Insecta; order Lepidoptera; family Papilionidae; genus Ornithoptera; species Ornithoptera priamus. The sequence continues at coordinate 406,952 of JARDWD010000392.1, forward strand.
AACAGATGCTGTTCTGGGGGAAGTCAGAGTTAAGTAAAAATTTTTACTAAAACCTGCTCAGTTGTCACCTTCAGCATTTGGAGAGACAACGTTATCTCCGTTGGGAATACGCCCGCAGCCTCTCTAACGCTATTGTGAGATAGCCCGTCCCAGGGTCTGTTTTATGCAGTCCCAGACCAGCATACCCTACCCCTTCGTGGTGTGTCATGTTTGTTGGATAGATTGAAATGTTGTTAACGGTCTTTCCTTACTGCCACATTATCAAATATTACTATATTACTGCAATATTATCATAAATACAAAAGATAGTAATAATATTTAAATACTCATATTGACCTTAAAATTATCTCGACGAATATAAAGTTATTTATCGCAATATATATTTATATAGTTATATGATGACCTCTGCCATACCCGATAATCTTTTATTTAAACATTTACTAAAAGTTACTCGTGCACAGTTAATAACAACCTTACTGTGCGATAGCAAGGAATCCCCTTTTACCAGAATCAAGACTTCATTTAAACTTGGAAATACCAGAATATTAACATAATATAAACGAACAAGAAGAAGAATAATAAGAATACTAACGTTTAATTTTGCTGTTGAATGATGAAGTGTTTGATCTTGATATTGGCTGTGGTCTTCTTCCAGTGCGACGCTTACCAAATGAGCAGATGCGAGCTGGTGCATCAGCTGCGAAATCACGGCTTCCCCGAGAACAAGATGAGAAATTGTAAGCATTTATTTTGTTTTTTTAAAACAAGTCGTTTTGGAAGAAGTTAGTTTTTAAGGGAGCTAAAGTAATTTTTAAGCTAAACCGATATTCAGGATTATTTACTTTACTATATCTATAATTTTTTTTTATAAATTATAAAACAAAAACACTAGAAATAGGTTTAGAATTGTATACATTTATATATACATATCAGCTCAATCTACTTAAAGTTACTAATACATATTTGTTACAGGGGTGTGCCTTGTTGAAGCTCAAAGCTCCCGCCGCACCCATCTGATCGGGAAAGTGAATGAAAGCGGTTTCCGTGAGTACGGGCTTTTCCAGCTCAGCGACAGGTACTGGTGCAGCAACAGCGGGACCCCTGGCAAGGACTGCAACATCACTTGCGAAGGTACACGATCCGACGTATAAATATAGAACCATTAGTTCAACGAAACCATGTCAGATTGGATGGCAGCGAGAAGGCTGTGCGACGGTAGATGAGAGGACCTGGATTGCCGGTGGATCTGGATAGCCGGTATCCTTATTGCACGACGTTCCTTAAGAGAGACGTCCTTAAGTATGTCCAGCGTTGGATTGCAATATTTTAATATTGATCATGATAATGACTAATTGTCTCTTTTAACTTTTCAACTGCTTTTTCTTTAAGATTTTTTTTATATTAATGCACTATTTCCACTCAGTGTTTTATTTACACTAATCATCATCATCATCAGCCAATAGACGTCCACTGGACATAGGCCTCCCCAGTGATCGCCATCATCGATCGGTCCTCCGCTGCCCACTTCCAGCTGCTTCTGGCGACCTTCACCAGATCGTAGGACCATCTAGTTTATACTAATATATCAGATCATATCAAACTACCATAATACATACTTCATACTTAATACTAAATAACATAAGGAGATAATTATCTTATTTTTAAATGCAGTTTTTTGCGCACCGTACAATATTAAGAAAAAGCTAAAAAGTTATTTCTTATCATGTTATTGTTTATCAACTTTCAGATCTTCTGTCTGATGACATCACCAAGGCTGCAAGATGCGCTAGAAAAGTGTACAGGCGTCATCATTTCAACGCTTGGTATGGATGGAGAAGCAAATGTCAGGGGACCCTGCCTGATATTAGTTCCTGCTAGAACATTCTATATTAGAATGATTGTAATATAAGACAATATTACTTTTAAGCAATAATAACTTTAATTTTTTTATGGGAAGGGTGGGCAATGATTGAACAGTTCACCTGGTGGAAAGTAATCACTGACCTCCATGGACAATCGCAAAAGCAGAGCGGTCACAGCTGGCTTGACGTTTGGAAACTAAGTAGTAAAGTAATAATAATAATAAACAGCCTTTTTAATGTTCTCGACTATGACTCAGTCTTCTTCCACAAGAAGATATTGCAAGTTGGTTTCCTCACGGTGTTTCTCTTCATCCAAAGCTCATGCTTAGTTATAAGATCGAATCCGAACCTCTTTTTTTAATTAAATTAAAGGATGTTATTATTTTAGAATATACATATATTTGTCATAAAAAGAAAGACGAGACATGTGGATTTTAGTTTTTGAAGATCACTCCGTCCAAATGTTTTCCATCGCGACGTACACACTAGCGGAATCTTTCGAGATTATTCTGTGACGAGGCTCATAGTAGCTCTTGCTGTGTGTGGCGTGACGCCATCTTGTTGATACCACGTGTGAGAGCTGTTCGATGGATGTTCTCTTAGTTTCGGTATAAAATACTCATTAAGCAAGCGACGATAGACATTACCATCAACAGTTACGGTTGCTCCACGAGAAATTTCAAAGAAAAACGAACCAATTATTCCATTGACAGAAAGAGTACTAGTCCACTGCGACATCGTGACTGATCAATCCGCACAAATGCCGCTCCAAACTGTAACCCCTCCCCGGTCCCCCGCGCAACCGTTACAAAAATATTAGAATTTCAAATCCTAAATCTGCCACGAGAACACCCTATAGTATTAAAATTTCAGTCGATACACTAAAACTATTTAAACCGAAGTTGGTTCATTGATTACAAAAGATTACCGAAAACGCTTAAGATACTTTTTCCATCCCATTTTTTCTATTAAAACTCCGTCTGTTGCAATCGTGGTTACTTTAGAAGCTTTGGATCTCTTACAAAACGTGCAAATGCTCCTTTATGTTATACTGTGCCTAAAATGGTAAGAGTATTGATACAAAATATTTTCACAGATAAATAAATAACACATTCGAGTGATATACAGTAAATTGGGATCTGTGTTTTGTACCTAAATGTCGTACCATCATCCAAAAGAAGGTATGAAGGTATGCGATTACCGTATCTTCGTTGTATAAAAGTATGCTACTCACAATCTCTCAATCTATTCTCATCAAACTTAAGACTTCTCAATTCATACACCAACTCACACCTCGAGAACCTCCTCCCGTCGCTATTATAGAACAGAGCTAACATAAAGAATATGATAGTAACCTTCATGATGATATTTTTTTTTCAAGTTTATAGACAAACGCAATTTCTTCTACACACTACTCGGAAAAATTGAAAAACATTAATCCAGAACATATGACTAAGAATATTGCATTAGTTTACGACAATTAAATTTTATGTAGCACAGTATCGTAATTAAAAGAGTTATTGTCTTTATCCATAAAGAAAATATAAGATAACCGTTGCTAAACAGATATGAATTATATTGTTTCATCACGATAATATATAAATCAAACTGCGTAGAAGTAGATACACATCTATCAGTTTCGTTGCCCGTATCCAGCATCTGTTAGCGACCTTCTGCAGCTCGTGGGTCCACCTTACAAGAAATCCTACAGCAGTACTTTTGCCATTACCCAACCACCACTCCAAATCTATAATTACGTATATATATGTAAAAAGATTTTTTCAATTCAATCAGCAGAAAGTGAAATGGAGTAATATGCAAATTTTTCTATTTTGATCTTTTTTACACTGATTACATTAGAACAGTTAAAAACAAAAAACAATGTCTTCAGCTGCAGTGAGATAATGTTTTTCACTACTAATCATACCATTATGTTCATTATTTCGATAATTTATATAGTTATAACACCTTTCAGAGGAAATACTACGATATTTCTAAACATAAATTATTGCCTTAAAATATTGTCAGGCGCTATAAGAAAACACTAGCAAGAGTTTGCAGTATTTTTTAGGTAATAGAGTTTGAAATTTTTTAATTATATTTATGGTATACACAAAAAGAATCACTGGGAGCCACTGAATTTAAACAGCGCAATACCGTACTTTGTTGAACACATTACAGTCTAAAATGAAAGCATTTCATAGGGTACGTCACATGGACATCACTCACGTACACTTTTAACGACCTTCCGTCATAAATAAAAATTGGCATCGGAACTTACCATCAATATTATAGAACAGTTGATTGATGAAAATCATAATTATGATGTAATACTTTTTACATAATAATTAGTGACTAAGAGATGGTATCACATAAGATTATTTGAATACAGCAATACTATTTACAGACATAAATTGTCAATAAGGATATTACCATACGTGCTCATAGCTCGACATGTCTCATTAGGCTGAAAAACAATTACTACAATAACTAGCAATAACCACAGCATGTTATAATCTTTGCAATATTTCGTCCTTTAATCATTTTACAAAATCCTTAAGGAAATAACAACTCTTTTGTTCCATGCATGAATCACACGATTAAATGCACTGAGAAACAACTTGCGGTTAAACAATGGTAAGTTGCATTAAAATAAGTATTGTAATAATAATATTAAATTGGGTCAGTGTTATTATGATTTTATTATAAAAAATTAAAGACATTCAGACTCAAGATCCGTATTATTATAGTACACAGGAAAAAACACAAAATTGATGTGATTATATCATTAGTTATCAGACAGTACAGAGAGCTTTAACAAATGGGAAAAAAAACTATATATTTTTATCTCTGAATCCGATACTTTATATTTAAATTTAGCAACCGATTTTACGAGCGTATTAAGTAAAAAAGATTATACATTTATTAATAACTTTAAACTAAATTCACATTCTGCGATTTGAGACATTCGAAACCAACAAAAAAAACACAAAAACTACTTATCAACGCTGTTTTGTTAGTAAGGGAAAAATTTCGAAATTATTTTAAAAACCACCACCTAATATTTAAATGTATGTTCTCGACTACATACACTATGTAGTAAAATGTAAAATGCCGTTGTTGTAAATTATTGTAATTATAATGTTACTTCGATGAAAGGTTTCTGTTCTCAGACACCGTCTAGGTATATATCACCGCAGCATCGCTTTGTAGCCAAATAATAACTACTTTGAATAGTGCTGCCGCAAGTCTAATTAATGTACTAATAAGATCAAATCCCAAAACCACGAGCTTAATGTGATGCAGTGTAAATATTCTACTTGCTTCGTCGCTTAGTTGAATAAAATAATTATATATACTGATTGTTTAAAATATAGATAATAATTGTAATAAAAAATCAAAAAACTCAATGTATAAAAACGTCTATAATATTCAATTCAAGTTTATTTATAAAAATTTCGTTTACAATACATTCGTCATTAATTTATATTATTTTAAGTATATGGAAATGTCTATTTTTTGCAGGAGCTGATGTCCGGCAGAGGTTTTCCGTTACAGTGGTTCTTCCAGCCGTACCAGGCGTTGAAGCCGTGACGCTGGAAGATTTTCTTGGCGCAGTTGGACGCTTTTGTTATATCGTCAGTAACGAGTTCTGGAAGAATTATGGATCATTCATATTGAAAATTAAAACATTGTTTTTAAAGTGAAACTTCTTCCATGGTGATAGATTGGAGTACATTTACAGATTTATATTTATAGGGTTCAGGCTGTAAAAGAATTAGATATATAGAGTACAGTTTTCCCATCCTTCCTCTCCTTGTGACATGGTTCAAGAAGATGTGGGCACGCCAACTACTCTATCGCCGTGTAAGGGCCTGGACATGGACTCTGCATATCATGGAGATTACTCTTTATATTACATGCACTCTGAACAATACTCGAAATATACGAAGAACGGACAGAAGGAAAAAACTTTAAAATCTATAGTATATTGTTTTATTCCCTCTAATTCTGACTTTAATCAATAAAAAAGTTGTCGATCAATCGCTCTCTCTCCTCTCTTTCTCTTTATTTACCACCTCTATAATGTATTGATCTTATTCTCTTAAACGGACCATAAAGATTCACAATAACCGCGAGTGAACTCACACTAGTTTTCTATTTAAGCGTTTCATTAAATAAACTTATAATTTAAATGAAGAGAGTAGAAAGAATAACAGATACATACGTTTGCATGTGACATTACAATCCTTTCCAGGCGTGTCGCTGGTGCTGCACCAGTACCTGTTGTTGATCTGGAACAGTCCGTAGTCCCTGGAGCCGTCGCTATTAGGCTTGCTAATGATATGAGTCCGGCGAGAGCTCTCATTCTCCACTAGACAGACCCCTGCAAACATTAGAAAATAATGATAAGACGTACGAGGATATAGGTAGTCATGACTTCTCCAAAGATAACTTTGGCATCGCTTGAGAAGAACCCACTTCATAAAAAAATATCTTTTACTTACAGTCTCTCAATTTGCTTTCCGGAAAATGATGTCTTCGCAGTTCACGCACGAGCTCGCATCTCGATAGTTGTTTGGCTTCGCACTGCCAGAACATCAACAAAGCGAAGAGAACTACTACAAACTTCATGGTTACCAGGACGATTGAAACAGTGGTAGTACAAATGTAGCTAGAACACTATAAGGTAGCCTGTTAGAGTATACTTTCTGAGATACAAAGTTGCCTTTAAATACTAAATGATTAATCAACATATGTGAAGATGATGAATTTGCTGCTTCATTAAGTGGTGTTGCAAACTGATAACTAAGCGGTGAATAACCGAGCATTATAAAAAAATACCTATCTCTCAGTATCTAATTTATGAAATATAGATAAAGTTGTACATCATTACATTATTTTTCTCAAATGATGGTGTAAAGTTTATTACTTTCTAAAGCATTTTTCCTTGAGTTCGAAAGATTAAGAAATTTTTAGATAAAAGTTTGATACTTCTTCAACAACAAAGAAAAGTATACTGTTAATTTATTAACTATCCAAGAAACTAAATATCAATATGATTATATTATTTAAGAGTAAATACGAGTATCCATCCAGATACTAACGAAAAACTTATCATCATATAGGTAAAGATGATATTCGCAATATAATATCGTGTAAACACGCTTCTCTTTGCAGCAAGGTTTAATAAACTAGTTTATTGCCTAAATATTATTAAAAAAAAAAACTAGCTGTCAAGCTAGCAGAATATAAATCTCATTCGCCAACGTGGGTAAATTGATCTTCATTCCTCTTTGTTCTGAGAAATCTTCATTGTCCATTCATCAAATCTCACTCAATCAACACAAAATCTTCAAATGTCCTTTAAATACCTCTTGCAACCCTATTATTAGTATTCATCTCATTGTCTGACAAATTAACGAGGATATAAAGTTTTACTTCACGTGTGAACTCATAACCTTTTTTTTATATTTTGACCGACTGAAGCGATGAAAATGTTATCTAAATCATATTTGTCGTTTCTCGTGCATACTAGTTCAGTCCTTTTATTACATAGCCGCATGTGTTATATTTTAACTTTTGTTCATTGCTATAGTAACAAATAATTACTTGTCAATCGGTTTCACCTAAACAATAAGAAATATTCAATAGCGTCGTGACACGAACCACAGTTTCCTCGTGGTTAGTATTTGGTATATAAACACAACGCAACGTTATAATTGTCACGACATTTCCGATCAACGAAACGGTAAAGTTACAACTTTATAACTTAACTAACTACGTTATAACAAATATGAAGGCGATTTTGCTTTTAATCACTGCAGCAGTAGTGATACAAAGCGAGGGCAGGCAGCTGTCAAGGTGTGAGCTGGTGCGGGAATTGAAATACCGTGGATTCCCAGCGAACAAACTGAGAGACTGTAAGTTTCATACTTTTAATCCAAAATGAGACGCATAATGCTAAGTTGACTTCATACGTATGTAAATGTTTTGGATGGACAGCCCCCACCCTCCGTCTTTACTAAGTCGTCCGATCATCTGATGAATGACGATCGACTTGGAGATCCTTGAAGGCGGCCTATAGCTATCTCTGCGCGTTATCCGGCTGATGATGATATATTAGCCCAGTCATATTAGGTAAAAAAAGGGGTCAACCTCGGAATGAAAGATAATAAGCTGCAAATTGGTATGAACCTTTGTTTTGTCATTCTAAATGTTGTCTCAAAAGTCACAATCGTTATCGTGTCCGCGTCTCAAGATATTCAAGGTCAAAGGTCACAAAAATCGGTTTTTCGCGAATATCTGGCTTCCTATCGGTTAAATGAGATTTGCATTTATTATAAAAGTTGTAGGCTATAAAATTCCCTACAACTTTTGTTTAAACTTTTTTTTCATACGACCAACCGTTTTGAAGGTAGAGCGCGAAGAGTGCACATCGTACAGTCATATACGGCCTAATGCAAGGTCAAGCGTGAGTTATGGTTATCTGAGGACAACATTGATCATTTCCGCTACACGCAATTCATCAAATTTACAAAACTAAATAAACCTGTACAACTGTCAACACTTCCACCAACAAGTGTAGCAGCTCATCAACACATAAAACGTGTCTACTACCAGATTCAAACGTGGTTAGGGAAGGACTTAGAACCTCAAGAATGGGGCTGGATGCTTGAAAATGAAATCCTGGAGCCCATACGAACGTTATTACCTCCAGCACCAGCCGAACTACTAAACGTAATATTTTGCAATTGCAAAAATGGTTGTGGTTCCCGCTGTGGATGCAGAAAATCAGGGCTACAATGTTCTTTAGCTTGCGGCCAGTGCAACGGACAAGCTTGCCTCAACGCTTCACTGTATCCAAGTAATCCCGATGAAGAAAATACATATGATCCCGATATTCTGGAAGGTTTGGAGATGAACATGACAGATAATGAGGATGATGACAATGAATCGAACATTTTTGAGCGACAAGAAGAAGAAGACGACGAAGAAGAAGAAGATAATTAGCTTCCATTTCCAATTTCATTACAATTAAAATCAACAAAGATACTTTTGATATTTGAACTCACATTTTGATAAATGTATATTATGCCGTATTTAATAATAAATAAAAATATGTGTAAAATATATACTCTTACTATCATTTTAACTTAAAATAAAACTAAAATATATAATCCAGAATTAATAATATTTTTTACTTAAATAGTTAAATATGAATAATTATATATAAATAATCAAGTTACTTACTTTAATTAAATATAAATAATTAATAGTTAGTACATAAATAATAGGCATTGTTTAATAATTATAATTTCCAAGTAAATAATTGACTTTATAACGTACTGATAACCATAACTCACGCTTGACCTTGCATTAGGCCGTATATGACTACGATGTGCACTCTTCGCGCTCTACCTTCAAAACGGTTGGTCGTATGAAAAAAAAGTTTAAACAAAAGTTGTAGGGAATTTTATAGCCTACAACTTTTATAATAAATGCAAATCTCATTTAACCGATAGGAAGCCAGATATTCGCGAAAAACCGATTTTTGTGACCTTTGACCTTGAATATCTTGAGACGCGGACACGATAACGATTGTGACTTTTGAGACAACATTTAGAATGACAAAACAAAGGTTCATACCAATTTGCAGCTTATTATATTTCATTCCGAGGTGAAAGCCCTAATATGACTGGGCTATATATTTTGTTTCGACGAATACACGAAACGGGTTAGATTATCAGCCGATGTAAGTGTTATCATTCCCGCCTATATAGCTAGGATGATATACACAACATTATATTGTACTCGATGTTGTCTCCATGTCACTGTAATTTCACTGACTACAACATTCTTCAAATTGAAAAATATCAATGATAGCACACTACTGTTTTACATCTGAGAAAGAACCAGCAATACCAACCTAGACGGTCTCTGACAACAGAGACATCTAATACCACCGAATGGTACAGTTGTATCTGTTTACCAGGGGTGTGTCTCGTAGAGAACGAGAGCTCGAGGCGCACTGACATCGTCGGCAGTCTTAACAGAGACGGCTCCCGGGACTACGGACTGTTCCAGATCAACGACAGGTACTGGTGCAGCAACACCAACACGCCGGGCAAGGATTGCAACGTCACATGCAAGCGTTAGTAGCTCCGCTTTTTTTACCACAAATACTATTTATACTAGAGACTGGTGGTAGGTCTCTGTTGCCATAGACTGTGTAGGTAGTAACCATTGCAGCGCCTGTTTCGGTCGCCAAAGAGTAAAAGGACGGGGTAAAGGGCATTGTAGCTAGTGAAATGATTGGAGTAACGAGACTCAATATCTTACGCATCAGGCGACAAGCGCAATGTGGTGGAGTATATATCACCCTAACTAGTTTGTTAAGAGCTGGTGTATCATTTAATTTATGTTCTTTAGCGTTAGAACAAACAGCTCTTATTTGAGTACTAGCTTTCAGACATATGACGTTAGGTCTCGTTACCGCTGTACCTTTACTAGCTACCCTTTAAAACGGAACCAGTAATGATTGTTGCACGCTACTCTTTGACAGCTGGAATAGAACCTGCAATACCAATTAATAAAGTATATAATATTAAAAGTGTGGAATCCCGCACAACAACTCACGGGACCCAAGCCAACCTCACCTGCTCGTGGTGCACCCTGCTAATCTAAAGACGAGGCCGTGGCTGTCCCACCAACCCGAATTGGGCCAGGTGGTGGGAAAAGGCCCAAATCCCCACAAATGAACCCCTGCATAAGACGGCCTATAGTGTCCGGCGGTACCGGAGGGCATGCTGACTGTGACAGACGTTGGCAAGGCGCCAGAACCAGAGGTGCTAAGAATCCCCGAGCGGCGACGATTTCCCGTCAGACGACTATGCCCCTGACAACATATAACGTACGCACACTGCGGACCGAGGAGAAGCTGCTGGAACTAGAGAAAGAATTGAACAGTATTCGCTGGAGTGTTGTGGGACTATCTGAGGTGCGTAGACAGGGTGAAGACATAATAACCCTAAAATCCGGCAATTTGCTCTATTTCCGGGAGGGCGAAGAACAGTCCCAAGGTGGTGTCGTGGTTGATTGTCCACAAGTCTCTCGTGAATAGCGTTGTACAGATCGGAAGTGTGTCAAACAGAGTAACGTACCTTATATCAGAATCACCAAACGGTATTCGCTGAAGGTCATACAGGTATACGCCCCAACGTTCACACACCCCGACGAGGAGATAGAAGTAATGTATGAGGACATCTCTCCGGCCATGCATGTTTCTAGGACTCATTACAACGTAGTCATGGGAGACTTCTACACAAGACTAGGCAAACGATACGGTGACGAGATGAAAGTGGGGCAATTTGGAAATGGACGTCGGAATTCCCGCGGTCAAATGCTAGCCGATTACATGGAGAGAGAGGGACTCTTTATGATGAACTCTTTCTCCAGGAAGCGGCAGCATCGAAAATGGACCTGGAAGAGCCCCGACGGTGAGACGAAGAACAAGATTGACTTAATCATATTGCTAAAGACTCAAATATACAATGATGTCTTAGTGATCAATTCTTTAAATACGGGGAGCGTTCATCGAATGGTTAGAGGCATATTGAATCTTATAGTTAAATTTGAGAGGTGAGACCATTCGCCTCGAAGGCAAACTAAACGATTTCCACCCCACCGAACAGACAGGACTCCGAAAAGACTTCAGTACCATAGACCACATACATACGCCACGGCAAGTTACACAGATGACCGAAGAATATAATTTGCCACTATAGTTAGCGTTCGTGGACTAAGAAAAAGCCTTTGATTCTGTCGAAACATGGTCGATTCGAAGACAAAGAGTATGTCTAATGCCCATATTGTACGAACGCCAATAATGGTCGAGGGCTCTGCACTGGAAGTTGTCGACGAATACGTTTACCTGGGACAAACAGTTCAGCTAGGTAAGTTCAACTTTCAAAAAGAGATCAATCGACGATTCCAACTCGGGTGTGCAGCGTTCGGGAAGCTATGCAGCATCTTTTCGTCTCAGATACCGCGGTATCTGAAGGCAAAAGTCTTCAACACGTTTGTGTTGCAAATGTTAACATACGTATCCAAGACGTGGCCCCTACTGTCGGCCTTATAAAAAGGCTGAGAGTCACCCAAAGGGCAATGGAAACAGCTATGCTCGGAGTTTCTCTATATGATCTAATCAGAAATGTGAAGATCCGCCGGAGAACTAAGGTCGCCGACATAGCTCAAAAGATTGCTAGACTTAAGTGGCAATGGGCAAAGCACATTGCTCGAAGGACCGACGGCCGATGTGGCGGTAAAGTCCTCGAGTGGCGCCCGCATGCCGGTAGACGTAGTGTTGGGAGGCCTCTCACAAGGTGGACCGACGATCTGATGAGAATCGCGGGAGCCCACTGGATGCGAACTACGCGAGACGGATGGACGTGGAGATCTTTGGGTGAGGCCTATGTCCAGCAGTGGACGTTTATCGACTGGTGATGATGATGATGATTGTATTATTATAATAGTTATTAAACTAGTGTTAAATAGGATATTATTGTTTGATGTTTCACCTTGAAATAAGTTATAACTTTTGAAGTTACTTGCATAGAATTATTTACCATCACGTTCAAATATCATGATCACTTTTAGCTAAAAGACGATGTCAGCAACGTGTCGCTATTAAGAAAACCTTTACAAGTCAGCCGCCATTTCGTATCAATAGAGTATTTTTTTTAATTTTATTATTCCACAATGTTATAACTACACTGTCAAAAGTGACAGAGAACTATTATTATTTTAGTTAAATTATAAACGTTTTAGTTTAAAATTAAACCACAATATTTCAGAACTGCTTTCTGACGATATATCGAGGTCATGTGCTTGCGCCAAGAAGATCTTCCAGAGGCACGGCTTCGAGGCATGGTACGGCTGGAAGAACCACTGCAAGGGAAAACCTTTGCCTGACATCAGTTCCTGTTAAACTGACACCATATTTAAAATATTCAGGACGTAATCATAAATTTGGTTATACCAGCTGTTCCGCGTCCGCTTTGCTGACTATAATATAGAATTAGACTTGAAATTTGTTTGTAATATTGCTTGAGAGTAACCGCAACCGCGAATCACGTTCTATATCAACTGTTACCATAGCAACCGCATAAATACAACGAAATGAAAATGTCTAAAATAGTATATTAGAAATAAAATGATGAAGTATCTATGAAATTAAAAAGACAAAATTGCCTATAACCATCTACAAATCATTCAGCGGCGATAGCTCTTACTCCCATGTCGGTAAGTTCACTAGTTTTCACGTGATTGGGGAATAAAATAAACCATTTTCTATATATTTATTTACATATATAGATAGATATAAATAATTCTTTTGTTTCTATTTATATGCTTTAAACTTTGTATTAATAATAAATAAATACGTTCTGAACACGGAGTATGCCATTTAATTTTGATCCTTCTTTTATGGTTGTATTGTTGTATTTTACCATTGATACGTCGTTTTTTTTTATTTTATTAAGCGAAAAACCTAACGGGACGGTCACCTGACGGTAAGTCATGCGCCTGTACATAACGTGGCGCTAGTTAGAATAGTATGCACTGCACTATATTGTACTCGTTGCCTTGACACATAAAATGTTGAGTCTCTTACCCCAATAATTACACTAGTTACAGCACCCGTCAAACCGAAACACAGTATTGTTTGCACACTACTGTTTGGCGGTTTTTTTTTACATATAGCAAAGGTAAGCAAATTAGATAACAGTTCACCTAGTGGAAAGCGATTACTGATGCCCATGGAGAGTTGCATCACCAGAGGGGTGCAGTCGCATTGCTGACCTTTATGGAAATGGAGCAGTGTGACTTCAGAGTTGAATTTTGCTCTCCCCAGAAAACAAGAAACAACTGCTATCTGCGCACCAGCTGCAGAAGGCGCCCGGTGCGGGGACAACCTGCAAAGGATTCTCCAGCACCGCTGCCATGTCATAGGGAGGGGGGGGGGCTTAAATTAAACTAATCTACACATAATTCTGACTTCCCTCCAGAAGGCTTCGGGAAAAGAATCAAAGATTTTCACCCACAACTAAAAAAAAAAAGTTACAATAGACCAAACGCAGAAGCATGCAGTACTTCTTCTTTACGCCGGTAGAACCGGTGCCCGGGGCTCTACGGTGGTACATACCTAGACTCTCTGGCAGCTTACCACCAGTAGATATTAGTAGCTTTTGCTTTCTTATACGTATTGTAACGAAATACATTATTTTATAAAAATAAATTAGTGATTCTATAAAAAAATATTAAGATTAATAATAAGAGCATTTAAATGGCTCAAATAAAAATTATTAAAATTTATAAAATTAAAAATATAATTTTGCGAAATTTAAAAGAGTGAAATAGATGTGTTTCTAGAGTATAAAACTATACAAAAATATATAAAAATTATTTAAACAAACTTTATTCTATGCCTAAAATACGAAAATATATATAGAAGTTAAATTTGAAAAGATTCATCATAATAGGCGAAAAAGTTAAAGGCTAATAGTTGGGTGTTCGCGGAACGCCCTAAGGACGTAATAAGGAATTGTTCGTGTATCGACCCGCTGTATGGGCGGCGGAGACGCATACTCGCGCTCCTACGTACACATGAGCTCCGGACTCCGGACATGTACTGCGTACGTGTCGAATGTAAAAATTTGCTTCGTGCAAATTGATTGAAATATTGATTGGAGGTTATTATTGACCTCCAATACATATTGAAAGGATGTATAGGGATGATATAGTGGATATAGTATACCGATTGAAATCCTAAAAAATATAAAAATACAAATGTGGTGAAAAAATGTATGGTGAAAAATTGTGAAAGTCACTATTGATGAGTGATAAAGGATATATCGGTTCGATTCCTGGATAAATATGAAAATCCAAATAATAATGGGGGAGAGAGTTACAATATGTTATCGAAAATTAATTTTCTTTCTTTCTTTTCTAACTTAATTTACTTCAAAATTTTCTAAATACATTAAAAAGGAATTTCATAAATATTTCCTTTGCCCATTAATAGAGTGATTACATTGCGATGTGGTATTTATGGTGTTTTATCGCTGATAACATTCGCCAACTGACATCCTGCAATCATTGACGGCATGAAGCCGGTTCTAATTATCCTCACACTTGCAGTGTTCAGCCAATGTGGAGCCAGACAGCTGTCTAGGTGCGGACTGGTGCGCGAACTGCGGAGAAACGGATTTCCGGAAGGCAAAATGAGAGACTGTGAGTTTAAAGAAAGATATTTAAATCGTACATATGCAACTCCGTTATACTGATTATTTTTATTATTCTACGAAGTGATGATACGAGCTTGACGCTCACCTGATGGTAAGTGATACGCATGCTCATAACAACGTGGCGCTAGTTATAATATGCTGTACCACATTGTGCTCGTCGTCTTTAGATATTAAGTCTCGTTACGCCATTAAATACACTAGCTATAGCGCCTTTCAAATCAGATCACAGTAATGTTGTTTGTGTAGCGGTAGAAATAGGGGCTGCGGTCGTACCTACCTAGACGTTCTCCAGCAACAAAAACCTAACACCAAAAATTTTCCAGCTTCTCCACTACCTACTTTTACTTCCTCTACTACCAACAGCTTCTTGTTTCACCAAGAAATAATAATACACTTTTCAAAGGGGTGTGTCTGGTAGAAAAGGAGAGCGGCCGCCGGACGCATGTCATCAGCAAGCGAAATAGGAACGGCTCCCGGGACCACGGACTGTTCCAGATCAACGATATGTACTGGTGCAGCAACACCAACAAACCCGGCAAGGACTGCAACGTCACCTGTAAACGTTAGTATCCACAAATTTTATGTTGATACACAGTTTTTTTTTATATTTCCTCCTTCATCACCATCAACATTATCGTCATCATATCAATCCATGGTCATCCACTTATGAACGTAGTATTACTGATATATCTCTATTGCCGGATACAATCTAGATAGGTACCATAGCAGCTCATATTGCAGACGACAAACAGTACTGTGCAAAATTTACTGTGTTCTGGTTTGGAGGGCGGTATAGCTAGTGAAATTACTGGAGTAACGAGACTTAACATTTTATATCTTAAGACAACGGGCACAATATGAAGCAGTGGTAATCACGCAAACAAGCGCCACGTTGTTATGAGCGAGCGTGTCACTTACCATCAGGTGAACGTCCCGCTAGTCTCGTCGCTTCGTAAAATAAAAAACAAGGTTTATTGTCAGAACCCAATGATGATAATTGATACACCTGCTAGTAACACTAACACTAATTAGGAAGTTGACCAGGGCTGGTACACATAGCATTGGGAGGCCACTCAAAATAGTCGACCGACATTTTGAGTCATCTGGTCAAAGTCACGGAAAGCCCCTGGATAGCGAGCAACACAAGGCCGATTGATGTGAAGATCTTTGAATGAGGCCTATGTCCAGCAATGGACGTCTATCGGCTGATGATGAAAATGATGAAAGAGCTATGAAATTAAAAATATAAATAGTATATAACTGTCTACAAATCGTAACAACTCGAATGGCCATGTTCCCGTGTAGATACGTTCACTTGCATGTATGTATATATATCTTTGTATATATATATATACATACATATACAAAGATATATATAATATAGTTATATCTTCATACAAATATATGATATCCTATTTGTATGAAGAAGGTCAGCCTAATCTCATTACAACTGGTTTCGTGTAAATTTCGATTTTTCTCTTTCTTTATCGTATTAAAATCTTAAATTAGGTCACAATAGGTGGACTTAAATCCTATAGGCATTTTATGAGTTAGCCTAGGACGTGAGATGGTGTAGTCTTAGTAAGGTGGAAACACATACGTATATATTATGTACATACTACACTCATCAGCCGTCCATCATCATCATGCCTTCCGGTACCGCCGGACACTTTTGGCCGTCAGGAGGGTGTAAGGGACTTCGCACATTAACCCAAGGAACCCCAACCAACCTCACCTGCTCATGTACCTTGTTAATCAACAAACGGGGCTCTGGCTCCCACCAACTTTCTGGTGGGAATATCCCGGGTCATATCCCGGCATATGAACTACACTATAATAATAGAAACTAATGATTTCAGAGCTCGTAACCAATAACATATCGAAGGCAGCAACTTGTGCCAAAAAGATCTACCAACGTCACGGCTTCGACGCCTGGTACGGCTGGAAGAACCACTGCCGAGGGAAACGCCTCCCAAACATCAGCTCCTGCAAGAAATGAACATTCTTACCCCATTAAAAATATAAACAGAAAAATAAAAATATAACAGTTCTGCATATGTATACTGTGACATTATGTTAAATAAATGAATAAACATAGCACTGACTCCTTAATTTTTCGTATTCTGTTTAGCGACGAGACGGGACGTTCACCTGATGGTAAGTGATACGCCTGCTCATAACAATATGGCGCTAATTATGATGGTATACAAAGAACCATATTGCGATTGTCGCCTGAGACGTAAGATGTTGTCTCATTAGCCCACATGCATTACACGAGCTGCATCACCCTTCAAACCGGGACACAGTAATGTTTGTACAATACTGTCTCTATCCTCTGACAATGTTCAGCGCTTGATATTAATTTTGACGCTTACATCTCATCTTAGCCTGGGTTCGTGGACCCGGGACCACGGCCCAATTCTACTGTCTGTAGTGTATATACATATGTAATTATAATGTAATGAGCTTCACTTAAAAATCAGTGACTATCAGAAGTAAAGATCAAAAAATTTTTAATTGAATTAGCGAAAAAGCGTAACTTCATGCTTACGTTTAAAAAAAACTAAAATCTCCTGCCTCGGTCATGTACTCCATCATCAGCGATATAATCTTCTGCAGCTGTTTATAATGGGTAAAGTTTCTAGTAAAAGAAGGAAAAAATTATTGATTGAGGAATATCAGGGAATGGACAGGCATATCTCAGGCGTCCGAATTGTTCCGCCGTCTGGTTCGGCGGAAAAATAGACAGAAAGGACTGTACCACGCTGTCCGCCAATCTTCACCAGTTGGAGAGGAACTTTAAGAAGAAGAACAAGAAGAATTTGTTTTAACTCACTAACATCCGTAACCGTTCTCTGGGTATTACAACGCCATCTTACTATAATTCCACCAAATTTAATTTTATTTGTATGTTTGTGTGTTCAATGAAGATTTGTAACAATTGGTACAGATTGGTTAATATGATATATTGCAAGGATTTTCTTCCGAAAAATTAAAAGAAAGGAACCTTAAGGAAATCAAGAAGCAACAATGAGGAAAATTCTAATAAATAAAATAAAAAATATCTCACATTATCATCGTAACATTATTTAGTATGATTTATGTGAAAATGTCACTGTTAAAAACAATAAAAAAAATCATAAAGATCGTTTCTATGTACACATGGAATATTACATGATATACACCATTATTATTTTATGGGGTGTAAGGGATTCTGTGCAACGTCTTACGGAGCGCAAGTCCACCTCACCTGCACGTGGTGCACCCTGCCGAATAACAGACGAGGCTCTGATCACCCATCAACCTGCATTGGGCCAGCGTGGTGGAGCTAAGGCCCAATTCCCCATCAATTAAAATCCTTGATCAGCGATCCTGGTCAGCGCAAGACAATCGGAGTGGAGATCCTATAAGGAGGCCTATGTTCTGTATGTTGCCTATGTTCAGCTGTGGGCGTTATCCGGCTGATAGTATGTCTTTTGGTTTTGTGTATAAGACGGAAGTGGATGTTCAGGGTTTTCCTTTAAATTTCTTTACTAAATGTTATACAATAAAACTTGAATTAAATTCTAGTAATAATATAATTTAGCTTAAATTCTCATTAACAGTTGATTATTGATTAGTTTACATTGAATAAGTCTTCTACTCTCCAACGGCATCTTCGTCTAGCAGGAACTGATGTCAGGCAATGAGCCCTGGCAGTGGTTCTTCCAACCGTACCACGCGTTGAAGTTGTGACGCTTGTACACCTTCTTAGCGCATTTGGCTGCTTTGGTGATGTCATCAGTCAAAAGGTCTGAAAGAAATAGGTACAGATATACTGGTGGTAGGTGTTGCCGGAGACCGTCTAGGTAGGTACCACCGCAGTGACCATTTCTACCGTCAAATGGTAGTGTGCAAACATTACTGTGTTTAAAATCTTATGTCTCAAGGCGACCAGCACGATGTGGTGCTGTATATATCATCCTAACTAGCGCCACGTTGTTATGGGCAGGCGTGTCACTTACCATCAGGTGAAGGTACCGCTCGTCCCATAAATTCGTTGAATGAAAAAAAAATTAATAATTTATGGCTTTTTATCGTTTTATATTTGATGTAAAAAACCTTTTTTTTTAATATTTTGACAAAACTTTAAAATGATGAACGAGAATTTTAAAGATATAGTTATGTAAATAATTTCAAACACTTCACATCATAAAAATAATTATAACGTGTTTTCCTTTCGCTTGTTTGTTAAATTCCTTCATCATCAGCTTATTGTCGACCGCTGCTGGACATAGGCTTCCCCCAAAGATCCTCACGTCAATCGGTCTTGAGCTGCCCTCATCGCCGGACATTAGGGGCCGTGGTTCGTAGGAGCTCATATGGGGGGCGTTTGGGCTATTTCCCACCATGCTCGCCCAATGTGGAATGATGGAAACCAGAGCTTGTTTTGTTAATTAGCAGGGTGCACCACGAGGAGGTGAGGTTGACTTTGATCCCGTGAGTTATTATACCGGACTCCTAGCACCCCCTTTTAAAATTCCTTACAGTGTCATAATTTCTGTTCCGTTGGTATTTCTTTGAAAGGATTTAAAATATAAAAAAATATATATTAAAATCAATTCAGCCGTTTAGGACTCACCAGCGCAAGTGACGTTGCAGTCCTTGCCCGGAGTGTTGCTGTTGCTGCACCAGTACTTGTCGTTGATCTGGAACAGTCCGTAGTCCCGGGATCCGTTCTTGTTCACCTTGCCGATGCGGTGGGTGCGACGCGAGCTCTCATTTTCCACGAGGCACACCCCTGGAAAAACAACTCTATGAATACTTTGCATGTAATATATCATCAGGCATGAGCTGTTGAGTCTCTTTACCCCAGTAATTACGCTAGCGACAACGCCCTTCAAACCGGACCAAAGTAATGTTTGCACAGTACTTTTTGGCGTCAGCAATAAACGGTGCGGTGGTAACTATCTAGACGGTCACCGGCAACAGAGACCTACCAGTAAAAGTTGAATACTACAACTTACAGATAACTTATACGTATATCATGAGTTCAATTTATTACATAGAAATATTTTAAAGTTATTTAATTAGTAGTTGTTATCTGATTTTCACTTAAGTCTTAAAAGCGAGTGCTATCCTTGTAAGACTGGTTTTAAGTTAAGTACTAAGTTCACTGAACCCACAATACGATCATCTCGGTGTTTAAAAAGTCTAATCAAGTGAACAAAAAGAACCAAAGTTCGCTAACCTAACGAATATCAAGTTATAAATATTAACCTTTGATTTATCAAAAAATAAAGTAAAAATACTAACAATCCCTCAACTTATCCTCGGGGAATCCGTGGCTTCGGAGCTGCTGCACCAGTTCGCATCTGCTCAGCTGTTTAGCTTCGCACTGGAGGAAGACGGCAAGAGCGAATAAAAGTACTAAGCACTTCATATTGGATAACAGGAAACGACTGTTCGTGCGGAGAATCTGTGATGCTGTGACGGTGGTAATGAACTGCCGGCTTTAAATACAAACAATCTTCGCATGTGTGCGTAGCCAGAGGCGGGAATGCGATCAGCTATGTGAAAAGGGGATTCCTCGCTATCGTATCGTCAGGTTATAATAATTTGAACTCTCTCTACGGTTGTGTTACCGAGATGCAGTATATTTAATTAATGTCAGACCGTTTAGATAAGTTTAAAGGTAACAAATAATAATATAAACATAATATTATTTCGTGATATTACTAGATCTTTAAATAAATATACTGAAGAGAGAACACAATTTAAACATCAATACATATTATTATTGTTTATACTACAAAACGATAAGGACGTTCGCCTGATGACGCTAGTTAGAATGGTATACACTGCACCACATTGTGATCGTCGAATTGATACTATAAATCTCATTACCCTAGAAATTACACTAGTTACAGCGCCTTTCGAACCGGAACACAATAATCTTCGAACACGAGTACTTCACGGCAGCACTACCACCAGTAAATAATTATACACAGTAATAAAATATTCCATCGATTATTTAGTTATATTTATTTATACGCGGTAAACTTTTTTATATTAATTAAATAATACTACACGATAGTAAATTGTATAATGGAACTATAATTGATTATTTACTATTATTTTTATTCTAAGAATAAGATAGGTAACAATCAATCTAGTTTATATTCAAACACAGAAATCAACAATTGAACTGTCGTGTTGGAATATTAAAAAAGCAGGCTGGTGCCAAGTGGCCACTCCAGGATATGTGCCGGTGGATTGCGGAGACAGGATGGCACTGCCCTTCGCTGCCATGATGGATTCGCGAAGAAGGGATAGGAGTGTATTTATTCCGTTTCGCCGCTTTCTCTGTCCTCCTCAGGCCTATAAGGATTGGCGCCGTATCCCAAGCCCAAGACAAGATCCACAGCAAAGAGCTTTCTCTCTTTGCTCCCATGGGCCTCTGGGTAACGGATTCGAGGGGATTCATTGACCAAATGAGGATAAGAGGCAGGGATGAAGGCGCGCAGTATGTTCAGCGTTCACCTGATGGTAAATGATACACCTAACTATAACGACATGGCACTATATATTTTTTTTATTTCATTAAGCGACAAGATAAGCGGGTCGTTCACCTGATGGTAAGTGATACATACAGGTGCCCATAACAACGTCGCGCTAGTTAGAATGGTATACACCGCACAACAATATGCTCGTCGCCTTGAGACATAAGATGTCGAGTGTCGTTACCCTAGTAATCATACTAGCTACAGCGCCCTTCAAACCGGAACACAATAATATTTATACACTACCGTTTGTCGGCTGCGATAGGAACTGCGGTGGTACTTACCTAGACGGTCACCAAAGATCTCGATCAATAAAAGCGTTCCCGTAGACCCGCCGTAAAGTTACGAAGGTGGAACATCGTGGGGCCCTTGGTCGGTGCAAGTCCGACATAACCTATCTCTAAAAAAAAATCACAGAGTACCAGCTATGGGAACATTAAGAGCTGTTAATTTCATTCAGTAAAGTCAGACCTTCATACTAATCACCGATTTATTAACCAGGAAAATGTGTACAAAGACCTTACATTGTTTTTATTGGCCGCTTCATAATGAGTCGCCGGTAGATCCCCTCGCAGTTCTTAGCTCGTTATCCTCATCGAAAACTAAACGTAGAAGTTTGTGTTAAAAATATTTTGGAATGACTCATAAGTTTTTTTTTGTTTCATTATCGTCTTCTATATCTTTATAATAACTTTTTGAACTCGGCAACTTGCTTACAGCCCGTGTATTTTATTTTTGTATTATATATAATCGTTATTCATGATCAGCCGATAGACGTCCACACCTGGACATTGGTCTCCCCCAAATATTCCCACTTCGATTGGGTGGGGATTAATATGGGGTGATTTGGGCAATTACCCACAACGCTAGCCCAATTCGGGTTGATGGGAGACAAAGCCTCATTTTTTGATTAGCAAAGTGCACCACGAGCAGGCGAGGTTGGCTTGGATCCTGTGACGTATTGTATATTATGACGATGCGTTGCCCGGACCAGATCCGCAACACAGTCGACTCCACAGTCTACGATATTCTGCCAGTAGCCGGATATAGGAGGACAGCAAAAGATCATAAATACAACAGTGATGGGTGAAGGTAGTCACGACCCTCAGACATGAGGAATACAATTTAAAGAAGATAACGATGTATAAACCATGTAATAGTGTACTGCTGCTAGGTCTCTGGTGAAAGTGTTTTAGCCAGAGTAGAGGCACCAGTGCATTCTGTAGACTCCAGAGCCCCTACTAATGCCACAACATCAATAATTCACTAATTTTTGCTTTTATAAATATCTCTTAGTTCAGTCAAAGTTATATCAAATAATACTTGTAAACATAAATAAAAGTAATGTTTATTATAAAAAAAAACTGATTAATTATTGGTTTTGTTTCAAAAACTGTTTACACATTTTCTGAAAGAAAGAAAATTCTCTAAATATTTCCTGAAAGCCGCACTCAAGGATTTACATATTTAAACCTCTGGGATGGTCTCTAGTATAGCACTGGTAGCTCCTACAAACACATTTAAAATGATCGGCCACCGCGCTTGAGCAACTCCTCTACTCTCTTCTTAGTATCTAGAGTTCGCTTAAGTAACTCTTCTTCTGTCAGTTTCAACTGAAAAAATTAAAAAAAAGTACTGAATATTGTCTTAAATAATATACAAAATTAGAAGAAACGCAAAGTATTATTTCAATAAAGTCTGCCAGAAAAAAAAAATCCTGTCTTTGGAATGACATTACAGATAGTAGCACAAAAGTAGAGACACACAAACGAGAAAGGGAGGGAGAGTGGATTTAATACACCAGAGTCAACTTCATCTGCAGATACCCAAAAGAATAAAATAATATTACCTCTATGGGGAAGAATAACGACAAAGCAATTTCTACTTCAATACTTGGCAACAATGGCAAAGTACCTCTTACTGTGGTACTCCCCCTCCTAACCGATTAGGCAATAGGTACCGAAGCATTGCAGTAATTCCATGCTGTTCTAAAAGCTACAGTCAGCCTTGAGTCCTCTTATGTCTCTAAGAGGTACAGAACAGAAATGTAACAACCAAATAGAAGTAAGAATCAAAACCAAACTACGGCAAGTGGTTGCTGATTAATACTAAAACCCTCAGTGTGGAGAAATCTCAAACTAGCATACCCACATATCAGAACCCAGTAAGTTGCTCGATCCTATTTATCACCAGCTATGTACCATCAGCTGCTCTACTCCAGAATTTTCCCCTCTTAGATGCATTTACTCACATTTTTCTTTAAGTCATTTGTTATACAGTCGACCTCCTCTTCTCCTGCTGTCTTTTCAGCTTTATATTTTTCAGTGAGATCCTTTATTTTCTGTACCTGCTTCCTCCATTTCAATGTTTTGTCTTGGTGCTCTTTCTGCGCCTGTTCCGCCTCTTTAAGCGCCCTGGACAAAAGATATTAAATTCAAAAGCAAAAGCTTCGAATATTAATTTTAAATGTATTTGTTGTCGGAACAATTCATGGATGTTATGTAGAAGGAAAACAATGATTATCTCCCACACCAGCCAAATGTGGCTTGTCTGTAAGGTGCAAGCTCCTTACAATAAGTCACTAGATAGAATCTTTACTGCCCTCCATTACACTCATCATACCAGATAAAATATTAACACTTATTAACAAAGTATTTTTCATAATATCTCTGCAACACAATAATTTTGTTCTTTTTACTCTAGTACTTAAATTTTTTTAAATATTTCATTTATGTTAAAATGAAATATTGGGTCAGCGCCGTTCCCCGAGAAACATGTTAAATTTATAGCTCAGTAAGCAAGAGCTTCAAATGTCAAAGGCTTCAAAATTATTTGTGCACTCATCATCATCATCAGCCAATAGACATCCACTGCTGTACAAAGGTCTCTTACAAAGATTCCCACATTGATCCGATAGGGATTCATATGGGCGGGTTTGGGCTATTTCCTACCACGCTGACCCAATCCCAATGCTGGTTGGTTGGTAGCAGAGCCTTTGTTGATTACTGGGTGCACCACAAGCAGGTGGGGTTGGCTTGGATCCCGTGAGTTGTTGTGCGGGGACCCCTGCTACTTTTACACACTGCTTGACAGCAATAATATACACTGTAGTGGCCATTTTGTGATCAAGACAGAACCTTTCTTCTATTTCAGAAAAGTAGACAACCTCACAATTAACAGCATCCTCTGTCATATGCTTTGCTTACAATTGCAACATTTTTTTTTCGCGTTCTCGCTCTGCCTGACTCTCCTGTCGCTTCTTCACAGCCTGAGCCTTTGCTGTCTTTACCTCCTCGTAATTTGCCTTAAAGTCACTTATTTCGGTGTGAAACATCCTCATTTTACCTTCTGCATGATCAAACTCAAAGTTGTCAAAATCTCTGAAATAATAGTACTCCCTATAATAATTCATATATTTTTTTATTCTCCAAAGCCAAAAGTCGAGCGGACGTCCTTCTAATAAGTGACAAGCCCAATCATAGCCACGTGCGTTTAGTCACAATGATGAACACTACACCACATTTGATCTTGTCTGAAGGCATGAGATGTTAAGTCAATCTCGTAACCCCAGTAATTTTACTAGCTACAACACCATTTAAACGGGAACACAGTTGTTATATTCAATGGAACAACGTAATTTTTATTAAATACATTCTGGTTGGTAGCCAAGTGCATGCAAATATCATGAATATATTCATACTATCAACTTCAGTCACTTTTTTCAAAAGAACTCATGTATCTCTGGCTAGACCTCCAGCAACAATAGCCAACTCCTAGTAAAAGACTAACTAGCTACAAACCACTAAATACTTACATCTGCCCCAATATCTTTCCTCAATATATAATCGTATATAAATATCCCACTGCAAGGACTAGAGGCATTCCCAACCAAAGAGAGAATCAAGAGCAGTACATATTCATCATCATCATCAGCCAATAGACATCCACTGCTGGGCATAGGCCTCCTCCAACGATTTTTACATACAGTCAGCTTGACCTTCAGTACTGCAGGACACTAGGGGCTGTCATATATACGGGTTCATTTAAGCCATTTCACAACACACTGGCTCAATGTGGGTTGGCGGGAACTAGGGCCTATACTCTTTATGTTGTTTACCTAAACCAAAACATAAATTCATTATGGACCAAAGTCAAGTATTTTGGACAATAAAGTTTGTAACGTATCTCAATGGTCATGTGGCTGTTTGCCTACTAATACAAAAGTGCCAACTTCAATGCCGAAGCAGATAATGTAAAGTTAGGATTCAAACCCAATCAGCTAGATACAATCCTACCATAATGTACCAAGGGAGACTATCAAAGGAATTTGACTGGGTAGAAGCCCCACATAACCTTGTCTTTCCCCAGAAGCACTATATCATTTAAGCATGTGCAGCTGTATTAGCCTCAATCTGTTCCAGTTGATATGTGAACTAGACAATTATAGGAAAGTACTTGTTTGCATCTAGAGAGTTATTTCCAATCAACAAATATCATGTAAAATTAAAATCTAGTATTAGCTAATTGAAGACAAAAACAATCTTTTATCATCATCATTTCAACCGATGGACATCCACTGCTGGATATTGATCTTAAACAATCTTCAGCAACTTCATAATCTTAAAACTTACTTCAAATAATTAGAGAGCTTTTGTAACACATTTAACAAATTATTGGCAGTAGTCAGATTGGGTATAATGGCCAACAAATATTTCAAGTTATCCTCCTTCTCCATTAACAGTGATTTTAAAGAGTTTAATCTCTCTTCCGCTTCTTGAACAGCGCTAACGGCCAACACTACTTTGGCATTTATATCATCTGCATCATAAACCCTTAGTGCTCTTTTCTTCTTCACTTCATCAATTAGACCATCAAGAAATGCTCTTTTCTTCTCCAACATTAATTCTATTTGCTTGTTTTCTTTCACGATCAAATCTAACTTTTGTCGTTCTTCATCGTGAGCTTCTTTCTCCTGTTTTAATTCTTCTTCCTGTTGCTTTTGTCCATACTCTATCTGTAAGTAGAGAAAATGGGTGAGATCAATTACTACAAACTATAACACAATCTTCCACAGTGTACTCAGTTCACTCTGGTAAAGGCTTTACTACTCTATATTGACAATACTAAAACCAGCGACCCTAAAGAAACTAGTTGTCTTACATAACAGAATTATAATATTTGTTACATGAATCCTATCCTTTATACACAACAATACTAAAGAGCTTAGTTTTCGGATCTTATTACAGAAATAATAAGAGGTTTTCCAAAGGAAATTTTAAAAAAGATCTTTGGTTTATATAATTAAAGTTTTCTTCAACCAATATTGTCTTTTGACATTTGTCTTCACTAATAATACAAACAACTATATTACCTTTTCCAGTCTTTCAGCGCGTTTCCCTTTTTCTACTGCTTGTTCATTGAGGAGCTCAACTAACTTATTCTTTCTATCCTCCAAGATTTTTACCTAAAACAAAAAATATACAGTCAGGAAATGTAAAAGTTTAGACTCCAAGTAAAGAATTAAATTAACTGAGTAATAACTGCAAATTTTTTAGATTTTTTAAAAGTCGTCTCATATACTGAGTACACTAAGCTGTTAAATATGGTAATCTTTGGTTTGTCTCTCCTTGTGTCCCTTCCCCCGAGATGGGGCTGAGCGATGCTGCAGGCGCTAGCGAGGCCACAGAGGTGTGTAAAAGCGTACCTATGGTCGTGCCAGCGCAAGAAGGGAACATCGAGGAGATTTTAGTTGGTGTAAGTCCAACATAACCTGTCTTTGCCCCCGCAAGTACAGATATGCGAAGGCATTTCCCTCACTTAAAAGAAAAAAATTTACATGTAGACATACCCTATATATAACCCTTCCCTCCCCAAATCTTATTAATGAAATTGTTTATAATCACTTTTAAGTCATTTGCGTGTACATTGCAATGCACTCATGTGTGTTGTTACGCTTGCCTATTACTTGGGTGATACGCGGTGGAAGTTAGAAGTAAAGTTCCATTTATGGCATGGGTAGCCGAACAGTACTTAGAGGCTGAGATTTATAAGCAAGAAGTGAGAAAGGCCCAGACCACCATCATAATAACGTTCTGCGGTAAACAGAATAGAGACTTCTACTTCTCAACTCGCCTGTTGCTCTCTTATTTTTTTATATTCTCAGAACCCTATTTTTCAAAAAAGTCCCATGATGAAGCGATATTGCAGGGCTGCCTGCCGAATTACAGAATGCACAGTTAGCCGTTAAGCCCCACAGATGCGCGGAGCTTCTGCTGGCATATGCATACTACAAAGGAACTTTCATTGACAGCTGCATTATGATGAAGATGTTGTGACACTCGCTGAAT
The DNA here is from genome assembly GCA_029034505.1 of Ornithoptera priamus. Lineage (NCBI taxonomy): Eukaryota > Metazoa > Arthropoda > Insecta > Lepidoptera > Papilionidae > Ornithoptera > Ornithoptera priamus. The sequence continues at coordinate 435,010 of JARDWD010000392.1, forward strand.
CCAATTTTTTTGGAATGAGGTGTGTGTGTATCAAAAAGCATTAATAATTCTTCATATGGTACCACCTCCTGCAGCATGTTGGGAGTAGATAAATCTGCAAAAAGCTTGTATGAATCCTTACTGAATGTGTGCATTAATATTGCTCCTCATTATCCTCCTGTTGCATTGGTCATTACTGTGATGTTGTTTGCAATAAACCATTGCATAATCCTGCTTTTATGTCTTCCAAGTAAGAATATTGTAGACAAAACTCCATAATATGCCTAAACTAGTGAAAACATTTTATTCTAAATTAAAAGTCCTTGAACCAATGATATGTATGCAGGTTGGGAGCAGTTGAAACATGTGTATCCATTAACACAATGACATTTTTCTGAGATAATGGTGGATGCAGCTAGCACTGATTTTATAAATACCTGCTTACTCAATATATATGTCAACATACCCCATACAAAACAATAATCTTAAAATCAAAAATGTTTACCTGATTGCTCCTTAAGAGCAGTTCATCTTCTAAAGGCTTTATTTCTTTGAAACGTTGCTCATAGAACAGACACAGATTATAATTGTACAGTAAAATAGATTGGGATGTTGTTGGCGTTGGCTGAAGAAATACTAAAATACTAATTTTAACCATGTGGGAGAGGAATGATAGAAGATGGTTGACAATACGTGTTACATTAATAATTGTTAAAAGATCCCAATAGTATACCAAATGTTCATTATGGTTCTCTTCTTGTGGGGGCTGTAACAATAGCATTTATTATTTAACCAATTGAATGCTTACCAGTAAAATAATCAATTATAGCATGTACATGATGAGTTTTTTTTTTGCACCAATCCAATTTTTATAACCTAGAGCTTTAAGTAACAGTAAAAATTGCAAGAGAATAACAATAGTTCAAGAAATCAAGGATATGTGCATTACAGCAACTCACACTTGGCCAGAGAGTTTGATATAAATAAGGGTAAGGCTGAGTAGCACAAAAATATATTGCAAGGTACCTGTTGCAAAATAAGAGGCAAGAAAACCCTCCAAAGTGGTACCCACACTTACAGTTACTGTAAACATGAATCACAATATGTAGTTTAAAATTTTAAATAATATCAATAATCATAAGGTTCTTACCTGTGTAACAACATCTCTGTCTATGTCGAGCCTATCAAATACAGAAAACAATGCTCCTACAACTTTATGTGCTATCTTTAAGTCGCCTGGTGTCAGTGGATAGTTTGGAAAACTTCCGTTCCAATCGTTAATAAACTTTTCTTGCGTAATTAAATTTTTGGCTAAAATACAATAAATTATTATACATAATTCTATATATATGACGTTTTGCATAAAGCTTCTTTAATGTTTCTACATCAGAAGCATTCTTTTTTGTTAATAATACTACATAAAAGTAAACAACTACATTAGTAAATAAAAAAGTAAGCAAAAAGAACGGTATTAATACGATTCAAAACACGAACTTACAATTCTGCATAATTATTGATGCTAATGTAATTCCTTCTTATAACATATAATTATTATTAAAATAGATTATGATTACACTGTTGATGGATTCAAAAACATAGTTAACTATCACCAAAAAACAGCTTAAACTTTTTGAAATAATTCCGTTATTAACTTCAAGAGTTCGTTTAATTTAGTAAATTTAAACGATTGTCTGACACATTCAAAACTAAGTATTGACAGAACAAACGTTAAAATCTACAAACAATAGTTTTAAAAATTTTATGAGTAAATTATTTTACATGTATAAAAATATATTCTAAATAAAAATAATTACTAACAAAGTAATAAAAGAAATTCAAAATAAAATTTAGTAACTTTACGTTTTAATTCTTTTTTGAAATTTGAGTTTTTTAGACATTAATATCAAAGTTTATTTAATGTTCAATGCTCATTAATGTTAGTAGTTAAACCATCTTTATATAAGCAATAGTAAATGTAAAGACATAATGAGTCATCATAATATGAAGATTAGGTAAAACGGAATAAACAAGTTGACGTTGACATGTTATAAAAATGTCAAAGTAACATTAGACGTCATCTGGTGCGTTTGGGTCGTGATTGGTTTCAGCCTTAAGTTTATTTTATTTATATTAAAATTAAGTTGGTAATGTAACAGCAGTATCGTTTACAAAAATGAGAATCACAAACGTAAGACGCGGAAGAATTTTTCGCATAGCAGGGATTTGCACTCTATTACTGGTTTTGATTTATGCTCTACATAGTTGGTCTAGTGCAAACGTCGGCGTTGATACAAATGAAATGATCCACGCAGAGGGACAAAAAAGCTATTACAAGTTCCATAGAAACGTGTACCCAGCTTTAAACACCGGTAAGTATTAAAAAATACAGTACTGTGAAATATGTTAATTTACAGTTACGTGTCCCAATATCAATGTTAAAATTGCCGATGTATTATTAAATCATAACCTTGCAGTTATTCAAACTGTATTATAATTAGAATATATGAAATATTTTAATATATAACCAAAAATACATAATGTTTTACATATTCTTATTAAAACTTTTTTTTATCTATTAAGCAACAGAAGGTGCGGCTTTGACCTGAGGGCAAGTGATATGCCTACCTATAACAGCGTGGTTTTTGTCAGGAGGATATATATCGAGCTCATCTCCTGAGACAAAATGTTGGCTCTCACTACCCTAGGATGATTACTAATAATTGCATTAGCTACAATGCCCTTCAAACTGGAACACAATAATGTTTACACTCTACTGTTTGTCAAACCAAAATACTTTCTAGAGGGGTACCACCCAAGCACCTGTGCTGGCTGAAGGTCTCTGACAACAGAGACCTACAAACAGTAAGTTTTATACATCAATTATCATGTTACAGAGTTAGGAAACTTCGAGCCTAAAGTAAGAAGGTCGGTATCTGGCCCAGGTGAAGAAGGGAAGCCATATCACATGTCACAAGATCGTGCCAATGATATCACTGAATCTGAAAGTGAATATGGAATGAATATTGCTGCATCTGATGACATAGCTATGAACAGGTATGTAAAGAATTTTACTAAAATTTTTACCAAAGTTTCACTTATTATATTTTTAACTTCAAAACTGCTCCAATATTTATTTATAATCCCAAAACCCTATTTTTGTAAAAGTATTTAATGTGTATAAATTATGTTTAGAATTTAATAGTATACTGTTTCATTGAGATGGGTTGTAACTTTAGATTTGGCTTTCTGTGAATGGAACAATCCTTATTTATAAACAGCTAACAGCTACAATATATTCAAAATACTTACATCATGAATATTAAAAAAAATTAGAAATCTAAAAGTATGAAATACAAATTACATTTTTATTTTCTCTATTTGTAACTTATTATAAAAATTGTCTCTGAAAAATAAATATTTTTAACAGTGAATTGCTCTTTATCAGCTCTCAAAAACATATCTGAAGTTGATCAATTTGCAAAAATACAATATTAGCTAAATTATGAGTCTACTCCAAATTAAAAAATACACATGACTAATTTAATACAATTGCAATGGTTACTTTTAAATAGCTTGTGATATAATATTGTAATAAGCACAAGTATAACACAAAACAAGCAAATGGTGGGTTCTGTTTGTAATAAATACCAGACTGCAACTACTTTTTCATGTCCCACAGCAAATTGCACTCATCTGTCTTTCTAAACAAAATCAAATTTAAACCATATCCACTCCAACTGTTATATTGTTGACCGAGTTGCTAATTAAATTAATAATTATAACATGCTAATAATAATCAAAGTGTGGGTTTATAAAATAGTTCTAACAATTTAATAATAATTTATGAACATCTGTTTCAAATTGGTTTACTTTTTATTTTAAATATTTCATGTTTTAAACAATGAAGATTTCTGTCTTTTAGTCAACATCTATTTACAGTATTAGTTATTTATTTAACTATAAACCTATCATAATAAGAAACTGATTAAATCAATCGGGCTTTACTGTTATTCTCATTTTTGTTATCCAACCTCAATTTGCCGTCATATGAATTACAGCCAAAATCCGCCAATGTGGTTTTTGGGGCAGATTGACAAATTAATGGTTGTAAATTACTATGTCACATTAACCATCTTGTGTTAGATACTGCAGTATCTCTTCAGATACGTCTACAAATCATGTGTGTTGCCAGTGTCGACATACGAATTTTAGATGTGGCCCCTTACTATTGGCCTTATTAAAAGGCTCAAAGGGCAATGAATAGGGCTACGCTCGGAGTTTCTCTGCGAGATCTAATCAGAAATGTGGAGATCCGCAGAAGAACTAAGGTCAACGACACGGCCGAAAAGATTCCTAGACTTAAGTAGCAGTGGGCAGGGCACATTGCACGAAGGACGGACGGCTGATGGGGCAGTAAGGTCCTCGAGTGGCGCCCGCATACCGGTAGACCTATTGTTGGGAGGTGTCCCACAAGGTGGACCGATGGTCTGGGGAGAATCGCGCGAATCCACTGTATGCGTACAACGCGTGACCGATCGATGTGGAGATCTTTGGGGAGGCATATATCAACCATCACTATGTGGCTCTAGGAATCGAACTAGGGTGCCCATGTTACAAGCCAAATGGATTACCCTCTGGGCTTTAAAGCAATGTGTTTAGAAGGCGGAATGATTTAAAATGAATGCCTGACACACAAAACTCGAAAATAAAATATCGCCTTATAGGTTCACATTTCAATTATATTTTTGCTTCTGTTCGTATTTTATTGCATTCTAAGCAATAACTAGAGTCGACTATAAAAAATAAACAAGAGCCGAGTTTATAAACATATTATGACGGAATGGAGAACACAATGACACCGGCGCTTCACTTTGATCGCTATTAATATTTTTTAATCAACTTATCATTCGTGTGATTGTGTTTTCGTGTACTAACTAATGGGCCGATTGAATTTTCAACGTTATAACTTCGCGATAAGATGTCGAAGTACAGTACGATACGAAATGAAAGAGTCTTGGACGTGAAATCGTAAAGGAATAAAAAAATAGGAGGATTTTTCTAACTGAATAATCGAGAAAGATTATTAATGATAGCCGCCTGATAATATACACTGCATCACATTTTGTCAGTCGTCTATGAGACATATGACCTGAAGCTTCGTATTCCAATAATTTCAGCACCAACGTCGCCATTAAATCTGAACACAGTATTGTTTGCATACTACTTCGAAGACTGAAGTAAATGCCATGGTGATACCTACCTTTTTTTTCATGGGAAAATCCTGAATGGACACTTTCCCGTAGCGGGGCAACGAAAAAGTTATGGCACACACTTACTGGCTAAAAGGTCCACGGTTCCGTCGCTGCGTCTTTGGCTGAAACTGCGAGGACATTGTTGCACACTACTGCAGTTCCGGTAATGTCGGCCTACTTGAAACCCAAAATAATATAGGGTTTCTTATGGCAACCCAAGAAACAGTGGTCCTGCGCGGAAAAAACATACGACTTCTTGAGGCTTAGATCACTGGGTAGCGGAGTTCCCCGTATCCGTCACTTAAGCCTTTATACCTGTCCTTACGGGGGCAAAGTCAGGTTATGTCGGACTTGCACCGACCAAAACCTCCACGATGTTCCAACTCGTCGCCTGATGGCGGGGTTACCGGAACGCTATCGCACTAATCGCGACCGCGCCGGCGTTGGCCGCTTGCGCAGCCCCACCTCGGAAGGGAGGGTTGAACCCTCCCTTTCCACCTCCGTGAGGGCACGCCAGAATATGCCGCGCACCCCCTCCTCGGACTCCTGCTGTCGCGCGGGCAACGGGTTCCCCTGAAACCCGTCGCCCAGAGGCCATTGAAGCCAAGAGAGAACTCTTCCGGCTCCCTGCGGCGGATCCGATGCTGGGCCTACCGCTACCCGGTGTTAGTCGCAGAGGTACTCCCTGTGCGACTCCACCTGGGTTGCAGAGGGCAGTATAAAGCCGCCCCTGCAGTCTGACCGCAAAGCGCAGCATAAAGCCGCCCCTGCAGCCCCCGGCCGCTCCGGTGAGCTCCAGTTATCCAACCGGTGCTCTAACATGGAGCGGCCGTCTCAGCCGGGTAGGTTCTTCTACGCTTCACCGTGGGCGACCCCGCCACGGTTACTGAGCCCTCGCCACGACAAGGCGGGAACCTGTTGGGGAGTTATTAGGGGGGGTCGGAGGAGGGCATGATCCCTTCTCCTCCGACGTCTGCTCACTCGCTACGAACGGCTAGGTCAGAGACACTTTCTCTCACCCTCTCCGCAGCCTCCTTCTGCGACATTACTATTTCGCAAAAGGCAACACAAGTGTTCCATGACCTTTCGGTTTACACCATTGCCTTAACAAAGGCGGGAAGAGAAAAGTCGTTACTCACAATAGTGACGAGGTCTCGACGCAACACTGTCCAACTCGGACATACTTCTAAAGTATGCAGCGCCGATTCCTCCCCGCGGTGACGTCTACCTAGACGAACTCACGCAACAAAAGAATAAAGTTCTAAGTTAACTTAAAACTATGTATTTTTTGATTAAATGTTTATTTATTATTAACGCAACTTATTTATAGCAGCTATGTTGGGTAAAGGCCGTCGAAGCGATTACCAACGCAGAGCCTTTCTCTGACCTCAACCACTAGTATTAGTGATGTAAACATCCTTGAACTAAAGATTGGAGAATCGATTCCCAATATATCGGATATTGGGAATCGATTCTCAAAATTTAATCTTAACACCAAACTTTGCATGGTAGGACTTTCTTACCGTCTAGGTAGATTAGTTATATCGCATCTCGTATTTCCTGCCGTCAAATAGTACTGTGAAAACAATACTGTGTTCCGGTTTGAAGGGCGCTGTATCTAATGAAATTACTAAGATAACGAGACTTAACATCTTATGCCTCAAGGCGATGTGCACAAAAAGGTGCGATGTATATTTTCCTAATTAGCGCCGTGTTATAGGCAGGCTTATACACTTACTATCGAGTGAACGCCTCGCTTGTCCCGTCGCTTCAAAGAATAAAAAAAATTTCCATATCTTCTCATTATAACTACATTTCGTATATTGTACAGTAAATAATAACTGTAAACTTTCTAATGACATCTTATTTGGAATTTCCAGTTACTTGGTCAATGTATTAATTTAATAACTTAAGCAGCATTTTATACATATGTTCAAAGTTTCACTTTAATTCGCCAAGTATACTGGTGGTGGGTCTTTGTTGCCGGAGATCATCTTAGTAAGCAGCGCCCGTTTCTGCTCCCAAACAGTAGCGTCCAAACATTACTGTGTTCCAGTTTGAAGGGCGCTGAGACTCAATATCTTATGTATCAGGCGACAAGCACAATGTGGTGTAGTGGTCATCCTAATTAGCGCCGCATTGTTATGGGCGGGCGTATCACTATCATCAGGTGAACATCCCACTAATCTCGTCGCTTAAACAAAGGATGAAGATCATAACAATTAGCTGTTCTGCTTTATTAGATCTATACCTGACACCCGGCTCGACGAATGCAAGTACTGGCATTATCCCAAGGACCTTCCTAGCACTTCGGTTATCATCGTGTTCCATAACGAAGGCTTCTCCGTGCTGATGAGGACGGTGCACTCGGTGATCGATCGATCGCCGCCGCATGTACTTCATGAAGTGGTTTTAGTAAGTATCTTTTTCTTATTCTACGAAGCAACGAGACGCGTGGGACGTTCACTTGATTGTAAGTGATACGCCCGCCCATAACGTGGCGCTAATGAGGATGTTATACTCAGCACCACGTTGCTCTCGTCGCCTTCAGACAAGATTTTAAGTCTCGTTAACCCAGTAATTTTACTAGCTACAGCGCCCTTCAAACCATAACACAATAAAGTTTGACACCAGCGAATCTGTTATAACATTTTTTTTTGAACTGAAGAAACTTCGGAATGCTGATAGTGTAGGACTGATGGGTGTGGAGTATTTTGGACAGGCTTATGTCCAGCTCTGGACGTCTCTTAGGTGATGGTGATGCAAAAAATATTTATATTCTTTCAAATGCATCGATAGCGCATTTTAAATTACCTAAAGCGCCATCTAGTCTACTTTCTGATTTTTTTAACAATTTTCTTGAAATTTTTCTTTATAAAATTTATTTAAGTAATTTGAAATTTAACTGAAAATATATTTTTAATTACATGTTTTTTATAATTTTTTAAGTATAAAGAAATAAATGAGTGGACAATTCAAATTTATCAATTTGTAGCAATCTTTATGTTTTTCATTGTAGGTCGATGATTATTCCGACAAAGACAACTTGAAAGAGAATCTGGACAACTACATTAAACGTTGGAACGGCAAAGTGCGGTTAATTAGAAACTCGCAGAGAGAAGGCCTCATCCGCACTAGGTCGCGCGGGGCTCAGGAGGCTACTGGTGACGTCATCGTGTTCCTCGACGCGCACTGCGAAGTCAACGTCAACTGGCTACCACCGTTACTGGCGCCCATTTACAGGGACTACAGAATCATGACCGTGCCCGTTATAGACGGCATCGATCACAGGACCTTCGAATACCGGCCAGTGTACCAACACGGCACGAACTACAGGGGCATATTCGAATGGGGCATGCTTTACAAGGAGAATGAAGTCCCTGATAGAGAAGCCAGTCTCCACAAACATAAATCTGAGCCGTACAAAAGTCCGACGCACGCCGGAGGTCTGTTCGCGATCAACAGAAGGTATTTCCTCGAAATAGGGGCGTACGACCCCGGTCTGCTGGTATGGGGCGGTGAGAACTTCGAGTTGAGTTTCAAAATATGGCAGTGTGGTGGTAGTATCGAGTGGGTCCCGTGTTCCCGGGTTGGACACGTGTACAGAGCATTTATGCCTTATTCATTCGGCAGCCTCGCTAAGAACCGTAAAGGCTCTCTTATAACAATCAACTACAAACGAGTCATAGAGACATGGTTCGATGAAGAACACAAGGAGTACTTCTATACAAGAGAACCGATGGCCAGGTTCTTGGATATGGGTGACATAAGTGATCAGATAGCCCTGAAGGAGAGGCTACAATGCAAGAGCTTCGGCTGGTTCATGGAGAATGTTGCATATGACGTATACGATAAGTTTCCCAAGCTGCCAAAGAACGTTCACTGGGGCATGGTGAAGAACAAGGCATCTGGGGTTTGTTTAGACACTATGGGTAAAGCAGCACCAGCATACATTGGTGAGTGTGCAAACAATTCAAAACTGTCTCTTGACTGACCTATCGCTTACCATCAAGTAAATGACTCGCTAGTCTCCATTCTTCGTTGAATAAAAACCATCGTGGGTTAACTACTGTGTCAATTTTTTAGGCGCGGCTTGTATTACTCTATGCGTTTATAATCCGCTGTTAGATGTCCACTGCTGGACAACCCACGAAAAATATTTTAAAATTATTGTGTCTATGCTATCCATATGCAGCATAAAGTTGTAATATTTAATTTGAGTTAATTGTTTACATTTTATTTGTTATTACCAGGTACAACAACTTGCCATGGTGCTGGCAACAATCAGCTGTTCCGACTGAACGAGGCTGGCCAGCTGGGCGTTGGTGAGCGGTGCGTTGAGGCAGATAGCGACAGCCTTAAACAAGCTATCTGCAGACTCGGCACCGTTGACGGACCGTGGAGGTGACTGATTCATTTATTGATGATGTTAGGTGTCATTACTCTTTTTCGACCTTCATGGCTTTAGCAAAATTGTGCTTCCATAACGTTATCCATCTACCTTCATTGGAAATAATAGACTACTAAAAATAATAAATAAAAAGGTTCATGCATACACTTGCAAACAAGTGCTTGCACACCACCTCCAAACTTGGAGAAAAGTAAATAACATATATATATAAACGATTGACATGAACAAACTTATGATGCACTTTCGTGTATTGAAACAAACCTAACAGAATCTAAAATCTTTACGAAGTATTGATAGAAAAGTTTAATAACTTTGAAACAGTTTACACCTGGTTTTTATTTATTTATTTATTATCATAAAACATCCAACTTACATCTCTACCACAGCATCTTTTAACACACATCTGTAATGTATTATAAATGCTAATACAAACATCATAATGTACTAACTCTTATGTTTCAGTTACAATGAGGTTCACAACCAGCTCGTCCACCGTCTCCACAGCCATTGCCTGACGCTGCAGCCTCAATCACGGACGCTGGGCCTAGCGCCCTGCGATCCCAACAACACATTCCAACAGTGGACTATAACACACAAGAAGCCCAACTGGTGAGAGTGACTTACTGTGTTAAAGACAAACTGGTTAAATATCTCCAGTATCAAGAGTGATATATCCTATTGCTGTTTATATGAATGAGCTCATCTGAAAATTGCCTTATGTGTGTTGTGTTAACTTTTCTGTCAAATATTGGGATATTCATGAATAGTTTTCCATCATCATTTCAGTCTATTATCATCCACTTCCCGAATTGTTCATGAAAATTTGCTATAAAAAAAGTTTATTAAAAACTTGGACAAGTTTAGCACACCATGTCACAATTTAAAATTCACATTAAAATAACACTAAACACATCTAAAATAACTAAAGTAAACGATTAATATTTATAATCTTCAATTGTTTAAATAATACCATACACTTTTTTTTATTTCAATAAATTTGAATTAATGTTTATTCAGCAAGAGATTGTTTAGGTATGTACCATCACAACACCAATACCTGTCAATAAATGGTAGTGTACGTGCAATTAATACTATTCAAAGCTATTAGTTGAATGCACCGCAGTTTATAAATCGTCCTGACAACCATGACATTTTTATCACTTACCATTATATAAAAAAAATACGACTAAACCTTAAACAGAGAAATTATAGTCTGATTCAAAAGTTTTTTAATTTATACTTGAAACAAAAGCTTTTTAATGACATATTTTTTTTTATTGATCCTCAATAATTGTATATACATGTACACAAGGTCAGAAAATTGTATACATTTTTAATTTGTTTAATTTTTCACTATTGTTATAATATGAACACATTTTTAATGTATGCAAATGATGTTCATTAAAATATTTGTAATTAAAATATAGTTCACAAACTATACACTTCATATAAGTATGAAAGTTTTAATTAATGACAGGGATGGCATTTTGTTGTAGTATTATATTTCCAAACAAACATTAAAATAAAATTTTGTCGATTAAAATTGATAAAAACTGTTCTTATTTAGTATTAGTAATAATTGAACTACTATCACAAATTTGTTACTGCTTCTCACCTATTGCATTTTTTTAAACATTAGTTTGTAGTTAAAACATACACAATTTATTCATTTTAAATCATAAAAATCTCAAGTTTCATTTTTTTCCTGCTAAAATTAATTTAATTACAATTGGCGTTAATTTTTTTTACATACACAAAAGATTAATTACAAAAACTTACTACCTTTTTCTTGTAATTGTCACTATCTTCGCTACTTTAAATTAATAAAATGTCTACGTACTTAAACTTTATAAATACAATAAAGAGATGAAAACGATTATTACTTACATTTTGCTCGACTCATTTTAGTATTTGTTTTTTATGCCACATATTGTACCTATTAATAATTTACGGTATTATAAAACAACTAACTTTAAAATTATTCAACAAGGTCTTATATTTTTATTTATGGACATTTATATTTTAAATATTAATATGCGGAAATCACAAAATTAGTCTCTAAGCTATAAACTACATAATGACGTATTGATGGGATTATTTTAATTGTAACTGTTCAAACATACGAGCCTTTTTTACTTAATTTAATACTATTAAAAGTAGACAATCTTCGCTAAAAATAAATTGGCATAATATTAAATGAGTGTTTATCAAATGAAACAAATTATTAAAGATAGAAATAATGAATTTACAATACTGCCCTCCATCAGTAAAACATTATTTGTAAAATTATAGGTTATATAAAATATTTTTTTCTCATTCGACCTTGTCTTGAAAACAGACCCACATTCTAGGCCATGCAGCTTAATTTTAAGTATATGTAAAATATAACGTTTTTTTTTATATTTTTTGTTTAAACATGACATTGGCATCGGTTCGTAAATCCATCGATCGTGATGTATAAAGACTGAAGTCTTAAAATTTCGCAAAAATATGAAAAACATTAATCTCTTTGTAATAGTATGTTAGAATATCAACTTATAAGAAAAACTACATTTTTATATAATGTTTAATATGAAATCCTAATGTGTCAAAAGTTTGCTTCGAAGTTATAATATAAAAAAAATAATAATTTCTCGTTTCGTAATTAAAAATACCTAGCTGTAGATTTATACATTTTCTTACTTTGTAAATTTTCTGTGATGTCTTTTTATATATGTAATTCGATTTGTGATTGAAATAAATGAATATTTATTGTTAAATTTATTTTAATCTGTTTCATGTACTAAATGAATGCATGGTTTATTATGTTAAAGCATTTTAACAGTGCAGGCTCTTAGTTTATGTACTTTTAAGCGACGAGACCAGCAAAACATACAGCAGATGGTAAGACACATCACATTAAACAGGGCCTATAACGTAGACGTTTCTCTGGCCATTTTCCTTCAAACCGGAAAATGATATGCTTGCACAATAATTGTTAAAAACGTCGTCCGATAATATAGACGAAGATAATAATCTATTGTTCAACAATACTGAGTGAACCTTGCCCATAATTTTTTTAAAAATACTATCGAGATGAAAATTTTGGTATTCGACTAAAAACTAAATCATATCCGCTTTTATACACAAGATTGGAAGTGTAGTGATTTCAGTAATATCACTAACCACAACGGTAATTACTGGGGTAAAGAGACTCGTCTTATCTCGGGAGACGGGCGTTTATATGCTGCAGTGTACTGGGTGTTAGAAGACCGCTTCTGAAAACGAAGACAGACGATATTACTAACCTTTGATGATGGGACGGAAAAAAAATCATATTTTTAAAACGTTTTATTAGCATTATTTACGTTTCATCATGTTAGTATAGCTAAATGAAGTGATAATTTCCAAATTGAAACTAAATACATCCAGAGTTTCCGCTGCGGCCGAGCGTTCGTTGATCCGAGCATCAGCTGCTTTAGATTTTGTGTAACATTGCAAATTTTTTTTTTATGAAATTATCGTTTCATTTAGCTGTACTAATATGTTGGAGCGGAAATAATGCTAATAAAACGTTTTAAAAATGATTTTGTTTTAATCAGTATCAATTTTTTTTCCATCCTATCAACAAAGATGTCATTAGTACTATCGTAGACCTTCGTTTTCGGAAGCGGTCTCTTAACACCCAGTATATCTTCGTAACTAATGCCGCGTTGTCCTGAGCAGGCGTATCACTTACTATCAAGGGAATGATCTCGCTCATCTCGTCTTCTGAATTGAAAGAAAAACGTACATTAGACAGCTGTGTATGCACATTATTGTTACTGGCAAAAACAAGAGCTACAGCGAGTTAGCTAGATGGTCTGCGAAGTCTTGAACTGAAAGTCGAATAAGTATTCAAATACTTAGGTGACATATGTCACCAGCCGTTTCCACCCACTGCGCCGCTTTGATGTTGGTAAAGTGTTGAATAAATAATTATACAAAAGTTTTCATAATTTTTTATTTGTTTTATAAATATTGTAAATTTAATAAATGTGTCAACGAACATTCTGCCTTTCAATCTAAATTTGTCGTTAGATTGTCTTTTACACATTGGATTAATAAAAATTGACAAACAGAAGACATTGCGTAAACAATTACTTTTAATAATTTACCGCCATTATTTTGAACTCCACAATAGAAAGTTAAAAAAAACTTATCTCCCTACCACTCTACAGTAACAAATTATTTGTTTAATACTATAATATAAAAGTAAGTAATGCCATAGCGTTATTAATCCATTATTACACCATTATAATAAATTGGAGTTATTTAAAAAAAAGTTGGAAACTATTACCTTAAATGTTAATATAAATTGAGGGTTCCAAGTGTTGCCAGCAACAAAAAGCTTAAGAAAAATATATAAAAAAGGTATGTCATATTACGGATTTTTTTTTACTGTTGTAATTTTAATTAAATTTAGATAAAAATAATATTTACTTCAAATGGCTACGCAATGAGGAATACAATTTAAGCACCAGTTAGTAAAAGTTAATATTTATCAGTGGAGTTAATGTTATATATAATTTCATTTATAATTAGTCAGTAGTGTAACTATAAAATATTACTACAATGGAATTTGCAACCACCAATCTGTCCAATCAGTGATTCTCTCTGTCTCATCCAAAATGGACCAATTTGGTGAAGGTATGTCTGGTGCTAGCCAGTTAAAATCGTCCAAACTATCCCAATTATTAATATTCCTATCTAAAGTAGACATATTGAAATGCTTTTCTAAATCATTATAATGCAAGTTATATGGTGCAGTTTTTATTTCCGAACAGTCTTCTACTATACCTTTACTTGTCACATGGAGGTAAATGTCGCATTTGTTCGACGTATGCATACGAAGTTGTTGGCATGCGGCAACAATTTTACAGTTTGTACATTTATCTACAAATACAGATGAAGTAACCGGACCGGAAAGCACAACACAGTTGTCCAAATTTGTTAGATGCAAAGTGCCCATGACACCTTTAAGGCCAATAGTACAATTTTTCAAATTTCTCAATGCTACATCCCGTTGAAACAGTTCCTCATTTTCTAACAAAAGCACTTTCCCAACTTTTGAGTCGAAGCCAAAGAGCTTCTCATCCCATTTGTTACTGTCCATCTTACCAACACCGTCCTGCTCATCTAATGAATTTTGTTTCTGACTATCCGACTTGGGCAGCTTCTTTTTCGTAAAACCAAATTTTTTACGAGGAACATATCTATCTTCTAATTCATAACACTTTGTTTGTAAATTTTGAACAATACCAAGATATTTGCGCATGTTGAACTCCTTCAGGAAGAATGATGATGTGACCACATATTTTTGTAGTTCATTAACTTCTCTTTTGATATTATCGAAGTGGGAAGGTAATATAGAAAGTTCTAAGGTAGGCACTTGTAGCAGCAACTGTTCTATATACTCAGATTTAATTTTGAATGAGCCAGAAAAAAAATCTTCATTTTCATTGGAAGCATCTACTTCTTCTCTGGCTTTGTGTGCTTTTTGAAGTTTTTCTAAACGTTGTGCGTCCCTCCGGCTGAGTCTTTCTAATACAGAATGTCTGTCACTCATTTTTTTAAAAGTTCTTCTATTTTTTTATTAAGTTCAGAATCTTGATTGGAAGCTTCTTTAATTATGGCTACTGAATCACGAGTGAGTTTTCTAGTGTCGGTGTGTTTGGAGCCTTGGTCAAACTAAAAAAATTAAATATTATTCAAGTACAAAATTACTTTGTTTAAAATTACTGCTAAATTTGTTACGTAAATAATTAATATAAAAGACATTCCTGATGATTAGAATATACAAATGTTAATTTATTCTGTATTCTTAATCAAATGGCACAGTAGCCAGTCTGATTACTGCACTCCTAATGTAGTCTGCACTCCTAATCTAGTGTAAAGTGGTAACTGGCAACTTATTGTTATAAGGAGCAATATCATTTACCATTAGATGAACATCCTGTGTATGTTCTCTAGTATTGTGTAAAACAATGTAAATTAATATGATGAAACTGATATACTGCAACTAAGCTACTAAATATGAATAATAATTAAAAATTTATAACAATTATGTAGTATTGTGATCAAACTTGATGAATTTCTCAAAAATAATAACTATCTAAATGCACAAATTTACAAATATCAGACACTGATTATATTATTTCAATTTATTTGAAATAAATATTAATTAAATATGTAATAACTATTGATGGATGAAAATATATGAATAATGTTCTATGAAAGTTATGCATTCAAAGTTGCAACATGAAGAAACTAAAATTTGTTACAAAATATTAACTACAAGAAGTCTTAAATGTTTACAACTTATTAGTGTTAGTCATAGCCTTTTATAACAGGTTGTAGGTTAATTTACAACAATCAAAACATTCTTCATTATCATGATAGCAAAAAATGGGAAATAGTTTTCTTTAATACAATGTTATTTTATGCTCAACATGTAACACAATAGAAATCTTAAATAATCCCAAAACAAATCAGTGACCAAAAAAACCATCACAATGATACATTGAAGAATAATGACCTTCTTGAGCAGTTCATCATCAGGTTTGACCACCTTGAACAGTCCGTAACCGATGAATCCAAATGTGAATATCCAAAAACCGGCCCTAACAGCAACACTCATCTCACCGGGAATTTATATCTTGCCTTCGTTGGCCCAAACTTTATAATCTAATTCGCGAGTCTTATGTCCACCAAGATACTCGCCAAGACTGTAGTATCCTTCCAATACAAGGTTGTAATTTTGGTGCATGTACAAACGGAAATCTACAACAAAGCAAAACATATTTTTGAATAAAAAAAAAACTTCTTTTTATATTTAAGGGTACACATTCAAATTTTTGGAAAAGGTACGTAAACAAAAATTTTATGGAAACAAAATGAAAGAGAATAATTTTCGGATCGATTTTGGAAAAAACATGAACAATTATATGAGATCAAAAATGACTATTGTTATAATGGTCTAAAAATAAGTAGCATACTCCTAAAATACAAAAACCTTTATTATCTCCTCTTTCAATTTATTATTCACTTAAAAGTACATTTTATTTCAGGAAATAAACTTGATCATAAACAAATTTAATAATTTGTTCTGATCTTTTCCCCGTAGTGATTTTTTTTTCTATCAAATGAAAACGTATTAAACTTGCCTCTATCGGTGTTCAATTTAAAATATAACCCGTAAGATACAGCAATTCCAACTGCTTCTACAACAAATATGGTTCCGAGTGTATAACCAATAAATCGTTTGTATGCCGGTTTCGGCTTTTTTTCAAGCATTATACGTTTGTGTGAAACAAAATTACCTCAGAGACAAACTGTTTAAAATAATCGACCGAAAAATGTATGAAATTTGGAACAAGATGTCGCATGAGATGACGTAAGATAAATACAACCACAGATTCAAAACCTATAATACTTTTTTTAACCTTTAGCAAAAAGGTTAAATTTGATTTATATTAATGTTTTAAATCCAAAACAATTATTAAATTTGGACAAAAACATAAACAACATTAATCTTTAAGAATTAACTTTAATTAAAAAAAATTAGAAAGTAATAATGTCTAAGGCAGTATTTCTTTTTAAAGATAGAGAAAATAAAGAACCCATTTAAGTTCCTATTTCAAAATAATTTATAAGCATAATTTAGCAAAAAGATAATTAAGGTTTGTAGGTGTATTATTTATATGCCATAAAATAAAAATACACCAAGTAGTTTTGGAAATAATTTTTAATAAAATCACAGGTACAAAAAGTCACAACTTTAAATTGTTTGATGGCAGCAGTTTCTTTTGTTCATTTATTACTGTTCTGAAAATTTTTAACAAATATTTATTTGTGTTAAATCATTGAATATAGTTAAAATAAAAAAAATGCATTAATAAAAACCTTTATAAAAGTGAATCAAAGACATTTTTTATAAAATAGTCAATCATTTTACTATTTATTTTTTTTAAATGTGAAGATATAATCCGTTACCTTCGACGTTCTCTTCATCACAACTGTCGGTGCAAGCTCTGAGCTCGTTAACCGAATATTTTTCTATACACTCCTTAGGTATACGTTTGCTTAATGGTCCCTGAAAAATTTAATAACTACTACTAATTTATATATGAATTGTTACAAATGTAAGATTAACTAATAAAATGCTTATTACGTTTTTTCATTGATACTGATAAACATTGATAACATTAAATTCTTTTTTCAGCGCATTTAATATTTTTCTGGTCTTCGTAGAAATGGAAGTTATTACTCAGTTGATACTATATGAATATTATAAGATAAAAATTTACATATTAGATTAATATTTTCTTAAATGATGATCCTAATTTTAACTTTCTTATGATAATGAAAATGTAAAAATATAAAAAATATTGTATAATTTTAATTATTAAAATAATATCTTCTCATTTTGATTAAATATTCATTCCTTACGTATAAGTCCACCGGATGATTATTCACTAGATGATGGCGGAATCTGATTTGGTATCCCTCGATCTGATTGTCTATGCATTCTCCCTCACAAGACAGCCAATTATCCCATGCTGACATTGGACAGTTTGGATCCGACTCTTCAGAAGTCACATCTATATTAACTCTAGAACAAGCATTATTAAAACTCGGTGCACATATTGATATGAAAATACTTAATATTAGATAATAAAGATTTCATTACATATAGAAATGACCATTAATAAAATATTTATCTTATTAAGTGTTTAATTTTAGCGATATTATTAGTGGTATTTTAATTTTTCTTTTTACACTACAAAACGATAAGACAAGCGAGACTTGACGTGATAGTAAGTGACCCGATCGCCCATAACAACGTGCCGCTAGTAAAGATGTTATATACAACATTATATTGCGCACGTCGCCTTAGGACATAACATGACGAGGCTCGGTACCCGGGGGTACGAGCTGGGACAGGTACGGCGCTGCAGATAGTGAAATTACTGGTAATTTCACTATCTACAGCGCCGTTCAAACAGGAACACAGTGCTGTTTGCCCACAAAAATAGGTGCTGTAGTGGTATTATTTTAGAGAATTTATTTTTATAGAGTGTGAGACTGTATAGAAAAAAATTACTTACTCTGCTTGAGCGGTAGTTGAAGAAGTTGTCGGCTCCTCTTCAGTGTTCTCGTCTGTAATCATGTAAATTGAATGTGCGCATTGTACTTGGCTATTTATATGAATAAAGATACAAAAGTTTTGTTAGTCATGAGATCTATCATATTTATTAAAAGGAATAAAGGACTTATTTTATTTTTTAACAAAACGCTATTGTCATCAATTGCGAAATTTTGATTCTGTCGTGTTCGTACCGACAATAAAAGAATATTTCTGATTAGAAATAAACCATTTATTGATCCTATTTTAAATATAGTTATTTATCAATATCACTATTAAAATTTAGTTTATATTAATGATATTATTTACATGCTTATTAGCAAACTCATAAAAAAGCCCTCAGTTGTTTGATTAATGTATATTAAATATTTTGTATTCTAAATAAATTAAAACTATTTTTATTATGTATTCCTCTTCACTTGTCTAGCTTTTCTGAAGCTACTTATGCAATCAGAAAACTATTATTCACATACCCTCGCTTTCAGTGACCTCTACGGTCACTTCGGGAAGGGACGTGCGTCGATAGGTTCGTATGAGATCGAACTGCAATCTTGCAAACGGACGGATCTCCTCCTTTGGTACAGTGGGATTAATCACCGCTGTCGAAATCGGCTGTGGCGGCATTGTTTCATCGTTTGACGACTGAAAACATTACCGTTGGTTATTGGCAACAACGGTTTTTTGAAACGTTTAATTATATAGGAACTAATAATATTTGTGATAAAACATTTTTTTTTCTACTATTAATAATCAACTATATACAATCTCGTAAAAGTAATAAAAATATTAATAGGCATCAAGTGTGTCTCTTTAAATAATTAAAAAAAATATCTATCTTACGTCAAATTTCTTCCCGCTATCCGTGCCAGCATCCATTGGATACAAGTTGAGGGTTAGGTTGTTTGCCCAGTTACCAGTTCTTACATCACACAGCTCCATGTTCGAGACGCCAAGGAACCAGTCGGGTGAGGGTATGAGCGCGGTCACCAGCGACACCAGGTGATGCTCACGGGAGACGCGGAACATGGACGTCGTTTGCATGTTGGTTTTCGATGGGGCTACCGCCTTTATTATTGTGCGGACATTGCGACCGAGCTTTTTGTGAAATAAGAGGGGTGACATCGTAAAAGAAAAATAATACTTTTAATCTATTTTAAATAGTTCTTTATTACTATCTAATACTAGATAGAAACTATTCGAGTTTTATTGGTCTATTAGTTTTTACATTATCATCATTACCAGCCGATAGACGTCCACTGCTAGACATAGGCCTTCCCGAAAGATCATGATCAGATTTTTTACATGCTTATTATTTATAAATTTCATTTGTTCTTAAGTTATAACATTTACAACGATGACGAATAATAAACTTAAGTTAATCAGCAAAGTATATAGCACAATAATTTTCAATTAAGCGACGAGAAAGGCAGAACTTTCTGATGGTAAATGATGACTTTACCACACTCACCCATAACAATGTGGCTATAGTCAGGGTGATATACACTGCACCATGTTGCGCTCGTCGCCTGAGACATATGATGTTGAACCTCATTAACCCAGTAATTACACTAGTCAAAGCGAACCCCAATCCGGAACACAGTAATGGTTGCACATTACTATCCACCTAAACGGTCATTAGCAACAGAGAACTACCATCAGTAAATCCAAGTAGTCACAAATTAATCAAGTGTCAGCAGACTATACCTGTTTCATAATCTCAATCTCCAGTTGCGTGGTGTTGCCTTGTTCGGCCAATCTCTTCAGTCCCTCGCTGGCATCTGAGTTGTATTTGAACACGTTAAACTTGCTGTTGTGTGAAGCACCGACGACGTCACTGAATCGGGCCAGGTCTTCGGAGTCGGGAAACATCTTGGGGTGAGTGTTGTACGACCACATGCCTTCGAACGTTAGCTGTTGTGAACATAGTGAATTATATTCATTTATATATAACTCATTAATAATTTGCAGTTAACTTTTAATAGATAGTTAAGATATTTATATAAAATTCATTGCTTTTAGAAATCAAATGCTACGTGTGCCTATGACATAATTTAATAGTTTCTTATATTTACGCGAATAACTACACATGATAAAATTAAATTTCATAGATTTTATCATGTTTATTTAGTATATTGTTTATTTATTTATTAGAAACTTATTATATATTTCGAAATTTAATGTAATCAACAATAACAAACACAGTAATGTTTTCACAGCAGAAGCGGGCGCTGCGTCAGTAACTACGTAGAGGGTCTTAAGCACTAAAAAAAAACGGTACTGATAAATGGCTTAAAAACTATAATACGTAAAAATTAAACAAAAATCTGATTCAATAATTCAGTAATAGATTATTTGAGCAAAATAAACTAGACTCAATGAATTTGAACCCGCTCATGAACGATAACTTCATTATTAATTAATTCATATCGACATAAATACTTCACTTCATATAACCACTGAGACATGAGATGTCGAGTCTGGTTACCCCAGTGAGTACACTAACTACAACGCCCTTCGCGCCGGAGCACAGTAATGTTTCCACACTACTGTTTGGTGGCAGAAATAGGCGCTGCGGTGGTGCCTACCTACAGGACTCCGACAACGGAGAACTACCACTAGTACAGAGATCTACCAGCAGTGTTACCATAATGTGGCGCTAGTTAGGATGATGATAATCGTTACCGCCTCCTTTAAAGGCCCTTTAAACGAGAACACCGCAATGTTGGCACATTATTATTCTGGGAAAAATAGAAGCTGTGTTAGTATCTAAATCTGATGACACCTTTTTCTTTTTTCTTCTCTTATCTCTATATGATCTTTGTGTGTGTATAGTATGATATATGCGATCTGGTGAGAATCTCAGGAATCCACTGGATGCGAGCAACACGGGACCGATCGACGGAGATTTTTGGTGGAGGCCTATGTCCAGCAGTGGACGTCTATCGGCTAATGATGATGATAGTATGATATTATTTATGTACTAATAGCAAGTAGAGAGTCTAGGCTGGTATATGGGTAGCAGCTAAACGTATTCACATAACATATTTACATACTTTACTAGTAAATGTATAACAGTATAATATTTTTTTAAGACAGTTATTTATGATTTTTTATTCTTATTGCATTCTTCAGTGTTCTTGTTTTTTTTTTAAGACATTCGACTCATTTTGGAAAATAAATTAGTAATTGTCATTTACAATATATATGATCTATGGATATATATTTATCATCATCATTATCAGCCGATAGACGTCCACTGCTGGACATAGGCCTCCCCAAAGATCTCAGCATCGATCAGTCACTCGTTGCTCGTATCCAGTGGATTTCTGCCACAGTTACCAGATCATCGGTCCACATATATTTGTATGTATATGTATAGGAGAAATCCAGAGATTCATTGACTCATCACGAGATCTCCGACACTTATTAGATGTAAACATTTAAAATTTAGTAGAGATATTGCCTCTGCCATTTAAAGGTCAACTAAGAATAGATTTTACAACATTCCTTCCCAAAAGCGAGTTACAGTAGTATTAATAATACTTAGGCCGTAGAACTGGGTCCAAGAAGCCAGTATCAGATGAGTTGTAAGATTCAAAATGACTACCAATGGGAGCGTAGAGGAGGAATTGGCGGATTGACTCTCGGCGAGAATATTTGTGACAAATTTCAAAACATCTTTTTTTTTATCGACAAATTTACCGCTTGACCATGACCCCACCTGATGTTAAGTGGTAATGTAGTCTATGGTGGTAAGGCGCACTAACCCAGTAACAGTCTATAACTCGTTTCTTAAAGACCACATCGTATTTGGACGGGAACACCGATGCCGACAAATTATTTCACTGTTTTGCTGTTCTTATCAAGAACGAGTAGCTGACCTTCTTTGTTCGCAAAATGAAGATGTCCACAACATAAGGATGGTGTCTCGCCGTGCGTCTGGCGGTCCGGTGATACAAATTGATATGGAGTAAATGTATGGTGTAAATCCGTTGCACATTCTCCAAACATAGACGCGGCAAACTTGTAGTTATCGTGCGTTTTATATAAACAAATAAATAAATGGATGAATACCAAGTATCGGGCATCTTCAGTGGCGTTACAGTTGTCGTTCTTCGTGGGCTGCATGTCCAGAACGTTTCGCCGGTCTTCGCAGACGCGCTTCGACAGCGGGCCGTCCTGCCGGTACCACACGTCCCTCTTAACAGCCACCACCGCATTTATTGTCACACACTTGTTCTCCTTCTTCGGCGCCTTCCAGTAAGCCTGGAAAGTAACTTATAAGTGATACGATGCGATTTCAACTCGCCGACTACTAAGTTACAACAACTCACGGGACCCAAGCCTACCTCACTTGCTCGTGGTCTACCCTGCTAATCAAACAAAGACTCGCATTGGGCCAGAGTGGTCGGAAATGGCTCAAATCCCCCCAATCGAACCCCTACAAATGACGGCCCCTAGTGCCCGACGGTACTCGAGGCCATGCTGCCTGTAGTAATAATAAATAAATTTATATTCTGTAGATACAATAAATAAATTTATTTGATATATGAAGTTTATCGTAGCAGAGTAATAAATGATTAACTAAATCTAAGCATTACAAAGGTTTGTCAGATTTAGTAATAAATAGATTTGCTAGTATGGATGTTTACACAGTAACCACATTGTGCTTGTGGTTTTGTGATGAAGCTGCTTCTCTCATGGTTATTGTTTACCTCGACAGAAGTTTTGGGCGTCAAATCGGTCTGAACAACAGAGTTGTTGCATTTCTTGTTCGGCATCGTTTCGGAGTTCGGCGACGGGAATACGAAACCGGCGTCCAAGTGGGCCGTCTTCTGAGGATTCTTGTCGTGGGGCTTGATGTCGCCGCGGGCCCATATCGTGAATGCGATGAAGGTCGAACTGCCGTCGGTCGAAGATAACCTGACTGTGAACTCGCAGGGGTACAAATTATGTAATGAATTAGTTGGAACGAAAATAAACGGTCGCATAAACGTATTATTCTTTTTATATTGAACAAAACGGCCGGACTAGCAGGATGTTCATCTGATGGTAAATGATACACCTGTAACAACGTGGAGCTAGTTAGGATGGTTACACTGTACCACATAGCGCTCGTGGTATTGAGACAGGATGTTATATCTCGTTACCCAATAATTTCAATAGCTACAGCGCCCTTTACACCGGAACACGGTAATGTTTGCACAGCTGCGGTGGTACCTACCTAGACGGTCGGAGACCTACCATCAGTACAGAGAAGTACCACCAGTGTCCCCATAACGCGGTGCTAATTAGTATGATATCAATCATCACTGCGTCCCTTTAACGCCATTTAAACCGGAACACCGTAATTTTTGTACACTATTACTGTTTCGGGGCAAAAACAGAAACTATGTCGGTAGTTTAATCTGGGAATACCTTTTTTATTATCTTGAACCAGATAATTATGAGAAAGTTTAGTTCAATTATAAATTACAAAATAATTAAACTTGGAATTACTGTAACTGTATTACAGTGTAGACATGGAACCTGACCATCGGGCTGGTTCACCAATTTAAAGTAGCACAGCGAGCGATAGAGAGAGAGAAATGAGAGATGCTTGGCTTTTCTCTAAGGGACAAAATCCGAAACGAAAAGATTCGACGGAGAACTAAAGTTGTCGACGTAGCTCTCAGAATCTGCAAGCTGAAGTGGCAGTCGGGCGGCCATGACTGTCGTGTCAGTGACGGCCGATGGCGGAGAAAAGTTTTGGAGAGGAGACCGTGTACAGGTCGCAGAAGTGTAGGACGTCCTCCCTCCAGATGAATCGACGACATCATCAGAGCGGTCGGAAATGGATGAATGCGAGAAGCTGAAGATCGCATTTATTGGAAGACATTGGGGAAGGCGTATATCCAGCAGTGGATGATGATGAATGATGAGTATTACAAACATATTTATTGTGTTAAGCAATAAAGTCCAAAGGATACAAATATTACAGACAGGAATCGCTTGCGCATAATAATGTCACCATTAAAATTATCATAATGTTAATTAGGACCATTACATTGCGCCCCTCATATTGAGACAGTAATTGTACATCCTATCATCACAGTAATATTTTTTTCAACGAAGCGACGAAACGATGCTAGCGAGTCTTCCCTCTGATGGTAAGGGATACGCCACCCATAAAAACGTGGCGTTAGTCAGGATGATCTACACTGCACCATATTACTCTCGTCGGCTTGAGACATATTTCGTTAAGCCTCGCCACCCTATTAGATCCACCGGTATCAATTTTTTTAATTCAAAATTAGACGAATGGGACGTCCACCTGATGGTAAGTGACGCTTGTCATTGGCACTCGTGTCCTGAGACAAAAGACATTGAGTTTCTTTACCCCAGTAATTACACAGTAATGTCCGCACACTATTGTTTTTCGGCTGCAATAGGAGCTGCGGTAGAACCTAAACGATCTCCAGCACCAGAGACCTACCACCAGTAATTTCAGTAAATGTGATAAAATATAGAAATAATCACTTGTGTATTGACGCGTTGGAATATATTTATCGGTGACTCCGATGACTTCGATTTTGAACCTGCTATCCGGCGGCAGCGGGTCCGTGGTGGTGCCAAGGGGGCGGCGGTCGCACAGTATGTCCTCGCCCAAACATGTCTTGAATGTAAGAAGCAAAACTAGTAAATCCAAAATGTGATCTAGAAAAAAAAATTTTTATAACATTAATCGAGAAACTAAATCACCATGAAATTCATGATGGTAAGTGATATTTTCTTTCTATGATCATTATCTTTCTCAAGATATATCGAAGCACAAGTTGACTTGTTATATACTTATAAGAGATTTCCACCTATGTTGCCTCATCATCAGAATCATCTCTGGAACTGTAAAGTCTAGATACTTGAAATTTGTTAGGAATATTCCTTCTACCGAGTATAGGTCAGCTAGGAACGGATGTTACAAAACTCCATCCCTCTTGGGAGTTGCGAGGGTGTTACGGACTAGCAAAGCGGGCGGGGGACAGCTAGCTATTCTAAATGTTAATAAGGGTTGCTGCGTAGATAAAAAATTTGTTAAAAAGAGAAACAAAATGACTGTTATAATTTTATTTTATGAGACGAAGCGATGACACGAGCAAGACGTTAAACTGATGGTAAGTGATACGCTTGCCCATAACAATGTGTCATTAGTTAATATGATATACATTGCATCAGACTGCGCTCGTCGCCTTGAGACATAAAATGTTGAGTCTCATAACCCCACAGTAATTTCACTAGCTACAGCGCCCTACAATCCGGAACGCAGTAATATTAGCACGCTCCTATTTGTCAGCTGATATAGGCTCTGCGGTGTTAGCTACCTAGACTGTCTTCGGCAATAGATGCTTACCACCAGTATTACAACATTCTGACATTGACGGGTAGATATTTATTACGCGACAAGCTGAGAGTGGAACGATCATCAGGTCTCAAGTGATACATATGCTTATAACAATGAGGGTTTAGTTTCACTTATATTTTTCTATAGAAATATTTTAAATGATACTAAAACATTTCTTTAAAACTTTTATATTAACAAATCTCTTTAGGGTCCTATGATGTACTGCCTACCTTTGACTACAAACTGATTATGGGCAATAACAATACAGATAATTATTATTTCTAAAGTTGAAAAATAAAATGATAATAATGTAAACAAATTATCTATTTATTACTTTATCTATATATACATATAGTATATATATATAAATATGAAGAATCTGTATATATATATATATATGAAGATAAGTTTTTTTATAAGAAGAATGGGCAAACGAGCGAACAGTTCACCTTATGGGAAGTAATCACTGACGCCAATGGACAGTCGCAATACCAGAGGGCCCCTGGCTGCGTTGCCGTCCTTTGAGAGATTTTTTTTTCACCGATCACATGAAAACTAGTAAACCTATCCACACGGTTACATGATCATTCCGTGTGGAATGATTTGTAAATGGTTGTAGGCTAATTACTTTTTGAATTTCATAGATTCTTCAACATTTTATTTCTGAATAACTTATATAAACTTTTTTATTTCGTATTATTTATGCGGTTGCTATAGTAACGGTTGCTATAGAAAGTCACTAGCGGTTGCGGTTGCTCTTAAGGAATATTCCAGACAACTTACAAGTCTAATTTGTTATGGCAAACAAGGGAGGCGGGGAATAGCTAATTAGCACATAAATACAAGTTGGACTTAATGCCAAACGATATGATTATCAATTATGATTAGTATATGAAGTCTATCCATAACAGCCATTTACGTCCCCATTGTTGGGGCACAGGTCTACTCTCAATTTTGGGGCGATGGGGCCATAGCCACAACGCGAGCCTAATGTGGATTTGTGACTTCACACACATCTTAAAATAAATTCTAATCCATATGCAGGTTTCCTCGCGATGTTTTCCTTCGCCGTTTGTATTTCGCTGTTGTTACTAAAGTCACAAATGTACATAAAAATATATAGGTGCGGATAGTTCAGAAAACTGAAGAATAACAAAAGTAATATTGGAAATCGAGATAAAAATGTTACTTACCCATTGGTCCGTTAGCTTCAACCGACACAACTGTTTTCGGTCCTGCGGCAGGACACTCTGTCGGTAGTGTGTTGGATGATATTCGTGGCGCCGTTTTATTAATTAAATGTTAAATTGTTACATCAGTTTAAATTGAGCCGCCTACACCTCTCAACAACATTCTGTATTAATATAATGAACTGTTATGCGAATTTCAGTCTTATTTCATTCGGTAAAACGCACTGTAGACGTATCAATGGATAGTTTTCCTGCTACTTCATTTCATTGATAAGAACGCCTGCGACAACAAATTTCTACCTTTCTCTCTATATATATACATATATTAGCTGTTCCCCGCCAGGTTCCAATTCTCTTCGGAGAAAGAATTTCCAAAAATCCATTGTGAGCTGACCTCTAAATGGAAAAAGCAATGTCTCTATCAAATTTTGAGACTATGTCTAATAGTTTGTTTCTGTTCTGTCCTGTCTGTTCTATACATATTTATACGTACACGGTTTATATATATACCGCAAATGACTTTCTATAGGACCCGTAGCTATAGCAACCGCAACTTAACAATCTACAAATCATTCCGCGTCCGATTCACTAGTTTTCACGTAATTAGCAACCAAAGAAAACCCATTTCCATTATGAGAGAGCATTGTAGCGTAACCATATACAAATCCATTATGTATATATATACACAACTTATATTTCATTGCTCATAGTTCAATTCTGTTATAAAAACTTACTGTCTCTTCTTTCATAATTTCAATTTTTTGTTTTTACAATCTTTACAATTTTTAGTACTTTTGCAAATCATTTAATAATAAATATTATTTATCTTAGTTATAAAATCTTTAAAGTTATGGTACTCGAAAACCGTATGGTCCAAAAGTCCGTTGAAAAGCAAAATAACTGAACCGTAGCCGAAAACGACCTGAAGGAAACAAACTCGGAAAGCGTAAATATTAAAATTAAATAAATATCTACTATAAACATAAATCAATTATTACAATAAACTTTTAATACAGATAAAAAAGGATATAACTGAAAAAGTATTGTTTAATTTATGACGCCTTTATTTTTTCAAAGTTTTGTACGATATATAGGATCTCACATATTTGCCTCGTTCAGTTAAGACAAATTAATAAACATTATTAGTGCTAGTTATTTAAAAAAAAAAACGATACAGATAATACAAAACTTGACATTACAATGATTAAAATATATAAATGTTTTAAATACTCAAAGCTAAAAGTAAAATGTTTAATATTTAAAAATATGCCTTTTCTTCGATTGCCACGGATAACCGGGTGCTATTGGCTCCATCACCTGTCGATCCACTGTTGAAAAAAAAAATGGATCTTAAACGAGTTTAACTTACACTCGCTTATTATAGTCGAAAGAGTAATATTTTTTATTATTATTATTATTATATGAAGTAATATTATTTATTATTATGAAGTAACGGAATAAGCAAGATGTTTATTTGATGATAAATGATACGCCTACTCAAAATGCTGGTGGTAGGTTTCTGATGCCGGAGTTGGCCGGTACCACCGCAGCGTCTACTTCTGCCGCCAAACAGTAGTGTGCAAATATTACTGTATTCGGGTTTTAAGGTCGCTGTAGCTAGTGTAATTACTAGGGTAAGGAGACTCAAGATCTTGTTTCAGTACACAAAAAAATGCGGCACTAATCAAGATATTAATCACTAAACCATTTTGTGCTCGCCACTTTGAGACACGAAACGATAAGTCATATCTGCTGGAGATAGACCTCCCCCAAAGATTTCTACATCGATTTGTCCTGCGCTGCCTGCATGCAGTGGCACAATCGGCATGACCTCCGGTACCGTCGGACACCAGGTGTCAACATTAGTAGGGGTGCATATGGTGGGATTTTAACTATTTCCCACCACATTGGCCCAATGCGGATTGGTGGGAGCCAGAGCCCCGTTTGATGATTAGCAGGAGACACCAAGAGCAGATGAAGTTGGCTTGGGTCCTGTGAGATGTTTTGCGGTACCCCCTATACCTCGATAAGTCACATTACCTCAGTAATTTCACTAGCTTCAACCAATTTTATATCGGAAAACTGTAATGTCTGCACACCTCGCGGTATGTACTTCGCCGGTCTCCAGAAACAAAGAATTACCACCATTAAAGAAAATATTTAAAAGCCGTCCATAGCTGTTACTATCACATGTCCAGCACTGGATACGCATCAGCTGATATCAATTATAGCTGTCTTGTTACAACAAAAACTAGTAACTGTAGTAGTTTCTTTATTCTACGAAGCAACGAGACGATCGGAATGACCTGGCGGTAAGTGATACACACTACACCAAATATGATATACATTGCAACACATTGCGATCGTCACCTGTGGCATTAGATGTTAACTATAGTTACCCCGGTAATTATACTAACTACAACTCGCTTCAAATCGAAACACAGTAATCTTTGCACACTACTGTTTCGCGGTAGAAATAGGCGCTGGGATGGTACCCACCTAGACGGTCTCCGGCAACAGAAACCTACCACCAGTAGTTTCATGATCATCAACATTTAGATCTATCGCTATCCAGTGCTGAACACAGGTTTTTCAATCTACAGCGTAAACTACTCCTTAATCCTCCTCCATCTGATTGGATTACGAGTTTGTGTTAATATATAAAAAACATAACATGTTACCTGTTAACTCTTCAGAGATATCATCGGAACACTTATCCACACATTCTTCCCTTTGAAATGTACTGTAATGAAGTTTGCAAAACTTTGGCACTTCCTTAGTCGCTTTATGTGTAGCCTGTGTGAAAAAAAATTGTTTTAATACACCCCCAGTCTTTATATAAAACTAATTGTTCCCTGCCCGCTTTACTGACCATAACATAGAATTAGATTTGAAATTTGGACTTGAAAGTTATCAGAAATATTTCCGCCCGGCGGCAATCGGCTCCTCCCCGGAGCCCATCCCGTTATTAACACCCCCGCAACTCCTTTTCGAGAAAGAATTTTTTATAATCCATTCTTAGCTGACCTCTAAATAGCACACGCAATTTCTCTACCAAATTTTGAGTGTTTGCGTCTTATAGTTTTGGAAACCTCGTGATGAGCCAATGAATCTCTTGATATCTCTTATCTATATCTAGTCCTCTCGAAGCGGAGTCGCTGGCGCGCATCTACTGGCGGCGGAAGTGCGCCCTCGAGCGGGGGGGTGAGCGTCCGTCGCCGGACGAGGAGGAAAGGTGGCGCCGAGAGGGGCGCCTGGACGTGCGTCGGCGATGGAAGCGGCGACTCCGAGACCCGACGTACGGCCGCCTCACCGTGGAGGCAGTCCGACCTGTCCTCGAGGACTGGCTGGACAGGGACAGCGGAGTTTTAAACTTCCGCCTGGTGCAGATACTCACGGGGCACGGTTGCTTCGGGAGCTATCTGCACCAGCGTCACTGTAGCGTTAGGACGGACGAGGCGTGCGACGAGTGTGGACACCCGGTGGACACATCGTCCCACACCTTGGCCGATTGCCCGCGATGGGGAGAGGATAGGGCCGCGCTCGTAGCGGCGATAGGGACTGACCTCTCGCTACCGGCCGTGGTACGGACCATGGTCAGAAGCGAGGCGTCATGGGACGCGGTATCCCGATTCTGCGATATCATTATGTCGCAGAAGCGAGAGACCGAGCGTCAAAGAGAGCGGGCGCCGAGGGGGCAAGAGGCGGTTGTTGTAGTGCGCAGACAGCTCGTCGCCAACGGGCGGAGCCGAGCGCACGACCGCCGCTTGCCTCCTTAGGCAGAGGAACCTGGCGTCGCGATCGACAAGGGCCGTCGGTCCGGCGCCCCCCTTGGAAAGGGTTCCTGGGGCGTATCTGGCGACGCGTCTCGTATTCTGACGCGTTGCCGTTTAGGGATAATTTAGGGATCTTGTCAATTGGGAGGGATGCTTCACATCCCTCCCCGAGGCGGGCCCGTTCGATCCGGGCACCGAACGGGGGTTGCGGAAAACTGCCCAGAGCGTTATCCCGTGACCCTCGTGCATTCTTTTCGGAAGAGATGGAATACCGTGTGAAGCTTTTTAGTCGGTTGGAGTCCGACACTACCCCACTACCGGCCCAGTATTGGTACGGGGTGTGCAATCCGTTAGCATTTTGTTACACACGTTAATAAAAAAAAAAAAAAAAAAAAAAATATCTAGTCCGGCCATAAGTTCTATTAAAAATGAAAGATTTTTTTAATGAAGTAATGTAATATTATTAAAATGTATACCTACTTATTAGTCTCAGCAAAAGTAAAAAAAAAAAATTCTATACAAAATGGCCACCCTTGGCTTTTATACAGTCCTATAAACTGTTTAGACACGAATCTATGGATTTACACGCTGTTTCCAAGGGAAATTTCCACCACCGCCACTACATGCTCCAAAGATTTTTTAAGAGACTCAATGTCGCCGTGTCGTTTAGAGCAGCACCAGGCCATGTCCTCTAAAACTGACCATAATTTGATGTCTAAAGGGTAGAGGTCTGGGTTAGATGAGGGCGTCTTCAGCTTTTATAAAGCCCGGAATGTTGGTTTCAAGCCAGGCTTGGGTAGTTCTTGCCTCATGACTAGGTGCAGAGTCCTGTTAGAAAGTCCACGGCATATTTTTAAAAAGGGCATTGTTGAGAAGTTTCACAACATGATCCAACACTATATCTTGCTACACTTTGGCTGATGTTTTCACCCCTTTTTCACAAAAATGTATTTTTGTGACTCGTTGATAAGACACGCCTCACCAAACCATCACTGACGCAGAATGATGACCACGTTGTACCTTTCCAACCACCACCACTTGAGCAGCTTCTTTAGAATGGTGAACGTACACTTTATCATTTTGCTTATTGTAGTGTTCTTAAATCGTGAAAATTATTTCATCGGTAAAGAAGATATTTCTGTCTTTCATCTGTGTATTGCGATAGAAGATTTATTCATTTTGATCGATCCACTCCATCTATATTTAATCGCAAAGATTGTTTTACGGCATGTCCTGTATATACATCGTGACCTAGTAAGCACCGAGCACCAATCTTCAAGGTCTTGTTTTATAATACGCGACAGAGTCCTAACGGGAATCTTCATTTCTCGCGATAAGATTTTTTGCTTCCTAAAGGGGTTTCGACGAATTCTGGCTTTAACAGCATTAACAACCTTTGTAGTTCTAACAGTACGCGGACTCCCCGATGTTTTCTGGTCTTCGACAAAGGAAGTATTGTTCTATCTATTGGTAGCACGATATACGAACATACGGCTGATACCAAGATTTTGTAGTGTCTGAATTATGACCGAAGGTTCCATACCCACTTTATGCAAGGCGATCACTGTCATCGATCGACGGCGATCAGTCCTATTTTTTTTATACCCAATTCCATATTTTAATTTGATAATGAACACGAAAAAATATGTGAAATGGCGCAAAATCCAAAAAGTTTTTAAAATAATATACGTCTTCCAAATTCAACATTATTAAAAAGTTAAAAAAAAGAAATGCTTTTATGTAATAATATTTATGGCCAGACTAGTTATATATATAATGAAAATGGGTTATCTTTTTTTGCCAATCACGTGAAAATTAGTAAACGTTGACATAGGGACATGATCATAAATTAAGTGACGAGAAGAAGAAAGAAGATATTAAGAGCGAGTCGTTCACCTGATGGTAAATATTGAAACCACCCCCCAGTCGACCGTCTAGATCAGTGTCTCGTAAACTGTGTGCCGCGGGAGAATGTTAACTGTGCCGCAAAAGATTTTCCAAGTTGCACTAGATATTCTGAGATTAATCTAAAAACCAATTTCTAACTTCTTTAAAATAAAAATATGTTCCTTTCTATTGTACCAAATATTAATTAATGTACCTATTTGTAAAACAATTTTTTTTAATTATTTTTAAATATACGTTTTCTTCCGAATATTTATTTAGCTTAATGTGCCGCAGAAAAAAAAAGTTTGCGAGACACTGGTCTAGATAGATACCACAGCAGAAATAGGCCCTGAGGTGGTACCTACCTAGACGGTCTCTGGGAACGGAGAGCTACCAGCAGTAAGCTATGCTATCAATATCATCGTACATAGCTTCAATAAAAAAATTTCAGACTATCTACAGATTTAGAAGTTTTTGATCTACTTACATAAGGGTTATATTTCTCGACAGCGATCCCATCGACCAAGTGGTATCTCTCTCTCCACCTGTAGCCTACCACCTGCCCCTCGATACACTCTCCTCCACACTCGCTCCATTCCTGCCACTGTGACAACGGACAGTCCTCCGGGGACTCGGGGTCCGTCACAACAGAAGCTTCAGTGCTGCAACATATACACATATATAGTATACATATCGCACGTGAATTAAAAGATCAATTAAAAATAACAAAGCGTATTTTAAATCTTTCAATAGAAAAATAAATTATAAACAGTAATCAAAAGTTTTTTATTAACACGTTATAGGTTATATCGAGGTATGAGACGCCGTCCGGTCCAAAGTGTTGCTGTTACAAAAAAAATATTAATTTTTACATTTACCGCAATAAATGGTAAATTAAAATGGTATCTATTACTTGGTGATAGAATTGTGTAGACCCCGCCCCTTTGATGAGTGATGGAATCGTGATGAGAGTACAAGTAAACCTCACCGGCCGCCTTCGCCGCTACCTAGCTCTGTGTTTTGGTACCTGGAGGGCGCATCTGGCTCCGAGCGACTCTCCTCTTCTACATTCGATTCCGTTTCGGTTTGCGTCACTTCCGTTGTTATTGTTGTAGATGTTAATTCTTCCTCTAAAAAATTATTTAACACCAAATTTTCAACGTTTAAGTAAACTGATGAACTTAGATAACGAGATGTTTAATCTCATGTCTCGATGACTCCAATGTAAACTTATTTAGTATTTTATCGTTAAATTTTAAAGATATCACTTACCATTAGTAGTAAGTATTAGCTGTTTTTTATATAAAAAATAGATAGGGTTTTAGGACCTTTTACAACAATTAAATTCAGGCCATTTACCCGCAGAAGATTTCCATAAACGCTTACCAGTAGTAGGTTCTTCATTCTTAGTAGTTACTTCTACGCACTCCTTTTGATAGGTTCTCACCAATTTTATACGTAATCTACCCAAAGGATGTAGATCCTTGATGTCTGTATCATAAAACGGTGACTCCTTATCGTACGAGTTCATTTTCACTCGCGAAATTGCGTCTTGCGGGAAAGTTTCAAAATTTAACGACTGCAATGATTAACAAAATGAATAAATAACTTTATAACATTCCTTCCGACGATATGGTGGGAATCGCGGGACCGTTCCATGTGGGCATCTTTGGAGGAGGCCTGTGTTCAACAGTGGATGTCTATAGACTAATGATGATGATGATGAATGAACCTTCCTTTATAAGTGGTAACTGTTTCCCTCTTCTGTGTGTTTTTCTTTAAAAAAAACATTATAATAGGTAACAACTTCGTTATGTTTTGGTATCAATATCGATATGAATTCGATAGAAAAGAAAAACTCTTTCCTTTTCAATTTAACTTAATAATGTCCACCGCTAAATCTGGGCGTTCTAATTGGAGATAAATAATCACCACACTTGGTATGAGACTTATTGGGGGCAGTATGCTGATAAGTTACAGGAACTGCTACTCTGACCCTGGAAATACCCCTTCGTTAGACGCGTTTATCCGCCTATATTGCTGGATGGGCATATTTTACCCTTGTTTCTCAGACGAATATAACTGAAGAAACAAATCCAATTTTATATTTGTGTTTTATTCTCACTTTATTTTTTATGAATTACAGTTATATATTTTGAGCTCTCTCACTTCATAAGACACTCCACTGTCGGTACCAGCATCCCACGGGTACAAACTGAGTTCCCTCTCAGAGAGCCACGTGTTATCATTTTGACAGAGTTCGAATCTCGTAACACCGAGAAACCAATCCGGAGAAGGATAGATGCCGATGGCTACACTGATCAGGTGATTGGTTTGATCGGCGCGTACAAAAGAATATGTAGGGTTATTCATTTTAGGGTATCCGTGGCCTTTCCCCTTGATCATAGTTCGAACTCCACTACCGATCTGCAAATATTACATGCTGGGTGTTAGGAGAATGCTTCCGAAAACGAAGACAGACGACAGTACTAACCTTTAATGATGGGACGGAAAAAAAAACGATTCTGATAAAAAAATCATATTTTTAAAACGTTTTATTAGCATTATTTAAGCTCCATCATGTTAATACAGCTAACTATCGTTTCATTTAGCTGTACTAACACGATGGTGGGTAAATAATGCTAATAAAACGTTTTAAAAATATGATGTTTTTTTAATCAGAATCGATTTTATTTCCGTCCCATCATCAAGGGTGTCATTAGTACGAGTATTATCGTTTGTCTTTGTTTTCGGAAGCGGTTTCCTAACACCCAGTATAATGACCATGTTATTACAATGAAATAAAAAACTGAAGGTTATAAATATCATTGTATTACGTATATGTATTACTTCATACTTAATAAACTTTAAATTGATCTTAAAACTTAAATCAATAACAATAATCTCAATCATTAACATATTAATATGTACACGGCTGAAAAATAGGAGACAATTGTGGCCCTTATCACTTTTGGCACGCGAACTAACAAGCGTCTTGTCGGTAAAGGTCCTACTTTGTAAAAAATGATATGCAGGTCATAAGAAAAGTTGCTTCCTTTCTTCTGGCGTTGACCTTTCTTAGTAAGCTTTTAAGACAAGCCGATGTAAAGTAGTACCTGAGGATATTCTAACCCATGTCTCATGCTAGTAACAAACAAAAATATCTATTATCAGAAGTTCATAAAAACTTTTTAAAATAAACAAAAAGCATGTTTACCTTTTCCCGAATTTCCTTCTCGAATGCACTGGTGTTGGCATGTTCTGCAAGTTGTCGTCAAACCATCGGAAGCTAGAGAGCCAGGTAACCATAGAACGTAATCGACGGCGTGGGAGGCCCCTGCCAGATCGCTGTATCTTGGCTCCCAATCCTTTTCAGGATACAGTCGCGGGTGCGTGTTGCGTGACCATATACCGGTAAAGGTAATCTACAAAGAACCAAAAAGTTACTACTAATTTCTCCCACACCAATAGCTATACTATAATGAGGTCTTGAAGGTATTGCCTTAGCATCTAATCAGAAGTATATATTACTTGGGAAGAAAGTACAAAAGGAAGAAACAGTAGTATCGACGTTTATATCTTTGGTGCTGATTAATGGTAGTCTCTGTTACTTGGTATCGTATGAAATACCATGTTGAGATTTGAAAAGTTTTGATTTGTTAGCTATTGAAATTACTATAAAAACGTTTTACCCCGTTTCTTCGTACCGTGAGTGTAATAAGTAATAAAAAAACGTACACAATGAAAAAATAACTCAATAAATTTAAGCACTAAGATAAACATTGTCATTTTTACTTTCTCTATATAAATTAATTATATACCTCATATTTAGCTTCATCACAGATACTACAATCGTAATTTAACTGCGGTGTAACATCATCAGCTTGCCTCATATCTTCACAGAGCTGCTTTGTCAACGGCACACCGTCTTCATACCAAATCTCGTCGCTTTCGATTACCATTGCTCTTAAAGTCACACAGCCGTTATTAGACTTCGGGGCTTGCCAGTATACCTAATAAATGGTAAAAATTTTCTTCAATACTTACAAAGATTCTTAAGAGAATTAAAGTCAATTACGTATTTTAAACAATTGTTAGCCTTAAAACATAATGGACGGACATATTAGTTAAACTTGGCGACCGTTGGGACAGCCTAACAAAAGAGGGAAAGATATGAGAGGAATTGTTAAATAGTGAACTTTTATCATCATGGATAACAAGAATTTATACGCAGCTGAAAAGTATCTAAAAATTTTAAGTCGATCGGTGTTGTTGTCAATCTAGTTAACTTTAGAAAAAAATTTACGAACGTGATTTAGCCAATGCCCTACTCATATAATAGCCTTTTAATACTAAATGACAGACTTCAATATGCTTAAGTTTTTTTCCTCATAGATGAAAAATAGATCAAGGATAAGAATATCTATAAAATTTACCTCGACAGACGATTTTGGCGATGCGATTACATGTTCAACAGAATACAAACATCGATCGCTATATTTCGCCGAAAGGAAATCCTGGGGCCTGAGGAGACCAGGAAAAAGGCTTATAGCTCGCCGCGGGTTGTTAGGATCATGCTTCGTATCTCCTTCAGCAGATATCATGAAACCGACAAACCTTGAAGAACCGTCAGTTGCCTCTATTTGCACTGGAAAAATAATACAACTTAGCTAAAACGAAATAAGTTTAATTCTCTCATTATTTTGCTTCTACCACGAGATGTCAAATAAGTTTCATATCAATAAAGATACGCAATAGCCGCACAATATTTATTATCGCATTCTAATTTTTGTTAACTTTTCATAAGGATTATTATTGTAGACCTAAATATTACTACATTATTCGTGTATAAATGAATAGTTATTTTCTGTTATTACCGCCTATTTCTGCCGCCAAACAGTAGTGTACAAACATTACTCTGATCCAGTTAAAATGGCGCTGTAACTAGTGAAATTACTAGGGTAACGAGACATCTATGTCCCAAGACGACGAGCGCAACGTGGAGCATTGTAATATCATTGTAACTAACGCCATGTTATGGGTAGGCATATCACTTACCACCAGGTGAACGGCCCGTTAGTCTCGTCGCTTAGTAGAATAAAAAATAATAAGTTTATCTGATACCTGTATACAGTTGTTCTGGTAAATAAGTTTTTTCAGCACCGACAACTTCTAATTTAAACCGACCGTCAGCAGCCGAAGATTTCGTTGTTGATCCATAAGGCCGCCTATCGCAGCGAAAAGCTAGTACAGTTAAATCTACTGAGAAAAGTATACAAAAAATTATCAAATTCATTGCCTTTGTATGTTTATGCAGCTTTATTATTTTTTCGTTTTTATATGGATATTTTAGTTCACTTACTGCACGTTATATTTTCTAAAATCCCGATGAGACACTGAGTGCCTCTTTTCAATGAATTGAAAACATAGAAACTATCTAGAACAAGATAATAAATTAGAAGGTATCTAGTGACTGTCCTAATTCATCACTTTATAGATTAGACCTTAGATCTTAAGAATAAATTAACGTGTCATATTTCGCCTCAGGAATAAATTAGCGTGTCATATATCGGTATTGTTTATTATTGACAGTATTTATGCTATTAAAACTGTAAACTGCCTTTATAGCTGAATGATAACATGAAACTCGCGAGCAAGGTTTTCTATTTATACTTGGTCATCTAGGTATAAAGGGTCCACCTGGGGTACCTGGTCATCAAATTATTTCCACGTACAAGATACTTGATACCAACTGTAATAAAACATTACATAAAATCTGTTAAAGTTTAGTTTTTATTTATAGAAAGGACATTTTCTTCAAAAGTAGATGGACTGGATATATATATATTTTTTTCTTCAATTAAACGATAAGACCTGCCAATAATAACGTGGCGCTAGTTAAAATTGATATAGGCGCTGCGTTGATAGACCTCTTAGACGGTCTCTGGCAACAGAGATCTACCACCAGTAAAAAAGCATTTAAAAGGTAGTATCTATTTATATTATATCATAGCAAGTCCTAAACGCTTGCCATTATTAAATAAGATGTCAATGTCAGACACACAAATGTCACTGCATCGCTGTCAAATTGTTCCTTTAGTAACGTTCTCTGTTTGTTGCATTAAAATATTCCGTGGGAGTGTTCGTGTACAGGAAGTACTTGTCAAATGGTGAATAAATGTCTGTAAAGCCAATAAAGATGCCGTCGGCAACAAAGGACTCGACAATTTTAAAGATTGCCGTTGAAATGCTAAATGCACCTGACAAGGTACCGCAGCTAATCGAATTCGATCAGAGTCAACCTCTGTCTAGCATTATACAGCTGCTGTGTAAGCCGTGGGGGCTACCCGACCCCGATAACTACGCTTTACAGTTTTCCGAAAGCAATAACCAGAACTACATCACGGAGAAAAATCGTAATGAGATTAAAAATGGTTCGGTCCTGCGACTTGAGCAATCGCCAGCGAAGACTGTTCAAGATATACTAGCCAAAATTAACTCTGGCAATGAAAACGACCAAACTACGGCTCTGTCCAAACTATCCACTTTAAGCAGTGACCTCACTTTTGCTTTAGAATTTATAAACAAAAAAGGTTTATCTCTTATTATTCATAGTATTGAAAGTGGGAAATTCAAAGGTAATTCTCTGAAATTTGCTCTTATTACATTTGTGGAATTGATGGACCATGGTAACATATCCTGGGACATACTGGAAAATCAGTTCATAAATAAAGTAGCAAGCTTTGTCAGTAACCAAACAAGTACACAAGACCCAAAAATAATACAGTCATGTTTATCTATACTTGAAAACATAGTGCTCAATAGTTCCGGAAAGAACTTGCATGTAGAGAAAGAGATAACAATACCCAGTCTCATATCACATCTTCAAAATCCCTACCAGGACAGTATTATTCAACAAAATGCAATTGCATTAATTAATGCTATATTCTCTAAGGCAGATGTAAACAAAAGAAAAGCCATTGCAGCCACATTGTCCTCAAAGCAGGTTAGAAATGTAATTTATGAAAATCTTATTGGGGCTTCAGAATTCTCAAAGAATGTTACCAAAGAAGCTTTAGGTACTGAATTAGCACACCAATTATATGTTTTGCAAACACTTACTCTAGGCCTTCTAGAGCCTAAAATGCGACAAAGAGCTGATTCTCAAGAGCAGGAGTCACAGGAAAAGATTAAAGAGTTAAGAAAGATTGCATTTGATAATGATAATAACTCACTTGAAGTCACAACAAGACACCAAGTAAATAATTCAACAAGGGATTACAAGAAACTTGGTTTTAAATGTGAAATAGATCCAATAAAAGATTTCAATGAAGTTCCCCCAGGAATATTGGCTTTAGATTGTATGCTTTACTTTGCTCGAAATTATTCAGAGGATTACCGAAAGATTGTTCTAGAAAACAGTAGAGCTGTTGAACACGAGTGTCCATTTGGTAAGACTAGTGTAGAACTAGTCAAGTTGTTGTGTGATATATTGCACATTGCTGAACCCCCAAGTGAACAAGGACAGATGTACCACCCTCTCTTTTTCACACATGACCACCCATTTGAAGAATTGTTCTGCATCTGCATAGCTCTCTTGAATAAAACTTGGAAAGAAATGAGAGCAACATCAGAAGATTTCATGAAAGTACTGAGTGTAGTAAGAGAACAAATAAACCGAGCTTTGTCAGCATCGCCAAAGGGTTTTGACAAATTTCGCCAAAGAATAAACCAATTGACATATGCTGAGATTACTCAGATATGGCAGCAAGAGCGCACTAATAGAGAAGTATGGGAGTCACATGCAAGGCCAATAGTAGAATTGAAGGAAAAAATTACACCTGAAATTATAGAACTAATACAACAGCAAAGATTAGGTGTCTTAGTAGGTGGTACCAGATTCAAGAAGTACTCATCACGGGGACAGAGGATAAAAGACAAATTCTGGTTTGTTCGATTATCACCAAACCATAAAGTATTACATTATGGTGACTGTGATGAGAAAAGTACACCAAGTTTGGAAGAGCTTGGTAATAAATTAGCTGTTTCTGACATTAAATGTGTGGTCACAGGAAAGGATTGCCCCCACATGAAGGATCTAAGAGGCAGAAAAGTGACTCCTCAATTAGCATTTTCAATAATCCTAAAATCAGCAGAGGAATCTTTAGACTTTGTAGCGCCTGATGATCAAATCTTTAATTACTGGACAGATGGTATTAATGCCTTGCTGAAAGAGAAGATGACAAGTACATCATTCGAAAATGATTTGGAGACTTTGTTATCCATGGATATAAAGGTTAGGCTTCTTGATGCAGAAGGAATTGATATACCGCAGGACCCACCCCAGATACCTGAGGAGCCGGATGATTACGACTTCTATTATGACAATAATTAATTTAATTTTACATTAGTAATTATAATTTTTATCATGTATATTATTTTTAGAAGATTTAAGCTTATAATGTAATCATATTTTATAATGTTTTATATCGTAAACATAGTATTCCAGGATATTGAAAGATCTCCATACATATTTTGTATTAAGCATAGTATAAGTTTTATGATTCATATGTTAATAACATTAGTTCATTTCCATCATCATCATCATTGGCCAATAGACATCATCGGTCAGACATAGGCCCACCAAAGAACTCCATGTTTGTAGGGGTTCATAGGGGAGATTTGAGCTATTTTTTACCACTCTGGCCCAATGCTGGTTGGTAGAAACTGCAGTCTCATTTGTAGATTAGCAGGGTGCACCATGAGCAGATGAGGACGGCCTGGGTCCTGTGAGTTGTTAAGCGGGACCCCTTACCCCTAGTTCATATATAGTTCATTTCAGAGAAAAAAATTTAAAACTTTAAATAGGAATGGCTATACTTCCGACAATTTACCCATTTTAGATATTAAAATTTTGACATAAAAAAAAATTTATAAAGCTAATGAACTAACATAAAACTGTATCATAATTTATTATTGAATCAATTTATATTAATTATTATTAATTACAGTTCTTTTCCTATTGATAAATCAATTAATAACTGTTTGTGTCAGTACATTTATGTGTAGGTTACAGTTTTTTGAGAAGAATATTGAGGGAATTTACACAATTGATAGTTTTATATATTATATATAAATTTTATATTAAACACTACATTTTGGTTCATTGCAAATTTAAGTACAAAGTGTAGACACATTTTTGAAAAAAAAATCTTTGTAATAAAGTACTCAATCGGAACCATTCCTAATTTATCATATTTTTTATAAGAGTATAACCAAAATTACTTATAAACAGCTCAATATGTTCCCACAGCTGGGATTTGCAGGCTTAAGGTTAGCCATTGTGCGGGCTGACTACGGGTTATTGCTATCACATATCCATGAAAATCATTCCTAGACAATGACGGTTTCCTGGCTATGTTAACCTTCACTGAAATGTCAAGTTTAGTAGGAATTGAACTTGTGTCTGTTAAAGGCGTACACCGCGTACTGCCACCTTAATTGAGCTGTCACGGCTTCATATCCATAATAATATTCCAAAAAGTTTATATAACCAATTTCGATATATAACCTCTTTCTTTGAGAATTTTTTGTTTTAATTTAAACTGTCAATGTAATTATTGTATAACTGTATTGTTCTATAATGAATTATAAATTTATGTATTCAAAAGTTTAAAAATATTTTCACTAAAATTATTATAAATTTATACATTGTACGGCTTACATTATAACCTGCGGCCATATTTCATAATATATTTTATATACCAAAGATCATATCTAAAGAACAAAAATATATTTAATGATAATGCAATTTAATAAACATATATTACATATGTGCTCTTTTAATATCACCTTGTTTGTTTGGCAAAATTAAACATTACAAGAAGCCGGTGAGTGCAGAAAAAAAATTTTTACCTCCAAGAAAAACA
Source organism: Ornithoptera priamus (assembly GCA_029034505.1). NCBI lineage: Eukaryota > Metazoa > Arthropoda > Insecta > Lepidoptera > Papilionidae > Ornithoptera > Ornithoptera priamus. Next base: position 477,978 of record JARDWD010000392.1, read on the forward strand.
AAAATACTGATGGTGTTTAAACTTACAATTTTAAGATGATAAATTTCTTTTGCCAGAGACTATGTGGGTGACACGCAAAGCCCAATTCTGTCACCAAACATTGCTGTTCCGGATCGAAGGGTGCTGTAGCTAGTGTAATTACTACGATAACGAGACTCATGTCTCCGACAACGAGAGCAATGTGGTGCAGTACATGTCATCCTAACTAGCGCCACGTTATGGACGGGCGTATCACTTACCATCGGGTGAATGACCCGCTCGTCGCGTAGATTAATGAAATAAAAAAAACTATTATGGTATAGTTTTAAGTCAATACGTGTGGCATACCACTAATAGATAAAAACCCCAAAATAAAATGGCGAACGTCATTAATCGGAAAAGTGACTCTCTTAATTAAAACGCAGCGGTAAATTAGACATATATTTATTATACAGCGCTTAATACTTTATTGCATTTTAGAAACTTCAAACTTAGTGTTGACAATTTCCTCGTCAGAGTCCAGGAGAGGCAGGGCACTGGCAGGGATGTTCTCTTCCACCCAGCGCAGCTCATCGAGGGGCTCCGATGGAGGCTTCGACGCCTCGTTGCTGGTGCCGCGCATTTTGACGCCGTACGCGTCGTTCACGAACTGTTCCTCTTCTTCTGTAATCGAGAATGTTGACCATTTGTTCATCGAATTTTTTTTTTTAATATTCGACAACACGACTGGTGACTGATCCGTCCGCCCATAATGTGGCTTCAGTTAGTATGATATACACTACTATATTATTCCTCATCACATAGAGATACTATGTTATGATGTGATATCAAGTTTGATGAAGGTTTAAAAAAATATGTATTCCCCTTATGTATTAGTGTTGTTTGATTACTGTTTTTTTTTATTATTTTATTTACAGTATTAATAATTATTTCTTAATACTATAAACTTCTCTTGGCGGTGGTACATTTCTCCAAAGCCCTGGCATGGGATGAGCGACAATTATATCAAGAGATTTGATAAACTATTTTCTTATATCTACTTAAATTAATTTTTAATTTAATTCAGGGAGTTCACAGTGGGCCGAGAGTATTTTAAAAAAATAAAAACTCAACGCACCCTCATCATCCTCTGCATAGTCCAGGAGCGGTGTGAACGCGTACCGCTGGTTGTTGTTGGTGGGCCGCCACAGCAGCATGATCACAGCGAGCACGCATCCGAATTGCACGTGCCAGTACGCCTCGTCCATCCACACCTCCTTCCACTCCTGAAATATTTCACCGCAAATACATACTAGCCATGTGACTTGCCTTGTAACACGGAAATCTGCGGCATGGTGACAAGTTTTTGGACCCGCGAGACTATCACTTCCCTATTGGAAATCAACGGTCCATATATCAGCATTGCTTTTTCGGTTGTCAATACGTTATATGATAGCTTGAGTGAACAGACTTTACCTTTATCATCAATCATTAACCTCTAAATCAATAAAAAATGGAAACGAATAACATCATAAATCATATACCACAGTAAAATATCTGCAGGATTTTATCAAGTGTATACGTTTTAGAATATTTTTATCTTACAGTGATGCAGAGCTGAATCCTGTATGACTTGAGCGAGTACAGCATAAACACGACTGAAGATATCACCGCAAATATGAGGGTGTTGGTGAAGTGCCGGTACAGGGACAGCTTAATTGTGTTTCTGTAATAGAGAATCCTTTTAGATGACAAGACTCAAAAAAAAAAAATACCACAGCATACTTCTTCATTGTTGGCTTGTGATCTTCGTCATCACTTTCCTGTAGAGTTTATGATAACTATAATACTACTGCTTGTCGCAGTAATAGACTTAGCGGTTGTAGAACCTGGTTAGCCTGTGACAATCTATGAACTATGAATCAAAATTCCTGCTACTTAGGATATTTATACAATCAAACATGTTAGATTGTTATGAGTATGAACCGTCTGTGAGCTAGTAATTTATGCTCTTGTACATATCAGTAAAGACTACATTATCACCTAACACATGCAGTATTGACATAGAATTGTGAAATATATATTTTTTTCATAATTACTGATTATTGAAGCTAACCTGCGCAGACGCAGCGTGCGCATCGTGTGCGCGAGCGACACGAACACCCACCAACAGATGGCGCTGTCAAGCAGCGAGAGCGGCGCCTCCGCGAGCAGCAATGCCCTCGACGCACGCCGCTGTAGCAGCAGCCAGGCCTCCGCTCCCGCCAGTGCAGCCCAGCAGATGCCGGCAGCAGCAACCCGCTGCAGCGCGGGCCCGAGCCGCGGCCTGACGAACATGTCACCTTCCTTATCCATAATTAGCTAATATTATTCACAATTAAAAATTATGTTTAAGTAACAATAAGACCTTGGATGGTGAAGTGAACTCGCCCAGAATACTCTGACTCTCATATTCTAACAGGCGGAACACATAGATACCTTTACAAACTAGACTTTATAACCTGGTAAGGTAATGTTACATGGTTTGTGTGCACTTGGCATAACCACTGCACCATGACAGTGGTCAATATTTAGATCGGCAAAGAATGACTACACTGACCCTATAAATAAGTATACATATATGACATGTAGTTATTAATAAGGGTGAATTGTATGATACAGTTATGATTGATAATGGTATGCACAGTACAACTATAATCATTACTTACTTTACAATACCAAACCCGAGAGATACTATAATAACTAACATTCGAGCTAGTGCCCTCTTCGCTACAGACACCCATTCGGCGAACATGTATACTTCAGAGCTGAAGTACCTGAAATAAAGAACAATAATTCATTTTTATTAATAGTTTTAAAATAAGATCATATTTATAAGATAAAGCGCCATGACGTGTCGGGTCTTTAAATAGCTAACTACTTGTCTTATAGCACTGAGGTCCAAGGTGCGAATCCGAGCTTGCATTCTAATACCTTCCTATTTATAAATGTACTGCCAAAATAAAATGACTGTATTCTTGGATGTCAATATATGATACCCAAAATATTCTGAGTAAGGTCTCTTGTCTGTCCAAATGTTCATGACAAAATAAGGTCAAATGTTACCACATTGTCTCAAAACCAAATCCATCTCATTTTAACGCCTTGTCTAAAAAAGAAAGTACATTCACAAGTAATATGTTTCACTCGTTAACTCACCCAGTTCTATTGATCGAAGAGTAGACTCCATAGTAGGTGGCGCTTTCCACCATACCCAGCAATGTAACCCCACCAATCCAGTACTGAATTCTGAGAAGGTCTCTCCATTGCAATGCGCATACCACCAACCATGCCGAACATAATATAGTGTACACACCGCACATAACACCAAAGAACTGAAAAGAATATATTCAGAAACTGACAATGCTTACTGCTGATAGGTCTCTGTTACCGGAGACCATCTATGTAACTTTTATTTCCATCACTCAAAAAGTTGTGTGCAAATGCTACTAAGGAGACTTGACTTAACATGTTTCTTCATGCCATGAGCACAATGTGGTGCAGTGTATGTCATCCTAACGCTACATGGTCATGGACAGACGTAAAATTTACCATCAGATGCATCTCACTTATCTTGTCACTTTATCGAAGAAGGAACTGGATATGATGTTTTTTTATTTTGTAACCTATATCTAGCAGTGGATGGTCAAAAGTAGTTGTGTTGATGGACATAACCTTTATGTTTATAATAGTAACTAGTAAAAGCCCAGCAGTCAATGGATTTGACCGCTGTTCTAGTTACATTAAAATCTTATAATTATTATCAATTTTAATTGTTGTGGAAATTGAATTTAACAATGATAATTGCATACATGATATCAGTGCATATGGTCTATGTGAATTCCTTGGCAACTTCATTCCAATGGCTCGCACTGTTAAGCAAGACACTAGTAAGCTATCAGCAACAAACTGACACACAAGCTACATATGAATAAGGTAAACAACCCACATAAAGTTCAGAAAAAAGTTAAGGCCGTTTATTCACCAAGACTGTCAAGTGTGATTTGGTAGTTGTATATCATTTCTTTTATATCATTATTATTCGTTACCTAAGTCACACATTCAGAGATTTGTTAAATAATTTTCTATTTGTGGTGCATATTAAAGGCAAAGTTTAGTGATTTCATTTTATACTTACAGGTAATAGTGGCCACAAGGCAGCTGACAAATACCCAGATGGAGCTACCATCTCTACGCCAATTGATAAGTTCAGAGGATCTTTCGTATTTGTCCTTGTCAATACTTTCAGTACATACACACCTTCTCTTTCAACAACCAGTAAGGGAGGCATTTTCTAGAGAAAAAATAATGATATTTGTATTTTTTTTTTGTCTATGAAGTGACAAAGATTTTCACCTCATAGTAAGTGGTAAATTTATAATAATGTTGAGGTAAATAGAAATGTAAAGACTACATCATATTGTACTCAACACTTTAAAACATGCTGATTAATACTGCTTTAACAATAAAAAATTATTCACAGTTATCACGTTAATTATTTTTTAAACAAAATAATAATTAAATATTGGTGATCTACTCAATTTAAATCACTTACTGTAATTTAAAGTAACATAAAAAAAATCATTTAAAAAGAAAGATTGAATATTTTTAAAAATACCACACATCTGATGGTAAGCAGTTATCATACTTTATAGAAATCTATCATAAATTTTTTTGTAAAATTTATAATACAATGTTGCTGTTGTTGATTGTTTTAGTTATTATAAACATGTCAACATTTATAAATGTAACTACTATAGTTACAATTAGAACTTAAATTGAAGATTGCAGGAAATAATGATCCAATTATTGTTATAGTTACATAAATAATCACACAAATAAAAGCCATGTTGAAAACAGTTTATCTAATCTAAGTTTTAACGAGGACTCTGCTAAGTGCTTTATTAATATATATAAAAATTATTACATTTGACTTGTAATAATGTAAAAATAATATGTAGTTTCAAGTATTCACGGGCATGTGTTTAACTTTTGCCAAAAAGTTTTTAATTCACTATGAAATAATTACCTCACATATAGCTTAAATATGCAAATTTAACTTACTGATATAGAAACCCCAGCCTGTTTCTTTCCACCATCATTAACTTTGTCTAAATTGCTGTAGAGAAATACTGACTCCTTGTTATGGCATGTATATTTAAGCACTTGCGCTGAACTTGTGTTAAACATCTCATTGCCTGGTACACTATACATTTGATTTGAGCAATCAACAATTCGCTAGAAAATTTAACAATGAATGATAATGAATAAAATAAGAAACCCTATTTCTCAATATATAATTTAAAAACTGAGATTCAAAGAAACAACTCGCAAGCTTAAAATTTTTTCACACAAGTGATTAATTTAACATTAAACATAAAAATGATAATGATGGTTAATGGATTATGGCATTAACCATCTAGGGTCATGACCTATTCAGATTGCATCTACATCTATTAAACAGCTTCTAGCAAAAAAGCAGGTCCAATTACTATATTCACTATTTTAATAGTAATTGTTACTTTTACTACAGCACAGTTTCTGTGCTGTAGTTCATTTCTTCAATAGGACCTAACTGTAACAAGTGTGATGATCCATTCCCACATGAAAACTATGGGCACTTGATGGTAGATCCATATTCTCACTTCCAATCTGTTGTTTTATACCAAGACAAAGAAGATATACTCATTTACACAAACCTCTTGAAAGTAGTGAAAGTAGTCCGGTGAACATGGACTCTGTTCCCACTGATAGGATACCGAGACATTTGTTGTGTCATGACAGTGAACTAAAATTAATGATACAGTATTAATTTATGTCAAAATTAAATGTTTATGATCACACATTATTATTATGAGTAAGTATCAAAATTAATCAAATCAAAAAATATGTCTGGAACTGAGCAAGGCATTTAGCATAAAAATTCAGTAATTATAACCACTAATTTTAACTAAGATTTTATTTGTTGAAACGAGACTATATTATTTTGTTCTTTATTTCAGTATGTCAACACATCTGTTACAGTAAACAGTTAAAGTATAATTTCTAAACATAAAAATGCTAAAATAAGACTGTATGTAAACAAAGATCATGATAGCCTTTAATCATAAGTCTTGGGGCAATGACATTAAAAATCAATATGTCAAAAATGCAAATATTGCAGCATAGTAATCTTAACAAGCACCACTCCAGATATAACAAACCATCAAGTAAACGTCATTTCCTTAACATCCCTTAGATTAATATATAACGACAGTTTTAACAAGCTATGTCTACATAAAATATCCTGTGGAGTCAATGACAAATTCAATACTTACTTACAACACGTACTTCAGAATCTTTAAATAGAGATTTGGCAATGGTAAACTCGCAAAAATTCTGGAAATAATTATATAATTTATTGTGTCTTGAATATAATAAATTTAGTGTACATAATAAAAATCCATAATTTTACAGACTTCTACACTGTTAATGTATTTTTATTTATCACGATAACATCGTAAATATTACTATAACATGATTTGTAATTGAACTGTTACATGTTTTTAATGACACTATTATTGTGAACAATAAAAACAAAAAAATCAAAACCTTACTCCATTTATCGGTAAATCCCATCTTCCAATATCTGAAAAACTATGTGACACTTTGACGATAGTTACTATAAGAACAAAAAACCTACGTAACATTTTAAATATCGTGTTACTTTCAGGGGTACATTAGATTAATCATGAAAATCTAAATCGTAGCTTAACATTATATCACGTAAATATTATTGGATACTTATCGAAGAACACATTTTATTTAACTGTGAATTGTTTGCCGCAGTTTTTTGACATTTCCATATTATAACTAAAGATGCAATAGGAATCAATAAATTTATTTTAAAAGATTAAAAATAAAATGGAGGATACAAAAATTTTAATTAACGAAGAATAACAGTAACGGTAATTAATATTTATATTTTTAGTAATTTCATAAAGAAAAAATTACGGTATTTATTACATTCGGGTTCAATAAAGATTATAATAAATATAAATAGCTAAAATCTTCCAATCCCACTTCTAAACGATGCGTTCGTAAACCACATTTCTGGTGAACAACTCACAGCAGGGTAACTATTAATGCTATTTATTCGATTAATATCTTTATTTTAATGTCAATTAACACCAGCATTTTGAAATACAAAAGATTTCTCACAATTTCATTTCTTTATAGTTAGTAATGAAATTAAAAGTTTTTGTATTTTTAACTCTTTCGAAAGCATTTATATCTATAAAACAACTTAATAAGAAACTCGTAAGTTAAAATCAAATATTTCAAAATCGATACAAAAGTACATATTAAAACTGTTATTTGTTAAAAAATTTCTAATTGCTTTTCTATTCTGTAATTAATTATTACTTAAAATATATCTGTCATTCATGACAACAAAGAAATATATTTCTACTCTATGACTATGTTGACAACTCCATAGTAAAGTAGATTCCGCGTCAAAATATTTTTGTTTTGTAATTCGCTATTTAATAATGTAAATCGCCTTATATGTGATAATTGTAATGTATTCTAAATTTATTAATGCCATTGCATTTATAAGGCTAAAAATAACACAAGTCATTTGTCATGTTCTGGTGGTTCAATGATCGTTGATGGTAGTCATGTCAGATTGCGCGCTGGTAACCAGTGTAAGTGAACACGATGCCAGTATGGACGTGGGAAACGACAAATCTCTATTCGAGCCTACTGTTGATATGATGGTAAATGATTTCGATGACGAGAGAACTTTAGACGAAGAAGAAGCTTTGGCGGCGGGTGAACATCAGGATCCTAAAGCGGAACTTAATAGTCTCCAGCGTGAAGGTGATATGCCCTTAGAGGAACTTTTAGCTTTATACGGTTATAATAGAAATATGGATAAGCCAATTCCAGAACAGATCCCTGAGGTGGTCCAAGAGGAAAATCAGAAACCAGAGTCAGCATTACAGCAGTTGTATAACGAGAATGCCAGTCCTGAAGCGACAAGATGTCTAAGGTCGGGATCTCGCCCTCCATCTGAAGAAGAAGATGATTGTGATTACAGTCCCGATGAAGATGATTGGAAAAAAACTATAATGGTTGGTAGTGATTACCAAGCTGCTATACCAGAAGGCTTATGTAGCTATGACGATGCACTACCATATGAAAATGAAGATAAATTACTATGGAATCCTAGTATCTTAGAAGAAAAAGTTATAGAAGATTATATAAGGAAAATTTGTGCTATGAACTCTGGTACTGGTGTTGATGCAGTTCCAAGGGGAAAACAACTTCGTGATGATGAAGAGGCTTTGTTTTTATTACAGCAATGTGGTCATAATATTGAAGAAGCTTTAAGAAGGAGACGCATATCAGCACAAACTCCTGCACATGCCAGTGTGTGGTCAGAAGAAGAGTGTAGGAATTTTGAAAATGGTATTAAAGCACATGGCAAAGACTTTCACCAGATTCGGCAACAAAAAGTTCGAACAAGATCTGTAGGAGAGCTTGTCCAATTTTATTACATATGGAAAAAAACAGAAAGACATGACATATTTGCTAACAAGACTCGACTCGAGAAGAAAAAATATACTGTGCATCCAGGACATACAGATTACATGGACCGATTTCTTGAGGAGCAAGAAGGCACAGGTGCTGGTATTGTCAGGCCTGTATCACCATCACCAATGATGGTGTATGTCCCCTCACCAGCAGCTCAGCCAGACCCTCTGGCTTTGGGGGAAAAGGAGGTGTTCTCACAACTAACACATGCTACACCTCCACGAACATTGTCAACCGATGAACCTGAGCCGGACATAGTTTCCTAATACAGGCATAACTTGCACTGCTACAACCTATGTAGGGTGCATTATGTTGTAAGACACATAGTTATTAAATATTTATATATAGAGGTGTATGTCTCAGTCTAAGTTATTTGCTTTAATTTCATGTTGAAAACATTGTCACACATTTGATATTATAATAAATTGCCAAGTGCACCATTTACCCATCAAATATATATTATATTTGCTTATTTGGGTACTTATCAAATGTATGACTATAAACAAATGTAAGTAGTGGCATGATGTCCTAATCCCCTTATTCATAGACAATCGGTATCTTTTTAAACAAAATATTTTATAGATGCAAGTAATAAGGTTTTACACAGTTGACAGTACAATGTAAATAATGGTATTTAATAGTTTTATAAATGATTATTTATTAATAGGGGGACAAAGATTAACTTACAGACTAAAATGTAATGTAGAGAACATAATTCATTTCACAGATGTATTACCATTTTAGTTTTAATTTTTATTGATTAAAAAACATCAATATTTTAAAAATACAATACAATTAAAGAGAACAGCAATCAGAAAAATTAATATTAGGAGTATGTGGGAACTGGACAATGGAAATATGATGAACATAGCCGTTTTTAGATTAATGTTCTAGATTTAATTGTTTTTAATATTTAGACAGACCAATAATTATATAAAAATTAGAGATTATGTACTAAAAGTACTAAAAACATCAATTTACATTTTTTTATAAACAACATTGTTCCTTATTGGTTTGATGTTAAAAATGATTTTTAATAAGCAATGCCATTATTTTTGCATTTAATAATTGGTGATTTTATCCTAAATTGGCAATAAGCCGCAGAATTTTAAACACAAATTACATTTACTGGTATTATTTTGTAAAAGCTATTTTTTTAAAACATTTAAAAATGTATTCCAAAGTGCCTATGTATATTATATTCATTAATTTTCACAGCATATGTGTTATTATCTCAGAATAATAACAGTTAGCAATGCAATACAAAATTCTACTTAGGCTAGAGAAAAACAAAAATACATATTATATCGGCGCGAATTTATCTTTGGTATTGCCAGATTGTAATAATAACAAACTGGGTGTATATATAATAAAAATAACTAAATGTTATTATTCTAAGCTCATTTTAAAATTAATTTGCCCTGGTTATTATTTAAATTTGAATGATTTATTAATATTTATTGAGCTTTCTTACAGCAAAAATTATGAAACCTGTAATTTTTAATTTTATTTAAGATTAAACAATACAAAATCAAATGTTTTTATAACTGTCCTTAAAGATAAGTATTGTATTTAAAACTTTATTTTGCAAATTCAAATTATGCAGAATTTGCAAATTTTGTATAATTTCACTGTTATTTAAACAGAAAATTAATAAAAAATTCATTCATTCATGAATTCTATGTAAATCTACTTTCTTAAAATAGTTTTTTAGATTTTTGGTATGACCTATTCTGTTCATGTCAGGATAGAGAATCTTCAAATTAAATTTATTGTTATTTCTGCACGTTAATAGTTGCCCCGGACAATTTTGGAAGACTGAGTTACTCACTTCCATGGGTAGTCATAAACAAATAACAAAATTAACAATACCATTCATTGGCCTAAAATATGCCGCTAAATGACCTAGTCGTATTTCAGTGTAGTGCCTAATGAAACCTACCGGAATTTGGATGTAAGTAGGTACAATTTGTGGTCAAACTGGTTGTGACATATTAATAACGCAAAGTTAAGTGCTTCGTCACGGCGGAAGCAAGGTGCTCCGCTGGCCAACCGCAATTAATAAAGCTAATTATAAGATATTTTTTAATTGACATTTAACACTTTTCGATCATAAAGTTTATGGCAAACAGATGTGGATAAAATCCTTTACTCCTGTGTTTACCTTTCACAAAACAGGAAATTCAATTTTGTCAATATCTTTATGAAGCCACTAAAAGGAAGCTAACTGTGTGTGTTTTATTCACATTGTGAGGGACCGCCTCTTTCGTGTTATTGTCGACGGTAGCTTGCTTGCAAAGCTATCGCAGATCTAAGAAAACTGGGAATCCTTTTCAAAATGCAGCATTACATCACCCGGCTGTTACTAGGTGGTTAGAACGCATTACCACCGCAGATCCTCTCGCCATTTAACATCAGGTGGAATCATAGTCAATGCTTAACTTTTTGACTAAAAAAAATTATTTAATAATCAGTGACAGCTGACAATTAAAAGTGACACTTAATATTTGAAAGTTCGTATATGAAAGACTTTTCAATATAAATAAAAATTGAAAAAACCTTAATTAAAGATGATCGTTACTGTCGGTGTATTGACTGTGAAAGAAATTATAAATGACTTTAAAGAAAATTATGAAAAAGTTCGTAAGTTGCTCGACGAAGAGAGTAAAAATGATCCTGAGAACGAACCTTACATGTCTAAATACAAAGCAAAGGAAATTTTACTAAATATGCGGGAATGTCTTTCACACGTTTCCAACTCCGAAGCTAGTATAGATAAAATTACACTTCAGGCGATGTTAGGAACTGTTCTATTAAACATAGGCATAATCGATATGGAAACAGAGGAATTGACAGAAAGTGAAAAGGTTCTTACAGAGGCTGAGAATCTTCTAACGAACAATGCAACGAAACCCGAAATTGTTCAAACTGTAATAAATATTTACAATAACTTAGGAATATTATGGTCAAAGCGTGATGAATTAGAAAAAGCAAAATCATACTTATTAAAAGCTAAAGACTTATATGAAAATTTCAAATGCAGTCTGCAAATACCTCTCCCTATAGAACAAATTATTAACAATGAGGGTGAAGCGAGAGTGGATGATTTCCTATTGTTTGAAAAGGCACATACCTTAACTTTATACTATCTTGCACAAGTATTTGGGTCACTTAAAGAGAATTTGAAATCAGCAATTTTTTGTCATGTCACATTACAACGACAGTTGCAGTACTCTGCTTATGAGCCAATAGATTGGGCTCTAAATTCAGCAACATTGTCACAGTTTTTTGCACAAATTAAAGGCTTTTTTCAGTCAAGACATCATTTAGCTGCAGCATCTACTATATTAGAACAATATGAACAAAACCTACAGTCTTCTGAAACTGACAGTGAAGTTTATTTAGCTAAAGTAGAGACTTTTAAACATAGGTCTGCTGATGTGGCTCGATGCTGGGCTAAATATTGTCTGATGCTCATGTCTGCATCAAAGTCAAGGCTGATGAGTGATGAAGAGAGATTAAGCAATACTTTAACTGGTTAGTGATAACATTATGGTCTTCAGTAATTTTTTGTTTAAATCTAAAAACTTCAAAAAGATCTTTTCTATTGTAATTTCTATGGCAGTATTTATGGTATACCTCAGTTTTGCTTTCTGTTGTTTTAGAGAGGTTGGAGTGACCTAATGTCTATTTCTGATTTAAAATATTAATGTTCAAATATTATAATTTATGGTTTAAACTAGTGAATTTCTTTAGAAACTCTCGATAATGTCTTAGCATGGTGATGACAATAAGCTACAATGTAATAGAAGTATATAGTTATACACAGGTGTAACACAATGATATGCTTGTAGGCTGCCAGCTCTTGATCTGTATTCATATATTTTAATTACATACATTGTTTCTTAATTCATTATTATTTTTATTACAGATTTGTCAAATTTGCAATTAGAAGACAGCGAAAACATCTGTGCAGGGGATATGAAAAACCTTATCTTTCCTGATTTAGATGTCACAAAATATGAAAGTGAAATTACTGATAAATATTTACTTATGTATGAGGATGCACGCAAAGTGTTCTTAAGCTGTCAGACTTGGTTAAACAAAGCAAAAGAATACTATAGATTGGATTCACTGGCATCAGACTACATAGAGCTCATACAAGACAGTTCCACATCATATGCTTACCTTTCCTTTTTTGAAGAGGATGACACAAGGAGAGCAAAAATGCTTAAGCGACGAGTAGATATGCTTGAAGATCTTGTTAAAGAGATTAATCCTACATACTATTTACAATTTTGTAGACAACTATGGTATGAGTTAGGGGAAGTATATTTAGACATATTAAATATTAAATTGGATATTTTAAACAAAACTACAGAGAAACCAACTCCTCACATGTTGAAGAAAATCAACATGTTATGTGAGAAATCGTTTGAACACTATGAAAACTTTTTGAATTCTGTTAAAGATAAAAATGGAAAAATGCCATATAAATTAGAATATGATTTAATTAGGCCAGTTATAAGTGCATATGCCTTCATTGGTAGAATCAGTATGAAGAGGATTGCTGTTGATAAAACAATGCAGTTGAGTAACTTGCAGAAAAGCTACGATGCCTACCAATCAGTGGTTGATATATGTAAGAATAATGAAGAAGCTGCCACTATGATGCATGAGGAGTTCAGTCTATGTCAAGAGATGGTGAAAATTCTGCCACTGAAAATCAAAAAAGTTGAAAATGATTTGGCTTTTTGAATATCGTTAATTGGTTTTGTATCTGGCTTTTTGATCTCATGTAATCAGTGACCTTCAACACTTACTAATGCTTCATTGTGAATTATTATTATATACTTGTATAGCTTGATATTGTACACAAAAAAATGTTATTAAAAATTGATAATTATGCATAATTCAAAATTAAAAAAAAATTGCTTCAATTTGTACTTATGTGTACTTTGTACCATATATCATATATATAATTATATACAAAAGATATATGCTATTGCGTAGTTCACCAATGTGGTGTTAGTTTGTAATATCATCTCAGTTATTTGGTTTCAAATAAAGTATAGTTTTATTTGTCCATTAATTTATTTTAGTTTTTATTTATGAAATGCTATAGTTATCCACATTAGATCAGAGAAAAAAATTCTTATAATCTTTGCAGCTCTGGATTTAATTAGTAATAATTTGTCACAAATTCAATTAGTAAGTTTTTCAATCATAGCTTCTTAATCAATGAATCTCACTCTTAAAACGGATGATAATTGTTATATTGGTTTTTAAAAGCTATTAATTTTTAATTAATCCATAATAAGAAATATATTTTACTAAGTTGTTAGAGTTTACGCACAGACATATAAAGGTGTAAGTAGATATAACATGTCAATAAATCCTGTATAGTTCATACATATTATACAATTCAACGGTCCGAATTCAAGGACTTTAAATAAGTAACAAAAAAAAATTGTTTCTATCTTTGTGTTTATGAATTTGTATTAGGTCTACTTTCTTATATATATGTGCAGGTTTAGGTACCTTTGTTATTGTATTGGAAAAAAAAAAAGAAAAAACATTATTATAATAATATATTCAACAGAGATTATTATCACAAACCTTTCATATTATACTAGTAAATGTATACATTCTCTAAATTTTAAATGGGATTTGAAAGAAAAGCAAGAGATTGGATAACGTTGATTTAACCACATGTACAAAACGGTAGTCTCTGGTTTCACTAATATTATTATGTTAAAGACAATATTGCTTTTGTAATAACACGTATAAAACAACCGATTTTTTTTTTTATACCATTTAGATGGTGAACATGCATGTGACCCGCCTGATGTTGAGCGGTAACCGCAGCCTGTAACCAGCAGTAACACCAGAGGTATCACTGGGCGTGTTGTCGACCCTGCAGAAACCTTTTCACGCCCTTTATGAAGAACTTCATATTGTAGCTCCCAGGGAAAATCTCGACAGGTAACTCGTTCCACATTTTGAGTGTTCTCGGGAGAAAACATCTCTGGAACCGAACCGTACGTGACTACTGCGGTTTAAGAGTATGAGGATGAATTCCCTGTCGACAGCGAGCGGTGCGATGATGAAATTTATTGCACATCGTTCTTGTTACATATAGAGTAAATTAATTAATTATTTAAGTGATTAATTTGTCCAGCAGTGGACGTCTATCGGCTGATAACCATTATGATTTTTACTTCATATTGTTTATCAATGAATATAATTAATCTTGTGATAGTATTCTTTATAAAAATAATATTCTCTTTCCCTTTTTTATATTTTCTTCCATAATTATAAACGTTTAATAAATACAATATGGAGTTAAATAAAAATTTATGGAAAAATCACAGTAAACAATATTGCAAAAAATCATGTTATAAAGGAGGGTCCATAGGTTAAGATGATGATGAGAGGGGTTAAAAGATCGGTACATAAAATTCGCACAATATGTAGGTGAATAAGTAAAGAATAGAAAGATAAATAATTAATTAACAAAATCCATAGCTTTGGTCAAACAAAAACCCTCTTTGATGAACTCTATAGATTCTTAACATTATATGCTGTTGTTATGTTGATAATAACAACTAAGATTTATTGATTTTTTTTAATTATACCAACATAACATTTACTGCTTATTTATACAAAGGCACTTAACTAGACGCTATAATGTAATAACTTCCGTTAAATAAAATTACCGCCATTTAACAAACCATAAAATATTTTACAAAACCCTAGTGCATTTTTAGTTTACTTTCTTTACCGAATAGGAGCCGAAATACCATAGACAATGAATACCATAACAACGTTACTAGAATAACAATGACAACCAAAAATACAGCAATGACGTCCAGTAATGCCACTTGATACAAGGGCATGTCTCTCGCCGCAGAATGAAGTGGAGCAGAGTTACCCCAGCGTATAACTCTTTCTGTCCAATACACGGCAGTTTCTAGAGGATCGGCTTGCCTGTCGCGCCATATGCTTGACATCCGGCGTGCGTTCAGTCTTGATCTGAAAACAAAAATACTTTATTAGTAGAGAGTATTTTTGTATTTTTTTTTTAAAATACGGAAAATTTTTCTTAGTAAATAGACTGCCCTCTCAATCTTTTCAATCGTGAAACTGGCCTTTTTCCACGTGGAGAGAGTAAAGGTTCTACCACGCTGGCCTAATGCGGCCTGGTGAATGTCACGGATCCACGAAAGCTGACGTGCTTGGAACATATCGGTTACCTCACGATCTTTTCCTTCATTGAGCTTCCAATTGATGAAGTTTAGTAGGAATTGCTACTTAAAGACTTAAAACGTGTGCGATATCTTTATAAACAGCTATTCACAACTTCTTAGTAACTTACTGACTTTTTGGTTCAGTTATCAATGAAGGCCCCATTGAAATTGGTTTCTTTCAGGAATTGACATGGTTTTTTTTAACGAAAGCATCGCCAACAGTAATTCAAATTAGGTAAAAAAAAATTGAAATTTTGTTTTCACTAATAAAGATTTTTTTTTTATTTGTATACATTACGTGTAATGCGAAGAGTCAATTGTTTTTAGTTTGCTAAAAATTACTTACTCGGCGCTCAATACAGATGCAAGTGCTTCAGAGAGGGCATTTTCGGTAAGTTCAAGGTAGGGCACGACCTTCGCGAAACCAACCGCGGCAGCGGCGGCGGCATTGGCGGGCTGATCGCCGAAGAATGGTATTACCACCATTGGCTTTCCGGCTGAAATCGCCTCCGTCATGCCTAAGAGTCCTCCGTGTGCTATGAACGCCACTATTTTTTTATGCTCTGTGAAAATACAGAATATTTAAATTGATGAAAATTGCTGATATAGATAATTATATATTGTATTTTTTTATCTGTACTACTTGAGTAAACCATGTAAGTCCCAGCCGTGGGAATATTATGAGTTTATGTTATGCATATACGATGGACAACTCCAAAGCAGACCTATTTCGCATAATTTATAATAGTTGTTATTTATAATACGTTACTAGAATGTTAGACATTAGACGTTTCGCGTTTTGTCAGAAACCAGTCCAGTACCACATGGTGGTATGATGATCAATGGCCTTGACGTAATGAATGTCAAAAACATTTAATAATCGTCAACACCTGTAATGTCAGGGTCATACCCTTGGAAAGGTTCGTAGGAATAATATTTTTCACAATTTAGGTAAGCATCCTTTATGAGATCAATGCTTTTAATAAAAAAACATCACAATCAGACATCGCTCGTAACAAAACAAACAAACATATCTTACTTAAAAAGCTACTAATGTTTTAAGTTAGCGCGCGATCTCAGTTTTCCGATAATAACTTTTTAAATTAATTTTATGTAACCAACTTTTAATCGACTATGTTAATGTAGTACTAAATATGCTATGAAATAATGGTAATGTACTATGGTACATATTTTTTAAAATACATTTTCTTTTTATACAACTATTATAATGACAGCGGATTAACTTGATCTCCTTTAGAGTAGTCACATCGCGATTAAGTGGCAATAAAGATAAATTTGAAAAGCGTAACCAGAATACATTAGGTCTATATGTCGATCCTTGAAGTAAATCAATGATGCAATAGCGGCATGTTTCCAATGAAATCATTGACACTACTAAAAGCAGCGCCGGAAATGAAGCAGTCATATTCCTGTTACAAAATAAGTTGGTCACCGCTCTGGCGCAGCAGCAGACAAGTTTCCACCCAGATTCGCAATTAACATTAAGTTCTTGCAATAAGCACAAATAAGGCAAAAACTTTCACAGTTACAGTTATGTAAGAACAAGATTTGATTTACTTTGGTAATACCTTACACAGAATTTATTACAATTAAACTTTTTTTACATGCATATTAAATTAAAAATATTATTTAAAAAGTTATATAATAACTTACGTAACAGTTCGTACTGTGGGAGCCACTTTACTCTCAGGATATTTCCGGTGAGAGTGCCCTCCTCTCCGCTGTTCTCGTACTTCCAAATGACCCTCTGCTTAAGCTTGGAGAGAGTGTTCACTATGATGTCCTCTTTGTACTTAGGTATGGTCGCAGTTTTGATCAGCGATCCGAAGCTCAGCAGGATAACTCCGTGATCCGATTCGTTTAGAAACTTCTCAATGTACTGTGAGAGTAAAGAAATAAAAATATCAACATCAAACTGCTTGAAATGTTCCTATCGTTTTACTGGTGGTAGGTCTCTGTTACCGGAGACCGTCTAGTTAGGTACCACCGCAATGCCTATTTTTGTCGCCAAACAGTATTCTGCCAATATTAGTATGTTCGATATGAAGGGCGCCGTAGCTAGTGTAATTACTGGGGTAACGAGACTCAACATCTAATTTCTCAGAGGTCGAGCGCAATGTGATGTTTATATCATCCTAACTAGCGCCACGTTGTTATGGATAGGCGTATCACTAACGTTCGCCTAAGTGGATAAAAAAAACCATCTAAATTGTTATTAGCAACAGACGATATACAAAATCCATTACTTGGCTGAATTAAAAATTAAATAAAAAAAAAGATTTACACTTTAACTTTGTAGAGCCTGTATCGGCTATATGTGTCCGTTGCTAGAGACTGTCTAGATAGTCTAATATATCCTAACTGTGGTCTACTTTGAAGGGCGGTCTAATTAAATTATATAGGATATATTACATTTGACGTTTCGAAGCGATTGGCAAAATATGGTGGAGGTTGTACACCTTCAGAACAGCTTGCTCTTCTCGTGGCTTCGTGGGATAAAGCAGGGGGTAAAGATTGGGATATAAAGTTATTATATGCTCAATTGTATTGAATTGTCTACTATTAATGCTCACCTAGTTTCAAAACAACATCAGCTATCCAACCATCAAATGATTTTTTTAAGTAAACTTAAGTATGTTGTTTTTTTTATACTACTACGTGACAATACGAGCGGGACGTTCACTTGATGGTAAGAGATATTGATAGCACCACATGATGCTCGTCGCCTTGAGACATAAGATGTTGTCTCGTTACCCCAGTAATTACACTAGTTACAGCGCCCTACAAATCGGAACACAGTAATGTTTACATGCTATTATTTGGTGGGAGAAATAGGCGCTGCGGTGGTTCCTATCTAGACGGTCACTGACAATATTGACCTGCCACCAGTAAACGTGTCATTAATTAAAGATTATTTGTGTATTTAGTATATGTTAGTTAATAGTAATAATTAGATAATAGGTGCTTAGGTTACGATGGGGTTGACATAGCCTTGATAGGCTAAAAGCCCCTAAAATAATAAAGACTTTAAAAATAAAAAAATTACAGATAAAGATTAAATATCATTAAGTTGACGATAGTACCTGTTCAGGTGTAAAAGAGTCATATTTTTTCATATTCAAGTGGCGAGGATACATGCGCAATTTTCTGATCATATAAATTTTATGAGCAAGTCATAATTTTTTATTACCATCATTTACACCGATGGACGTCTACTGCTGGACATAGGTTTCTTGTAATGTGTTCCACACCGAGCAAGTCATTACATCATTAAAGCTAATTATTTTTATACTTCTATTGCCACGTGTTGTGTTATAAAAACAAAGTAACATCACATCACGGATATACGGTCCTAGTGAGCACTTTCAGTCATCATTTACGTTTATATAACATGATGGAAGACTAAGATATTGTATTTGTTTCATCATAAATATCTAAAATTATATTGTTTGGCAGGGCTCGCGGAACTAGGTAGGTAGGCGGTTTCTGTAAAGAGAAGTATGTCGTAATATTATTATATGTTATGGTCGAAAAACGCGGACTACTAAACAAATTGAAATTTCGTGTTAGAAGTTCGCAAAAAACAAATATCAAGTTTTCTTCTTCAAGAGAGAAATAAAAGAACTGAACAAAGTTCATTTAAAATGTCTGCATCATAAAAAAAAATATATTATATAAGAAATAAACTGGAAAAGTCGACGTCAATGAAATCATTATTTATGTGTTGCATTAAGTTGTAAAGATATTCATTAATACTTTAGGATATTTAAATTTTTACGTTATGCATTATGCATATTATTCATGACTGGATTTAAATAAAGAAAAGGTTAAATAAATCTAGAAGCTAATACAAATAGCATACGCATAACTTAATTAGTACATAAATTTTCACATTTTTTTTTCAGAAAAGAAATTATCAATAGGGTGTGTATTTATAGTATAGGGTCGTTCTTAATCGCAAATATCTAACCTTAACTGGGTCAGATTGCGCGGCCGGCGCTTGGCATTGAATTAGGAGAGGTCAAAGTTGTCACGGCCAGGGTCTAGCTGCATTGATCTTTAGATGATATTTATTTATATTGTTGTAGAGTAATTAACCTTTATTTTCATTAGTGCATCTTAAGACAACACAAAAATAAATTCTATATGTAAAAAATTATCGCTCCAACAAATTTTACTATTTACCAAATGAATACCTTAACTAGAATCTAATTGCTTATCTATAATAACTAAAAATTGTTATATATACCAAAAATATGAATGAATCTAATGTACTATATTGACAATAAACCAGTTAAGGTTTTACCAGCAAAAGATTAGCAGTAAGTAACATTTTATGTATTTATCGAAAACTTCTTTTATAGCTGATCTTATAAGAAGTTTTTTCATTTTTTTAAAGTTACTTCTATGTTTTATTTTTCGTGGGGAATTCCTGCATTGGATCCCCTTCTGCTGTGGGCACAACAGGGGGGTTATGCTGGATTCTTATCGACTAAAACTCCACGGTATACCTTTCAACGCTATTATAGGAACCATGGGAACGCTTTCATACATGACCGTTGTTCCGACAGCGAGAGGCCTTGATCAGGCTACGTCTCGGGGTGGAACTCAAACTCCCATTTATAGTAATTGGCGGAAGTACCACGCGCACCACCTCGGCGCCTAACGTACTTGGTAACGGATTACCGCCGAATCCGCCACCATGACCTTAGTTTTTATAGTAAACTACACGAGATAAATTGAAAAAAATACTAACATGAAAAAGTTTCAGAGCAGAGAAAAGAAAAAACTTCTTTCGAAGCAGCAATATCTAATTAAATGGAAGGAAATCATCTAATTAAGGGAAATGTCGCGACATATGCTATCTTACTTCTATAAAAAAATTACTAAAATGAGATGAGTTCAGTGACTTCTTTATAGAGGTCCATTAATTCTAAATATCAAACCAAAATTTCAATGTCAAAGGCTAAGGTGACGGACGCTAATAAAAAAAAAACAAATTTATGCATTATAAAAGATGAAGGCCATATCCTCTAAAAGTCAGACAGAAGAATGACATGTTATGTCTTTCTTTTTCTTCTTAGCATTTCTCCCGTCGTATGACAGGATCTGCTTTCACTTCACTTCATTCTGAACATCGCTTTCCTTTGTCACTACACTCAACCATCGCAACTTCGTTCTTTCCCTCCACCGTTTGTCGGGTATGCTGAGGCTGAGGGTGACATGAAAGTATTAATACATGTATTTATTTATCAGTAATGGGATAACATCTCATCTTGGTTTCACATAGTTTTAATTGACAATTAAGCCGTGAATGGTGAGAGTGAAACAGTACATATCTCTTAAATGTTGACAACTGGAGCAAAGATATTCAGATACTATTATATTGTTAGTACGACAGATTTACAATTTAAGGGTAGTAGGTAAGCAGGTGATTTACAATAAACCTAACCTAACTTTATCCTAATTCTACGAATCGAACCTGGTATTTCATGTTGTAAGGAAGCTCTTGGCCGCTATGCCAAGGAGGTAAATAAAATCTATTCTATATTATATTTCATAACCTGTTAGTGACATTTTTGTCCTTGCATTTTATTTTTAATAGGTATTAAATAAATGTGATACCACGCTCCGTCACCAAAGGAGCATATAACTTACGTTATTACCATTAAATAGACGTAATGATGATCTGAATACTAAGTGGTTATTTAAATAATTTTTATTCAAAAAAACGAGATTTCTTAGAAGAATGCACGAGAAGCTTAAAGATTATTTTTTATAATGTAAACCAAAACAATAAACTCACCTGAAGATGGAAATGTATTATGTAATAAAGTTATACATTTAGGTTTTTCCGTGTTATTTTTATGATGACTTCATAAAAAGATAATACAGATGAGGATAGAAACACGCGAGGATGTATTCATAGAAAGCAATATGACAAATAGAGGAAAACCACGAAGGATAAATATCGTCGTAAAAATACAAATAATGTGGTCGATTCTTGGTTGTGCAGAGACTATGTAATTTTAAAGATATTGTCGACATTATTAATTAATATTGAAACCCATGTCCCATGTTATAAAGCTGTAAATTTCACTCTTGTTTTATTAAAAATTGATACAATATAATAAAAAACTGCATTTTGTTAATATTGATGCATTATTTACGAGTTTGGCGAATCTAAATAGCATAATAAATCTGACTTGACAGATTTATGTATATTTCCAATGATTTAAAAAATCTACCGTCTCATGCATATGAAATATGAGCGAACACTGAGAGTAGATAATTTTAAATACTACGTAAGTCATATAGAAAACATAGCACAGTCATGACAAGTAAAACAATGACAAATAAAATGAATATGCTGCATAGTAGAAGTTATGACAAAATTCAATATAATACAGTTAGGTTATGATTTCTCTATTGTTTGTGGGTTTCACCCTCTGTAAACTTAACCATATAATAAAATTAAATTAACCTTGATATTGGTGAGTTTAACATTTCACAAACTTCTCTATTTTAGTATTGAGATTAGCTTCACAGCTTTTAAAAGTGTTTCCAAAAAGCATACACGTTTAGACGAAATGTTAAAGATCCAAAAATATCACAAATGATTACACACTGGGTTTTTTACAATTTGTGATATAAACCTTTACAAGTATGAAAATGTGATAAGATCTTGTGTTACATACATCTACTATCATAACTAGCATATGTGTAGATATTAACAAGGGTAAACTTCTGTATCTCTTCATTCATATATAGGGATTCATATGAAGGGATTTCGGCCATTTCTCATCACGTTAGCCTAATGCAGGTTGGTGAGAGCCAAAGCCTAATTTGTTGATTAGCAAGGTATACCACGAGCATGTGAGGTTGACCCCTTATGTACGTGTACTATTAATAGTTATACTAAAAGTTAACTTACGAACGGTAAAGGTATTCTTCTCTTATCCAAATGCATGCCGCCAACTTCGATGGAAGCTGGTAATTGCGGTCGGATCCCATTTAAGGTGTGAAAAGTATTCACCATAATCAAGGAGTAATTTTTACTCAAAACCGTCAGATCCGGTATTACACTTCCGAAATGTTTCTCTATCAATGAACGTTCTTTCACTTGCACTGCGTTGTAAAACCATAATTTGTAAAAAACATTCAAAAAGGTATTCACTAAACGTTCAGTGATGGTCATACGAGAGGTGAGATCGATGGAGATTACTGGTATATAAGAAGGATTGTCGGTGAGTCCGATTCTATCTGGAGACCAGGGCATAAGGTTCGAAGAAGAGAGACCAATTTTAGGAGCAGTGTTTTTATAAACATGAAGTAACCCCAGCATGCAGTCCGTGTTGAAGATCTCCAAAAGAACCACGTCGTATTCCTTTCTCAGTACATCAGCCAATGTTTGCTGTTTTATTAACTGATCACATATACCAACGCCTAAATTTGCCAATGGCTGAAATTCAAACATTAGCCTGACAAATCGATCTAAAGAAGGAATCTTTGATAATACACTAACGGCTTCGAATTTAGATAGATCGATCTTTTCCACTAGCACTTGGCTAATGTTCTGGAGACTAATGTCAGTGTAATTCACAGGTGGGTTTTGAAGGGGGAAAAAAGACACGGTAGTGACATGGTGACCTCTTTTTGCTAGAGATTGAAGTAAAGGCTCGAATACCATCTGATGACTTTTGCCGGGGTGCGGGAAGAGGCCAAGGATTCTGGCGGAGTTGACCTCGTGTGGGATGAGGACGGCCGATATAATAACGAGAACTGTGTTTATCCGCATTGCACACGCGCTATCCGAGCAACGTCGACGGGAATACTACCGTCTGACATCACACGCAGTAAACGAAATGAGCCTCCAACAATAGCTAGCGCTATTTTAAGAACCGGACGTCATATTTGTTATTGCTCTCCATTTACCATACTATTTCACTACTGCTGAAAATACGTAATGAATTAAAAAATAACTAATACCCTAATGAATTATGAATTAATGATTTATGGTACAACATTATGGATGTGTTGTGTATATTATAATAATCAGTCGGTAATAATCGACTGGTGGATATAAACCTCGCTCAAAAATCTGCACATAAAGCTATCCTGAGCTATTCGCATCTCCTACAGTTTTTGTTGTTCATAGAGGTTCATACGGCTGGAATGGAGAGACTTGGACTATCTTCCCCCATGCTGTCCTGATCTGGCGCTGGGAGTCGAGCCTGGTTTATTGATTTGCTATGGTGCACCCGAGCACGTTAGGTTGGCTTGGGTCCCGTATAACGATTATAGACAGGGTGAATGTAGATAGGTGTAAAATATCTGGAGTGGCTAAAGTATATCTCGTTTCCTAGCTATCTATGTATGGAATATCCCATCCAAAAATAATGGTTCTGGAGTTATTAAATTTCAAATGTTTTTCAATAAATTCTTGATTTTGTAGGAAAAAATTCGATGATTTTATTTTTTACTTATTTCTACACAAATTTTAATGTAATAATTATTGTTTAATCATTGTTTTATTAAATTAAATTAATAATCATCGCTTAGAGGCTAAAACTTTTAAATTAGGTTCTTTGAAAGTCGTGACAGTAAGAAATAAGGCGTCATACTTACATTTTTATTTAATCTTAAAACAAAATTATGTTTATAAAAAATACGTATAAAGCACCTAAATAAGTACCTGACTTCAATATCTATCCGACAAGGTATAAGAAAGTACATAAAGTTTCAAAAATTTATAAAAAAAAGACGTAATAAAACCAAGTACCAGGAAATACTAAACTGTAGAGACTTCATAAAAGTAGACGCCGCGCCGTTACTTATGTTTTTATGATAAGACGTGCGAGTTTATATTTGTGGTTTTAGAAAATTAAGTTCAGAATAAAAGTTTAAAGTAACAATTAATTTAAATTTAAACTGACGGCCACGGTTCCTGATAAAAGCACGAAGCCTTTTTCTTAAGTCAGATCGAGTGACTCGCCCTATGAGCTGTTCTCTTATTTTGTCAGCAGCGACGATGTTGCTTGACTTTAAATCTTCTAACGAGTTAATTGGTGTCGTGTATACTAAAGATTTCATGTGCCCGATAAGTACTAATCGCAAGGTGTTAAATCAGGGCACTTTGGGGGCCATGGTGTGGGTCCGTTTCGGCAAATCCATCGCTGAGGGAAAGTAGTCTCTAACCACTGTCTTACGCCGAGTCGAAAATGGGCGGGACAAGCGTCATGCTGGAACACCATTTTTTCTGGTTTCCAATGGTATATCTTTCAGATAATTCAAAAAATTATTTAGAAGAAAATCTTCGTATGTCACCCCACTTAAATTGTTAGGCAAGAAGACTGGGCTTATCAAGTTAGTATAAATTATGCCCATATGGATGGTAATTCAAATTCTCTGTGAACGTATGGACGTTTACGGAGAATCTTCGCTGATGAGCTCCTACTCTAATCACGTGGGGATTTTTACCTTGCAGAGCCCAATAATGACTATTATGAAAATTTGTTATTTCGTCTTTGTCAAACTTCGATTCAGCAGTCCACAATATTTTAGTGAAAAAATTATTATTTTCTAAGTCTGCATGCAGCATGATACGGTAGAAGTCTAACCTCCTTTCAAGGTCTCTTCGTCCAGGGCCTGGAACGGTGTATAATGGTAGCGGTAGAGCCTTGCCTTATTGCGCATTAAACCACACTTTTCATTGTGTTAAACCCAGCAATCTTGCCACGACCCTGGTTGACATAGTCGGGTCTATAAAAACGGTCTATGATTCCTTCTTCTTCTTCAGTATCGTAGATGCGTGGCCTGCCTGCGTCATGCCGCCTCTGTTGAACGCTGCCAGTTTCTCATGACGCGTTGATATGCCGCAGCAAAGACTCTATGACTTGGTAGGTGACGATTTGGAAAACGTAGCTGATATTCTCTTCGTGCTTGTAAAGAATTTCCATCACTAAGTCCATAACAATAGAAAATGTTAGCGTATTCTTCATTGTCGTAATCCGCCATTGAAATTAATTTGGTATGAAAAAGAAAAACTATTCAGAATTAAGAAAACAATGATAATGTACGTTCGCCCACTAAAGTAGTTAAATTTTAACTGTCGTACTGACTCATTACCTAAAAATGACATTACACATGTTTTACTCTGAACTCAATATCTAAAACGACAACAATAAGCTCGCACGTGTTACAACAACAACAAAAGGGTCAAATTAAGGGGGTCTACTTTTATGAGTCTCTACAGTTTGATATTTCATGGTACTCGGTTCTATTACAAGTCTTTTTTTTTTATTTTGGAAACTATGTACTTTCTTATGCCTTGTCGGATAGGTATTGAAGTCAAGTACTTATTTATGTGTTTTATACGTATTTTTTATAAATAAAATTTTATTTTAAGATTAAATAAAAATGTAAGACGTCTTACTTTTTACTGTTACGACTTTCAAAGAACATAATTTAAAAGTTTTAGCCTCTAAGTGATGATTATTAATTTAATTCAATAAAACAATGATTAAACAATAATTATTATATTAACATTTTTGTATTTGGAATTTTTTCCTAGAAAATCGAGAATTTTTTGAAAAATATTTGAAAATTAATAACTCCATACGCATTGTTTTTGGATGGGGTATTCCATACATAGATAGATAGGATACGAGCTATACTTTAGCCCCTCCAGATCTTTTACACCTATTACCTTTCATTCTGTATAATTGGTCTTAAATACAATGACATCTATGTTTTTGTATTAATAATATGGGATGTTTTTATTACAAGACCGGCATAGCAATTGTGAAGATGGCTATCGTCAACATGTAAACGCTTTTGTTATATCAAAAGAGCTTTAGTTGTACATATAATTTCTAATTTTAATTACAATGTTTTAAAAGATATATAGATAGATAAATAGTTTATTGCAGTAATTCTCTTATCTAAATATAAAAATATAACGAAAAGCGTAACGAAAACGAAACTTAAACAATAGTTATTAAAAATCAACAACAATTACAAAACATTTCCATTCCGTAGTTAGTGCAGTACTGCAAAGGGTCCAGTCTCAGTGCACAAGCCCCCACAGCGATAATACTGATTTTCAGCCTTCACCCTTCTGCAGGAGACTGCAGTAAATACAATATAAATAGAATGATGCATATGTGATGATAATAATTATATGAAATGACGTGGGATAGTGATTAACGCCTCCGCGATTAATTCACTTCGGAGAAGGAACCCAAAACTAAAATAAAAACATTCAAACAATTTTATTGATCACAGAATATGTATGTATATGATATATCCTAATAGAAAATGTTTTTTTTTTTAATATTGTCTTCTAAATGTTGTCATACAAGGAAATAAGTGCAAAGGTAATATTTTAAAGCAATCACACCGTTATAGAGATGATTTTAATACGCTATTGTCTACATTATCTGTTGTTGATGTTAAAACATGTATAGAATAGAAATACAAACGTTATATTACCGTTCAATTTATTGATACTCAATCGTAGAGTCCAGTTCATCCATTAAATGGTCACTAATGTCGAGGACATTGTAGCCAATAATAATTTTTATGTAACAGATATAACGCCTTTGGTTAATTTTGAATTTATTGTTATAGTAAAAGAAAGAAATAATTTATCAATCAATTCAAAGAATACATTGTGCCTATTAAGAACAAGTAAACATGGATAGTAAGAATGTTTTCTAAAGTATTATATTTTATTCCTATAAAGTTAATATATTTATATATTGTATAACCAGTGTTTGAGTAATATCTAATATGATGATAAGTGGAGATTTAATCTAAGTGGTAAAGCGTACTGCCCTAGAGGAAGTCTATTCACTTTTCTCTTAAAGACTCTCACGTCATATCTGTAAGGAAATGTTAATTCCCGTAAACCGTTTCTACTATATTTAAAATAATCTATATTTGTGTAATTACTAAAAAAAAATTTAGATTTTTACATCTTTAAATATGTATATAACTTGTATTTCAAATGTCGCTGGTGTGAAGGATTATTAAAATCTTTGATCACTTAAATCTGTGTTAATCCTCAATGCAATAAATTAAGGATTGTCTGTTGAATAAATAACTTAATAAATAAATTAATTTTAGATAAAGATAAAAATAATGTATGATAACGGGTCATGTGCGCTCGTTAGTTATAGCAAGTCAGTTACAATGAAACATTATATTTTATCATACACATGATACATGCAATTTTTTTTTGTTTATAATGAATAGGTACGATGAAAATATTATGGAACATGATTTACACAAAGCACTATCGATCCTCCTCGCTTGAAAGTAAGTAGTCACGACTCGGATCTAATTAATAGCTACATCGCCTTTCAGACCGGAACACGGCAACATTAATGTATGTATACAATTATTCAACAGGAGGAAGAGCCTCCGACATAAGGAGGCCGACGATTTCTTTGGAAACTAGACTTCGATAATTTTATCATTCCTTACACAGCTACACAGCTAAAAGTCACCGAAGATCCGTTTAGTTATCAATAACATGGAATTCATGAACATCATTTTATGTTCCCATTGTCTTTTGGATTTCCTTTCATGAGGAGCAGTACTTATGTACGTTGCTTTCGGCACGGGTCGGTTTTAGACCTAACTACATCCATGGCGCAAAGGCTTTATTGATAGATATGATGTGATGCAAGAATTTTAATGTTGGTAAAGTTTTACTGATCTGGAAATTTAACTTTCACTCGCTTATTATAAATATGTTGCAAGCAATGGTGGTTGCTATGTTCCTACTGGAAATTTATGATAGCTAGAGTATCTTCGCCGAACATGCATCATTACCTCGCTTTTATTCCACTTAATACCATGTAAAATTAAGTTCGTATCGCTCATTATCAGAAATACAAACCCTTGCATCTTTGAGCGGTACATCGAGCAATATCATTGCAATTACGGTTAAGTTATCCATCACTTCATACTACCAATAACAGGGCATAAATTATTATGATCGATGTCCAATAGCGTTTATAGAAAGATTTGACATGTATATGAACTTCATGCCTAGTTAGTTATCAGTAAGATATAGTAAATTGTTATTAAAACAGCATAATTGTTTACTGTAGCGTATACTCGTTTAAGTCAGATATAAGTAATAATTTCCCGGTAGATAAAATTATTTTATAATCAAAAGATAATGAGGTTAAAGTAGACTTAATTATTTGCTGCTAAATACATATTCCGTTTAAATAAGTTTTTTTGTCATCACCACGTCTCCGTTCACTTTGGTCTTCTTGTAATTGATAACAGGCATTACGCCAGCTATTGTATTAGTATATGTGTACTATTTATTGTATTTGTATACTTTTTTTTAATATTTGCATCAAAGCGATTATAATGTTGCTGACGTGTATTTACGTTAGCGTATTTAACTACAATGAGACGGAATATACTTACATTTATTTCTATTAAAAATTTTAAGTTTCTTAATAATAAAAAATAATTTTCACAACCCTTTTTTAATATACAAGGTATTCAATGACATTATTTGCCGATTCAGATTTAGATTCAGCTGGAAGATGGCTAAAATATTTAAAACCTTTGAACCGTTGAAATAATTACTGCTTGGTTTCTGTTTAAAAGCGAAACAAAGATTTCCTAATTAAATAATAATATTTATTATAATTATGTAATTAAAAAGAAACTTATTATAATTAACAAACCATTTGGCGTTTAACGCAGAGCACGTGCATTTTAGCAGTTTGTTCATGATTTTTTTGTGCTTTGCTCATCACCAATGTGCATATCATGCGAGTTGCATTTGAAAGATTTGTTGAAGAGGAATCAGGTTATTTGTTATTAATTTAGACAAGTAATATATTTACTTAATATTAGCTGTTTTCCGCTCGCTTCGCTGGCTGTAAAATAAAATTAAACTTGAAATTGTTATGAAATATTCCTCGTGACTAATCGTAACCGCAAGTATCTTTGTATACCAACCGTAACTGTTGCAATCGCATCAATAATAGAAAATGAAAATGTGCATAAAATTTTATTAGAAACGAAATGATAAAGGATCTTTGAAATTCAAAAAATAAATAGTCTATAACCATCTAGAAATCATTCCGCGGCGAATGATCATGTTTCCATATCGAGGAGTCCACAAGTTTCCTCGTGATTGGCGAACCAAAAAAAACCTATTTTCATTATATATATGTATAAATATCATATGATAGTAACATATAGTTTGTTTCGCGAAATAATTTTTTATAATACGAAGCGAAGAGACGCTAGAAATGGTCTCGTAAGTTTATCTGCCCTGTGCAATTCTAACCGACGACTATTTTTATTTCAGTAGATAATAACTACCTTTGTATTCATGTCAGTGAACATTTATTTATAGGTAGTTTTAATATTGTTTTTTTACTTACAAGCTTATTGTTTTAAAATTTATATTACAATGGAACCATGCATATGGAATTCATCTTAGATAACCATTTCAGTCTTGATGAGACTGACGAGACAAGTGCGTTGTTTAGGTGTCTTACAAAATTGTCAAATAAGTCTTTTATATCAATAACATAAAACTTACCGATGGAATAACCTTCTTAACATTATCAAGATGCATCCCGCCAACTTCTACAACAGCTGGCACCAGGGGCCGTACACCGTTTAATGTTGGAAAAGTGTTTACTAATAACAACGAACTATATTTCTTGCCTAACTCCTCCAAGTCCGGAATCTTTGTGCCGAAATGTTTCTCAATCATTGCACGCTCTTTCTCTTGGATCTCCTTGTGATACCAGTTCTTCAGGTATAAGTTCAAAAAGGACGTTTCAAACCTTTGTTTAAAAGTCATAATATCTGTGTACGGGGTGATTAATGAAGGGACATAGGCGGGATTGTCTGGTAGCCCGAACCTGACCGGAGTCCAGGGCATTATACTGCACGAAGATAGCCCAACAATAGGTGCTTTTGTGCCATAAACATGCATAAGTCCAAGCATACAGTCACTGTTGAAATTCTCCATCAACACCACATCGTATTCCTGTTTTAGAGGTTCGGCCAAAGAGGGAAGGCCTAAAATCTTCTCACAAGTATTCAACGCCCAGTGTCGCACTGGAGCTATTTGTAGCTTAGTTAGTATAAAAGTATTTAAGATCGGCACTTTCATGAGCGGACTTGTTTTGTCAAAGTCGGATATGTCCACCATTTCAAATCCTAATGCCGTCGCACCTTCCAAGCTCACATCTGTATAATTAACCGGCGGGTTTTGTAACGGGAAGAAGGAGACCGTGGTGATTTGGTGTCCGCGTTCAGCTAAAGCACGCAACAGTGGCTGGAATACCATGTAATGGCTTTTGCCGATGTGCGGGAACAGGCCGAGCACTCGTGCGCAGTCGCCGGCATCGCGAAACGCGAACACGGCCAGCGCAAATAGAAAGACACCGGACCGCATAGCGTACACGTTGCCAACTCCACGGCTCCCGGACAACTGATTGAAGATTCCGAACGAGCGATAGTTTATTATAACGATATGACTTGCTCTTTACTATTGCATGAATTTTACATACGGAATATCCTTTATCAATTATTGAGAACTCCACTCGCTGACAAATTCATATATAAATACTTTAAGAAGACTATAGCCTGCATTACGTATATTGCGCAATTTTTAACTGTTATACGTTACACACGCTTATGTCCAGCAGTGGACTTTTATCGGCTGATTATTGGTACGTTACAGATCTCTCTACACTTTTAATATGTACAAACCGAAACTTTATTCAACATTTTAAAAGTACAAAATGCTCTTGCGATTATAATAATGTTCTTACTACTATGTTAAAAGTTCATCTTTAACTTTGGTTATATTTCATTATATAAATAATATTCACGATTTTCAAGTATAATCTTCCTGTGTAATAGCTACCGACAGGTCATGTAACGGACAGACAAGGTTAGATAAATGTTTAGCGCAAATTATTACACCTATATCTCAAACCTTCTTTCACCTTAATAAAGATTATATCGAGATTTTTTATATTAATCCATATAAACTGTTTAAACAAGTATATAAAAGTGTTCGTAACTATTAACGGAAATCCGATAACGGTGTTTGCGTAAAAGGAAAATGTAATCGTCCAAGTTAACAGCGTGGCCAGCGTGGAATTGTAATAAGTAGGAAAAAATTAACTTGACTTTCTCTTTGTAAATAAAGTCTCGATTCCATCAGTAAGAACATTAAGGTATTTATTTCTCCTACCGACGAAACTAGCAGCTTTCTTCTTGTTGTAAGAGATACTGTATATCTACACCAGTAAAACGTTGCCTCGAGAAGTAAGATATTAAGTTGCTTCACAGTAGTTTTTCCAGCTATGTCTACCACATCCGAACATATGACACTACCATTAAAACTCCTCACTACATTGCGTTGAAGTACATGGACTTTTATATTAATTAACGAATTTTCACGATGTTAAGTTTTATCCAACTGAGTGCCCATCTTCAATTTGAAAATTACACGTAATAATGATATTGGTACATTTGTAGTATATAAGTCTGAATGGTATCAGAAAGTTAGTAAATGTTATCATTGTTTTTATAAAGAGGTCAATACAGTGCTGATTTAATATTTCGCCAACTT
Organism: Ornithoptera priamus; assembly: GCA_029034505.1. Taxonomy (NCBI): domain Eukaryota; kingdom Metazoa; phylum Arthropoda; class Insecta; order Lepidoptera; family Papilionidae; genus Ornithoptera; species Ornithoptera priamus. Next base: position 510,465 of record JARDWD010000392.1, read on the forward strand.
ATTGTCTGTACACATGTAAATATAATTTTGTATTTTTTGTTTCTTATGTTTAAGATAACCTATATGTGTGAGGTTGATTAAAGGTAAACAAAGGGCACTACAGTTTTACAATATCGCGGGCATGGAAGGTAAACTCATTACTTATGCAAATGTTACCAACTTGTATTATATAACGAAAGTAGTTTTCGATGAACTGGGACCAGCGACAAGTTTATAGCATAGATACATTAAAAAAAAATACACATAAAAACATAAAGGAATTGACCGGTGTTAAATACAATCAGTTAAAAATAATAGCTGAGGATCGAATTGGTTTTCTCAATCTGATCGTCAAACTTCGGTTTGAAGAGGGCACCTAATGATGATGATGATACATTAAAAAAATAAATACTGTTTTCTAATATTCTATGCACCTCAGAGATGAGCAGGATATTCACATGATGGTAAGGGTTGTGCCTGTCCATAATAATGTGCCGCTAGTTAAGAAGGTATTCTCTCCGTTGTGTTCCAACAACAAACTGTGTCTTTGAAGTCTTAGGCCTGGATATATATCGACTCCTTTGCATTTTGATGTATAATCATCAATGCTCGCTTCATTCACACGAATAGTTTACTCGTGGCTTTTGCAGCCATAAAAATACAAAACTATTAATTCGTTTACACTGTCTTCTGGCGCGTGTAGGTGAAATGGATTTTTTTTCTTCATTCTTGTAGGGTAAGTATATCTTAATCATTTTTGTATTCCGAACGGTAAAATATATGCTTCAAGAATCACATTAGGTCGCTTCAACAGAAGAGTATAACATAAGCATAAGTTGCTATGCACCGATCTTATTATACTCCTGTTTCTATACACTTATCTTATTGTACCCTTGTCACTGTTCATGGATCTGGGCCAGCTACTATTTTCATCATTGGTAATGAAACTGATCAACGAGCAATTTGTCTTCTTTGAATTTGCGATACTTATTTAAACTTTTATGATGTGCTATAATTACCTGTGCCTATGGAGGGAACCAGGCTAAGTAAATATTTATTTTAACCCTAGTTGTTTGCATACTCCGTTGATTTACATTAAAATAATTTCTATTTCTATTATTTTGTATCAGAGGGAGAATATTAGAACGGGATGATTAAGAAATCTTGTAGACAATTCATTAATAAATTCCAGATAAGCCAAATTATTCCTAAAGAAAGGTGCATATCCAAAAGATAATACGGTAAATGTTGTACAGAAGTGAAATACAGTAAATTTTAAATTTTCACTAAAAGTCATCGCTGAAAGTGACCCAAAACTTATTTCTTATTCTGTAATCAAGCAGCCATCGTTAGTGGTAGTAAATGATGCAAAACCAATCTGAGACAACCAACCGGAGAAGATTGTGTTAATATTTACTGCTTTTATTTCTAATGCATTTTCTTTGCAAATATCTAAATTTATTCGCAACATATTCCTAATGAAAAATTTTTATTATCTAAATTTCTTCTCTCTTTAATATAAGTAACTCAATTATGACAAGAAAGTTGACTAAAATTGGTTAATTTTTGAAAGTTTTAAGATAAAACAGAATGTGTAAAACTGGATATTAGATCGTCAGCGAGCAACAGAACATTTCCCATTCAATCTGGTAGGCAGTTAATTTATATAAATATGCAAGTCATTTCTCTGGTAATTGTCTATATCAGACAATACGCCGTATTTATATATTTAGTTAAGATATGAAGAACTACGATTTTCTTAAATCGATCTTACGATCAAAGGATTAAGAATTACCGACGGAATTACTTTCTTCGAATGATCAAGATGTATCCCGCCAACTTATATAACAGCTGGTACCAGGGGCCGTACACCGTTTAATGTTGGAAACGTATTTACTAACAATAACGAAGTATACTTCTTGCCTAACTCCTCGAAGTCCGGAATTTTTGTTCCGAAATGTTTCTCAATTATTGCTTGCTCCTTTTCTTGGATCTCCTCATGATACCAGTACTTAAGGTATAAGTTTAAGATCAAGTTTTCGAACCTCTTTTTGAATGTTATGTTGTTTGTGTATGGGTTAATTATTAAAGGCACATAAGTACGGTTGTCGGGTAACCCGAACCTGACCCGAGTTCAGGGCATTATATTGCACGACGATAGCGCAACAATAGGTGCTTCTGTGCCATAAACATGCATAAGTACAAGCCCACAATAGCTGTTGAAACTTTCCATTAACACTACGTCGTATTTTTGTGTTAATGCTTCGGCTAAAGACGGACGTCCCAGAATCATCTGACAGATATTCAAAGCGCAATTTTTCCAACAAAGAACCATTTCTTTGTAAGCATAAAAGTATTAAAAATTGGTACTTTCATAAAAAGATTTGAATTTTCAAATTTGGTAATGTTTATCGACTTCTACATCCATACTACCTTTTAGACTCACGTTTGTGTAGTTTGGGGGAGGTTTGTAAAACGGGAAGGAGACGTGGTGATTTGGTGTCTGCGTTCTGCTAGCGCACGTAGTAAGGGTTGGAGTACCACGTAGTGAATTTTGCCGATATGCGGAAAGAGACCAAGCACTCGTGCACACTCGTCAACATGGTAACCCGCTAGCGCTGTTGGTACAACTACAAAAAGATTGTAGCACTTAGCGTACATGTTGCCACATCCTCAGCTTTATGACACCTGACTATAATAGTCAATTGTGCCATTGCTTATAAGCACTGTATGAATTTTTATTCATTATCGCTTGGATTTTTTATTTTGTAAACATTATTTCTTTAAGAATATGACATTTTAGAAAAAGTCCAAAGTTATTAACATATAGGTGTGTGTAGATATGAGAAGTAAATTGCATACTTGGAACAACAAAAATGCAGTATAATAATTAGGTGATTAAATAATGTGTTTATATTACAAAAGGTGCAAAATTTTATTTACTCAATGTGAAGTATTTATAGCCGGCGATCCGTAATCATGTAGTAGTAGTAGTAGTAGTAGTAGTCAGTTTTTGAGATTACGTTACAATGAGTTTGAAAACATAATAAATAGTAATTAACTATATATAATATATGATAATTAGTAAATAATTATTCTTTATAAAGAATGAACTTTAATCAGTCCAAATTCTTCCATTCGATTAGATGACTTTTTACTATCTTTGTTTTGGTCTTGATTCCGTACTGATAAAATTTTTGGTTCTTAACAGCAAAAAAACTCAACTAAGTGAGATTTGAAGTCATCGTTATCATTGAAATTTTAACAATTTAGGCAGTTTTGTAAACTTCGTTCGTAAAATGAACATCCGGTGGTGCATGGCTGTCTATACATCACTTCCCAAGTAAACTTCAATAGTTTCGTATATGTTGCTAAAGATGTGTAATGTTTCGCATTGTCGTGGTGGAACACGACTTCTGTGTGATCTGCCAATTCTATTCTTTTACCTTTGATTGCTTCCTCCGATTTAACAAGTTGTTGGAAGTAAATATTTGAGTAGATCGTTTGGTTGTTTGGGAGTAATTCAAGAGACACAATACCTTTGTTATTCCACCTAATTGACTATAGCATGATATTTTTTGATGCAAAGCGGTTTTCATTGTTTTGTGCTGAGTAATCATGCTATGACCTTTTTCAATTACAGTTATTTTAGACGATTAATTTTTTATCGCCATTGATAATTCATTGTCGTTTCGATTCGTAGTGTTAGGTGAATTTCTTTTAATGCGTGCGCAACTTAAATATCGATTTTCTTAAGTCAAAGACGTCATTAATGATTTTCAATTGTTGTGTGACATATTTAACTGTTTTGCAATCTATTACATCTCTCTTAGTCTTATAACTGAGACTATTAGATTCATAGCTTTAATTATGTCATCATTAATCTTCTGGTGCAAACCAAGTTTACTTGAGATATTATTTTATTATATTAGAAAAGTATATGGTGCAATATTTTTCATAATTGTACATATAAAAATCACTGTACATTGCGTGGCAAAAGATGGTTATGATAAAACATGTGTGGACATGTTTGAGAGAAACTTCAACGTCTATCGGCTGATGATAAAACAAACAGTAAACAATCCGAGAAGTTTCTGGTGAGCAGTATCGAAATTATTACATGTGTTTTTACTTAAATTCTTATTCTATTTGTTTGTCTGCTCGATAAAAACAAGGTTGTTAGTAAGTTTTCCTTCTAATTTAAATTAACTAACATGATTGACTGTGGTGCATTATAATATATTTTGATGCTGAAATTTGCTTTCAATTGTGAACCTTCTTTCATCTAATTTTGGTGAACATTTGCCATAGGAACTAATTTCTTAGGACTTTAAAAATGTATGTCTCATAAGTCGGCATAAGACGTTAAATACATTTTAACATTATCGTGGCTAATATTAACGAAGAGTATTATTACAAATGACATATGTTGTTGTAGACTTTCAGCATACGGTATCTTTCTATCGTAATGCTTTTTTAATATCGTTGACTCTTTTAATGGCACCACTTAGTGATAGGCAGATAGATCTTAAATAAATGGATCGAGAATTTATATTTCGCAACACAATTGTAAAAAAATACCAAATACCAATATTTTTTATGTAAAGAAATAAAAAAATAAGAAATATATAAGCTTACTACTACTATTAGTGCCGAGTGTATCAACACTAATCCTTCATAGATAAATTATTTATCAAACTAAAAAAGCCGTGATGGCTGCATGATAAAATTATGAGAATGATAAAATAATAAACTAATTACAATAGAGGAATGATAAACTTTGTAGAGGTATTTTTGTTTCGTTTTTCTGTCAGTTTTTTTCATAATTGTTTCATCATATCAATGACAAGGAATAAAATAGGTATGTATATATAATTTATGTATTTTATTACACATATCACAGTAACTTCACTAGCTACAACTCCCTTCAGTCTGGGACTCAGTAATATTTGCAGACATTTGTTTGGCGGGAGAAATAGAAATTGTACCTACCTAAACGGTCTCCGGCAACAGAGACGTACCATCACTAAAAAACCAAGTAACAAAGATGAAATGGGTGGTTATCCCGCCTATAATAATGAAGCATTCTGTATTAGGTAAAAAAAAGAGCTGAAGATCGAATTTGATTTCTCAATCTAATCGCCAACCTTCAGTTTATAGAGTGGACTTGATGACAATGATAACTATGTGATATTTATCAGGGAAATCTTCAAAAGGTATCTGTTTATGAGAGACAAGATTATGTGGATAAAAAAAGAGATAAGATATTTACACAGCATGACATTGCATCTATAGCTTTTTATGCAATAGTAAATTACCCCTATAATTTAATAGTATATCAACTTTGTACCGCCCGCCAAACAAAGACATCATAATACGGATATAGTACTACCTGGAAGCCAAAACAGGCTTAAGTTACTATTAAACTCACTACTACTTGTACTTAAATTGTAATCATCGTATCCGATGGTCGTGACCACCTCCATCTACACTGTAGTCCTAACCTACCACTCTTACATATTTATTTCAATACGAGAATGATATTTAGTACTAATTAGTGAAATATGCATCATGTTTAATATTTTATATCTATTTAAAGAGTATCTCAACGCAACTCTCGTATCCTAGTTGTTATAAACGACGCCAAAGTTACATAGAAAAGTGTGCGAAAGGAATCTCTTAGTTCAGGCTTATGATATTAAATGGAATAGCATAAGGATTTCGCCGGTATATTTCGATTGAAGCTTCTGTCTTCTTGTTCTTCTCTCTGTCTTTCTCTATTTTTCCTACAGTCAATGTAGAATTTTAGCACCGAGAAAAAGGTATATCACATATTAGTCTGACTCAATAACTTCTCCCGGGATATTTATTTTAGTATAGATCTAAATGTTTATAACTATCCGAAAACGGCAGAAGTTCTCTTAGGGTATATTAAATTTTGTCTCTGTCTATCAGACAAAGGAAGACTTTTAATTATCACAATGAAAACTTTTTGGAGAATTTAGAATTATATGTGAATGTCATTTGATGACAAATAAAGACGAAGTGAACAGCGAGAAAAATTTTTACTGAACTTGAATATATACTTTTTACCAATTTGAATGCATGTCAGTGATAAACTTGATATACAGCAGGTCACCTCATAGCGAGTTATAAAGAGGAAAATTTTCAGTAAAAAAATGTAACAACGGCCACTGCTTAAAAGCAGTGACGATTGCGCAATATTTTGTAATCAGAAATATTTTCCCAAACTTACCGGTGGAATTACTTTTCTGGAATGGTTCAGGTGCATCCCGCCAACTTCTACTAGACCCGGCAGCAAAGGCTGCACTCCGTTCAACGCGTGAAACGTATTCAATAACACTACAGAAGTGTACTTCTTTGCCAACTCTTCCAAGTCCGGAATCTTTCTATTAAAATGCTTTTCAATGATTGCACGCTCCTTTTCTTGTATCGTTTCGTGGTACTGATAATTTAAGTAAACATCCAAGATCAAACCTTCTAAACGTTGTATGAAATTCAAATTGTTGGTGGACATGGTAGTAATTATAGGGACATAGGCGGGGTTATGTGGTACACCCAATCTGCCAGGGATCCACGGCATAAGAGCACATGATGACATGCCCACAACTGGTGCCTCGATACCGTAAACATGCATGAGCCCAAGCATACAATCACTATTAAAATTCTCCATTATTACTACATCGTACTTCTGTTTAAACGTTTCAGCCAGCGAAGGTCGATCGACAATGTTTGCACAAATTTTCAATGCTCGTTTTGATAAACTGTCAATTTCAAATATACTTTTCATTATGTTGTTTAATAATGGCAACTTTATAAGTGGTGCGGCAGATTCAAAAATACCTATGTCGAACGATTCAAACCCTAATTCCCCAGCACCTTCTAAGCTGACATCTGTGTAATTTACAGGTGGGTTTTTTAAAGGGAAAAAAGAGACCGTGGTGATTTGGTGTCCCCGTTCAGCTAACGCACTCAACAGTGGCTGGAATACCATGTGATGGCTTCTGCCTATATTAGGAAACAGACCGAGCACTCGGGCGCAGTCGCCGGCATCGCGACCCGCGAACATGGCAAGCACAAATAAAAACAGCGCGAACCGCATCGCGTAGATATTGTCAACTCTACGGCTTTCGGAGAACTGACCGATAATTTCAAATGTTTTAAAAATGATATGATTTGTTGTCTGATTGTCTGCATTTTGTATACGAAATATACTTATCAATTATTAAGAGCTCCACTCACCGATATATCCATATATAAATACTTTATCGAGACTATATGTATAAAGTATATAAGAGAAGTGATCAAAAAGTAATAATATTGAGTATGTTATGTTTAAAGACTAAATTTATTTTTCGGCAGACATCAAACTAGTCAATACACTTAATCCACCTCTATTTTAAACCTAAAATACCTTTCGAAATAAAATCTTGACGTTGAGCCTCCCAAGATGCCTCTATAGCTGCTATCATCTCTCTCTCATCCTCAAATTTCTTTCCTTGTGGTATTTTTGAGCCTAGGAAATAAATAGAAGTCACTGGGGGCTAGATCTGAAGAATAAGCGTGGTGTTTGAACGATTCGGAGCCTGCTTCTCGCATGGCAGTTATTGTCAATTCTGATTTGTGTGCATTGCCCGGGTCAGGACTTTTGCTCTGTGTACCCTCTTTTGTTGTTTGTCGCCTGCCGCAGTCATCTATTTTGATTAGCGTAATAGAAGTCTCTTATCGTAGTTCCTTTTTCTAGGGAATCATACTATAATTATTGCCTGAGCGTCCCAGAAAATAAATGCCATAACCTTGCTCACGAAGCTCCATACTTTGAATTTCTTCGGAGTCTGTTAAAAGGATTTTTTACTATGTTATTGAGTGCTGTTTGGACTTGAGATCAAAATTATAGACTCACGTCTCGTCCATGAAAAATGAAACAAAAAAAAATCTTGATCGGTAACGCATCGATATTAGTCCTCGAAATGTCAGGTACCTAAGGCGCAGACTTTTGTTATCTTTATTTCCCTCGATAATATGTATAGAATGCTGTCCCATGAAGGCCTTGTGGTCTCAGCTAAATAGCAAATGGTCACTGTTCGGTCTGCCGTCACAAATTCTTCGAGTCTCTTGTTGTTTTCCCCAGAGAGACACGTGTGGTCCTCTTTTGCGGATGTTCTACCCAGCCTAAACTCTTTATACCAGCGTGAAACTGTAGAATTAGGAGGAGCAGAATTTCTCAGTTTCCACCACGTCAACATGCACTTCTTTAGTAAACAAAGAGAAAAACCGCAATATTTCGGCTCATACAAAGTCAATAAATAATGGAGGAATTACATTACTTTTTATCAAGACCTCACCAGACTACGAGACAACATATGGGTCAACGCTGCCGAGAATGCGGAAGTGTGCGAAAGAAATACCATAGGGGATTTCTTTCGCTCACTAATATTATACTACAAGAACTACCGTAGTGTTTTGGCAGGTAATACAGTACGACTTAAGTCTTTTTGTACTTTTGCCGCAATCAGTGTAGAATTTTAATACCGATAAAGGTAATTTCACCTAATTACCGAATACCGAAATCTTTCCCGCTAAAACTCCACGGTTTCACACTCAACCGTGGTCCCGGCAGCGTGAAGCCTTGATGAGGCCGCGACTTGGTGTGGTACTAAATGTCCTCTGCTGGGAAATGTAGATTATTATAAATATAAAAGTCTATACAAAACCATTGGAAAAATACAGTTCTGTTAGGGTATATTTAATTATGTCTATATCTATCAAAAAATGTTTGGATCTTAATTATCATAGCGAAAGCTGTTTAGATGGCATAGAAGGATAAATGTCAATGTCACTTGGTATACCTGAGCTTGAATACATACTTTTTACCAATATCTGTGAAGAACTACATATACATTCGGCACTATCATCCGCACCATCTGGATGGTTGGCGTTCCACTACAATGCGTTTTAAAAACAGTTTTCTGCCACGCGCAGTAAATATCTGGAACTCGTTGCCATCAGCGGTCTTCCCCGACAACTGCGACATTGGGTTATTCAAGAAAAGAGCATATTCTTACCTGAAGGGTAGGCAACGCACTGGCGTCGCTAGTGACGTGGGCGGCGGTGAATCACTTACCATCAGGTGACCCGTCTTGCTCGTTTGCCTCTTATTTTACATAAAAAAAAAAACAGTAGTTCATCTGTTCAGCGAGTTATAAAGAAGAGGATAATATAATATAAAGACTTTCAGTAAAAATATAAACAATGGCTACAGCGTTTAGTGAGGATTGCACAATATTTTGTAATCAGAAACGTTTTTTTAAAACTTACCCGTGGAATTACTTTTCTGGAGTGGTCCAGGTGCATTCCGCCAACTTCTACCAGAGCTGGCAGCAAAGGCTGCACTCCATTTAACGTGTGAAACGTATTCAATAACACTACGGAAGTGTGCTTCTTCGCCAACTCTTCTAAGTCTGGAATCTTTCTATCAAAATGCTTTTCAATGATTGCTCGCTCCTTTTCCTGTATCGCCTCGTGATACCAATAATTTAAGTACAAGTTCAAGATCAAACCTTCTAAGCGTTGTATGAAATTCAAATTGTTGATGGATTCACTTGTATATGTGGGTACATAAGCGGGATTCTTAGGCAAACCCAATCTGCCTGAGGTCCACGGCATTAAAATACATGATGACATCCCTACAACTGGTGCCTCGATACCGTAAACATGCATGAGCCCAAACATACAATCGCTATTAAAGTTCTCCATTAACACCACATCATACTTCTGTTTTAATACTTCAGCCAGCGAAGGTCGACCGACAATGTTTGCACAAATTTTCAGTGCCAGTTTTGATAGATTCTCAACTTCAAATATACTTTTCATTATGTTGTTCACCAATCGCAGTTTTATATGTGGTACTGCATATTGAACCGTAGCTATGTCTACCGACTCAAATCCTAAATCCGCAGCACCTTCGAGGCTAACGTCTGTATAGTTTGCTGGTGGATCCTTGATCGGGAAGAAGGAGACTACGGTGACTTGATGTCCGCGTTCCGCCAACGAACGTAAAAGAGGCTGGAATACCATATAATGGCTTTTGCCGATGTGCGGAAACAAACCGAGCACTCGCGCGCAATCACCAGCATAGTGACCAGCGAGCACCACGACCACAAACAGAAACGCAGAGGACCGCATCGCGTACACGTTATCCACTCCACGACTCCGCGATAACTGCCGCTATCTTTTTCAAATACTTATAAATATTGGGATAAATATTATAGATATTAAGTATATAGATTCTCTTTTTTCCTGATGCAGTGTGCTGCTAGTCTTATTGACCGGAATTCACGAGCGAACAAACAAATAATGAAATGTATATCTAAGTAGCTACATATTTTAATAGACAAAAGAGAATAGGATAAGGAAAATGAAGATCTGTAAATAACTTTTCTATAATTTATACAAATAAACGAAATAAAAGACAGGAATTAATTAAATTAATTAATTTGGTGTTAAAAACTATAGTAAAATTAAATATATAATACAACGAACGTAATAACGTCAATTTTCCTTTGGAAAAATTGTTTAACGGCTGCGTCCATTGAAATTGTTGTTTTTATTTTCTTTATATGTGTCGGATATTCTGTTACGTAATAAGAAACTTATACATCAAGTACATTTTCTTGATTTCCAGAAAATATAAGAAATCTTAGTAATCTTATCTTATATATTAGTACAAGTAAAATAATGTATCTAACGGTATAATTACGTATTAAAATTTTGTTTAAATAACTTATGTCATCGTATCGTTATCATATCACCGTTTATGTTTTATATAAGCATGACTCTTGATTGAATACCGTGTTATCAGTAACCAGAAGTTGTGACTAAGTTATATAACACATCGTGGTCATTAAATTTAACAAGAAGCAAAAAAAAAATGGTTAAATTGTTTTTAAACGCTTCAACGCAATAGGGATATTGGTTTTCGATATTATCCTTTACATTGTACAGTTTTATGATTGTTTCCATTGTAAAAGATAACTTTAGAGCCTTTCGAATAACCTAGAAACAATAAAATATAAATTAATTGTTTAACGGCTGCGTCCATTGAAATTGTTTTTTTTTTTAATGAGCGAATAGACAAGAGTATGAAGACTGACAAAATCAAATGTTAAATTAAATTCCTATACATATAAGAGATTTCCGCCTATGTAGAGACTCATAGCGATATCTCTGAAACCATGAAGGCTTAGACATGAAGTTTGATAGGTATATTCCTTTTGCCGAGAATAGGTCAGCTAAGAACAGTTTTTACAAAATTCCTTCCCCAAAAGGAGTTGCAGGAGCGTTACGGCTAACAAAGCTGGCGGATAACAGCTAGTATCATATAATGCTCGTCGCATTGAGATATTAGTTCAAAATCATTTAATTAACAGATGACGGGTAAAATTCAGGCATACACATATAAGAATTATTCAGTGCCAAGCATCGTAGCCATAATAACAAACAAAGACTACATCGCCGTTCGAAACGGAATACAGTACTGTACAGCTGACCTGCCTACGGAGATCACCGCTGCGTCTATTATAGTACTACACACACATATATATATATATATATATATATAAGTTCTGAAATAAGATTCAAATTGAATCTTAAGTTTTTTTTAAAGCAATTAAGCGATAAGACGAGCGGGACATTGATCTGATGGTAAATGGTACGCCCGCCCATAATAACGTGGTGCTGGGTAGGATAGAAATACTGCACCATATTGAGCTCGTCGCCAGAGACATAAGATATTGAGTCTCGTTACCCCAGTAATTACATTAGTTACAGCACCTTTCAAACATATTCAGAATAATGTTTGCACACTAATGTTTGGCGATAGAATTAGACGCTGGAGTGGTACCTACCTAGACGGTCTCCGGCAACAGAGATCTACCACCAGTAAAGGATTTGTTAGCGCACAAAAATATTGTTTGCTGAAGTGGTGATGGGTCAGTTTATAAATACTGGTACATGGCGATGAGTGTGTGACACTCCTCCTCAACCTTCAACCCGCACTTGACCGTCGTTTTAAATAAATGGCCTAAGGTGCGTCTTTATAGGAGAAGGCTCTCAGTCGCAGCAGTAGGAGTTAAGAGGGTTATTTATTATTAATTATACGATTAAACATACAGTCATGAGGGTTTAAAAGTTAAGATACTGGTGGTAGGTGACTGACGCCGGAGTCTGTCTAGGTAGGTACTACCACAGCTGTTATTTCTACCCCCAAGCAATAGTGTGTAAACACTACTGTGTTCTCGTTTGAAACGCGCTGTATTTATTGTAATTACTGGGGTAACGGCTTTATATTTTTTGTTTCAGGGTGACGAGCGGAATATGGTATTGTGTATATAATCGTAAGTAGCGCTCATTGTTATGGACAGATGTATCACCATGTGTGAATATCTCGTTCGTCTCGTCCCTTAGCAGAATTAAAAAAAGGGGTAGTTCGTGCGATATATTTCATTAATAAATTCATGTAATCAATACACAGTATTAACAGATTTTTATCTTTTTTATCCTTTAATATAATTTTCAATGTCATTATCGTACGTGTGATAAAGTTTACACGTGTATAAGTTACATATGGCAGGATACCTCTCGTGGACTAGTGGATCCAGGTCCACGGCCTGCAAGTCTAATATTAGGTATCTAGTCAGAATATTGCAATTTTACGCTGTTATTGAAATCCACGAGCGCGCTCAGCGTTAGATTGTGGTGAAAACGTATTTGTTTATATGTGATATCAATTCTACATGAGCTGGAAGTTCCTCCCTGGGATGTACTTCAAGCGTTGTTAAGGTATACATCGGTGCATTCCGTAGGAGATCCCAGGGCCTCTCGCAATGCACTAAGCGGGTTTTAGTGGGTAAAAATCCCACATAACCATGTCTTGCTCCCCAGAAATAGGGTATATTTTAAGAAGATTTCCCTCCGATAATAAACTGGCGTTAGTTAAGATGATATACACTACGCAAGATTTAGGCTCAACGAATTCAAACATAAGATTGAACCGGTTTCCTCATCAACTTCACACCTAACAACGCCATTTTTTAATAGCCAGTATAAGTTATTGGTGGTAGGTCTCTGTTGCAGGAGACCTTCTAGGTAGGTACCACCGAAGCGCCTATTTTTGCCGCCAAACAGCAGTGTGCCAACGTTACTGTGTTCCGGTTTGAAGGGCGCTGTAGCTAGTGTAATTACTGAGGTAACGAGACTCAACATCTTATATATCAGGCGGCGAGCGCAATGCGGTGCAGTATATCCCATCCTAATTAGTATACGCCCGTCCGTAATAACATGGGTTGTTACGGACGGGCGTATCACTTACCATGAGGTGAACGTCCCGGTTGTCTCGTCACTTAATTATATGAAAAAAAAAATCTGTTTATATTTGCGGTTATAAGACAAGTAAAATGAAATGAAGGATACATTGGAATTCTCACTCGTGAACAAATATTCAAATGTATTAATATTTATGACGAACACTATTATATAACATTCCTATATTTTTTGAGAAACTGAGAAAATACTAAATTTTTTTCTTTTAAATGCTGCTATCTATGCATGCTGCATCGCACCATAGTCACGTCCCGTAGTCATGAGGTTAAGACAAAGAAGAAGAATCTACATATGATTTAAGATACTATAAATAAATTTTATCAGACACAGGAAACATGTGCCATTCGTATTAAATGATAAAACAAAGTGTCGGGGGAAAAATTAGATACCTACATTGATAAAATATGTAACATAGTGATAGAAAATTAAATGTACAGTAATATTGTTATTATATATATTAAGTAAAAAAGCTTACGTCATTATAAAAGTAGAAAAAATACAATGAAACTACCCATTCCTTTTACCGGGATTTCTATTATTATTGTCTTATACTTGTATAGTCTTATATTTCGAAGTCAGCTACAACAGGTGAAATTACTCAGGTAATTGAATCGTTAGCTGTTTGCTACCTGTAATAAGTTTAGACCAAAAGGTTTATTTATAATATTTATCATTACAGGAAACGTTTCTATCTCTCCTATTGATCTTATGATCAATAGTGTCTGTATTTGTAAGATTATATAAACGGACGATAGTTAACCTGATCCTAAATTATAACATTTCCACCAGAGGAACTTATAAGGGATCTATTATGTGCAATCTTATAAACTGAAAGTAGACAGTTGATGTGACGTCATTCCAGTTCATATCGATTGCTTACTTTCACACCATTTTTCCTCACAGTAGAGTTTCGACACTAGGGATCAAACACTTCTTATGAAATTTATACGGAATGTCCGATCGTTGAACCGTACTCTTTTATCGTAACGTCTAATCACAGATTATTCTCGTGGTTATTAAAACGTTTTTCAATTATAATATTTTTTAAGACAGGCGTATAAGGAAACGGAATACAAATTTAAAAACGCATGGATTGGATATAAATTAATATTTTCATTCCTTTTACTTCAGTTATAGATTAAGTATGTTAACAATTTCTTTTTTGCTGTGGCGATATTAACATACACATGGATAAAGTGAAATGAAGTAGTTATCTCCTTTGTTAAACAGTATATAAGCGGCACATGGCGTCAATAAGTGCCAAGTACTGTCTTTTGCTTTTAAAGACTGAATAAGGAAGGTGAAGTGAAGTGTGACTAAGTATGGCAAAGCAACATATAATAAAAAATCTGAAATTACGTTCTGCTAGATACCACGGCTAGATACGTCAAAACTATTAGTAATTAAAACGTCGCGAACTACAACTGTAGAGTTTTTATTTGTAATTATATCAATAGACAAATTTAACGTCTACGACGATCAGTTTCATGTTTTATTTACCTGCATATTTTGAGGAGCCATTTTCAGTTATTTATTATTTTTTAAAAATGCTGTGCCATTTTATGATATGCTATATGAATTATTACGTACGCTTCCAAAAGTTAAAATATAAAATTCGCGGAGTTGAGCAATATGAAGTGAGAAGACAGGAAGTGCACATTAGTACTAGTAACTACTATCACTTACCTACCCAGTAGCGCAGTATTACTCTAAACATTTTAATGAGTTGTGATGTTGTATATAAAAAACGACATAGAATTGTTTGAATTTGGTTTAAAAATAAATAATTCTGGAACATATTTTTATTCAAATTTAGACCCTTGTAGTTCTATCTTGTTTGTAGTGAAGAGCTTCAAAGATAACTAATTTCAATCTTCAACAGATGGCGTTGTAATCAGTAGAGAGGTTATAAAGTTATCCCTTTGTTTTAAGTTCAAACTTTACAAATAATATCATAAAATGTTATTTTTTAAAATAAAATAATTTCATTAATGCAAAATTTTTAAAAGGTGTAGCTAATTACATTTACGAAAAAATATAACGCCTGCAATTTTATGTATAGCAATTATATGATGACCCAAACATGTTTTGAGATTCTTAGAGTGCTATTCTCAATTACGTATTATAGTTAACCAATTCTATTTAAAAAAGCCTACAACATCTTTGTTCGATCAAATATTGTACCACGGGTTAATAAGACCTTGTTATAATGTTAAGGAACGTGAATGCATCTAATAATGATAATGTTGAAACGTCCTGCAAATTACGCGTTGACTACTATTCGAATATGAATATGCAAAAACTAAAATTTGTTTTATTGAAAATCAATCGAAGTTTTCCAAGTTTTTATGCGTGTGTATAATCATTAAAAAAATACTTTGCAAAAATTATTTGCAAACATGTTTTTTTTTAAATATGCTATTTTAAATTAACAGTATCGTGCCATCCGTTGTTAAAATACATAATAACATCTTACTTAGCGTTAACTTTTATAATTTTTTATATCCTTATCTTCTATATGTAGGCCGTGGCTTCCTTTTGACAGACTCACGAGGAACACTAAGTTGCCGCAAATGTAATCATATCAATACGAATAAGAGATATGACAGAAAGCTGTAAGCTTAGATGCGCCTTATCAAGTTGCCTTAATAGGAAAATAGAAGATAGGACCATTGCCGTTGGTGGCTGGAGATGTGTCTTCGAAACCTCGTTGTGAAACTAAAGTGCAAAAGGTGAAACATCGTGGGTGTTTTACCAGTTGTAAATTTAATATAAAAAAATTGTGGCAGGTGCGTGAAGATGTATTTTATTCCCTTAACTAAAAACCTATTAGTTTACATAGATCTATAATCTAAAAATTTCACCAAACATTTATCTTTGTATGTCCTATGTTATTGCTTTGTGCTAAGTAGTTTATAATATAACTTATAAAACAGCAGTGTGCTTGTTATTAAAATAGAATCAGTATATATCTTTTGTTCCATGCATAAAATTGTTTATCTAGTTTTCATTCAGCAATAATATGAATTATTTCATCATCACTATATATTATTTGCAGTATCTCGTTTGTGCTGGCATTATAAAAACCTGGTGAACATTAGACATGGGATGACGATCATTTGATCTTTATTTAAAAGACAATGATACCCTTCACACTATGATGACCTATATAAAATTTATATTTAGCTACGTATTAGTTAGCCCGATTACCTTCGTTGCTAACTATATATAGTTGGCCTTATACACTTCTCTATAAACTGGCGTTTCTCCAACATGTTTAGAGATTTCGATTTTTATATTTATGATTTTTTTAAACGTTTAATCTTATAGTTATAACATCTTAAAATAAAACGCTGTGAGCGAATTTAAACCTGGTGAGTTTTACTAATCATACCGCGGGATGGTGACAAGTTGATGAAGATATAAACTACTGAACATAATCGCTTTACTAGCCGTAATATAAAAGATTATTTAAAATATAGATTTGAAATTTCTCACAAATATCCCCCACCCTTAATTAACAACCACGTCCCTAACTCCCATTAGGAAAATAATTTAAAAAAATCGATCCTTTACTAACATATACCCAGTAAAATAAATATTCATATCAAATTTAAACGGCTTAAGCAATATCTACCAAATTTTGAGTGTTTGTGTCTAATATTTTCAGAGATCTCGTGATGAGTCAATGAATCTCTTATAGATGAAGACAGTGATCACAACTTGGTATATGGAAAAACATAATTCAAACTTTATTCACTAATACACATTATTAAGTTATTGCGGGAAGAGCGCTCTGCACTATTGCATGTAAAAGAAACGTATACTTAAGTCGTGGGATAGAAACATGATTACTCAAGTCGTAAAAAAAATTAAAAGGACTTTAGATTCGCCCTGTGCTGAATGGTATACCATTAACCTGCTAAAAACACTCTTAAATACAAATAAACGTATGATCAAACTTGCGAATCGATATTAATATTAAAGATAAATCTACTGTCATTACTTTGAAGATGATTCAATTTATTAACAACAACGATTGTTGCATTGTACATGTAAGACACTAGCTTTTCCCCGCCCACTTTGCTGTCCATGATATAAAATAAAACGACTTTCTATAACAACCGCATAAAGAATACGTAGTGGCAATATTTATAAAAGTTAATTGTTTAAAATTAACATTATTGTTATTAATCTTTCACCGTTTATTAAAATGATAAAAGATCTATGAAATTCAAATAATAATTAACCCTTAACCATTTACAAATCGTTCCGCGCCGAATGATTATGCTCCCATGTTGGTAAATTCACTAGTTTTCAAGTGATTGGCGAACAAACAGAACCCATTATATATAAATATATATTTAGATGATAACTTTTTAAAATTTAGTTATATTGTTTCTATCGAGTTTCTTGAACTATGACAATTATTATCCCTTTCGAGTGCTTTACCCTACCCATGGTCTCTGAAAGACTTAAGAAACAGTGAAACAGGAAGCCCTCTTTTACTATTATTGTCATCTTCCTATCGACTTTAGTTCTTTTAAATATTTTCTCAGGTCTATAAACACCTATAAAGACTAAATCTATTCCCATTAGCTTCAGCGTCACATATCAATAATATATTAGAAATATAACTTTGAAAAATTAGTATAATCATTTCTAATACAAACACATACATAATAAAACTTTTAAATTGCTTTCAAATGTGAATATGTTTTTGTAAAATTTTTATTGTGTTTTTTTTTTAATTTTATGTGACGTATGTCAGTCGATTGTGTTATAACGAAATTTATAACCGTGTGTACCACTTTTAAAAATTTAAGTTTAAAAAACAGGTTAAGACACATAATGTGTAAACTTGTCGCGTAACTTACTATAGACCCGGTCAACTGGTTAAGGTGAACGACACATGGTTATCCCAAACGCGAATTGTTATGTAGATATAGCCTATTTAAATAATAATATCTTTATACGAATACCATTAAAATATATCGCTAATTTGAAACGCAAGACACGCTTTCGGACTACACAGACTTGAACTAATATAAAAAACAACCCGCACGATCCTACAACGTGGTTCATTAACCCGTAGACATTGTTTTAGACGAATCTCTTGTCGTAATAATGAATTACAACGTTTAAATATATGCATAGAAAACTTTACAAAAAATATTTGAATAAAGTATATGAGATCCTTTGTAGTTCCATTCTACACGACGTAAAGATAAGTCAAAGCTTAGTCATCTGTATTTTATGTTTATATTCACTTAACTATAAACATATTTTTCTTGTTTAAAACAATCTCTCATTTTCCTTTCGGTCGCGTTAAATATTTATCTAAAGAAAGAATGTCAGCCGCCTTGCCGAGAGACTGGGTGAAACATGATGCAGTGATCGCTAACCTCTGCTATTGGAGATGCACCTTAAGAAGATACATGTATTGATAAAAATAATTTTAAACAATTTAATATTAAGATAATAATAAAGTGAAATATTATTTGAAATTCTATCAACAATGCAAATCGTGGTAATACTGAACAATCACCTGCCATATCTTACGTCTTTAGTATCGTTACTTTTTTGATCGCAATTTTTTTTTATTTCTTCATCATAGTATCTTAAAAGTGATAATGTATTAAAAATTAGATTAGGTTAGGTATAACTTAAAAGAATCTGTTTGAATTATAACGGCTGTAAAATATTTGTACGCAAGATCAAAGCAGTCGATAGAAGTTTTACATAGAAATGTCAAAATTATTTTTCAACTCTACTACCACTAAAGAACAACTTCCAATGTCATACTATAATATATTTACGATTGACATTAATTATAATTCTCTATACATTTATACTATGAAAACATTATTTGACATTTCACATTCTGTCTGCTCCAGTGTTTCCCAAAGTGGAGCGTACGCCCCACAGGGGGCAATTTGATAGTTGAAAGAGGACAATTTGAAAATTGACCGAGACAACTTAACCGCTTCGCTATAAACTTCTAAAATGGAATGCAAGTTATCAGTGACAGTTTTTTTAAGAACTTTCTTTCTTCTTCTTTCTTTCAAAAAGGGGGCAAAATTTATTAAATATAATTGCTTTGAATTAGTAACAAGTATTAACTACGAGTATGACTCTCTATCAGTATGAACGCGGATGTTTTTTTACCCCACAAAAATCTGGGTCTTCGCACTTACTTCGATTTGACGTTGCATAAGTTTATATCTCTTTGTTATATTGATTTGTAAAAGTTTCTGTCAAGAATACATTAATTAATGAATTTATTTAACATGTTTTATAAATTTGCTTTGTAAGTTTTTAGTAATATTTTTACTTATGTTTATTTACTAAAAATAAAATTTTAAAACAAATTTCTGTCAGCAGAAACAATATCCTATCTTTTCTCATGTCCAGACATACGCATAATATTTTTTGTCAATAACACAGGACAACAATTTTTGGGAAAACTATAAAAATTTTATATAAACACAGAGAAAATGATTATTACTTTATTAACGGTTCAATTGTTAACACTGCTATTTAAAAAATTTCACATATTTTTTTGCCCATAAGAAATGTGTGGAACATCCAAGAGGAAAGTTCGACCATATTCAGAGGAGTATTTAAGATATATATATATATATATATATATATATATATATATATATATATATATATATATATATATATATATATATACATATAAACGATGAGAGGATGCCGTTTTGTCTTATATGTCACCAAAGTTAAAAAAATAAAACTTGGCCGCATTGGCGCCAAATATAAAATCTTTATGTACTAAGCGTCAGCTACAAGTATCGTATTAAATTTATCAAAAAAAAATATTTTTTTTTTTCGAATTTTCGTTTTAAATTGTATTATTAATATTAATTTTTTCTTTGGAATAGTTACAATTCTACAGTATTTTTTTATGAAACTTTTCATTTATTTTAATTAAAAAAAATATTTTAACGTTTTGAAATTTATGAGGGAGATTTAAAGCTTTGAAAATTGCTAAAGTCGGGTATGGCTTAGAAAAAACGTTGGGAAACACTGGTCTGCTCGTATTGTTTTTAAGTGCGTCTTACAAAGTTTTTCCTCCACATATCAGAATATAACTAGTATGTTAATATTCGTTGGCTTTAGAAATAATACAAATTATCTGAAGGTGGCATCTAACAAACGGCTGGCCGTGACATTGTATTGTTCTAGGACAGTCCGGTCACCGCCGCTACTTATTCTAAGCTATCTTTGTTACTACGCTTTACTTATGATAATTAGCGCTGATTAATTTCAAAATGTGTTTCCAATTCATATTTTTAGAGACATGAGAAGATTAGTCCGTACACCAGCATTCTACTATCCTAAGGTTTATTATATTAGTTTTAAACGAACACAGCGCGTGTATCCTTCGTGCGCGACAACTATTTACTTATCTTAAGAAAATCTCGAACGATTTACTTTTATGCGCGACTTAAAGTATAGCAAAACTATTGTGTGTGAACAATGTAAGACGCCGATAAAGCCATGTTGTTATTATCTCCGTGTACAATGAAATAATTTAGCATATGAATGGTCCACTAAGCGCGTTAGGGATCAGAAGTATTTAAAAGACCAGGTTTTTACTTCTAAGTAAGTTGAGCAAAATTCTTTCAAATGTTCATACACAACTATTTGAGGATTTTTTTTTATATTATAATATAACGAAACAGGGTGTAAGGGGTCCGTCACAACAACTCACAGGACCCAAGACAACTTCACCTGATCGTGGTGCATCCTGTTAATTAACAGACGAGGCTCTGGCGCCCACCAACCTGCATTGGGCCACCGTGGTGGGAAATGGCCCAAATTCCCCCAAATAAACTCCTACAAAAGATGGCTCCTAGTGCCCGGCGGTAACAGAATCCATGCTGACTGTGACAGATGTTGACAAGGTGCCGGAACCAGGAGTGCAACGATTTCCCGTCAGACGACCTTGACCTTGGCCACATATAACGCACGCACACTGCGAACCGAGGAGAAGTTGCTGGAACTAGAGAAAGAATAGAGCAGGATTGGCTGGAGTGTTGTGGGACTAGCTGAGATCCGTAAAGAGTAGGAAGACGTAACAACCCTCAAATCCGGCAACCTGCTCTATTTCCGGGAGAGCGAAGAACAGTCCCAAGGTTATGTCAGGTTTATTGTCCACAGGTCTCTCGTGAATAGCGTTGTGCAGATCGGGAGCGTGTCGAACAGAGTAGCGTATCTTATACTCAGAATCACCAAACGATATTCGCTGAAGGTCATGCAGGTATACGGTCCAACGTCCACACACCCCGACGAGGAGATAAAATTAATTAATGTATTAGGATATCTCTCAGGCCATTCATGTTTCTAGGACTCAGCGGTCAAATGCTAGCCGATCACATGGAGAGAGAGAGGGTCTCTTTATGATGAACTCTTTCTTCTGGAAGCGGCATGTGATGGACATCAGAAATGGATCTGCAAGAACCCCGACGGTGAGACGAAGAACGAGTTTGACTTCATCACGTCACCAAAAACTTATATATTCAATGATGTCTCAGTGACCAATACGTTTAATACAGGGAGCGATCACCGAATGGTTAGAGACACATTGCTCGAAGGACCGACGGCCGATGGGATTGTGAGAGGCCTCTCACAAGGTGGACCGGCGATCTGGTGAGAATCGCGGGAACCCACAAGGATGCGAGCAACGCGGGACCGATCGACGCGAAGATCTTTGCGGGAGGTCTATATTCAGCAGTGGACGTCTTCTATGATGATGATGAACATAACGAAAACCTACAAATTTAACGTACAAGTCCGAAGAGTATTTTCGTTTTGTATGGACGATTTAATTTTTAAAGTTATTTACATTTGGATAAGATTTAATTTTCTACTGTGATTTAACGAGAATTGTGAGTACTTCCAAAAATATTGAAACCAGGTTTCTAATCCTAGCATTTAAATACTTTTACCAGCCGGCGTGATGTTGAGCTTTGGATCTACGACTCATCCCTAGTAAAAATCTTTTAGCTATGTGCTAATATATTACACATTTATTGCACTCTCTGATCGGATTCCGTTTCCGAAAAATATAGACATTTCTCGAAAGTACTACATTTTAATTCATTGTTCCGCTGTGGAACTAAATCGATGCTGGTATCTTTATCTTGGCTGTTTAAATAATTTAGAGAGCGATGTTGTAATAAGTTAGGCACAATTTTCTTAGAAAGTAAAAAAAAGATCAAATTGTTTTTTATATTAGATAACGTAATCTTTTTTATACTAAAGTTATTGTCTAAAGTAACGGTACATCAACTCTCCTGCCAGAGGCTCGACCGGTAAATAGAAAATAGTCCGACGGATGTTAGGTCGTTGGCCTAACTCCCAACGGTGTCATTGTGGTTATGGTGTCAATAATAAGACCACTATCTATTTCTTTTAACAGTTTTGTGTAAAAGCTTATATAATGAAAAAAAATTGTGTAATTAACGCATAACTTAGATGTATAGTATATATACAAAAAGTGACCTGATAAGTGGAATACATAATAAGAAATCCAAATATTTAGGGCCTTGTAATATATCTAATTGAAGACAAGTATAAAATATACATTTTTACGTTAATGATAGACGATTTTTTTTTATATATAATAACTTCTGACCGGATTACAACTTATCAAAGTTTATCAGAATGAACGGAAAATTATGTGCATATCTAAATGAAGAAAGTGTGACGCGACAATCTGCAGTAAAAGAGGTTAATAACTTGATAACACTAACTGTCGACCTCCGGCGATGGCCGGAGCAGGAGTCTGGTTAAAAATGGTACGTGATCTTTGAAATGCTACCCACGTGGTACTCACCATTATAAACACATTTGAAATTATTTGAATTGAATGCAAAAAGCATTCAATGTTATAAAATAACATAAAAACACTTAGCAATAGACAATTTTGCATATTCTAATTTTGTTCAACAAGAAAAGAAAAAGTTTTTTCATATATCTAAAATAATGATATATAACCTATTTAGTGTATCTGTAGGAAATAAGGAATAAGCATGTGAGGAGTTGAATGGCCTATATACGGCAGTGGAGGTCTATTAACTGATTATGACTTAAAATAACATAACGTATGTACTAAAAATTGTTAATTAATATGTTTATTGTATTCTCATCATTGACACACTTTTTATTATACGTTATTTATTAAAAAGTCAAATGTTTGCCGCTTTGATAACACAGGGGTCAATATAATGTTTGTTATTGTAATTAGGTTATTGTCCGTTCAATTCATGCCAAATATACACATTGTATTACTATTCAAATTCGTCAAGATAACAAAATAAACACAAAAGTATATTATTAAATAGAAAATAATAATAAACACTCCACTAATTGTATCGAACGACTTCCTTTTAAAGTACTAAAGAGGTATTGCGTGGAGTTATTAAGTAATTAGTCCGTGATGTGTTAAGACTTCGGTGCTTACCGCCGCGCGGGAATATTTGTATACTACCTAGTGATAATAAAGCTAAACTCCAAGATAACAGTTTCATGTACCCCATGTTTATCGATTTCAATATATTCGCAATACTTTAGCGTAACATTTCGCGCAACGATCGGTGTTCCGTGTCGCAAACGTTAGACGAACCGTTCATCCGTTCATTCGGTACACTGCTTTGCTTTCATTGTTTCTCCTTTTGCAATTAAAATCTCAATTGGGACCTGTTGATTTACCCCTTTTTTTATAATTAACATCGACAAGATAAAACTATATTAAAGATCATAAAGACCTTATAGTGCACATAATAATTATCACATATATTCCCTATTTAGCAATGTTGAATTAACTGTTAGGTTCAATCAACCAATCATCAGCCGATAGGGCTTATCAGGGCGGCTCAGGTCTTCCCGCGCCCTTCACCAGATCGTAGGTCACACTCAGCATGGTATCCGGTACCGCCAGGCTCTAGGAGCCCACAGTACCGGTGGTTATTTACAGGTTAAAAATTGAACTAATTTTCACTCAGCCAGCGTAATAGATAATTTCACTCTCTACTTGTGAAAGCCGCAAAAGAAAAAAGAGTGGATACAACAAGAGAGCTGTTCATATCCTCTTTCGCCATTCAATTATGCTTAGAATACGTCTCTTTAATTGCTTAATGGCCTTACGCAACTTTAATACAGTTTAGAATTAAAAGTGAAAGTCGGAAATTGAATTTCTACCAGGTCGATTGAAATTATAGACATTTCCGTTTTACCTGTCGACTATAAGATTAATGGAACCTTCGGAAGGAACCCTGCGTATATATAATATACACTGGTAGCTGGTCTTAGCTTGTCCTATTTCTACCGCCGAACAGTAGTGTGTGAACATTACTGTCTCCGGAACACACGGATGGGCGCTGTGGCTGGTGTTGTTACTGCGGTAACGAGACTCAACATCTTATGTCTCAAGGCGACGAGTATATGGTGCTTTGTATGTCATCCTAATTAGCGCTACATTGTTATGAGCAAGCGTATCACTTACCATCAGGTGAACGTCTTCTCGTCTCATCACTTCGGCAAATACAAAAAAAAGTTATAGGATAAATAAATTATTTTGTCAGTTGCAGAAAATTTCTCTCGTTTTCATATTGCTAATTTTATTATCATCATCATCAGCCGATAGACATCCACTGCTGGACCAAGCCTCCCCCTCAGTACGTCCTCCAGTATCGCCAGCCACTAGGGGCTATCCTTTAAAGGAGTTCATACGAGGGGATTTAACTAAATATTATGTAATAAACAAAATGGTAATAATTTTTTTTTAACTATCTTCAAGGTCAGCGCTTGACTACGATCCCATGTTAAGTGGTGATATAATCTGTGGTGGTAAAGCGCACTAATTTAGTAGCAGCCTATTCCTCTTTTCTTGAAAACATCCATACCGAATTTGGAAGAGAACATTGACGCCGGCATTTTGTTCCAATCCTTTGCTGTTCTCATGATGAACGTCGCGTTGAACCTTTTCGTTCGCAGACAGGGAGATATCCACAACATAAGGAACAATAGTTGAGGTTTTGATAATTGCAAATAGGAACAAAAAAAAAAAAATAGTAAGTTAAATCGAGGCAATAATCGGTTGCGGAACCACAGAACTGCGTTAGTTTTCTAATAGTGTAGTAATAATAACAGTTGGTAGTTATTGCAAATAATATAAATAGTTTGTTAATAAATAAATTTATAAATAATAATAGTGTTTAACAATTTTTCACGAGCGGTGTATCATTCATTGTCTGATGGATGATCACATGGTTTTAACACTACAAAAAAAACCCTGACAGTAAGTCGCCATCCAAATTTTATTTTTATTCAACTAAGCGACGAGACGAGCGGAACGTTCACCTGGTGATAAGTAATACTCCTGCCCATAACAACGTGGCAGTTAAGATGATATATACTGCACCACATTGTGCATGTCGCCTTAATCGTAAGATGTTAAGTCTATTTACCCCAGTAATTACACTAGCTACAGCACCCTCAAACCGGAACACACACAAATTTCAATACTACTGTTTAGCGGCAGAAATAGGAGCTGCGGTGGTACTTAGACGGTTTCCGGCAACAGAGAGCTACCATCAGTACTATATATAAATGACCTAGGATGTTGCCTCGTTATACCAGTAAATTCATAATCGCAGTATACTTTGCTCACTACTTACCTTCCTACACCATGTTCGGCAAACACAGAAGGGTATCCAATGCAGGATTCCCCACCAATAAAAAAACAGGCTTTCGTTAGTTCTAATCTTAATATTCCGAGAAGACTCTTAAAAATAAATTTTAAGATAAAGTGTTAAGATATATTGCGGTCAAAAAGGCGGTAGGTGGATACACCGTGCGGTCCCCTCTGCGTATGACCGCACTCAATGGAGACTGTGTGGTCACGATCCTCAGCAGTGAGGGAGTGACGCAGAAGAAGTTAAGATATAAGTATCATTAAGGTTAAGTCTAATTATCTGAGATAATTCTCATATTGATAACAAATGTAATTGTCTCAGTTCCTGGCTAATCTATGTATGTTACACTCAAAGTGTACTAACTAGTACTGGCTGTCCCCCCCATCCGCTTTGCTGAATGGAATGCAAAATCACACCGCAAATGAATTTCTATAACAGCAGTTACTATAGCAACCGCGTAAATGAAATTTTTTATAAGAAGATAATTAAAAGGAAAGGATCTGTGTATTTAAAAAAATAAATAGCTACAAATCATTCCGCGTGGCATGGTTATGTCCCTCGTTGATACCTTCACTAGTTTTCACGTGATTGGCGAACAAACAAAACCCATTTTCATTATATATATATAACTAACATTTTAACAAGGTCGCTTCTAGCGGTTCTTCGATGGCATTTTGATGTGACTTCATTTAAACGGATGTATTTGTTTTGATGATAACATCGCTTAACTAAATTATAGTAGCTCGCTGGCCTAACGGTTAGAGCGTGCGGCTTTCACTCCGAAGGTCGCGGGTTCGATTCTCGGCATATACCAATGACTAATATTTAAGTTATGTACATTTGTGAACTTTAGTTACAACAGCGTAATACAAACGGTGAAGGGAGAACATCGCGAGGAAACCTGCACATGAATTAGAATTCATTCTAAGGTGTGGGAAGTCACCAATCCGCATTGGGTCCGCGTGGCGACTATGGCCCATCGCCTTCATATTGAGGGTAGGCCTGTGCCCCAAAAGTGGGGACGTAAATAGGCTGCTGAAGATGTTATACACTGCACCACATTATGCGCGTCGCTTGAGAAATAAGATGTTGAGTTCGTTACCACAGTAATAATTTCAGCTACAGCGGCCTTCCATCGGGAACACAGTACTGTTTGTCGGCGGAGATAGGAGCTGCGATAGTACCTAGGTCTCCGGCAACAGAGACCCATAACAAAATGCTAACATGCCAACAATTTTTTTATACCTTAGACTACTACTTGTTTATATTAAATACTAAAGATTAAAACAATAAAGTATTATTTTTAATGTATACAAGACGAAATGAAATAGACAAGTTTCACCTGGCGACAAAATCATTAAATTAAAAAAAAAAAACAATGATTCGTCAACGGCAAGATTCTGCATTTTGTTTATGATTTGAATTCTTCACAAGTTGCAGGTAGATATGAATAAGTCGACCGAGACACCGTTTTATTGTCAAAAAGATAAAAAAAAAAAACTCCCAAAAATCTAACACAACCTTTTCGTCTCTCTAACCGGATTCGTGACCAGATAAAATAACAAAAGGTTATTTGAAACGCTCTCATTTTGTCTACACGAAAATATTTAATTAACCACAACACATTACTGGATCCAAGCCAACCTCATCTGCTCGTGGTGCACCCTGCTAACTGGCTCCCACGAACCGGCGATGGGCCAGCGTGGTGGGAAATGGCTCAAATCCCCTCACATGAACCGTAGTACCGGTACCGGGGGCCATGGTGACTGTAAGATCGAGGAAAGCCACTGGATGCAGTTCAAGACCAATCGATGTGGGGTGACCTATATCCAGCAATGGACGTCTGTTATCTGATGATTGATTGATTGATCAAATATAGTTTGGGGTAAATAAAAAAAAATAAAGAATACTGTGTTTGTTATAAGGATATGCTAATAGTAGTTTAAAGCGTAGTTTTTATACTACGAAGCGGCGACACGAGCGAGACGTTCACCTGATGGTAAACGATACGCCTGCCCATAATTATGTGGCGCTAGTTAGGATGTTATACACTGCACCACATTGTACTCGCGCCTTGAGACTTATGATGCTGAGTCTCGTTATTGCAGTAATTTCACTATCTACAGCGCCTTTTAAACCGGAAATCAGTTTAAATGTTTGCAGACTACTGTGTGCCCGCTGCAATAAGCGTTGCAACAGAGACCTTTTTTTATTACGGCGGGAAAATCTTCTTAAAAACACTCGGCTTCTGGGGGGAAGACAAGGTTATGACAGGCTTCTATCTATTAAAACCCCCTCAGTGGTCTTCGTTAGAGTATTAGGAGTGGCTTCGTGACCTCCTACGTAATGCACCGGTTCCCCCTGGGCTCTGGCTAAAACATTCCACAAATGGGCGAAGCTCTCCTTAGCATCCACGCTGTGTTACGTCAAATACAAGACAACTATGTATTTGCTGTTTTACGGCACGCTTATCGAGCTCTGAAGGCCCTCACCGTTAAGGCTCACGATCTCGAGGACCATTTTAGTCGCCTTGTACGACAGGCAGGGAATAGTTTAATCCTATTATTAATAGCTTAAGATTACAGTGCTAACAAAGAACAAGCACCACTAAGTTTAATGTTTGTCAAATAAATAAATTGGGTGTGTGGAAGTCAATTCATTATTTTGTCCTTATCTGGAGGAAAATGGTATAAAATGCTGAATTTTTCTTTATTCAATATAACCTATTTGCATTTTAAATTAACCTTTAAGTTATCATATATTTTAAAATACACGTTTTTGTAATAAGATATGAATATATATTATATGTTTATAATATGCAGTCTGGTTGATTTTGATTGTCTGAATCACGTATATACCACATGATATGTAAACTTCGAAAATTCCAACAAAGTCCATTTTATAGGAAATGAAACGTTATACATTATATCTTTACTGTATAGTAGTAATAAGTTTTCGTTACTACGAGCTACAGCACGTAGTAACGATAATTGTAATGGTTTAGAAAGATACGACAGTTTAAAAGGTAAAAAGTAAACTATCACACAACTTTATTGGTGGTAAGACTCTGTTGCCGGAAACCGTTGAGTTGGGTCCCACCGCAGCTCCTTTTTCAGCCGACGAACGAATTACTGAGGTAACTAAAGCTAGCTTTGAGACTGAACATCTTATTTGTCGAAGCGACGAGCGCAATACTGTCCTACGTTATAACTAACGCCATGTCATTTTGGATAGGCGTATCACTTACCATAGGATGAATGTCCTCAGTAATTACACTAGCTACAACGCCCTTTAAACCGGAACATAGTACTGTTTGCACACTACTGTTTGACAGCAAAAATAAGACCTGCGGTGATAGCTACCTACCCGGTTTCCGGCAACAGAGACCTGCCGCCCTTAAAAAAGTCTCTTCGTTTCGTATAATAAAATAAAACAATTTACAGTCTTAATAAAATACTAGGAGGGCCCTGGAAACCCATCCGACACTTGACCTTGATCCTGATCCTGGAAACCATCCATGTGTATTTATTATAATTATACTTAACCTTACAACACCTGACGGTAAGTACGTCAGGTGAACCTCCCGCCCGCCTCGACGCTTCGTATAATAAAAAAAAACTGAATTTAAATTTTTTTTATCTTTCAACGATTGTGTTATCTCTCGTCTGCCATTCTACCAGCTGCAATTTTATTGATGATGTGAGGGAAAACGAAAATTAATAAGTCTCTACCGGAAGGGGACGAGCGGAGGTTATTTTTTATTGTTATTAAATATAACTTTAATTTAACTTATTGTTTGTTTGAACGTTCAATTGTGAGTACAGTTTCCTTCGAATGTTATATTTAAAATCAAGTTTCCTAACAAGTATTAAGACAATGCGTAATAGTTACAAGCTGATGTAACTTATTTAAATATATGTTTCATTAATATGTAAACTCACAGTATTCACACAAATCACATATTATTATTTTTTATTTTGTTTTTTTTTTCTAGCAAAACTTCTTTCGGGGCGTCGTGGATTTTATGAAACGAAAAAGAGCCAATTGTAAATAGGATCTACGCTGGGAGAGAATGAGATAAATAACGTTATTATGTAGTTTCCCTATCTTTCGTCTCCTCATTGTGGTATGGTTCGTAGACCCCACTCAACTTGGCTTACCGTGGAGACTAGTCTCCGCATTGTATATCATGAGTCGATAAACGTCCACAGCTGGACATAGTCTCCCAAAGATCTCAACATAGATCGGTTCTGCGGTGCCACCAGACAGTATAGATAGCCTTCAGTATCCAGGGACTGAGAGACGTCGTTTTTACGGGTTCATATGGACGGATTTGAGCCATTTCCAGTAGGAAGGCTGGCCGTCATCATCATTATTATCAGTTGATAGACATCCACTACTGGACATAGGCCTCTCCCAAAGATCACATTTATAGGGGTTATTTGGCCTATTCCCCACCACGTTGGCCCAATGCGGGGAGATGAGAGCCACAGCCTTATTTGTTGATTAGCATGGTGCACTACGAGCAGGTGAGGTTGGCTTGGGTGCCGTGAGCTGTTGTGCGAGATTCCTTGCACCCCTTACCCCCTCACTGCATACACTGGCCCATAATACACTCAAAATATAAGAAAAGTTGGAATATATAGTACATTATTTTCTTTTTAATAGTGTTGACTATCACTATAATATTTGTTTTTTATTTATACTACGAACGTTCATCTGATGGTAAGTGATACGCCCGCCCATAACAATGTGGCGCTGGTTAGGATGCACACAGCACCACATTGCGCTCGTGTGAGACACGAGGTGTTTAGTCACATTATCACAGTAATTTCACTATTGTGTCGTATTTTATATACCATAAGCAACTGTTGTAGTATCACGTTCAGAAAAAGCGATAATACTATTGTTAATGTATAATGTTATCTACTTTTATATTTTTTGTATGTATATAACAAAAAAAAAAATTTACATCGA
Source organism: Ornithoptera priamus (assembly GCA_029034505.1). Taxonomy (NCBI): domain Eukaryota; kingdom Metazoa; phylum Arthropoda; class Insecta; order Lepidoptera; family Papilionidae; genus Ornithoptera; species Ornithoptera priamus. The sequence goes on from JARDWD010000392.1 coordinate 541,550, forward strand.
TTCCAACAAATTCTATTTTTACTTGTGTTACTTTAAGTGCTATAATTTATTATTCTCATCCTCTCCTCTCGTGTTTTCCTACATCAAATAATAAAATAAAATCTGGATCAATCGCTTTCTCTCTCCCTGTTTACCTCTCCATAGTTTATTCATCTCATTCTCTTACAAATTTACCTGAATACAAAGTTTCACTTCTACCGTATGTGTACTGGTGATTTTTTTTATTAATTATTAAAAGTATTCAGTCAAATTAATATAATACCAATTAAGAAAAGTATAATAATTGCAGTTTGTAATTTAACTTAAATAACAACTAAAAAATTTTACATAAAAATAAATAGCTTACCGATGGTATGATTTTTCGTGAGTGATCAAGATGCATTCCGCCGACCTCCACCACGCCGGGCACCGTGGGCCTGACGCCATTTAAAGCGTGAAATGTGTTAACCATCATCAGCGAGTAGTTCTTGCCCAGGTCGTACAAGTCCGGGATCTTCCTACCGAAGCGTTTCTCGATCAGTTCACGTTCCTTCACTTGTATGCTGTGGTAATACCATAGGTTATAGTAAAAATACAGGAAACTATTTTCCAGCCTCTCAAAGAAGTTCATCCGGGTCGTGGACGATATGCTTATAACTGGCGCGTAAGCGGGGTTATCAACAACACCCAGTCGGATGCCTGACCACGGCAGGATGTTACTCGACAGCAAACCGACAACCGGTGCTGTTATTCCGTAAACATGAAGCAGTCCAAGCATGCAGTCGCTGCTGAAATTCTCCACGATCACAACGTCGTAATCCCCTTTGAATGCTTCAATTAACGGAGGCCAATCGAGAGCCTTGCTGCACACGTCCAAAGACATATCTTCCAACGGATGGAAATCCATCAGCTGCTGCACAATTCCTCTAACAATCGGTATTTTAAGCAGCAAATTGGGAGTCTCGTATGAAGCCAGGTCGAAGGATTCCAGCCCTAAACTGGCGAGGCCCGTGAGACTTACATCGGTGTAGTTGATCGGTGGATTTTTTAGCGGGAAAAATGATACGGTCGTGACGTGGTGGCCCTTCTCAGCGAGCGTGCGCAGTAGGGGCTCGAAGACCATTTGATGGCTTTTGCCGGTGTAAGGGAAGAGGCCGAGGACCCTCGCCGCGCGTACATCGGCGGCGATCGCCAGTACGGCGAACGCGCAAAGGAGGAGGCGGGTGCACATCTTGCGCGTATCTCGGGCCGCGTCGGAGGGAACACTGCCCGCGCTGCCCGCGAGAACGCGCTCGCAGCCGCGCCGCCGCCGCGGACTGCTTTACTCAACCTAACTTACACATGACGGACACTCGTGATAGCGTAATGAAAACACAAGTGTGTACAATACATTAGTCTTGACTATTAAACTCAAAACTTCCGCAGTTATACTTATCGACAAATAATATATTATCATATATACATACACTAGTTGTTCCCCGCCCGCTTTGCTGGCCCTAATATAAAACTAGACTTGAAATATTCCTTAAGAGCAACCGCGAATGACTTTCTATACCAACCGTTACTATAGCAACCGCATACACAATACGAGATAAAAATGTTCATAAAATTAATTAGAAATAAATCGATGAAGTATCTTTGAAATTTAAAAAAATAAATAGCCTATAACCATCTACAAATAATTCCGCGTCGAATGATCATGCTCCCTTGTTGATACGTTCACTAGTTTTCACGTGATTGGCGAACAAAGGAAACCCATTTTCATTATATATACAAGAGATTTCCTCTTAGGCAGAGATACATTACGATATCTCTGGAACCATAAGGCCTACAAATTTGAAATTTGGTAAATATATTCATTTTACTGAGTATAAGTCAGTTGCGTGGTGTTATGTCCAGTAAAGTGGGCGAGAAGCAGGTAGTTTTATTATAAAAAAAATATTTAAAGTAAGGTACATTTTTACCAGGCGGTGATGTCGAGTTAAATAAATTTGAAATATAATACCAAGTACCTTTAAATCTTTATTAATATCTTTCTATACTTAAAACACTACTATAGTTATAAAAGTACACGTAAATGCATATTTTTATTAATAACTTACTACTTTCAGCCAAAGTTAATTGTTTATTATTTATCGTATCAATAAAAAAAGTAAGTAACATATTTTTTTTTTCATCTTTAATGTTCTTGAAATAGAATCAAAAATATTCTCACGATTTTACGTTCTCAGTTTTTAGAAATACCTACTGTTTGAAACAATTTACTACAGATCGGCCATTGACTCCATACGAGCTCGTGTTAAATAAATCGCATGTCTATTGGGCATAATAAATTTTTATATAGGAATTCCGTTGTTTTCTACATAATTTAAAACTCGAGAGACTATTCTAATAGTTACAGTTACGGAACCACATATCCACCGATATTGGTTGTAGTAATACGAGTATAACCTTAAAACTTTTATCATAAGTATATAATTTTTTTTACTCATCATTTATATGCTGATTGAGATAGATGTCCACTGCTGAATATAAACTTCCCCCAAACACGTCCATATCGATCGGTCCACAGTCAGCATAGCCTCCGATACCGCTGGGCACTAGGGGCGTCGTTTGTATGGGTTCATATGGAGGAATTTCAGCCATTTCCTACCAAGCTGGCCTAATGCGGGTTGGTGGGAGCCAGAGCCGTTTGTTGATTAGACAAGAGAGAGAGTTGTTGTGCAACACGACCAGGTGAGGTGGCTTGGGTTCCGAGTTGTTGTGTGGGACCCCCTTTTTTACACGGTATGTTGAAAAGTAGTTTTAAATTTCATTACTTTAATAAAATAATTCTTAAGGTTTAAGTATTGAAACATTATGTTGTTGTATAGTTATTTTTATATCCTAATCCTCGTTCTTCATGAGAACAGCAAAGTTTACTGGCGTCGGTGTTCTTATCCAAATATGACGCTGGTGTTTTAAAGAAAAGAATGAAAAGGTTGTTACTATGTTAGTGCACCTTACCACTGCAGATGACATCACTACTTAACATCGGTGGGATCGTGGTGAAGCACTAACGTCTCGTTTAAAAAAAAAGATCCTAGCATATAAACATTACTGTTCTAGTTTAAATTACTATGTCCAGATGAGTCCCATTTGGTAATGGACAGGACCTTAGAACTCCTTAACATAGGTATGTGAAAAATATACAATATTTATATTATTTTTTTCTAAAAATTCCAACCGGCATTGAATATATTGCATTTGAACTACAACAGAAGTTATTACAGAGAACTTTATATCTCTGGCCGTATCATCTCCTCAATGGTGATATTCTGGTTGATTTTGATCCGCGGCTTAAATGATTGTCCATACTTAAGATATAAACGATGTTGTTTCCTGCTTCAAGCCAATTGACTAATCAACGTTTGATAGTTCAGGTCGTGGGGGCAGCTGACTGACAATTGAAAAACAACGACGCACGTAACCTCTTGCATATATATTCTATTTGTTTGTGTTGATTACATATATTATATACACATACATTCTAAACAGCGTAACTATAATTAATATAAGACAGCTGAGCGATGAAAAAAGTTTTCATTTAGTTTGTACATGAAACACAAAATTTTATTAACGAACGCTATTTTCAATTAAGATTCCGATTATCGATGTGTTTTCATAGTCATTCGTAAGGAAATCAAAACACAGTAGTCGGCGAATTATAATTCATCATATAGTTTCGATAACGAAGGTTTTCCGGCGAGTATATCAAGCCCTAAGAAAGTGCCGTCTTCCTGTTTATGTCTTCTCAGTAACTGAACAATGAATAATTTGCTCGATTTGTAAACCATACAATGCAAAAGGCTGTTACCTGAACCATAATCGTATCTTGGGTTACGTTCACTACTCGTTCCCCTTTTTAATAACGCCACGCAAATAACTTCATCATTGTACACATATGTACGCTTGTTAAATTAATAACGACCCCCTCTTCGGATAGCGGACAACCTAGCGGGCAACCTAGACGGGCTCTGTTGCTAGGGGCCGTCTAGGTAAGTACCAATGGAGCGCCTATTGTAGCCGACAACAAACCAACAGTACTGTGTTCCGGTGCGAAGGGCGCTGTAGCTAATGTAATTGTTTATGTGATGAAACTCAACATTTCACATGTTTGGGGACGAGCGCAATCTGGTGCAGTATATATCATCTTATAGATAAGATGCTATACCACAACTAAAGTGCTAGAGCCCTACGATGTCATCAGCGGGTGTATCACTTATCACCACTTGAACGTTTTGCTCGTCTGGTCGATTAATTAAATAAAAGAAAAATTGTAAAAAGACGGAAGAAGAATGATGGTGAGCAAAAATTACCATTACCCTTCGGTGCAAGTCTATATACAATAAATTAATAGGATAATATATTGTTATTAAAAAACAATTGTAAACTACTTTAACTGCATCGTCTAATTGAGCATTTACTTTATTTCATAGAGGTCTCCTGATAAATTTCGGGACCTCATAAGAGTTTGTATGATGCCTAGCCTGTAGTATTAATCTACCATCATTACAACGTTACTGTTTCTCTAGGTAAACATATGAGCTGGTGAATACACTGAATCATCCTGGGCCTCAACATCATGTGAAATTATGTGTTAGTCTTTCGTAGATAAAAAAGTTATTATAATACTTACGGAGAAAATTATTATATCATACATCACAATTACATGTTTATTTTACACAAACATTAAACAAATGTTTTATGAATATTTATACTATTGTTAATTATTATACTAATTTTATGAATAAAAATTATAATAAATGAATATTTATCCATTTTCTCTAAAACATAATAGAAGCTGTGAAGTGGCACCGATAGATGCAATGTAAAAGTATATCACGTTTTCGAAAGATTGTTTGAAAGACTTTTTTTAAGCGACGTGATGAGAGACATGTTCACCTGATGGGAAGTGTTACCCCTACCTATAACAACGTAGCCCTAGTTTTTTTTACCTGCGCGGGATATGTTTTCTGGCGGTCGTGGTGCACTGGTACATCTCCTCTGACACAAGTCAGAGACCTTTATTAATGAAAAATATATTGCTTACATTGTTGTCTTATGAATGCTTTTATACGTGGTAGTTAGGATGATATACGCTGTACCACATTGTGCCCGTCGTTTTAAGACTTAAGAGGTAGTCTCATTACCCTAATAATTCCACTGGCTACAGCGCTTTTCAAACCGGAAAATACAAATTTTCCCACACTACTGTTTGATGGCCGAAACAGAGGTTGGGGTGGTACCTATCTAGACGTTCTCCGGCAATAAAAGCCTACCACCAGTAACGTGTTCTAAGAAACGAAAGATATCTCGTATTCATTGATAACGGTCTTGCTCATTTTATTCCGTATCTTTTCACCCTTCAACACCAAGTAAGTATATTACTTTATACTTCTACACCGTTTCTATCCTATTGTTTATAATCTTCAATTTTTTTTATTAAAAATTACAAGTCTATGTACGTAATTAATAGCTTTATTTATAGATCTTAATAGGATAATTTATACCTTTTTTTCTGCTTATGGGTGGTACTGGAGTCTCAAGCCAAGTGTCAGATATCCCCTCCAACGGGTTCTCGCCTTGTCGTGGCGGAGGGGCTTAGTAACCGTGGCGCCCAACACGGTGAAGCCAAGTGGAACCCATCCGGCCGGCCCGCGGCGAAGGGCTGGCTGAAGCGGCCGCTCCCGGTTCGAGCACCGGTGGGGATAACCGGAGCTCACCGGAGCGGCCGGGAGCCGCAGGGGTGGCTGTATGCTGCCCCAGCGGCCGGCTGCAGGGGCGGTTTCATACCGCCCCTCGCAGCCGAGGTGGGATCGCGGAGGGAGTACCCTCTGCGGCCAACCGGTGTCGCACCGGCGATGCGGCGGCGGTAGGGCCGCGGGGGAAGAGGAGTTTCGGTATTGCGATGCGCCGTTCTCCTTATCCTCCGCGGCCGTTAACAGGTAGCGGCGGGCCTAACATCTCTCCGCCGCGGGGAGCCGGGAGAGGTTTTCTCCCGTGGCTCCCATGGCCTCTGGGCGACAGGTTCGGGGGAACCGGTCGCCCTCACACGCATGAGGTCGAGGAGGGGGCGCGCTGCATGTTCCGGCGCGCCCTGGGAGGGTTCATCCCTCCCCCCGAGGTGGGGCCGCGCAAGCGGCCAGCGCCGGCAGGGTCGCGGTTGTGTGTGTACCCGCGTTCCCGTGACCCTGCCATCATGGCGATGAGGAGGAACATCGTGGGGGTTTTAGTCGGTGCAAGTCCGACATAACTCGTCCTTGCCCCCGCGAGGACGAGTATGCGTATGCATTTCCCCCACGTTAAACAAAAAAAAAAAAAAGTGTCAGATATAGTTGTACCAATTGTTGTAACAGTTGTTGTGGCCAATTATACCACCACTAACCACCCTGTCTTTCTCTATCGGTAAAAAAAAGTTTTTTTATGGTTAAATTAAACTAAAAGATAGAAATGTTAATGATCTAACAATCTAATTTCATTATCGTCAGCCGGATAATGCGTATCGCTGAGCTTATGCGTATCATAATGAAAAATTTGTTAATAATTAGTATATAGTCAATTAGCTTGAATACTATTAATGTTACCGACTTCGAGATTATTTATTGTATTTTCTTGTAGAAAGTGTACGTGTTTCGTATTCACGTCGACAGGTGTCACTGTGCGGTATTCCTTCGCGCTATTGGTACCACGCGCGGAGAAATGTAAGAGAAAAATAGTGATGTACCTTTGTCGGTCTAATCCGGTCTTCTTAATTACCATAATTTTTTTGTACGGTTGTAGTGTAATTAACTACAACTGTTTTAAAAGATAATAGGGGTTTAAAGGTCCCGCGCATCAACTTACGGGTGCAAAGCCAGCCTCACCTGCTCGCGTTGGACCAGTGTGGTGGGAAATGGACCATATCTCCCCATATAAATCTGTACAAACGTGGAGATCTTTGGGGGAGGCCTGTGTCCAGCAACGGACATCTATCAGCTGACGATGATATACTGGTTTAGACTATTAATTTCAATTTCTTTAAGTTTTGCCAAATATCGATAGCAACGAGAATTGTGATGGTCATACAAGTGATATTAAAAAACATATTACATCTCAAGAGCAGTTGATTAATTTAATATAGCAGTGGGTTTTATCCGGCTGATAAGATGAGGCAAATTATGTTTGTTTAAATTAATTTTTAACTCTTGGAATTGGAGACGATGAATACTAAAAATATCAGGATAATACTTAAAAAAATATTATTGCACTAACGTAATAAAAATACTTTTCGAGAAAGGTTATTGTTTTAAGTAAACCAGTAAAAACTTTATTACTAATGTGTTAAGACTGACAAATGTCCCCAGTAATTACACTAGGTACAACACCTTTCAAACCGGAACATATTAATGTTTGCACACTACTGTTTGACGGCAAAAATAGGAGCTTCACTTGGATGATTCCGGGTAACAGAGACCTACCGCCAGGAAGTTTCTTCGTTTTGTCCAATAAAAAAATACAATTTACCATTTTAATAAAATAATTGGTCCTGCTCTGGAAACCGAATCCTGAAGACTGACCCTGATCCAGATCCTGGAGATCATGAAGTCGCCATCCATGTGTATTCATTATATTTCTATATATTTATACTTAAACAATCTTAAAGTTTCCCCTGCTGATACTCGGAGTCTACTCCGACGAAGAGGTACAAGTTCATCACAATGTCCACGAAAGATATTTTCTTTCACGGTTATTATTTGTAAAATATTTATAATTAGAGCTAATTCATTAATAATTAATATTTGAAATCGAATTATTTGCCGCCATTTTAGGTTATCAGCATTGAAAATGTATATGCTGTACCGCATCCAACGGCGATATAAATAAAATTATAATAAAAAAAAAATCACTTGCCATATTATTGACCCAGCTGGTATTGGAGTTAACGGTAAATTTGTTGATATAAATTTATAACAATTTTATTATTTATTCAAATAATAAAAAAAACGCTGGGAGCCATTGGATTCAAACAGCCCAAGACCGTGGTTTGTGGATCAGATTATAAAAGACCATATCCAGTAGTGGACGTCCATCGGTTGAAATGATGATGATTCAAATAATACTTTGAAGTTATGTGTCATATATAATACACTTTAAAACTGATATCCTGTTGTGTTGGAATTAAATGTTAAAAAAAGTATTTTATCTCCATAGGTAAAAACCTTTTTTTTCGGATGCAGTTGTTGTTGGTCTTCAACTACATCAAAATCATTGGCTCGTGGATTCAGAATCCATGAAGTCGAAAAGCGGCCGGAATAGCTATACAACACATGACTTCAATGAAATTAATCTTTTCGTTGTTCCTTATTGCTAGCGAGGAAAAATGAAAGAGGAAATGTTTTCAACGATATGTATTCTTCACCAGGCCCACTGGTTAAAGTGATATGTTTACCGGAAGGAATATGATACGCATATTAATGCGCATCAGGTCTGTCTTCGTAACCTTCAAAAACACTGTTCATCTAGGTAAGCGCTTATTTTTAAGATGAAGTTGTTGCTATTGGTTTTAATGACGACATTCAGGATTTTTTGGATTACGAGCTCGCAGATCCGGAATCCACGAGCTGCAGTTAGAATCGATGTATAATAAAAACTATGTCAGTGATATTTATAACGATTATATTAAGAAATTAATTTCAAAGTAGTTTTTTATTCGACGAAGTCATGAGACGCGTTAGACGTTCACCCGATAGCAAGTGATACTTTTGCCCATAACACGTCGGCGCTGGTTAGGATGTACAAAGCACCACAATGTGCTTGAAGTTTCGATACATAGAATGTTAAGTCCCGTTATAAACCGAAATATTGTAATGTTGCTACTATTTGGCAGCAGGAGGCTGCAGTGGTGCCTACCTTGAGACTTCGACAACAGAGGTCTCAACAGGATATTTATGTTATCTTAAGAAAGTTTATTTAAATGAATTAATTTGAATGTTGCACTCTTAGTTATCTTAAACACATTAAACAATACGGGGGTTACCCATGACCTTATTTGGTTTAATTTGTTGTACAGTCTATACCATTATTTTAGTGAGATGAAAATTCTAATGAATGTGGCCTTTCGAATGCTGTAAGGGTGAACAGTGCCATCAAGCGTTTTTTTTTTATATTTACAGAACTTCATGGCAGATTCATATATTGAATCTTCTAGAAGTTTTAATGTATGAATCTCTTCTTTGTATACATATCTTAATGAAATACGTCAATTTAAACAAAAGTTCGATAGTATGTATCAGTGCATATTTTATGCACCGATACATACAATATATACAATTCATTAAGAGGCAGACGGTTTCATAAACTACAATGATAAATTGTAATTGAGAGATAATGATGTTTACTGCTAAAGAAGTTTAAGAGATATGAGCTAATTGTACTATTAAGATAATGAAGAAAAGGACATGTTTTGTGTTTACCATAGTAAGATTATTTGTTTGTACATTAATGTCAAGTTCTGTTTTGAATATTATTCACCTTTCGGTTGTATTAAGGAAGAATACTGTCTTAGATTGCTTAGAAAAATGGGAGCTACAATCTCATCGATCTTAAATACCTAATCATGAACCCCATAATACTACCAATTTAATGTTCCCACTTTCGAGATTCAAGGTCATTTCTTACAAAGTGAGAATCTAAAACTGTTTATTTTTCTCCCTGGTCATCTGTAGGTTGATGCCAATTTTATTTAAAATTTTGTTAAAGGTTTTATAAGTGATGGAGTTAAAAGGTAGTTGTTAAAAACATTAAGAGTATTTATTATCAAAATACTTTACAACAGTAAAACTTCCAATGGTGGTCAGAAATGTTAAAAATTTGTTCTCGATCATCCATCAACTAAGGCACAACTGATAATAAATTAAGACTTAAAAATGCACTTTTTTAATACTCTCTCCCTCTCTTCAATTTCAAGCTGCAATAAGCACCACAATCATACTGAAAAATTAAAATAATATGTATCATTCGACATGATAGCTGCTAGTTAGAACAATTTAAGTTAACATTTTGCAAAAATAAAAGTAAGTCATTGTTTAAAAATTTTGTCATGATGCATTTCTGCATGACTTTTTTTTATATTCATTAGAAAATAAAGTACTATATCACAGTGAAAAAAAGGAGGCACAGATTAGTGAATTCTTTTTTATAAAATGAAGAAATAATTTTTTAACTGTTGTGTACGCAAGATCATCATTCATTGGTATTGGTATATTGCATACACAAGAATTTATCAAGCGTTAATTCTTTATGTTCAGAAAAGAAATTATGTGTATATATAGAATAGAACTGCAGGATAAATTATTGATACTAAGAAATAAAGTTTCTGTTAGAATATCACATTATTTCAGCATTAACAGTACATTGAATTAATTAACTGTTAAATTAATCTACCAGATTTGATATCTGAAATATGTGTTCTGTCAGATATAAAACTATTCTTTTTATTTACTTATACTCACCCGTACAAATATAAGAAGAATGACAAAAGGTAAAATGCTAACTTTATCCAGCCTTCTCTTTGACAAACTGTCAGAACATCTGCATTCATTATACTTGTCGGATCATAGAGACCTGGCCCTGACATTACTGGTCTTGTGCGGTATCTGAAGAAAACGAAATAGTTTTTGTAGAAAAACTTTTGTACCAGTACATATAATGTATATAAGTAGACAAAACTTATAATTGTAAAGTTTCAATCCATCATTTCACCTAGTTACGAAATATTTTTTTCATGTTCTATTGTTATTATCATGGGTATTTGAGTTCATTATTCCGTTTTTACTTTAATTTTGAAGAAAATTTGCAATGTCTCTATTTAAAAGGCATTGACTTTTTTTTTATTAAATAATATTCGACTACCTAAAATTTTACTGAACTCGTCTGTCGGATAGATTGAAGCAATCAAATTCGTGTTTGGCGTAATGACTAAGCAAACGTTTCCACACCTGCATCCGAGATAAGTCATTGAACTACCACATACTCGCCCGATCCAGAGATTGATACCGATTTCTGATATGGTTTATGTATTGTAGGTATGGACATATTCCGAGCGATACATTTGCGAGCTATGTTGTTAGTGTTTTTGTTCTTGTTTAGAAATGATTAACATAACCTTACTTACCTATGAATGTGATAAATAATCAACGGCACATTTGTCATAAATGAAAACCATTCTCCAGAAAGCAAGAATAGTAAATTAATTAGTAAGTGTAGTAAATATTCCGGTAGCACCAACTGTAAAGAGATAATGAGTTATATTGTATAGTATGGCCCATTAAATTAGTTGATCAAATACTAACAGGATTAAGACTGTTGCACTGGTCTATAGGATTTTTATAATCAGTTTTTAATTCATCAAATGCTATAACGTGAAATATGGAAAAAAATATAAGGAAAGCGTCCACAATTAGTGCTATAATATAGGAAAAGGCTGGAAAACTAAACGCCATTTTGACAAAAGTAAATATGACAGCCGAATAAATTATTGTAGGACGACAGTAGCAGATTAGCCAATAGTTGTTTGTACGACTGGTTCACGTGTTGTTGCTTTGTTGTCTTTTAATTGGCTGTTATTTACGAATGACATTAATTTATATTTTATAAATAAAGAGTCGAGAAGGAAATGTGTAATATTAAATGTAGTCTTTTTCTCACATTCGTAATTTTTTTCCTCAATATAATAAAATTAAAAAAATAAAATGAATCTTATGGTTATAACCACACTCTTGCGATTATTATATATCCTTATAAATGTATGCTAAGACTACTACCTATTTACTATAAAAAAATTATGGCCACCTTATACAATATGAAGGTTTTCAGAAATTTAGAATATTAAAGTACTTTGTTTAAAATAATTACGTTTAAATATTTATACCCTTTTAATTTTGATGGCCAAAGGTATGTAGTCAGGTTAAAATTTACTCTAGTGACAAATGAAAATCTTCCAAATCATATGGTTATTGATCGAATTATTGTCATATTATCCTTCTGAGTGGAAAAGGAGGGCATTTATATAAATTTTTGTTGAGTTTATTGTTGTTTTAAAAAAGTCTATTAATAATTTGTATGTTTTGGTGCAACTGTTCAGTAATAGTTTTCTCGTAAAAAATGTATGTACATTAATATAAATTAAAATTCAGCAATAATATCATAAGAAGAAATTTTATTTAAAATAAAAATGAAAAGTGTTTTCATAGTTTTATGCATAATAGCCATAGGAAGGTGTATTGAACACGATTTCAAAGGATTTGATGATAGTATATTATTTGGTATAAATTGGCCGGGGATAAAAGACGTACAAAATGAAGTTGATGAAGAAAATAAGTCGCAGGTGAGTAAATGAGAAGAGTACAAGAAATATTGATTCATCCAATATTCAACTGCTATTTCTTGGAATAATTGTCTGTGATTTAGAATTGGTTCAGTTTCCTTCCTCCCTTTTAATTTGAATCCTATAAGTGCTAGAATTTAAGTTTTCTGTAATTAATAGAATCTTTTATGATTAGGAATTCCTAATTATAATTTTTTGTTCTAAGAATAAATGATGTCAGCAATTGTCAAAATTTTAATAAAAATACTTTCTTTTTCTATGTAAACAATAAAAGTTATCTTGCTTTACCTATTTCTTGTTTAGAATATGTACAGGATCATGCTTAATAATAAAATTTCAAAGGTATTAATAGGTATTATATTTTCAAAGTATGATACAGATAATAACTTATTTTTTTAATTTTTCTTTTTCACACATTTTCAGTCTAAAGAGTTAGTCCAAGTTATGACATCAGATAAAGAAAAATATGAATGTTATTTGCCTGAACTCAAATCCAAGGAGTCTATTAATATTGCAGATTATGATGGACCAACACCCATTAGTTTACTAAATCCACTCTTTTCCCAAAAAATCTGTTCATACAGACTAGAAAGTTATTGGAGCTATGAAGTATGCCATGGGCGATATGTCAGGCAATACCATGAAGAAAGAGATGGTAAGTATACAAAGCATGAAGTAACTTTATTAATTTATATATAGGTGATGGATAAAAACATCCCTGTCTTTACCTTGATGTATTATGAAAGGAAGTAATAAATTCAAAAGAGAGACCACAACATTATACATTGAAATATTATCAGAATACTGTGCTCTCAAATTAAATATACCTTTAGAAGTCTGCTTATGAGTGGACATTAATAGGCTGAAAATTATTTCAGATATCATTACATATCCTCTCAATAGATCACCAGTAATAAATAATTTTAGATTTTTGAACAAGCATCATTAAAGATGGCCTAAGTAGCTCGCTGGAGTAATGGTTAGAGTGTGCAGCCTTCATTCTGAAGGTCGCAGGTTTGAATATTTGCATGTACTTTAATATGCTATGACTTGAATATTTAAGTTTTATACATTTGTGAACTTTAGTAACAACAGCGAAATACATATGGTGAAGGAAAACATTGTGAGGAAATCTGCACATGAATTAAAATTTATTCTAAGGTGTGTATGAAGTAACCAATCAGCATTGGAACCTCATGGTGATTATGGCCCTATCATCCTCATATTGAGAGTAGGTCTGCTCACCAATAGTGGGGTCATAATAGGCTGTTAAAAAAAAAACATTAAAGATAATAATAATAATGACCAACTTTACATTTATTTAACTTTAAAACTTAGTAGTGTATTTTTTCAGGAAAACAAGTAAAAACACAGGAATTTTATTTGGGTCTATGGACATTGGAAAATCAAATGAAACTTGTTGCTGAATTAAAATCTGCACAAGAAACTAAAATACCACCAAAGACGACAAAGGTTGAAAGAATTGATTTGCCTTGTATTGAAATGGTTATGGATGGAGGTAATTTATTTCATGTTAACATTTAACCAGTCTTCAATTAAAGTCAGTCTTGATATTTGTTTTTATTCAGTTTATTTATTTATGTTCAATTGATCTTCAAGTTAATCAAGTTTTGAGTGGCATAAGCACAATTTTTTTTTCAGAGTTAAGTTATATTGTTTATTCTGACCCTATGTTTTAAACAAAGTTTGGGTTCCTCATGATTCTACACTTCAAAATGATAACTACTGTTATCATTTAATAGAGCATTTTTTTATGCAGAGGAATGAAGGACATACAACAAAGAAAGTAATGAAAATGAATATGGATGGTTATAAGGGACACCAAAAAAAGTGTGGATGGATTGTGTGAAAATCATGTGTAAGAAGAGTGTGAATGTAGATATGACGGCTGAAAGAGAGATATGGAAGAGAAGTACATACTGTGCTGACCTCATATAGCTGGATAAAGGGCAGGAGGCAGAAGAGTATATTTTATATAATGAAGTGACAAGCCCAGCAAGATGTTTTTTGATAGTTTATTCAATATATCCACAGTATTACTGTTTGCTAGTTAGCTTACTGTTCTTATAAAAGTACTGTTTGATAGTATTGAAGCTGCATAGATTCTAGCCTACCTAGACAGGTTGTAGTAACAGAAACCTACCACCAGTACTTAAAAATTATATAAATTATAAATGCTTAAATATTATTTAAATTCATGTCATAGTCATAAGAAGTATGAAACCTAATATTTGTAGACTACCACATGTTGATCTATTTCAGGCACATTGTGTGATTTGAACGACAAGCCTCGTATTACTAGAGTTCTGTATGTATGCTATAGTCATGGGAAACATGAAGTGTACTCCTTTAAAGAGACGGCCACATGCGAATATGAGATTATAATACTGTCTCCGTTACTTTGCGAGCATCCACAGTTCAAGTCGAAGGATATCAGCGAGAATGCAATTGATTGTTATCCTCTAGATGGTGCACCGACGAAACCCATGGCTTTACTTAAAATGCGATTTGATGATGTGAAAAACAGTAACGATATCAGATTGTTTAATAATAATGTAAGTAGTCTCTTAACTGTACCTGACTATCAAGTGGTTCTCATCCACTCATCTATGAGAGTATAGCTAATTTTATTTTTTGTTTTGACCTTTTTTGCCCTTCGGCACCAAGTATATCACTTTCTAATTTTTCTCTTTGATCTTTCATTTATCCTTATTTATGAGTTAATTATTTATCTATGCGAAAATCGTTTATCTCAGTTTAGGGTTTTCCCAGGAGATTTTAGTGGGATGAAATTGAAGGTGAAGTTGTGTTTAAAAAAAAAGTTTAATTGGATCTTTACATTGACAGTATTATTGGCGGGATTTTTTCATAGTGTATAATTAAGGATAAATGTCAAATGGTTTATTAATGTATTTAAATAGATCACAGTTTGCCATGTTGCTTTAAACAATTTCTAGTATTTATTTTAAGTAGCTAAAACTTATATTGCAATTTATAAAATGCATATATTAATCTTTTGAGAATGTTTGCGGTTTACTTATTAGATACCAATCATTTGGTCTTGTGATATTTTTATAATGTAAAACTGTGTCTAGTTTAATTATTTAATTTTTGTCCATGGTTTGTTTCTGTAGAATTGTATGTATTTTTGTTCCTGAAAACCTTCTTTGAAGTGAAAAAATTTCTAGATTTAATATGTTTTATTTTCATAGATAATTGTGTTGCCGTAGTTAAGTAGTTGCTTAATTAACATTTACGTTGGCATGTTGTTCAGGAACAGGACGCTAAGGATATTGTAGCCGTTTTGAAAGTTGAGAAAATCGATAAGGTAATTTTTATCGGCGCATGCTTTTTTATTTTTTCGCTTTTGTCATTTTTGTAAATAAAAAAACTCTGTTATGATGAAGGTTTACAGCATCAGTTGATAGTGTTTATGATTTTCTCAAGGGTGGAATGATTAAATCTTTTCTACTTAAACTGTTTAAGTATTTCACTCTGGGAACTGTTATAATGTTATTATAAACTTCTTAATGAAATGAAGATTTAAAGTTATGAAAGGTTCTGTTTTGGTAGGTCCCTATCACCATCTAGGTAAGAAATAATGTTCACCTGTATCAAAGTGATACTCATGCTGATAACAAAGTGGTGTAAAATAAGATGATAAAATGACTTTTGATACCTTATGATAAAATGTTAAGTCTCATTCCAGTAATGTTACTAACTCTACCACCCTTTAAAAAAGAACGTAATAATATCATAAAGGTACATATAACCGCAGCGGTTATACTTAGATGGTCTCCAGCAAGATACTTATCAGTTAAAAATAAATCATTTTAAAACATTTTAAATTTAGCTTTTCTCTGTCAAATGTATAATAATTTAAAAAGTAAAAATTTCCTTTCAACACTTCACTTCTAAAAGGTACATTTTTTAACTGCCTCCATGAAGAAGTGAACAAGTGATTGCCCTAACAAAAAAAGTTTTTTAATCTTTTTTGGAGTCACAAAGAATTTTCCTTAATGTTAGGATTTCTCGACACTATAATTACCAGCATACACACCATACCTTGTTTAGTTGTAGTTCATTGTAGTTCAGGCGGGCAACAGCCAGGTGGTCAATGTGAGAGCCAGAGTATTGCGGGCAAAAACTTTTCACCATCCACAGCCTCATTGGCACTCTATGTGAAATTGAGGTGAAACATAACTGAGAGGTCAAGGTCATTGTAGATAAAAACACCGTTCTCAATTATATTATAAATGATAGACATGTCCGCTAATAATATAATTAATTGTCTGTTCTATATAAGAATTAAATGTGCTTAATCAAAATTGCAGGACGGTGAGACACATCTCAAGTTCGAATTGCACCCTCTAAACGATGAAGAAGCAGCAGACGTCGGCAAGCCGGCGGCGGCCTTGGACAAACGCTTACCCACAATCATGGATGACTCCCCGGTCAGGGCTTTCCTTAATGGCGAGAATTGCTTAAATGGGGTAAGTTTATTAAAACTTGCACTGGAAAAGGCGTTAGTTAAAAAAAACCGTATACAACTAGATCCTTTATTTTAATAAAGGATTATGTTTTATGTACCTACCCTCTATTTATAATCTTATCTCTTTAATTATTCTTTTGATGTTGTACGTGAGACAGGGTGTTGAGATTACATTTCCGCATTTAGTTACCTATGAAATGCGGTAGTCTTGTAAGATGTTCTCAGAATTTCTAGAGTGATATCAGTGAGCCAAGGATTTGAAGGGCTTGTTGGAATAAAGCCAATGTATAGGATGATGGATTGCTAACCTACTAAGTAGCTTTACTTTCGATCGATGACTCCGAGTTTGCACTTTCATTACAGAGACGAGAAAGTGGGAAACATTATTTATTAGTAAGTTTTACTGACTCTCAAATGAAGGTCATCTTAAGTTTACCACTACTGCCTCGTAAAATAAATGAATAAAGTAAAGGGCAAAAAAGAGTTCGTGAGAATTGTGAAGATATTTCGTCTCTACTTGTGTCTACTTACAGTTTTAGAGTAAGATACTCATATATGACGTTTCAGGGTACAGGCTGGTGGAAGTACGAGTTCTGTTACGGGAAGCACGTGATCCAGTACCACGTGGACAGAAACGGACAGAAGACCACACTGCTGTTGGGCAAGTTTAATGAGGAAGTACATTTAGAGTGGATCAAGGAGAATAGGGGGAAGGCGCCGAAGCCAGTTGGTAAGCGTAAATTCAATAATTTTCATATTACGATAAGAACTGTAAATAATTAATTGCAATATGTAATAAATGGCTATATGACTAATATTTCAGATGTCCGCACTTCCGTTTCCCATTTTTACTCGGACGGCGACGTATGCGATAAAACAGACAAGCCGCGGCAGACCGAGGTGAAGCTGAAGTGCCTAGAGAACTCGTCCAGCCCGGCCCAGGTGTCACTGTACCTGCTGGAGCCCAGGACCTGTCACTACATACTCGGTGTAGAGTCGCCGCTCATCTGCGACGTGCTGCCGTTCGCCGACGAGAACGGTCTCATCAAGTCGACCCGAGCGGGCGACGTGGCGGAAGAGAAGCCAGAAGCAGAACACGTTAGCGGGGCGAAGGGTGATAAGGAGAAAGTTCTAGAAAAATTTGGCTACGATTAAATAATAAATTATTTGTGCGGATGTTGGATTTTTTTATAACATACTACCTTATCTTTCGTCAACATTTCAATATTTAGATATATTAAGTTCTGACGCCGATTTTTCAAAAACCAAACAAAAAAAAACGAAAGTATATTTATTTAAAACGTCATATAATAAATACTACAGATTGCTGGATGATTCTGATTGTGCTTTGTGTGCCTTGGCTCAAATAAGTAACCATGCTAGAAAATATAGCCGAACATCCTTAAGTGCTCAGTGATTTATTTATTTGATACACCAACAGCATAATATATATTGTGATTTAGTACTTGAGTAGCTCGCTGGCCTAATGGTTAGAGCGTGCGGCCTTCATTGCGAAGGTCACGGGTTTGAATCTCGGCATGTACATAACTTAGTATTTAAGTTATGTACATTTGTTAACTTTAGTTACAACAGCGAAATACAAACGGTGAAGGAAAACATCGCGAGGAAACATGCACATGAATTAGCATTTATTCTAAGGTATTTGTGAAGCCACCATTGGGTCCGAGTGGTGACTATGGCGTATTGAGGGTAGGTCTGTCCCAACAGTGGGGACGTTAATTGGCGGTTATGAATAAATAATTTACGCGACTTACAAGGTATCAAAAACTCTAGTTACCAGTTTGTTGAGTCAAAAATGAGAAGATTTTCTGAACTTCTCCCTTCATATAAATCTCAGCAGCTTTCGTCATACTATTTATGTTTTTAGGCATATAACCACGCCCACTAAATTGCACTTAGATTCACTATTTATGTATGTGTCACACTCATCAATTTTTAATTTGCTTTTCTCCGATTTTTTTTTACCTAGACGGTCTTCGGCAATGAAGACTCTCAGTAGCCCGAGACTGTTTTGGCAGATACCACCGCAGCTCCTGTTTCTGTCCACAAACAATATGAGCAAACATTGCTGTGTTCCGGTTGGAACAGTTCTGTAGATAATGTAATTATTGGGGTAATGACACTCAATATCTTATATCTAAGTATATACCATCCTAACTACCGCCACGTTATTAGGGGCCGGCGTATCACTTACCTTCAGGTAGCCATCCCGCACGTCTCGTTGCTTCGAAGTTCGCTTGAAGAGTAGAAGAAATAACTTTGATCTAAGTATTTTTTTATTTTATTATTCGACGGGCCGAGCGGTACGTTCACCTAAAGGTAAGTGATACTAATGCTTATAACAATGTAACGCAAGTTAGAATGGTATACACTACACACATTGCGTTCGTCGCCTTGAGTCTTAAAATGTTGAGACTCGTCACCCTAGTAATTATACTAGCTACAGCGCTCTTCAAAACGGAACACGGTAATACTTGCACACTACTGTTTGGCGGCAGAAATACGCGTTGCGGTGGTACCCACCTAGACGGTGTCCAGTAACAGGACCTACCATCAGCAAATTTGTCATTGATATTATTTCTTGGTAAAGATTAGAAATTTATAGTGGCTTCCTCACTCTGCTTTTGTACTACTTTAAGAAAAATATTGTAATGTTGTGAACTGATGACTTGAGGTGAGGACGTTAATAATGGCATTTATATCTGAGAGATAGAGTTATCCCAGAGTAACGAGCGTACCGTCGGTTGTAGCTGAAAGAAGTTATATAAAAACGTTACTGAGAACGTCGCACCACGACGTGATGGTGTGCTGTGAACACATTTTAACCAGCACTACATTATTGTGCGTTATGATCATCATCATCAGCAGCCGATAGACTTCCACTGCTAGATATAGGCTCCGAAAGATCTGCACATCGATCGGTCCTGCATTCCCTTGGTTCCGGCGCTTTGCCAACATCCGTTACAATCAGCATGGCCTCGGGCACCCGGGGCCGTCGTTTGTCAGGGTTCATATGGGGGATTCGGGTCATTTCCCACCACGCTGGCCCAATGCGGGTTGGCAGGAGCCAGAGGCTCCTGCGTTGATTAGCAGGGTTCACCACGAGCAGACGTGGTTAGCTTGGATCCTGCGAGTTGATGTGCAGGATCCATTACACCCCTTATTGTGCGTAGGGTATTTACCATCAGGTCCAATCGGATAAGCAGGCATCAAAATAAAAATCACATTTAAACTTGACATTTATTTACATCCATATTCAACAAAACGGGTGTTGTATAAAACAGTTCTTTCACATTAATTTTTACTCCAATTGTATACCTACTAAATAAAGGTGCTCCGAAACAGTGTAAAAATAATTTTGCGTCTGTAGTAGTAGGATATGCTGTTACCGTGACTCCTATAAATGTTTTGTTCTGACTACTCCCATCCTAGCGCTCTCAATAAACAATAATGAACTAAATTACCACAACAAGAAACCTAGGCATATTTACAGGCACTGTATCTTGCGCGTTTATATAAATAAGAATGTGCACCTCCCACCGCCTCTGCCGTCGTTATATTTCCTTCCATAAAAAAATATGAAAGTCATCGCGCACAAGATACCATCAATAAAAACGGCGTGCTTCACACAAAGTCTCTCTTGCTTATTAGTTTACTTTAGACGCTTTCAAAAAACGTAGCCTTTAATTTAGTCTACCTAAACTAGTCTCTCGTGAACAAAATATTGTAATGAAATGATCGTCTTTACAAAATGTTTGAGCTTCGAAAAATTTATCACATACATTATTTTTTCACCAATCCACCTTTTTGTTTGTAAAAGGTTTATTTATGATTAATCTGAAGACATGTCCGCACTAGAAGCGCAAAACTGTTATTATAATATACGAAATTGAAGTGGCAATTAAAAAAATATTATTTATGGTCTTTATGGTCAGAGAAGAAAAGAGTGAGTTTATTGTTTGTGGTCTCCTTAAGAATCTACATCGTCACACTAATGCGGACATGGCCTAACATTCAAAACGTTTGTTATGTCGGACAGTCTAAAATGCCGTTACAACAACAATGACTTTTTCTACTCCGACATATCTAAGAGTTGTAGGTAAAAAAATTTATATAATACATTTTTTTTTTCTCCAATTAATTCCTAACAAAATTTTAGTATGGTCGTGTCTAGGATCATTGCAACTAGGTCTCAATTCGATTGCATTACCTCAAGTTTATACGGCTGCTAAATGCGCTTCGGTAATAAAAAAACCTTGGTATGTTTTGACATTAAACATCTTTGATTTATCATTATATATGAGACAATAAAGGTAATCCAATCGAACGTTATGACAATATTATTGCCCTCCCCCCCGTAATTATTAATTGAACAGAACAAACCGTTTCCCCGATGCGCCGAATAACAATGCAACTGTTTAATATCTAAGAAAGGGAACTTATTCAGTCTAGATATTGTCTCTCAATAGACATCAAAAAGTGACTAAGAAATAAACTAACAATAAGCCCATTTCAATACATTTTAATTATAATACTCAACTAAATTTAATAATTAAGATACAATAAAAATCTATGTCGCTTAAGAAATTTCAATAATTAGCCGTAGCCTTTGTAGTCATAAATATTGAAGTCGATTGAAGACGTAAGATACAATTTAGATTGTAGACAAAAAGGCAGTGTTTGCGTTACGAGCGGCGCCGCAACACTCCAATTTGCCTGTAACTTTGTCAATAAAAAATAAAACATAAATTTTTCTTACTGTAATAAATATAATAACAATTAATATTTAATAAAACGCGCTGCACTTAATTGCAGAAGTGTGACATAAAAATTTTCAAATACAGTTTGATAAAAACATCATTGATGTGAAACTTGAAAATATTTCATTACGGATATTCGGTGATACATCCGTTTGAATAACTCATAGGACATAAACTTTAACCATCTAGCAACGGAAATCGTTTCAAACATGACACACACACGTCTCCGTTTACAGATTTACTTCCGGTTTGTATTCGGTTAAAATAAATTTTACGTTTCGTTAATTTAATGAACGAGACAAAGGACAGTAAGTTACGAAATAACAAACATATATTAATTAAGAACGAATATTTAACTTACACGCGAAATAGTCGATGAGGAAACCTAACCTAAAAAAAATAATCTACTAACGGGCCAGTTTTTGACATTCAAAGAACGATAACTCTTAAAAAATTATTAAAAAAAAAACTCGAAGGTGTCCCATTAAATTCAATGCGATTTGTATTTAAATTTCGCAAGTTTTTCTTTACAAAACGTCAGTAGAAGTCGTTCTTAGATTCCTGATCAGCGAGTCCTCTCCTCAGTCCGATGAAGCAGTAAGATAATTAAAAAAAAAAGGTTAAAGTTGTTATGAGTCTTCTAGAAGTCGATTAGTTCACATAACAATGAAATGATTGTGCTAATTTTGATATATATATATATGTATATATTAATACGAGACGTAAACGTAACTTTTGGTCGAGGTAACTAACTTGGCTTCGTTACTTTGAATACGCGTTGAATACAATACATAGGAAAATTATTCCTAAGCCATATACATTAAAACTTAATTCACCCTATCAAAAAACTGAACGGCTACCACAATAACTCTTAGAAGACAGTTAAGTACGCTATTGACAATAAGTAAGGCAAACAATAAATACACTGATCGTATTGAGATCACCCATTTTTTTAATCTAAACATCTTACACTTTAAATAATCTGATAATGATAATCTGTAACTGATAACAGCTTTACCGTCGCTCGTCTATTTAAATGGTAACGAAAAAAAAAAAAATTACATTATCTTGTAGATAAATTCAATTTGAAACAGGTAAATAAATAACTATAGTAGGAAACACTTAGTTAATCGTTTGCATTAGGTAAGCTTTGGGTGAAAAAAAAAAATAATAACAAAAAAATAAATACGTCCCTTATTTTTACAATATGACACTTTTCTCTTTGACAGTTAAACATTTCCGTGATCGCATTAAAATTAACATTAGTACCAGCTCTTTGGCGTTTACGAATCGCTAAAGTTATATTGAACGCAACCAAACTTATGCTTAGAGTGACTAAAACTTATTATGTTAAATAATAATAAAAGTTATTAATATTAATAAATGAATTTTGGGGAATACTTTGGAAACGATAAATCCTTTGACACAAACCTTAACCTTTATACTTATTAGATAACAACTGTGCACGTGGACTCGCGCTTCCGGGCGCGCCTCGTGAACTAGCGTCGGCTCGGGTGCACCGGATACATCACAACAAACGTTCAAAAACTTACAACCTCTTTGCATAGTTTATTTGTGTTTTTTTTTGTTTTTTTTTTTTTCTCTTCCCGCCGATTCATTATTAAAATTCACTAGGAACAGGTTCTGGAATATTCTAGTACGGTCTGGACAGTTCTTTAGAACGTTTCAATTGAACTTTAAGTCTCTTTGTACCTATTTGGAAGCCGTTCATGGCTTGTATCGCGGCCTGCGCCGACGCGGCGTTGTCGTAGGAGACGAAGCCGAAGCATTTCGACAGGTTCGTCTGCTTGTCTATGAACACTTTAGCCGATATCACATGGCCGAAGGGTAGGAAGGTCGACGCCAGGTCGGTGTCCGTGAACTCTTGCGGCAGGTGATATATGAATAGATTCCCTCCTTCCGGACCTGAAAATTGAATTAAAAACATTTTAATGGTACTATATTAATTTGTTGTTAGACAGGTTATTATATTTCCGGCGATTTTAAAGATAACAATAGAATATAAGTTAATGCTAAAGACCACCAGGGTAGATATAAATAAAAAAAAGTGCTATATCCCTTGTGGTACTTTACACATTAACAGTTCTCTGATGATGTTCTATGCCGCTTTATGATTGAACGAAGACTTAAGCAACTCATCGGATACTTAACTCGAACAACCGGAGTCCGCGTTTCTAACTTATATTGACATATTCAACATAAAACTTCATTAGTACTACACAAAGTCTGTGTCTATATTACAGTGCTAAAGTTTTAATGAATATAGTTTCCAGAAGCTACTAATCATGCGCGTATTGGCAAGCACATCTGGTGAAAGCTAGCAAAGTATTTAGAAAAATCATGCAAAGAGATGTGAAAATGTAGGACAGCGAAATAAATTTTTTATTCATTATCAAATTAAATAATTATATGAAACAATAAAACGGAAATAAAACAGGAAAAATTATATGTGTAGTGTATGGTCTCATAACCTTTTCAGACACCGTCAATACCTCGGCCATATAACTATGATATAATTTCGTTATATTAAAGCACAATCATACTTCAATAGTTTATACTAATTATTAGTTATTTATAATTTTTTTTTACATATTCATCTTCTCATTCTCCCTAGGTTGAGTGATAGAGAATGTCTCCAAGAATTACATCCGACTATTTAAAGTCTTCGGCGTATATAATATTTTTTTCAAATAAATAATGTATATAATATTGGGACCGCATACGGCCCAACCATATATGGAGGTGTAAAGGGTTCCGCCCAACATCTTACGGAGCCCTAGTCTACCTCACATGCACGCGGTGTACTTTGCTGTATAACAGATTACCCACAAACCTGCATTGGGCCAGAGTGATGGGTTTACGGCACAATTCTCCTCAATGAACTCGTAACACGATGTGATCGTTGGGGGAGGTCTATGTCCAGCAGTGGACATCTGTCGACTGATGATACGACAAGCCTGATGGTAAGTAGTTACCGCCAGCCTACGGTCGCTTGTAACAAAGGCGTCAAATACGCCCCCTGCCGACTTATTATTTTTTTCTTTCCCGTTAGTTTCGCTCCGTGACATGTTCGTCGCTGCAACGCTGTTCCGTCGGGTACGCGCGGTGACACCGCTGTCTTACCTTCGACTTGCTTACCGGCGGCGGCGGCGGCTGCCGAGCCGAGCACGGAGCCGAGCGGCGCGGCCGCGAACGCCGACCCGAACTGCGCCGCGTACGCCGAGCCCAGCGGCTCCGCGGTGGACCCTGCACACGTCACACGTAACACGTAACATGTAACACGTCACACGCTCACACTCGCACCCACACGCAGCGGTATACACACTTGCACACCGCCGGGGAGGAGTTCATTGCAATTGTCCCGCTCATTTCATTAACGAAGCACGGCATGAATGACACACAGTTTTTGACCATTTAGTTGTTAACCCTACGATCTGATAAAGGGTAAGTGTATATAAAAAAATTAAGTATACTATATATAATAAATTTTATAATTATCTACTCCATACTCGCGCTTATTGCCGCTTCAGAACATAACATAAAGGTTAGATGAATTATTTCAAAAACACGTCGTCCAAAGTATCTATCAGAACAATGCTAAGAATAAAATTGACTTAATTTTTCTTACTTTTTGTTTTTTTTTTTTAAACCGAGTCTCGAATTAATTTTGGTAATAACTGTACGAAATGTTATTTCTTTTTTTATTCCTTTTAACTTAATTTTCAATTAATTGAAGATTATGATAGCGACGTGAATAATTTTCGAGTTACTTTGAGTCTTTAATATTTTTAGACGAAATCACATTAAACCGTGTTAAATTTTTGTATTTTATGTGAAATCAATTTAAAAACGAAAAAAAAAACAGTTCAAAAACTATGAAAGTTGCGAATCAAATGTATGCTGACCGTGTGCGGAGACTTTTAAGTTATTCTCGACAACATCTCACATTCTGTACTGTGGAATAATTCATGGTTCAAAGTGTTTGAAATTAAAAAAAAAAAAGTTGCGAAACGCTGACGTCACGCAAATCTGAGGGAGCTTTGCATTCTTTTAAATGCTTCACGATAACACTGCGCGTGTTTTTTTCTAAACAAATTTTATCTACAGGTTTATAAGTTCAAATATAACTATTTCTCCTACAACAATAGTTAAAGTTTACTATTCATAAACCTATCAGATTAACTAAAAGTAATAACATACAGAGGATACTAAATCTTGGTGTCCCGGATTTTAAATATAATATAGTTTTAATATACAATTACCCCGCTGTTTATTTATTTTACCTCCCTGACCTACAGGGTAGCCTGGTAGAAATCGCTTATAGCAGCAAGGCCGCCCTTGCTCACGTTCACGTTATAAGTTTATATTTAATTGATTATACCTTCATTAATGAGAGCAATAAAATGTTGATAGATTATTTTCAAGTAAATAAATTTAAAGTTACATATAAAATTGTCTGAGAAAGTGTTCGCTTGGCAGCGCCATTAAAAAATAAAGTTACTTAAAACAGTTCAACTATGACAACTTTCGAATAATTCATTGAAATAAAAGAAATTAAAAAAAAAGAATATACAAACTTAACAAGGTGAACAGATAATAAAATGTTTTAAAAACAAATAATGTCATCGATTAATATTTTAGCAAAAATCATGCATAGACAATTAATATAGAAACAGAGACATTGGTTAATCATCTGAGAAATTCATTCTGCTATTATTCACTACACTCTATTACGGCCTAACTGTTCGTGCCTTGCATATAGTATTAAAAAAAATACAATATATATATATATATATATATAGATAAACAACATGCCAAAATTATTGCGAATAGTTAAAAACGGTTACGAAAGAAACGTTATGTACAAACAACAACAAAAATAAAATAAACAAAAACAAGTCTAGACTTTATCACTGCATAAAACAAACGATTACTGCAACTAACAATATTACTGCAGTTTAGCAAACGGTTAAACATGTAACTTGGTTATTTTCAAAACGCAGTCTATGGTCACACAAACTGACCTCCAATCGGAACCTAATCTCGGAGACCTAAATAAAGAAAGCAATCGCCAATACTACGTCACTGCGAACAGAAATCAAAGCCTTTACCAAGCCTTCCGCTAATGTAATAAATGACAAGTGTTGCCATGTATCATTGTAATTATATTTAATACAAAACAATCGGATGTTAAACGTTATGCTTGGCGCGATCGAAAAGTAATATACCGTAGTCATTTATTACAATAGTAACCATAGACAAATCATTCCATTTAATAGTATAGCAACACACTCTCGACTTCATTGATGTTGTTTACCTGTGATGTTAGTCTTCCCGAGAAGACCTGAAGTGTGAAAAAGTTTCATCGTTAATTATCAGGATTTTTTATTTCTCAATAACGTATTAAAGCCCAACCTGAAATAGGAAAGTTTGCGGACAAAATGGATCGTCATGGTTTTTCCCCTCTCACGGCTTAAGTTACATTTGGGGTTGCTACATTCCAATTAGAGATTTGGACAGGTCTGGCAATTAGAGTGGAATTTATGGAGCTTAATTGTCTTTGTGGAAGGCGAATTTTAGAAGAGGGATCAGGACCAAAAAAAAAACCGTCAATCTTTATGCCAGCTTGAAATTTGTATCGCTTTAAAGAATTTCATGAACTTCAAATATATTTTTTTTTTTATAATCAATGGTATATCTCAATATAATAATAAAACAACTATACAGGTTATATAGAGTGAGACCTGAATATTTATTAGATTTTTTTTTGAGAGTCATACTCTTTATTACAATTAACTAGCTACACTAAAATTTAAATATATAAAATTATAAAGGTACTCACATAACTGAGGGGCGGTCGGTTGGGGGGCGGCGGCCGGGGCTATCGGCGCCGCTTGCGTCACAACCGGCGGCTGTGTCATTGCGGCCAGGGCTGCCAGGTTCTGCACCGACACCGGTGCCAGCAGACCCCCCAGCTGGTCCGCAGCCCCACCACCGATACCCGTTACTCCGGTCACGGCGCTTCCACTCAGGCCTGCGCCATTGAAACCGATATCCTGATAGTTAACACCTAGGAGGAACATCGGATGGAAGGTCAGCAAAAAAAAAAAACAGACAAGGATAAACAAATAAACTGAAAAATCAGAAAATAAAGTACAGTTAAAATAATAAAAGAGATTTAACGGAACAGGAGTTGGGAAATGTTCATAAATAGCTGATGAGGGAAATAATAAGTATGATTAACAGTAATTTTGAAAAATTAAGGTACTTCTAAGCACTTCCAAGGATATTGAAGGACAATTTTAATGACGCTCACGATCACTTGACCTTTTATGAGAATAGATAATTTTAGGTAAATTAGATAATGAAATAAATTGTGTCCTTAAAATGGTTTGAAATTTTTCCACGTCATAGTTGACCGTTTTATACAACTCATCTATGAGGTCCACAACAACTCACGTGACCCAAGACAACCTCATCTGCTCGTGGTGCACTCTGCTAATCATGAAACGAGGATCTGGCTCCCGCCAACGCGCACTATACCAATATGGTGGGAAATGGTCTCATATCCCCCTGTATGAACCTCTACATAGGACAGTACTTAGTACCCAGCGATACCGGAGGCCATGCTGACTGTATCTGGAAATCTTTGGGGGAAACCTATGTCCAGCAGTGGACATCTGTCGGCTGATGGTGATGATAAAAATTTTGTTGTTTTTTTTTATCTTACGAATCAACGAGACAAGCGATATGTTAACCTGATGGTAAGTGATACGCCCGCCCATAACCACGTGCCGCTTATTAGAGTATTATATACACTACACCACATTGAGCTCGTCGCATTGAGACATAAGATGTTGAGTGTCGTTATCACGGTAATTACATTAGCTACAGCGCCATTGAAACCGGAACACGGTGATGTTATCACAGCACTGTTTGTCGGGTTCAATAGCCGCTGCGGTGGTGCTGCCCTCCGTCTAGGTTTAAATTAATATAAACAGCAGTACTAAGTATAGAATGTGTACACCACAGTTTGCGTGGGGTGGCGATTGTGGGGCTAATTAAACGATTTGCCCTTACCGGGTAATTAAGCATAATGACAACTTCGGACGCAACCCCGACATTGGCAAATTAAAATAATAGGTATTACAGTTACAGATTATTCTAGACTATCCGATGCGGTTGGAATTGAAGAGGACTCGAATTCGTTTTGAAATATAAACAACTGTGACGTAATCATTGGTGGTTGGTCTCTGTTGCCGGTGATCGTCTTGGTGGATACCACCGAAGCGCCTATTGCAGCCGACTGACAGTACTGTGTCACGGTTTGAAGGGCGTTGCAGCTAGTGAAATAATTACCAAGGCAAAGAGATTCAATATCTTGTCTCAAGCCGACGAGCACAATGTGGTGCTGTGTATAACATACTAACTAGCGCCGCGTTGTTATGAGCGGGCGTATCAATTACCATCAGATGAATGTCTCAAAGATCTCATCGCTTTCTTGATTAATAAAAAACTTTAAAAGATGATCGCGCCATCGCTCTTCTACCACCGGACGTACCGACACACTACAGCCATTTATCCCTACATAGTTGGAATCCCACGCATTAGGATGAAGCGTTTCGCCTCGATCTTCTTAACGTGAGCACCGAAACATTGGAATAGACTGCCGGTGTCAGTGTCGCCGTCGAGGTATAACGCGGGGATCTTTAAGAGAACAGTGAATAGGCTACTTCTAGATTAGTGCCCTTAACCACCAGAGACTACCTCTCCGCTTACCATGAGGTGGGATCGTAGTCAAGTGCTAATCTATACAATAAAAAAAATACCCTTAGTTCGATTCCGTGTCCGGTTCGTTACTGTCCGTTTTTTATTATAACCCGTTTAACTACCACCCAGTTATTGTAAATCTGTCGCCATAATAGAATTACTGTTTCCCCTGTCAACATATCAGAGTGGAAATATTCTACAGGAATGAGCTTCTCCACCTTCGAGCTCGTTATCAAATAGCACTGCGTAAAATTGAGATCAAGAATACGTTTTTTCGGTGTAAAAAAAAAATCTTTTAATTCTACAAAACGAAGTTGTCAGAATGTCACAAATACTGGTGGTAGGGCGCTATTGCCGAAGACCGTCATGGTTGGTACCACCACAGTTCCTATTTCTGCCGCCATACAGCAGTGTGCAAACATTACTCTGTTCTGGTTTGAAAGGAGTTGTAGCTAATGAAATTACTGGAGTAACGACGAGTAACTTAATATCTTGTCTCAAGGCGACGAGCGCAATGAGGTTGTGTATATTTTAACTAGCGCCACGTTGTTATGGGCGGGCGTATCACTTACCAATAGGTGAACGTCCCGCTCGTCTCGTCGCTTAATTGTATATAAAAAAACACTGTTTGGGAATGTTTATGTTCAACATGCCATAGAGAAATATTAACAGGTAGTACAGGTTAACATCACCGTAGCATCCTTTCCTATTGACAAGGAGTAATGTGCAAACATACGAAGGTTCAGATTTTAGGAGAAATTACGGGAATAACGAGGCGTAAGGTCATTTGTCTCGAGATGAACAATGAGCGCATAACCATTACGTATACATTTCGTCGCTTCGTTGTATTAAATAATTCTAGGGTAAGTAAAATTCACAAAATCTTTGAATAATTCAAGCGATGCTACAAAAATTGAAAGTGGAGTTGAAGTATTCATAAACTTATTGCTGTGAAGTATACACAAACCTTGTAGTAACGTAGACCCTTGACCTTGCAGCAGCTGCTGTTGCAAGCCAACTGCCTGCAGTTGTTGCAAAAGCTGTAGCTGCGTGGCAGGGGATAGTGCTGCTTCGGACGCCAGGTAAGCGGCAGGGTTGACTGGAGTGGTCAGACCCCATAAGCTAGCCTGCATCGCCTGCAGCTTCTTTTGCTCCTTCTCTTTCTGCGTATCCGCGAACTTGACGACAAGAGGCGCTGAGCAACCCTCCATTGTTTGACTGTGGTGAAGAGCCTGAAAATTTTTAACTTTCAAGGTTACTGTAACAGTTTCAATAAAAAATTTAGTTAAGCGGTATTCGAACCTTAAAATACCCCCTAAAAAATTATTGTGTATGATGTACTCGATAGATGTTGTATTACCTATATTTATTTATATTTCTATGTAATTACTATAATTTTTATTCAGTACTAAACAAAACAAAACGTGGAGTATTATTACTTATATTATTTAAAAACTTGCTAATTAATAATGTACCTACAATCAGAATTTCTTTACAACATGTTCAAATAATCTAATAATAGACCATTACGATTTTACTTACAACTGTTAAACAATTCACAGTAAAGTATTTATACACTACAACACTCTTGAAATAAATTACTACTAACGATTCTTGCATTTCTGCGACAATTGCGCGACAGTTTACCCGCAAGACGTTCTGACGTTTATTCAGTGTTGCCATATTCGAAATATTGTCAAATCATAATTAACGAAGGCAGTGTTACCCACATAAAATACAATATATTTTTCATAACACTAACAAACATTAGGCGTTAAAAACTTTTGGGCTGAACTACAATATGTATAGGTTACTTTTGTTATGAAAAAAAAACTGTCAATTGTTTATTTATTTATAAAGTAATTTAGTATATACAATAATATACTCTGCCAGTATTACTAATAACTAGTTATTGTTTATGGTTTTTATTGCCATTTATTATGCGTTCCGTTTTTTTACTATGTTTACATAATTAATTTAATTAAATAAAATTTATTGAAATTACTTCCATTTAATTATATGAAAGAATTTAATAAATTTATATCGGTCTCCAACCCCGTGCGAGAGAATTTTGCGTAATTTTATGATTTCATTAATTAGTACGACGAACTGTTTATTCCGTTCCGTACCGATGAACGCAGGTAATAACGTAAATAATTACGTAATTTTTTTTTTATGAAAGAATTGATCGATAGATGAAATCTAGCATCTGTTGGTTATCTATAAATATTAACTCTTGGATTCAATGTCCTCTGTTCCAGAGCCCGATGAAGTTGTAAAAGACGTGAATAAGACTAAGAGCACCAACTTTACTGCCTCCGCCGGGCAGTGCGGCTTGCGTTGTAAAGGTCCCTGATCTGATTCCGAGGACCAGTCGCAGTATTTGATTACTGTTAAGGGATTTTTTAGACCCGTCTATATAGCCACCATACTTTATAAATCACCCACAATAACAGTTCTGCTGTGTTATCAATATATAAGAGAGTATTCAGGGCGAGACGCTTCATCATCAACAGTCTTATTATCACTTAACACCGTGTGGAACTGAGGTCAAATGTTTTCCATCATAGATTACAATAAAGATTTGGAAGTTTTCTTTTAATAAAATGCAGTTATTTAAGGCCCTAGGAATAGGTGTTTATATTTACCCTTACACTCGCTATATTATACATTGAGGTGTAAGGGTTCCCGTACAACAATACAAGGGACTCAAGCCAACATCACCTGCTCGTGGTGCACCCTGTTAATCAACAAACGAGGCTCAAGCTGTCATCAACCCGCATTGAGTCAGGGTGATAGGAGATGATCCAAATCCCTGTACATCGAATCCCTACTCGGATTGGTGTGGGAATTTTCGAAGGAGGCCTATGTCCAGCAGTGGAGTACAAATAACTAATGTAATTTATGTATATTTATTATAAAGATCTGATTTTGTGCCTGCGTTATTAGAATGTTCCAGTCCTTTTCTTTTTAGGATACATCGTGCCTTTCTAAGTGAACCAATAGGATGCAGTCGTAGTGTACCCTAACCACGTACCTCAAGAATATATAAATAAATAAAAAGGTGTAAATGTAGTGAAAGTATTAGATTTAATTTAAAACGTTTGCCGGTCCTGTCGAGCAGCTTTTCATTGTCTGTGTTTTATTTTCAAATTCAAATAAGCGAAATCGTGGGCGACGTTGGTTTTGAACGCAAATTAATTTAGACAAGTTTAAAGCGCAACTCTTAACTTTCCACGTCAGATATTTCAATGTCTCTCCAGAAAGCAATTATCTTGGAGTCGAAAGAGTGACATTCGGTCTTAAGAATAGATCGTGACTAGCGGACGAACTTAAAACAAATGCAAGAATTTATTCAAGGATTTAGTAAAACAATTAGTTGAGAATTGTTTTAAAAGTTGCAATAAATCAAAGTGTATCTCATACATTTTCAGAGAGAGGAGCCTACTGAAATATTCTTGGCTCCTTTGCTGGATGTAATATGTGAAGGTCATAATTTACTAAAACAACCTAGGTATTTATCATCAGGTTTAAAATTGGGTGTTGGATCTCCATTCGAAACACTACCGTTCCGTCAGTTTCCGTTGTTTCAATGTGTTCGCGCAAGTTAGTAGTTAATTACAAATTAGAAAAGTCGCAATCATTAACTGGCTCTTCATCATGATCATCAGCCAGCGGCAGCCCAGTACTGGATAGAGTCCTTAACGCAACGCCACTTCTTTCGCCCGATCTTTGGCTAACTGATTTTTTGCTTTTCTTGAATTATTGAAAAAAATAGTACCTTTATGGCAGCGATGGCAGCCTGCTTGGATACGAAGGTGACAAAAGCACAGCCCTTGCTCTGGCCCTGCGCGTCCCGGAGTACTGTGCATTCCTCGATTGCGCCGTGGCCCGAGAAGAGTGCGCGCACGTCGTTCTCCGACAGCTTCTTGTTCAGCATACCAACGAACAGCTTACGCTCTGTGGACAATGAGACGTAAAGTTGAATATTAGAAAAAAAAATCTAATATAGTTTTTAATTGAAACCGGGTGAATCAATTACGAGTCCAGTTTGAATTTATATGGCGGTAGGTTTGTATTGTTGGAGACTGTTCAGGTTACAATCACAGCTTCTACCGCTGAACAGTAGTGTGCAAAAATTTTTTTTTGTTCCGATCTGAAGGGCGTTGGAGCTAGAGTAATTAGGGTAACGATATTTAACAAGTTGTGTCTCAACCGACGAGCACAATGTGGTGCAATCTCATTCTAACTGCCAGATCTCGCTCTCTTCATTACTCCGTTTTAAATTATTATCACCATAAATTCGTATATTGTTAAAATGTTACACATGTTATATCTACTGATATTGTTACCGTCAAAACAAAGGAATATACGTTTAATAATATATTATATAGTTGTAAAGAGGAAGACATTATTCAGTAGTAAATCGATGATACGACAGTGGTGTTAAGTGATACGCCGTGTACCTGACAATCTTACCAGATGTTGTTTAACAAGTACCACTGTCTATCCTAGTAAAGTTTTTGTTTAAAATACTGCAAATTGTGCTCTTTCGCTTTGATATATAAAATATTGTCTCGCTAATATATTATAGTAGTTTCAATAGTTACGAACTTCGCACTATTGTTTCTTGGAATAAATCCGCTCACGTTTTTGCTTTTTAAGATAGTTTATTAACAATTATTCCCACGTGTTCCCCCTTTGTCCTAGGAGTGGCCGATCGATGTGAGTCAGGATTTGATCAAATAAGGACATAAGCTTAGCCGTACGTACGCGTTATCATTTTTTCACATATTAAACAATAAATCCCGTGCGACGCGTGATGCCGCCGCCTCACAAGGATTTGAAGAAATAAATGAAAAAAGTATTCAAGTGTAAGGCTTTGTCTCCGATATTCATATCACTCTTACTCGTCCGACTGTTTTTTCATTATTTCTTTATTATTCATAACATTTAATTAGTTTTACGCAAATTTAAAACATCTACCGGATACCAAATCAGCTGTTGGATGATCTAATGAAAATCTATGACACGAAGAGCAGAGATAAAATAACAACAATTCAACTAAACCTACTTGGGGAGTCATTTCTAAATTTAGGTTAATCACCCCTCAAAATGCATATGTCCTGTCCAGTAGTGGACATCTGTCGGCTGATAATGACGACGATGATGATCCCCAAGATATGAAACTATGACTCCGAAACTTTTTCGCTAACTATGGGCCTCATAAGAAAGCTCAGAGTCACACTGCGGGCGACGGAGAAGGCGATGCTTGGAATATTTATGCGTGATCAAATCAGAAATGGGGAGATCTGTAGAAGAATCAGGGTCACCGACATAGTCTTACGAGTCGCGAAGCTGAAGTGGCAATGGGCGGGGCACATAGATCGTAGAACCGACGGACGTTTGGATTTTAAAGTGTTGGAATAGCGATCCTTCATCCAAAAACGCAGCGTTCGCAGATCACCCACAAGCTAACAAAGGACAAAAAAACGGTAGGAACCACTGGTTTCCAACAGCGCAATATTTTGTTGATCATATTACAAAAGATCTATGTCCAGCAGTGGACGTGCATCTTGTGAAATGATGATGATCCCTCGCGACTAAAGAAACCAAATTGACATTGTAAAAATCCTACAAGAGCTAAATGATCATCATCTTTAGCCAATAGACGTTCACTGCTGGACATAGGCCTCCCTTATAAATCTCCACATCGAAGAGTATATTCAGAGGAATTTGGCCTTAGCCCACCATGCTCGCCCTGTACGGGTTAGTGGGTGGTCAGAGCCTCGTCTGTTATTCAGCAGAATGCGCCGCGTGCAGATGAAGTTGACACGGGCTCCGTAAGATGTTGGGCGGAACCCTTTAAATCCCTTCACACCTAACAATGATCATCACAAATCATAATTATCGTACTAGCACGTTATATAGTTGTAACATATCTAATTTTATTATTTATTATATACATTACATATTAAGTTGTGGCAACAAAGAGCGGACTATTATAAATAGTATTAATAACTATAGTATTTGATTTAGTTATCATCATCATGAATGTTGTAGTCGCTCCAAAACGAAAACACTAGTAATGAAAATGTCTTAAATTTGCACGTTTAAAAATGAATGGTGGTCTCCGTCGGCGCAGGTGTTGAAAGAGAAATCTCGGGGATCGTATGTAAATCTATGAAATATTTATCGCTTCACCGCAACACGCTGCGAACGTACACAGCGTACAAGTCGCAGGCGGGCGACGCAAGTACCGGAGGCGCGTTCATTGTGCTTAATGCCTCTTTGTACGTGATCCTGAGAAATGGATACCTCGCGACGGGGATCAGACGCGCTAAGTGTGAATTTACGACGCCCATTGCCGTCTCCATTGTCAAGCGAAACTACATTGAAATATTGACGATTAGTTTCAATCTATGTATCAACGTCTGCACGACTCATTTGATGATTTTTTCCTAATGAACCAATTACCTGTACAATTCTAATTCGTTTCCTTTCCTTATAGCAATGAAAAATTACTTTACTGACGATGTATAGCTGCTTCAAATAATAGTTTTAAATTGGGTTTCTTCAATAAAAATTGGGGAACAAGTACTTATCTATTATGGTGATGAGGGTAGGTTCTGATAATGTTGGCACATCGATCCAAAATGGTGTTTTGTTCATACAATAATTTCTCGTCATTATAATCGCAAACGATTGCTTTCCTAATAGTTCACACAAGCAAACCATTATTTTTTATTATTCTAAACAAAATCCTGTGATTTCGCTAGCTTGATACTTTTTCGCGTAAAATTCACCGCTTAGGTTTAATACCTCAGGGAGAGAGTACCGTGAGGAAATCGTAAGGGACGCTTGTGACTGACGAATATTTAGGGCGGTATCACCACACCCTCGGAAAGATTTTTGCAATAAAATTGCTCCAAACTCAGTGCTTTGCGTACTTAGATTGTGAAAAATCAATATTGTTATAAAAAAAAATATTTTAAATTGATGAAAAATTAAGAGTTTTTTCATAATTTCTATACGATTATATTCCTCTAGAAGCAAATGTGAATTTCAGATTGTTAAAATGAATTTTAGTTTTTAAAATTTCACAATGTAATTTTTACTCTTCATGTACAGAACAGGAGTTCAAATTAGTAGGTCGTGTGTTATGTATGTTATCCTGCCTCTCCTCCTTGGATAAATCTATTATGTGTGTGTTTGTATAGGATCGTGATTTCTTAAGGACAAAAGGTTTTTAACATTGATGTTAAATGATAAATGTTATTATTGGTTGTCAAGGTATAAAATTGATCACAGAAGTTGGAGCTATTGAATGTGTCTCTTGTTAGTCTATTGCCTTTGTCACCCTTTGTAATGTCTTGTGGGAACGATGTATTCAATAAGTCTTTGAGAATTCTATTCTACTTATATCATGGATTCAATCTTTAGATCGTTAAAAAAATTATTAAATGTAAAAATATTGTATATCGTTCAATTGTTGAAGATTGAAATGATAAAAAGAAGGTATCAAGGATACAGTAGCGAGCAAGCGCAGATACAATGTGAACGAATGAAGCGAACGTAAACGTCCCTATCGAGGCAGCCTCTGGAGCAATAAAGACCACGGCAACTACTAATTAGAATATTTAAAGTGTATCCTCACTTAAACACGAGGCGTAATCAGTTTAAATGCAGAAGTAATTGTGTACTTAGCACAAACGGCGCTTTAAAATGTTAATGCCTTAAGTGCGCCATCGGGCCGGTAACGGTATCCTTCGTTAAACAATTTACATAACCTCCCAGCTGAGGGATGCCGGGGGAGGATGAGATCTCCTCTCCGAGATAGTAGATAGGGGAGGATTGTGCTAAGACATAAGAAGCAACAATTTACTTTATAATTATCTTCTGTCAACGTTACATTTCGCCGGGCGCGCACTCTCGCAGTGCTCCCGCTGTATCGTTGACAGGTGATGGATGACATTCCTCAGTGTCGACTGGATGAAATGTGAACTAGATATAAGACTAATTGAATGAGATATATACACAAGCACATTTCATAATTGCCGAATAAATTATGTTGTAAATATAGACGCAACCAACGTTATACAGCGCCAAGGTCTATCAGTCTTGCGTCATTTTACTAACATCCTTAACCATCGGTTAGTAGAAGTGATAAAGTTTAGTTATTTGGTTAACTATCGTTGTATCGAGGTCGACATTACTTTAATTTTTTTTTTATAAACTTACTTATGGTTAATTTAATTATTTTTTCTACTTCCTGTTACTTTGGTAGACTATATATATTATATTTAATTTTAATAAACTTAATATCAATATTAAAGTAGATTGTGAAAATAAACTCACTAGTTAAAATGCTACTGTTCAGCAGCGAAAATAGAAGCTGCGGTGGTACCTGAAGACGGTTCCTTATATCTAGGACCAACAGACATGACAGTATGGAGGATGGATGAGACGTCTACTTCGTGTTAAATTGTATATTAATACACCTGTCCATAACAACATGGCGTTAGGATGATATACATTGTATCAAATTGTGTTCGTCGACCTTAAGACACAAGATGTTATCTCCTTAACCCTGCGTGTTCATAAGCTACAGCGCCCTTCAAAATGGAGAACTATTTTTTTATATAACAATCTGGAGCTAGATAGGATGTTATATACTGTACAGCATTGCCCTCGTCGCCTGGGACATAAGATATTGAGTCTCGTTACCCCAGTAATTACACTAGCTACAGCGCCCTTCAAACTGGAACACAGTAATGATTGCACACCACTGTTTGGCGGCAGACACAGGCGCTGCGGTGTTATCCACCTAGACGGTCTCCGGCAGCAGGTGACGTACCAACATTTTAGAACGCCTAAGTCTAAATCTTTTACCTTACTTTTTGTAGGTAGCCTAGATTCTGATTCATGTGACATCCTGAATGATCTTCAGTGCTTTATGTAATGATTTAGTTAATTTAGCAAAAGAAATAGTTAACTAAAGCGACTAGGATAATAGTACCTATTGGAGACACTCAACTATATCTCTAAATGACTCATTAGTTCAGACCATTGTCTCTAATACACGCAAATTATAGCTTCACTTAAAACCGAGGACGTTTCCAGAGTTGAGTGACGTTATACTAGTGAAGTGACTAAGCATAACGAAGAGTCTTAAGTCTACTTGATTCAGTAATAATGTATGATATATGTATGAACATTAGCATTTAGTTTTATGTATGTTTTAGTCGGTGTATTGACTAAACTGGCCACTCGGGACATCAAGCGTCTAAAAGTGACCTAACGGTGTTGTAGCGGAAATTCTGAACAAGTTTTTCTTATGTAACTTAACCAATTTTCACTACACTAAGTTATAATGAAATTCATCATCATCATTAGCCGGTAAACGTCCATTGCTGGACATACGTCGACCGAAAAGATTTCCACATGTATCGGTCCACAGTGAGCATAGCTATTGGCTACCGACGGGTCCTAAGGAACGTCGTTTATATATAATATGGGAGATTGAGGTCATTTACCACCACGTTAGCCCAATACAGGTTGGCGAGAGCCAGAGCCTTGTTCGTTGATTAGCAAGGTGCACACGAGCAGATGAGGTTGACTTGAGTCCCGACACCCTCTATGATGAAACTAATTATGATTAACTAGGCCTCGTCAAAAATACTTATGACCCTGTTGGAACACAGGAATGCTGATGCGGCGACAGAATAATAATATAAAGGTACGATAATTTATATATATATATATATATTTGGAAGGTAGTTTGAGAAAAGAAGAAAATAGAGGAAGTTAAGATTACCAATCTTTTTTTTAATGTTATAAAGCGAGGAGACGAATGAGAAGTTCTTCTTATCAGTCAGATAATGCCTACTGCTGGACATAGGCCGCTCTCAAAGGTCGTTATTGAGAGGGAATTGGGCCTTAGCCCCACCACGATAGCTCAGTGCGGATTGATGGGTTGTCAGAGCCTCATCTGTTGTTCACCAGAGTGCACCACGTGCAGGTGAGGTTGACTTGAGCTCTGTAAGATGTTAGGCGGAAGTTCACCTCGTGATAAATGAATTGCCTGTCAATAACAACGCTAGATAGGATGATATACACTGCACAACATTATGCTCTTCGTTATGAGACGTAAGATGTTGTTTCGTTACCGCAGTAATTTCATTAGCTGTAACGCCCTTTAGGACAGAACGCAGTAATGTTCGCTCTGTACTGTTTGGCGGTGGGAGTAGCGGTGACAGGTAACCAGACGGTCTCCTGCGGCGGTGCCTTAGGTAAACATTTTATGATGTATCGCTGAGGCTGTACCGTAATTGATTATGTCGAGATATTTATACAACGCACTCATCCGCCTATACAAAGTGCGTTCCCTTGTTCCTAAGAGACGACACGCCGTTAGACCCGAGTTATGTGACGTACGCGTGTTGTAGTGTAATCTGAGGAACGACGGGAGACGCGGGTACAACCACAGCTCTATATTTTTTTTTTATACAGTAACATCGATTTTTTTTTATATTATTGCCATTAGAACATCTGTAATAGAAAATTTGTTAAAACATTTTCTCTATCAAACGTTAAACACTAACATTCCTAGTCTCATGTTACTAGTTGCAGGTCACTTGTTGCTGGAGATCATTAAGGTATCACCGCAGCTCTTCCTGTTTGAAGGGCGTTGTAGCTAGTGAAATTACTGGAGTAACAGAAGTTAAAACCTTATGTCTCCAGCCGACGAGCACAATGTAGTGCTTTATAAATCATTCTAAATAGCGCCTATATATCCTAACTGATATATCGAGATGCCGATATAGAACCTATTTTATTGGCATGTATAAATTTGATATAAAGAAATTTATAGATCTCATGTGAAATACTATGTAAATTCTCTCACCGGTTTAAAATATAAATAACAATAAAAAATATTCTTCAACATTATATTAACGAAACCTAGGCGGGTAATGGCGATAAGTGATATTAATAAGAATAATTCAGGTGAAAGTCATAAACGAATAGAAAATTACAATTAAAACGATAAACTTAATTATAACGTCTCCAATAAGTAATAAATTCCGTTTAGCACCCTTCAAAAGTTAGACAAACAAGTTGGCACCGCTTCGAAAGTCACTTTGTCCCTACAAAGGACAACGATCCACAGAGCGTAGTCAAGGGATGACCCCAGGCTTTTGTCAGGGTGTCCTAATGGCGTGTAGACATTTCAAATTTCATCGCGTTACGAGACCTTTTCGAGAAATTTACATCGGACCCGAGTTTGAAAAGCTATTTTCATTTTAAAACCTATTGATATGGGACACTGCTGCTTTAATGAAATAATTTTACTGGTGGTTCGTCTCTGTGGTAAGTACCCACTGCAGCGTCTATTCCCATTCCAGAACAGTAGTGTGCAAACATTACTCTGTAAAGGTTTGACAGACGCTGTTGCTAGTAAAATTAGTGGGGTAACGAGAGTACATATGTTATGTTTCAAGGTGACGAGCACAGCGTAATGCAGTGTATAACATCCCAACTAGCGCTACGTTGTTATGGGAACGCGTATTATTTACCATCAAGTCGTCGTCGCGCTCGTCTCGTCGCTTCTTTAAATAAATAAAAAAAAATAGAGTTCAACTCTTGCTCGGAAGATTGTTGGACTCAAGCAATATTGCCCGAAGGATTGAAAGCTGATTGGGCGAATAGCGTCCTTATACCAGTCGACGTACAGAAGGTACTCTGTATGGTGGAGCAAATATCCAGGAGATCGTTGATCGCAGGCAGGTTACATCCAACAGTGGACCGTTAACGATGATGATGGTGATGAAGACTTGTTAAAACATTAATTTGATGATATTACACATATCCGCAATGAGCAGGTGCGAAGTCGTTCCTCAAACCGATTTCTTATTCATTAGCCAGTAAGTGCGAGATGATTTAGTACTCACACTCGCACGCGAAACAGTTACAGTATTGATATTAAAAAAAACTATTAATGTGTAACCATGTCAAAATATTTACTAAAATTATGGAAAAATGGAACGTTTTGATTTGTTATCTTCTGTCTTGGCAACGCCCAATGACATTGAATTTGTCAACAATAAAAAACCTGTTATTTATTGTAAAATAAATTTACGTCTAATCTAATATTGATCGAGACGCAAGGAGCTACTGTTCTGCGAGGAGTACAGCACAGTACCGCTGCAAGCATCAGTCGTCGTTTCAACTCCTTCCTACCGTAAGCTCTCCACCTTTCACTAGGCCTGGGTTCGGCACTTAGGTTTCCTAATCCGTAAGGCTGCCGACCTAAAATTATGTACACAAGGCGACGCGGAGCTGTCTCGCAAAATTTAATCTCCTACAAACTAAAATAGAAGAATTCAGTTGAGAATAGAAGTTGATCTCGAAGAACAACTGACTTCCTGTGCGGGGTCGCTGGAAACTGCAGCGTTGGCAGACCCTCTGCTAAGTAGACAGAGGACATAAAATCGTTGGGAGCCACTGGATTCAAGACCGTGGTTTGTGGAACGCATTACAAGAAACCTATGCCCAGATGTGGACGTCGATCGGTTGAAATGATGATGACTAAAATTACCTAACAAAGTTATAGATATAATATATATAAGCTCAAGTTATATTAAATAAAACTTTAGTATAACTTGGGCTCGTTTATATGTTTTAAGTTCATTCATTTAAATTATACACGAAGGGTATATTTTATAAGAACAGATAATTTAAAATTACTAAATTTATATAGAAATCAATTAAAATTGATCTAAGTTTTACATGTTTTTTTTTAATTCGACTAAGCGAGCAGACGGTCGAGATGTTCACCTGATGATAAATGACACTCCAGCCGATAACGACATAGCGCTTGACTGTATGTAGAGATCTTTGGGAGAACGCCTTTGTCCAGCAGTGGACGTCAACAAGCTGATCATGATGATGGTGTTATTGTTGATATCTCCCGCGATATTCCAGTACATTGCATCATTTTATCGCATTCAAAGACAAAATGGGAAAAAAATCCGTAAATGCGAACTATGTCGGGGTCCAACTTTGTGCCTTTGAAATTCATACACGGCGGTGTGCAACCACCCTTCATTATTCGTCAGAATGAGAGTCAGGTATGCAGTAGTGTTCGCGTCCCCTTATTGTTTCGACAGAGTCCTTTATAATACGGCTTTTCAGTGCTTTAGATAACGCAATGAGCGTTGGAGAGGACGGATCTTGGTGTATCCAGTTTTCTCTCGTGCAATTAATGTAATAAACTAAGCTTATTAGGCTGGCTGGGTGTAAAGGATTCTTCGCTACATTTGACGGGGTCCAAATCCATCTCACATGCACGCGGTGCACCCTGAATAACAGACGAAGCTCTGATCACCCACCAACCCACACTGGACCAGCGTGGTTCGCTAAGGTTCAATTCCCCTCAATGACCTACTATATACTGTAGAGATCTCTGGGTATGGCCTATGTCCAGCTGTGGACGTCTATCAGCTGATGATGATTAGAAATTTGTATATACCTACCTAAAATAATGTTTTGTATTATTGTGATTACTTCTATGAAGCCGTAATACTTAGTTTGTAATGCCATCGTACATCTCAAAGAGGCGTGGGTTCGATCCCCATTGAGGACACCGATATATTTCAAGAACAACAGCTTTCATAGTAAATATAAAGGTTAGTCTCTCTTCTTGTTATAGAAAGTTCCGACTCCCACTAGTGGGAACATTGAGGTGTATATTTGATTATTTTTTTAATTTCCATCGAAACCTGAACAGGTTGCAATGAAAAAAGCGCTGAAATGTAACAACATTGGCCCGTGTAAAAAAGCGTATGTACATGTATGTATTTATTGGATCACGTTTATTTCGTGCCCGGGGGTTGATAGGTGGGGTATGATGGTGTTCAACGGTGGAAGGGGTAGTGTCCATCATTTTAATTAAACGGTATAAATGCAGGCAAGAATCTCGGAACGGGGTTTATTAACATCGATTATCGCTGTTTGACAATCATTTGCATCTTTTCGGTAGCTGATCTCATTTTTTTAATTTTTTTTTGGTATCTTTTTTAACTGGACGTTATACTCTATTGCTGGAGTCAGTTTAGTTAAATAGATCTTCAGTGTTATGGTGTTAGCGAACAATTAGAAATAAGGTAACGATACTGTATATCTAAAATCTCAAGGTGACGAGCGCTGAGTAGCAGTGAAGATCCTTTTTTTTGAGGAAACGACGGGACGAGCGAGATGTTTAACTGATGGTACATGATACGCCTGCCCACAACATCGTGGCCCTAGTTGGGATTATATACACAGCATCTCATTGTGCCCGTTGCATTGTCATACCGGTACACAGTAATTTTCGCAATTTGCTTTGGTAGAAAACGGAAGTGCTTAGACGCATTCCGGCAACAGAGATCTACCACCAGTTTCACCACCACCATAGTCACGGTTTCGATTGACGTTGACCTTTGAACAACCATTGATATCTACAATATTATATTTATCTATATCAGTAAGGTAACGTTTTCTATTGATACACATGTAGATGGTGTTTCCGGCGTCTGGTCCCCAACGAATGTGGTGCGAGTGACGTAATGGGAATTTAAATTGGAAATATTTTTTCCGCGCTAAGTTTTCCGACCGGCGGCGACAACGGAAATTATTTT
Organism: Ornithoptera priamus; assembly: GCA_029034505.1. Classification (NCBI taxonomy): domain Eukaryota; kingdom Metazoa; phylum Arthropoda; class Insecta; order Lepidoptera; family Papilionidae; genus Ornithoptera; species Ornithoptera priamus. The sequence goes on from JARDWD010000392.1 coordinate 585,698, forward strand.
TGTTCATCGCCCCGTCGGTGTTCAGCCGTGAGAGCAGACAGCGGCAGCCGTTTTCATTTTCGCGCACGATCAGTGCTGTGCGTACGTTCAATCGATATCATTCGGATGGAAATTTTATTTATAACTAAATCTATAGCATACTACTATTTAATCCTACAAATCAGTATTGCAACAATAATAAAATATTATATAGAATTTCGTATAACAAAGTCGCAATTGTCGATCGTTAAAAAAAGGGCACATCACTACGTAAGATGATCTGCTGTAGGCCATTCAATATGATCTGCGCCATCGACTGTGACTGCGGACCAATGCGAATGCTAATACCGTAGTAAGTGTACCTCGAGAGGTCTCATCTCCAAGCGCCTCACTTCGTAAAATTGAATAAATTTGAATGAGAGAACAACTGCTTACGAAAGTTGACGGGACAAGGGGGAGAAAGGAGTAGAGGGTGGGAGAGGAGGTAGATCTCGATATTAGCACTGACTTATTGATGTATGAGTACATAATTGAAATTGATCATCTCGATTTCAACTTGTCAACGAAATGAATATACCGTATTAAAGCGGTTTTCATCATCATCATCATTTCAACCGATGGCCGTACATTGCTGAACAAAGGTTTCTTCTAATGTGTTCCACAAAGCACGGTCTAGCGCTGTTTGAATCCAGTGCCGCCCAGCGATTTTTTTAATCTCCTCTGTTCATCTAGTGGAGGGTTTACCAACGCTGCGCTTTCCGGTGCAAGGAAGCCACTCGAGTAGTTTAAGCGGTTTACTAATCGCCCTTATATTGAAGGTAGGCCTGTACCCCACCAGTGGGGACGAAAATTGGCTGTTGAAAAAAAAATCGCGAAATTGGTATTTATGTACTAGTGTTTTTAATAAAAATTAAAAAAAAAGGATTTAATAGCTGTTTTTTTATGTAATTAAGCGACGAGATGAGCGGCACGTTCACCTGATGGTAAGTGATACTCTCGCCCATACAACCTGGCGCTAGTTACAATATAAAGATGGTGACCTCGTCGTGCATCTGATTGAGGATACCATAATTTTATTCAATTAAAATCGATCACCATACAAAATCGCACTGATTTTAAAATGATACTTTCAAAAGCTGGAACAAAAGCTAAAAGAACAGACGGCTTAACCGTTAGTACACCTGACCTCTTCGCGTTTCAGGACATTATTTGGCTGTAAAGTGGGAATTAGAGGTCGTAAAAGGCCGATGAGCGTCATACGCGACCGTCGTAACCGCTGCCCCGTAGCACCGCTCCGATGTCTTCATTACCGCTACGCCGCTACGGTTCTACGCCGCTACACGGCTACACAGGCGCCGTTAACTTTATACATTATTATCTGTCTACTCCAGGGTTGCCTCTTACATCATAAAATAAAGACCGCCCACACATATCACCTCTATAAAGTGGAACGACCACGCATTTCAGCGTTCATAACTACGCTTGAAGTATTCTATTGATGTTAAGTCTTTATTGCAAGACACCGTCTAAACTGTCACCACTCCAAACCCTTCACCATCCATCACAATATAGAGCAAAGAATATTTTAGTAAAATCACTAGAGCAGTCACTGGTGGTAAGTCTGGGTAGGTGCTATCGATGCTATTGTTGCTGCCAATTAACAGTATCGTGCAAACAAAACTATGCTCCGGATTGAAGGGTGCTGTAACATTACTAGGGTAACGAGACTAAATATCTCATGTCTCAAAGTGATGTGTATATCATCCTCTCCAGCGCCACGTTGTTATATCACTTACTATTAGTTGAACCTCTTGCTTCTCTCGTCACTTCGTCGGATAAAGAGATAGAATTGGCTAATACTTCAACTTAGTTTTACGTGATGTCAAGTGACAATGAGACCTTAGACGTTAAGTATACTGACCCAAAATATTCACAGACAAAACAGGAACAATATTATGTTGACAGATATGCAAGGTGACGGTAGTATTCAGCTCGAAGAGTTTGGGTGAAAATTCTTAGTACCAATTGCATATAATCTCGGGATTGAAGTAGCGACTTCAGTATTAAAACAAGCTGAACAACTGCGCCACTGAATTCTCTTAGAGTTATTTGGATAAATTCTGTCATCGTATTAGAATTGTCAACCCTGGGCGGACTCCGTCTGGGGAATAGTAAAGATGCTAATTTAGTCACAATTGGGAACGTGTTGCGAGCAAATTGAAGCCGCAGAATGAGTGCAAATGTGGCGACTGTGTTGCGATAAGAAAATTTAAATTGCTAGTTGGGTTCTAACTTCATTGCACTTAAACTGAATTAAAGTTGCTCCAATTAGCTGTGAAAACGTCTAAACTATTTTAAACAATGCTTTTTCAGCTTCACATTCAGGTTTAAAGTATCAGATAAATAGTATAAAACATAAATTACTTTTCAATGCCTACCCAGTGGACAAATAATAACTACTGTTTACTTATGGCCAAGTCTCAGTAGTGGGAACATTAAGAGGGCTGATATATATATATATATATATATACTAGCTATTTCCCGCCCGGTTTCCTGGCTGTAATATACAATTAGACTCGAAATATTCCTTGTGAGGAAACTGCATAAATAACCCGAAATGAAAGTGCATATAAAATTCAATTAGAAACAAAACGATGAAGGATCTATGAAATAGTCTATAACCATCGACAAATCTTTCCGCGTTGAATGCTCATGTTCTCATGTGGATACGTTCACTAGATTTCACGTGATTAACGAACAAACAAAATCCATTTTCATTATATGTATATATATATATATATAGAGATTGATTACGATATTTCTCTTGGCTTGTAGATGGCTATAAACAGTATTAGACTGATTTCAACAGATTAACCTATTTAACTAATTACGAAGAATGTAAGCTCTTCACCTTGTTGATGCTTTTTATGATTTTATTTTTATATAGCGAATTTCATCTGGTGGTGAAACATTTTTCCATAACCATAACAAACCCGGTGCTTGTTAGGGTGATACGCACTGCATCACATATCTCGCTTAAATCTCGATACATTTCACTCGTTACAATACTTTCATCATCAAAAGCGGTATTGTATATAATAAATAAATAAAACTTTTATTTTGCTCCAAAAACCATTCAGCTCTGTAGTCTCGGGGTAGTAAAAATAGGACTAAGGTAAGCCCTGCCTGTCGTAGAAGTGGGGGCCCTTATCGCTCAACAAGCGAACCTGCGTGGGATAGCGTATGGCTCAGCGGTGGTGATTAGGAGGGTTAGGCTTCTCATCAGAGACGTGCTAACACTACGTGTAGAGAGGCACCGGAGCGTTCTAGAAGAGATCCCGGAGCCTCTACGAATGCACTGATGCAGAGCACTGAAGAGGTTTTAGTGAGTAAGAATCTCGCATGATCTTGACTTACACCTCGAAGCAGGGTATGTTTTGAAGATATCACCCCCGAAACAAAATAAAAGTTTGATAACCGTAGCAGCTTCATCGGAGTAAGGGCTCGCTGATCTGGTATCAGCGAGCTGAATGTTGTCATGTTAAAATGTTTCGCATTTATATATAAAGTTCGGATCGTCCATTTCGAAACGGATTGCAATCATTTGGTGCGCTGACGTTTATTTATATATGTACACATATATATGTATATATAGTTAAGTTTTATTGTCGTACAGTTTGTTAAGTGCCAATAAAAGCGAACACGTACGCACGCAAGCAAACATTTCGTGTGTTTACTCCAAACGAAGATTATGATAGCATTTGTTTGTTAAGATTAAAGCGTGGAATGACTTAGCCTCGTCCACCGGAAGAGGCTGCGATTAATAATTTATTTGTTAAAATTTCTACGACGAATGAAGAAAATAAACACTTGTGAGATGAGATGAAAAAAGTTTGTTTTTTGTATTTTTTTTTGTTTTACGGGATTTGATAAAAGAGAGGAATTGTTTTGTCAAATTTCAACATACTTGATTTATTCTAGAAAAAAAGAATGCAGTTTTGTCCAACTTCGCGTATATTGGTTCTTAAATTTTTAAGGAAAAATCTAGTCTTATTGTAGGCAAGTTGCAGAGCTTTCATATAAATATTTTTTTTTATTGTATTTTTGTATTGATAACGAGGCATTCAATGTAGAAGCGCCTTCGTTTACACACGCTCTTATATATTGATACCCAGAACAGGGCAATGATGTTATGGCGTCAGATTAAGAACATAAGGTCAACCAAGTATGCTGGTTAGACAAGGAGATGGGATAAAATACATCATCAACCATACTTTTTTTTATTCAATGAAGCGACAAGACTAGCGACAAGACCCTCTATAACAACGTGGCGCTAGTTTGGATGTTACATAATATCCTGCACCATATTGCGTTCCTCGCCTTCAGACATAGTATGTTAAGTCCCGTTACCTCAGTAATTACACTAGTAATTTTCTGACACAGCTGTTTGGGGACAGAAATAGGTACCTACCCAAACCCTATCACCAATAATACTCCTGAACGTGTGGTTCGAATTGAGCCTCGGACCTCTGTCTCGGATGAGAGTTATAAAGTATCTCATAATTCCATTAAAAAAAAATCGTTTAATTTTAACACGCACATTAAATTAGCAAAGATTAAATATCAATTTTATTCTTCTTGTTGAGACATGGCGCTGAAACGTTGATGGTAAGCATATTGATGAAGAGATAATTTATTTTTTAATCTCCATTTATCCCCATGCGATGATTTTAATTTGTATTTAATCTGTGCCAATTTTATCCTGTGCTATTTCTGGGAGAAGAGTTCGAGTGTTAATTGTAAATAAATATTGATTTTTAATGATTGCAGCTTTAAGTGAATTATTTTTCTATTGAATTTTACAAGGAAGGAAGTAGTCGCGTTTTAAATCGTTAATATCTATTACATAAATATATGAATAAACATATGTATAAAAGAAAAAGAATATATATATATATATATTTATAGTATACTGTATATTTGACCTTATATTTAAATAAAATAAAAATAATATACTTCATAATTTAATCTGAGCTAACAAAGACATTGGTCTAAATAAGATAAAGCACATAAAAAAAAAAATTATGTATATATATATATATATACATAATTTTATATTATATATTTATAATTACCATATTATATATATATATAATATGGTAATTCGAATTGTCCTAATAATATATACATGACATAGTTCTTTTTCTAGTAATGTGTAAAAGTGATGTCTGATTCAATAATGTTTTTTAAATCATCGTTATCATCAGCCGTTCAACGTCCACTGTTGGACATAGGTCTCTCCCAAGATTACCACATCGACCGATTCATATAGTGGGATCTGGGCCATTTCCCACCATCCTGACCCATTGCGGGTTGATGAGAGCCAGAGCATCGTTTGTTGATTTAGCTGGGTGCACCACGCGCAGGTGAGGTAGACTTGGATCCGGTGAGTTGTTCTTCGGAAACCCTTACATCCCCCTTTTTTGTTACCTTCCAATCTTGTTAAAAGGTGGTAAAATATAAAATGCATAATTTCAAATAACCAAAAGTAATCAAATATACGCGCATCGGACGGCGCAGTGTTGGCAGGTCTGCACCTGATGGTCCGACGGTCTGGTGAAGGTCGCGGGAAGCAGCTGGTTGCGAGCAGGGTAGGACCGATCGATGTGGAAATCTTTGGGGAAGGTTTATGTTCAGCAGTGGACGTCTGTCCGCTGATAATGAAGAATTCATTTACAAGAACGATTAATTATCAACGGGCGGAAATCGTAAACTCTGATGATTTTTGTTGTTAAAGTACAATAGGAATGACCTGATGGTGGAAACATTGAGCTGTGGCATATTCTTACGTATTCTAGACAGAATATCCTTTCTTTTGATTTTTTTTTAATCTATTTTGTTAATCTAGATAAGTACTTTTTTATCTAGAATAAATTGACTCTTGACATTAATTACATTGGGTAACTATCACGCTGTGTATTGTTAATAGTACTTATCACTAATCTTTGGGAGAAGTAAGTTAATTTGAAATTAGATTACAACTTATTAAAGAACATAAACTTAACAATAACTTAATCATAGTGGATAATATGACAGCATGTATTAAACCATTGGTAGTGGACAAACTAAAGGGTCTAGTGGATAAGTTACTGATAAGGAAAACAAGATGTGTGTAAAGAAGAAAGGAGTACGAAGTTTTAATAGGAAATAGGTTATAGTCAAAAACAGCAATAACAAGTAAATGTAGTCAATAAGAAACAAAGTGAAGTTGAATAAGATTATTTAGAAATAACTTAGAATATGTAGAAGTAATGTAAAAACAAATGTTATTGGTGGCTCCACCGCAGCCCTTATTTCCGTCGGCAAACAGCACTGTGCAAATAAAATTGAAGGGTGTTGTAGCTACTGAAATTACTGGTGTGACGAGACTTAACATCCCATGTAGCAAGGCTACGAGCACAATGTAATGCTGTGTGTAACATCTTCAAGTAGCACAACTTTGTTAGGAGCGCCGTATTACTCGCCGTTAGGTGAACGTCTTGTTCATCTCGTTGCTTCGTTGAATAAAAAAAAAAGGTAAATAGTCTAAATCGCGAAATAAGGAAAATTAACTCATTTCGCTATTTAGACTATTAGTACTCCCACCAACCCGCATTAGGTCAGTTTAATGGGAAATGGCCCAAATCCCCCCATATGAATACATACCCGATCGGTGTGGGAATCTTTGGAGAAGCCTATGTCCAACAGTGGACGTCTATCGGCTGATGATGATGACGATGAACAATATGTAATATTTTAGATGATCATCATGATTCCTTTTAACTAGAAAAAATATTGTATAATCATAGATTATAAATAATTGAAAGTGAAGTTGAACAGGCGTAAAAAATAACACGGATGCCGGAAGTAAGCGAATAATCATGTCCCCAAAAAAGGCGCGAATCATCCGCGCGGGCATCGTTTCAAAGAAATAACAATTGTCGTGTGCGCAAATAGGGGGTGGAGAGTTTTCGCGAGGCATTATCGCGGGAGCCGGCGCACCACCCCGATGAATAATAAAAACTACGGCCAAGTTTCCTCTTGTTAGGAATATCTAAACAAGAATAAACCGAGACGCAGGCTAAAGTAAACCCGACACTGTGCCGGAGTGTTGATTCTGAACTGTTTTGTTGTTTAGTATTGCTTTTGAATATAATTGCAAAACCGACTGCTACGACGTTTTCCAAACAAATGTTCATTATAATTTTGTGGATAACTTACAATAGCTTCGTGTATAGAATCGATTATAAGTATCATTGAAACGCATATGTTTTTCATAGATAATAGACTACTATTTGATCTTAATTTTAATTAGTGTTTACTGATAACGCAGCTGTAAATGTCGAAGACTGTTCGCTCAGAATACACTGCCGGACATGTGCCTCCCGCCAAAGATCTCCACAGAGTTTATTGATGGGAATTGGGCTTTAGTCCATCACGTCTGCCCAGTACGGATTGATGGGTGGTCAGACCGTTGTCTGTTATTTAGCAGGATGCACCGCGAGCAGGTAAAGTTGACTTGGGATCTGTATGATGTTGGGCGCAACCCTGTACACGCCTGCCAAATTCCTAATAAGCTTAGTTTATTACATTAGTTACAGGAGAGAAGACAGTATAGTTCAAGATCCGTCGTCTCCAAGACTCATTGCGTTATTCCACCCCATCCCCACCCTTTACACACCAACCTATTCCTAGGACTTAATAATTGTGAAATTTTTTATTGTAATCTAGAATAGACTAACACCTAACTTCTATTTCACATGGTGTCAGATGATGAAGCATGCTTGCTCAGAATACTCGTATCTCTCATATGTTGACAGCGGGGATATACCAATGCTGTAACAGCGACAGGATTGCAATACAGGAATAATATCTATCCAGGGGTTCTAAACACTTGCTTAGCTTTGAACTCGAACCAGAGATTTCCTTGTTCTAAGATAAGCAAGACTTCGTCACGCAGGCAAACTTAAAATCCTGTAATCGCTTATCGTTAAAGTTTTACAAATAACACAGATATAAAAAAAAATATAGGAGCAAAATTTACTGTTTTCCGTTTAGTGTTAAATATAATATAAAAATATAAAATAAAAAATAATAATAATAATGCCAGTTGATAGAGAATGTCAAATTTTTGTATATAGTAGGAGATATAATGGAATGGAAGAGTAAAATTTCCTAACATTTCTGTAAGGAAATTGTAATTGTCTGTTATAAAGGATAAAGGCGAAAAGCGTTCATTTTATTACAATTTCTCGGTACAGCATCATAAATGTTGTATAACATTTTTTTTTTCTTGTTTTGATGTATTTGTACGTTTGCACGAGGTAGATCACGGGTTCGATGCCCTACCCGATGGTATGACTAGATACGAGCAATCTTAGGCACCAACAATCCGAATGCCCTGTGACGTGCCGAGAACAGAGCGATTTGGAGGCAGCTGGTTGATTTGAGGAGATGACATTATGAGCATTTCAAGACAAGCACGACCTTGGTTGTAGAGTACTCGAAAGAGAAGGTACGTTTTCACAGCAATGACTTCAATGGATTCTTCGTTGTTTTTTTCTTTATATTCTAATATTTGTATAGAAGATATTTGTACCAAAAAATAAGTTATTTAATTTTCAAGTTTTTTGACAATATTTGCAATTTATTCGTTTGTAATGAAGAACATATCACTTAATGTTCAAAATAAAGACCATAACGGTTGTTAGCATAAACACATCATTATACTGTTATGTACTAATTATAATCATACTTAAATATAATACATATACAAGGATGAATAGGTAATAGGTGTAATAGATCTGGAGGGGCTAAAGTATAGCTCGTATCCTATCTATCTATGTATGGAATATTCAATCCAAAGACAATGCTTCCGGAGTTATTAATTTTTTAAATATTTTTCAAAAAATTCGCGATTTTCTAGGAAAAAATTCGATGATTTTATTTCCTACTTATTTCTACACAAATTTTAATTATTATTGTTTAATCGTTGTTTTATTAAATTAAATTAATAATCATCACTTAAAGGCTAAAGCTTTTTAATTAGGCTCTTTGAAAGTCGTGACTGTAAATAATAAAGCGTCATACATTTTTATTTAATCTTAAAACAAAATTTTATTTATAAAAAATACTTATAAAGTACATAAATAAGTACCTGACTTCAATACCTATCCGACAAGGTATAAGAAAGTACATAGTTTCTAAAATTTAGGAAAAAAAAGACTTGTAATAAAACCAAGTACCATGAAATATCAAACTGTAGAGACTCATAAAAGTAGACGCCCTTAATTTGACCCTTTTGTTGTTGTTGTAACACGTGCGAGCTTACTGTTGTCGTTTTAGATATCGAGTTCAGAGTAAAAGTTTAAAGTAACAATTAATTAAAATTTTGCTCAAACTGACGGCCACGGTTCCTGATACAAGCACGAAGCCTTTTTCTTAAGTCAGATCGAGTGACTCGCCCTGTGAGCTGTTCTCTTATTTTGTCAGCAGCGACGATGTTGCTTGACTTTAAATCTTCTAACGAGTTAATTGGTGTTGTGTACACTAAAGATTTCATGTGACCCCATAAGTAATAATCGCAAGGTGGTAAATCAGGACACATTGGGGACCACGGTTTTGGTCGGTAGGAGGTACCGTCCAATGGTTTTATTCATATAGATTTTGGTTTAGTTTATATATTTTTAATATATAAAAATCTCAAGAAACTGGTACATATACGAGTACAAGACCCGCAGAGCGCGGCTAGTAATATTTTATTCTTATACTTCGTGAAGCGTCGCTGAAAATTTATTTCAGTTTTCATAAGGCGTCAGTTCAGCGAACGTATTTATATGATAAGTGGCCTCTTTGCTACCCTTCTGGTGGGCGTAATATATTTTCACTATGCGGTCAACATATATATGATCATTTCTTTCAGCTTCACAAGGTATCGTAAAAAAAATAGCAATTGCTTACAAACGACAAAAAAGGAGGTTATTCGTTTAACATGTTTTTTACGTATGTTGGAAAGATTTTAAATTGGGTACTTTTTCTCTATAAAAAAAAGTTTTCATGAGTTACTACATGGGCGAGCTTTTACTTTGATCCCGATATGAAATTAGGAAAATGTATAAAAAAAATTAACATGCGTATTTTTTATTAGTTTATAACATAATATTTGTTGGATAACGTTAAAAAAAATAAAATAATGTATTTCCGTTTAAGGTACGTTTTTAAATCGCAAGGAACAAGTAAGGGAGTCATTGTAACTGCGTCGGAAGTTTTCCGGCAGCAAGTTTAATTTTATTCAGGTAAATTTTATTTATTCGAGGGTAACAACAACAATCTTGTTGGTAGTATAATCAGCCGTTCCGGGTAACGGAGCCGAGCGAGCACATCGCTTGTTAAATCAAACGCTCACAATACAATGAGACGAAAAGATACGAAATTCGTTGGAAATAAACACACAATAGTAGCTCATTGTTGCGCTCCGGGTGCTCCCGCGGCGGCTGAGATAACGGCCCTACGGCGCCCTCCGGAGCCCCACTCCGCCCAAGCCTCCCGTCGCCCCTCAAACGCGTTGCCCTCCTCTCGGTTCCACTTTTTGCTCTTCAGCGCACTCTTCGTTTTTCAGAGACTCTACACGACCGTATGATAATCCGGTTCCGCACATATCAGGATGTTCTCATTTCTCTCTTGGAAATTGATGGTACCTCTATAAAATAGGAAAAAGCTACAATGGATTTCCTGTGGGACAGCAGCACTGAGCTTTTCAATTCTCATATATATTTTATGTACAAATATAAGTTAAAAGATATTGCTTACAGAGATACATGGGGTTAATTTTTAACTTCAATTTCATATAATGTTAAGTGAGAATGGGGTGTGAATGGTCTCCTCACAACGACTCACGGGACCCAAGCCAACATCACTTGCTCACCTGCTAATTAACAAACAAGGCTCTGGCCCTCAACAACCCGCAATGGGTTAGTATGGTGGGAAATGGCCCAGTGTGCGGCGTTACCGGAAGCCATACTGACTGTAAGGTCGCGGGAACCCGCTGGATGCAAGTAGCGTAGGGCCAATCGAAGTGGAGATCTTTGGCGGTGGTCTATATCCAGCAGAGAACGTATATCGGCTGATGATTTAGTGATTGACTTCAGTAATAACAAAACTGTCGGTAATGTACATCAACATATTCCGAACAACCGGAAGGTAACACCGATGTTATGGTAGAAAAGTTTAAAAATATTTAGTTAGGCGGGTTCATGAAAACCCTACCATCTTTCTAATTTACAAACCCAAAACCCAAACTTTGTAATTGAACCACTTTTCACCTCCGTCTTTAAAAGTGTAGCTAAAAGCTCAGTCACTGCGTTGTGATAACGAAGCTATAGCATATTAAGTTTTTACATGATAAGGTGGCTGGTGTCATAGACCACAAGAGTTCAAACTCTATACAGAAACTGAAGATGTAGAACAGTATATACTGGTCTCTGTAGCTGGAGATCGACTTGGTGGGTACCAGAGAAACAGACAAACAGTACTATGCAAACATTGCTGTGTTCCGGATTGAAAGTCGTTGTAGTTAATGTTAAAAAAAATGTGTATTGATATTGCTGTTATATTTACTTGTAGTTTACTTATTATTATATTGGGTTTGTTGAAGAGGAGGATGGATACGAAATTTCATGTAAACAAGTTATAAATTCATTATATCGATATTAGAGATACGCGTACCATACAAAAGGCAGACCGGTATGAAGTCGGTACGTAAAATTTCATGTAATACGTTCACTCTGTCATTGCGACTTCTAAACTGGATGGTTTCTCGCAGAGCTTAGCAAAATTTTATTTAATTAAGCGTTTGCTCCTCTCACGTTGCGCCCGCGTCTGTACTCCACCTACCTAATAAGTGGCGAGCCGCGGTGCGATGAAAATTAATTAAAGTGGCTCGGTGCTTGGTTTCACAGCAACCCTTACCCGCAACCTGCACCCCGCAGCCCGCACCGAGAACCAGCACCAGGCACCGTATGTGGCTTACGGCGAGTTTTTGACTAGCGAAGTACCTCCTTTGTCCTTATATATGTCTTTATGCGGAAAACGAAATTAACTTTTATAAACTTAAGATACTACTGCTTTGATTTGAAGTAATAAATATATCATACGTGTTAAAGGGTTGCTGTTTAGTTTTAAATAAAGATTAGCCCCGGCCAGCTAATGTAAGTATTTAAGCATTAAATACAAAGCTTATTTATCAGTCTCACCTTCAGATTTTATATATATTGAATAACTAGGGAGATAAATTAAAAAAATTCACCTATCAAACTCTTTGACAAAAGTGTTGTTCGTATATAAGTCATGTCTCGAACTACTATGAATAATATATTTGTCTGGTTTCTTGTACTTCATAAATTTTATTATTATGCTTGAAGTTTTAAGAGAAACAAAGAAAATTTTATTAATTTGTATGATATGTAAATTTTTTTTTATTTAATTAAGTGACGAAACTAAGGAGTCGTTTAGCTAATGATAAGTGGTACACCTGATCATACCAACATGGTACTAGTTAGGATGACATACGTGACCACATTGCGCTCGTCGACTAGGACATAAGATGTTGAGTCAAGTTTCCCCAGTAATTACATTAGTTACAGCACCCTTTAAACCGGAATACAGTAATGTTTGCACACTACTGTTTGGCGGCAGAAATAGGTGCTGCGGCGGTACCTACTTAGACGGTCTCTGGCAACAGTGACCTATCACAAGATAAGAAATCATTTTTTTATATAAGGTAATATTAATTAAAAAAACTGTGTTTGTAATGTAAAAAAAATAATAAAGCGTTTCCCTATAACCAGCAGAAGTAAAACGTGTGAGGATATTAAACAATGACATCAATGAGTTTCCATTTCACCGGGCGTTGCGTCGCAGCGGCCCCGCTCCGACGGCGCGCGCCGAGCGCCGAGCGCCGAGCTCCGAGCTCATTGTTACCATCGAGTTTATTTTCCACATGTTCACCAGCAAAGCTACTTGCTCCATTTAAAAATGGAATGCGAAAAAATATTTGTAAAGCTATAAAAAAGGTGGAGTTTTAATTTAATATTTCATTAAAGTTTTAAAAAAAATATTCTTACTGGCCAGCAACATACAACAAAAGAAAGAAGATATGTTTGTCATTTGTAAATTAGTAAGCTAAAAGCTTATAATTCCTTTTCAAATTTGTGTAGATTTGCGCTTGGCTACGATTCCATCTGACGGTAAGCGGTGTAGTCTTTCGTGGTAAAGCGCACTAGTCTATAATATTAAAAAAAGACAACAAGAAGCTGAGACAGCACAGTTAGTAAGGCGGCTGAACATCTCTAAGGGTAGGAGTTGAATCGCCAAGAGCTTAAGTCTTCAGTGAATGAAACCATCGTAATGTAATCCATATTTTCCAACAACATCCTTCGTGAACCTGTGATATCCGCCAACTCATACTTAACTATCGCGATGGGTCAGGATCCACACTGGTCTCTACTGCTAGAGACTATCTATTAAACACAAAAATTACTACGTTCCGGTTTGAACGGCTCTGTAGCTAGTAAAATTAATGGACTAACTAATAAACTCATCGCTGCGTTAAAAAAGAATAATCAATCTATCCAGTCATTTGACCTAGACTGTTTGTTAGAAAATATCTCAATTCCCACCAAGGAGAAAATTTTAGAAAACTTTTTTATTATTAGATTATGGAATATCATATGTATGTTTAAAATGTTATAATGTATGTTTAAAAAAACATATGTTAAAGAGAGGATAAAAAAAAAAACGTACAATGTCAATCAACGAAATCAGTCTGGGAGCCGGCGCTCGTCAATTAATTAAATTTAAACGTGCAAAGGTTTTATATGTTGTACGAATCGCGTACGAATGAAGCCATGCTGTTTGTCTCGGTTGTAAAAAAAAAAAAACTGGTGGTGTGGTACCGTGCGCATAAACAGAGCAGAATGGACAGAGCGCTCGCAGCGAGCCGACGTGTAGTACCGTATGTCAATATTTGGGATCACAGACGATTCGAGTGAGACCTATCGAATCGCATCGCGTCCGAGAGATAATTCCAGGTATCGAGAGCGGCTTAATTGGGGATCGAGTAGTCTACGGCTTTAGGATGCGCACGCATACGGAGGAGAAAGCGTTTTTATTATTCATTTATTCATTTACAATTATACATGTTTATATACTACCTTATAGGGATTTGGTTTAAGTTGTGGCGAGATTAGGATGTGGTTTTCTTTTTCAGTTTATAATACAAATGTTTTAAGATAATCTTTATATATATCCATTGGATCCGGATATTAAAGAGAAGTGGTTGATTTTGATCATCAGTCGGTTAGACGTTCACTGCCGAACATGGGCCTCTCCAAAAGACCCCTACATTGATCAATCTTACGCTGCTCGTCATTTGTAGTTTTCATGCGAGGGGATTTGGACCATTTCCCACCACATTAGCTCAATAGCGGGATGCAGTTAGCCAGATCCTAGTTTATTCATCAGCAGGGTGCACCACGAGAAAGTGAGGTTAGGTTGGATCTCGTGATTTGTTTTGCCGCACCCCTTACAACCCATTTTTTTGGTTGATGATATATTTCTGAATGTTGTCAAAACTTTGAGACATTTTATAAAATTTTGAAGAAATTTTTATCAAAAAAAAAAATTCGTCATTTTTATCAAACAATTTTTTTTTAAACTGTTCTTTAAGCTTTTTATGTATTGTATCATTTTTGAATATATAACATTTGTACGCGCAATATAGAAACCATCATGGAGCCGCAGTGGATTATTTGCGATACCTTAGGTAGTTGCCCTTGCACAGGTGGTGCGGGTGTTTTCACATGCAAACATCGCATCCGCACCCGTATATATTGAAGAAAGCACAGTTCACAATTTGTGAATTGTGAAACATTGCCACATGTGTGTGCGAACTGAATGCGGCAACCGATGCATAGTAAATGTGCATTCTGTTAACGTTATCGCTAAACGTTTTTTCCTTTCAATGCACTGTTACGTATATATTTGCTTTGTATAGTTCACATGATATAACTTGATGATTTTAACACAAAAACTATCAACATTTATATGATACAAGGATGTTTTAATATATATGAGAATCAGCTACAAATTAAGTGATATTATAAATTGTATATTATCTGATCACATAAGCTCCGTGTACTACGAGTATATATGTATGCGTACAAAGTACTGCCAATTTCATTTACAAGTAAAAATGTTCCTCCTCATCTACCACAGCATCTTCTAAACTTCCCATGTCAAGACAGCCTATAGTAAACCTAATTTTAGTCGTCTAATCATCAACATCATTAACCGATAGACGTTCACTGCTGGATATAGGCCTCCATCTCTTCACATCGATTGGTTTTGCGTTGCCCGTTTCCAGCGGCTTCCGCCACCTTTTTTTGTAGGTATTCATATGGGGGGGATTTGGGTTATTTCTCACTACGCTGACTCAATGTTGGTTGGTGGCGACCAGAGGCGCGCTTGTTGATTAGCAGGGTGCACCACGTGCAGGTGAGGTTGCCTTGGGTCCCGTGAGTTGTCGTGCGAGACCTTCACACTTCTATTGTCTAATAAATATTTTAAATAAAAAATAAATAAAATAAGTCATAGTTTAGAAGTTCGTGAGATTATATAATATTTATACTACAGACAAGTAACAGAATATATCGAAGTAATGTTAATGGTTAAAAAAATCATGAAAAAATAATTAATTCTTCGCTCATGTAAAATGGTAACGGCCTACGTATAATCCGTTTCTCCGTCGGAGCCTCCTCTGCATGGAGTGAGCAGCCCGGACGTTTTTGACGCAATTAGCGCTGGCCCGGCGTGCCCGGTGGCCCTCCACCAGTCTTAGCCGTTGTTTGCCACTCACAGCTCCGTGAGGGTAATCCGCAGTCCACACGAACGCTGTTAGTTCATTAAAGCCTCGCAAGGGGCCGACACCTGACACGAAATTCAATGGGTTTAACCGAAAATGTTATTTTTTTTAACGTATGCTTAATTATGAACGTAAGGCGACGGTCACAACGCTGTTGTGTGCCATCATGTAAGATAAATCTTAAAACTTCAAGTTAATCTACCATCATCAGCCGATAGAGGTCCACTACTTGACATAGATCTCCCCGTTCATTTCTTGGAGTTCATTGAGGGCAATCGGGCTGTAATCCACCACGCTGGCCCATTGCGGTATGGTGGGTGATCAGAGCCGCGTCTGTAATTCGTCAGGGTGCACCGCATGCAGGTGAGGTTGACTTAGGTTAATCTACAGGTTTTTTTTTTTAATTAAATTACTTTTTATTCTATTTATAGAGGATATAAAAAGGATTTGTTATTTTTTTTTGTTATGATATTAATGTTTCCTTGCCCTATTGTATATTGAGACGAGATAATGATGATTGTTGCCGTTGTTGCTGGTGGTGAGTTGTTGCTTCTAAAACCGACAACATTCCTATTTGAAGGACGTCGTAACTAGTGAAATTACTGGGGTAATTCTCCTTCTCTTTCGTGTACTTCATGACTGAAAGTCGTGCTTGTCCTTAAATGCTTTTAATGATGTCAACTATCTGCCTCAACACCGCTCTGTTCTCGGCACGTCTCAGGGCATTTGGAATGTTGGTGCTTAAGATTTCCTGTATCTGGTCAGACCAACGAGCAGTCGATCGACACCCGTGATCTCTTGCCCCCGGTCTTTTCTACTGCAACTAGTTTATCCAGATTATCTGGTTGTTTCCGGGTACACTGGGGTAGCTAGAAAATGTTATATTTTACTGGTGGTCGGCTTATGTTGCCGAAGATCGTCTTAGATAGGTATCATCGCAGCTCCTATGTCTGTCGCCAAAAAGTAGTATGCACGCATTACTCTGTTCCGGTTTAAAGGGTGCTGTGTGTGTAATTATTGGGATAACGCGGTTCAACATCCTATGTCTTAGGCGATGAGCGCAATGTGGTGTATCATCCTAACTGGCGCCACATTTTTCTGGGCCGGCGTATCTTTTATTATCAGATGAACTTCCCTCTCGTCTCGTCGCTTTAGTGAATAAAAAAAAATTAATAGTACGTCTCACAACGCCGAGAACATCCTAGCTGGTGTTAAAACTGTTCTACTTGTCTATTCGGTTAATTGAATGACAGTTGTAATAATTTTTCGACCGATCGGGATTGATATCCTTGAGTGAGGACTATGCCCAACAGTGGGCGTTATCTGGCTGTTAATGCAAGTAAATGTTACATTGGTGTACTCATAAAACGAATTACTCCATTTTAATCCGCGTCGGAAATCCCGTTGTCACGTGTCGCCAGCGCGACAGTGTCCGATAACGGAACGCCACAAGCGAGCGCATACCACCGACTCCGAAATGACGATAATGCGGCCAGCGGACGCGCCGACAGGAAAAATGGGGTTAAAATTAATAACATAAGGGTGCTTGATCAAGAAACTCGAAGGATTACGACAATATTTAATTTTGTTCAATGATTAATTTACACGCAAATATATACCTCGCCGGTACGCAGAAGTATAGGACGCCCTCCCTCTAGACGGACCGATGACGTCATCAAGGCGGTCAGAAGTGGGTAGATGCGAGAAGCTGAGGAATGCATTTATTTGATGGAGAACATTGTGGAAGGTCTATATCTAGGAGTAGATAAAAAAGGCCGACAATGATGATGAAAATCACATATCACACCATATAAAATACCACAATTTTTTAAATTTGGTTTATTGTGAAAATGTACTGGGTAATGCTGGTACTGACATAATACCACGGCAGTGTATACTTTTGCCGCGGAACAGTAGTGTGCAAACATTATTGTGTTCCGGATTGAAGGGCGCTGTAGCTAGTGAAATTATTGACGTATCAAGACTCAATACCATGTCTCATGGCAACGCGCGCAATGCGATACTGTGTACACCACATTAACTAGCGCTACGTCGTTATGGGCATGCGTCTTACTTACCATCAAGTGAACTTCTCATCTCGTCTTTTTTTAATTTTTCAGTTGTTATCTGGTTCGAATCTCGACATGTACCGATGACTTTAAAATTTAAGTTATGTACATTTGTGAACTTAAGTTACAACAGCGTAATACAAACGGTGAAGGAGAACATCGCGAGGAAACCTGCACATGAATTAGGAATTTATTCTAAGGTGTGTGTGAAGTCACCAATCCGCATTGGGCCCGTGCAGTGTAGCATCGTCCTCATATTGAGGGTAGGCCTGTGCCTTAAAACTGGGGACGTGAATTGGCTGTTGACAAGGAAATGGGTTTGTAGTGTATACATAGATAGGTGGAACAGGTCATGACGTGACGCGTGTAGTGTGTGCAGTGCACATGCTGTCGCAACACAACGCGCCGCACGTCGCGCCGGCACTAAACCTACTGTTTGTTTTACCGCTCGCGTGTGTTGAACGACGCGCGTTTGCTCTTCACGGTGTACTCAATGCTGCTATGGCCATAGATTATGTGGTATTGGTGGTAGATTACCTTGGTTAGTGATCGTCAAGATCGTTTGCTTCCATACCCACAAAGCCCAAACTGTGCTTGTCTATATGTAAATAACACTAATAGCATATCTATATCCACCTCATAGGAGATGCACAAAATTAAGAATAATATATAAATATATATGTATATATATATATATATATATATATATATATTTACTACTCCATCTAGGTAGGTGGACCGCAACCTTGTGGTCCCGACTTATTAAGAATAGGACTAAGGTAAGCCCTGCCTGTCGTAGAGGGCGATTAAAATGGTGGGGACCCTTTTCGTTTAACAAGCAAACCTGTGTGGGACAGCGTATGGCTCAGCGATGGTGCCTAAGAGGGTTAGGCTCCTCCGCAGAGACGTGTTCACACAATGTGTAGTGAGGCGCCGGTGCGTTCTAGAAGAGATCTCGGAGCCTCTCCGGAGGCACTGATGCAGAACACTGACAGGGTTTTAGTGAGTAAAAATCTCACTTAACCCTGACTTCCCCCCAAAAGCAGAGTTATTTTCGAAAATTTCCTCCCCGACGACATCATTAGGGCGGTTAGAATAGGCTCGATGCGAGAAGCTGCAGATAACATTTGGTGGAAAACATTGAGGAAGACCTATATCCAGCAGTGAATAAACAAAAACTGATATTGATAAGGATGAATGGTTTAGTATGTTTTTACGTATCTTTACTGGTGGTAGGTCTATGTTGCCGGAAACCGTCTAAGCAGGTTGCCACCGCAGCGCCTGTTTCTACTGCTAAACAGTAATGTGTACCTTCCGGTTAGAAGGACGCTCTAGCTAGTGTAATTTAGTAATTGGGGTGGATACATAGTGGGTAATGAAGTATTTAAGTAAAAGCTACAGTTTAACAACTTGAAGTTGCTGTACTTGTCCCTAGCTGATACGGTTATCAACTATGGATTGGATGAGATATATAAATTACAAGTTATAATAATTAAAACTATTGTGCCTTATAAAGTTAAAATACATCATCAGCCGATAGACGTCCAAAGCTGCTGTTCATATATGATATAGGTTTCCTCATAACGTTTTAATTGACCGGAAGTTAAAGTGAAGTTGAACCTATCACAGTTTAATTAGATAATATTTCATTGTAACCTTTCAAAAATATTTTTCTACTAAATGAGATATAAAACAGATTGGAAGTGGCACTAAGCCGTAACGCCCGTTACTGAAAAGGGGAGGGGATTCATAACACCACCTTTTGACCGAAAATTGAATACCTCCGGAGCTCAGGTGGGATACTTATTACGGGTAACGTACGAATTGCGCAATATCCGACCACTCAGCGGCGTCCGCCGCTAACGTATCTCACCCGGGGGACTTATCCGTTGCATTATCGGATATTTCCACGGAGCGCCTTTCAAAAGGGGCCAGCCGGAGCCTCTTGTTAGATGTATTGTGGTGTTGCCATGTGTGAAATCGTACGGGGGACAACTAACTGAAATTCACTTCAACAACTTATATCATCTACATAGGAAACGGGTTAAAATTTTAAATTAAAAATTAGTTAATTTCTAAAAAAAAATTTATCAATTGCAAGGTTAATAAAACTTTAATTTTTTTTAGTTTGCTGTATAAATACAATCTGATCTGGTGTTAGCTGGAGATATGATTTTAAGCAGGTGAACCGCTTAAACTTGGAAGCAGACTGTTGACTCTACTATAATAATCAAATCTTAACTTGCCGTCGGTCTAGATCACACCTGGCGTCTAGACGTCTGGTAGTAAATCTCATCGATAAGAAATTGTTCATTGATTACAATACTAAAATATGGTATTTACTATAGTATTATAACAGGTATATTAATAGAACATTTATATTAAAATATGTTGTTACAAAGTTCATACTTTGGATGTGAAATAAATTAGGTATTCATTTTATTTAAAAAAAAATCGAGAAAATCTGGTGATGGTAGGAGATGATCTAGTTAGGTAACATTATGTTCCGGTTTGAAGTGAGTAGCTACTGAAATTACCGTTTAACGAGATATAAAAACGAACGTCTGAAGGCGACCAGTAGAATATGGTGCAGTGTACATCATTTCAACTGGATGCTATAGATAGCCGTATCACTTATTATTATGTGAACGTCTCGCACGTTTCGTAGCTTTGTACAGTAAAAAAAAAAAGTCTTAGCGAAAAGTAAAACTATGTGGTTGCTTTAGTGCACCGTAGGTAATGTCGCCGGGTCCGAAGCATGTAATAGGGCTCCGGGAACATCACAAACGGCTCAGATGCATTACTATGGGGATTGAAGCGGGTGGGAAGGGGAGGGTAGGGACGAAACTGAAAACTACCTTCAGCTCGAATGTAATGACAAGAATGGACCGTAATATGGCGACTGCTGCATCTATAGGATACAGATTAAGAATTTAAGAAATATTATGTATATTTATGCGTGGTGATGGGGTATGGTGTAAGGGGTTCCGCACAACAACTCACGGTACTCTTGGTGCAGCCTGCTAATCAACAAACGAGGCTTTCACTCCCACCAACCAAAATTAGGCTAGCGTGGTGGAAAATGGCCCATATCCCCCATATGAACCCCTACAAACGACGGCCCTTAGTGGTCGGCGATAGCGGGCAGTGCAGGACCGATCGATATGGGGATCTTTAAGGGAGACGTTATGTCCAGCAGTGGACGTCTATCGGCTGAAGATGATGATGATGATGATGCATAGTATTTAATAAAATTACTTGGGTAATGCGACTTCACATATTATGTCACTGTCTGTGTTGTTATGGCCAGACGTATGATATATACGTCTCGCTATACTCATCGCTTGATGAAATAAAAAAAATACTTTAATCAGGAAGGTGTAAAGTGTTTGCTGTGTAAATATCTAAGTAATCGACCGGTACATCTTGATGCTTTGTCGTACATAAACATAGTATATTGTATATAACCACAAAGTCGATGTCAAGGCTGTATCGGCGGTATAATTACAGCCGGTCGTCGACGACTGAACACTCCACGATTGTCCTCCGCCCTTATGAATATTAAAATGTTGCCGCTGAAAGTTACAACCTTGTATTGGTGGAATGGGTGGGCGTTACAGAAGACGCTTTAATTAAGACGCTAAAGACTAGGTTAATTAGAATATTGTCTATATTCATTACGCTACAATAAATATTTCCCTAACAGAGCGAACCATTCAAGTACCAATGATATAATGAAATCATTGTGTACTTATAATTCATTTAAACTTTTTCATATGTTATTGTTGTGTAGAGATCAACAATTGGCGAGATCTAAGCCAACCTCACCTGCTCGTGGTGCAGCCTGCTAATCAACAAACGTGGCACTAGCGCTCATCAATCCGCATTAAGTCAGCGCTGCCGGAAATGACCCAAAATCTCTCTATACGATTCCCTACCCGTTGTGGGAATTTTTGGGGCAGGACTATATCCAGTAGTGCTCGTCTATTGGCTGACGATGATGATGATGATAGCAATAAATCTTCAGTTTCTTTAAATTTCACTGAACAGGAATAGTAATGTTATTTAATGAACATCAAAAGGAATACAACATTCACATAATAGACTTTTGTACTGCCTTCTGGATCTAGACAATCCATTGGATAGACGTTCGAAGGTTTGAAGTATATAATGCAAGTTAGTATTACAAGTCATTTTTCTTATTCGACGAAGCGACGAGACGAGTATAACGTTCACCTGATGGCGAGTGATACGCTTACCCATAAGAACGTGGTGCTAGTTAAAATGATATACACTGCACTACATTGCGTTCTTCGCATGTGACATATGTTAAGTTATCACAGTATTTCCATTAGCTACAACGCCTTTCAAACCGGAACACAGCAATGTTTTCACACTACTGTTTGGCTGCAGAAATTAATGCTGCAGTGGTTTATACGTAGGTGATCCCTGGCAAGAGACCTACCACCAGTAAAGATAAGTGGAGACAAATGAAACCATTGCTTCATATAAATATAATATCCTTTGTGTAGTCATAAAGATCCACTTTGATATCAAATTTCAAGTTTCTAGATTATCTAGAAGTGAATTAGATTTTTGTTGAGTGAATCAGTAAGTGATAAATATAGTATTTTTCATATCTCAATCACTAAGAAAAGATCAGGTAGTTTTTCAAGGAATTTGGTATTCTGTATATAGATATTTAGACAGGCTTGAGGCTGTTAAGTTTAATAGGTTTTAAATTGCGCTGGGGTCAAAAGTAGCTCAAGATGTGACTATCTGAGAAGCTGACTGTCGTGTGTATAGATATATATAAAGATTAATATTCTGCCCTCACCGAACAAAACAAGGAGATAATAAAGGTTGTCGCTAATTTCAAAATTAATTTGCTGCTTATTCGCTATGCGAGGACTGTACCGAATGGAGACCGTAAATATTGGATTTGAACGTCGAAATTTATGTTGAATTTCCGTATCATTCTTCGGGAGCGGTTACCATGGGACGGGTTGCTCGGAGCTGAGGAACAAAAGCCGCGCCGTCTTCCGACTACAAGCCCGGTTTAAATATTAATTAGTTGTTGAAATGCGCGCCCAGGCCGCGACCCCGGGGCCCACCCTCCTTACGATGTTTTATTAACGCCCCTTAGCGCGCACGATCGGATCTTCAGGATTGTACGCACTACTGTAAATGATCTAACATAGGGATGGGGAAGGATATATGTCAAATATGTGCGGGCGGTTAGACAGTCGTTGCTTAGTAACCGTATCTAAAAATCGTTGGGCATATAAAATGATTAGCTCAAACAATACAAAGCTAAACAAATTTTTCCAAGTTTTCTTCCATTTTTCTAAATGATTTGGGTATTAAATATAGAGCAGTTAAGTGTTTTTTTATCAAGGTCATAAATTAACAATAACTGGAGGAAAATTCGGTGTCAAATATTATATAAACCAAGCAATATTCACTTCCGGTGCTTAGTTATGAACAAGTAAAAGTCCGCACGGGTAGTGCCATTCAAGTGCTATTTGCGTTTCGAGTCTTCCCTTTCACAGGTGAACAATTCCCCGGTCGGCGTAGACAATCGCGTACCGATGTTAGCAAAACAATAGCAGGCGACACGCACACACACACGCACACACACGCACACACACACACACGCAGTGACACAGACACAGACGCGCGATAAACACAATTTACACAACAACACAGCGCGCCCGTCTTTAGGGAGTATCGTTTTAAGCTGAGGTGTGAACTCGGCATAACAGATGCATTGTTATCGCTCATATGTGACGTACAGTCACGCACACGAGCGTCGGCGCATTCCGAACGCGCGGTCAGGGTTGCCGCTTAGAGGTTAAGGGTACAGTCAAGGACACAACGGCGATAAACTGTAAAACGTCGGTGGTCGATCTCTCTTGCCGGAGACCGTCTAGGCAATAGTATGGTGCAAGGATTACTGTGTTCCGGTTTGAAAGGCGCTGTCGCGGTACCATGGATTGAACATCTAATGTCTCAAGGCGAAAGGTATAATGTGAGTCAGTACAGTGTATATCATCCTATCTATCGCCATATTATTATGGCTAGGCGTATAACTTACTATTACGTGAACGTTTCACTCGTTTCGTCGAAGAAATAGAAATATGATTAATGAAGTACAATCTTCAATCAAAGCGGTCACTGTAGTGGAATGCAGTGTGTATATCCTAACTAGAGTCTCTATAGTGATAAGATGCGTGACTGAAGTGAATAATAAAAATGGTAAAATATTGGAAAATACTCTCTTATGTTAATATAGTAGGACACGGTTACCATGTCAGTCAAGTGTCTGAGAACTGTCGATCTTGGAACGTATCAATCCTTCCTATGATTCGCTCCACCGGAAGTCGAACAAAATAGATATCTGTTACACACGAACATATCTCCTCAAAGTTGATTATAATACACGAACAAATTCATTTATATAAATTACGACATCCTTACATTCAAATCGCCTGGTACGTGCACGCGTCGGTGTCGGTCCTCGTGTGCGTGTGTGCGCGTGTGCGTGTGTGCGTGTGTGCGTGACGATAATACTTCGCCAAGCGCAATGACGCACACAAACAAACATAAGCGATGACACGTTGTATACGTTTCCACCGTGACATTTGATACGGCGAGCGTGTGTGTGCAAGGTATAGATACCGTATGAAAATATTGTTTTAATACCATACCACCATAACAGCCAATTTACGTCCCCACTGTTGGGGCACAGGTCTACCCTCAATATGAGGGCGATGGGGCCGTAGTCACCACGCGGGCCCAATGCGGATTGGTGACTTCACACACACCTTGGAATAAATTCTAATTCATGTGCAGGTTTCCTCGCGATGTTCTCCTTTCACCGTTTGTATTTCGCTGTTGTTACTTAAGTTCACAAATGTACATAACTTAACTATTGAAGTCATCGGTATATGCCGAGATTCGAAGCCGCGACCTTCGGAATGAAGGCCGCACGCTCTAACCATTACACCAGTGAGCTACTTGTTTTAATACTCATAGATTATAATGTCCACTGGTGGTAATTTAAAAGGCGTGTAATAGAGGTTTCCCTGCGTGATGGAATCAGAAATGAGGAGATCCGTACGAGAACGAAGGTCACTGAGATAGTCGAAAAGATTGCTAGCCTCAAGGGACAATGGGCAGCACATATGATCCGAAGGACTGACAGCCGATAGGGCACTAATGTCCTCGCATGGCGACCGCGTACCAGAAGACGTCCGACAATCTGGTGGAGGTTACGGAAAGCAGCAGGTTCCGGGCAGCAGGGATGGATCGATGTGGAGATCTTTAGGGGAAGTCTATGTCCAGCAGTGGACGTCTGTCGGCTGATGAGGAAATATATCTTTTATAAGACAGAGCGTCGAGCATCATGACTTGATCGTAAGTATACCAATTCGTAACAAATCAAGTTAGAATGACAAACATTGCACCGTATATATTCTAAACTCGAATTCAAGACCTTAAGCATACATCTCTCAGTAATATCTCTAATGATAACGCCTTTAAAACCGGATCGAATCGGAGATTGAACATTAGAAATGAGTAAATAAAGTATTAAATGTAGTTATATTCAAATACGCACAATAAATACTTGAAGTTGAATCACAAACATACTGGTAATGATAAGTTATGGTTAAATGTTATGAAAGAACTAACTTTGTTTATTCGTAAACAAACAGATTAATTACGGGATTTTATAATAACCCTAATTTTGAACGAGGGGTTGTAAAAAGTCTGGTATCGTAAAAACTTTTTTATTAACAAACTTGTGGATGGAGGGTTACCTAATGGTATGCGAAGAATCGGTTTACGTAACGGTTTGGGAAAGGTACAAATAAAAAAAAATATTACTATTATTAAGAAATATTATAATAATTAATAAGAGTAACAATTAATAGTAAAAATTTAACCATCACATGGTGGACCGATATCTGGTGAAGGTCGCTAGAAATCGCTGGAAGCGGAAAGCGCAGGAGCGATCGAAGTGGAGATCTTAGGGAAATGCCAATGACCACGTACTGGACGTCTATCGGTAGATGATGATGGTGATATCACCATTTACTATTAAGTTACTTTCGACCTTTCAAACTACGAGCAAATCTGATAAAAAAAAAATTTATTACTGTATCCACCTCTGCAAGCAAAGTACTAGTAGTAAGATTAAATGGCGCTGCTGTCTATGATAATCATCAGTTAATGAGACATTAAGGCATGATGGTAAACGGTTACTTGTTCACCATTCCGTTTTGTGTACACCAACAGATTCGAAATAGCATCAGCATCATTCCGTAGGTGTCTTCAGGAGTACAGTGAACCCGATCTGACTCTAAGTTAACTAAAACCATATCAACCACAAGTTGATACGTTAACTGTTAGTGAAACTATGCTTTGTCGACGTCCACTGTTGAACATAGTTTTGCCCACTTTTGGGAAGAGTATTGACAAATGTGAAGAGTCCCTGATCCTGTAGTTGTTTTAAGAGGAGTTATTATTATAACTACTCACTTTCATGTAACGACAAAATATCTGTCCGTCGTCTGTATGAACGTAACTTTAAGTAATACTCTAGAATAGAGGATGACTTGCTGCATGTTATGATGCAATAATTTAAAACACTTTAGTTCAAGTGTAAAACACTAGTTTTTTCCTTATCGTAGTTAACGTATCGTGCGGTCCCGCGGCCTTGTTGCTTTACGGTTGTTAAAGTAACAATGGGCGTTCAATATTGTTACAATACTAGGTCACGTTGACTTCGATACTTGTCCTTTACTCACTACACAGCTCGCCTTTGGATTAAATGCTCTAAGTGAATATCAAGTTTAACTTAAAATTTCCGCTTAGAAGTTTTGTGGAGCGGGAAAATAAGACCAGAAGGTATAATGAAATAAAGTTTTACTTGAATTTCAATTGATGTTAGGCGACTGAAGTCGTGGAGTGAGGATGTATGTTTGCTCACCATATTCTGGCTCACACATATATTCCTCTGCTGGTGCACAAGTATCCTATTATACCATCAGTTTGTGAAACAACGTGGCAATAAAATATTTTAATTAGATACATAGAATAAAGAAAGTTGACAGTGTCTTTCGTCACTCTTCTTGTTCCCCGTTGCCGAATAATAATCGTGGTGTCAGCTCTCATAAGCTTCTATGGGTTTCTGTGCGAGGGTTTTAAGGAATCCGGGTGAGAATGAAGGAGTGTTACGTGTTTACTACTAGGTCATTCGGTTGAAGCACTTTCTTGTAACCTCCGTTGTTCAGGGTAACATAAGATAGCATCTAGTGACCTTGCCGTAGAGCGAAAAAGATGGAAGACTGTGACGTTTAAGTCTCTGAAAATTAATTATAACAATAAAGACCTAGATAAAGAAGTACCTTACCTATGATTTAACATATTTTTGTATAATTCCACTTGTCTAAATAGAAACTCTTATCCCCATACATCTCGCAGACAGTACCGCGAGGGGGCGCGTCGCGGGCACAATCAATAGCCAATTAAGGTGAATGTTCTGTACTCTGCGGATTACGAGCATAACGCTGTATTCACCGCTGAAGACGCAGAGCTGACAACCACCACAAAACTAAAGTGTACAGTAGGAATTAAGCAATCATATTTTTATCATTTATGTAAAGCAATTCATATTGCGTCTTAGTTTCATCTAAAAAGTTACGTCAGCGATTAAAATGTAATAGTTTTCTAAATACAGTCATCATCACACATCCTTACTTAGATGATATCGGACCATGGAAACTCCGGATGTTTATGTTGTTTAGAAGAACAAAATAATATTATTATAGTTTAACTCTTCCTGTTTCTATCTTATCTATCTTATTCATATTGCATGTATGTAATTTGATTCATTACCAGAACAAGAGACTGTATGTTCTTAATATGAAAGTATTTTATTATATCAGCTATTTACATTGGTCTCTAGATAAAAGAAATATGGATTTTTAGATTTCTCACGAAAAATCTATTATACCATATGAAAGTGTGAAAAAAAAGCATTCGGAGGATACAAGTACAACCGTAAAATATTAAAAAAGTACCCTTAAAACCGAGGTCTTCTTAGTGTTATACGAATACTTTATCCAAAAATACAGACCTCAAAATATGACGTGTATTTGTATGTAAACTACTTAAAGGTTTTTAAATTTTATACTTTTAAGCACATTAAGGTATATATCTATAGGTAGAGATCAAAGCTTACATGATCGAAAGTGATCTCATCTGTAATGCAAAACACATCCGGCTACCATTTTTTTTTTATTTAACGAAGCGACAAGACCTGTGTGAGGTTCACCTATTAGTTAGTGATCGCTTACCCATAACGATACACCAGTCTGGATGGTTATACACAGCATCACATTCCGCTAGTCGCCGTGAAACATAGGATGTTGTCTCTTTATAAGCTACAGCTCCTTTCAAACCGGTATACTTGAACACTACTGTTTGGCGGCGGAAATAAGAGCTGCAGTTGTATTTACCTGTACAATCTCCGGAGCAGAAACCCACCGCCTGGAAGCTTTCAGCTATTAAAAGTTTACAGCTGTTTACAGGTTATAATCTGTGGTTACTGTGCTGATTGAGTGTAGTCTTTTCTGCTGACGTGATCCGTAAATTTTATATTCAATGTTATAAATAATAGTATTTGTGGCAGTCCTGATACGTGTTCCGATGTGACAAGCCTCGCGCGTGAATTGCCCACGGCGCCGTGTGACCGAACCGAACGCGTTAACCGAACAACCCCAATGATTTTGGATCCCCTTTTACTACATCTTGCTACGGAAAATCGTAGACCAGGTGTTGAATTGAATAAATATACACTACCTACAACTATTCACGCGTTCATACAGATATGAAAATTAGTATAAAGTTCCGTGTGTACTATACAAAACTAATACGATAACTATTACATTAAGAATAAAACGTAAAATCTCAAGTATTTAACAACAGGGGGTTATAAATAATACACGAATATTTTCAATATAATATTTTCTTATTTTTCAGCAGGGATAACACTGCTTTCTCATTCTATCTCATGTTTTGTCCTCAATAAACCGCACGTGAAGTAAGTCTCTCGTGAAGTATCTCAAGTAAATAGCTATTACTCTATTCGGCGGTTTTACACTATTTTACGGATGTTCAGTGAATTATATAGCTGAGAAAACTTAAGCATGCTTATCATTGAAGCCCTTATTATAACTTATTTAATTCTTATAGCTAATTAAGAGAGTAACTAATTACATACAGATTAGAAAAGAATGGTTGGTAGAGTAACGGTTAATGCAAATGGAAGAGAGAAACCTTTAAACTGTTATTTAGGTCATAAGTGTCGCGGTATAGTGTTAGAATGATGAAGTTAGTGTCGAATCGTCGACAGGCACTCTGTCGGTTATTGAAGTTAGCAGATTTCTAGTTTGTCACCAAAAGTTCGGTTGGTGGTGGTGTAACGCGCGCTCCGCACCGGCCGCACGTCCCGCAAGCGGACGCAACTCACGCGCAGGGAATATTAATCGGATGTCCAGGATCAATAACCCGAGGTCCGGACTCGTTGGAGTACGATACAGTGTGATGCTATGGAATATTTAAATTTTGAATATATATAGATTTACATTCGTGCAAGTTTCGTTTAGTAAAGTGTCTGTTATTGGAGAGCTCCGGAATGGTTTTTTTATAGAAAACTTAAAATGAGATTTGATGTTTCTTAGATAAAGGTGTCATCAGCATCAGCTAATAGACATCCGATACTGGACAAAGGTGTCCTAGCAGATGCTTCTTGTTTAAGACCTTCTAAAATTAGGTATATCAGTTACGCGGCAGTCTCTTTGGGACCTTATTGTACCGTACACCGTCAGTCTTTTAACTATCACCTAGGCCATTGCGACTAATGTCTAGTATTATCTGGATTATGTCATTCACTTACAACAGACAACAAATCTTATGTAGATTTCAAAGTGGCAATTAAAAAGATTTACAATTATTTTTAGGTCTTTTGAAGACCCAGCCGTAGTTCAGCTTTAACATCTGTTAATGATCTGAAATCATCCCAACTGATCTAATTATTGTATACATATATAAATTGTTATAATAATTCAATAAAAAAAAAACTTGAACTGGACCTAGGCGATAGCAATAGTCGCTTGTTCTAAACCTATTGAATTGTAAAACAAGCAATTGTAAGAACAGCATCCGACAAAGAGGGCTTTTACGAGACAATCTCATAGAATTTTTACACATCTATTAAACCGCCGTGCGTGGTGTGACTGCGGAGTCAAATGCTTGTCTTATGGTATACTAGATCGGTGATTTAAAAAAAAATACTATACAGTCAAAATACCGTAGTCAAAACGGTATCTTTTCATAAGAAACTGTAGGAATATTTGTGATGATATAAGGAGGAATAATAAAACATCTCTTCAAGATAATAAAAATCTTATAGAATGAGAGGTTACGTTATAATATTAAATGTTTTCGTTCAGGCAGTGAGAGAGAGCAGGATGTTCACTCGATGATTAGTGATAAATGTACACCAATACATAACAATGAGGCGCTAATTAGGATGATGATACACAGCATTACATTGTTCTCGTCGCCTTGACACGTATGATGTTGTCTCGTTACCGCAGTAATTTTATTATCTATGCCGTCCTTCAAGCTGAAAAGAATGTTTAATTACTACTATTGAAGTCAGAAATAGACGTGGAATTTTGCAAAAGATATCCTGTCACTGAGGGGGGAAGTCAAGGTTATGTGGGATTTGTACCTACTAAAAGGATTTAGTAGTATCATCACTGAGTAGGAACTCGGTGATGATCCTTAGTGCATTGCGAGAGGCTCCGGGATATCCTACGGAACAAAACGGCGCCCGGCAACAGAGAGGTCGTTGTAAATTTGAAGTCCTATCATAACTATGAATATGAAGTAATTACTATGTAATCGAAATTATGACTTTCGGTACAAAAATTCGTTTTTTTTTGTCTAATTTAGTTGATGTGAAAATGCATCGAGATGATTGGCGATCTTCATCAAAGATTTCTTATCACGGATCGGTAGACTGAACAAAAGATCAATCGTAAACTTTATTTAATGCTAATTCCCAGTGATGACGTTTAAACTCATAAAACACATTATAAATCCAAATCGTTTATAGGAATTATCAACTTTATGCCAATAGTCATAAAGTCTAATTTCCGGTTTAGTGGTTTGTTCAGATTACTGTTCAGTCGCTAATTGATGTTTTAGTCGTAAATCCGACGGCGGCGGCAGCGGAGCGACGATATTAAATTTGTGGTTTAGATTCAACGGAACGGAATCGAACTTATTGACGGGCGGTGCAGTTGAGTTATCGGCTTTGTTGTAGCCGGCCCGGCAAATGGGTCCGACGGGCTCCGTAGGCTGTTTAACGTTTACCAGGCCGGAAGTACTCCAGCTTTTGGTTGTTAGTGAGGTGCATTTGTTTGTTAATAAAGAATTCACGCTTTAAATACATATAGTTCCAAATTAAATCGACGATATAATAAATAATTTACTGTGTCCTGATTCAAGGATAAGCAATGCATCTGTCCATAATAACATCGCGTTAGTTATGATAATATACTACACTGTGCTTCTCGTCTTGAGACATAAGGTGTGTGAGTCTCGTCACTTCAGTAATTTCACCAGTTACAGTGCCTATCGAACCGGAACACAGTGCTGTTTGTCGGCTGCAATAGGCGCTGCGGTGGTTTTTATCTAGATACACTCCGGCAACAGAGACCTGCCACCAGTAAATATACCACCTGATAATACATAACAAAAATACCCGCGTCAAAATTCTCGGTCCTCTGTGAACCTACGGGTATATAACATATTGTCTTATATTAATCGTTATTATTACAATTGACAAGGAAGATCAACGAGCCGGAGGTCATGAGAAATCGCTGGAAGTTAGCGGCGGAGGACCGATAAGAGTGGAAAGCTTTGACTGAGGTCTATGTCCAAGAGTAGGCTTCTATCGGCTGATGATGATTATAGTTCACTTTGCGGATACGTACATCGTAGCTGGTCATAGGACATGAACAAATATATATATAGTGGCGGCAATAATTTAACATCTGTACCGTTTAATATATAACTATAATTATTGTCAATTAATCAATCATCAATCTATAGACGTCCACAGCTGGACTTAAGCCTGCACTGCCCGCTTCTAACGGTTCCCCGCGACCTTACAATGACCATGACCTCCCGTAACGCTGGGCACCAGAGGCCGTCATTTGTAGGGGTTCAGATGAGGGCATTTGGGCTATTCCCTACTCTGCTGGCCTAATGCGGGTTAGTGGGAGCCAGAGATTTGTTTGTTGATTAGCAGTGTGTACCAAGAACAGGTGAGGTTGGCTGGGTCACATGAGTTGTTATGCGGGATCCCTTACACTCCTCATATTAATGTATCTAAAATATATTATTTTCAATCGACTTTAACTACTAATCTGTATACATTAGCATTATATTAAGATAAAGGTCCTAAAATAACTTCCCAGGAATGTGATGAATTCATTCGTCGGTTCCAGCGACACACCAGTACACCTTCAAGATGTGTTCGTTGCCTTGAAATATTACACTCATATGTCCTACATAATAAAACGTTATGAGTAGCGTCGTCCTTTAAGTGGTAACGTAAATATAGGCACTTTAATTCAAGGAGGCGGAAATGCATGCCGCGAGATATCTTACTGCTGCGAACACATCAGTGCCAGAGTACACAATTTCATTCTCAACATCATGTCAACTTAAGGTCAAATGTTAGTATATTAAAGGTTAAAAAAATTGTGTGCTTCCATACGAGTGGGAGAGATTTCTTAGTTGCTCATCTATGATTAGACTTTATGCAGTTTTGTTGAGGTTATTCACGGCAAGAGTTTACAAAAATAATATATCGGAGAATAAGGAACAGCGCTCTTGTTCATCCCACAAGTGGGACTGGAGGCGGTCGCTGCCGGGCAAGTATGTATTAACGAATATCACATATCTGATGTTGTCTTTCAGCGGAAGACCATGCTCGCTGGAGAACGAACGCACGACTCTTCGATGTAGCCCATACGGTGTAAAACAATACCGGAGGTTTATAAACAGTGTCTCCGTGAATTTCGATAATCAGATAAAATGATGAAAATGGTGATGCTGAGGAAATATGAAAAGGAATGTCACTTTGTCATGGCAAAGTGCAAGTAGATTCTCGTTTTAATTTATTCAAGGATATGCGATATAAAGGCTTATTAAGAGAGATAGATAATAAGGTTATGACTATCGACATAACAGACAACCCTCTCGCAAACAATATATATATATATATAACATATAATAGCATACAGATAATACAATCGATGCCTTAAGACATCTGATTCCGGGTTTGTGTGTGAACGCGTGTGTTTCTTGTTTACCTAACTAAACCGATTTACATACGTCTATCAGGATGTTCCCTGAAAAGCAAGTGTTAGTCTATTCATAACCGGATCAAGGATACAAAAGGGATATCACATTGAATGTACTTTAGCTATCGTAAATCAATATATCCTTTTGATACAGTATACCAACATGTAAATTAGCATAATCAATTTTAACTATTTAATTGCTTGATTCCCTAGATCTTAGATTAGATGTACTGAATGATAAGAAAGAAAAGAAACCTGAAACTGTAATGGAATGCGAAAGAAACCTTCGCTGGAAAATAAATGCTACGAGTAAATATTTACTTACAAAAATATAAACAAGTAAACGACAATATAAAAATCAACATGCTGAAGCAACAATACGCTGAATCTAGGTGAATCGGAGATAATGGTCCAAGGTACCTGTAAAGTACTACAGAACAAGATATCCAATTAGGGACGGTGCAGCATCAATTTAACATCTCCAGTGTTACAATACAGCCAGATCTAGTTTCTTTGTCGATAGCCGTAGTCTTTCATTTACTATTATCATTTGTTCAGAGATCTATAGTTCGACAGTCAACGTCCTTCGGTTAAGATCTGGGCGAAGATCATGTAGTAGATTTCTCTTATACTTTCACAGTT
The DNA here is from genome assembly GCA_029034505.1 of Ornithoptera priamus. NCBI lineage: Eukaryota > Metazoa > Arthropoda > Insecta > Lepidoptera > Papilionidae > Ornithoptera > Ornithoptera priamus. The sequence continues at coordinate 619,798 of JARDWD010000392.1, forward strand.
CTTACTTCTGCGATCACTAGTGTGTAAACATTACTATATTCAAGTTTAGACTTTATGTAGAGAAATTACCGAAGCATCAAGATTTGACCATTTAAGTCTTAAAAATAGGAACATAATCTTTGATTGATCCTTTCCATTGTGATTTACATCCGTCTACCAGTTATTATGACATTAAGTTAATAAGTTTTAAAATGCTTCAAATCTTCAACCAAAACTTACACTGACATCAGATTATTTTAGTTTCCTTGATTGTATGAGCGATATTATTAAAAAGATTCTTGATATTCGAAAATATTAATTAATCAGTTTAAAGTTCAGAGCCATTAGAAAAAAACAACAAATATGACAAACAGGAAATTATATCATCAGGTGTAGTGGGGACGACCCTAATCGGATGGCGGGAAGTTTCTATTAAGTCCCTAATGCCCGGTGTAATTGCCGCTGGATGCTCCCTCTTGCGGTATACCTCGAGGTTGGAGCGAAGTGGAGTCAGGGTGAAGGAGGGAGGTTACAGTTAAAGAGTTTATTGTTTTTCTTGTTAGTGATCAATGTTTATGTAAGTGGTAATAATGCCAATAAATATAGTATAATGTAAAACCACGTGCAGAGTACTTTGCGCTAGCATTAGCATATCTATGTTTACTGACAAATAGTACTATATACATATTACTACTTGAATTTTGTCTACTTTTTTTTTCAATTAAGCGACGAGATGTGCTGGACGTTCACCTGATGGTAAGTGACACGCCCGCCCAAAACAACTTGGTGCTAGTTAAGATGATACTGCACCATATTGCACTCCTCGCATTAATACACAGGATGTTAAGTCTCATTACCGCAGCAATTTTACTAGCTACAACTCCCTTCAATCCGGAACACAGGAATCTTAGCGCACACTACTGTTTGACGGCAGTAATAGGAGCTGCTGCGGTATCTATCTAGACGATCTCCGGTAACAAAGACTTACCACCAGTAAGTACTAATACTAATATTGGTTTTTGTACTCTTCCATATTGAGAATGAAATTATCGCTCAGTTAACTACGAAAATTTGTTAAGGGATATTTAATCCCACCCTTATAAAAGTAACATGTTATCAGATTGAATTATCTAAGTAAAGTAATTCACCTTGATTGAACTTGACTACTTCTCTACATATAACTAAATCATCTCATATTGGCGCCAGTAAATTTTGACACATTAATCACTATCAGCTTGGCTGAATGATCTGGCAACGTCAACGTGTGAAGTGCTGATAGATTTGTCCAATTGTTGAAACAAAGTAAAGGATGAATACCTAAAAATGAGGACTGCCTTTCAGAAATTAAATATTCAGATAGGTTTTCCGGTACCTCCAGCTGTGTACCTGCGGACCTTAGTATAATCATCCCTTTCCTCCCACTAAATATCAATGCAGAGACTATTTATACATTTTGTTTATTGGAGTAAAGAAACTTTTAGAAAGAAATTTACTTGGCTTAATGTCTTATGTTTCAAGGCGACGAGCTCAATGTGGTGCAGTGTAAATCATCCTAATTAGGATCACATAGAATAAAATAAAGCAATTTTAATATTCTTAATACTGCATTATTGTTACAAGCAGGATTTGGCAGACACGCTGTGCATTTAATTTAAACGTCTCATATCCGGATATTATATGATAAGTTATTTTTATATCAATAAAGTGAACTGTTCAGCTACGTAAAAAGATGTTTTTTTTTGCCTGATAATTTTGTGTAATTGACATATGCATGTGAATAGAAAGCGTTCTTATAGCGACGGACGGATTTAATTCGATGGTTACTGCATCTTGGCAAATCAATAGGTACTCAATGATCGGTCCGATTGGCACTTGAGGACGTCGACGTAGGCAGACGTTGCCAAAATCGTCTCCGCTGACACAGCTTGACGAGTCCAAAGTAATTTTAAGGTATAGTCCACACCGAAACCGTCCATTTAAGTTGCTATTTCAAACTAATAATTTTTTAAAAATTGTTAATTATTAGCACTTCTAGTCTTGTCTTAACCTCAAAAAAAAAAAAAAAACATTGTACAAATAATGTAATATATAACAGAAATAACTATATATAATGATAAGTAAATTTAACTGTGCTTTGTAAAAACTTTGTAAATTTTGAAAATTAATTGTTTCCGATATTTGTAGACTATAACAAGAAGTTTTCAAACAACTCAAAAGATGGCGCCGCAATGAATAATAGATCACGCTATCGTTTTATCCTGCCGCTAATTCTTATAGGGATCTTACATCTATGTATATCTTGCCTTTGGTCATTACGGAGTATACAATTGTATCCATCAACCGGATCTCTCTGGTTCTCTGTGATACCAAAACTTAGGTCAGTAAGTCATTACACTGGAGTATACAATTGTATCCATTAACGGGACATCTCTGGATCTCTGTAATGCCAAGACTTAGCTAAGTTATCTATCACAGAGTATACAGTTGGTATCCATAAACTGGATCTCTTAGAATCTTCGTAATACTGTCGCACTTAGTAACTTGCTCTATACTTTATATTGCCCTGTTCGTTATCAATATAGTGCTGATGTAGCTTCTTGAGTTGACATTCACCAGAGAATCCGCACCCCACTTCAAGACTCCAACAAGGCTTTATATAATTATAAATAAAAAAATTAAGCATTCTAGCTTAATTTTGTTTTCTTGATAAATAGTAAACTTAAGCTGTTTATTGTATACATCGAAAGTTTTTGTATAAATGGTTGTAAAATTGGAAAAAGGACCATTGAAAAAATATTAGTTGTAAAATACAATTGTAAATTTTTCAAAGTACGTATATAAAAATATCTTTTCTAATACTTGTTATAATATTAAAGTATACGAGTTAAATTTAAAAAGCAAAATTTTCAAAGTCTAGTGCGTGTGCCCCTTATGAATTATTGATTTGTTACCGAAACTATTACCATAGTTTAAATATATCTAAATGATCCCGGTCATCGAATATAAAGTTGAGGACTTCGAGGAACAGCTAGCTGTGATCGTGAATGCACCTTCGTGTGCAGCTCAGTGTTTTTACAAATAACTGACGACAATAGACAATCAACGTTGTTCAATATTGACAATGGACATCCGAATTATAGATAATAACTTTCCAATGATAATGTTTTAAAATCCAACGAAATACTTATGGGTTGTGGTCTGGTGGGAGGTGTAAGTCTCCGCACAATAACTCATGGAACCCAAGCCAATCTTACCTGCTCGTCGTGAAGCCGCTGATCAACAAACGAGGTTGTGGTTCCCACCAAACCGTATTGAACTAGCATGACGGCTAATGGTCCAAATGTCTCCATATGAACCCTTACAAACGCTAGCACCTGTACCCGGCTGTACGAAAGCCATGCTGACTATGGCGGACGTTGGCCAGGCACCGGAACTAAGGCAAGGCAGGACCGATCGATTTGGAGATCTTTGGGTGAGGCTTATGTTCAGCAGTTAACGCCTATCGGCTGATGATACTATGGTACTATTATTTTATGGTCGTATCATCATTCCTTAGATATTTTGATTAATCGAAATATATGTATAATACTTTACATAAATATTAATTCTCATTATATCTTTTAACCACAATTATATTTCTGTCTATGTTATCGGTTAAATAACAGTTTAGTGCTATAAAGTTTAGTATCATTAATGAATAATTAGAAGTGATTCATTCGATAACTTGTTAATAATGATCGTTATTTATTATTGGGAGGCCTCCCACAAGGTGGACCGACGATCTGGTAAGAATCGCGGGAACCCTTTGGATGCGAGCAACGCGGGACCGATCGACGAGGAGATCTTTGGGAGAGGCTTATTGTTCAGCAGTGGACGTTTATTGAGTGATGATGATGATATATTGTTGTGCAAATGTTGTCTTTCTTTAGAGTTTTAATGTGAAATCAATCATGAATTGCGCTTCGTTAATTACATCAACATCGAAGTAGTATTGAAACATTTAATAAAGATGGATGAACCTCCGACTTGGAATAGTTATAGCAGTAAAATTTAATCAAAAACTGGACTTATTTCTATAAGACTTCAAGACATTACGAGCTCATTCTGCGTAGATCAGACCGTGAAGAGTAAATAGGAGAGTCATAACAACTATGACATCAGGACAACTATCTCCTACGTCTCAGTAATTACATTTCCTGTACCTCATGCAATCCGGAATGTTTGTACAATACTGTTTGGTGGAAAAAAGGCGCTCTGGTAATAGTACCTATATTTAGTAACTCTAGCAACACAGACTTATTACTAACCTTAGACCATAAGTACTGGATAAATTTCCCAAAATGGAGCATTAATAAGAATATAGGAACAGTTGTTAAATTTTGCTACCGTTTCACGGACATGACTATCAAAGCAGACGTACTAAATAGCTGACTAAATACAAAGTTTATTTTTGAACTAATTAGTATTCCGCGCACATTGTGAACGCTCCCCGGCTGTTTGTTTTCAATCGCATCGCTTTCTACGTATTTATCCATGGTAATGTTGAATTCGAAAAATTTTCTACGCAAGAATCGTGTATTTCTAAGAGAGAACTAACGTGGAAGATTCCATGGACACGATTCCGAACTTTAACAAGAATCTGCAGATTTAACTGGACATATTAAATTTAAAAGGTTTAATAACAGTGGGAACCCTAAAACTGGGAAGAAAGTAATGAGAATGAACGTGGATGGTTATAAGGGTAGAGGAAGAACGAAGAAAGTGTGGATGGATTGTGTGAAAGATGGCATGTGTAAAAAGAGTGTGAATTCAGATATGACGGCTGATAGAGGGATATGGAAGAGAAGTACATTCTGTGCCGACCCCACATAGCTGGGAGCAGGGCAGGAGGAAGAAAGAATAACGATGGGAACATTCAATTTAGATTCTTGTCCATTATTGACTATCAGGTACCACACAATACTTTTTATGTCATATCCGTATAAGAAGTCATCAATTATCTCCTTATGTTATTTCAATTCATTTTAGTTTTTATAACGTTACTTATAAGGGTTGTAAAGAAAAAACCATATGTAAGAATGATGATATTTATATAGAGGTTATTACTTCTGTGGATCTGGAAGCAAGTTTTAATATTACAGTTTGTGAACATTTAATTTTGTTGTTAGTGCATCAATACACACTTGGCAAGCCTGATGGATGCTTATCCATACGAATCCAGAAGAGAGTTATAGCGATTGCTTTGACTCTCTTCTTATGAGAGAAGGGTCAGTGTTTCAATGGAGGGAACATTATGTAGGCTTATAAAAGTATTGAATTATTCATTTAAATTGTTTTGGATCAATAATCGTTCGACATCAGATTGTATAAAATCGATTACTCTTGATATTAGACAGAATTAAATGTGATATATATGTATATATATATACGTTGAATAGTTATGGCCGGTGTTAGAGCGACGCGGTCGGGCGCAGGCGTGGACTGACACGCCGCCGTCCCACATTATTCTGCGTCGGTATTCGGGAACCGAATGCCCATTGCTAACTGACAATCCTATTTATACACGCGACCAGACTAAACTGACCCAATCACCTGCACTAAATACCGACAGTTCGGCAACAAAGTAAGGCCCGTTATAGGTCCGTGTAAATCGGTCGGAAATAATTTTCGAGTGCCGCCTCTATCGCTAATGACCGATGTGTCACCGGTTTTTATCTTTTTTTTTTCTCAACTATTTTAAGAGAACAAACGAGGGACTTACATTGTAATGCTGTATGTTAAGTAAGCTTCATGGGAAATGTAATTAAAAAAAAATTGATACTATACCATAAAAGAAATATCAAAACCTACTCAACCCAAAGAAAGTATTATCCAATATATAACAGTACTTACTTTATTTATAATTCACGTTTTTAAATACTTAGTATATCAGATAGTCTGTTATTTAAACTAAGATATATACAATAATATGTAATAATTAAGTTTTACTGTATTTATCCCGTTTTGAAGTAGTTAGTAGTAACATCTCTTGTATATAATGTCAAGCGATAAGAGCTATACAGCGTTGTCTTAATATTCTAAATGGCGTCATATTGATATGGGGCAGACGGTGCCATTTAACATCAGCCGGACATCCTGTTCTTTTTGTCGCTTCGGTGTACGAAAAAAAAATTATATATGAATTGTTAAGATTGATAATTAATTATTGTTTGCATGTACGGCGCAAAGGATATGAGACAGTATGGATTCTGTCGTGTTACTCGAGAGTTCGATGTTAATTATAAAAAGATTAAGTTATTGATATATCCTGTGTCAGTTAATTATTTAAGTAAAGTTAATGTCGGCAATTTTTTCAGAAAAATTTTCGGTTGTACCGATACCGTTATATCGCCATATAAATCCAAGTGACTGAAGGAACCACATACCTGAAACAAACAAGGTAAAAATAAGAAACATGTTTCAAAAATCAAAATGTATACAATATGTTTTTTTTTAATTGTAATGTTTACATTCTATTGACGAAATATACTAACAAGTTCTTTTTAAAGTAGACGATTATTGATTTCTAACATAGGTTTCCAAAAGGAGCAATACCGACCTCGTAGCCGGCGCTAAAACAGGAGACACGACGATTAGAGGGAGAGAGAGAGAGAGAGAGAATTAATATTAAATTTGTAACTAGTAATAGGTTATGGATAGACAAATAAAATTGGTATAATTAACTAGCTGTTCCTTGCTCGCTTTGCTGACCATGAGACCCCTGCAGCTCATTTTCGAGAAGTAATTTTGTAAAATATATCTTTAGCTGACCTATACTCGGCAAAAGCTACATCTCCACCAGATTTTGAGTCTTACATCTAGCAGTTTCGGACATCTCGTAATGAGTCAAAGAATCTCTGGATATCTTCTATACGTGTGTATATATATATGTATTAATTATATAAAAGATGGCTTTGAAATTTTTTTCTTGTAAAAGGATCGGTAGTTCATAAATATTTGGCAGCCTATGGTTTATGAGGTTTCCTTTAAAATATGGTTCATAAGTAAATTCTTTTTTTAGTAATATCCAATGTAATCTCCTTACGCAAAAAAATCATAGTTTTATTCCACATTTAGTCCTTTGCCGTATATTTAATTTAATTAAAATTGCGCGCGCAATAACGCGAAAGTAATCCGATCGCGAGCGTATTTATTTACGTTCATCATTCATGAACTTTTTGATTGTGATGCTGTGGCGGGACATTTTATATGAATAGTTAAGTTTTATCTAAATAACAACATAAATATGACCAGCGGTGGGCGTCGACAAGTTGAAACAATTATGTTATATATACATATATTTGTTTTATAATTTAATATGGCACGCGATTCCAGATTCGTGAGCTTAGAACCCTATGAAGGTGCAAAAGTCTTCAAAAAGACTGACAGCGTAAATATTTGTTAAAAGGTAAAACAAATTTGAATTTTTTAATTATATATGTAATGAATATATCTATTTAAGGGGGTGTATGGGGTCCCGTACAACAACTCACGGGACTCAAGCCGACCTCACCCTCTAATCAACAAACAAGACTCTGGCTCCCACCAACCCGCAATGGGCTAGCGTGGTGGGAAATGGCAAACATCCCTCCATAATAACCACTATAAACGATGGCGCTTAGTGATCGGCGACGTGAGCAGCGGAGGACCGATCGATAATGGGATCCTTGGGGTAGACCTGTGTTCAACAGTGGATGTCTAGCGGCTGATGATGATGATGATATCTATCCTACTCATATTAGTAACCAAGGTTACCGGCGCCGTATTCAAACAACACGATGTTTTAGTGATAACAGCAAATTGCTGGGCTGATAAAATATCTGAATTATCTCAATGTTGTCATAGCTCAAGTTGGGTAGATATATTACTGAATTCTTCGTTCGGCATGGCTGCGGATATACAGAACATTACTAGTCAGTTCGTATAGTAACTTAGTAGTATTTTAAGAGTTGGCTAACTTCAGTACAGCTTGACTAGTGGTAGGTCTAGTAAGATCACAGCAGCGTCTATTTCTGCTGCCGAAGATTGCAGTGCAAACGTTACAGTGTTCCGGTTTAAAGAGCGATGTGGCTCAGGAAATAACTGGGTAACAGGACTTAACGTTATAGATCTTGAATAAAAAAAAATATTGATCAATCCATAAAAAAAATTATCTTAATTCCGTACTGCTGATCTATAATTCCAATCCGAAACTAGTATAGGCTTACTCCTCTTTGTTTGCTGACTTAGTATTTAAGGTCACATTTAAGGCATCATTTGTTACTAATGTCCAGTACAGGTCATAAACTCCTAAATTTGTTATTTTGGCCGAGGAGTTTGCAGGATTGTGCTCAGATCTATAGTGGAAATTAAAGCCTCAAGTGCATCAACTTAACTACCATGGGCCAACACCTGGCGGTTGACAACACCTTAACTATTACCTCATCATTAAGTCATTAACATCGGACCTTCCAATAAATTCCTTTACCGTACAATTGCGTATACTATCCATAATGGTTCTTGAACTATAAAATCGTTTCTATTAACCAGAGATAAATCTTCTTGCATCAATCAACGTCAGGTGTCGCGTTCGAAGGACCTTCAACTTGGTATACCCGTTTACAAGTCAGTTACTTAACCTTTTATACATTGATGACTAATAATCAGGGGTCCCGTGACTTCTGCAAACCAACCTCACCTGCTCGTGGTGCACCCTGATAGTTAACAAACTAGGCTCTGGTTCCCACCAACCTGCATTGGGCTAGCGTGGTTGGGAATAGCCCGAATCTCCCCATATGAACCCCTGTAGACGACGAGCTCTAATGCCCGGCGGTGCCAGAGGCCATGCTGACTGCAGCGCAGGACCGATCAATGTGGAGATTTTTGGGGTAGGCCTATGTCCAGCAGTGGACATCCATCGGCTGGTGATGATGATAATAATCAGAAGAATATTTTTTTCCCAGATTTGAAGGCAGCTAATGAAACTTAATGGTGATCCAGTTATCTTTAATTTATTATTTAGGGAACAATTAACATATGAAATTTAAACTTAAATTTAACTTGATCTAAGTGATTTTTTTTCTTTGAATCTCCAAATTATTAAGTTTATATAAATAAAAAAATAATATTTTAGCGTATCATTTATCAACAAGAGTCAGCCGATAATTTTTAACGGCAGACGGTCACTGTTTGACAGATGGCTGCTGTCAGATAGCAGTGTACTGATGCTGTGTTCAGAGATGAGGCACATAAGGGAGTAAACAAATGTTTAACTATAACGTTTTAATGCCCTAAGCAAAAAGGGATTATTAGAAATTTGACTTCGGCCTTCCCGATTCGGAGTAATTGATTTACTTCTATGTACTACCATTTACTATCAGATTTGGACAGAGGAGGATCGATCGATGTGGAGGTCTTTGGGGACGGCCTATATCCCAGCAGTGGGCGTCTGTCGGCTGATAATGATAATATATTTAAATTCACATCGGTGGCTACTGATCATACATATGCTGTGATACATTACTGAATCAATTAAACAAAAAAAAACAAGCCGTCGAACGCAAACAGACATCTTAATGAAAAAGGCGATTTAAAAATACACTACAGCATCGAACCGGAGACAGCGCCGCGATGCATCATCAGCTCTATAACCACCGCCATAAGAGCGAAGCGCTTCGTAAATATAAAATTGGATAACATGATCTGCAGAGGAAGCGAGGTGAGAAGTGTTGTGTGACGGACGGCGGATGTCACCCGAAGTTACGTACAAGTATATGCGCGTTATCTACGTTACGCACTATTCGCACAGTTACGAATGCTCCGTCTCTCTCTGTTATCCGGCGATTTGATACATAGCAGCTTCCTATTTCGAATCTCGAAATCCGGTGATACTTGACAGTTTGGACGTTTGTAGATTTTTTTAAACCCACTAATCTAAATGTGCTTTCCTAATATTGTAAATCCGGCTCCATATAGAGATGTTTTTTTTCGCTGTTAATTTGCCATCAAAATTTTCTCAGCACTTATTATTGTTTTTAGTATTGACATTCATCATTATACCTAGTAGTTAGTTTCCGTTTCCGGAGACCGTCTAAGTGGGTTACCACCACAGCTTCCGTATCCAGTGCAGATATTACTGTGTTTCAGTAACAGGATTAAGATGTTACGTCTTACTGTAACGAGCATATCGTGATGCTGCGTAAATCAACCTAAGTAGCACCACGATATTATGGACAGGCGAATGATTTACTATCAGGTGAACGTCTTCCTCGTCTTATCACTTCATTGTATGAAAAAAAAGCATACTTATCCCACCATATGAAACCCTATAAGAGACGCGACCCCTGGTGCCCGGTGATGCGAGCGGCACAGGACCGATCGATGTGGGTATCTTTGGGTGAGGCCAGCAGTGGACGTCTATCGGCTGCTGGTGGTGGCGGCAGTGTTAACAGACAGTGATCAACTATTCATATTTATATATTTCTTTCATTCCCAAGCAATACTTATTACACCACCACATAATACATCATTACTTAACGCCGGGTGAGATCGTGGTCCAGCGCTGACTTTGAAGATATAAAAAAAAATTTAAACATATTAATATTTAGTCACTACTGCTTGGTAGTTAAAATAATCAAGACTGGTAGACAGGTAGTGAACTGTTTTAAAACAAAATAGGAAGCCGTCATCATCATCAGCCGATAGACATTCACTACTGGACGGATGGAGAGGTTTGTAAGGGGTGATCTGGGCATTTCCCACCACGCTGGTCGAATGCGGGTTCGGTGGGAAGTTTAAGTGGTTTATAGGAAATATTAATGTTGTATATAATATTTATAATCTTTAAAGTTTCAAGATTTTGTGTTAAGGTAATCAGCGGTAAGTAATATTTTGTATGAGGGGCCCTTGAGGGTGTTTCGCGTATACCTGAGCAAACTAATAGTGTGCGCGACAAAGTTATCACTATTAAAATATTTACCTTATGAACATTTCATAGTTATAATATAATAATTTTAATAATATCGAAAATAATTTATATACTAAGAAGAAAATAATTTTGTGTGTACAATATTTAAATTGTTATTAATTAAGAATAGAGAAGTAAACTATGATCTATGGTATTTTAAGTATCTGTCACCGGATACTTACTATGTATGACCTCGTAGCTCGTATATCCGCTGAAAAACACTAAAGTGGATACTGTATTCTGGTATGAAGGGTGCTGTAGATAGTGAAATTATTGAGGTAACGATATTCTATATCATATGTCTCAAGGTGATGAGAACAATGTGGTTTTTTGTATATTATTAAGTAACGTTAAATTGTTATGGGTAAGAGTAACGCTTATCATCAGGTGATGGTAACGTTCGACTCGTCGTTAATCGTATTATAAAAAAAGATCACAGAGGTAAATAAAGGAAAACCACAACAGATTTTTTACGAACAGGTCGTTGACCTCGTGGTAATACGTATTACAGTTTACAACCCATTACATCACATCACCTTAAGACATAAGATGCTAAGTCTCTTTATGCAAGTATGTCAGTCGAGGTAACTTTTGTATTGCTAGAATTTTACCAGCTACAGAGTAATCATAAGACAGAGCATGATTAAAATGTTATAAAATTTATTAGAAATTAAGTAATTTGTTTTAATTTATATTAATCTGTACAAAACATCGACATCTCTAACTGAAGTATAATAGTTTGAAATAAGTGGATCGATTAATGATATTAACTACTATAAAAAATATCGGATTTGTTATAATCACCCCTTCTGACGCCCTTGTTTAATTTAATTAATTATTTTCGTATAATGAAGTGATGTAAAACTATTTTAACCAGCTGAATATGTTGTTATTTGTAGAGACAACGTCGGCGGCACCTAACACGCGTTGTTTACGTTAAATTTATAAGTTATGCAAATTTTAAAGTAAACAACGGCTTCAACAAGAATAATACATAATATTTTATACACAGGTGGAGGGGTGTAATGGGTCCCGCACAACAAATTACGGGACCCAAGTCAACATCACCTGCATCAATCAACAAACGAGGCTCTGGATCCAAACAACCCGCACTGGCCAACCCTGGTAGTAAACGGCACAAATCTCCCATATGTACCCCTAAAAACAACAACCCTTAGTGCCCGGCGATGCAAGCAGCGCAGGACCGGTAGATGTGTGGATCTTTCGGGGAGGCCTATGTCCAGCAGTGGATGTCTATTGGCTGAGGACGATTTTATACACAATATAGTTTGTGTATGAATAAGCTGTAAATAAGATGTATAATTAATTCTTATTCAAAAAGAGAAGACGGAAAAAAAGTATTATTCAACATTCGCAGGTGGAATTACTTAAAAATTTGAGGAATTACAGACGTTCCGCTTATAATAAAGTGGCGGTGGTTAGGGTGATATCTTCTTCATTGATATCACTCTTGACGGAGTGGTCATTGGTCGTCACTTTAAGTGTTGATCGCAAACTTAACAATTTTGCTCGTCGGGTTACTCTAGTAATTTTACTAGCTACAACTCTCTTAAATTTGGAACTTAGTAATATTTGCACAGTACCGTTTGATGGCAGAAATAGATGCTGCGGTGGGGTATACTTAGACTTCTCCTTCTTAAAGTGCCTATCTAACTAATGAAGTTTGGCGATCAGCGTTGGGCATTCTTTTCTGTCTCTTTTCATGCTGAATACTAGGGAATATGTGCTGCAGTGGTTTCCCGTTGCCATCTGCACCAGGTCTTTCAGAGGTTACTTTTACCTCAAGGATGCAAAAACCTCATCCAGCCAGTTGCCTGGCCGGCTTTATGGTTATACCGCCATTGCTCGGTCCTTAGAGCCTCATCCGTTAACCAGCAGGGGGAACCGCGAGCAGATGAAGATGACTCTTAAATCTTATTTAGATCCTGTTTAGATCTTATTTTCTGTTGTCCCCTTACCCCCCTCTCGTACCGTGATACGGGGTGCCTTATCCCTCGTCTACCTAGACGGTCTCCGGAAACAGTCTAGTAGACATTCTTCTTGTGAAAGAAGAACCCAAGTCCTAGTAGTGCGTATATTAAGTAGATTTGTTTGTTAATAAATAAATTCATAAATAACTGATGCTGTTTCTCTGTTGTCAGAGACTGGCTACGTTCCGCGGCAATTCCTATTTCCGCAGTCAAACTAGTGTGCACAACATTACTGTATTCCGGTTTGAAGCTCGTACTAGCTAGTGAAATTACTTAGGTAACGATATTTAAAATCTCATCATCCTAACTAACGCTGCATTGCTATAAGAAGATACCGTAATGAACTACCCGCATGGGACTTTGCTTCATCTAATAAGCATGTTCGTAATATTTCGAGTTAAAGACCACATAGAAGCCCAACCTTCTCACTTTAAGTTAACTAGCTCTGATTAACTTAGCATAAGTAGGAAATATGTCCATTTTAAACTTAACGCATAATAATATAGCAGATAAAAAATTATTAGATCGCACATAATGTGGTTACGGGCGGCATTGCCGGATGATGTGCATGTGATAATCACGAGGAAAGAGTGGTTATTATTAGGTGTCGGAAAGGGTGTTGGGTGCACGAGGGTGGCTAATTGACTAATAGCCGGTTAGACTAGCCCGATCTCAATCTACCCCACTTTATACACAAGTTTACACGCTCAGCGGCGCCCGACGACGCTTAAACAGTTTCCCCTTTACAGCTAAAAATAAATTTATGGACGCTAATTAGCTTTATTAACGTAACAGCTCTTAGTTATTTTAAAATGCCAATAAATAACACTACCGATGGTTAGGTTAGGCTTATTATATTCATATTATTAAATAAACCATATATATCTTAATTAGCATCTCTCTGCTAAGAGTACACGTGTCATATATTAGGTAAGTACAATGTCTCATCGATTCACTAAATATAAAGACACTATTTTTGTGGATTGATAAAACGTATTCAGAGTATAAATTTTTTTAATCTAGTTAGGATGATATACACTACATATTGTGCTCGTCGCTTTGAGACTTCATATACTGCCTCCTTAACCCTATTCCACTAGCCACAGCGCTGTCCGAACCGGACTACAATAATTTTTGCACATTGATGTTTAGAGCTGCAGTCGTACCTACTTAGACGGTATCTGGCAACAGAGACCTGTTACCAGTATAAATATCCTACCTCAGAAACCTCTCACCAGTATAAATATATATAAGTAGCTTTCGAATTGGTCGGTATTCATTATTAGTAAACGCGCGACGCGTTGTGTTCCTAGCTCCAGTTGCCTCCTGATTACGGCCACCAAAGTACCGTCTTTAAACTAGTGTGACATACTAGCCAAATATCACTTACAAGTTAGTAATTGGTTGGATTATGTGTCTGACCTTAAGTATGAACTTAAGAGCATAGGCATCATAACAGGAACTTCTGTCAAATTTTTGATTCAATTCCGCTGAGAAATTCTTAGTTTAGTCTCTCACATTGCCCTATGGGAGGCTCTCAGCGTAATCTTATCTAGTGGTTCAATGTTGTTTTACAACTGTTCTGGAATTTTAAAGGCAAACTAGCATCAGACAAAACGACATAAATATTAGATGCCGATTCACGTGGAACGATCACGCTTTGCCAAATTCGCGGCGATAAATAAACATTGCGCATTTTCGTAGCGGGAAACGATACCACGCCGCCATGATTCATAGATTTAAATTCCAGTACTGGGAAATTACGCGAGGGGTTCGAAAAAGTTACGCTATTGCCGATATTAGGTGGGAGACGAGCAGGGGAGAGTAGGGGGGAGGGGGGGGGTGTAAGGGAGGGTAGAATTGTGAATTATGGCCCCATTTCTGCATTACCAAGTAATTCGTTTCAGTGGTGACAATACCACGAAAAATACAACGGAGAAAGTTGGCCAAATGCTAATGAAATTATTGTTACATACGAGTGAAATTTATTATTTTTTTTTATACGCTTTTGGTATGGAAATACGACCGGAATACATTACTCGCGATAAGATTTTTTTTTTTTTTACGTAAAACTTTTTACATCTTACCCCGAGTATGAAAAACCGCTGGAATAATTTTTACATATTTCTCATACTTATTTTTCTTTGAATTATACAAGAAAAGTCATAGATTTTTTTTAATGTATGCGAAGAATGACTGGATAAGTGACTACGTCCGCTCATGATGATGTGTCTTTTCTACTTCATAATCCCAGTTTATTTCCACAGAGTCACAGTGCAATACTGCAGGGTTTTTACTACTGTGTTCCTGATTGAAATTGGCGATTACTGGACCGGATTTTGATCCGTTGAAAGATCGTCTACTAATACTAATGATACTTGTGATATCATCATCATTAGCTGCTCTCTTCAAACTGAAGTTTAACGATCAGATTGAGAAAACCAATTCGATCCTCAGCTATTCTTTTCAACTGATGGTATTTAAACCCGGTTCATTCCTTTACGTCGTCAAACCATTGCCTGCGCTGTCTACAAGGTGCACGTTTTCCTGGATTTTTGCCCTCCAGGATCAACCATGGCAACACATAAAGTGATCCTCCTTGAAGGTGTCCGAAAAATGCAACCTTTGCGTTATAGTTGTCATCAGCCTACTTTTGCAGTTAATTAGCTGACGCTACGTTATCACAGCGCCAGCTAATTAGGATCATATGCAAACAGAATCATATTGTGCTCGTCGTAAAGTCTCATTACGCCAGTAATTTCACTTCCTACAGCTTCCTTTAAACCGGAATACAGTAATGCTTGCACATTACTCTTTGTCGGTGGAGAGTTGTGTTGTTACTTATCTAGATGACGTCTGACACTAGACACCTAACTCTGTTCCGACTAGTCTTGGGTTGGGTTTCATAGTTATATCAATGTTTTATGTTGCGACGACACGAATAAATGGTTTACCTCAAAATAAGTGATTCCTAACAAAAACAGTGTACCGTATTAGATTACTAATTAATAAACCTTTGATAATTATGTCGTGATCAAAATAAAATGACAATTCTGTCTTAGACGAGTACCACTTATTATCCAGTTATATATCATCATCATCAGACCGGTACATGTTTGCTACTGGACATAGGCCTACTGATACGATATCCAGTTCAATCAGGGATATCATTAGGAGGAGCTCCGGGATCTACGGAACGCATCGTTGCCCTCTGCACCCTGTCTAAAACACCCCACGGAAGATCAAAACCCTCCTCAGCACTCACCCTGTGTTACGACAAATACATGACCACCATGCATTTGCCGTCCTCCTAAAGTTCCCTTATTGAGCTCTGAGGGCCCCCACCCTCAAAGTCTACAAACCTGAGGACCCTTTTACCTTATTCCTATTCTTAATAGCTCGAGACTACAGGGCTGCTTCAATCAGTCCTACACTGCCCGTATCCAGCGGTGTGCCGCGACCTTCACCAGATCATCGGTCCAACTTTATTGGTGTTTATACAATAAACAATATTACATGATAATGAATTACATATAGAAAATAATGATTAGATCCTGTTCTAATGAATCGAGGGAAATTGACTTGTTATCATGCATTGATTTTTTTTCTAGTAATATAAATCAGCTGTGAAAAGAGTGGATCGGTGGAGATAGAAAATGGAGTTAGAAACGGCGTCTAATTTAATCTTCTAGCGATTTCACCGACGCCGCTGCGGCGTGACCTCTGTTGAGCCGTTTTATTGCCCCACTTTTTCAGTTAAGTACACGTTTATTTATTCAGCACGATATGGAGACGTGGTGATTTATTATTTATATACAGAAAAAAAAAACACCGCAACACTTTTATTGGACTTGATAAATTTAATTATTAGTGATATGCAGTGGGTAAAACACTAACTTAATAACAGCGTGTGCGTTTTTTTTAATACCCCTACTAGTCAATTCACTAGAATATTACAACTAAAAAAGAACGAAAAACATGAGTTAATTTATCATCATCACTATCAGCCGACAGACGTCCACAGCTGGACATCGATCGTGCGCTGCCCGCAACCTTCATTAGATCGTCTAACCACCTGGTCGGGTAACCTGCTAACACTACGTCTTCCGGAACGCGATCACCATTCGAAGACCTTGGTGCTCCATCGGCTGTCAGTCCTTCGAGGGATTGGTCCTCCCCATTGCCACTAGCTATATATGTTTGCTGTTTATTGGGAAATTGAATTTAGTAGAATATTACAGATACTTATCTGTAGCGTCCGAATTGCTCCGCCGAACCAGAAACAGAAAGAACCGTACCACACTGATCTCCAACCTTCACAAGTTAAAGGTGCACTTTAAGAAGAAGTAGAATATTACTTAGATGTTCAAAACGTAATTAAGCTTAATCTAAACGTAATTAAGGTAAATATTGAGGGGCGATTTAACCGCGATATTATCGCTGGTAATACGAACACGGGTCGTGTTAAATCGTTATGTATACACCGAACGATAAACGGATATCCGAGTAATCTAATAACATCGCCTGATGATCTATAATTAAGATCCAATTTCATAAATGATTCGACCCTTGAATGTTATCTTTTATAACATAATAATAGCTCAACTGTGTCTCCATTGTAACTCAATAGGTGTGTCGTACCTTAGCTTCCTCTCAATTCTGAAAGTAGATATTGATTTACGGATAAATAAATTGAATGTGGAAAGTATCACCAGCCGGTTGATAAGAAGAGGTGTGGAGATCCGCAGAAGAAACAAGGACACCGATATAGCCCAAAAGATTGCTAGACTTAAGTGGCGGCGGGCAGGGCACATTGATCGAAGGACCGACGGCCGATGGAGCAATAAGGTCTTCGAGTGGTGTCCGCGGACCGGTAGAGGTACTATTGGGAAACCTTCCACGAGGTGGACCGATGATCTGGTGAGGATAGCAGTAATCAACTGGTTGCGAGCAACGCGAGACCGATCGATGTGGAGATCTTTGTGGAAGGCCTATTGTCCAAGAGTGGGCGTCTATCGCCTGATGATGAAGTTGAAGGGTTTAATCAGAACAGAGTTTATTACTTAACGTTTACTTGATAAGAGTCCAAGGAACCGTTAAACAAAAATTTATTGCAAGTGTTGTATTGTTTGTACGGTACAATAATTTGTATCATCATCATCATCCGCATGGACCCCCACTTCTGAACATCGGCCTCCCTCAAAGATCTCCTTGTCAATCATTTGTATTCTTTAAGATATTTGAAAATGGTTGATCGTCGCAGCAAATGATCATTTGACAGAAAATTTATTTACACAAATTTTTTTTTTGCTCAAAATATTTGTTTTAGTTAAAAATTTTCAAGTCTCATATTATTAAGAATAAAGTCGTGATAATAATGACAGCTTGTTAAATCGATTATATAATCGATTATAATGCGTTACTCCTTCAGCAGTTTTGCATGGAGCTCTAAAATATCCCTTCGGAATTATCAGTGGCATTGTTGCAGTATCAGATGATATATCGCTTTTCGGTGGCACTTAATCATTAACCACCTAAACACTAATCCCAGGCATATGTATACTAAATGGCTAGACCATTTTATGTGGTCGTTTATGACGTCATTAAAATAACTGTTATAACCTCGTGTCTAATAACGAACCCAGTAACCATTTAACGATCCATCATTAAAGCTAAAAGTAAATTAATGAACAATCAATCGCGTGATAACGTATCGAGCTACTTCTTTATTGGTCATTGCTGACGTCCACTGCTGGACATGTCTCTTGTTGATTATATTTTTTAATTATTTGTAATAAAATAAAAAAAAAATCTCACCATATCTTTTACATGTTGTTTGTAAAATTTAGTATTGAGGATTTAAATTGTGGTATGAAACTCACGGGACCCAAGCCAACCTCATCTGCTTGTAGTGCATCCTACTTATCAATTAACGAGGCTCTGGTTCCCATGAGCCCGTATTGGGACATCGTGGTGGGAAACGGCCCAAATCCCCCCGCATGAATGAACAAATGAAGGTCGCGGGAAGCCGTTGGATGCCAACAACGTAGGATCGATCGCTGTGGAGATTTTTACTAGAGACCAATGTCCAGAATTGGACGTTTATCTGCTTATGATATGGTGATGATTTGAGATGATGAACTGGGAATCAACTCCACTACCGTCTATTGCAAAGTAGGCTTCGTCGCCGTTACATAGATGTATTACAAGGCTGCGACGGCATGGGACCTTCTGTAGTCGTTAGTGCAGCCTTGTCAAGTGTGGAATCACGTCTACTTGTTACACCTCACTTAATATGTACAGTCGTAAACATAAGTTTATTTACGAGTTTCTTTTTTTAATAGCTGTAGATTGAACTTATATTTAAACCAGCTGGGGCTGAAGGGCGCCGTAGCTAGTGAAACTACTGAAGCAACGACAACATTTTAAATTACAAGTTTACGAGAGTAAAATGGTGCTATCTAAACCATCTTCGCTATCTTATAGCTGTTTATCTATTACTTCTGCTGATGCTGCTAGTAATGTTGTTTCGTCTTAAGCATAAAATTTGAAATAATTTTGTGATAGGAAACTATTTTTCTATATTATCCATCCTCTGAATTTCAATAGAAACACACTATAAAAAAACATTGATTCGCCCTAATCTGGAATCAATATAGACATATATATATGTATGTGTATAATATAACTGACTATTTTTCGCCCACTTTGCGGGCTGTAATACCCCCCAACTTTCTTTGTGTAAAGACTTCTCTAAAATCCATTCTTAGCTGACCTCCAAATAACAGTAACATCTCCATCAGATTTGATTCTTCGCGCCTAATAGTTTCGGATATCTCGTGTCGAGTCAATGAAGCTTTGAATCATATATCAATAAAGATGATAATGATGATAGATTAGATGATGAGATAGGTGTGCAGAGGATCTGACAACACTTTTCTAATTTTTCTGCTATATTTGAGAAATGATTTACTATGAAAACTAATTTATTGCCTACTTAATGATCATCATTAGGTGCCCTCTTCAAAATGAAGTTTGGCGATCTGATTGAGAAAACTAATTCGATCCTCAGCTATATGGTACGGTATTTAAACCCGGTCCACTCCTTTATGACATCATACCATTTCTTGAGCTGTCTACCAGTTGCACCACTACTTAATGGTGATTTATATCAATAATATAATGTAGACGTCAATAGAAGGATTGATGTATGTGTCATAAATACAAATTCAATGTCAGAACACTAACAACGTAGTTCACGACGCAGCACTCGAGCTGGTCGCCCATAAACCTTTAATGGCATATTGATAATGAAGCTTTAAACTAATGCTCGTGTACACTTATTGTTTTGCTTACATTATACTTAACGGTACAATTTATGACAAGTACAGAGTTAAGAAGTTGGTACTTATAAATGTTAAAACAATTAAGCGAGCAATTAAAAATAAATAAGTTAAAGTTGTAGTTATCAGCGAACGTACAATAGTACTTTCTAGACTCTTAGTGATTCTTAAGACTCTGGTTTTTAAGGTTATTCTAATATATATATATATATATATATTACGGCCTACAAAGCGGGCGGGAAACAGCAATGTAATTGAAAAAAAAAACTATATATACGTATATACGTGTGGGGTATATGGGATGCCGAACAACAACTCACGGGATTCAAGCCAACCTCACCTGCTCGTGATGCACCCTGCTAATCAACAAACGAGGCACTGGCTCCCATGATCCCGCATTGGTACAGCGTGATGGAAAATGGCCCAAATCCCACCACTTGAATGAACAAACGAAGGACGCGAGAAGCCGTTGGATGCGAGCAACGTAGGATCGATCGCTGTGGAGATATTTGCTGGAAGCCAATGTCCAGCATTGGATGTCTATCGGCTGATGATAATGGTTATAATTTAAATTGCGCGAACTGGGTATCAACTCCTGGTTCCCATCAATCCGCATTGGGCCAGCGTGGTGGCGAATAGCCCAAACACCCCCCATATACACCTTTACAAATGTGGAGATCTTTGGGGGATGCCTACGTCCAACTGTGGACGTCTATCGATTGATGATGTATAATTACGACTCCTGCCACCTCTTTTTGGGGGAGCAATTTTTTAAAAGCCGTTCTTAGCTCTAAATGGCAGAAGCAATATCTCTTTGAATCTGATTGAAAATCTTTATATGTCCTAAATATATATATAGAGATAAGATCTGAGCTATTGAGGATCTATGTTATGTTTCAAGAGTGTATGAGTTTAACATGGTTATGTTGAGAGGGTCTTACCTCCACTCATTTTCATGATTTACAACCAAGACAGAATTATCCACGAGCAGCTTGTAAAGGCTTCGTTACGCAACTGTGCCGTTATCAAAGATTACGATTGTAATAAAGTTAGCGAAACGCTTAAAAACACAAGCTGTAAAAAAGTTTTTATCTAAAGAGAATTTATATGAAGTGTCAGTTCACATCGCGCTGTTAATAAAGAGAAAACGACGCCCAGCTTCCAAAGTTTCTCTTAAACTACTTGTTAACGAGTAATGCAACTTAAATATATTTTTTTGAAATTATAAAAACACAGCTTAAATACTTTATATTGAGAAGAATGATGATCTGTTGGAGAATCTTCGAAATCGCATAAAGTATCAGCAGAAATTTATCATCATCAGTTTTTTACTGATGTCATCCTAAATATAGACTTTCCCAAAAAGCGTTTCTCGTAACTATCAGAAACAGCCTCTCTGTCCTTTCCTTGGAATTGTTTCCTTTTTAGTCGCCTTTTCTTCGTTATCATGAGGTGCTTTCTTCAAGCTATAGTTTGATGATCAGATTGGGAAAACCGTTCCAGTCGTCAGCTACTCTTTTCAAGTGATGGTATTTATAAAATACTAACTGACATTAAGTGGATCGACATCAATAATTTTCTATTACTCCATTCATCAGGGTCCAAATTTTTAGAGGTCGTGAGCGGAAGCTTCAACTGAGGGTAACCAGTGTCAACGCCTGTATTCAGTGGTGCTAGTTGAAGGTTATCAGTATCGATTCCGTCGTGCAGTTTAAGTGCATCCGTATTCCCTCGCGGAATATACGGAACTGAATCCACGGAACCCAACTGCTGTCGCCCGGAGTGAAATTGCAGATGTCGTGACTCCAATAGAATTTTATTACAATCGTGATACCTTCAAACGTTCGCACCTGCCATTTACGAACACCAGCGCCGTTTCATTGCCACTACAAATGTTTTACACGACAATGTAGAGTTGTCACATTGATGCGATATTTAGACGAAGCCGAGGAGTGCATTCCCATTTTGATGCCTTTCTTTCTTCGATGAAGCGACGAGACCAGCGAGACGTTTGATGGTAAACATTAGGTCTGCTCATAACAACCTGACACTAGTTAGGATCATATTCAGGACATGACATGTTAAGTCCTATTACCCGAATAATTTCTCTGTCTACAATACACTTCAAACCGGAACAGCAATGTTTGCATACTACTGTTTGTCAATGCTGCAATAGGAGCTGCAATGATGCTTGCCGAGACGGGCTCGGGCAACAGAGATCTACCGCCAGTGCATTCCTGAGTTTGAGATTTTCGTTTACCTACTCTTACATAAACGATTAAACCTTAATCATTCTTGAGTATTGGTGGTAGATGTCTACCGCGGAAGACCTTCAAGTAATCACCGAAAATATCTCATTAAATCCTCTTTCCCAGTCATCACCGCACAAGCGTGTGTCGAGTCACCGTCCTTTTGTTCTAACCATTCCCAGTTTACGACCAAAGAGATCCAGCTCTTCCTTTTTGATAACAACATCCATGGAGTGGAACATCTTGCTGACGTCAGTGTACCCGTACAAATATGATAGGGGTGTCTCCAATGAAAGATGAATAGGCTGTCACTAGATTAAAGCGGTTCACCACCACTTAACACCAAGGGCGATCGTGGTTAAGCTCTAAATTATTAAATTGAAAAAAAAAAAACTTTGCATACATTGCTCATTAATTTAAGCTAGAGCTAGTGTAAACTTATGTTATAAATACATAGCTTTCAATCATAGCCATAGCCCCGCCTGTCGTAGAAGACGACTAAAAGGGTCTAGGAGTTACGTGGGCTTTCAGAGCGGGGCCCCTTATGGTTCAACAAGCGAACCTGCGTGGGACGCCGTATGGCTCAGCGATGGTGCCTAGGAGGGTCAGAGCCCTCCTCAGAGACGCGTTAACACAAAAAGTAGTGAGGCACCGGTGTGTTCTATAAGAGATCTACAAATGCACTGATGCAGATCACCGAGGAGGTTTTAGTGATAAAGAATCTCACATAACTCTGACTTCCCCCCAGAAGTATCATTCGAAGATTTCCACCTCGTAACCAAAAGGGAAAGGTACATAACGTGGTAATAGACAGTTTTTCAAGAATAGGAAGAACTTTAAATTGAGGAGTAGTGTGCGCGATTGTATGTACCAATAAGGTTTTCAGCACCACTCGAACTCCAATAGCGCTAACTGGTACTGCAAACACGAGTATATACCATGCAGTTAGCATAGCCTTATATGTGCTGTACCATACTCAATATTATTAAATTAACAATTATTTTGTTAACAGTACAAAAATTACTATGCTCCGGTTTGAAGGGCGTTGTATGTAGTGAAATTATTGGGGGTTACATTTAATGTGTAACGTCTCATGGTGACGAGCCCAGTGCGGTGCAGTGCGTATCATTCTAATTAACGCCATCTCCGTTTTCTGAAGATGTTAAGCTCTTGACAGTCATATTGATTGTTACAGCTCATCTGATATTGGCACTGTGGATCCGGATCTACAACCTGTCTTTTTTTTCTTTTTTTTAAAAAGTGTACTAGTTACAGTGTAGTGTTATCCGATGGCGGATTTTCGTATTGTGTTTCTGGATGTTTACGTTCTGGCGAATCTACATGGTCGTCGAAAACGGGTTCAGAGATCCGTTCTCCGATCACCTTCGCCAGTATCGGAAACTGTGGGCGGTGAAAACCGCCCTGATGGTAGGTTGTACCTCGTGTACGCGGTGACTAGCGCCTTGTTATGGGGCAGGCGTATGACTTACCTGGTGAATGTATCGTGTTATTGCTTCAAATAAAAAAAGTATCAGGTATAGTTTTTTTTTTTTTCACATCTCTGTAAAGCTTATATTCCCCGGCTGCTGTCGCGGTGTTGCCAGCGAAATTTAATTACGCAGCTAAGTCGCGGCGCCGCCCTCTATTTATTCTAACAAAAGGACTGCGATAAATTTCTAGGAGACTCTCTGCTACTGTGCCGCCGAAATACACTCTACAAAGGGCGATAATGAAAAGGTTGTATTTTTTGGTGGCGCCGGTGGTGGTGGAGCGGGTGGGGTGTCAACTCTTTTAAATTGCCGGTGTACGTGGCTCTGTCTTATCGCACTCTTTACTACCTACTCATCCGCCGTAGTCGCAGTGAACGTAGGTATGGATAAGTGATTAGGTAACAATGTGCCGTATGTTAGTATGTTTACACAACGATACAATTAATTTATTGGTTTGCAATTATTAACACAGTACTCAATAATACACTATTACTGCTTAGTATGACAGAAAAATTCTATAAAAGTACTTTAGTAATCAATCACAAAAATTAATGTAAGGTAGCGATTCATAAAAAAAATATATTAAAGCAAATGATACCATTACATTGAGGACTTGTCTGCGGGAGTGCTGCCAGGTCCTATCATTTGTAACCTTGTTTTAAGGTTTAAAACATGGAATAAATATATATATATATATAAATACATAAGTAAATAGTAAGTTGCGATTATAAAGGGGGCTGTAGCTAGTTAAAATAATATAACTATAGATAATACTGTAGGTATCACAGCAGCTCCTATTTTTGGGAGTACCAAATAGTACTACACAAACCTTATTCGTGGTCCGGTTTGATGGGCGTTGAAAGTAGTGAAATAACAGGGAGTAACTAGGCTTAATATCTTATATCTTAAGGCGACGTGAACAACGTGGTGCAGCGTATATCATAGAATTGGCACTAATTTATTGCGAGTGGGTGTATCACTTACAAACAGGTGAACCTTTTGCTGGTATAGTCGCGTTTTAGAATAAAAAAATTATAATGCAAAATATAATTATTATATTAACAATAATTGCGGGGTGCTATTTAATTCAAACTGCGATCGTACTTTTTGGAGTACGTCACGAGTTGTCTGCGCCCAGATGTGGACGTCAATCGTTTGATATAACGATGATGTTTATCGCTGTCAGTTAACACGTTATTTTCAGTGTGAGCCTAACACATAAATCAACATTAAAATGTCGCGTAATAAAATCAATGATCGAATAATCGCGTGCGCGGATGGATGCAGCCGCCCGCCGTGTGATTGTGGGTCGGCACAAATTGAAAGGAACCACGGAACGCCCGCGTACAACGCCAGCTTCACCACGCTTTTCAGGTATTACTGAAACTTGACCGCGTTTTACAATAATTTTTAACCAAATTACATCTTTGAAAAAAAAATATTGATTCATCCGTTCACTTAAATTTTTTTTGAGCCGGACGATCATCTGACAGCAAATGCCTGTCCATAACAACATGGCGCATACACAGCACCACATTGTGCTCGTCACCTTGAGACTCCATAGTAAGTCTCGTTACCCCAGTAATTTCACTAGCTACAGCTAACTACAGCGCCCTTCAAAATGGAATACAGTAATGTTTGCACAGTACTGTTTATCGGCAGATATGAGAGCAGCCGTGGTACCCAGATCGTTTCCAGGAACAGAGACCTATCACCAGTACTGTCTGTATTATTGAATTTTTTCATATCTAGCTTCTTCCTTCTGCCCTGCTCCCAGCTATGTGGGATCGGCACAGTATGTACTTCTTTTCTACATCCCTCTATCAGCCGTCATATCTAAATTCACACTCTTCTTACACATGTCATCTTTCACACAATCCATCCACACTTTCTTCAAATGATTTTTTCTTATATTCATATCTAACTATTATACTATTTATTATATCTTTTCCACTAGATTAATTATTGTTCTTAATTAAAAAGTTGTATACCATGTTAAAATATTAGAATTCCTGTTATCAGATGAAGGGTTGGTTACCCTGTTCGCGGGGACGTATTTAGCTGTACCAAGTTACGGGATCGCATGCCTCGCCTTCATACGCCTTTCCTCTAAAATAAATCTTACAAACTACCGATTTGTTCCTACAGCGAGACTCCAACTCGCAGTGCCACGGAACTTTTTACTGTTATAATGTTTTCCATTCTGACTTTTATTTCCTGCTTACTTTCAAAACAAATAAGATTAAAACTTCACCGTTAAACGTAATACTTACTTTTTCATAGTTATTACAATAAAATAACAATAATCGTATAAATAGTCTAAGTTGTGTACGATAGTGAAGAAGACAAATGTTTAATTGTAGCTGACAAGTAGACTTGTTAAGTAGTTGTTTAAAAAAAGATGAGTTCAGCATCATCACCATTTTAACCGATGAACGTCTACTGCTGGACATAGGTCTTTGTGGAACTTATAACAAGAAACTTATGTCCATAATGGGTTAATAATAGAAAAATAGATTTGGGTAGTTATGGTCGTTAGGAACAGACCGAAATGAGAATGTTGAGGTAAACGAGTGATTTCGGTATACAAATCTTGTTACGGTGCAAATGTAATGAAAATAAACAACACTAAAATGTTATTGGATGGAAATGTATGAAAATTTGGAAAATAAAGGAACAAATGTAACACAAAGGAATAGTTTCTTCCGTTGTGTCCTTTTTAAAAATGTAAATAGCGTGAGCAAACAATATTAGGTTGCAGCGCGGCGCAATATCGCGGCGGAAGTAAACAGTAGGAATGCACACTATCGCGGAGGATCGTAATAAAATCACGGATACAAAATTGATACAACAAAGAACCTAAACGCCCACCAGGTACAAAGTGCACCGAGTAAAGTATCCGCTCCATCGGAAAAGGTCTCGAGACATTCCCGTGTCGTCTTTGTGTAGTGCTCGCAAAGATGCTGCGCTTCCTCGTAAGTAAAACGTAACATGCGGCAATAAAACAGGTTTCGTATTATTATTGAAGGTATGAATATCACATTTCGCTTATCGTTAACTGCTTGGTTAGTAACAAAGAGGTCTCTTATTCGATTTTGAGGTCATACTATAGACTTTAGTTTGTGGGAAACTATCACTGTCATGTAACAGCATTGCTATCTTTGGTTTTCACTATCAACGAACTCATTGGCACTTAACACACGATAAGTTTGCTTCAAAGTATCTGTAGATGAGAATAACGTTTTTTTTTTATATATCAACATCATCAGCTGATGGACGTCTATTGAACATAGGTATCGCAGATTTTTTTTTATAGTGCATTTTTTATTACACTTGTTGGCTATAGTTTAAAGGCAAGAAAAAACTGCTTAATGCGATTGTACCGGATAAATACTATAATCATCGCAGCGCGTATTATTATCTATAAACAGTAGTGTAGAAACATTACTGTATTTAAGTAAAGACGGCGCTATAGCTGGAGGAAGCTACTGTATGGTAGAAAACGCTTCGGGCAGGCATGTCAGAGAGTCGGTTAATCTCACGTCTGCCCATAACAACGCTAGTAAGGAAGATATTACACAGCACAGCATTGTGCTCGTCGCCTGGAGGCATTAGAAATTAAATCTCGTTACTCCGTATTTTCACTAGGTACGGCGCCCTTCAAACTGGAACTTAGTAATACTAGCACAATACTATTTTGAGACTGAAACAGGAGCTGCAGTGGTACGTAACTGGAGGTTGTCCGGCAACAGATCACTAGTAGATAGATTGTCTTTAATCTTTGTCATATGGAGTGTATATAAATATTGTAGATGTACCATTAAGTACCGGCACTTTAGAGGGGGAAATTCAGCTGCATTGTTGTCAATTATTTACGAGCAACGCGATAGGATTCCATCGGCGCGCCGCTAGCTCAGCGTGAAAAGTTGATGCCGTACCCTGTCCCTCCATAGCCATCGCTCAGGCCGGCCGTGAGCCGACGAATTGGTTTTAATAAAACACGGCTACTTCATCAGAACGGCATACCCGTTTCGTTTTATTGACAATCCGGCTGAATTATTTATTTTACACACAAATTACCTTTACAAAGGTATCTCACACAACATCGTATCATAAAGTAATATACATACAAAAAATTATAAAGTAAATGTTGTATGATAAAATCTGAATTAAAAATTAATTGTTATTATTTGTTTTTCTTAAAAAACGGTCGAAGTAAGTAAATACTTCTGAATGGATCAAATTTAGATATTGAAAAATGAAAATCAATTACGAATCCTATCCGGTTGTAAAACACAAGTCGAGCGGAAGTCCTTTATCGGAAACGAATGTTCAATCCACTCTGTGAACAAGAGTTACGATGGTCAAGCTGTATCAATTTCGCAGCATCCGTATCCACAGATCGGACGCCGCAACAAATGCAATAGTAATGCCATTGGTCTGCCGTAAAATTCCGTTCACGAGATTCTCCAATCGTGTTTCATACATTTAATAATAACTCGCATTCAATTTAAAATTGCTGTGATAGTTAAGTGTCTAGTTTTTCCTCAGTTTTCCCTCACCGGTCAAAGACCTTCGGGTGGATTCAAGAAAAGGTCGAAACATTAACTTTCAACGGAAATGCGCGAGTGCTCAGTGACTGACGGTGGTGTCGAGGATAGAAATCAAAGTGAAGAAGAAAATTAAAGAAAGCTGACCCCACCACTATACGTGCTAGTATTACAGAGAGAGATTAGCAGGTAGTTTTAAAAGATATAATACGAGTGATTTTTTTACAATAAGATGATAAGACGAGGAGGAAGCTGTTTTAAATATTTACATCAAGTTTCAAAAAGTTATATAGTTTGTTTAAATGAAATGTGTAAGAAACTAAGGTCACCGACATAGTCCAAAAGATTGCTAGCCTCAAGTGACAATGGGCAGAACACATCGCTCGAAGATCTGACAGCCAATGGGGCACCAAGGTCTTCGAATGACGACTGCGTACCGGATGATATAGTATTAACAGGCCCCCCTCCAGATGATCCAATGATCTGGTAAAGGTTGCGGGAAGAATCTGGATGCGGGCAACGCAGGATCGACCGAAGTGGAGAACCTTGGAGGAGGCCTATGTCCAGCAGTGGTCGTTTGTCGGCTGATAATGATGATGATGATGATGATGAAGAAACAGGAAGTAGTACGTAAAAATGGCATAAACAAATACTTCCTTAGTAAGTCATTGATTCGGTATAAAGCAGTTTGAGAGTAGTAAAAGATATAGACATACTACTTCTCGGTAACCAGAAATAAGAGGAGCCATGGTAACCCAATACAGTGTTCTCGGGAAGTAAATTCATTATTACAAATGTTTAATTCAAACAATATATATTAAATTTGCCATTAGTAAAATCACTACCGCCATTTTACCTGCAATTTAACCCCGCTAACATCCGGCGCTTGGGAAATGGAGGTGTACTAATGTTGGTCCGTTTGTTCGCATTACCGTTCGTTGAGGCGTAATAAAAGACCCCCCAGCACTAGTGAATTGTGGTTATCCGGCCATCAGTGTTGCTATATAATTTAATTGTTTTAATACCGATGATATCGGTTAACGGGCGGTTAGCTTCTGATCTTTATTCACCAATTTTAACGGACAGTTTAACATTGGTTAGAACTTTACCATTTACATTTTACTATGAAATGAACGAATTGTTTAAACGGATTATGAGATGATCTTTTACTTAGTAATTAAATAGGTAATATTTAATTTAACCAAAGGTTAAAAAATAAAATATTTTTTAACTACATAACAATGAAAATATTCTAAGTAAAAAATATCAATGTTACATATAATAATGTGTAACGACACTTTTTCATGTTCCTCATTAAAAAATATAAAAATTATCTGAAATTAATTTTTAAAAAACATAAAATAAAAAAAAAGTTGTTTTTGTATTGTAATTTGTATTAATAAACAATTCCATGTCTTCTGTTAAAAAAAAAAAATATTGTTAAAAGTTATATATGTGTACTAACTAATGAAATTAAGGGAAATATTTTGGTTTTGACTAATTTAATATTTAAATTAAATATCAAATAAATACATCAGTATTTATACGATAAAGAAAAAGAAGAAAAAATTAGAATTTTGGATGAAGAATAGTTGAGGATCGAATTGGTTTTCTCAAACTGATCGCCAAACTTCAGTTTGAAGAGGACACCAATGATGATGATGATTGATAAATTAATTCAATATTATTCATTTTGTTACTTTACCCCTTTCTTTTCGACTTTTTCCTCAAAATTTAAGAGCTGGATGTTGCACCAGTATTCCACTTGACAGTGCCAACTGATAAGGTGCAACAGTCTATCGAGCCATCGTTGCAGCGATAAGAGCGGAAATGTGAAATGACTGGATTGGATGGAACAGGGTTGGCAATATTAAGCCGACTGATTTATGCATTTCATGGGTCGAGCTATTTTACTTTAGCTTTTAAGAGATCGCGATGATTATGTGTGGAGATGCTGTGACCTCTCCAAACGTATGGAATGGCAGTCGAGGAAGGCTTTTATTTGCTAAAAAATAACCACATAATGACTTGAGAGTAATAGCAGAGTATATATCAGAAGATATTATCCCAATACCAAAAAAAAAAAATCAATGGTTTATAGTAATTAAATCTATATCATAATACTATCAAACTGGTGTTCTGGTTTTATTAAATGATACTAACGAAGATAGTCTTTAAAAAAAGGATATGTATCTAGATATTTGTAAAAGAATACATTACACCTATGATTAGTCCAGTCTAAATACAGCAACCCTTCAAACTGTTTCTAAAACCAGATTTTGCAAAGTATAGATTTTAGAAAATGGTTCTAGTAGCGCTGAATCGCGAAAATTAAAAAAAGAGGCTCTGCGTGACCTCCGACTTCTTGGTTGAGGATGATCAATAAAGATCTAAAAAATAATAAATTGACAGAAGCTATGACACAAAACAGTGATAGATTTAGAAGAATGACCAGGAGAGCCGGTCCTAAGTAAAGAGGGGATAAGGTCTAGGTAAAAAGAAGAAGAAGAAGACTGGTTTGGGAACAGTCGCTTCAGTACTCACAAAAGACAGTTAAATAGAGAAGTTTTAATTGAGTTCTAAGAAAAAGTACATAATTAACTATAAACTGTAAATGTATTCATCAGCCTTTGCTTATCTACTGCTAGATATAGGCCTTCCTCAATATCTTCCACCAAAGGCGATCCTAAGCTTCTCGCATCCACACACTTCCGACCGCCCTGTCGATGTCATCGGTCCATCTGGAGTGAGACCGTCCTACACTTCTGCAACCTGCACGCGGTGTCCACTCCAAGACTTTGCTCTCCCGTCGGCCGTCACTGCCACGTCAGCTTGCAGATTTTGAGAGCTACGTTGACAACGTTAGTTCTCCGTCAAATTTCTTCGTTCCGGATTTTGTCCTTTAGAGAAATGCCAAGCATAGCTCTCTCCATTGCTCGCTGTGATAAATGCAGTCGTGTAAATGTATTGTAGTGTATACATCTCTTGAATGAAACAAAGCTAACTAAATCTCAATCTATTTATTATGAGCACCTTTCTGATCGAGGTCAACGCTTTAATGTCTTTATCTCAATACGACGGTTCTTTCGGTTTTTCTATATTAATACGCTTTTTTTATGAATGTATAATAAAAATCTCCATTTTAAATCAAATAACTTTAAATCGCTCTAACGGTGTTTTTCTTTTAAGACTGTTTTTGAAACCTGTAGGAGCATAAAGCTCTTACAAACGCTTTGTGTCAATCAAGTTGCGAGATAGAGAAATTGCAAACGGTTTATATGACACATATCGTATCAGAGTTTTAATGAGAAGAGTGAATAGGGTAGGTTTCTAGAATAAGCATTGAAGATTATATACCATCAGGTAGGATCACAGCATTAGTCCAAATAAATATAAATGCGATATCTGAGAAAACTATGCTAGACTCCAAGAAAATATTCGTCGACCTTTCAGCTCAAGTTATCGCTCAGTTATCATAAATATATTATATCTATATAGGTAGAAAATACTCTTTACTTACCTTAACTTAAATTTATTTCACCCGGTAGCCCTACATTTGATAAACATCTAAAGATTACTTCCCAATTTCCAACTTCTGTCAGATACACAGCAAACTTTTGCGTGGAAAAGTCCTGCGATTTTGTGTGTTATTTAAAGAGATTTTAAATTAAAAGATATTTATAGAATGAGACTGAAGGTAAACTAATATTCACAATAAAAAACATGTTCAATATAACAAAAAACATATTCATTATCATATAGTTAAAGGCACCGTGATTCGGAATTAAGATCTTGTTTACTCAAACGATGTAGATGTTAGTTATGTGGAAGACTTGTACAGTATCGTCAGACTAAAGAAACGTTGAATGAAAATCTGTGCTAAATGTTAAGATCTTAATAAATCCACAGAATCTTGAACTCCTGATAAACTGGATTAATACTTTACTTAAAATATCTGTAACTATATACATAACCCTCATAAATTTACCAATTCTTATCACTTCTGTTGGATCTTTTCTACTCTAGCTAGTTAATTTAGTAAACATTAAGTTTGTTTAAGGAATCTGTTCTTGAGAACTATCAGTTTTCTCATCTTCAAATCTTCCTTCATCGTAATGACGGTCATTGCCAATCGATATCGAGCATCTTGGAGTCATCAATTTCCATCGTACTAAGAACTAAGATATCACCGCCGTCTCTTTATAAACTGGTTCTTCAGTTTTCATGGGCGTGACTACTTATTGATAACGACCTCTTTAAGATGTATCAGTTTATTCTGTTTGTTATCTCATGTATAGCGTCGTGTACAGGTGTGACAATGGTCTTCTTCATCGTGTAGGTTTATGGTCTTGGGCTTCGTTCAAGCAGATTTTTACCATCATCCCGATTAAGAACTACAGGCTTTTTAAAAATTATTTTTCGTTTTTTCTGAAATCATGACGATTGAAGGATTAATTTATGCCATTCATTAAGATGGTCATGGTCAACGGTAGCCATGAGCATAGTTCGGTTGTTACAAGGTAACCGTCGTCAATGTCTTATCGCCTCGTTGACACTAGAGCCAACAAACAAAACCTGTGTCACAATATTAATGTAACACGGCCGGAAATGGAGGCAAATTCGGTATTTACGACTAATGTAAATTAGTTTTATCTGTAAATCACTTTTGACTTTACACCTGAATCACGTCTCGACCTTCACGGGATCCAATTACTCTGTTCTAATCCAATTTAATGCTAACCATACATCTACTTTAGACGCGTTACGTTTTAATTTACGTAAGTCAAGTGTTTAATTAGTTTCCCGGGATAAGGGAATTTATTAGTTTAACATGTTAACAACAGATTTGTTAGGTTTGAATTTGAAGCTGTTATTACTGATCGTGGGGGGTCGTTACGTTTGTACACAACCGGCTTTTGAGTGATACTACCCGAGTGCTCATTTCTATTGCCGAGTAGTATTATATAAACATTGTTTGATTACGTTGTGAGAACAGCTTGATTTCGTACGCCTGCCATTTGCATGTGAAACTGATCACTATATTTAAAGATGCTGATATAATTTTTTTTTCAATACATATTTTCACAGTTATTAAATCACAATCTTCACTATTGCACTGCAATTAAAGTGTGTAATTTGAATCGTGTAAAACATCTAATTCTTGTAATCATAGCAATTGTCCCTTTCAAAAGTTTGTATTGGTATGTTCGCAATTTTTATAGTTCAGATTCGTTTTGAAACAAAACATCTCTTCTTCTTCTTCTTCTTGTTATATAGGGAAGATTTATTTCATAAATTTACTCGTCTAAGTATAAAATAGCACAAGGGATATTAGGTAAACACTAGATAATATAACAGCAAACATATTTCTTACCCGGTTTCAACGTCTTTTGTTTTAAACTCAATTAAAACTTAGCGACACGCGATAACACCAGTTAGAAGGTCGTTAGTAAGTCTCATGTGCGGATGTGCAGCCAACGAGGAGTGGATTTCGTGAGTGTCTCCGATAGGTTTTACTCCAGCTTCACGAGGATTTATGTACGTGAAGTAATAACGCACAGAGGAAACAATCTTTTGTAATCTAATATGGATTAAAAATGTAAATGGTCTAAGTGTTATTTATCACATGAATCAAGGAAACTAAACCAGAAGAAATAGAGAGGGTTAAACAATAAGTTGCCAGAGAGGACGTTTGATACCACGGTTTTACTAACACTTAAAATATAATAAAAAATATATAATTAGCAACGAAAACTGAATAGTCAATTATTCGCATAGTAGACTACAGTAATTTTGCTACAAAATTAAATGAAGCGTTAGATTGTGAAAGGTCTGAATTACTTCGGACAGTTAAGGTCGATCCATATTACCCTGTTGAACGAACAAAAGCCCTTGAACTTTTGTAAAGTATTAGAGCATATCAAAGTTAACCGATGGATATGTTTGCTCGGGTTCATTGAACCCGGATTCTGCATTGGTTAAACTTTGTTTAAACAACTCACATTATTGTTTGCATCTTATTTGATACCTTAGCTTGGCAAATATTTCGAGTGATCGATCTATTTGCAACTATGAATAAAGAATATTGCAAACTTATTTCAGCAATGTCTTTTACTAAAATCAACAGATTACAAAACTGGTCCAGGGTTATAAGCTAAAAACAGATCAATTGAGAATAATTGCAGCAACGATTGAGTCAAGGTTGAAGAGTGTCTATTGTATCGGAGTTTTATCAATATTGCTTCACAATATCGATTGATTCGCACATGATACTTTCTTTAAAGAAAACTTAAAAAAAAAACACATTTAATAACAATAAAGTTTGAAAAGTAAATACCTTTGTCGATTTAGTGGTTTGACTGTTGATCTTATTAACAAGTCGTCAAATTGTAATAGTTAAAAATAAACTAATATTTATAACGGAATGAGTTTAGAATGTTTTTTATCAACGAAATACTAATGTTTTTACACGATTATTTATTATTATTAACATCCCCATCTCTCCAAGATGAGCCAAAGGGCGTCCACGGTGGTTCTTCATTGCTTTCGGTCGTGGGCTTCACCCTTAATTTCGTACCACGTCTACCCGATCGTCGGCGCCACGTCTATCTGGGGCGACCGCGCTTGCGTTTTCGTTTTTTTACTTTAAACGATAGTTATTAATAAAAATAATAAAGACAATAATATATCTATAGATGGATCATAATTCTGTTGTTTTTTTTTATGCAAAGAAGCGACGAGACAAGCGAGGCATAGGTGAGATGGGAAGTGATTCGTCTGCTCATAACAATGTGGTTATGATTAAGAGAACTATACTGTACACTAAATTATTTTGTGTTCGTCGCTTAGGGACTTAATATAACGCCTTTCAAACCAGAATACGGTACTGTTTGTACACTACTCTTTAGCGACAGAACAAAGTCTTCACAGTATTTACTTCTCATTGCTATTGTGACAGGAGATTTGCATATTTCTTATTCGTTTTAATTCTAAATTAAAAATCAAGTTCTTCTTCTCCTTCCATCTTTCATTGGTATCTTTCAATGTCGTAATTAAACAAATTTTCAAAGTCCCGTTAGAATGTAACTGTGGTGAAGCGAAACCCAATTAAATCAGAGTGTGCCTATTTTACTAGTCGCTGTCGAGATTAGAGAGAATAGATGCATCGGACAGCGCCTGTGAGTCTCGGAGTTCGTTAGCGTCAGGGATGTCAATTGGACAAATTAAGTAAATTGCAGACACTCCGATAGCCGACTTAGTCTCCGATGCTCGTTTTACATTTCACTGATGATAATGCTCTTGTGATATAACCGTAGAACTCCCCGCCACCAAACAATACTATGCATAGTTTATACTATGTTCCAGTTCCAAATGGGCTGCTAATGAAAGAACCGGTAAAGATGCTTCCATCTCAAGGAAATGGAGTACAAAGTTGTGCATTGTAATTATCCTAATGACGTTCTTAACATTATGAATAAACATATTACTTACTGCATGCTTAACATTCAGCAGGCCGCGATGATTATGAGTAAATGTATAATCAATTGTATTGTCATCATCCTCTTCGAGACAGACGTGACATTGTACAGTAGCAGACGAGATGAAGAAGATCGGGAAGACATGGTATGTAATTAAGGGTGAAGGCTAAGACCGAACGCGATGGAGTCACTGTGGACGCTCTTTGCCTCATCTTAGAGCCATAGGATGTTAATAATAATAAATATCCTCTTTGATTGCCATGTTTAAAAACAAGACTATCCATTCAAAACTTTTATATTCTGTGCCGTTCTTTTTAATGTAGAATAATTAATACTTGCCGACTCTATAATGTCATCGTAACGATTTGTTCTGGATGCTTTTATGGAGTACCAGTTCAGAAATTTAAAAAAAAATTCAAAAAATACTCTGTTTATAGATGACAGAAATACCACAAGTTCTTCAGCGATATAGCATTACTAAGTATTTACAGGGCTCTTTCTTCAGGACCCATGTCTCGTATTCAAATAAAAGAGTATACAGCGTGTTACTTTATCACATAAAACTTTAGTCATTTTTATATAGGAATGATTTATTGGATGGTTTGATCGAAAAGTGAAAATTCATCATCACACCCGACGAACGCTCTCTGCTGGACTAGATCAGATCTATTATAATGAATTCCGAAAAGTACGGTCTTGCTCTTTTTAAGTGTAGCGACTACAGGCAATGTTTTTTCCAGTCTGTTAAGTTTTGAAATCGATTTTAACAGTTCAAATCATGTTGTGTAATCTAGAACAATTGAGTATAAATATGATTAACAGTATTTTGTTCTTATATTGTAAGTTCTTCAACAATTTTTCTCATTTCATGATGTTATAAAATCTTCTTATATTACGCGTTTATTTTTCGCGTGGCATGAGACAAGTGTGTGCAGATTTGTGCTTAGAAAATATTCTAATTAAAATAATACAGCCGTTTGCTAAAACAGCACTTAAAATTAATTAATTTAGGTGTAAAATGGCAACCCTTACGTCTCGATGTCCATCTGCCTTCATATCGTAACGAGGTGTGGTTAACTTATTTGTGTACAGCGTTGAAGCGTCACACAGGATCCGTCAAACGGAAACGTAAAGCCAATTGGTTGACCGACGACCTGGTGAAGATCGAACGGATTCATTGGATGTAGGGCACCGGAGCGGAGGTTTATTTAGGAGGACTATGTTCAGCAGTGACATGATAACGGTTAAACGGTACGTTAACTATTGTCTCACACATTACAAGTAACAATGATAGTCTTCTTACATTAACATGGGCTGCAGTGCTGAAATGGTATTGTTTTACAATAAAAAAAATATATAAAAATGTGTGTCTGTTTCGTAATAACCTCTAAGATTCCAACAACGTATACAATACTACTGTAATGTCGGTTTGTTTGTAGGCTTTATGCATTCCGACAGTTAAAAGCGTGGGATTGTGGGCAAACGTAGTTGCTCCATCCAGTACATGTCGTTTCGTAAGTAAATATTTACTGTTTAATTAGTTAACACACTCATTAATGGCATATAATTTATTTAGAAAAACAGTTATATATATTATGAAATTATTACTAACGATTTACTCGAAGTAATATAGCAAAAAAAAAATATACACGTAACATAAATCAATTGAATTCAACGATCAATGATTTCTGATGGCACTTTAACTCCAAACATTATTAATAATCGAGAAAAATATAATAATCCATGGTTTAACCAACAAAAAAAATGCGAAGTCGTACCTGGTATTCATTACCAATTTATTAAACTGTTATGCTATAGTGATATAAAACTCAATCCAAATCCAAAAGTAATTTTCCTATGGTTTTATATATGAATTTCCTATGGAGAATGTTTCATAGTTTCTCTTTTCATCACAAGTGTACTTTGTGTGGCAGCCAGAAAGCAGTGGCTAAAGCCAGCTCTTCTAACAAAGTGGTACTGAGTTCAACTCTCGAAGATTGAATAGTGAGTGTGTGACTGTGTGTTTTTTACACAAACACACAGTCACGTGTTTTTTACTGGTGGCAGGGCTCTGTTGCCGGCAGCCCTGTAGTATCGGGCCAGTAAGCATACGTAAGAGTAAGGTAAGCCCTACCTGTCGTAGAAGGCAAACAAAAAGTCCTAGGAGTTTAGCGGGCCTTGAGGGTGAGGACCCTTATCGCTCAACAAGCGAACCTACGTGGGACAGCGTATGGCTTAGAGATGATGCCTATGAGGGTTAGACTCCTCCTCAGAGAGGTTTAACACAAAGTGTAGAGGGGCACTGGTGGGTTATATAAGTTCCCGTAACCTCACCGTATGCACACAGAGCACCGTGTGGGTTTTAGTGGGTAAGAATCTCACATAACCCTGACTTCTCCCCAGAAGTAGGCTATCTTTTGAAGATTTCTCCCACGAAACTAAAAAAACAAATGGGTCGCTGTTGCCGGAGACCGCCTTGGTAGGTACCACCGCAGTACCTATTTCTTCCGCCAAACAGTAGTGTGCAAACATTGCTTTTTTCCGGTTTGAAGGGCTTTGTACTTAATTTAATTAATGGAGTAACAAAAGTCAATACCTTATGTCTCACGGTGACGAGCACCATGCCATGCAGTGACGCAGTCTTAACGAGCGCTACGTTGTTTTGGGCGGGCGCATCACTTACCATCAGAACATATATCAGGTGAACATCCTGCTCGTCTCTTCGCTTCTTTGAATAAAAATAAAACCGCTTAGCTAGCTACCTCCCCGATACTGTAAATCTGCCGATTTACAGCATTCCGTCAGTCAACGTCTGAGAGTCTGAGTATTCCGGATGATAGTTTATCATTCACACTTTCATTGTCGCATGTGAAATTGACGTCAAAGGTTAGCCTTACAAGATTAGACTCGGATAATTAACTAAAAGTTAATCGGTTTCAAAATTTAACTACGCTCCGTTTGCGTCAATTAAAACAACACTTGGTTATAATATACCGTGACAATGGCGTCTCCAGTGGATTCTGACATTAACTGCTAAGTGATTAGAGTTTAAAATCCAATGCATTTGAGATGAACCAAAGTGTTTTCAATTCGGAACACCCACATCGATACGGTGACAGTGTTCACAATGAGATTTTGAGAATATGTCCGTTTTTTTTTTCAAATCCGACTGTCATGACATCTGTAATCCGTGACTCATCATCACTACATGAGTGCACAAGGAAAGCGGCCAACAGAGAAGAGAGGTGGCATCTAGTGAAGCTTGCCACCTGCACCTGAAGTGATGACCACGACCACGCTGTCAAAAGTGATACCGACGAAGAAGGAATAGAAGTCCATGTCTACTACCCCATACGTTACAGAAGCGAGTGAGTGCCATTTAACATCCTCGACTTCATCATCACTATCACTATCATCTTGATCGATGGTCGTCCACTGCTGGACATAGGTCTCTTGTAATATATTCCACATGAAACAGTCTATCGCTGTTTAAGTCCAATGGCTCCATATAATGTCCACCATTTTTTTGTTAACGGCAGAAAACCATCCAATAGAAATACCTTTTTTTACCCGCTAAAACCTCCTCGGTGATCATCTTCAGTGCGTTGCGGCAGGACCTAGGATTACCCGCGGAACGCAAGTTTCTCCCGTCACTGCGCCTATGGTACGTCCCAGAGAGAGCGGTAGCCCTCCTCGACATTCTCGCTTTGGAACGACAAGAACTAGACCACCTCGTACTTGTGGTTCATCCCTGGCTCGCTTACTAGACAATGAAGGTCTCCATCTTCATAGTCCACGAATCCGAAAACACTAAGTCGCCTTCTACGTCAGGCAGAGCTTACTTTAGTCCTATTATCAATAGCTCGAAAGGGGCAAATATAATGTCCACCTAGACAATGGTTTTCCTACGGTGAACTAAGACCCTAACGTCCACCGGTTCGATGAGCTATGTAACCAGCCTATTGTCATCAGCACTTTGTAAAAGAAAGGTCAAGTATTACCCAGGCATAGATTTAAAAAATAATTACAATTTTATGACCTTCCTTCCTGTAAAATATTTATGTAGGTAGATATCTATTCAAAAGTATCTATATGTTCATTCTTCACATATAGATACCCTGAAAAAGGATCTAGGATACGTTTTGGTCTCGAAATAATTGAAAGATGGTATGAATGAGGAACCAATTTATGAAGTCAGTCACATGATTGACTATTGATGCCGGACTGAATGAATTCCGATTACTTTATCATTACGTCCCTTCTAAGAAATTAAGATAAAATGATTGAGTTTAAGTACATGAGTAACTAGATTTTTTTTTTTAAACTAAAGACCAACTATTAAACAATATAGCGCAGTTGCTCATTCATCATCATCAGCCGATTGACGTCCCCAACTGGACATAGGCATCCCTGAAAGATCTCCACATGGATCGATCCTCATCGTTTGCATCTAGTGGGTTCCCCCTATGTCATCTGACGAGACGTCGTCGTCGCTCGGGATTCTTTGTACCCTTGGTTCCGGCGCTCTGCTAACGTCCGTGACAGTCAGCGTGGCCTCTGGTACCACCGGGTACTAGGGGCCGCCGTTTGTAGGTTCATTTGATGAGATTTGAGCCATTTCCCACCTCTCCGGCTTAATCCGGGTTGGTGGGAGCCCGAGTCTCGTTTGTCCATTAACAGGGTGCACCTCGAGCACGTGAGGTTGGCTTGGGTCCCGTAAGTTGTTATGCGGAACCCCTTATATCCTTGTTACTCATTTATATTTATTTATTCATAATGTGTAAGTTGACGTGATGACGTACGTCTGAACTGAGAAATATTATATTATAGGTTTTCGGTTCCAAGTAAACATTATGCAGTCATGAAGCAATGACTTGATAGAACAAATTGCTATTAATAAGCCTTTACTTGAATAGGTGGCCGTAATGTGTGTCAATAAGCCATGACGAATATTTGCTAACATAGTTTAAGTTTTTCCTCAAAAAAAAAAAAAACTGAATTGGTAGTGATAAAGTGTTTAAGAAAATATTTTAAAATTTTCCAATAAACTCACACTAAAACTCATGGTATCCAAGGCAACCTCACCTGCTCTTGGTGCAGCCTGCTAATCAACGAGGCTCTGGCTCCTACCAACTCAAATTTGGCCAGTGTGGTGGGAAATGGCTCAAGTCCCCCATATGAATCCTACAAACGACGGCCCCCGGGGTGTCCTGCGCTGCAGGCAGCGCATGATCGATCCATATAGGGATCTTTGGGGGAAGCCGCGTATGTCCAGCAATCGTCAGCGGATGTCTATCGCCTGATGATGATGATGATAAAATCATAAAGTTTCTCTTTTACTATATTAAAAAAAAAGCGATTTGACTATGTATGTGTGGGGGTGTAATGATCCCGCACAACAACATACGGGACCCAAGCCAACCTCAATCATGGTGCACCCTGTTAATCAACAAACGAAGCTCTGGCCAGCGTAGTGAGAAATGATTCAAATCCCCACGACCCCCATATGAACCTGTATAAACGTGGATATCTTTGGAGAAGCCTATGTCGAGCAGTGTACCTCTATCGACTGATGATGATGATGTATGTGAACTTGTTTTTATATAATTAACTCTCGTAACTAACCTCCGTACTCTTATTCAGGGCTATGTTATTTATTTATAACTTACTACTTTTTTTACTTACTGTTATCTGTTTCTTACTGTACTTATCTTTATTACTATCTATTGCATAATATATTGTAAAAGTTTAGAGGGGGATAGAAAAAGAATAAAACAATATGGGATTCTTCGCATAGTGCGTGATGCCGTTAGTTCAAGGGCCGGTAGTGCTTGTAATTCCTTTGGTATTACGAGTACAGGGGCGTATACGCTATGTACAAATGTAATCTATGTACGATTAGGCGGAGAATATGCTTGTTTACGTCTCCAATTACATGAAAGACATTCCACAATCGCTTACACAACAATAAAAGTAATTATCAAACAAACAAAATCAACTGTCTGTAATCCGAACGAGAAGTAACTCAAGTTGGCGTCGGCTCAAGGTACTTTAGTCTGAAGCCGACGGAGCATAGAAGCGCGATTCGCATCGTATTTATCAGATTGTGTTACAGGAAGTTTGGAGAACGTACTCGCAGACATTGCGATCGGTATGTAATTAATTAGCAATTAGCGGAAACTCCAGTTTGCTTCATTGTATCGAGTGTAAACACACTTAATGAATTATTTTTCCATTTAGCTTCCTGGAGGTTTTTGATTGCATAGTTGATTTTAATGATTTTTTTTTGTGTCATTCGGGATAATCGGTAATAGAAGATTTTGTTTAAATCCAAAAAAAAAACCATTTAATTATAGTAATATTTAACAGTTAATGTGGGTAGTGTGATAAACAAGCAATAATTTTGATGGCGCGCCAATGGTGCAGTTGTACTCTGTCCGTCGCGGCGTGCGGACGTGTGTTGGAATATACACTTAACGATTTCCCATATTTACGTGGATATCACTAACTGAAAAATCTAATAACACATGTACTAAATAAGAAAAAAACAGGAATATGATACGACAAGGGCGCCAGTTAAGTTATATGAAAATACAAAAATAGTCTTACGTTAAAGGACATTAACTTAAAGATAATAATCGTGGAATATTTTTTTATATATATAATATACAGATAGTTCATTAAGACTTATTAGAGGTTTCTAGATATATCGATTTTATAAATCTACGATAATATTTATGACTTCTTAATAGGCTAGAAACATTAATTTAAAAATGACTATGACAAAAAATATGAAATGAAAAATACTGAAGATGTCACAAACCTCGTGCGCTTCTTTCCGGTTTATATAATAAAAAGGATGTCGTTATGATGCTCTACTAATTTCAACAGACTTGATATTTTAAAGTCGGAAGAAAGTTGTATGATACTTAAAATTTGGGAGCTGAATAAGTCAATGTGACAAGGCCTTAACTGTCTTCGTTAGATGTTAGTGAAAAAAAATGTTTCAAATATAATTTGGACGCCGTTCTATATTATCTAAGTTATACGGTTAACTTAGATAATTATAGAATAGTTGCACTGATAATATATTCAACGGTTGCATAAGTAATGACCTCGGCATTCGTGACTCAACCGTATCACAAACATGCAAACTTAAGTCGTTCGCGGTCTCTCTCAATACGTATGTACTAACAAATGTACGTAATGTTTGTAAATGTAATCTACTTAAACAAACTTAAGTAAACTGAACTTTTTAGGATCATTCCGTAATGGGAAAATTAGCAATATTAACATTGCCTAATTCCAGATTAGGTAGACGCTCTGGAGATGAGGTGCTGGAGGAGTATGCTCGAAGTATCGTGGACTGTATTTCGCACCAACGAGTCTATGATATACTACTTCCGAACTCGGCGGTAAGCAGCGTTTACCATCTTTAGTACAGTATCGTATCCTCATCTTTTTTGGGCCACATGTACCGCCGAGGGGAGGTAGCTATTGAGCGATTTGATGTCCAGGAAAAGGTTGTAACAGGCCACGAAGAATAACTTCAATGAGATGGACTGATCAGATAAAGGCGGCAGTAAATGGCTCATCAGCCGTTACCACTGTATGAACGCACTAGGAAGATGGCCATGATAGAAGAATTGGAGACGTGTTGTTAAACTTGTCACCAACACCTGATGTGATGACCACGATCGCTTTGTCTAGAGTGATACCGATAAAGAAGAAGAGTTCCAAATTAAAATCTATAATTAATAGGTATGTATTCATTCTCATGGAAATGGCGAGACGGGTATGAATCTCATTTATACCAGCTTAAACAAGATGCCAGTTAGGATATTTACACAGCACCATATTGCGTTTGTTATCAATAGATATCACAAATTAAATCTCGTTATCTTAGTAATAACATTAACTATAACGATCTTCAAATAAAAGTAAGATGACTGCTAATCCGCAGGGGACGTTTGCCATATTGAACATCTACGTAGCAGATTACTGTAGCATCAAACATCCTTCTTCGGGTTCCCAGCAGTGGGAACCCGAAGAAGGATGTTTATGTTTACACTAATGCAAAGTGTTTACAATAAAATCCGATGTCGATTATGAAAGTTTCATTTCCTGACGACTCTTGCAATTCCCAAGCAGTGACAGTTTTATATTACTCACTCCGCGAAATGAATATGACAAAACTTTAACTTAATACACCGGATATTAAGTTAAAGTTCTACGGATGTTCTCTAATTTCCCAGTACATCACCAGTCGCTAGATGTCCACTGCTGG
This sequence comes from Ornithoptera priamus, assembly GCA_029034505.1. Lineage (NCBI taxonomy): Eukaryota > Metazoa > Arthropoda > Insecta > Lepidoptera > Papilionidae > Ornithoptera > Ornithoptera priamus. The sequence goes on from JARDWD010000392.1 coordinate 664,149, forward strand.
ACGTAGGCCACCCCCTAATATCTCCATAATGATAGGTGCCCGCATCGCCGGCCACTAGGGGCCGTCGTTTATAGGTGTTCATACGGTATGTGGGCCGTTTCCCACCACGCTGGCCCAATGTGGGTTGGTGGGAGCCAGAGCCTCGTTCGTTGATTAGGAGGGTGCACCACGAGCAGGTGACGTTGGCTTGAGTCCCGTGAGTTGTTGTGCAGGACCCGTTACCTATTTCCCAGTAATTGCAATTTCAAGTTAGCTAGCATTAAAGAGCTGTTAAGTAACTGTACCGATCGACGTGGAGGTGTTTGGGGGACGCCTATGTCCATCTGTGGACATCTATCGACCGATGATAATGATGATGAAGTAACTGTAGAAACCGTCTTAATTTCACCATATATCAACACGGCGGCTGCTGTTGTACTAAACTTAAGTTTGAAGAGTTACTTTAATAGTTATTGAATGACGCTAAAACTAATGAGGAGTGTTGACTGCCTGCATGGCGGTGTGAATATACTTTCTTTATGATGAGACCCCTGGTTCGATTCCAAGGTCACATTTTATAAAGTTTGATTACTGTTGTTTTTCGAATCGAACTGCTACTTCTTAAAATGCCCTTCCAACTATCGAAGGTTGGCGATCCTGGTACAGTGCTTTCTGTCTTTGGTCCGGCGGAACAATTCGGTCGCCTCAAACATACCAGTCTATTCCCTGATATTCCTCAACCACGACTTTTTCCTTCTAATCTAACTAACAAGCATATAGTGTAAACGTGTCGCCACCACAGGGTTAGAGCTACTTGAGTAAGCGTTCTGGACGAGCAAGCTCTAGTCTGCAGCTATATTGTTAAAACCACGTGAAATCTAGATATGTTAGTCTACCATAGATAACAAAAAGGTCAAGCTATAATTAGCTAATGATCCGCTACCATCATATTGATAATTATAAACGTTTACATGAATCAAATTGCCAAACGCATAAAACGTTTAGGCGCCGCCATTATTGAAGTGTAACAGCTCAAGTTATTCACGAGCTACTAAATTTACAAGTGACTTTCCGATAATAGACGCACACACACACACGGCGCACGCACACAGGTGCGATGCGAACACTACGCTATTGTTCGACAGCGTTGCCCACATTAGCTGGTGAGTCACGGCGCTGCATTATGCACCTAGGCATTTCGGCCGAATAATTGTCTTGAGGTTAGGCTTTAATTGTATTGTATTACAAACAAAGACGTTCAAACGTCTGCCGTATGTATATCTACATATATATATATATGAAGAAAATAGGTTTTGTTTCTTGACGAATCACGTGAAAACTAGTGAACGTATCGACTCGAGACCATGAGCATTCGACTCGAAACGATATGTCAATGGTTATATCCATCCATAACAGCCAATTTACGTTCCCACTGTTGGGGCACAGGCCTACCCTCAATATGAGGGCGATGGCGCCATAGTCACCACGTGGGCCCAATGCGGATTGGTGACTTCACACACACTTTAGAAAATACTAATTCACGTGCAGGTTTCCTCGCGATGTTCTCCTTCACCGTTTGTATTACGCTGTTGTTACTAAAGTTCACAAATGTACATAACTTAACTATTAAAGTCATCGGTACATGCCGAGATTCGAACCCGCGACCTTCGGAATGAAGGCCGCACGCACTAACCATTACACCAGCGAGCTACTAATGGTTATATACTACTTATTATTTGAATTGCATAGATCCTTCGACATTTTGTTTGCAATTGACTTTTATAAAAATTTTGCGGTTGCTATGGTAACGATTGGTGCAGAAAGTCATTTGCGGTTGCGTTTGCTCTCAATGAATATTTCAGACAAATTTTAAGTCTAATTTTATATTACGGTCAGCAAAGCAGACGGGGAACAGCTAGTTATAATATATTCAAAGTTGGCCAAAATGTTTTATTCAACATAGAAACTTTCGTTCACTTATTGAATGTATAATTTTTTTTATAATACAACAAAGGGACGAGAAGGGCGAGACGTTCATGTTAAGTAATTCGTCCGCCCCCCCTAACACCGTGGCACTAGTTAGGATGATATACATTGCACTGTACTTGTCCTCTTGAGATGTTAACTCTCAATACTCTAATAATCTCACTAATTTCAGAATACAGTGCCGTTTGTCGGCGGAAATTGGAGCTGCGGTGGTACCTACCTAGAAGGTCTACGGCCGCAGAGACCTATCAACAGTAAACAACAATAAAAGTACTGGTCATTCGCAAAAAAAATGCCTTGGACCTGATACAAATGATGCGAGTTATTTACTCCCGAGACTTATCTTACGTCTCAAGACTACGAGCTCAATGTGATGCAGAGTGTGTCATCCAAACTGACTTCATATCATCATGGGTATTCGTATCCCTCACTACCGGGTGAACGCCTTACTCGACTTGCCGTGACACATATATATATATACTTTTTTTTTAAATGCCAGAACAACTTACATCCTGTTTAAATCTCAACCCGTTTATATTTCCATACATTATTATCATTCAAGTGTTCATCAACGGTCTAATGCTTTGTTAATTAATATATTTCAACTTGATTTTGAAATTAGTTAAGTTGAAAATCTAAGACAGTTTGTGGGATTTTAAGTATAGATGGCGCACCACACCCAACCCCATAAAGTTTATGAATTTTGTACTACTTCCGTCAATAGTAACATGTTAAGTATATTAATATTCTCGTTTTAATTTAACTTCTGTTCACTATGTATTCAGGGGTGTAAGGGGTTCCGCCCAACATCTTACGGAGCTCAAGTCTACCTCACCAGCAGGCGGTAGACCCTACTGAATAACAGACGAGGCTTTGACCACCCGCAAACCGCACTAGGCCAACGTGGATGAGGACTAAGGCTTAATTATCCTCAATGAATTTAAACAAAATTTTTGGGGGAGTCCTATGTCCACCGGTGGACGTCTACCGACTGATCTAGTAAGGGTCGTGGGAAGCTGTTGAATGACAGCAGTGCGAGATCGATTGGTGTGGCGAGCTTTAGATGATAATAGTAATTATTACTATATTCTTAGATAATTGAAATATTCCTGTAGCTACATATGATGTAGACGGATAATGAATAAGGTTCATTACCATGGCTGATGATAAATAAAGGCTACAATGGCGAAGCACCTACAACACAGGGACATGTTTATTGTGAAACTATCCCGCCGGTTTACGCAACGCGCTGGCACTTGTTCAAACAAAACTCGGAGTCGGCTTTCTCGATAACAATCGTGGCTTCGGCCAGGTTGAGTTTTAAGAATTTCACGTATTTGCAGCCTGCTCGCCTTACCCGCTTCTAATTATCACAAGCATGTCCTATTTTAAAGTTTGGCTTCGTTACCGGCTCGTGATAATCTTTAGTGTACGCTGCAAGAACAGTTTGTATCCGGGGGTTATTCAAAAGTGTGTAAGGGCTCCTACGCAACAACTCATGGGACCCAAGCTAACCTCACCTGCTTGTGGTGCACACTCCTATACAACAAACAAGGCTGTCTCCCGCCAATCCGATTTGGGCCAGCGTGATGGGAAATAACCAGAACCTCCCTATTTGAACCCTTACATATAACAGTCCACAGTGCTCAGCAGTACCAGGGCCATCCTATATGTGGACATTTTTGGATAAGGTTCATGCCCAGCAGCGGACGTCTATCGCCTGATGTGCATGAGGTATATATACAAGGACATTTTTAAGTATTATAATAGTAGAGTATTTTCAATAAGTGGATGTGGGACGGGGGGGCGCGCAAGGGGGGCAAGGGGGGGGGGCGTTTAATAATAATTGTACGCAATTAATAATTATTTATTGTGTTTAGTTACATATTATTCTATACTTCAGTTTATATGATAATCATATTTTTATATACTATATTTATTGTATTGTTTTATATTAAATTTTTAATCGATATTAATGAACTTAAAGTTAACTATTTTTTTCTAGACATTATTAAGCTAAACGGGAAGAACATGTTTAGTACTAAAGTTTTTTTTGCCCTTTGGAAATAAAGCCTTAACTAAATAGTAAACGGCTCTTCTATAATTAAAACAGATTAGTATAATATGTAGAAACTAAGTTATCACAAATAATAAACTTAGGTAACTGACAAGATTATGTAATAATTGTTTTTATTTTTTTTTTGTTGCCTTGAAATCATAAATTCTTAAAGTTTTAAGTACAGAAACTAAAAGATTGATATGCAAATCTCCGTAATGTATCTCGACAATTACAAAATTAACATAACTGTATTAATTATCATTGTAACAAAGGTGGATAATAAAATATAACCGTCACTTTGGCTACTGTTATTAATTTTTTTTTCGTTCAGAATTGAAGGTTGGCTGTGGTCGTGACTCTCGAGAGCTAAGGACTTAAGAATATATTTAACGAGAAATCTGAAGATATAGGAGAAAGTACAGATCAGTAAACATCTCTCTTTCTCTTTAGGTTCTTTCCCTCTCTAAGGGTTTTTTTTTAATTTCACCTATAAAGTAATATTTACGAAACTCGTATTGAACACCAAAATTTTCTAAGTTATTTTTTGTGTCGCCTTTTACTTTAATTAAACATCCCTTTCACACAGATTGGGTTACATTATAGTATAAAGGATGTGATACATAAACAGCCATGTTTGTTTGTTTGTTTGTATGTTTATATATGACACGAACAATGAAACCTTAATGTCAAAACAACGCTACGTTTGCGACAAATAAACAATACAATTGAAACAACAATAACTCCCATCGGAATTAATCATTTTAACTATGGCCGTATGCCGTCGTTGGAAACGTTTACAAAGATTATATTAGTTTCATCAACGTCAGGATTATCATCAGGATATAGACCTGCCCTCAAAGATCACCACCTCAGTCGGGTCATTTATATGGAGGGATTTGAGTCATTTCCCCCCACACTGGCCCAATGCGGGTTGGTGGTAGCCAGAGCCTCGTTTGTTGATTAGCAGGTTGCAACAAGTAGGTGAGGTTGGCTTGGGTCTCGTGAGTTGTCGTATGGGACCACTATTTATGCATACCGATTGATTGCAAGAGTAATGTTGAAGCACCTGCTCGTGGTGCACTCTTGCTAATCAACAAACAAGGCTCTGGCTCCTCCCAACTCGTATTAGATCAGGGTGGTGGTAAGGGCTTAAACCCCCCATATGAATGCTACAAACGACGAAACTTAATGCTCGGCGATGCGGGCAGCGCAGGACCGATCGATGTGGGGATCTTTGGCGGAGGCCTATGTCTTGTGAACGTCTGTCGGCTGTTAATGATGATGAATGGTGTCTGTTGACTGTCTGATGTGATTTGTGTTATTGAGATTTTTGTACTTGCTTTTGATCGTAGTTCATTTATCTCTTCATGTATATGCTGTGGTTGCTTCTTGCAGTAAAGAGGAATTTAAGTAATTACTTATTATAATTTGCGCTTAGGTACGTTAGTACATTAGCTCAAACTCTACAGGTGCCATCCCCATTGTATTTCAGGTTCTGGTGAAGGAAAACATCGGAAGGAAACCGACGAGTTTAAGGAATAATCAATATTAATATGATATCCGTGCTTGGTTGACGTGGTGGATAAAATGTTCTGGTGCTCTCCTTGCAAGAGAAAATTCGTGTCTCATCAATGGGGACACTAAACAGGTTCTTTATGTATATATTCTTATAAATTATAATTATTAATATTTTTCTCGTTATGAGTAAAGATAATGGTCCTTAATGTTCATTTAATTTGTTCGCAACGAACTCTTCAACTTTGTCGTCGATTAGCCAAATTTCTACTTTAACACGAATCGCGATAGCTGTCAAGTGTTAAGCTACATTACCAATGTAGTCTACATAGCAATGTTTATAGAGTTGCAGTACAGAATTCGATTCTCGGTCGGGTTCAGTAGCGATATTGTTAGAAGCAAACACGGCGTGGTACAACTTAAGTAGGAAGATGTTGGATGTAAAAGGCGTAGAATTCAGACTGAGATCATAGAGATGTTTAAGTGTTTTATTTAGGCTATAAGCAGATATCTAAATCGAAAAGACTAAAAGTTACAAAACGTGCTAAATGCGTGTTTTAAAAGAAAGACAACCACCAGCTAAACTCCACTACATTTGTATATAACAATGCAAGATATATATGTATATATAAGCTCCCGCTAACAAGTTATTTAACTGTATTAAATGAAAGAATATCGCCACTATATATATTATACTTAAAATCGTTACACAGCAACTTATTTCCTTTGTACTTTGGATGTAAAAATTTTCAGCTGTGTTTGCCACATTCAAACAACTACATGGCTTAGTTATTTATCGCCTGAAGGAGATATCTGTTACAGAATAAGTGATGGAGGATAGAGAGTCTTATCGCGATCCGAGCGCACCTGTGTCATCAAACGTTCCCCTCTGCTTTGCGCCATGATAAGAGGTTTATGAAGGATAGGGGTGGCTTGAAGGTTACTCCCAAAGTGTTGTACATAGTTCTTATCATTCATACTGTTAGTTTTCTTGAAGTCTATGACAGGGTCAACTTATATTTCCAATTAGATCAAAACAAGTGTGATGAGAATTAACTATGAAATTTGTCGTTTAATTCTTTTGTTATTTAGGATGTCGCTGAAGTTCAATCCTCGGTGATGGTAAGCATCCTTTGTTTTCTATAATTTCTTTACTTTAATGTTGGGTTCATATCTCTAGAATTTATCTTCTAAATAATTAATGCCTTTGATACGAAAATGTTGAGAAAATTAGACGTTTAGAAACAGCAATAGATTATTCCATTAATGTGTTTACTTTGAATAGTATCCTGATACCAGTAGTGACCAAAAACCATACTGAAATCAAGTTGGTTAAGTTACTATTTTAAATATACGCACAATATTAACATAGATACAGCTATTACATATTTCATTCGAACGATTGATTTAAGTATGAAAAAGCTGTGGTTAAAGTTTGAGAGACTGATAGCAAAGCACACATTAAAATACAACATACGAGATGGGTGCTTTTAGTGATGTGTCTCCCGTAGTTGACAACGTGGACTTCCTCACATCGCTTTACCTGTTTACATCCCCACTCCCGTGTACCCTGCATTACGTGGCGACTCGTGTTCTCACGTTATCTATGATGGAGCACTTGTAGCTTGACGCAACATTAATGTGAACAGAATGTCCTAAACGATATATACAACTATTTAAAAAAAAAGGTTTTTATATCTACATCAATATATATATATTTATATAAATTGCTTACTATAGTTTTAACATTATATGAAGATATATGAAAATAGTCTTTAAATAAGTAACAATCTGATTTCAGATATATGAAGATATGAAATAAGAAGACAGATAAAAGAAAGATGAAACTCTGGCACTAAAATATCTGTAAAATCCTGCTTAGCTTCTCTCACGCGAAAAGTATACATATGTCCAAGAAATCTGATGACTCCTGAAACATTGCGATTTCGTCGCCATGTTTTCCATCACCGGAAGTTATCAATCAGTAAGTAACAAACACGCGTCTCTTCTGAACGTATTATATATTCACTAATTGTTCAAAGTATATCTTGTAGCTAAATAACCAAATAATGTTGTATGTAAGTATGTTATAAGTATTAGTATTAATTGAACATATACCAGCTTCGACTTCTTTCTGAGGATCTGAAGAAGTGTTCACCAAGTATATTAGCAAGGTATGGTTTTAACATTGTCGAACACTATACAATTTTGGAATGAGAAACTTCTAGAGATAGCTACAGTTTTAATCTGGTAAAAGTCGAGGAATTCCAATGGAAGCGGGCCAGAAGCGTTAAGAGCGGAGACCCTAGGAGGTCTATACTCAGCAGTGGTCTTCTTTCACTTAAGTATGCAATGTAATGTATATTAACGTGAAACATTCGTAAAGACATTTAGTATTCCTACCATACTGCCGTGCGGTCACTTTTGAGAATTGAAATACGACGACACTTTCTCGGTAAACGTACCTCGAATACCTTTTGCTAGTTGCCAGAAAGGCACCAAGTGTGCCTTTCCTGCACACATTGTATCTTCTGCTTCTTAAAGTGCCTCTCCAACCAGTGAAGGTTGGCAACCAGCATGGCACAGTCCTTTCTGTCTCTAGTTCGGCGGAACAATTACAATTATACAATACATTGTATATTCACTACACCTGGGTTATTAACAGGACAAAACATAATATCTGTTATTACTTTTACACAGTAATAACAGATACCAATTTCTATTATTAAATAACAGGTGTTATTTTATTACAATATGTATTTTTCGTGTTATAATACTAGGTGCATCTCGTTTTAGCAACAGTATATACAATGGGTGCGAGGGAGATAAATTAATCAACGAAATAAGAGATAACACGAACTAATTAAGGAGTGACGTTTCGAGGATAATTATCTTGTAAGTTTAAAATTTTTATTTTTCGGGTTATAATACTAGGTGCTTCTCGTTTTAACAACAGTCTATCAAATGGGTGTGAGTGAGATGGATTAATTAACGAAATAACAGTTAACACGAACTAATTAAGAATTCGCTTTTTAAAGGGGATTTCTTCTTATGAAAGGACTTACTATAATTTTGGTTTATTTCAAATAAATACTAGGTATGTCTCGGTTTAGCTTATAACAATATTATACAAAAGACAAAGACAAGATTGGTTGTTTCATTTTTTATTGGCTGTTCTGTTATTTCTAGCTATGTTAATGACCCGCTGTTATCGAATACTGAAAATGTTGATTGTTGATAGTGATTGAATAACTTGAGTATGGTGAATTACAAATGATATTTTTTAACAGATATAATGACATCGCAAGGACAACTGTTATCTGTTATCTTCGAATACTTGTGATTTATATATGTTATGATAAATACGCCTCACTTCTAATATTCACCATGTTTTTATCGAATACATACTTGTGGTTTATATCTAAAGACCATGAATAGGTAGACAGTACTGTACAAATATTATCGTGTTCCTGTCTGAATTAAGTTCTGTTGAAATTACTAAGGTAACGTGACATTTTGACTCAATGACCAATGTGATGTAGTGTATGTAATCCTAACTATAGCCACGTTAAGTCGAATAAAAATTATTTCTTTGTTCCTTAATTTATTATATAGGGTTCAAAGCGAGTTCATTCAAACATATCAATTAAACATTTAACTAAATACATTCTTAATCAGGTTAATGAGAAGCTAATGAGTGTTAAATGGCGAGTTCTGACAGATAAGTAAAGATCTATGTTAATGTGTTAATTTTGATCGGAACAAATTGTCTTTTCAACACAACCTCCCAGTTATTTTATGGTGTAAAACCGATATGCCAGTCCATAACAATGTGGCGCTAGTTGGGATAGTGTACACGTCACCACATTGCGCTCGTCGCTTTGTGACGTACGATGTTGTCTTGTTACCACAATAATATCACTAGCTACAGCTCTCTTCAAACCGGAACACGGTAATGTCTGCGTGCTACAGTTTGTAGGCTGCAATAGGCGCTGCGGTGATAGCTACCTAGACGGTCTCCGGCATCAGTTATGAAAACTTCTATACAACCTCTGTCTTCCAGGATCACTTTGTACTTTGTTTACAATTTTCATCTATCCATTTAGTCCTGAATATTTTAAATCCATGTTTGATTTTCAGAGTGGTACCCACAAACACACTCTTCAGAATTTACTGAATAATTGTATGTAATAATGAAATATCTCTTTTCTCTGACCTTTTCATACATCGTGTCAACTATCATTAAGGGGCGTAAGGGGTCCCGTATAACTACTCAATGGACCCAAGCCAACCTCACCTGCTCGTGGTGCACCCAGCGTGATAAGAAAAAGTCAAAACCCTCCCAATATGAATCTGTACAAATGACGACTCTTAGTGCTTATCACAGGATCAATCGATGTGGATAGGAGGCCTATGTCCAGCAGTGGACGTCTAGCGGCTGATGATGATGATGACCGTTAATTAAAAGTTTAGGGTAAAGACTTTTACTTTTACTACAGTCAGGTCTCTATTGCCGGAGATCGTATAGGTATGTACCACCGCCAAACATTACTGTGTTCCGGTTTGAAGTGCTCTATAGCTAGTCAAATTACTGGGGCAACAAGACTTAATATCCTAGGTATCAAAGCGACAAGTGCAATATAGTTCTGTATATATAATCCTACTTGTAACTAGCGCCGCTTTGCTTTGGGCGGGCGTATCACTTACTAACAGGTGAACGTCTCGCTGCTCCCGTTGCTTTGTATAATAAAAAAAAGAACAAACAGCTTTATTACCTTATTGTACTTAGAAGTATATTTTTTATGTTTAAGTCTTCAAAGTATTTACTTAAACCTGTAATGTTGGATTTTACTATCATCATCAATTGATATACGCCTATAGATTATAAGCTAACAGAAAGTATAAAGACTTTGCTTGTGAATAAAAAAAAAACAAGATAACGGAAGTATTCACATAACATACAAACGATTGTGTCTGTGTGTGTGTGTGTTAATTCCAATGGATTGTATACAAGGTGACGTTTGTTTGTGAAAGTGCTTTACGCGTCCGTCTGCCGCCCAGCTATGGATTGCACCCGTATACTGCATAACGGTAAGTGAATAAGTGGTGACAATGCAACGGGTCAGTCCGCACCGTTGTGGACTCATCAGACATGAGGATAATGCAAAACGAGGAAACAAATAGACATTTATTTTCGTTACTGTGACGCGAGTAGCTAACGGACAGAGCATAAACATACAGACCTTTCCTCTAATAGGGGTTTTTTTTTTTAATTTACGAAGCGACGAGATGAGCGTTACGTTCACCTGACGGTACACCGCCCACAACAACGTGGCGCTAGTTACCATGGTATATACTGCGCCATAATATGCTCATCGCCTTGACACATGTTCAATCTCGTTACCCCAGTAATAAGCTAAATGCCCTTTAAAATCTAACACAGTAAAGTTTCCATACTTCTGTTCGGCGGCTGAAATAAAATCTGCGATGGTACATGACGGTGCTGTAGTCGCCGTCGACAAAGACCTAAATATATTTATTAGACTATATTTGGAACCTAAAGCTGGCTATAGTGCAAACTACCTCTTGGTAAAGAGGAAATGAGAAATATCATTATCTTCATCGATAGTCGGTGGCTGTCCATTGTTGGATTACTCCAAGGATGGCCAATTAACCTGATCTCCATATAGAAAGGTGTTCGATGAAAAAATGTTAGGCATATGCAAAATAAATTTTTTTACATGTAAATATATACCATCTTTAAAGATATGTAGTAATAATGATATATATATATAATATATATATATATTAATTTTAAGATTAGAAGAAAAGTATAAAAATCAGTTTATATCAACCTTAAATTACGATTAATATTGATTATATATCATCATAATTATTAGTAAGAAGATCAGAAGATTATTTTTTAAAAAAATCTTTAATATATGAAAAAGTGATATAATTAAAAATTTTGTCCTATATATATAGCTTTTCAGATTAATTGACCGCTTAATTCATGTAACAGTGCACAAAAAAAATCTGTTGTGTTTTTAGTGTTTTTTGAAAGGAAACTAAATCGACGCAGCGTCTGCTCGCTTATTACACTGTGCAGGTAATCAGTCCGCACCAAATATACACACACACGGGCACATACGGTACCGGGTGCTAGATAAATCGGTATCGTGTCGCGGTGTTATGTTCGGACGGACGGCAAGAGCTTTGTCACCGTAACACCGCGAATTGATCTGTGAACACAATAACAACCTACCCCATAATTATTACATTAAAGCTATTTTAAATATAATGACACTATCAGGACGTTCACCTGATGATGAGGGATACTCATCCTCATAATAATGTTATATACACTGCAAGCACATTGTGCTCGACGACAACAGATAAAATTTTTTTAGCGTTATCTAACACAGTAATGTTTACCACATTACTATATACCGGTAGGTGGAGCTAGTTGCACTTAAATATACTTATTGAATACGATAACACACTTAAGTTTGCTGACGTCATTCAAAAGGTATTCTACGATGACACAAATTAAAAAAAAAAGAGTAATATACTTACAATACACAAACGGTTGACTCATTACGCAAAATTTGCTCAAGTGTTTAATGTATTCGAGGATAAAGTTAAATGTTAAGTGCTTGTCTTGTTAAGCGCTTAACTTGAAAGCTTTGTTACCGTGATGGACGTTGGTCTATGTGAAGAAATCCGAGCGACTCCTTCGTCGTAAAGGTCAGTTCGTGCGGCAGCTGTTGTGAGCTATGTCTCCAAAATGGGCTGCACTAACAAGGCAACGGGGAAACATCATTTGGGGTACAATCTCCTCGACCGTAATAATAACATGTTATCCCTCCCCCCCTCCGCAAAGGATTTTATTAAAACGTAATATTTCAGCTTCTCGTATGCAGGAAGATATATACCTATGCTGTAGGTACAACATATATAGCAACTAGCTGCACTTGGCCTTGGATGGGTTATGCTTAACTCTTTCCTTGTACCGAAGGCTCCGAGTCCCAGCAGTGGGAATATTAACAGGACATCTTATGTTATGTTATACAGTGATTAAAAATGTGGCCTATTAGATGGTTCTTAATTATGTTCCAATAAACAAACGAAATACATTAAAGAAAGAAAATGTCAAAACAAACTTTAAAAATATAATTTTGAGAAAAAAAAACCATAGAGAATTAAAAAAAAATCAAATGTTTCCTAATAGTAAAATTTCCGAAGACCGTTAAGGTTGGTATCACTGCAGCTCCTATAGCAGTCGACAAACAGTACTGTGCAAACTTTTCTGTTCCGGTTTGATTGATGCTGTAGCTAGTGTAATTACTGGGGTAACAAGACTCGACATCTTATGTCTGAGGCGACGAATGCAAAATGATGCAGTATACATTCTTACTATCACCAGTTTGTTATGGGCAGACGTATCACTTACCATGTGAACATCCGACTTGTCTTGTCGCTTAACTGAATAAAAAAAAAAGTATGACGATCGTTTAAACCGTTCAAGGCTCAAGAATTTAAATAACGCTAGCGTACTTGTTCAGCTCAGTGCGAAAACGCGACGGAAACACGGCATTGTCTTTTAGTCGACAAAATCGGTCAATGTCAGGCGCGATCGTGCGCTTTCGATTTCGAATCCAGCCGCTGAATTCGCAAATGTCGCGCTCAGAACTCGAAGGCAGGCGTGCGGCGGCCACCTTCCTCCCCTGCAAGAGCGATCTTGTAAAATTCGCTGAAAACAACCGTTCTGTGAACGCTTCAGTTAACTTCTTTCAATGCTTCAGAACATATTTATTTATACATAGCATATAGTATTACTTTAAAATGTGACTCTCCAGCTACCACAGCATCTCCCCACTTTCTTGATTGATTGGTAGACAACGCTGATAGATATTATGTCCGCATTATGAAAATTCAATTTCAAGTGTGCCAATAAAGATTTTTAATAAATAAATAAAATAACGCTAGGAATACAGCGGAAACGGAGCAATCAAACCTGGCACGTGATAGGGGGTAGGATTCGACGGCGGTAGCCAATAGGCGGCGCTGATTGGCGGGTAGCTACCGCTGTTCGACCTGGCCCCGCCCGCCTTGCCGCGAGCGCCGCCCGCCTCGCCGCGCATCCTTCACTTCACTTCACTTCACCGCACGTGCACATCACGACATGACGCGTCTGCATTCAACCGCGCCCGACTCACAACTAAACACGTATAACGATAGCGAGGTGCGCGCGCGCTGACGGACGATCACTCATTCTTCGCGGGCCTGTGTCACTTCTGCCGCCTCTCCCCGACCGCCCTCCCACCTCCTCTAACGAGCTCCGTCCTGTCTGCGTCACGTCGACGTTTTTCACTTGCCAGCACCGAGGAAACGTGTCATCGTTTCCCACGCGGGTCGATCTACGGCAAGCTCGCGACCCACTTCATTCATCCATCGATTTCTTGTTGCATAATTACACGGTCAAAGTTACATTTGAAACTCTCGACTACGAAATTTCCGAGGTTCTATTTGATTTGTTAACTTAACTTACCTTTCGGCTTGCGTTACAGCCGTAATCATTTTTTTTAACAATATTGATTTTTAACGCATTCAATGAAAATTGTTTCTTATAAAAGGTTCACGTTGTCGGCGCAGCACGGCAGTTTGCATTTTAATGACACATTGACTGAATAATAAAAAGGCTACAAAAACAATGCGCCATTCGAACTAATTGTGGTAAATGAGACCAAAGGCCGACTTAACAATGTTCTCCATGCGGCACACGTTACTTGCAATGGCGAATAATAATTTACAATAATATTTAACCATCATATTGGATTTTTACTTAATTAGATAAAGCAACAAGATAAAAGGAATTAACTTTTTGACACTATAGACTAAGAGTAGTTTTAATAAGGATCGGTTTAACATGATGGATTGTTGACTGCCATGTTGTTGTTACCAGCAGGTAGTTAGATAAAATAGATGAAACACTCCGTCACATCTATTATTCTGTAATCCAGTGTGTCTTCAGGTTTATTATTTACGATCGGAGTTTGATTGGCTAATTACCACGAATTGAAAGTTAAACAGTGAAGGACATAGCTATGCACATTTCTTTAAATGGTAAGAGGACAAAACAAGAAACTTGATTAGATGAATGACAAAAATCTCGGAGTGGTGGCCATGCAGAGATTAATATCAACCGTTGTCTAGATGGAGGGTCCACCTTTTTAAAGCAGCCGGGAGAAAGACGATGTTGAAATGGAAGCGAATCCCAAAAATATAAATGAAAACCAATGTTAATTTCAAATGGGACAGTTTTTTATCCAACAGTATTTAGATTAAAGGTTTAACATGATGATGATGATGATGATGATATATTTGCTATATTCGAATAAATTAAAAAAAGGCTAATTGTGATTTTATTCAATTTAATTATAAGGATTTCCTACCTTCGCCACATTCCATTGTCCCGTTACACAAAGACAGAAATGTAAATTTGTCTTTAAACATTGGCTAGCGGCATATTTACAGTCTGCACCTAATCCAGTTTGTCGATGGTAACAACAGATGTATACAGTTTACAAACACAACCAGTGGCAAACAGATGCTGTTTAGCATTCAGCGGATACGTCCAGCTCGTGTCGGCTCAATATATCGTCGTTGCAAATGAGTTAAGCAGAATCACTGTCTCCGTAGAGTGTTGGATGGCATACAAGTGTTCCTAGCAGTCATTGTACACTAAAGGCAGAGTTTCTGAATACAGGTCGGTAATAATGTCTGATTTTTCTGGTTGAAGATCCTCGTATACAATGATATGTGATGATTGAACATTTATGAAATTATTAAACAATAGTGTTCTATCCTAATCTTCGATCTAAAACTCTCAAAAGTTAGGTAGTCTCACAATTTTGGAGAATCCAATAAATCTGCGTCTAATGATAATCGGCCGCAACACCTCGAGATGCCATAGACTGTCACTTCTTGAGACGAGAGGAGATAAAGATATAGAATGCTCGAAAGAGTTAGCGCAAGCAATATTTCATTCTCATATAAATCGCTTTGACAGTATCGAAATTGCCTTCACAGGAAAAAAAAAAGGCGAATCGCATCAAACTTCGCCATTTATTTCCAGAACAGAAAAATTGATATTTAATAAAAGGAAGCAACGTTCGGGCCACAAGTCAATATTGGAATTTCAGGTTAACACGCAATCGGAAACAAAGTGAAAGAATTTCCGTTTGATAAACGGCTCGCGTAACAAAGTTTTCCGAATGACAAATCTCATTTATGCTCCTCGCGGCCTCGAGCTCTTTACCTCCTCACGTTTTTATTCCACCAGATATTCACGAGGTGGTGTGTTATTTGTTTTTAACTGGACTTCCGCAGATTCATTTGATGGAATGTGTTGTACACTTAAACGTCTGCGGGTATTTTTATATTGTCTTTTTACAGATAGATGGTTATTTAGTGCACAGCAGTTCAAGATATGTCTAATGATGATTTAAGAAGTATGCTTTCGCTGTGTGAATTTTTTTAAGGTATTAAATTCACGTTTAAGTTTGAAGAATTTATTGGAGTAAAATATATTTTGGACATTAGTAGGGTAGACATAGACATAACAAAACAAACAGTACATTTGGACATTAGACCTAGTTATCGACGCCTAGTTGTAGAATTGTATTTTTTAAATGCATACAAAAATTTATAAAATAATTCACTTTTTCAACCAATCAGAATACGAGCTCGGTTTTAGGAGGGGGAAATAAAATGTTGGGAGAAATACTGCCTGGTACGATAATCGCCCCCATTCACGATAGTCTGTTGGCGGCGATTGAAATGGAAAGTTAACCAACAAAAAAAAAAATTTTTTTTTTTGTGAATTCAGTGTTATTTTGTGCAATAATTATGAAATGTGAGTACTACCCAACAATTCTTTTATTTTAATTATTAATAATGTTAGATACGCACTCGTGTAATTCAGAGACCGAAGAAATATTAAGGTTTGTTTCAACAATATCTAGACTAACTCTATTACCTTAGTGGCAATATGCTTGTTCCGTATCCGGATTCATTCTTTCGATATCAGGCTTCAGTGTTCTAAAGTTTGCTTAGGGGTGGGGTATTTTTGAACCTGCATTATGAACTACCATTACTATATTATAAACTAGTAAAAATCCGGCAGTCAACGGAATTGTCTGCAGTTCTTTACATTAAAATCTCTTAATTATTATAAATTTTAATTATTATGGAAATTTTATTTAACCATGATAATTGCATGCATGGTATCTGGACAATTTGAATTTCGTAGCAACTTCACTCCATTGCCTGGCACTGGTAGGCATGAAACCTGCAAGCTATTGGCGTCAAACTGACACACGTAATCTGCATATGAATAAGATGTACCTCATTCTTGTGTTGCAGTAAATGTTGGTAAATTATAGATAAATAAATCTAGATTTCATTCGCCATAGATCTAACATGATAGAATATATGTTGGTAGATGTATCCAATGTGTTAGTTCAATGAATGACTATTCCGACGCGTTGTCTCATTCATAAATTCAATACATTAGTTTCTTGTAAAGCGCTGGAACTACTATATAATATATTACATACGTAATATTTGGTAAATCTCCATCAGCGATAAAGAACATAGATCGATTACTATTTCAAACATAAGAAGAGAAACACAAGTGGAGATCACAGATCTTTCTATTACGAGAATTATGATACCCAATGTCTGGTAAATATTAGACAGGATCCAAAGGTAGGAATGAAAGCCTTGTTATCCGAATGACCTAAGAATAAATAGAATACAAAGAATATTTTTGTTGATGTTGTTGTTGATTTCTGTACAAATTTGTGACAAATGAACAGTATTAATGAACTTGAAAATTAGTATGTTTTACCACGGAGCGGCGAGATGAACAAGACGTTCCCCCTGATGGTAAGAGATACACTTGCCCGTAACAATATGACGCCAATTAGGCTGATGTATACTCCACCTCAAACTGCTCATGCCCTCGCGATATAAGAAGTCTCGTTACCCCAGTAATTTCACAAGCTACAGCGCCTTTCAAATCGGAACACAATAATGTTTACACAGTAGCCTGATACCTAGACAGTCACCCGGCAGCAGAGACCTACCACCAGTAATTGTGTATAGATTTGAATGACTTGTGGAAAGTCTGGAGCACTGTGTAATCATTCGTTTGTTCTAACTTGAAGGGTGATTAAGCTGTAATAATGAGATGAGGAATACGTATCGCTTACCATTATATGAAAATCATATTCGTCTCGTCGCTTCTTTAAATAGTTAATCTTCCTCTCTCTCGGAATATGCTCAGCGAAGATCATTTATAAATCACCATTTCAAATATTACTTAATTGCTCATATTCTTTTTATTGTTTATTAGCGTAATTAATAGAAGGTCATTGAGATACCTTCCATCAATTATTATGACAGAATGAATAAGTGAACGGTCTCTATGGCCGGATAATTGCTTTTTAATTGTGTCAATTGCTTCATCGCAGCGAATTGAATGAACCTTTTAATTAATAATTAAGGTAAGCTAAAGGTCGTGCCTAATTATATTCAGATTTTAGTGATTTCACAAATGCTACACGTGCCTGCACATAACAGCATCGCACTAGTTATGATTTACACGGAAACATTGCGCTAGTTGCCTTGAGACTATGATAAGTCTCGCTGACCTAGTAATTGCAGTAGCTGCAACGCACTTTGAACCGGAATGCTGTACTGTTTAGCTGCGGAAAAGGTTAAATGTAGTGTAATATATGTAATGTGTTGAGGCTCACCGCGATAGATGTGGTACTAGTATCGTCACCAGCCGTTAGACATCCACTGCAGAACATAGGCCTCCCCCAAAGATTCCCACGTCGGTCTGGTAGGGATTCATATGGGAGAATTTGGACCGGATACCTCCCACGCTGGCCTAGGGCGGATTGGTGGGACCCAGAGTCTCGTTACTTGATTAGCAGGGTGCACCACGAGCAAGTTAAGTTAGTTTAGATTCCACGAATTGTTCTGCAGGACCTTTACAACTCCTTAGAAATATATGCAGAGAATATTCCATTTACCGAGTATAGGTCAGGTCAGTACATAAATAAAAATTTACGTATAAAATTTCAATAAAATGGAGAGGAGATAGATCTCGAGATATATCTATTGAACGATTAAGATGGAGGTGGGGTGAGGAGTTGGATGTTAATATAAAGGGAAAAATAAATAGATGAATACATCGACATGTAAATGTGGCTCGATGAAACATTGTAGTAATTGTGTACTTTCGGAACTGGTTCGTCCCCACCACCCCTGTCTTGGAGACGAATAATGACGTCACGTTGCACGATAATTTACAAACCATTCCACGCCTAATGGTAGTAAGTGATGTAAACTTACCATTTCTGTTCTCGCTGTCTGCCGGCTTCATTTGGATTGGATGGTGCATCTGAAAATGATAAATTACATTAAAGTTTTTTTTATCTAATGATTCCTTATTTACATAAGCATCCCGATTTGATTATATGGAGCAAGACTGTCAGCACAATGGTGGTAGATCTCTGTTGCCTTAGACCATCTAGATAGGTACCATAGTAAATCTACCGCCAAACAGTACTGTATTCCGGTTTAGAAGGCGTAAGGGGTAATGAGACTTAATATCTTATGTCTCAAAGCGACGAGCATAATGTGATGCTGTATATGTCATCTCAACTAGCGGAACGTTGCTATAGGCAGGGGTACCATTTACGATCAAGTGAACGTTTCGTTCTTCTCGCATCGTTTTCGAATAAAACTAATGGAAGAATAAAAAAGAACCAACTGAAGGTTACGGAGAAGAAGTCCATCATGATACTTTATGTAAACCAGTGGATTCTACATTATTATGAAAATTATTTATAATATATACTTTAAAGGAAATAATATAGCAATGGTATATGTATATATATATATATGTTATATTGTCCGGCGGTACCGGAGGCGATACTGATTGTGGACCGATCGATGTGATGTTTGAGAGAAGGCCTATGTCCAGCAGTGGACGTCTATCGGCTGATGACGATGATAAACTATCTACAAATCATTCCGCTTCGAATGGTCATATTCCCGTGACGATATATTCACTAGTTTTCACGTGATTGGCGAACAAATTAAACTCAATTTCACTATATATATATGACGGTATAAAGTGGAAACGGCATAACTGCGTTGATAGTTTCATAGTAGCAAATTTTACTTGCGTAACATTACCGAGTGTCAATAATAATAAACGACATTATTCAGTCCACTCCTGCGCCGGTTTAATTATTTACATTGGCCGTCCCCCGGGGCGGGCAAACAAACGGAAACTATTTTAATTATTCGTAAACATACACGAGCACGACACGGTTGCTTGGCAAACAAAGATTTTAGTGGACGTTTATTAGCCGATATGTTTATCAATTCAACGGCAACGATACTAACACGGCCCGACAGATTAATAATTCGCGCTTCGCGGTCTGTTGTTACGCGTAACAGCAACTTTACAACACGGGCACTTTGATACATGATTAAATATATTTATAGGTATAAACGGGTCGTTGGATTGGGTCCCAACTTCGCCTGCTCGTGGTGCACTCTGCTAATCAACAATTGAGGCTCTGGCTCCCACCCACCCGCATCGGGCCAGTGCGGTGATAAATGGCCTAGATTCTTCTATATAAATCCATACAAACGTGGGGATC
Organism: Ornithoptera priamus; assembly: GCA_029034505.1. NCBI lineage: Eukaryota > Metazoa > Arthropoda > Insecta > Lepidoptera > Papilionidae > Ornithoptera > Ornithoptera priamus. The sequence goes on from JARDWD010000392.1 coordinate 684,438, forward strand.
TTCGGCGGAGGTCTTACCATTAGGAGGCCTTACTATCGGTCTTATAAAAAGGCTGAAAGTCACACAAAGGGCAACGGAGAGGGCTGTGCTCGTAGTTTCTCTGCGCGATCGAATCAGAAATGTGGATTTCCACAGAAAAACTAGGTCACCAACATAACCCAAAAGATTGCTAGATTTGGCAGTAGGCTGAGCTCATTGCTCGAAGGTCCGACGGCCGATGGGGCAGTAAGGTCCTCGAGTGGCACCCGCGTACCATTAGACGTAGTGTTAGGAAGCGTTCCACAAGGTGGACAGACAATCTAGTGAGAATCGCGGGATCCCACTGGATGCGAGCAATGCGGTACTGATCGACGTGGAGATCTTTGGGGGACGCCTATGTCCAGCTGTAGATGTCTATCAGCTGATGATGAATTATGATGATATGCATTGCACCACATAGTTCTCGTCAACTTAAGTTATAACATACCAAATCTCACCACCATTTTCAATTCACTTAATCGGCTCACACTGTTACTGTTTGAGTACAAATTTTGGTTAATTTTTTTTATTTTATTTTCAAATTAAAGTTTATTACCGGCCAGTAAACGAGCAAAAAGTTTGAATTACATAAGGAAAAAAAAGTATCAATGGTGGCCTTTGGCGGAGAAAAATCTTAGAGTAAACGTCGTAGAAGTGTAGGACATCATAAGAGCCGTCGGAAGTACACTGGTGCTAGGTTCGACTAGGTGAGTACCATGCAAGTTCCGGTTTGTGTCTAGTGTAATTACAGGGGTAATGAGACTCTGCAACTTGCCACTACACGACGAGCGCAGTGTGGTGCTGTGTATAACATCTTAACTAGCGCCACGTTGTTATGGGCGTATCGCTTACCATCAGGTGAAAGTCGCGCTCGTCTCGTCGCTTAATGGTATAAAAAAAAGTGAGTGGATGCGAAAAGCTGAGGAGCGTATCTGATGGAAGACATTCAGGAAGGCTTACATCCAGCTGTGGATTGACAAAGGTTAACGATGATGATGCTATGGAAATAAATAGAAACGGCGAAGTTGCATCCTTCACAGACGTAGAGATTCACGGCGCAGTGAAACGCGGTTTTTTTTTTTAATATACAGCAGCAAACTTTGCATTTGGAGTTTTTCCAAGAGCGAAACGCTTGTTACAGTTTCTATTTGTTGTTTTTTTTTTACTCTAATTTCCATTAATAACGATTCCAATTACATCTTGGCTGCTGTAAAGTAGGATGAAATACACAAGAGTTATTTTTAATTATGAACTACGAGACCTTTGTGAATTATTAGGGTAGTGTACATTTTCTTTTCGTTAATTTATGTTATTAATTTTACTGGTGGTAAGACCACCGCTGCGCTTATTGCAGCTGACAGACAGTAGGGCGGCAAATAATACTTTGCTCCCGTTTGAAGGGCGCTGTAGCTAGCGTAATTATTGAGGTTACGAGACTTGGAGGTCTTATCTCATGGTGACGAGCGTAAAGTGGTGCTATGGATACCACTTTAGCACTACGTTTTCATTGCAGTCGCTTCGTTCAATAAAAAAAGCGGAAAAAAATTTTTTTAAACGATTTTCTTGTGCTGTATATTTCAAAGTTGTATTTGTATGTTTATATCTAATTGTTATACGGCAAGACTTATTTAATTTCAGTTATTTTTTTTTCCTCTCAGAGGGTAGTAAGTCGTGAATATATTTAGTAAAGACAAAAAAAAGTGCCTTAGTTTTATAAATAAGTTTAAGTTCAAATGAACAGAAGACGAAGAATTTAGATTTTTAAACCCTAATCGATTTTATTTATATTTACGGTAATGCCAGATTTTAACTTGTTGATAGTGAAGTCGAAGGGTGTTAAAGTGTTTCCAGACTCTTCCGTAAATATTTTCCAGGGTGCGTCGGGGCCGCATTGTCTCCGAGCGGTGGTGGCCGTCCGATTGTCAATCAACGCTCGGGTTATTTTCGCAGCGGCGCTGACGGAGCCGGTCGTGCGATGGTCGCCACCGGAATTGGCAGGTGAAATGTGTTTTTAAATGTCGCCGAATGTAAAGTGAGACGGACGTAAATAAAAAAAAAAACAAACAACAGATATATTTTCTTTCAAAATTGTCAATGCAATTCAGTGTGAACAACTCCAAGTTTGTGATAGAATACCACTTTAGTAGTACGCTTTGAAGATTATCATCCATAATTCCAGTACATCGCTGTCCACTACTGGAACATAGGTCTCCACAAATAATATCCATTTTTTTTTTAATTTAAATGAAGCGACGAGAAAAGTAGGACGTTAACCTTATGATAAATGATATGTCTACCCATAACAATATAGCGCCAGTGAGTATGATATACACTGCACCACATTGCGCTCGTCGCCTGAGACATAAGATGCTGAGTCTCATTAGCCCAATAATTGCCCCAGCTCAATCCAACACAGTAATATTTGCACAGTACTGTTTGTAGCTGCAGTGGTACCTATACGGTCTCCGTCGACAGAGACCTATCACCAGTTCCATCATAAAACGATTCTATACAATCTTCTCTTTGTATTCAAATAATTGAAACATTATTATAAGTGATTTTGTTTCATTAAATCTCAGATGACTGATGAAGAATGTCAAGCAGGAGTTAAACAGCAGTAATGAGGGAAATTACCGCCACAGTAGCATTTAATGGTTCCGGTTTTAACATCTATATATGAGAGCCAAGATATTCTCTGAGAACATTTTTTTTGTGCAATGAAACGATGAAACGTTTGGGATGTTCACCTGATGGTAAGTGATACGCCCGCCCAGAGTAACGAGGCGATAAGTTAGATGCTATACACTGCACTACATTGCGCTATGAGACATAAGATGTTAAGTATCGTTACCCCACTAGCTACAGCTCCCTTCAATCCGGAACACAATAATTTATGCACAGTACCGCTTGGCGGCAAACACAGGAGCTGCGGTGGTATTTACTCAGACGTATCCGGCAACAGAGACCTACCATCAGCTTTACCATTAATCGCATTAGTTCTGATGATAGGTCACTTTTGCCGGAGATAGTCTATGTAACATCGCAGATCCAATTTCTGCCGCTAAAGCTATAGCTAGTGAAGTTAGAGACCATAAGGCAACGAGCACAGCGGTGCAGTATATATCATCTTAACTAGCTCCGCGTTATTGTGAGCGAGTAATCAGATGAATGTCCCGTTGCTCCCGTTAGAAAATCTGAGCGGCTTAAGAGACATTCCCATCGCATGTAAACAGATACTAAAATTGAGGACCTGTAACTTCAGCTGCAAATGCTTCGGCCATTCGACGTTCGACCGCAGCGTCTGTAATGGCGTCATAATTGGTTAATGTGCGGCGCTGCACTGCCATTGTACTGATAATGGTGACAAATGCGCTGCACTACGGCCGAGCAGCACACGCGTACATCTCACGATGCTTAAAGATGATTTCCACTAACGGTACACCACACGGAACGTTATCAATGAGACATATTAACGTGTCGATAATGATTAATGATTGCTTTCATTGAAGAAAAAAAGTTGTAACTAAGTAAACAAATAATATAGATTTACTTATCACGGAGAACCTTGGTCCGATTCCGGTGATTGTGCAGTGTTCAGGTTTGGAGGGTGATAGGATTTATCGAACCCACTTATCTTCATATTGCAACATTTCTGTGTTTCGACTATTAATGACTATTAGAATTTCTTACGCGAGTGCGCTTCGTGCGTTTCTTAACTTCATGTGAAATTGAGATTAAGCTAAATGCCAGAGGAGAAAAAAAAAGTATCGCAATGCCATATATACTAATTTCCTAATTTACATTATCACTATTGAAAGTAATGTTTATATTTTTTAAAGAAAAGTATAAAATATAATTTAAGGATCTTTTTAGCTTTCTTATGTTTTGTTAGAAAATTGATTTACAAGATTTAATTCGTGTTATGTTACAGACGGATCTAAAGAAGATTTAATAAAGATAGAAAATATCTATATATGCTAATACTATTACTATAATTTATCTTCAACAATAAAAAAAACATCCTTTTATTTACTATATTAACGTTTTATTTGAAATATATGTGATTGAATAGAAAATTAAAAAGAAAAATGTGCGATTACAGTCACTTTAAAACCAATTGGTACACACAAGTCTAAATCACTTCGGACCCTAATTTGCATGATTATGCTAAATTGAGATTGACCTCTTTCATATCGCAATAGCTGTTAAAGCATAATAAATCTTATGCAGTAGTATTTAGCTTTGATTTCACTGTAGTAGAAAACGAGAAGTCGCTTTATATTAAGCAGAACGAGAGACGATCGCTCGTGCGGTGGAATCGTATGGTATCGTGGTCATGAATCACGCTCGAATTACGAAGATTACACGGCTAGGCGTCGGCTAACATCCCTTATCTAATTAGGCCTAGATGGGCATCAATCACAGCGTGGCAGCGACGACAAACACTGTCGCATGCAAACAGTACAATTTGTCATGCGCCTTCTGCTCGCTTCGACTATAATCAACGCCCTTGTCCATGGCTCCATAAGCAAAGTCTTGGACACGCTGTCCCCAATCAATCATGTTTGAACTCGATCTCATATGATTACTAGTACGGGAGAGTACCAACATCAAAATTAGAATAATGAAGCCTCAGAAACGGACCAGGTACAGTGTTATCCTGCCAAGGTATTTGAGAATATTATACTTTTTTTATCATTTGACGAGCGAGACGGCCAACTGACGAGCATGGCGTCAGTATGATTTTGCTCGTCAGCTGGAGACAGGATATTATATCTTGTTACCCCAGTAATTCCACTAGCTTTCATGTCGTAAATAAAACAGCAACGTTGCCCATCATATGAAATAAGACTTAACTATAATAACTTATAGTTAAGCCTGCTGTGTAACTCAGGCAGGCTTATTGCCGTCCAGGCTTTGGGGGATGAATTACGAGTGGTGGCAATTATAAGGACGAAACGTCGCTTTAAGCTTGCCCGATACCATTGACTTTATAGTTCATCATCATCATTAGCCAATAGACGTCCACTGATGGACATAGGCCGCTCCAAAGGTTGATGGCTGATGGGGCAGTAAGATCCTCGAGTGGCGCTCGCGTATTAGTAGATGTAGTGTTGCGAGGCCTCCTACAAGGTGGACCGATGATCTGGTGAGAATCTCGGAAACCCACTGAATGCGAGTAACACGTGTCTCTTTACTTATTGACACTTTAATTTAGATTTTTTGGATGATGATACAGATTTTCAAGATCTACCGGGTTAGGTTAGATTATTAGAGAAGAAGAAGGCGAGAAAGACGAAGGAAAGAAAGGAAAAGTCGAAGAAGAGGTTCATCTAATAGTAAATTATATGCTTGCATGGGACAATGTGGTGCCTAAATTAGAAAATAATCAATTATGAGAACCCAAATTTTATTAGAACTAAAATTTTTTGGGCGTTCCCATGCTTTGTCATCAATATCTTCATTTTCGCTTAAGACCATACTTTAGTTGGTTGTAAGCAAAAGTCCAACCATTGTCATATTAAAAAAAAGTGTTTATAATATAGGCTCATAGGCCTGTGGTCTAATTGAGCACTGCCTATAAGGTCTGTTACCCCAAAGTAATCGCTTATGCTCCCTTTACCCCTTAAAAACTTTTTAACTTTTTTCATAAATTGTTAATAAATCGTATTATGAGTACAGATAATTATTAGCATCAGTTTTAGAATAATTACTCTTTCTTATGGATGCTGTTATACATGAATCAAAAATAATTTATTTTTACCATTAACTTACCTGTGTTTCTCATCTGACATACACACGAACGCGCAAACGTTTATGGTCTACGACCAAGAACGAAATCAATGAAACATAAATTGTACGAATGACCTCCGTACGACCTTGCTCAGCCGACCGCTCCTATTACCTAGAGGCTATCGGTTAAAAGTGCGAATCATTCAGGTCATTTCAACCCAATTACCTTCGATGGGACGTTAACACGGCACGTGTTACCGCGTGTCCCGTCGAATCCGACAATAAAACCTTACGGGTCGGATAAGGGAACTATCCAAAAGGACTGTCTAATAAAATTATGAGCTACCCGATCTTGTCCTACATACGAAATATCCACATTATAGTGAACTAGCGAAGAGCAGGATGTGATCCTAGTGCTACTTCATACGTTGACCGACTAATAACTCGTATTAGTTAGGATGATATACACTGCATCATGTTCTGATCATCGCCTTAAGAAATTCTCATATTACTTACTCCTCTGGCGCATTGGCCTCCAACACAAGAGAGAGGCCAGCATTGTCTGTCTCGCACCATCTTTGGACTGTCAACTGCTAGAATCTCGTTTAGGTCGTGCTCTACAGCATCCTTTCAACGTTATCTGGAACTGTCGACAGGTTGGCAACCAATTGGAGTTTCGAGGAATTCTTTTTTGAACGTCCCCCATCCTTAGCAAGTGGTCCATACAGTGAGAAGTCTGTGGGCTTTGGCTTCTCCCATGATGTTCCGTTCGCTAACCAGGCTCTCGACCTCAATACTTTAAGTCGCAAGAAAGTAGTAATGTTACGTTCTCCAATGTGTCTCCATTTTTTCTATATTGCTGTTGATCACAAGTCCAGACAAAAGAGAAGGATTAATCGTTGGTCTAACCATCTTACATGATAAAGATACAGCCGGTTCCAAAGGGAGGTGTCTGTCATACAGATGCTGCAGATCTTAGAAGAATGGACTAATTTCCTGAATGGGGGAATAAGGTAGAGAGTCGCGATGTCTCGACAAGAATTTTATAGGAGGCAAAGAACCCTAAAGAGTTGTAGCGTCATCGTGCTGGTGCTGCGGTGCTACTTATACTGCGCTCTTCAAAATCGACGTCCAAGTCTGTCCCATCGAGGATCAATATACAATACCCGGCGGTGTAACTGAAAATTGTTTTCGGAACTTCGCGATTTTTCCGTCTCGTTAAAAATTCTCCGTTCGTCTTCGACCTGAATCCGGCTGAACAAATAGCGCGATAAACAAAAGTTGAGCAAGCTACCGGCGAGTGATTTCCCCTGGCAGCGTTCGCAGCGCAACCAGCTCCCGGCTGAACTGCAGCTCGTTACTATTCAATGATAAAGACACTCTGTCCGACCCAACGGGGAATTAAGAAGTTTGCTTGCTTTTGTATTTGAACGCGAGTTAAATGTAATAATTATTGGTCCTGCCATTCTTTTAGGATCAGCTTTAACTTTGATTTCTATCGAAGAAAACCTTACAGTATGTAATGATAAGTTCACTTTTAACCAAACCAGGTTTAACGAAGCAGACTCCCATGTTACAGTACAAGTTGCTGCACTCTCAGAGACAGTTAATAGTTTCTAACCCTACATATTTGGCATGAAGAGGTAGATAAAAAAATTATATACAATTATTAAAGATACGGAAATATAACATCAATTTACTGCACTATAGTCAGTGATCATAATATGCAGTAAGGTATTTTAAGAAAGAATCTGTTCATTGAAGGGACTAGTATATATAATAACTAGGAGGTAAACGGCGAGCGATAGGCTGGAAGTAATTCTGAATAATACGCGGAAGCCGTGAACATTATCGGCGGCATGCTAAGGTCGGAGTGGCACCCTCGGACCCCCGGGTCACAGGCCTGGAAAAAATCACCCCCAACTAATGGGCCGAACGATAGGAATGAACTTTAAAAGTTGCCCGCCCGGCAATTTCAACGTTAAAGATAACGAAAAATTACTCTGTGGAATTTTGTGAGGAATTTTTCACATCTCATCACTAAGAGAAGTATCTCGTGGGAGTATATTATTTTCTCTTTCAGTCTTAATTAAATATATTATATATATATATACTATATTCATACATTTGATTTTAATATAAAACCTTAAGGAATAAATAAGAAACCTATACATAAAATAAACATTAAGCTTTCTCCGACAAATTAATCAATTTTTTTTATTCCATTAATCAACGACACGAGCTTGATGTTCCACTGATGGTAAGCGATACGCTTACTCATAACAACGTGATGCTAGTTAGAATGGTATACACTGCACCACGTTGCGCTCGTAGCCTTGAGACAAGATGTTCGTTTTCTTTTCCCCAGTAATTACACTAACTACAGCGCCCTTCAAACCGGAACACAGTAATGTTTGCACACTACTGTTAGGCGGTAGAAACAGGCGCTGCGGTGGTACCTACATAGACGATCTCCGGTAAAAGAGACATACAACTAGGTAAAAAGTGTTAATTTTTTTCTCTTGTACAGTATAATATTATTTATCTATATTATTACTTGCCGAAGACCATCTACATAGGTACCACTGCAGCGTCTATGTCTACCACCTCACAGTAATGCAAACATTCTTGTGTTCCGGTTTGAATGAATATCTAATGAAATTATTGCGATAACGGGACTTCCTGTCATGTGTCTCAAGGCGACGAGTGGTCGTATCAGTTATCATCAGGTGAAAGTCTCGCTCGTCTCGTCATAAAGAAAAAGTACTTCCTACGATATTAGTGGTTCTTTTAGAGGATCTGGTGTAGATCCAGCGTGTTATAGTATTGTATTTGTGTAGCAGTAAAACCTTCTAGCACAAAAAAACTAATCCAAGCGAATTTTCCGCGAAGTTGCACAGAGCAAAGTACTTCAGTAAATTTTACCTTACAAGTGAAAAATGTCGGTAAACTACTCTTGAAACTTCCGTATACGTTGGCGAAGTTTACCTTTTGTGTTATGCATATGTATTGTTTGTTATACCAATTTGAGATATACAATAGTTTACGTATCCTTTATTTTATCTTCTTAAAACATACCTTGCTTCTAGGGGAAGAAAAGGTTATGTAGCTGTGAGGCTCCTACGGAACGCAACAGTGTCCCCTGCATTCTGACTAAAACATCCCACGGAAGGGCAAAACCCTCCTTAGCACTATATGCATTTGCCGTACTGCTAAGGCTCGCTTATTGAGCTCTGAGAGCCACCATTAAAGCTCACGAACCCGAGGATCCTTTTAGTCGCCTTATACTACAGGCAGGGCATACCTTAGTCCTATTCTCAATATCCCGTGACTACAGGACTTAATTTATGTATCTTTTTGTACGTTATATATATTGTTATTTATTATTATGAGGATATTTAAATATTTTAAACTGTACCGTTATTTAGTTGGATAACATCATGGTATTTAATGTTTTACAATGTTGACTAGATCTAGGGACATCTAATGGTAAGTGATACGCCTGCTCATAACAACGTCGCGCCAGTTAAGATGTTTACAGCACTGCATTGTGTTTGTCCCGTTAAGACGTTAAATCTCTTTACCCCAGTAATTAAACTGACTACAGCGCTTTTCAAAAGGGAACGCAGTAAAGTTTTCATACTACTATTCAGCGGGTGCAATAGAGACCTACCGCCAGTAAAGTGTTAATTTATTTATCGATATTATTACTGGTGGTAGGTCTCTATTAGCGGAAACCGTCCAGATAGGTATCACAGTAACTCTTATTTCTACCGCCACACAGTAATGCAAACATTCCTGTGTTCCGGTTTGAAGGAATAGCTTAATGAAATTATTGGGATAACGAGACTTCGTATCGTGTGTCTCAAGGCGACGAGTACAATGTATATCATTCTAACTAGCACCACGTTGTTATGAGGAGGCGTATCACTTACCATCCGGTGAAAGTCACGCTCGTTTCATCAGAAAAAACAGAAGAAAAGTAAGGTTGTGCTCGAATCAGAAATGTGGAGATCCGCTGAAGAACTAAGAGCGCCGACATAGCTCAAAAGATTGCTAGACTTAAGTTGCAGTGGGCAAGGCACATTACTCGAAGGACCGACGGCTGATGGGTCAGTAAGTTCCTCGAGTGGCGCCCGGGTACTGGTAGACGTAGTGTTGGGAGGCCTCCCACAAGGTGGACCGACGATCTGGCGGGAATCGCTGGAATCCACTGGATGCGAGCAACGCGGGACCGATCAACGTGGAAATCTTTGGAGAAGGCCTAGGTCCAGCAGCGGACGTCCATCGGCTGATGATGAAGGTTGTGCTCTATTGTCAATCCTCTATTGAATACATTTAAACATAGACATCTGTATCTAGAATAATAACATGTTCACATCCATATGTTTTCAGGATTTCATATCATTCTCTTTGTAAACATCCGCTCACATCCGCATCCTTTTGCCTGATATTGGCTGCGACATATAAGAATAGGACCGTTTGTTGGCTCGCCGTGTGCCATGAACCTATTGAAATATTCTTGCTCCGACGGTTTGATATCCATGAGGTAACAAAGGCCGAAAGCACTAGCTGGCTACGTTTGCCTAAGTCCTGTGATGTTTCCGGAGGATATGTATTTCCAGTCGCAATAAACAGATACGTAATCCTTTCGGAACTGTAGTTATTTGGTAATTCTGTTTCAGTACTCTTGTAATTTATCTCATATATCCGAATAGAAATTGTGGGTCTGTCAGTGATTTTGTCATCATCATCATCAGCTGATAGATGTCCACTGCTGTTGCAATTAAAACCTCAGCTTCTAGTTTTTTGTTAATCATTCATCACATTAGTTATTCCTTTAAACGGAACTATTGTAATTTTTCCACACTACTGATCTTCGGTAGAAATAGAAGCTGCGGTGATACCTACCATCAGTGGATATAATACCATCGCACTGTTAATTAGTTTATATTATTATTATACTGAATTAAATCTAGATCATGATCTATGTAATATAGTATACAATAATAGGTTTAAATAATGATTATGTTCATATCTTCACTAGTGGTAAGTCTGTTGCTGGACCGACTAGATAAGTACCACAGTAGCGCCTATTGCGACCGGCAAACATTACTGTGTTCCGGTTTGAATGGCGCTATAACTAGTGTAATTAATGGGGTAACGAGACTCAAAATCGTACGTATCAAGCGAGGAGCGCAATGTGGTGGTGTATATCATTCTAATTAGCGGCACGTTGTTATGGGCAGATGTAGTGATACCATCACGTAACGACCCGTTCGTCTCCTCGCTCCAATTGTATATAAAAAAATATGTATATACAAAAACGGTAATCTTTACAAGTAGTTTCCGCTTTGCGAATCAATCTAACCGATTTCGAAAGCTGCGAAAAGTTTGCGGGCTTATCGTTATATTTCTTAAATTCAGTGCGAATCTTTTGAAACGTTTGAAATATAAAGGGTAGTTTCCGGAGGCTGCGGCGCTGCCGTCTTCAAGCTCGCGTTTAATATCACTAGAGTGTTACGGCGAGCGGTCAAAGTGATCGCATCGATTCGGCATTAAGTCCCATCCAAGTGGAATAAAAAGCCGCCATTTAAAAGGGGCCATCGTCAAGGGGGTTAGTACTTTGAGGCTTTATTATAACTCCAACCGGGGTCGCGCGGGCAACTAAATGTTTCTAATAAAATACAGCCGTAAGAACTCCTTAATACAGTATACGAAATTATGAAGACATCTGGATGATGTTAAACCATTGCCTGTCTGGTAGAGTTAGTTCTGGTGGTAGGTCTCTGTTGCCGGAGACTGTGTAGGTACCATCGCGGCTCTATAGTCTCGGGCTAGTAAGAATAGGGCTGAGGTAAGCCCTGCCTGTGGTAGAAGAAGTAAGCCCTTATCGCTCAACAAGCGAACCTGCGTGGGACAGCGTATGGCTCAGCGATGGTGCCTAGGAGGATTAGGCTCCTCCTCAGAGACGTGCTAACACTAAGTGTAGAGCGGCACCGGTGCGTTCTATAAGAGATCCCGGAGCCTCTCCGAATGCACTGATGCAGAGCAGCGAGGGGTTTTAGTGGGTAAGAATCTCACATAACCCTGCCTCACCCCCAGAAGCAGGATATTTTTCGAAGATTCCTTCCTCGAAGCCCAAAGAAGGTACCACCATTGCGCCAATTGCAGCCGAGAAACAGTAATTTGCAGACATTACTGTGTTCCAGATAGAATGGAGCTGTAGCTAGTGAAATTACTGGGGTAACGAGAATCAACTTGTTACGTCTTAAGCGATTAGCGTAATTTGGTACAGTATGTATCATCCTAAGTGTCGTGTTGTTGTGGGCAAGTGTGTCACTTGGTTGACGAATCACGTGATGAAGTGTATTATATATTTATACTATGAAGTGAAGGTCTTGCTCGTCTCATGTAATAAAAAAAAATTTGGACAAATTTAAAAAAGGATGTAGATTTAGTAGGAGAAGAGTCTATCTATACAGTGCAGAACGAAGATCTATATGTTTGACAAAGCAACAAAACGTTCACCATATGACGCCCTATAACAACTTAGCGCTAATTAGAATGTATATACTGTACCATATTGCGCTTGTCGTCGCAATACAAACCAAATTTAACATAAAGAGCTTAAGTACCGCACCCCCAAATAGGCTGCGGCCTAGAATAATTCTGTCCCCCGCCAGTTTCATTAAAAAAAAAATATTTCACTAGCTACAGCGCCCTTAAAATGGGATCACCATAATATTTGTACACTACTATTTAACTGGATGGTGCCTGACAGCAGAGACTTACCATCAATACAGATCTGGTGAAGGTAGCGTGAAGCAGCTTTAATTCCCAAGTTGAGGAATGCCATGAAAGAGAAGAGGAGAGGGTAACTTCGAAGGGGCGTGCTGTTTCATCACGACAACGCACCCGCGCACAGGTCGGCAATTGCGATTGCTGCCACTCAGCAAGCTGGCTTCGAATTGGTTGACCACCCCCCTTATTCACAAGATCTGGCGCCTAGTGATTTTTGTCTATTCCCCAAATTGAAAGAATACTTAAGAGGAAACAGGTACGAAGAGGATAATGCGGTGATGGATGTTATGGAGAGCGTTTTGCAGGACCAAGACAAAACTTTGTTTTTGAAAGGGGTTGAAGCCTTTAAAAAGCGCTGGACTCGGTGTGTAGAGACTCGGAGAGTATGTAGAATAATAAATTATTAAGTTATCAATAGTCATTATATTCTATCTCATTCTCACTACTTTTTCATCCCTCCTCTTATATTTAGGAGAAAAAATAATTGGTATCAAATATTTCCAAAAGTTGTATAACATCCTGGCATAGAAACCTCCGAGGTATTCGTGCAATCCCTGAAGTTCGGAGGTCCAGAAAATCGTATCAAACTAATGGAGCGGAAGAAGGAAAGGGTAAATTTAAATTCTTTTAGTAAATAATTCGATGTTTTTCTTTTGAACTATTAAAGTAAAGGACGAAGAATAGGACATTTTTATCCTAACGTTAATTGCAGTATCGTTTTTATTAATGATCGATACGCAAAGGATATTATTTGGGTCTTTATCATCTTCGTGCTTAATATTTAAAAAATTTATAAATTTTTGGCTGTAAGGGGATCAGCCCAACATCTTACGGAGTCCAAGTCAAAATCACCTGTACGGGGCTTCATCCTGCTGAATAACAGACGAGGCTTTGACCACCTACCAACTCGCACTGGGGCAGCGTGGTGGGCTAAGGCGTAATTCCCCACAATGAACTCTGTGGAGATCTTTAGGGTTGGCCTACGTCCAGCGGTGGACTTTTATTGGCTGATGATGATAAGATTTTTAATATTAACACATAACAACGCAGCGCTAGTTATGCTATACTGCACTACATTGCGCTCGTCGCCTTGAGACATTTAGGTCTTGTTAGCTCAGTAATTTCATTAGCTACAGCGCCCTTCAATCCGGATCACAGTAATGTTGTGCGATGACACGTGGGGGACTTTTAACTGATGGTGTCATACGCACGCCCATAACATCGTAGCGCTAGTTAGAATGGTATACACAGCACCATATTGCGCTCGTCGCCTTGAGACCTAACACTTTGTGTCGTTACATCACTAATATAACTAGCTGCAACGCCATGGCACCGAACAGCATTGGGCCAGTGTGATGAGAAATGGCCCAAATGCTCCTATAAGTGTATCTACCCGATCGATGTGGGAATCTTTGGGGGAGGACTATGTCTATAGACATTTATCGGCTGTGGACGATGATAACGACTGCAACGTCTTTCAAACCGGAACTCGTTATTTTTGCACACTGCTGTTAGTCGGTAGAAATTGGTGTTGTGATGGTACCCATCTACATGGTCTCCAACATTAGCGCTATGTTGTTACCGGAGGTCGTATAACTTATAATCAGGCGAACGTCTCCTTTTACATAGATACTTCAATTTTTAAAGAGGTGGGGTGACGTATACCCTTAATAGACACCGTTGTGGAACAGGCTGTGGCTGAAAGGATATTCTCATCATAAGGCTCCCCGTCTCCCACAGCCTGATTCAATTGAACAAATGGGACAGTAAACAATAGAGTGATTTCCCCGAGGCGGAGTTATGAGAGTTCTCAGTGCATAGCGTATTCAGTGCTTTTGCGAGTTTCAACTTAATGCCGCCTTTGTTGAGGTTAATCGTAAATTGAAAAAAAAAAATAGGTCATGTAAACCGCACCAGTTTGATTAGCCTACATTCTGAAAAATGCTCTTGCATGATATCATTTATGAAACACGGGTAACTATGAAGTGATAATTAAGTAACTTTTAGATGGAGAGGAAAGTGTACTGGTACAGTAGATACTGCGTTTAGGCAGGCACCACCGCAGCTCCAAACGGTAGTGTGCATATATTAGTGCTCCGGCTTGAAGGTAGTTGTAGCTAATGATATCAACAACCTAACCTCACCTGCTCGTGGTGTACCCTGCTTCACAACAAATGAGGCTCTGGCTCCCACCAACCCGCGTTGAGCTAGCGTAGTGGGAAATGGCCCCAATGAACGTACCGCCTCAACAAACGTACAGGTCTTTGGGGGAGGGATATGTCCAGCTGTGGACGTCTATCGGCTGATGGTGGTAAACGTCTCGCTCGCCCCGGTATCTCAAAATTTAATGCAACAACGAGTATAATGATGCTGTGTACACACTCTAACTTGCACTGCAATATCATATAGGCTTATAACTAGTTCCTGATATAATCGCTTGGATAAAGAAATATCATATTTTCTGGACAATCGGGAATTTGGGTACGAATTTTGGGTTCAAAGGGATAATCTAGTACCGTACCTTCCGTAAGCTTCCTACAAAAGTAATCGAATGTCTAAGTAATTACTTATTTATATCATTGTTGGTACATTTGCTTATAAAACTCCTTTTGTACGTGGATTGAGCGTCCGGATATAGGAAAACTGCGTTATACCCGGTCCATTGAGCGAGATGTCGCTGTGTCGAGATCAAAATACACCGGATATTTTAAGAAGGCCGCATCTGTGTATCAAAGTGACAAAAGGTTGCTGATCAGAGTTTCAACGTTGATCCTCTCTGGTATTGTATCTTAGTAAGATGTTAAGGCGAACTTAGGTACCATTATTCCTATTTACATGTACAAGGACTTTTATAAAAAAAAATTAAGTATAGATTAAGTAAAATGAAGAACTTCTACAAACGACGGCTCTAGTGCCCGGCGGTGCTGAAGATCTTGCTGACTGTAAGGTCGCGGGTTGCCGCTGGATGCGGACAGCGCAGGACCGGTCAATATGGAGATCTATGGGAGAGGCTTAAGTCGTGAGTCGTGAGAGGGTGGACGTCTATTAGCTGTTGATGATGATGATGAAAAAATATGTGTTTCATGCTTCCGTAATTCGACTAGCTACAATAACCTTCGAATCAGAACACGGTATTGTTTGCACACTATTGTCTGGCGGCAGTTTTGTGAAGGTGGAAATTATTCAAAAGATGTTCGGTTTTTGGGGAAGAAAACAGGGCTATGTGGGAATTGTACCCACTGAAACCCTTTTGGTGGTCATTCTTACGTACTTTGTAAGAGGCATCAGGGTCTGCTTCGGAACGCGCCGGTTCCTCTCCCTTGCATTACATAGTAACAGTAACGAGATTTAAACATCTTATGTTTCAGACGACGAGCGCAATTTGGTGAATCCAAGGGAGGCCCATTACCCTCCTTGATACTCACGCTATGTTACAACACGGGCGAGACCCTTTCACCTTTATCGTCCAACTTGGGGTAGATTAGCAGGCAACGAAGGATGCCACCTTGAATCCTTTCTACCACAGGCTTACCTTAGTTCTATTCTCATTAACCCGAGACTGCGGAGCAGAAGGAAATAGAGACCTACCACCACCTCAGACTTGTCCGTCGTTTGATGATGATGATGTCAGTTCACAAAGAAAATTTTTTTTTGTTAATTATATATTTTAAAATATTCTAAGTATTATTACAAAAGTAAAACTTATGTATTGTTGGTTGTTCTTAAAAATGGTACTGCAGGGATTTGAAGCTCGGTTGGGAGCTGACTATGATAATAATACATAGAAAGGGATGATTATAATATATTTTCATTGGATAAGGTAATATTGAGTTTGTGTTTAAGGGCGCAATTGTATTACTTATTGGAATATATAAAAGAGAAACAATTTAAACTTGTTACGATACTATGCGACACAATTTCAATAAGGGGCGAACGTGTAACGACTGCAATTGGAAGTGATATCTGGTGTACGAACGTGATTTCCCTGTTCAAGTGCACCAAGTGTTCTGAACGAATTCTTTAAACTGTATTACTCCATTCCGAAGCAAATTGTCTCATGATAAAGTGAGCTATCCTCTTGTATCTTACCTATCTAATCTCATATAGGTACTTACTGTATGTTATCGTTTAGAAAAACAGCTAAAGACATCAATCAGCTCATCGTATAATGGTGGTAGGTCTCTATTACCCGAGACCATTAAGGTGAGTACCAGCACAGGGCCTTCCGAACCCGATAAACTGTAGTGTGAAAACATTACTGTCTTCCAGTTTCAAGGGCGCTATAGCTAGAGTAATTACTAGGGTATTGAGACTTAAGATCTTATGTCTCAAGGCGACGATCACAACCTTGTGCAGTATACATCGTAAGTAGTGACACGTTGGCAGACGTATCACTTAACATCACGTGAACATCCTGTATGTCTCGTTTGTCCGCATCCTGATATAAATCCGAAATACTAAACCAATCATAAGTGTTTCATTTCTATACCTAGGTTTCTACCTAGAAATAAATAATTTTTATTTGGTATCCAAAATTTACCAGTACCGGTAGTGAATCTATAAAAAAGAGGTTTAATTCGCAGTTGAAATAAAAAAAAATCCTGAACAAAAGCTGAAGATAGGAAGAACTGGAGTCGTATAATTGTAAAATCGAATGTATTTAAAAGGTCCATCGGAAAATTTCTCTCCGCGGCGGAGTTGAGAAGATTAAGTAGGGGGGCAGTACCCGGAAAATAGATAAAGGAGTCCATTACTTTAGCACAAACTCGCTCCTTAAAAAGAGTAAGTCTGTGATGGAAAAAAAAAAACAAGAGGAAACAAAGCGACTGGAAGCAAATCAAGTGTAATTTCGATGGTACCGCGCGGTCAGAGTGGACGCATCGATTTGGCATTAAGCCCCATCAAAGGTGAATGAAAGACCGCACATTTAGACGACGGACATAAAAACCTTTTTTGACTTATTACTCGGTCGACGTGAAAGCGGAAATAAAAAACCTTTTGTTCTATCACTAGAAAGCTTTGCCAGTTTAGGTATGATAAAGGAATTACAAGAAGGGCTCGCTTTGTATTACCTTTCATCGGGAAAACGAAAGTTTAATACCCACTAAAGAAATACTATTCGTTTAGGCTTTTAAATGTATAGTTTAATTCATTATGTTGGAAACATTGTTATGATATAAATGTATCGCAGATAAAAATCTAGTACTTTTAAATGTAAAATTAGTATTCTAAAGAAACCGAGTCTAAACACTGTTCATAAGTATTATGTTCTCTATATTATATATATAACTGTTTCTCACCCGCTTTGCTGGCCGTAACACCTCTGCAATTCTCTTTGGGGTAGGAGTTTTATAAAATCCGTTCTTTATCGACACATACTTGATAGAAGGAATATTCTTACGAAATTTCAAATCTCTAGGCCTTATGGTTTTAGAGATATCGTGATGAGATTCTGCATATGTGGTATACCCTTACATGTATATTTTCATTTATTGATGATATCGGCTATATTTACAAAAAAAAATCACTATCACTATCACCGTTATCATTTTGCGGTAGTCCATTCTTGAAAGCCTTTCCCAAAGAATGCCGAAAAATCTAATCTCCGATTATGTATATTATTAAGAGGAATCAAGTTTCAACAATGGGGTAAAATGTATCATACAGCTATTTTATTCCGCTACGACCTAAATCCATTGAAAAATATCGCATTGAATAGTGGTGAATGATTTCCCTTGACGTCGCCTCCGACCTAGTACTAGTTAGCGATGAATCTATTAAAGTTTGTATTGTTGAATGAAAAAAAAAAGTCGGTGGTGATATTAATTTAAACAGAGGAGAGTAAGAGTTAAAGGCTACTATCCATCAGAGGAAACATCTACACCACTCACTACAATTACATTTAAATTTTCAAGATAAGTTTGACGAATGTTAATTTTTGATTAGAATCGAATTCAAAACGTTTGTCTAAATTGTGAGACTAGCTGTAAGTGAACCACATCACTAATTTCTAAGTGAATATCGATATAAAAATGTCTACGAAATGTTCTGATGTGATCAAATTTCTCGCAAATACGAAATGACGTTGAGCGATCAGAACCAATGTACGCATGCGCAAACACCGCCAACTCTAATAGAAATACAAATATGCTGTGGACGAATGAAAAGTATGGCCATTGTGTTTGGACGGGTTATATACAGCGAAAATTACAATATCTTGGCTCGTTAGATGAAAGTATTTGCTGTTGGCACATTTATATACTTTTTTTTTTATTGTGTCGACTAGTGCTTGATTACCATTCCACCTGATAGTCAGCGGCGATGTAGTCTCTGGTGGTAAAGCGCACGAGTCTAGAAGTAGCATACTTACTCTTCACGTTACATTGCCCATATCTTAGTTTTGTAGTCAAGGGTAGTATTGCTGTGTTCCAATTTCGAAGGGTGTAATGGCGAGTGAACTAAGGCAACTATGATATATCTCAAAGGGTTAATACAATCAAATATTTAAGATCCTCACTAACTCAAAGCCGTTGTGTAATTTATTATCAGGTAAATGACCTGTGCATCTCGAACAGCTAAGAGCTGCTGTTGTATCTATCTAGATGTATTCCATCATCAGAGACAAATCCATGGCAAAATTGTTTAAAAAAATTTATAGCAAATTTTCTTTGAAATCTACTACAATAGACAGCAGTATACAAGAGCCAATAGAAGTTCTAAACTCTAGACAGGACCTAGGTCGTAAATACTAGTACTATGATATTAAGGTGCGATGTGGAGGTTATACGTGTTTGATGTTGGACGCGGCTCATTCCTTCCGGTACATTGTCTCGTCCGGGCCCCTCGTCTATCATATATGGGTTCAACCGGTCAAACCAATATTGTCGGACGTTCTCACATCGTGAACCGGACAAATTGTTTATCGAATAAAACTTTTATATTCTCCAGTTACAGTATTGCAATGATAATCAGTTGGTCCAGATACAAGAGTGCTGTCATCTGAGTAGGAGTAAGTAACAAGATAACATCATAAAAATAACACAACATTTTTGATATACTTCTACTGGTGGTAGGTCTCTGTAGCACCAGACCGTCTGAATACCGCATCAGCTCCTATTTCCACCGCCAAATAGTAGCGTGTAAATATTACTGTGTTCCGGTTTGAAGAGTGCTGCTGCAAGTGATATTATTCGGGTAACGAGGCAGCACAATACCATACCAAGAGTTCAATGTTTATTGGATAAAACTACTGGTTCAACTCTACTGGATTGACTGGTCATATGATATATATTGTATATGCTACATTTTATATATATCAGCAACATCAGCCGATAGACGTCCACTGCCGGACATAGGCCTCACCCATATATCTTTAGGTTTGTGGGGGTTCATATGGGGGTTTGAGTCATTTGCCAGCACGCTGACCCAATGCGGGTCGGCGGGACCTAGAACCTCGTTTGTTGATAAGCCGATAAGGTTGACTTTGGTATCGTGAGTTGTTACGAGAGACCCCTTACACCCCTGTATATATATATGTTATAAAAAAAAAACAAAAAAAAATGTATTAGACAAAGTAACCAGTTTTGTATTGAATATATATACGCAACAAATTTAAAAAGCAAGCACAAAAGCCTCGGGTCTAATCCATCTAATCCATCAGCAAATACGGTGTACGATAACAAATTTATATATAAAAAAAAAAATATTCTATTTTCCGCATCCATGGACGACTCGCATGTAACACCGTTATCTACTTTATAATCTAAATAAAGCAAAGTATACCAAAAGCTTAAAAAAAATATAACTTTACAAGCTTTAAACTTATTATCCCGTAGCCTGTTTTAAGTCGGAAATTATGAACTTTAAAATTCTCGAAGGAAAGCCAAGATGACGTTAATAAATTTAAATGGATTCCACAGAAGTATTTACTTTAAGTTACATTAAGTAACATTAAGTAAAAGGCCAATTATATAGACGGCTTACTGGTGGTAGATCTCTGTTGACGGCGACCGTCCAAGTAAGTACTACCACAGCGCCCCTTTCTACCGCCAAACAGTAGTGTGCAAACATTACTGTGTTCCGGTTTGAAGGGCGATGTAGCTAGTAAATTTACTGGTCGTAACGAAACTCGACAATATCTCAGGCGACGAATGCAATATAGTGCTGTGTATATCATTCTAACCAGCGAAACCTTGTTCTGGCAGGAGTACTTTCCATCTGGTGAACGTCCAGCTCGTCTCCTCGCTTGATTGAATAAAAAGATACGTTATTTTACTTTGGACTAGTTGATCTTTGCGGATATTGTTCTGCTTGTTTACTTTATCTATCATCATCGTCGTCAGCCGGTAATCTTCCACAGCTGGACATAGGTCTCCCCCAAAGATCTCCACATCGATCTGTCCCGCGTTGCTCGCATCCAGTGGGTTTCCGCGATTCTCACCAGACCGTCGGTCCACATTGTGGGAGGCCTCCCAACACCACGTCTACCAGTACGCGGGCGCCACTCGAGGACCTTACTTCCCTATCGTTCATCAGTCCTTCGAACAATGTGTCCTGCCCACTGCCACTTAAGTCTAGCAATCTTCTGGGCTATATCGCTGACCTTAGTTATGCTGCGGATCTTCACATTTCACTTTATCCGTATAATCATTTTATGATGATGAGAATGTATGAAACGATAGTTCTGCAATTATAGATCATCCATCAAGTAGTGGCAGTTTTAAATAAAAAAAAAAACGGTTCCTGATCTTGACAGTAACGTATTGAGATAAATCTCGCATCGTTACCTAAAGTATCTTATCTAAATCCTATTTCATATCAATCTTTGATTTTTTTTTTAAACGTTTGTTCAATGAAAACAAATGATTGATTCGTTTTATTAATATGCAATATTCTAGAAGCAGCTTCTTTACACTTTAAATTAATATTAATTTATTATAATATGACTATTATGATGAAGAGCAGATTAACATTATTTTTATTATTATTATTTTAAACCTTCATAACCATATTCATCATCAGCCGATAGAAGTCTACTGCGGGATGTAGACTTGGCCTAAAGATCTCCATATACAGTCAGCATGGCTTTCGGTACCGCCTGGTAGTAGGAGCCGTTGTTTTTAGAGGGTTCATATGAGAGGATTTGGGCCATTTCCCACCACGCTTGCCCAATGCGGATGGGAGGGAGTCAGAGCTCCGTTTGTTGTTTAGTGGGGCACGAGCAGATGAGATTCGCTTGTGTCCCGCAAGTTGCTGTGCGTGACCTCTTGCACTTTTATAAAACTTATATATATATATATATATATTAATAAAGTTTGATTCCTTATTAAGGTACTAATGTTTAAACCTCAAGAATATTGAAAAGAGTTTCATAAATTCAGTCGAATTAAACAGGAAGTACTATTCGCGCACTCGGGGCTATCGATACGCGTCGCCATGAAAATCGTTCCTGTAATGGACGAAGAAATAAAGACGGTCATATCGATTCCCGAGCCGGGCAATCAAGGAAATTGAAAGGTCGCGCCGGCCCCGCCCGGGTGCCAACCTGCACCTTACCCGTTACGTCGTCTCATCCGGGCATACGTCATGTCCGCCCGCGGCCGCCGCTCCGCTGCGATCGCAGGCCGATAACTCGATTTACACCGGTCTTTTGGGATTGTTTTAATAAATCGACCGTCCGGGGTAACCAGCTCGAAAGATATATTACTGGTAATCGAATCGAATTTACATATTTTAATGTGATTTAGGAAAGCAATCGATTGAAGCGAAAGCAGCGCTTTTTGGGGAAAGATAAATTTTCGAAGTCAAACTTTGCAATTACTTTTGTCGATGACTTAAGTAGCAAATGGCTGGTGATGGGGCCTTTGTTGCTGGAGACTGTCTGAGCACCATCGCAGCGCCTATTTCTGCTGACCAACTATAGTGTGCAAAGCTTATTTTGTTTCGGTCTGAAGGGCGCTGAAAATTGAAATTATCCGGGTGACGAGACTCGACATCTTACGTATCAAGGCGACGAGCGCAATGCTGTGCAGTGTATAATAACATCACTCACGCGACGTTGTTATGGATGGACGTCTCGCTTACCATCAGATGAATGTCCTGTTCATCTAGTCGCTTCGTACAATAAAAAAAAAAATTAGGCAGTAAGGTAGACATGGTACTTAAACGCCCACCAAATGACCTATTGTTGCCGAAAATCGTTGCATGTGTTCAGCACAAGACCGATCGACACAAAGAAGTTTGGAGTAAAAATCTAGCAGCGGACGTCTATCAGCTGATGATGATGATGATGATTGTTTATATAATAACAAGCTTAAAGCTGCATTAAAGCTTATTTTATACAATTAGATTCATGAGAATTACCCAACAGCTAAAGCAGACGCTTCGAAAGAATATTAAACAGTGCGATCGGTTTGAACACAATAAATACTTGAAAACCTTTGATAATAAAAGAAATTTACACATAAATAGAATAGTCTTCTTAAGAAACATAGAATTTTTAAGATACTGTTTGTGATACATTTCCAAACGGATATATAGTTAGATCACATTAGTTAGATCTGCTGTGAGCTTGTAAGTGGCCTATACATTAAAGTCCCAACTAGGAGCCTTTACAAAAATGTATACAACCTTCTGTATATTCCCACATATAAAAACCAACTTGGGTCATTTCGCTGCTGTGCCAAGACTTTGTAAGCATTACAGTGCTCTTGCTAAAACTTATGACCTAGACATCACGGACGTTTCAAAATATAGGAAACAAGTCCTGCAATTGTTATGTAGTCCTGTCAGTTCACATACATTACTAAATTACGTAATGTTCGATTTACCCATTCCCTGTTTGTCCAGATTTGTGACTCTACTTCATTAGTATGTTCAAAATTACTTTAAACTACTAAAATATAAAATAGATTATTAATTCGTGTTGTCATAGAAACACTTTGATTTGCACGCTGTGATCTCCTGTAAGTGAAGAAACATCGCTATGTACTTTATAATAATGTTAGGTTATTGTTTTTATTTTTTATTTTAGGGGTATAAGGGTTTCCTCGTACCCCTCTAATCAACCTTACCTGTTCGTGGTGCACCCTGCTAATCTACAAACGAGGCTCTGGCTCTCACCAACCCGCATTGGGCCAGAGTGGCGGGAAACGGCCTAAACACTGAATGAATCCCTACCAGATCGTGTGGGAATCTTTGGGTAGACGCCTATATCCAGCAGTGGATGTCTATCGGCTGATGTAGCTAAGATAGTTTTTATTATATATCGTGTATCCTTCGTCGGAGGTCCTAAAATAAGTACAAAAAAAAAGAGTTTACCTAATCTGTTTGTATGTGTATCTAGTGCCACTGAAGACATGTTTTAACAAGATCAAAATAGAATTTATCTCGATTGGGTAGTTTCATCAAGCTCCAAGCGGACGATGGTTCTGAAGTATTCCAATGTGAGTAAACAACAATAAAGATGTATTTTATCGCACCCTATTAGGCTCTTAGTCACAATTTACGGCTCCAGTCGGCGAAAGGGTCTTTCGGTTTATAACAGTTTCAGACTTCGCACTAAATATGATTTATGCGGTTAAACGGATTATATAGATTACAGTTGTGGATCTAGTTTGATATTTGAACACCGTGATTTAGACCCCTCTGAAGCGGATAGATATGAAAAAAAAACCACAATGAACGTATTGATATGCAGTACAGTGAAAAATTTTAAGGGGGTGTAAGAGGTTCCGTCCAACATTTCACAGACCCTAAGTCAACCAAACCTGCACGCGGTGCACCTTGCTGAATGAAACACTAGGCTCTGACTATCTCACTACCCACCAACCCACACTGGGCCAGCGTGGTGGGTTACGGCCCAATTCCGCTCAATGAACTCCAACGATGTGGGAGATCTTTAAGGGAGGCCTGTATCCAGCTGTGGACGTCTGTCAGATTATAATGATGATGATGATGACAGTAAAAAATTATATTTTATAACTGTCATGATGAAATGAAAATTTACGGTTTATGATCAGCATGGAGTTTAAAAGTAATATGTAATTATAAATACTGGAGCGTTACCATCATTATGTTAATTAGGAAATCCTATTAAAATGGAGACACGCCATTTTTTTTTCGGCATTTTTCAGGTGAAAGTAAAATCAAAACAATTGGTTTTGGTTAAGATAATCAAGAAAGTAATAATCCAATCAGAGAAGTCGCTTGTACATGGATATGTAATAATACCGGTAAAAATGAATGCCAAGTAAATAGTAAAGTTAGGTTTAGATGCCGTGATAAATAACTTTGTAAATTATAAGCAGGGTCTGTAATAAACCTAAAATTCAAAGTTTCCCTTAATAAGGACCTTTACTACGTAAGGTAAGCAGTATTGTTTCGCAGCGTACCCTGCCGGGATTTACAGGTCAATGTGGACTTTGGAACTGTCTTAATAATGGTAATCAAACTGGTCCTCAATAAACATATCAAGAGTTCGCAAGACGTTGCTGGGTCGACCTAACATCCCCCAATCTCCGAAGCATTTGAAGGTATTGTTAATACTAAGCAAATATTACGTTCTACCCTCGCACGATTACAGGATAATGGTTCATTTTAATATACTAGCTATGTATTTAAATGGTAGAAATGATATTTTCTTAATAGATGGAAGCTGTAGGAGATTAGAAGACTATTGTTAAAACATTGCATTATTATAAAAAAATGGAAATTAAAATATGATGAATTGACATCGTATTTCCTTGTTATGTACGGAAATCATTTATGACGTTGCTAAGATAAATTGCGAAGAAGTAGATGTGGATTTTTCCCATGGTCACACGGATGTAAGTAGTAAGGTATAATGAATAGCGGCGGCAAGTGAAAACGGACTATAAAAGCCAACCGGTGGCGAATTATGAAATATAAAGCCGTCTCAGACAGGGTCCGAAGGGCAGTTGTTACAGGGATTAGGGGGCCTCGTGCTAATCCCCGGACTCAGTCGAAATTGCACATTTCAGGCGACAATAAACGTTACAGATCCGTACGCACCTGTTGCGAAATTAGAAAAGTTTCATCCGGCATCGACTTGTTAGCATTAATTTTTTTTTTACTTGTAAATTGAAACGCTACTTGATATTACTCCAGATAAACCGATGATTGTGCAAATCTTAAAATTAATCTTTCGCCGTTAAGCTCATCAAATTTGACAAGAGATACGTATTATCCATAGTATGTGAAAATGTTCTCATCGTTACATAAAGATAGACACGCACAAAGTCTTCAACTCGTCCATGATGCCAGTGTTGACATACGGAACCGAGACGTGGCCCCTTATTATCGGCCTTATAAAAAGGCTGAAGTCACCTAAATGGCAATGGAGAAGGCTATACTTGGAGTTACTCTGCGCGATGAAATCAGAAATGTGGAGATTCGCAGAAGAACTAATGTCACCGAAATAGACTGAAAGATTGCTAGAATTAAGTGGCAGTAGGCAGGGCACATTGCTCGAAGGACTGATGAACGATGGGGAAGTAAGGTCCTCGAGTGGCGCCCGCGTATCGGTAGATGTACTGATGGTGGGCCTCCCACAAGGTTGCCCGACGATCTGGTGAGAATCGCGGGAACTCACTGGATGCGAACAACGCGAGACCGACCGATGTGGAGATCTTTGAGGGAGAACTATGTCCAGCAGTAGACGTCTATCAACTGACGATGCTGATGATGAGACACGCACAAACTTCGGATTTCGTAATTGGATAATCGGTACAGAATATACATCCATCAGCCGATTTGGACGGAGCTGACAACGTTGTTACTTATGTGTTTACTACAACAGGTCGGTAACGAGCTTTCAACTATATCCACACAAAATAAGTCAAATATAGTTATGTTACCATAATTTGTTGAAATTTGAAAGGAATAATGGTTATAACCTTTTAAATAGTAGTTATTTTATTTAATTATACATATGAGAGTTTGATTATAACAAAGATGAAATGTCGACAGAGAAATTCAGAATACAATATAAACAATACTTTATTTAGGAAATGTATGAAAGCTATAATAACCATCGAATAGATTCTCAAACAAATATGCTTGTAAAATTATAATATATTGAATTTAATTATATTGGTATATCTATCAAAAGTATATTTAAAGTTATTTGTTAATGAATAATTCAGAAAATATCAGACCGTGCAACATGGGTTTAGGAGATAAAGGTATTTTAGTTGTTCACTATGTTATATCTTTTGATGCATATGTAACGACAGATACTGTTGCAGAATTTCCGAAATCAATCCATTTCCTTCGAACTTAAACTATTTTCATAAAAACAATAATAAATCTAAATTTCCAGATAAAATAAATTACGCAAATGTAGACTCACAATAAGACGCCGAGAGTGATTTCTGAGAGATTACCAACAAACATTCCACTGAAGAATTGCTCATCTCGACCTCAAGGAGGGCGGAATCAAAAGGAAACGAAGCGCTCTTCATGTGGGATTGAAATGTCTGCGAAGGTTTAGTAAATCGACGGAATCCCGAAGCAAATAATAATGACGGCCGATCGGCGAAGCACCCTCCGACATAATTCAAATTCTTTGAAGCAACCTCGCCTCTAATAATGTTACATTCGCGCCTAACGAAAACATCCCTATTGCTGATGCGTAAGCACTACAATCCTCTGCTGGTTATGTAGTCTATCCAAGTAAGCATTATGAGGGTCTTTGATGGAGTGGAATTACAGACCGGCGCTGCTTGTGAAGGTTCGTTTGTAATTTTTGTTTTGTTTACAAAGAAATTTACTTTGAATCAGGGACACATTACCAATTAACGTTGTGCGGTAATAATGTTACTTCATCCACACGCCTCTGTAGACAAAGTAGAATTTACTTGCACAAGTGCCTTTAAAAGTACAATCAATATATCTACTAGTGCTTCATTGAGATAACGTTGACCACTTCCAGTTATGTATTTACATCTGCTGCTTTTGCATCATTTTATATGACATTCGCGGGACCCAAGGCAACCTCAACTTCTCGCGGTGCACCCTCCTAATCAACAAACGTTACTCTGGCTCCCATTAACTCACATTGAGCCAACGTGTTGGGAAGTGGCCCAAATCCCCCATATGAAACTCTACAAACAAAGGCTACAGGTGGCGGTGATGCGGGCGGGACAGGACCGATCTATGCAGGGATTTTTGGGGGAGGCCTATGTCCAGCAGTGGACATCTATCGGCTAATGGTGATGGTGATGGAATATTTATTGATTAGAGATTTACCGTCTATTTCTGTCCCTATAGCAATAGTGAACAAACACATGTCTGATCCAGTTTGAAAACACTGTAGTTAGTAAAATTTTGTAGTAATGAGACTTAATAAATATTTTGTATCGTAAGCTAACAATCGCTTTGAAGCGCTGAGTAAGCACTCTATCTAAAAATGAAATATAAATACGCGATAGTCTCAATTTCTATCAGGTTAACGTCCTCCTCGTCTCATTGATCTGGCGAATTGTGCATTAGAAAAATACCAGGCTTGCAATCGTGTCAGGAATCGGACTTACAAAGATATCGGATATCGTAACCAAACGGTCGAGCTATCCTATTAAGGCTTGACACACTACCATAATTATCAACATCGTCAACTGTATTAGGACGACAATAGTCGAGGTCAGTCAACTGTACCTGGCGGTCAGCGCGTGAGGAGACTAATGATACTTTGATTGTGTTACATAGCGCTGTGCCTTATTGCTCATATATCGAGCCATAAGGATTCGAAAGAGCATTTTGTTATTACTTTGGTAATGTGTGCCTGCGCACTATGATGACGGTCTACATGTCACTGCAGCCCGAATTCATATAAATTCAAATCTAAGGTCTTACATTTTGAAGATCGATGCACTTGATGAATTTAGTGAAGTGAATGGCCGTGGATGTGTTGCTTCGAGACTGTGTAAATATTACTTATGTAATTGTGGATAAATTTCTCATGGTGGATAGAATTTTTTTTTTTATCAAACCATGAGTGGATAGTGTGCAATTCGTCTAATGGGAGGAATGGAAGCCGACCGGTAGCACCTCGCCCGCCGAGCGGCGGTTCATTAATGAAAATAGCGGTCTCGTTTGTCCGACCGCATAATGTAAGTGTACACGCAATTACGTGTGATGCGATTGGAATACGTAACAGCTGGGCAGAGTATTTATTTATTTATTTAAATTCTATAAAAAAATCTCCTAACAAACCGAGAGGTTGACCTAATGAGGATGCCTTGAGTAATGTTGAAAGAGTACTGAAGGGTGGCTTTATGTCCAACATTAGTTTTTGACTGCTTTGATTTTCAAAAAAAGTCAAATAAATATTAATAAAAAAAATTGTATTAATACATTTTTATACATCTTCTGCGTCAGTTATTCTAGATCGCTGAAGTATCTGTATTTTAGTTTATACCGGGATTATTACTGAATTAACCATGTCTATGACGTTCATCGCGAATGAAATATTTTGTATAAAGATAATGTCGATATTATTACATTTAAACCAAAATAACATGTTTGATGATAGTACTAGGAGAATTATCATTTATAACTTGCAGAAAGGTAAACTACGTAAGTAAATGTCCAATGACGGAATAACAGCCAAGATTTGTCCACGGAAAAGGCAAAAAAAGTAGAATAATTGTATATGGCTTCCCGAATAATCCAATGTGCTTAATACGTTATTAAAACAACAAATATTGTATAGACAACAACATTACGAGATGATTTATCAACTGTGATAATAAATCAACGATGAGATGAGATATAGCGCGCAATAACTCCAGATCTATGGAGACGTCAGGTCACATTTTCGCCGTATCCGTCCTGAAATGAATTAACCACGCATCGATCTTCCATCCGGTCTTTTCACGGTACGTTTGTCATTGTGATGTGTTTATTTCGTTTACCATTCATTTTGGAGGGTTCCGTACTTAATTTTTAAACTGTATTTTAGGAACTTAAGGTTTTTTTAGGTTAATTGGAGGGCTTTTGCGAAATCAAAATAATGATCCATATTCATTGCAGTAGTATTATTTACACTGTTATCTATACCTAATTAAATGTAATTTTTGAATTATTAGCTTGTATGGATTATGAATATACTTAATATTAGATTGGATCAGTGTCAGGGTTTAGTCTAGTTTTTAAGGCACAGACTTTTAATAAAAGGATTTAGGAATATTTATTCAATATGATAGGACTAAATTTAATAATGAGTCCTTGAAACCTTAGTCTAACAATGCGGAAAATTGTTGAGTAAGTCAAGCAAAGTTCAAATTTCCAACAATACCCCGCACGAGCGGTACCCCATGAGGGTTTCCTGCACTAATGGAGCCGGTCAATTACTTAAGACCGGGGAGACTCGATCATAAATCCGGGCTATCGATCAAAGCTTGCCCGGTCACCGGCGGCCACACAACACGGATGAAATATAGCTTTTCTATTTTGCGAGCTGCACCGCGCCGGCGGAACCGGATTGATTTATTATTCGGCTATAAAGTTACTCACGGGCGATTAAGTTTTTGAGAACGCGACCGTGATACGAGCCCTCCCCAAACTTACAATGACGGTCGCAATGCCAAGTGGGAAATTAAGACAAATCACCTGCTCGAATACTGTTGAGATCGGTTGTATGTCTACGTATCTGTACCCGCAGCATCTGTTTTCAATTTCTAAGCAAACAATATGGTGCAATCGTGATTTGCAAGTGTCATAGTGACGAGTGCAATGAGGTGCTCTATGGATATGTTATTTACTATCAGTTTGTTATGGGGAGTAGTATTAATTACCATCGCATGACCAGCTTCGTAATTTTTACCATTATAATCAATTCATATCCACTGCTGAACATTGTTCATCATTCTAAGTTTCAGTAAGTGATGGGTAGCTTTCTACATCCAATGATTTTTTTGTTTTCTTCATTGCCTAGTGTCAGGTGATTAACTGTTACCAGAAGTAGTTTACTATTTTTATCTTCCAATTTCTTTTGTGTTGCTATTAAATTGTATGGACTAATATCATATTTTATTCTACAAGGAAACGAATCATTAACATGATGATCCTTTTTTTATAGGAAGGTTGGGCAAACGACCGAATTGTTCACCTGGTGGAAAGTGATCACTGATGCCTCTGGACAGTCGCAATGTCAGAGGAGTCGCGGCCTACCTGCATCCGTTGTCTTGTACTTAATATATTTATATATACATAAATATTGTAAGTCATATCTAGGATAAAAGTTGAAGCATTCATAAAATGTGGATATATTTAAAAAATTCATATTGAACTGAAGTTTAATATAAAAAAAAAACCCGGAATGATAATGCCGACAAGATTATTAAGATAGTCACAAAACGATTTTAATTAAAACTCGGAAAAGTTTAATTTTTGACAATAAAATGTCGGAGATGTTATAAAACGGCCGGCGGAGCGATTTTAATTATGGATGAATCTGCAAATTTTATCACGGGAATTTTTGCCTTTTAGCGACTGAATTATTAAAAGAGTTTTCTCCCACAATTAGGGTAAGGTCGCGGGGGTGCCGGGCGGACGGAACTATGTGGAACATCTCAACCGAGACATTGTCTCCGCAAAGTTTGAAGATCTACCCCGAGCAACTGGTTTGTAAGGATCGACCCGCAGTATATGTAGAGTTTTCAACTTTGACTTAAGTTTTAAACTCAGATGCACCAACTTTTTATTGTTCAAGAACTATTCATCAGAGTTTCAGGGTATAAATGGAAGATGAGCTTTTATGGCATAAAGAATTATGCCATTTATATATTTCGCCGTATTTAAGTGTCGATGGAAGATTTTACTCTCCTCCACTATGTTATACTGCTGCGCACGTTTACGCGCCTGTGTTCCGGTTTGGAGGGGGCAGTAACTAATGAAGTTACGGGGGTAACGAGATTTAATGTGTTCTTCCGGCAAGCCTTCCATATCCAAACTTCCTCTTACTATGGACCGTACGATTAATGGAAGAGCGCATCATTTACAATCATCTGTACATCCTGCTCATATTGTTGATGGAATTTATAAAATAATATTGTCATGGTCTACATGAACACTGTTAAATGGAGTTCTCTGGTTCGATTCCTGTATCACTTATTAATCAGTGAACAGATATTTTCGAACCCGTTGGTCTAACTACCACTGCCACATTCTAAATCTGTTACTATAACAGTATTATGGGTTAGCATGATTCGCCATATAAAGCCTTATACTCACTCAATACAGAGTGAATTAAGGACAAGTAGATAAAAGAAAGGTACAGATTAAAAACAGGTCACCGCTGTACAGTAATTCGGGTCGGAAAACTTCTGTCGTGACGAACGGAGGAGTTGTGCAAGCGTTTCGAGTCTTAGTAATTGGACGCTTCCGATTTGGTGTAGCGTTTAACCGGAAACGTAATTAAGCGGCGGTGAATTTTGACGTACTGCTGGCGATGTAGCCGACAGCCGTTTGTCTTTTAGATGATGAAAAAAAAAACGATAACAGGCGATGCTGCATATTCAATTTATCATCATTATAGCATTTTTGCATTAACTTTACGGTAAACTATATCACGGTTAAATATTTAATCTAGTTTTTTTTTTTGTACTTCAAACTAATCGTTTTATTTTGTATTTTGATTTAATAACGGATATTTAATTTTAATACTTTAGTTTTATTTAAGTTTCTAATAGTATTTATTGATTTAATACATCTACTTAATATTCATATACACTAGATACTTCCTTTTTGGTATTAGGTTCGCTTTGATACAATATGCTATATGTCAAAGTAATTAAAATTAAAAAAAAAACAGTGTCGTTATTCTTCTTCTTCGGTAATATTCGGTAATGTCTATTTATAATTTATAGAGCATTGTCATTTATTTGTAGCGTTTCTTAGATTACTATTCACACTGATACAGGTTCAAATAACTTCGTAAATTAACTTATTATTAATTATTATTTATATATATATTTTTTTTAATAAAAACTGTTAGTGCTTAAACATAATACCGCCTGGTGTTGTGGTAATATAGTCTGTGGTAGTAAAACTCGTTAACTTAATGAGAGTCTATTCACTATTCTTCTAGAAGTCACTCGCGTCGTATTTAGACGGAATCGCCGACAACGGCAGGTAGTTCCACTGCTCTGCAGTCCTCAGTCTTCAAATGTGGAGATGGTGAATGCAAAAATTTGGGATTTGCAAAACAAGAGAACAAATAAACCGTCGGAAGATTACTGAAACGAGCGGTGAAACAATGCGAGTAATCAACAAATATTTTCTTCCAATTCCGGCGAACATCGGCCGGTGTGCTTACCTGCCACACCCCCACCTTACCCGTCTCGCGAACGGCCCAAATCAATCGAGAGAGAAACCCTCCCTACACCCCCATAATATAATAGAATTGAATTATCGCTGGAATCGGACCCGAGAGCACAGCAGGGTTGCTACATTTAATTTTTCATAATTATTTTTTTATTCGACGAAGCGACGGATCGAATGAGTTGACATGACAGTAAAGCGTACAGTACATGGCTCTAGTTAGGATGATATACACAGCATCACATTGTGCCACTCCATTGAGACAATTAGATATTAAGACTCGTTAGCCCAGTAATTTTCCTCGCTACCGCGCCCTTAGAACAGCAACAAAGTTAGGTTTGCGCATTACTATTTGGCGGAAGAAATAGGAGCTGCTGTGGTCCCTACTGAAACGGTCTCCGGCGACAAAGCCCTACGGTCAGGATAATACAAGAAAATAATACAGTGCTTTAATAAAAGCGGTTTACAACAGCTTGGAGTGGCATAGAAATAAATTTACTTAAACGATACTTTAATACCTTTGTATTAACTTCACACATTTGAGTCTCGTTACCCCAGTAATTACAATAGCTACTGTGCCTTTTAAAGTGGAACACAGTAATGTTTGCATAACAGGCAACTGCAGTAATATTTGACGTCAGAAATAGGAGATGCTGTGGTACCTACTTATACGGACTCTGGCAACTGGTTCTATTACAAGGTCCACCATATGGCACAGTTTTGATGATGGTAAGTTTGTTGGAGTCCTTTGGCTAATTATTATCCTTACGTTTTAAATTTGTTATTAAAACAGCTTTCATTTTTGGTCTAGATTAATTATATGAGACCTAGTATCGTATGGACAGCATACCTTTAACATCTTAAGCCTTGTCCCTTAACACCATGTCAAATTGAAGTGTTAAAAAAAAACAGTAGATAAGTTGGTTTAATTAGACATAGTATTAATCTTTTTTTTATTTTAATTAAATTATCTGGTTTTAGGTCTCCGTGATACAGCCCTGTACTATCGGGTTAGTAAGAATTGGACCAAAGTAAGCCCAGTCTGTCGTAGAAGGCGACTAAAAGGGTTAAGGAGTTCGCTTGTCTTGAGGGTGGGGACGTTTATCGTTCAACAAACGAACCTGCGTGGGACAGCTTATGGCTCAACGATGGTGCCCAGGAGGGTTTGGCTCATTATCAAAGATCTTCTAAGATAAGATGTAGAGGGCACCGGGGCGTTCTATATGAGATCCCAAGGCCTCTTCGGATGCTCTGATTCAGTGAAGAATCTCATATAACCCTGACCTCCCCCCAGAAGCAGGGTATCTTTAAAAGCTTTCTCCTCCGAACCAAAAAATAAAGGGCTATGTGATAAAAGACCATTTACGTAAGTACAAACACACCTATATCTGCCACTGAAGGGTCTGTGCAAGGATTGTTGTGTTTTGGTTTGAAGAGTGTACTAGCTAGTGAAGTTACCATAGTAACGAGATTTAACATCGTATATATGAAAGCAACGAGTACAATGCGCTGTATATCGTGATAAGCATCCACGATGTTATAAGACAGGCGTATCACTTACAATCAGATGATCGCATCGCTCCTCTCGTTACTTTGTCGCGAATAAATCAAAAACATTTGTGTAGTTATGATAGAGGCGCAGCCCTAAGAAAAAAAGGGGGGAAATAAGACGTGAGCCGTCAAATGAAAGAATCGGTAATTCGATTGTATTCGCTAACAATTGATGCGATATCGACTAGGTTGTTTGTTTCGTCTCTTTTTTCCATCGCCGCACGTTATAACGAAAATCGTTACAGACTTCCGCTGCGCAACAGGTCCGACGTGGACTGTTAAAATCGATCGTTGCACATTGCATCCACTGTAACAGTCAAATTGTTATCGTTTCGAATCGATTTAATAGCGATTGTAAATGATATTCGATTATCGATGCAGTCTTTTATTGTTGCTAAGGCTGGGACTTGGTGATAAGAGAGAGAGTCGGGCGGTAGGTCTCTGTTGCCGGAGACCTTCTAGGTAAGTAACACCGCAGCGTCTATTGTAGCCGACGAACAGTAGTGTGCAAACATTGCCGTGTTCTGGTTTGAAGGGCGCTTTAGCTAGTGTACGTACCGGGATAACAAGACTCAACATCGTAACTAGCGCCAAGGTGTTATCAGGTGAACATCCCGCTTGTCTTAAAAAAAGATTAAAAAGATATTTATCCAATATGGTCCAAGTGCGGGTTGGTGGATGTCATATTTATTTCATCATCATCATCAGCCGATATATG
The DNA here is from genome assembly GCA_029034505.1 of Ornithoptera priamus. Taxonomy (NCBI): domain Eukaryota; kingdom Metazoa; phylum Arthropoda; class Insecta; order Lepidoptera; family Papilionidae; genus Ornithoptera; species Ornithoptera priamus. Next base: position 719,605 of record JARDWD010000392.1, read on the forward strand.
TCCACGGCTGGACATAGCCCTCCCCAAAGATCCCCACATAATCGGGTAGGTAGGTATGAGAGGATTTGGACCATTTCCCACCACGCTGGCCCAATGCGAGTTGGTGAGCGCCAGAGCCTCGTTTGTTGATTAGCAGGATACATCACGAGCAAGTGAGGTTGCCTTGAATCCCGCGAGTCGTGCGGGAACCGGGGTTATTTTTTTTTTATTCTACAAAGCGACGAGATGATTGGGAAATTCGCTTGATAGTAAGTGATACGCCTGCTTATAACAACGTGGCGCTAATAATGACAATGTTATACTGCACCACTTTGCGCTCGTCGTTGTGAGACATATATTAGGTCTCATTACCTCAATAATTTCACTAGCTACAGCTTCCTTCAAACTGGAACACAGTAATCTTTGCACACTACTGTTTGGCGGCAGGAGTAGCAGCTGCTGTGATACCTATCTAAAGAGCTTACCTCTCCGGTAATAAGGACCTATCACCAGTGACGGTTTTAGATCCTTTACGATGCTTACCTTCATCGCCATATGCACTAAGAAAGAACTTAATAACTTAAAAATATTATTGTGTGAATATAATACAGTAACTATAACATAAGAGTAAAATATAGAAAAGGTACTGAATTAACTTTAAAACGTTATATTATACTTAAAGTAATATACCAAAATTTTGATGATATGTAATATATAGTAATGAAAATGGGTTTCCTTTGTTCAATCACGTGAAAACTAGTGAAGGTATCGACTTAGGAACAGGAGCATTATACGTTAAAGGGTTAGTAGATAATTATAGGCTTTTTATTTGTTTGAATTTCATAGATCCTTCATCATTTTATTGCTTGAATTTTATGAACATTTTAGTTCTGTATTATTTGTGCGGTTGCTATAGTAACGATTCGTATTGCTAAGAAGACGTGATACAAGCAATACATTGTTTATAAGTGAAATTAATTAGAGATATAAGGTATCAAGCATAACAACTCACGGGACCCTGCTAATCAACAAACGAGGCTCTGGCTCCGACTAACTTGTATTGGGCCAGCGTGGTGGGAAATGGCCCAAACCCATCCCTACATATGAACCCTATAGACGAAGGTCGCAGAAAGCTGCTAGATGTGTTCAGCGTAGGACCGTTGTGGAGAACTTTGGGGGAGGTCCGTGTCCAGCAGTGGATGAAATTAATTATAAGAGGGTGAAATAATCAAAACACGAAAGTTAATTAATTTTGTTTCTCGCCTAACAATGAATCAAGTACAACAAGTTAGTAGGAAGGTTTCCCCAACAATCAAATATAATAAGTTATTTGGATGTCTGTATAAAGGCGATTGAATTTCTGAAAACGCTGAAGAATGTAATAAAATTTTAACTTAATTCCCTTTTGATACGAAACAATGCGAGACCGGAAATCAGTTGGGATAACTTTTGAGACGAGGTTATTTGAATAGAACTGTATGCCGATTATTGTTACAACGTATAATAAATTTGTTAAATATATAAAAAATATTAATTTTATATATTTTAGTTTATAAAGAAGAAAATTATCAATTAAGAACCTATATCCCTATGAGGATACAGTGTATTAATAGTTTCATGGTGATGGTGGTGACATCGGCACTTTTTCAGGGCATCCGGTATTGCTTATTATATAGCTATATTTATAATGAAAATATTTTCGTCTGTATTCTTCACCACCTGCTAGTCAACTCCAATGGTATCCTGAATGTGATTATGGATAGGTGGAACTCCTTGTCCTTGTACTAAATATATTATTTTATTTGTTTACTATTTAGATAAATTTTTTACAAACACCCACAGCGAGAGGGAGTTAAATAAATACAACTATATACGGAATAGGTGTTAGTTCTTCTATATTATTAGTATTCTTACGGATAACATGAAACATTTAAATACATGGGAGACATAGATATATGACTAATATATACAGTACAAAAAAAAAAAAACGCACTTACCCCACTTAAAGTTTTGATATTGTGCAAAGCGTCCTGTGCTTTCAATGCAGCTTTGCGCGTGAAAAACGTCACAAAACAGCACCCTGCAACAAAAGCGCACACTTACGTAACATAGCCGCACACACACACACACACACACACACGCATACGAGAACAATAACTAATACCTACATAGGTAACACACTGACAGATCTTCACACACACGCACATATATATATACAAAAACATAATTCGTTTCTAGCTTACGATAACTTTGTGTTCAGTTTACTTGATAAACATTTCTATATCCGATGCGACGCGACGAGTAGCAAGTTAACTCCAAGTAAAGTCTCCTTATCCAAGTAATTTCACTGGCTATAACATCCTTCAAGCCGGAACACGGTAATGTTTACACGCTGTGGTTTAGAAGAAGAAATAGAAGCTGCGGTGATTCTCATTAGATTGTCTCCAGTAATTTTCATCGTGTTCATAAAATCGATTTTTTTATCTTTAATTAGGGGTGTAAGGGGAAACCTCCCCTTACACCACTAATTAACGCGAGGGGCCTAAGTGAACCGCACCTGCTCATGGTGCACCCTGCTAATCGGTTGAGAGACACTGAGGGGGGAGAGTCTCTGGCTTCTACCAACCAGTATTGGGCTAGCGTCATGGGAAATGGCCCAGGTCCCCCCCATTTGAACTCCTACAGACGACAAGCCCTAATGCCCGGCGGTGCCGGAGGCCATGCTGACTGCAGCGTAGGATCGATCAATGTGGAAAATTTTGGGGGAGGCCTATGTCTAGCAGTAGACGTCTATCGGCTGATGATGATGACGATAGCTTTAATTTTAATCAAGACATTAAAAAAGAAGACAAATTTGTAGTAAGATTATTATCATAAATAATGTAGTCAAAGTAGTTAACTAAATGTTTGAGCGGCAGGCAGTAGAGCCGATGATAGAGTCTACAACCATTAAACTTCACCAGGCCCAGAATCCAGCCATGGACTTTTACAGAGTGTTACCAATAAATAATAAAACGTATTTTATATATGTAAGGTAACATTTAGAATATGGTAACACTGAACAAGTCTGGTGAAGGCTGTGTGAAGCAGCTGGATGCAAGCAGCGCAGGATAGGTCGATATGGAGAACTATAGGTGAGGCCTAGGTACAGCAGTCGACGTCTGTCGGCTGATAATGATGATGATGATGAACAAAAGTCAGACTGTTCAGCAGGGGAGATCTACTTCAAGTTATTCTTGTATTAGCTACTGAAAAATTATTTTAAGATAATTGTATTTCACTAGTAGTACGTCTCTGTTGCCGGAAACTGCCTAGGTAGATACTAAGGCAGCGCATAACTGTGTTCCGGTTTGAAGGGCGTTGTAGCTAGTGTAATTACTGAGGTAACGAGACTCAACTTCTTGTGTCTCAGCCGACGAGCGCAATGTGGTGCAGTGTATATCATCCTGATTAACGCCACGTGGTTCTGAGCGGGTGTATCACTTACCATCAGGTGAACATCCAGCTCGTCACTGTAAATTATTTAAAAGTTATTAATTATTTGTCCAGCTGGAGGATGTTTCGACACATCTGATAGTTCTCCTTCGAGCTCTCCAAGAGTTTATATCCAATGATAGTTTTTCGAATCCGGTCTTCAGACCACGTCAAATCTAATAGTGGAAAATTATAATGGTTTAAAATTCGGTTATACCGTTTGGTTTAGCCGAAAATGCTTTCGGCACGCGAACCGGAACGCGTGTGCGTTTGACGGGTAAATAGCATGCTCCAGCTAATCAGCTCGCATGCCACCGTCACTTGGAGCGTGCAAATGTGCTACTGTGCTCGCTCCCTTGCCGCCGTTTCAGTAAAGTTTCAGTTCACCCACCCTCGGTATTATTGTTTTATGCCAATCAACCGGCAAAATTAAGGTCAATAACCTACCCTTAATTCTATACATAAAACTTACTTTGTAAATTTAACAATATGTTACATCATTCTAATAAAAATGATATTTGTCACATTCTAAGGAATTTCTTCAGTCGGACATATGTAAGCAAGAAATACTTTGAACTATCTATGTTACTCAAGTTAAATATCCGTTTCCGGTTGCTTGCATTCGCAATTGCAATGAGTAATCATTACACACAAAAAAATGTTAGTTTTATTTAAAGTTCAGTTATTCATCATCATCCAATAAAAGTAAACCGCCGGAAATAGGCCACCTTCAAAGATTTCCACATTAATCAGCGGTTTCCCGCGACCTTCACCAGATTACCAGTCTTCCCGGCGTGTTAGTACTACGTCTACAGTTAAGCGGCTGTCACTCTATAGGCCGTAAGTCTAGAAATCTAGATTAGGTCGGTGACCTATCTATTATTTAGTGGTTGAAAAATTCTGGACCTGCTAATAATAAACATAACCAATATTTATAAACAATATTTTTTTTATGTTAGTAATCTGGCAGTAGTTACGTATTCACACCCCTAATGTGCATAGCCTTAAAATATAAGATTTTAAATCTGTTTACCCCAGTTAATTTACTACCCCTTTCAAATCGGAACACAGTAATGTTTGCACACTACTGTTGGGCAGCAGTAACATAGCTGCGGTGGTACCTACTTAGACGGTATCCAGCAACAGATACGAACTTGGAACCTGCGCCGATTATTTTCATTATCGTCGACCTCCTATCGAGCCTTTCCGGTGAAATTTTAAATCCGTGTATTTTTATTTTATTTACACGAACACTCACCCCCGATATTAAACGGCTGATCCGCTGATAAAATATCAACGCCGATGTTTGCTTTAATTAAACTGTGAAGTGTGGAAATGTTTTCATTACACCGATTGGTATCCATTCATTGTTTATGTATCTGTTCACAACATCCCCTTTTTCTAATTTTATATTAATTTTGTCATCTCGGTAGAGGATTTTACAATATGGAGATTTTTCGATATGGTTAACTTTTTGTACTTTTATTTATAATTGAAAAATGTTTAAGAAAATAAAACAGAGTATTTTTCTGCTCTCTTAATTGTGTAAATTGTTAGTATGATATTTTTACTTAACTATCTAATATAGCTATTAATATATTATTTAACTGTATCAAACAACACTTACCTGAAGAAGTGTGTGAAGAAAATCATATAAAATAATGTTTAAAAACTTTTTCACATCGTCAAAGGAAGTGCCATAAAATAGTGTGGATAATACAAGCTGTCATTACGGGGGTATTAATTAATTTTATTTCATCTTCATTGGAGAATAAAAGTATTTACCAACTAAATAGTATTTGTTAAACTAATATCATACGCGATATCAGGCCATTTATAATGTTTATCACTTTTAATATCCATCCATTACCCACAAACTTTCATGTGGGTAGTCGTGAAAATTTTCGAACTAAAATAATAAAGCGTGTTATCGCAACGTGAACAAGTAAGACAACAATTAAATAACTCGGTGTCGACTGCGACATGAAACATAATAATGTGGATGAAACAATGCCCCATGCCCGAACGGAGCAAGCTCGGGGTCTACATTCAGCTTACGCCAACGGCGCTCGCGTTAAGGCACGTTTTCGACTGAAGGAGCTTTCACAGACAAGAGACTTGTAACAAAGCATACAAAAATGTCAACATATACGCTCGTTCTTTGTTGGAATGCAAAACAATGCTACGACCAGCTCCTTAATAAAGTGAGCGCGATCTTTTGTTCAGATTGAGAGCAGACTTTACTATAACATCGTTTCGTCGGACGGGATTTAATTAGAGCTCGGGTGGTGGAGAATTTACTGAGGGAGCAGCCTTGTGCCGGCAGATACCAAAATATAAAAAAAAACACCATGTTGTGCTCGTCGCCCTGACGGCTGACGAAATCGGAAAACAGTACTGTTTGACGGCAGAAATAAAAGCTGCGGTGGTACTTACCTCGACGTCAACACCAGTAAAGACCAGTAAAGACGAATAATTGCTAGACCTCTCCCACTCCCCCTTAACCATTTAATGAAAGTTGCAGTTGATCAGTTAGATCATCGAAGGCTACGCTTATCAGTGAGTGTCTATTGACTGATAACGTAATGCAGGCTAGAACCTTTGTCTAGTGGATGGGCCGATAATTTCAGGCTAGACTATCATCCCTATTATTTAGGCATCACCATCTTTGATCTGATTTTCTCTTAACAAAATATGATTGCGAGCTCATGAGTTTCTATGTGAACGTCATCATCAATGAGATTAGTGATGTAGGCAGACATATAACCATCAAAAGGAACTCTCGTCGTTTGGTAAGTGTTAGTTAAGTTATTGTTTTAAGTATATATATTTTATACTAGATTCAAAGAGCATAAGACAGTATTGTGTGGAATACCTTACAAGAGACCAATGTCCAGCTGTGGACATCGGATGAGTTAAGGATAATATTCTTTTACAGGATAGTCCGATATATATTGTAATAGTCTTCAGTAAGGACTAACTTTAATAAAGTTGTCTAGCTAATAACAATTTAAAATATACAACGTTGCGAGATTAATATAAAATTTAAGGGTTGAAATGTAAGCCCATTATAAATATATTGGTAGGTTACTCCTAATATTTGTAATTTGGACGCCTTAAAAAAAATCTTTTCATAGCTCCTGCTATTGGACTATTTTTATAACATTATTGTTCTCATCAATTAACTGAAGTATATTCAACATAAACTAGATCTGTGAGGATTACGTCAATATTCCAAATTGCTGGTGGTAGGTCTGCTGCTGGAGACCTAGAGTCTACGTTCGTATCACAAATATATGGATATATAGAAATGAATTGTTTATTATTCCTTCGATACAGATAGTATTAATTAATGTACTGCAAGAGAAAAAGCTACTCCCGAAGACCATGCAGGTGGGTCACAGGTCCTATTTCTGCTGCCAAACATTAGTCTGCAGATAGTATAGTGTTCTGCTCTGAAGGGTGTTGTAGTTAGTTAAATGAGTGAGATGCAATGTAGTATAGTGTATACTATCCTATCTATAGCCGCGTTTGTTATAGGCGAATGTATCATTTACTATAAGGTAATCTTCGGGCAGAGCAGAACCGATCGGCGTGGAGATCCTTGAAGGAGGGAGGAGGGAGGCCTATGCCGAGCAGAGGGCTTTATCCGGCTGATAAGAGAGAAAAATCGTCGCATCTTGTCATATAAAAAAATAACAGATGAAAGCTTCTTATTTACAATTCAGTACGTATTTTTTTTTAAAGAGGATCATGAAAAAACTTCAAGAAGGCTTTAGAAAACATATTTTTTTTCATGAAGTCGGCGATTTGTTAGTCTGAGTGCCACTCTGTCAAATTGTATACCAACCTTTGCTTGCGCCGGTGATCTTGTCCCGGAGTACGTTGATCTGGTGTACCCGGCCGAACTCCTCAAACATCTGCCTTAGATCGTTCTCGTCCATACTCCTCGGCACTTGTCCCACGAACATCTGGAAAGAGGAGTGGGCGAATATGATTAGATTGAAGCAGCCCATTTTTGGATTTCTTCGTCAGCTACTTTGGACTCCACATAAAGTATAAATCGATAATTGTTTGATCCATACTCTATAATCCACCACAGCAGTATGCCGAAACAAATTATCCATTTACTTCACTCCAATTTAACTCATACATACATAAATTATTTAGGGTGCTTGTAATTTATTTATGTATCTATATAGTCATCCATTAACTATTATTCCCTTTCAACTAACCTAACCTAACTTTTCACCCTTCGTTCTTTAAATGATATTATATATGTATGTATTTTTATTGTTTAAATTTTAATTACTGAATTTATTAATTAATTTTTCCAGTCCATCCAAAGCCCACAACTTTTCCTCAAAATGATATTTTGTATCGAATTTGTGTCAAAGAAAAAAAAAGCCGTATCTATATTTTGTTACCAATAGAATAAGTTTATTTAAGTTCGGGTAGTAACAAGTATGAATTGTAATTACATGAAATTTTTTTTTTTATAATTTAAAATTTTCAGTAAGTTGTTTTAACAAGCTTTACACATTTAAAGGTTAAGTTAGCCGAGCTTAGAGTTAGATGAAGCTGTAAATGTCCTCAAGTAGATAAACAGCATCAACATCTTTCGAAAATCCAGTCCATTTATATGAACAGTGGATGTAAGGGCTCCCGCACAACAACTCACGGGACCCAAGTCAACCTCATCTGCTCGTGGTGCATCCTGCTAATCAACAAACGAGTTGGTGGGAAATGGCCCATACCCCCCATGGCAACTCCTAAAGACGACGACCGCTAACGCTCGCCGGTGCTGGAGGTCATGCTGACTGCAGCGCAGGCCCGATTGATGTGCAGATTTTTGGGTGAGGCCTATGTCGTCTGATGATGATATTTACATCTTCAAATCTCATAATAAACCTGAACAAAATCAATTGTCGCTACATTAGTTAGTCACACAATAATTCAGCGTCGTCAAGTGCGGGCGTGAAATCCGAAGCGATCCGCAATAGTAACACCGCAACCCCATCCACTCCCTCCGAGCGGGGCGCGCCGCCGCCCGGTCGCCGCGAAACCTTTTTAATTACGCCAATATATCACTTCATTTGTGAAATTTCCAAAGTCCGCACTCGTTCAGCCTGCACCAGGTAACTCCATATCGGCGAGTTGCGTTCTGACCGGAAATTTCGCTGTTGAATTGCGGCGTAATTAGCTCCGGGACAATGGCCCCCAATGAGTCCGACGTTAACTTTATTGTACGCGAACTTTACCATTTCCGGCGGTTCTTTTTCCAACAAAGCTGATTATTCGAGTAGGATATTAAAGCTTTAAAGCATAAACTTTCGGTTTTCGTTAACATAGTTTTAAATATATTTAGTACAGTGTATCGCTGGGAGACAATCAACGACGAGCGTATTTCGTGGATTACTTGGAGATCTATATTTTTTTTTTTTTTTATGTACCATACTAGGCAAACGAGCAAGACGGGTCACCTGATGGTAAGTGATTCACCGCCGCCCACGTCACCAGCGACGCCAGTGCGTTGCCTACCCTTCAGGTAAGAATATGCTCTTTTCTTGAATAACCCAATGTCGCAGTTGTCGGGGAAGACCGCTGATGGCAACGAGTTCCAGATATTTGTATACTAACAGTGGACGTATATTTATTGAAGTGATCATGGCGATGAAAATTTTTTTAATATTTGTATACATATATACATATATACATATATACATATACATATACAGTTGCGTTAAAATGTGGACAACGATTTTATAAAAATAGCAGTTCCCGACTCGTTTTGATGGCCGTAACATCTCAGCCAAACCTTGGGGAAGATATTTCGTAAAATCCCTTCTTAGCCGACCTATACTCGGTAATAGGAATCATCATCATCAGCTGATAGACGTCCACTACTGAACACACGCCTCCCCCAAAGATCTCCAAATCGAATGGTCGGTAATAGGAATGTTCCAGCCTAATTGCAAGTCTCTAAGAATTATGATTCCAGATATATCGAGATGTATATATATATATATATATAGTGATATGGGTTTCCTTTGTTCGCCGATCACGTGAAAACTAGTGAACGTATCGACATGGGTACTGAATGATTTGCAGATAGTTATAGGCTATTTACTTTTTTAATTTCATAGATCATTTGTCACTTTATTACTAATTAACTCATAAACATTTTAATTCGGGTATATTTATGCGGTTGCTATAGTAACCTATTTGCGAACTAATTTAATATTAAAGCGGGCGGGGAACCGCTAGTAGACATATAAATATTTATACATAGATTAAAATACGAAATACATATATTTATATTGATATAAGTATGTTTAATAAATAGCTACAACTCCACCTTTTGATATATTCGTATATATCTCTATAAAAAAGTAATTTCTCTATTTACTCATCGGACATGAATATGAAATTCAGTGTTTACTATGATTTTTTTTTACAAAATCTAGTTTACATAATCTATTAAAAATTTAATATATTTCGTATGTTTAATATCTGAGTATGTAAAATATTACTTCAAAGGCGTTTATTGCTCACCTGAAACGTGTAACACTTACGCGTTGACGTCACGGGACAAGCGAACTGATAAAATGTGATAAGATTAATGTAACATTACTGCTACACAGTATAATTTTTTTTTTCATCACTAACGCGAGAATCCTTCCCATAATAGATAGGGTGACGTTATCGCTGAAACACCAGTCAATCTAGGCCACACGGTCGCTGGGATTTAGCGATGATGCCGTAGGTTTCCGGCCGTGGATTTCATGAAATACTTGTATTAATGTTACAAACAATATTATCAGTAACATGTTCCACCTGTTAGTTGCAGTAATTACGGTAACAGAGATCACCGAAGCCGCTACTGTTACTCCACAATGTATCGGAATACGACGCTGTTGAAAACTTTGATTGAAGAAAGAGGACTTACATTTATAAGGGAGTGCGTTCGCAATAATAAACTTAAGTTTTTAGTAACTTAACCATCCCTTTTTTTATCAATATTCATATATTCAACTGATAAAATACAACAAAATCATTACATATTGAGAGTATACCCAAAACAGTGACCTGGGAGTAAGAGTAGTTATTGCCAAGGTTAAACCTATTAGATTCATAATAAAGCAGTAAAAGCTACAGATTTAGTACACTAAAACAATGAATATCCGTTATTGGTTCCAAGTGGCTGTCGACTTCCTCATGATAACCATCATCATCGGATAAACGCTACTGCTAAACAGGAACCTGGCGAAAGGATCTCAAACAGACTCGACTGGCTTACCTTGATAAAATCCGGGTCGGGCATTTCGGACTTCAGGTCATTGTTGTTGTTGTTGTTGTTGTTGTTGTTTATACTTGTGTTGTTGTTATTGTTGATGGTCATTGTGATCCCACTGTAACAAACAAATAAATATATTTAAAGACCCGCGCATTGTATATCACAGTTCAAAATTCAATGACATCAGCTGAATAACATTTCGGTTGATATTATGATAACAATTATAACTAGTTAGTAACCAAATTATAAAGTATCTAGGTATTTTAAAATCCTGAAATACCAGTCTATGGTTATTCGATTATATTCTTACTTGCAAGTAGTCATTAAACATAGTATATAACTTTTAACTGGTAATAAGTACAATGATAATGTCCGCTACAGTACGAAGTATTTAGTTAAAGAATAGTACAGTACGGGTTTGACGATTAACATACTTTTTTCTATAATTTATATATTTAATAATAAAAAAAAAATTAAAACATAATATTCCCTGTCTGATGAGGAACATTATGGGTAAGACGATGAGCAACAATATAGAACATAGAACATTTCTAGAATTTTCTCTCCATACTTTAAATTAACTACAATTGTAGGTAGTTATCTATGTGATGCTTGTTGTTAGGTAAACAAAATATTAGCTATGAATAACTTTTTTTTTTATTCAACGACGCCACCGGACGACGTTGTGAGACATTCACTTGAAAATAAGTGATACCCCAGTCAATTAAAATATGGCGCTATTTAGGATGATATACGCCGAACAACATTATACCTTTCGCCTGAAGACATAAGACGTATCTCATTAACCCAGTAATTTCACTAGCTATAAAACCCTTCAAACCGGAGCGCTGTTTGTCGACAGAAATAGGTGTTGCGGTGGTTTCAGATACCTACCAGTAAATTAATATGTTAAACACAATTTAAAAAAAGATATAAACAACCTACGCGAATACCTTATCAGAACTTTCTTATCATCTTAACTATTATCTATATGAATATATAACAAGTGATTATTTTATAGTGTTATATGTGTTATAAAATATTTTGTTTTATTTATATATATTATATATTGGTTATAAATAATATGTTATATGAATATAAACAAGTGCAATAATAATATTTTGTAACCGTTATGAAAGGTAGACAGATATGTAATGTGATAGCGAATGTATAGCGTTCGTATTTTTAGGTTATGTACCTCAGTGTTCTGCTGCTCCAAGTTGCGTACACGGAGTACATGTTTGCGATGGCGTTATCACCGATAAGAGTATACATCGCTCGATTAGAGAACCCCCTTATCAGTTATCAGAGGCAACCGACCGGCGCAGCGCTCCGCTCGCGGCCCGCCACTTCACTATACTTCAGCGTTCACATTTAGTTATGCGGCGAGATGATTTATTCAAGACTACCCGACACTTTACATCCCTGATCCAGCGCTGTGTAAAGAGGTAGTCGTGAGAAATTTATCTCGACGACATACCTGTTTTTTCACCTACGAAACTAGCGGTGTAAGGGGCTCCGTCCGATATCATACGGAGCCCTAGTCAAATTCAAGTGCAGTCGGTGTGATGCACCCTGATAAACAACAGATGAGGCTCTGATCATCTACCAATCCGCACTGGGCCAGCACGATGAGACTAAGGCTCAATTCCTCTTCAATAAGGATCCTTGAGAGAAGCCCACCAGTGAACGTTATCAGGCTGATAAAATGAAGAAGCAGATGCGAATCTAGCTGTTCCCCGCCCGCTTTGATAGCAATAAAATAAAATTAGACTTGAAATTTGTATGAAATATTCTTTGAGAGCAACTCGCAACCGGAAATAGCTTTCTATACCAACCGTTACTATAGCAACCACATAAATAACTCTACCATTTAGAGTTATATATATATAAAAGTTAATTGGAAACATAATGATCAAAGTACTATGAAATTTAAAAAATAAATTACCTATAACCATATACAAATCATTCCGCGTTACGTTCACTTGTTTTCACGTGATTTTCTTCGTATCATATATATATATATATATATACATACATCATATATATATATATATAAATGAGTAAACTATTGAATATAATCAGCGTCGCCACGGTAGACGCTGTTGTGTTGCTAATCTTAATACTTCAGTTTTATATCATCAACGTTCATGTACTGCTGGTGGTAGGACTCTGTTCCCGGAGACCGTTTAGATACCACCACAGATCCTGTGTCTACCACCAAACAATGCTGTGCACATATTATTGTGTTCCGGTTTTAAGTGCGCTGTAGATGATGTAGATAAAGAGACTTAACATTTCATATAAAAGCGTTGAGTAACAAGTAATATGTTACTGAGAATGAGTAGCATTTTAAAATAAAAAAAAGAAAATATTATATTTATACTATTGATCATCATACATATAATGAATATGATGTTTTTTTTAATCAAATTAAGTGATGAGAGGAGCTGGATGTTAATCTGATGGTAAATGATATGCTCGCCCATAACAAAGTAACGCTAGTTAGGATATCGCGCTCGTCGCCCGAGATATAAGATATTAGGTCTCGTTACCCCAGTAATTACATTAGCTACAGCGCCTTTCGAACTGGAACACAGTAATGTTTGCACACTACTGTTCGGCGGCAGGAGTAGACGCTACGGCGGTACCTATCTAGACGGCAACAGAGACCTACTATCAGTAAATAGTATTTAATAAAAGGTTATAACGTTCATGTTAAAATAACTTAGATTTTTTTTTTTAATTTAGACAAAGGGTGGAAATATACTGTACGTGAAATCAAGTGGCCCAAGGTAGGATGTTAAACACTGCACCAGTATATACTCATCACCATAAGATATATCCCGTAACGGAGTAGAGTATATGGGAGTCGTGTTCCAATAATTGTATTAGCACGAACGCCCTTCAAACCTGTACGTAGTAATATGTTACTGTTTGTCGGTTGGAATAACTGTCTGGTTGTAACGGAGACCTGTTACCAGTAAACACGTTGTCACCTATCCGTTATATTAATAAGTTATCTAAGTTATTATGTCTCGAAGTAATACTATCTCTTAAGTGTGTATAGAGCTTCCTTTCTAGATTAGATGGATGGATAGTTTTAAGTTCTTGGAGCATAAAGGAGGCCATGGCAAACCGCAAAACGTCAGCACGTCATCATCGTCACCATCAGCCGATAGATGTCCAATGCTGGACATAGGCTTCCTCCAAATATCTCCACAGAGTTCATTGAGGATTAGGTCTTACGCTCACCACGCTGCTCTAGTGCGGTTTGGTGGGTGATCAGAGCCTCTTCTGTTATTCAGCAGGATGCACCGCGTTGGTTGACTTGGGTTCCGTAAGATGTTGGACGGAACCCCTTACTTTTTATTTCCGTCCAAATTTTAGTTTCAATTAAGCGCTTCGTGATGATTTATAGATACAGTAGCTCTTTTTCTTTTGGTTTCGTCGGAGAACTCTTCGAAAGATACCCTGCTTCTGGAGGGCAAATCAGGGTTATGTGAGATTCTTAGTCATAATACGTCTCGGTGGTTTGCATGAGTAAATTCGGAGAGGCTCTGTGATCACTATCTGTTACACGTCTCAGAGGAAGGGCCAAATCCTTCTAGGCACCATCGCTGTACAATACTCTGTCCCACGCAAGTCCGCTTGTTGAATGATAAGGGCCCCATCCTCAAGGTCCACGAAACTCCTAGACCCTATTAGTCGCCTTGTACGACAAGCAGGGCTTACTTTAATTCTATTCTTAATATCCAGCGACTACTGGGCTGATATATCGTACTACCAATCACGTAATTACAATCGGGAGGTATTAACTAAAAAAAAAAACCTATTTAATATTATCATAAATAAATACATTTATTGATGATGTATATAGTATATGTATAATTATATATATATTTACTCATATATATAATTATACATATTTACTTAATTCCACTAAATTCGATGACTGCACTCTTATAGAAGTATGTTAATTCAACAAATACATACTATAGTAAAGATTTAGTAATTTAGATTTTTTTCTGTTTTATTATAATAATTCAGTAATAAATTATGAAAAGAGAAAAAAAAAACAGACTGAAAATGAAGATATTTATAATACTTATTACATCGTTCATTCTCCTTACTAAAAACGTCAAGTTTTCTATATGATAGAAGATATTCTGCGGAAATAGTTTGTCTAACGAAACAAAACATTCATTTACAAGTATGCTAATATTAAAAAAAAAAATAGATATTACTCATATCGTGTTAAGAATGTATGTTCATCACCATCATCATCGTCAGCCGATAGACGCCTACTGCTGGCCACAGGCCCTGTCTCAAAGATCCCCACATCCAGCAGCTGCCCGCGCCCTTACAGTCAGCATAGTATATGGCATCGTCAGGCACCAAGAGCCGTCGCTTGTAGGGGTTTATATGAAGGATTGGGGCCATTTCCTCACCAAGCTGGCTCCAATGCGTGTTGGTTGGTGCCAGAGCTTTATTTGTTGATTAGCAGGGTGTATCAAGAGCAGGTGAGGTTGGCTTGGGTTCCATTAGTTGTTATGCGGGAACCCTTGCACCCCAAAAAAGAAAGAATAAAGAATGCATAAGGGTTTCCAGACAACAACTCACGGGACTCAAGCAAACCGCACCTGCTCGTGGTGCACTCTGCTAATCAACAAACGAGGTTCTGACGCTCACCAAATCGCATTGGGCCAGTGCGATGGATAATGGCACAAATCCCACCATAGGAACCGTTATAAGCGTGGAGATCTTTAGGAGAGGCCTGTGTCCAGCAGTGGACGTCTATCGGTCGATAATGATGGTTAAATTGCTAATAAAAAATCCAGTTAATCAGTTAACAATAGAAATCACGGGCAATAAAAAAAGAAATATATACACATCACCAAGTTGGATTAGAACCCGTAACTTAACGGCAGCTAACCGCTGCGCCGTCGCGGCTTTATAACATAATTGAAGTGCGCAATGAGCCCGCCAATGATCCATAAATCATATTCACAACCCATCTATCTTTGTCATATCCGTAAATCGATATCGCGCCTACGTTAGTTTGCTTTGAAGGGGGTGATCGGGACATTTATTGGGGTGCGCTAGAGGGGTGCGTTAGGTGATAACGTAATCAAAATTTTCTATTATAACGATATTAGAGTGATCGACGTCGAATATTATAATTTGGCCGAGTGCGGTATAAAGTTGTTACGTAGGGTATACAGCGTTGCCGTTGTGATGCATTCAAACTCTCTGTGCTCTTATCATCACAAATCATCAAAATGATGACTATTGTGATGAAAGTCACCACTTGTTCTAAAGCTGAGATATAGCCTAACATCATTATTACTAAATTATAGTCGTACAGTGTGTCGAAGAAGATAGAAAGAGGTAAAAGAAATCATACGAAATAACAGATTCGCTCTAAAGGTTACTGCTATATATATATATATGTGTGTTTTCATAACGAAATATATTTTAATATCTATAGATATTACCTTCTAAATTCAATAGCCACGACATACTACGAACTGAGATATAGTAACCCTTGCATACTACAGTTTAAAGGTAGAAAAGCAGTGGTGACCTAAACTGTCTTCGGCAAGACGAACTGACGACCAGTTTACCTAATTTAGACATTTTGATAGTAAGTGATATGATGTTGATGATATACACAGCACATACATTATGTATCGTTACCTCAGTAATACAACAATAACCCCTATCAAACCGGAACACAGTAATTTGGCGGCAGAAGTAGGAGCTACGGAGACGGACTACTAAAATGATTATTTTTTTTTCTTTACTAGCTGATGATGAACTTATCGTTCACTTGATAATAAGTGATACGCCTGCCCATAACAGTATAGTGTTGGAATTGTATATACCAATGCTTTTCCGGTTGTGACTCCTGAACAAGTTATCTGAATTACTAATACAAGTTTATTATGTGATGGTAATGAGAAAAACAATGAACAATGTAATAATTTAAGTTAGAGTTAAAATGGCGATTTTAAGTTACTAACTGACTAACTGAATCCGATTTAACAACCGGAAATATGAAAGACAGCAGACGTACGTATTCAGAGTTTACTGTTGCGGAGCTTACTGGAGCCTTTTACGGTTAATACGACGGTTTTTTTGTTTGCTTTCGCGAATGAATCTGGTTATTTAAAAGCGATCTAACAGGAAGCGCAATTTGAGCTTCCGGCACTTCAAAGTGGAATATGTAAAACTCGTACGATCACGCCTGCCGGAGCGCCGGGCTTGTTTGTGTGATGATAGTAGATACCACTAGTTTTACGTTTTTCAATGCGGCGGTGTTTTTTTTTTTTTTTTCACTAATCGACTGCGGGTATATTCGATTGGCGAATCAAAACTAGATGTTCAATATCTTTTCTCAAATATTCACAAATGATAATCTTTAAAAAAAAACTGATGTAAGCATTGATTGTTCACAACATCAGTACAAAAGTTTTTATAAGAAAAGAAATCAATATTGTTAACTATTTAAACATTAGGAAGAAAACAGATTAAAAAGTAATGCACGGCTTCCGGTTAAAAGAGAAACAAGAGAAACTGCTACATCATCACCATTCATCATCATTATCAGCTTTTGTTTATCCACAGTTGGATCTTCCTCAATGCGATTCTCAGCCTCTCGCATTCACCCATTTCCGACCGTCTTGATGATGCCGTCTGTTCATCTGGAGGCTGGAGGATAGCATCCTACACTTGTTACATTATTACGAGTAGATGCAGTGGTATTTTTTTCTACTGAAATTTGTCTATAGATGTCTACTTAGAAGATCATCGTAAGAAACATATCAGTAAACCATTATAATAAAAGTTGCAGTAACTATTTAAATATATTAGGTAGCATCTTCTTCTTCTTACTAGATCTCATCTTTACTTAGAGTCGACACTCCTGGTCATTCTTCTAAATCTATCTCTATTTTGTGTCATAGCTTCCATCAATTTGTTATTCTCTAGATCTTTATTGATCTTAGTTGGTCTTCGCATAACACGGTCGTACCAGCGCATGCGTAATATATTAGGCGGCATGCATATTAAAAATTAATTAAAACTTCTAGTCAAAATAGAAATATGACAAATTACTTAAGCATAATAAAAATATAAGTAACTTAGATCATTCCTAAGGATTTGCTTGCTATTATACTATATTAAATTTATTGCAGGAAAGGTTACTTACTAAACATAATGCCAGTAAACCATTTTTTATTGGAGAAGATTCAAAGTAATTAACTAATTAAATATATCAGTGGGTAATACAGATTATATATCACAGCTTCTAGTTAAAAGAGGAAACAGTTAAAAATAACACAGACTAATTAACTATGAGATTTGATAATATTTTTGTATAGAAACATAGAAAATATTCTAGACCATTCCAAAATGCATAACGGCCCAGTCTCAAAGTTCATTGAACCGTGTAGTACGGCAGCGCGGTGTTTGTTGATGGTTAACATGACAATCGTGGATGCTATTCCGCCTCAGGAAGAGACGAATGACGTCACGAGCATGACGTGTTCCATGCTTAAGGATCTTATCGGCCATCAGTAAATATTACTCCGAGTTGAGAATAACAACGCACAAGTTATTTATTAAGATTATTTAAGATGGACTTTTGATTGTAGTGTTATTTAATGTTTCCTAATACGATTCGGCAAGAGCGAAATTTACTAAAAAAAAAGGTAAATTTAAGTTACGATAGACAAGTAACTAAACGACTTACTGCACTGTTTACTGTAGTCTGATAATTTTATTATGTTTTCAATCGCACTGCAGCGAGTATAATTAGTGAGGATAATGAAAAATATCTCAATGAGCTAAATGTGATGTTGTGTAAATATTGCCTAATGATTCCCACCTAGTGAAAACATCTGATTGATCTCATCATTACCGCCAGCCGACAGACTTCCACTGCTAAACATAGCCCTCCTCCAAAGATCTCCACATAGATTGCTCTCGCGATGCCCGCAACCAGCTGCTGCCC
Organism: Ornithoptera priamus; assembly: GCA_029034505.1. Lineage (NCBI taxonomy): Eukaryota > Metazoa > Arthropoda > Insecta > Lepidoptera > Papilionidae > Ornithoptera > Ornithoptera priamus. The sequence goes on from JARDWD010000392.1 coordinate 738,372, forward strand.
GCGACCTTCATCAGATCGTCGGACCACCTGTCCCTTGATCTACTGACATTGTATAATTTTTGTTTGTGATTGCGATTTTTATACTTTGTTATATATAGTTATATATATATATTAGAAATAAGCTAATAAATAAATAATTGTATAATTAAATTAATAAATAAATGAATATCATTATAAATATAAAAAAAATTGATGATAATATAGTTAATATGTATATCTTTATATTTATTTTGATATAAAAAATCAAACAACATATATGTATTTGTGCGAAGATCGCAAATGTGATGATACAGAGAACTCTGTACCTTCTTTGACCTTGAACTTTGATAACCTAATAATTGAAAAGCTTCTCTTTTTCTGGAAAAAATACAGTACTCTCTTTTTAAAGTCGGATAATTTCTACATTCAAATGCAGAGTAGAATACTGGTTACATTGTCGAGCTTATTGTATAACTGCATCTTTATTTATAACATGTTTTAATATAAATAAGATATTATCCTTGCAACGTTTGCTCCACTTTTAGTGTTGATGACGGAGCCAATTTAAGTCGACTTTATAGCATTATACGTTTCCACTTTAAAAGTGTCTGCTGATGCATTAATGAACTGTGATTGAACGTCTCGTCATCGGTTAAGTTTCTATTATGAAAATAAGCAACACCTACTTAATATATTGTATCAACCTAATTTATGATCCCACTGCTGGGATTCCGAACCATAACTAACATGGACAGCATCAAAGCAATTCCTTCTAAAGCTGTTCAGATCTTTAAGGTCTATGGGAATCGAGCCCTCGTTTTCTCTATTAGTTTAGTGTGGAATTCTACTACACTTCCAACTGAAGTAGTAACTAAGTTATTACTGGTTACTAGTAAAGTAATATAAATAAATTACATATTTGACTTCATATTTTCATTAATATCTCCTTTATTTTGGTTTGCGTTATCAATGTATAAATTAAGTTTTTGATAAAAGATAGTATTGATAAAACTGCTATTGCACTATGTTGTAAATAATAATGTAATTTATTACTATATAATATAATCTAAGTACATATAACCTTAAAGAATTTTAATATACAAGTATAGTATATAATATACTGTTCGTATAATAATAATTTTTTTGTTAAGGAAAAATATTTAATAGATTATTAGGGAAAGTATTCATTACTAATTGTTTTCCAATCAGTGTTTTCAATTTTTCCAACAAATTCTCTGGCTCCGTATATCATTGATATTCTAGTGCATTTTTTTTTTAAATTTACATCTATTTAGCGTTGTCACATTTGTATATTCAACGGTATTATAATCTAGAATATAATCATTACGCAATTATGCAAATCCAAAAGATTCATGTGTACATTCAATGATATAATCAAGTGTATATATGTTAAAAATGTGTATATATGGTAATATTCGTGTATCTTGAGCGTTCTCCTGCTTAAGTGGGTAGTGGGAGTTGTGTTCGTGACGTCACTTACTTGGGCTTGGAGTACGGCGAGGAGGGTGACGTCATCTTGTGGTTCCGGTTCGGGTGCGTGTGTCGGTTCGCGTTCGTATCCAGGCCGCCGCCCGGCGATATTTTGCCGGCGAGTGCGTTCAGTGAGTGCAGCATGGCGGGCGGCGGCCGCGTAAAGCCAACGGTCCTGGTCACGGTGGAGACACGGCCCCGTTTGCCGAGAGTGCGGTCCCAGTTGATGCCTTATCTCCTGATAAGAGGCGCGGGGGCAAGCCCGCCCCGCGCCTCATCGCCACCTGACACTGTCGCACGCACACATACACACAGACACGAGTTTCTTTTTTTTTCACAAATATTTGCTCCTTCAGGTCTCTATTCGGATCAGCGTCCTGTCCGGTCGGAGCATGTTCCCATATTTTACATAAGTACACTGCGGTTCGTTTCACAATTCAATCGATTATTTCAGTCCTGCACACAAAACTACACGTCACGTGGCCGTTGCGATATTTCACTGTCAGGAGTACGTAAATTGCAATATTAACTTTAGCAGACAACAATGTGATTGATACTTCCACTTTGGTCTTAGTTACAACAGGTTAAGAGCATCAGTGCAAGTTTACCACACCTAACAAAACATTTATCTTTTAAAAATACTTAAAACTGTGCGTTTCACAAAATCATATTAATCTGTGAACAGTACTTGTTTTTGTAGTGAAAGGTGAGTTTATAATGGAATCTGTAAACATCTCCAGGAAACGACGATCGGGTGTTGACTTACTACACAAAAAGACGTTCCAGTGTGCCAAATAGGTCAACCAGCGCCTGAACAAAAAAGTATAGCAACGTTGTTACGTCTGTCACCTAATAATAATTTGACTGCAGGCGAATTGATAAATACTTGGCAGTTGTTCGCGTATGAATCACTGTAATTTCTATATATATATATATATGTATCTATTAATTTTTTTATGAAAATAACCACTTCTCTATAAAATAACAGCTTTTTAAGTAATAAATTTAGGTTATTTAGAAGTGTGAGTTTGAATAATATTGAAATATATTTCTTTCTTGCTTAAGTTATAAATATCTTGAATAATCAAATACTAGACCTAACTTTGTATTGTTACATTAATAACATCGTTCTTTAAATTCATATTCATAAGTAACCCTAGATCCGAATATTAATCATATTGTTTTCAGATATATTATTATAAAAATCATTTCCACTTTACTCTAATGCTTGTTTCATTAAAATATTATTTTTGTCGAATCCTTATCCTAAATATCTTGTCGGCTGTTTGCCAATTGTCGAGTGCTTCCGTTGGCCTGCCAAACCGTCTATATACTTCTTTTGTTACGATTCTACGAACTAACGTTTGGTAGCATTTGAAATACATATGAAGGTTGTTCAAACAATCCTATATTAAGGATGATGTTTAAGAGACGAGTCTCATTACTCCCAATATTTACTAGTTATAGACCCTTTCATACCGGAATACGGTAATATTTCTTATGTACCGCTTAGGAGCAAAATCGAGGGATGCGATGGATGTTTAACTGCTTCCATGGCTAAGCGCTAATCTGTAATAAAGAAGTCCTTGATTCGATTCTGAGGCTACAACTTGTAGTTTGGTTTGCGGCAGGGTTTTTATGCACCCCACTTTTATGTTGTAAATCTGTCGCCATTAGATTACGAGGAATCAGAGTATTACGGCGGAGGACCCTTCATCATCTACGACTTCATTGTTATTTAACACCATGTGGCGAAATGACAATCAACAAACATTTAACTATCGTTACACCAAGTTTTCGATTTCTTTAATAGTTTATATTTATTTTTTTAATAGACATCGTTCTTCTATATCTTATTAATAACTGTTTTTTCTTATTGAAAAACGGCAGAGGCATATTGTGATTGAAAGGAGTTCAGTCTCTGACTACCCCCGCTACTGTCGCGAAATATACGCATAGTCTACTACACCCGTGTGAGCTATCTATGTATAAAAAAGAATAAGGAAAATAACAAACAAAATATTTGAAAAAAAAAATAATTAAAAATAATATTAAGCTTATATCATTAACCTTACTTTGATATTTATTATATATCAAAAGATATGTCACATTTGTCAAATGGATGGTGGTGCCGGTTTTATCTTATCTGACTTCCCAACTAAAAAGAATGGACAGTCTCTGTTGCTGGTGACCATCTAGGACCTACCACCGCAGCTGCTATTCCAGCTGCCAAGCAGTATTATGCAAACATTACCGTGTTCCGGTTCGAATGGCGCTGTATCTTGTGAAATTATTGGGGCAACGATATATTATGTCTTAAAGCGATGCGCATAATGTAATGCTGTGGTATATCATTGTAACTAGCGTATCGTTGTTATGAACAGGTGGATCACTTACCATCAGCTGAACATCATGCTCGTCGAGTCGCTTTGTAGAATAAAAAAAATTGCAATTCTTATAGTATAAAGGATGTAAATATTTCATCATACTTAGGATATACGATAATGCCATGCCGCAGAGAAACAATGATGGTTGACATATTTCCGATAGTCTTATCTGGTATAAATCAAAAATTTGGAGTCTTCAAGTGGGAATAACTTAGTGGTGCTTTTTTTTACTGAACACGTGAAATCGACGACGTCACGAAAAGGGCGCGCGCCCCTTCTAAGCGTTTCAGATATTCAACGAATGCGAGTGGCGTGAGGGGAAATTTTTCATGAATATGTGTTTGATTGGAATATTTTTCAATGTGAATTTAGTAAATTTTACAAGAGAATATATTACTCAGGCTTAAGTTATTAAAGACATTCCCATGTAAAGAATATTTTCAAAAAAATTCAAACTGTTTTCGTATGGTAGAGGGTTGAAATAATTAGATTTTTATACAGCTTCATTCTTTCATAAGTACAGCACACAACAGGTATAGAAAAAGTTAAAATTACTGGTGGAGACCACCGCAGCTCCTATTTCTATGGAAAAACAGTAGTGTGCAAACATTACTGTGTTCCGGTTTGAAGGACGCTGTAGCTGTGCTTAGGAGCTTACCATCTTATGTCTTAAGGCTACAATCGTATTGTTTGGCTGTGAATACCATCTTAACTAGCGCCACATTGTAATGGGCGGGCGTATCACTTAGCATCAGGTGAACGTGCCGCTCATCTCATCACATAATTACATAAAAAAAATGTGTGTAATGATAACGGGCTAACCAGCTTGATCTTAATTTTACACGATTTTAATTGACAATGGATCTGAAAATACTATTATATATTTCTATACTACAACTCTTTATTATACTCCTTTTGTAAGTTTCGTTTGTTTGAGTACTGAAAGAGAATGCTCCTAGGTCCTCATCTAATGCCTTGGAAGGTATCTCCCTTTACTCAGTTGACTGTCCGTTAATTTACTATTTGCAAAACTAAACCTTTAATGTATCTATTATAAGTATAAGTAATTTTTTCGTAAAATAACGAAATTATCATATTAAAAAAATGTAGAAATGATACAATAGTTATACTTTAATGAGTAGATAACCTGTCTGAAGAGGCTGAGGTTTTTTTTTATTCGAGGAAACGACTAGATGGTCAGGACGTTCACGTGATAGTTAGTTATATGCCTGTCCATAATAACGTGGCGCCCTTTAGAATGTTGTACACTGCACCGCATTGCGCTTGTCACCTTGAGACTTAAGATGTAAAGTCTCGTTACCCCAGTAATCTCACTAGCTACAGCTCCCGGAACACAGTAATGTTTACACTCTACTGTAGCTCAGAAATAAGAGCAGCGGTAGTACCTACAAGCTTCCGGCAAGATAGACCATTACAACATCACTAGTAACCACTAATAACTAATACTAAGTTCACTTATGTATTCGCCACATGAAAGAATGACAAAAATCCTTTATAAGGATTAGAGAGATAAGGAGTAAAAGAACCGGTACAGTTCTTTTTGGTTGAGTCACAGATAGCGTTGTCCGCATCGGCAATGCGACTGTTGCCGCATCCAGACAGATACGTTATCTGACCCGCAAAGTGCGCCCGCTCGGACCCCTGGCTTTGTGAACTGCGTCGCGGCTGAGGGGAATTTCATTAAATTTCATCTGGCCAACTTTCGCCGCGTGATGAGCTATTTTGTCTCGAATAACGCGTTATACTTCTAAATATAAACTTTGTTTCACACGTTCACAGTTATAATTAAAAAGCTGTACTATTTCAATTCGCATTGCCCATTATAATGTATATCCATTATTTTTAGCAGGAGCTGAAAGGAACTTATAAATTTACTAGTTGTTTCCTGTCCATTTTGCTGGCCGTAATGTATAATTAGAATTGCAATGTTTCAGAAATATTACAGTCCGGCGATAAACCGTCATCCCACTGGCCCTTTCCCGTTATCAACGAGCTCGCTACTCCCATTGGGTAAGGAATTTAGTAAAATCCATATTTAGTTGACCTCTAAACGGCAGAAACAACATCTCTACCAAATTTTGTATCTTTACGTCGCATAGTTACAGAGATCTCGTGATGAGTCAATGAATTTCTGGATGTCGTCGATAAAATGACATACACTTAAGCTGCATATGAACAAGATTGTGTATTTTTTGGGATATTAGGGAAAAGATTATATAATGAAAATAAAAATAATTAACCCACTTAATTTCCCCACCGCTGGGCTATGCAACTTTAGTTCACAAGAAAAGATATTCAAGTTTATTTACATAGTATGATAGCCATGCGGTTTGACGAAATTCCGATGTATAGAGAAGCTGTATGTGTCCACAACCTTAGGATCTAAAAGCTACTGTAACACACTAATAACAAAAATCTCCAAATCCATATGACTAAGTAACTATTTTAGAGGTTAAAGTTGCCTTTAACAGGATCTAATTACTAACTTATTTTTTTTGTATCATTGCTAAAATAATTTGATACGTAATAGACTTTTTAAGTTTACCCAACTTAATTTATCTATTTTCTAAGAAATGGTTCCTTGTTTCAGATCTGTTCCTAATGATGTTCCTTTCTCAAAGATAACACTATCTACAAGCGGTGCTGATCCTGTTTGCTGCTGATCTTATACAAATAAACTAATAAATACTATTGTAAAATTGGTGGAGTGTAAGGGGTCTCCCGCACAACAACTAACGGGACCGAAGCTAACCTCTTCTGCTCGCGGTGCACCCTGCTGATCTAAAACGAGGCTCTGGCTCCCACCAACTCGCATTGGGCCAGCGAGGTGGAAGTGACCCAAAACCCTCCATTTGAAATCTTACAAACGACCACCCCTGATGTCCGGTGATGCGGGTGGCACAAGACCAATCAATGTGGGGATTTTTGGGAGATGCTTATGTCAACCAGTGGACGTCTATTGGCTGATAGTGGTGGTGGTGGTGTTTTAAATAACGCTCTAAGCTACCAGTCTCACCCTATTAACCTACCACTATAGTAATATTTTTGTATTTCGTCTGTCAACCATATGAGAGTCAGAGCACCTTAAACGGGCACGCCTCAGCATCCACCACACGATATTGAGGTCAAGTATTAGCATATTTTGGATTGAAAAAAAAAACTTACGCTCTCTTACACATAACATAAAGGAGCGAACAAGTTATACGTGCGGCCTTTGAACTTGAAAGCGGAACAGGCGACCTCATAACAAGTACCGTGACAAGAAATTTGTACGTCAAACGTTTTCCCGCTCAAGCTCAACTCCGCACTTCCAGTGTAAAGGTTTGCGCTACGCGGTAGCAGCGCGCTACGCCGTAGGAGCACGCTACGCCCACAGCTAGCTGCGCAATTATTCAGCAAATTACGAGCGCACGCCGACCTCTGCCAGCGCACTGAAACGCAATTTCCTTCCGTAAAGTTTTCTAGCCTTCAGAATTTCTCTATTACCGAAGGTGTTATTTCAGTTTAAATAAGTTGAACGATTTTTTCTTAGAGACTGTGTAGGTAGGTACCAGCGCAACTACTATTGCTATTGCCGAACAGTAGTGTGCAAATATTACTGTATTCCGGTTTGACGGGCGCTGTAGTACAGAGGTATCTATATATATATATCCCCTTATGTACCTAGATACTCAGCATAACGAGATGCTGTGTATATCATCTTAACTAACGCCACGATGTTATGGGCAGGCGTAGCAGTTATCATAACGTGTGACTGTCTCGTCGTTTCGTAGAATACAAAAAAAAATATGAAATTAGATAAATCTGTCTGTATATTTCTTTGCATTCGATTAACTAAATGAATAATAATTTTACTATCATCATCATCAGCCGATAAACGTTCAGTGCTGGACATAGGCCTCCCCCAAAAATCTTCTCATGGATCGGTCCTGCGCTGTAGTCAGCATAGCCTCCGGCACCTCCGAGCATTAGCCATTTCCTATCACGCTGGTCAGAGATTCATTGACTTTTCACGAGATCTCCGAAACTATTAAATGTAAATACTTAAAATTTGGTGGAGATATTGCTTCTACCATTTATACCAAATCCAATACCAAGAATGGATTTTACAAAATTCTCCCCAAAGGAAGTTGCGGGGTTGTTACGGCAAGTAAAGCGGGCAGGGAACAGTTAGTATTGTATAAAACAAGTGTTAAGTTATCATCATTATCATCAGCGGACGGACGTCCACTGCTGGTCATAGCCCTCCCCCAAATATCTCCACATCGATCGATATTCGAAGTTGCGGGAAGCAGCTGGATGCGGGAAGCGCAGGATCGATCGATGTGTTAAGTTATATTTACATATAATACTTATGTGTATGTTAAGTTAAGCTAATTCAATGGGAAATTATGAAAGGATATAAAATTAAGGACTAAAGTAAACAAGAATATGATAGAGTTTATTTTTTTTTAACAAAAATAAGGATATGATATGAAAACCTGTATGTATCAACGTGGTCGTATGCTTGTTTTGTAACCCGATGAAACGGTCACGTTTCCACGTTATCCGCTTCCTGTTCAGGGAGGTCGGTCTCCTACACAACGTTGATTACGCTCCGATCGATGACATTGCCGTTCGAGTGAGCATTAAATTTTACACGAGATTTCACAAGGCTCATATCACATAACCCTTTTTGCAGATTAGAAACCGGATAACTTTACGATTTTATACGGAACACTCGAACTTATATTTGATTTTACGACTTGGGGCCTCTCACCCTTCAGGAGGCATTATTTCACGCTCCGACTCGACAGCCAATTAGTGGCTGAATTCGGATGTTTGCTTTGAACATCGCAAATGAATTCACGGAGAAGATATTAATTGGCTGAGTTATTATATTTCATATCTATACTAGGTCGTAGGTAATTAGAAAAAAATCTAACCTTACTTAATTGTATGGTTAAGTATAAGGGGAATCATTTTGATTACTTGACTTATCTACGAAAGTAATATCGCCTATTTGTCTCATGAAATTATCAAGAAGGTTTCTGTTATTGAATGGTACTGTAGCTATTGAAATATTTCGTTGCTATGTGACCAAGTGACCAAGGAGACGATCATGTAATGGAGAGTACTTGCCAGCCTATGATAAATTGGCGCTAGTTCAAATGATGTACACAGCACCACATTGTGCTCGTCACCTTGAGACATAAAATGTTTATCTGTTACCTTAATAACTTCATCAGCTATAGCGCCCTTCAAATCGGAACATAGCTGCGGTAAACCATCAGATAATAAAGTATTTAACATATTATTTGAAACGACTTCAATGTTGTTTCAAGTAATCACTTGTAATGCGCCTCATTATTAAGGGTGTGATTTTATAGTAGTTGTAGTAAACTACTTCAAGAAACTACAGAATTTTCTTATTCATTTGATATAAGTCTTTTAATATATAACATAGTCATTTTGCTATGTACTAAATTTTAACAAAAATTTAGTAACATAACTAAACGATAGTCAGTCATTTCCGGACACGGGACACGAAAAGATACAGTGATATAGAAAGTGTAAGGGGTCCTGCTCATCAACTCACGGGACCCAAGCCAACTTCATCTGCTCGTGGTGCACCCTGCTAATTAACAAATGCGGCTCTGGCTCCCATCAACCCGCATTGGGCCAGCGTGATGGGACATAGCCCAAATCTCCCAACAAACGAAGGTTGCGGGAAGCCGCTTTATAGGGGTAGCGCATGTGCGTGGCGCAGCGATATGGAGATCTTTGGGGAAGAGCTATGTCCAGCAGTGGATGTCTATCGGCTGATGATACTATAGAAACTACAGTCTCAATCTTATCTTTAGTAAAGCGAAGTTTTCATGAAATGTACAGCTCTTCTCACTCTTCTTTATCGGTATCAATCTTGACAGAGTGGTCGTTAGGTGTTGGTTGCAAGCTTATCTGGTTAGTCCATCTCATAGGCGTTCTTCCCCGTGGCTCGGTACCGAATCTTTCCCTTGACCACAAGTCCCTCAATAGCTACCTCACCTCAACGGCATATATGACCAAAAAAAATGTGACGATAAGAAAATGTACCAAAGATGATAAACGCTGCTTGATGCCGAGCTCTTGAAGTATGGACTCGTTGATACAAAATTTAGTCCACGATACTCCCGAGCATCCTCCTCCAGCACCACATCGCTGGAGTAAATGTATAGTCAGTAGCACAAAATTCTAGTGCACCTAAAAGCCAATGTCACAAGCAAGATTTCTAAGAATTTAAATTGCGCTGCCACCGCCAATGGGTCGGAGCGAAATTCAGGCCGTGGAGGCGTTGAATGAATATTTTGAAAAATATTTCACGAGACAACCCCCGTCGAATATATTTCAGGCAGGGGGCGCGCATTGTTTGCGATGTGCGCGACGTAAATCGAATATTTATTATACAAGTTTTATTGCTGCGCGATCGGTGAGCAGGGAAACTGACGTCGAAGTGGAAACCCTAGCTTAAAGGCGAGATATTTTTTTTTTTAATACACTAAGGATCCATTGATAGCGATACACGGGTTACTTACTTGTATTTATTTATTTATTTCCAATTTTCCATGATACTATTATTCAGGGTTTTACGTTATCATATTATTTACAACATATTCACTACTAATTTAGGCTATTTACATTATTTCTTAATTTTTTTTTTACATTTTTCATCATTCATCATCATCAGGCGATAGACGTCCATGCTGAACATACGCCTCCCCCTAAGCTTCCCATTCGATCGGGTAGGGATTCGTGTGGGGAGATTTCCTACCACACTGGTCTAATGCGGGTTAGTGAGAGCCAGAGCCTCGTTTGTTGATTAGCAGGATGCACCACGAGCAGATGAGATTGGTTTGGATGCCGTTAGTTAGTCCGGGAACCCTTACACTATTTGCTTGTGTTGGGTGAAGGTGAAAGGTGTGGAATGTGCTTTAATACCATCAGTTATTATTACTGGTGGTAGGCCTCAGTTGCCAGAGACTAAGAAAATACTCATTTTCATTGTTTTGTAAAAATTTATTAACTATTATTATACGGAGTATTATTATGATTATATACTTACCTAAGTAGAGCGTATTCTTTAAAAACAACGTACTTTATCTTTATAAGATTTTTTAGTTTTATACGAAAATTAAGCCGATAATTATTTCAATAAATATTAGTACTAACAATATATTTTTAGTAGCTTAAAACAAACTTGGAGGAATATGTATGTATAGGCAAAATTCTACAAAGTAAATTGTAGACAAAACCTAAATTGCTTAGAACACTAAAAATGTTTCATTACATGCCGGGGTTGGGCTGTAGGCCGGCGGTGGGCGTTGAGGGGGAGGTTGGACGGGGGTCGCCGCTTTTTAAACTGAATCTCAAGTCAAACAGTTACCGAGGCCCGGCTAACTGTTAGTCTCGGTTTGCACTTAATTAACTAATATTTACTTTGGAGCGTAGAAACAATTTGAGAGCGCTCACCTGCCGGCCATACTGCGGCTTGGAGTATTGCCGTCGGCGCAAAACGTACGGACGGAATTACTTAAGGCGGAAGTAACGTTTAAAATTATTAAAATAACTAACGTTACTTATTTATTGTAAACCTATTTTAACATTGGTGCGAATTGTTGCAAAAAGAGCAGAAATTCGAAGCCTTCTTTCACAAGAAAGTCAATTCTATAATCCACAGAGCTGTTGTTGCTTTTGAGACATTTCCGTTTCTTTCCAATAATTTCCTTTACTTAGCTTAAGAATCGAACCCATACACCTTTGTCGTCCAAAAATTCCAAATTGATTTAATCTTTATATAGAACAAAATTTTCTAAAAAAAATATTGTATTTACAGTTTTTACAATTTATTATCAGAGGCACTCATTCACATTCTTAACGTATTTTAAAGTACATTTCAATTTAGATACACAAGTTATTATTAAGTTTAATAATTAAAAGGGTAAGATAGTAACATCATCAACCTGCTTTCATATACTTACCCTAATTTTAAAAATATTGTTTTAAACTTTTTTAATTTCTAGTTTAAATTAGTTCAATATTGATGATTTTCATTTTAGATTGCCTGAAGGAAAATAGTATTAAATAAAAAAAATCAACTCTATGGAGAGGAAATGAGTAAGTTGATATCCCTTCCATAATTTTAGGGATTTTTTAAATTTTATTACGCAAATATAGCATTTTAAATAAACATTTTGTATTAGGAATTGTAAAACTGATTTTAAGATGAAATTAGAGTTCACCTTCTCATTTGAAATAAAGAAGCAGTTCAATCTGTTATCAACAACAGATACGAACCCGCAATTTGCTATAATCATTATAAGCAGAATTTGGTTAATTATGAAAAGTCACGCCGGTACAGACACAACTTTGCGACCGTATGTTCTGTATCTCACGACCAATGGAGCTAACATTTACAAATATAGCCCCGCGCTGTCGCCTTACATATACTGCTCTTCAAACATCTAGAGTATTCAGTTTCGTAATATTCTAACAAATTCATACAAACAAAATGTATCTTCTAAATATATATATATATATTATGAAATGGATAACACAGGTTATAGAATTTTAAAAAAAAAACTGTAGTTCAACATATACAACTCAACGGCGAAACAGTATCAAGTATGTATAGTTGAGGTATAAAGATAATGTATAGTATACTGTCAGTAGTACACATCTGAGGGTTTCCGTATAGAATGTCGACAACGCGTTTAAAGTGACTAACCCCGAAAACAAAAGAAACTCGAACAATTCACTCTCCAAAGGGTAGATTGAAGCGAAAGAGTCTAGCCTGAAATTCAGCAGCGGCACTCTCCGCTCAATCAAATAACGGGGACCACGGAAACTGCGCGACCTCGGGACCGGGTCTGTCCTCGTGAAATATCTCCTCATCAGACGTCGTTGGCGGGTCGCGACGCTGACGAATGTTTCCGCCGTTTCAGGGCTTGTAATTTTACATATTTGTTAATATAGAATTTACTACGAATTCAGCAGTACTTGTTATGATTAGAACTATGCTAGTTTTTCTTCTTAGTTGTATTAGTTTATTAAATTCGTAATAAGGAGGCTTTAAGGCAAATGATTCACAGATCATTTTTATTTAAGGTTAACTTCTTTAAGATAAAAACATCTAATTGTATACTAAACAAAAATACATAAACAAAGAATATAACTAGGTGATTGTAGTTAGGCAAAAAATTTCAATAAAGTTAATTACTTAGCATTCAAAGTTATTATGGATATATTACTTAACGTAGGTAACGAACGTATTAATATAATAAATGAAAAAATTTATCTCTAGATTATTATTATTTCTGTAATGTTTAGACATATGTATATATAATCATTGTTTCTATTCTGATATTAAGTAGACATTTAGCTTGTTCACTTATTATTCTCTCTCTTTAAGTCGGTTCTTCAATGTTGAGGGTCGTGACTCCTTATCGATAACCTATCCTTAATGTTGTTACGTCAATCACTTCTTTTTTATGCCTTCTGTATAGGCGTCATATACAGGTGTCTCAATGGTATCTATCACCTGGTTAATCCAACGTTTTGGGTTCCGTCCACGCGGTCTCTTACCATCATTCTTGCCAGTAACGACAAGTTTCACCAAGTCATTTCCTAGTTCTCAAGGGTCCGACGCAGATGGACGGTTGAAAGGCGCAGTTGGATATGGAGCTGTGTTAAAATGGAGACGTTGGTCTTACGCTCTGTCCAGGATAGGTTCTGCATTCGTCTCCAGCACCACATTTTAAACGCTTCTATTCTCTTGCGATCGGCTGCCTTTGTATTCCAAGTCTCCGCTCCATAGAGAAATATGGAAAAGATATTTCTGTCTTTCCATATTCTCGAAAGCTGCGTCATAGTACTCTTTGAAATTCCAATTATTAAGTATTATTTTGAAATTAATTCATAAATATATTAAGTATTGAAAAAAAAAGTTATTTAAACGGTAACAAAATAAAGAAATCAAGATTTTGAATAGATGACTCGCGAAGTTCAGTTTAAACTTAAATAAGAAGAGGAAGTATCACCTTGAAAGTGCGTTGAAAATTGGTGGTGATTTTCGATGCACGTAAATTATTAATAAAATAATAATTAGTACAGATATGGCATTTTTTTTTGGAAATTTCAATATATCTTTATCTAGGTTATTACAAAGCAGAGACACATTAACAAGTGTCATCGTTTAACTACTTCTATGGCAAAACGACTCGTAAATCCTTGACTGGATTCTGGAGCCAAAAAATTGAGTTGAGAGGCTTGAGTTCTGTTTATGGTAAGGTTTTCACGAATCTATCTATCCAAGAAGATGGTAGCTAACCAGTTCTAATTTTTATAATCAGCATGATATTGGCTTTGTTGTATCCCGGCTCAACACTTAAGAGACCTGCAGTAGTCTGGAATTATTTTCTATTCAACGATGTGAAAAGACAAGCGGAGCGATCACCTTATGGTAAGTGATACGCCTGCCTATGACAATTTCAACACCTTGAAAGATAAATTGTTAAACACCGTGACCACAATAATTTCATCTGATACAACTCCCTTCAAGCCGGAACGCAGCAACATTAGCGCACTACTGTTTGGCGGTAGATATAAAAGCTGCAGTCGTTCCTAACTAGACAGTCTCCAGCAATAGAGGCTTATCACCACTGTATGAAATTTACCAATTGCTAAGATGTATTAAATCAAGAGTTAGATTATAAATTACAAAAAAAAAATTGTCTAGTGTGGAAGTGACAACCCTATAGAACCCGAAAAATTCTCCTCAACTCAGCAGGATTAACTGGCAAGCTCGCGCCGGATTTGGCGACGCGTCCGTTTTAATAAAGAATCCGGCGAGCCGACTCCGATGATGTACAAGGTGAGCCTGCAAACTACCGGAGCGGGCCCCGAAACAAACGGCCCGCGTACATCACCGCTAATGCCCGGGAGTTTATCTCCGCAACTAGCGCTACTTAACCGTACAGGAGTAAGGAAAAACGAAAATGGATCCGACACAACCGGGAGATTTAACTAAGCTACCCCGGATAACTTTCGTGCGTCTGTAAACTTGCTACAATGATGAGTTTCATTGGAACGTATCTAACATTTTGAATGGTTGTACTGGTGACTGGTGACCTTGGAAGTAGCTACCTTAGCTTCTAATCTACCGCCAAATAGTATTAAGCAAACATTAATGTGCTCCTCTTTCACTCAGCCTCAACATATCCGGAAAATAGCTGAGTGTAGTGATAAAGGATATGATGAGCTGCGATCTCAAGGAAAGCGATGTTTCAAATAGAGCGAAGTGGAGTGAAGGAAGTAAGAAAGCAGAAACAGTCAGAAGAACACATTCTTCTTCGAAAGGCGCTGTAGCTATGAAAATAATTGGAAAAACGAGACTTCTCAGTGGTTCTGCGTATATCATCCTAACCAGACCTTAGTTGTTTTAGATAGACGTATCATTCACTATCAGGTAAATATCTTCCTGGTCTAGACGCTGACCAGCACTTTCAACCTTGACAAGTGTACATTTCAATGTCGTGTTCAAACTTTGCGGGTATCTTTACAATTTCATCGGAGATAGTTTGAACATATATTAATCGTGAATACCTTATTTTTCTATTCTCCGGTTTAAAGGTTATATTGCAAGCAAAATAATAAGTATAGTAACACCACTGTAGTATAAACAGATGACCGTTCTGTTTGATATAACGTTTTTTTTTTTATTTAAATATGACCATGAAATAAATGTGCTCCTGAGAAAGGATCGCTAAAAGACAGGAACTTTAAAATAATATGCGAGCGGAACGGAAGTTCTGAATACAGCCTGTGATGAATATTAAAAAGATAACCCTTTGCTTATGCACAGTCCAAACTGAAGCCGCAGCGAAGTTACGTTCAGAATGTCGCGATTTAAGCGACTCGAAGCCCGATACGTATCATAGTGGAGTTCACGAGCGACTCGGAGGTAAAGCTGAAATTGTCTCGGCGAAGTCAGCGGAATCTTATTAAAAGTTGCCGCCACCACTACCATTTGTTTAACTTTATTCTCCCGCTCGATCCGCATCCGGAACCGTCCAGGGTGTCGGCCCAGGGGCGGTCCAACTGGAAAGTAGAATATAACCGTGTCGAGTAAGTCTTTAAATTTATATTGTTCAAGTTTCGATAACTTTTTGGCCGGCCGCTGGTGGGCGAGCACTGTGCGAGGGTGGTGCACTTCTCTAAGTACGATTTCGGAATTGTACCGCGCTACCGTTTTCTGATTTATAGCTTCCGTTTTGGTCACCGGCCAGTTGATATCGCGTTGCGGAAGTATAATATAGTGCCTGCGGGACAAACTTCGACAATCGGCTTCAACTTATAGCCAACGTTCAGCGTACTTTATTTATTTTTTATAGAAAGGGTGAACAAACGAGCGAACAGTTCACCTGTCGATCTCTGATCACCGACGCTCATGAACAGTCGCCACAATAGAGGGGTCGCGGCTGCGTTGCCGACCTTTAAGTGACACTGTCTTTATTAAAGGCGTCGTATGTCATATTGGTGGGGATGTACCGGTGGCGACAACTGATACCACTAAGTGGTAGTGCGTGGTAAACAGCTTGCGCTTGAAACGCACAGTACAGCATCGCTAGTCATTCAAGCGGTGAGGATGGAACTTGACTCGTGAACTGGGATCCACCATCCCAACTAGCAACTGGAATAAGTCATTAATCTAAATAAATTTTCACTTAATCAAAATGGTAAGTTAGACAAGTAGAACATTCATACGATGGTCAGTGAGACTACAACTTATAAACAATTCAGCGCTGTGTGCGATGTTTATATTACATCGCAAATCTCTTATCGCTTTAAGACATAAGTTGTTAACTTTTGTTACTACAGTAATTACAACCACCTTAGCCACCTAGAACTGAAATAGAGTACAGTTTGCTTATTATGATATACCGATTATCGCTCTTCTTTTTTACTCAGTAGCGATCTAATCGCGTATATGATGATGATGTATGAAATTGTAAACATTCCTATATATATATATATATTTATACTATCACGCCTTTTTCCCAGTAGGAGTAGGCAGAGGCGAATAAACACCCACTTTTCGCCAGATATGGTCAGACTAGGCCCCATGTAATAGGGGGAGAGCCTGTTGCTACTTTACTGGGGCCACCGCACACATACAAAGATAATTTCAGTGTGGGTTTCCTCACGATGTTTTCCTTCACCGTTTAGTACGTACTAATTGTAACAATTGTAACAATATACACATTAGGCATTGAAAAACTGCCTAAGAGGTGCATGCCCTGGCCAGGATTAGAACCCTCGTCATCTGATTGCGATGTCCAAATTCATATCCGTTGAGCGATCACGACTTCTTATATAAACAAAGTGTATAAAAAAATGTTGTATTCAAACATTAATCTTGTAGCTCTTTTTTGTACAAAAATTCAATTTCAATGATGAAAATGGCTACGATGATATATAATGTATTGAATTATATGAAGTAATTTTAATAATAACCGGATGAAATTCATTCAAAAAGCTGTGTACGGCTAGATCTAGATTCGAGCGAATAGCTAATATCGTAATTAAATGAAGCCGTCCAGTCCCGGGCGTTTGCCGTCCAAAATCGATAAAGTTTCAACGAAAATTCACCGGACATCGCCGGCACCCGGGGAAGTCCCGAACTGGGAGATCAATTTTAATGTTGGACGTACCTACACACATTGAATGTGTCCCGAAGTTTCTGAATAATTTGAACTTACCGCATCGATGAAGTGGGAAGCTTGTCGCCGTGTTCCGGCACATCCGTGTATAACTGATGAATTCAATAACGTCTACACGGACGGATCTACTGAAAACTTTCTTCAGTATATACAAATTGTGTTTCGGTTTGTATATAATTTAATAATGAAACAATCGTATAAGTTTAAACTGTTATGTTTGTTTAATAGTTTTTATCTAATCCTCGCGTTATAAGAAAGTGTGGATGGATTGTGTGGAAGATGACATGTGTAAGAAGAGTATGAATTCAGATATGACGGCTGATAGACGGATGTGGAAGAGAGGTACATACTGTGCCGACCCCACATAGGAAGGAAGATCTAAGCCTCACGTTACGGGCTATATATATATTACTGAGAAACTGTAAATATCCTAACTATGCAAAACCTTTAATGTTTGTTTAATTTATTCATCATCATAACGATCAGCATCAGCCGATAGACGTCCACTGCTGGACATAAGCATCTCTTCAAAGATTTCAGCATGGCTTTCGGTACCGTCGGAGATTAGAGGCCGACGATTGTAGGAGTTCATATGAGAAGATTTGGGCCACTTCCCACCACGCTGGTCCCTGTTGGTGGGAGTCAGATCCTCGTTTGTGGGTTAGCAGGATGCACAAGGATCAGTTGAGGTTGGCTTGGATCCCGTGAGTTGTGCGGAATCTTTGTACCCCTTACACCCATTTCTCAGTGCGCTGGCCCTATGCGGGTTGGTTGGTATAAAGCAGAAAATTATATATAATAATTGTTAATATGTTTGTTAATTAATTGAATAATAATATTTTTAACTTTAATTATTATATTCGTATATATCAAAATACTGAGAAGTGTTTTTTTAAACTAAGGTTTTCATTCTAAGTATAATTTAAAAGATGTACTCTAATATATACATTTATCTTTAACTTAAAAATACTAGTTTGATATCAAGATACACATATATATATATCTATTATTTTTCATTATAAAAAACCTGTCTATTACGTTTTGAGATATATAGCGATACATTGAATGTTAACAAGTAGACTACTTTGTAAAGTTCACAAGACATTTAAGTTGTGCTCAAAGATACGTAGGAGTGGACGATCTGATGTTAATGATTAAAGCGAATAAAAGTGAAACAGATGGCAGATAATAAGTAAAGAGCTCTTGAACTCTCCAACGAACTCTCCTGCGGAAATTGTGCACCGACTTTTTTTTTTTATTTAAACTAATTAATCGGGCAAATTTAAATAAACTCGCGACGCGCTGTAAAAGACGGCAAAGGAGATCTGCAGCCGTTAAGTCGTTTTTTTCCGGTCAAATGAATGGAGCTTTAATTAAAGAGTCGTTAATTAAGGTGGCTAAAGGATGCCTCCAAGTTTTAAGCTTTTTCAATATGTTTCCTTGCCTTTTTTCTTTACCTCATTAACTACGTTCAAATCCACGCGAACCGATGCGACCGACTTTAATTTGTTAATTAAAAAAATTACGTCGCGTCCGGTGTTCGATTATCATCCCTTAGTTGTAGTTGTAGAGCGGTAAATTATACACCTGTGGTATTGAACACACGTGCGATAATTATATACCGCGAAAATACGTTTCAAAAGGAATCGTTAATGTATATTCAAACAATTCCGTACTGATTGTAGTTCCCTGTTGCCGGCAGCTTCAACTTCCACCGCTTAAATGTAGTGTGCAAACTTTAATGTGTTTCCGTTTGAAGGGCTTTGCAGCTAGTGAAGTTACTGGGGTAAGTAGACTTAACATCTCATGTCTCAAAGGGAGAAACAAAGTGGTAGTGTATGTCATCCTAAATAGCGCCGCGTTATAATGATTAGACATGTCCATTACCATGAGATGAACATCCGTTTCGTCCCTTTTTTTAAAAAAAACTTTTATTTCTACTTAAAATAATTTATATAGAGATGAACGTTTTATCATTAACATCACTCGATGGCGTATGTTGTATAGAGGTTCCCAATATATTTTCAATTTGACCTGTACCTGCTAGATCTAGATTCCAAGATCACAAAGTCTTCTATGGAAAAGGTATAATTAGATTTCTTTGTTACCTCACAAGGTTTAGAAACGATTCAACTGTAACTTAACAAACAGAATGAGTTAAGCTACACGCCTGAACTTACATCTACATTTAACAACCGGGTAACAAACGAGGCGAGAGGGAGAAACGATAAAACGAATGCGTGTTAAGCAAAAGAAGATAGGCGCTAATGTTAATTTGCCGTGGAAGCCTCGAATGATATACAGAATTAAGAAGCTTTGAGAGACGCGAACGTCTCAGCTGCAAAAACTAATCCTTGGGGAGCTGGCCGGAACGACCGGCGCCGCTGATCTACGAATAGTGCACCTCGTTAGTATAATGGCGGTATTAATTGCCGCCCGTATTGTTTGCTACGGTGCCAGGAGGATGTTGGGGGGACGGGGGCGGGTGGTGGGGATTGTCGGATAAATAGCCGGTCCGACACCTACGGCGGAGATGGGAGAAGATACGGCAACGGGCCGAGTCCACTTGACTTACGGCCGTCGCACGCAAAAACTTAAGCACAGCGCAATGATTATTTACGACCCCGCCTCGCTATAAATTTTCGGGTACACGGAAACGTCTAAAGCTTAGTACACTAACGAGATTCAAGGATTCTATTCTGTAAACGATTCTTCAGTTTAACAAACAATATATTTACACGACGGTTCTGTTTTGTTCGGACGAAAGGATACATCGTGATGAAAATGTTTATAAGTCCTGACAACAAAAGTTTAAATAAAATGAGCCCTTCATGGGTCTAATAGCACTGGCCCAGTTGTATATGTGTAGAGGTAACTGGATGTAGAACTTTGGGGGAGGCCTATGTCCAGCAGTGGACGTCTGTCGGCTGAGGATGATGATGATGAGTCGTATATCGCTCCTATCACCTGTACAGATTAATCGTAATTTCGCATGGAAATCCAAAATGGAAATGATCCTCTGCTGATCGTACGTCTATATTATATGGCCGTCTGCCTGCCACTCTAGAAATTTCCAGAGAAAACTATTCTAGAATTTTCCAGAGACCTCGTTTTTCTGATGGAATGCAGATAAATTATTAGTGATGAACTCATTTATTATTCTCTTTAATTATCTCGAATGATCTAGTAGTATATTATATCAATAATATCAAGAGATTAAAAATTCTTGAACAGAACAACATTATGATGGACGTTGTAACTGGTGAAATTACCGCGGTAACGAGATTTAAAATCTTACATCTTAAGAAGATGAATACAAAATGGTGGAGTATACGTTATCCTGACTATCGTCACGTTATAATGGGCAGATGTAACGAAAAAATAAAAAGCGATCTCCTGTTATCCATATAACGAAATTTCCATTCGCGTCCTCTACGGGAAGGATCAACAATATAAAAACGAAATGTAAACAAATCGAACTGAAATACGGCAAGAGAACTGCCATGCCACTTAACATAATCCAGTTGGCAAGTATTAAGTGCTTATATCAAAGGTAACGCTTATACACTCAGCCGGGCAACTGTTTACTTTACCCGGCCCGGCCGGACCGGAATACTCGCGGGAGGAAATAACTTGTTTTCCTTTCCTCTCCTTACATTATGTAGATGTGTCCTCCCGAATTACTTTTTTTTTACGCAATAAACCGGACCGGGACCCGGTGTAAAAATCTTCCGAGTAAGGAATTGTGGTTCGAGGAAAAAAAAACTGCAGTCCAATTTATAAAAGCGAGACAAACGTTTATGTTTTATATATACACTTGAAAGGTTTTATAAAGTTGTTTCATTAATCGATAAGTTTTCAAGGAGAACTTAAAGCATCGATGTTAGTAATATAGACATAAATTAAGAGCTTTTGATAGAGAATCATTGGCAAGTCTAACTTTCACAGGAACAAGCATTAAATCCGTGTTATATATATATTTATAATAAAAGAAGAAAATAAACACTGAACGTCTCTTTTGATAGTGATGCGGTTGGATATAACTGCGTTTGGTGTTGTTGGAAACTTTTCTATAATACAACAGGTTTGTTGCTTTGAAACATTGGGTAATAAACGTTGTTACCACGATAATTTGACTACCTACCTCAAACCGGAAGACAGACATTTTTCACGCTTCTATTTTGCAGGTGTAAACACTGCAGTATCTAAGTAGATGGTTCCCGCAAACGAAGATCTACCAACCAATTTTATCATATCGATCAGAAATTATTAACACTTTATATTAACTATGTTATATTGATTTTATATAACTTTACTATTTAACTTAATAACAAGAGCTATGTGATTGGAAGTAATACTTACATAAGTATATAACACTACATGCAATGCCAACATAACTTTTGTTATGGCGCACCTTTCTATAGAACGAAACAGCAAGATAAACAGCTGTCATCTAGTGGACAATACACAGCATCACTGCGGTCACTGCTTTGGAATATAAGATTGCAGGTATCGGTACTCCAGAAATTTGATCACCATATCGAAGTACAGTAAAGTTACAAAGAATCCGTTTAGGTAGGCTATCACCATTGATATATAAGACCCGAGTATTAGTATATATAGAATATAGTATTAAAGCAAGTACGTTTTATATCTTCAGTCGCATTATCACTTATCATCATTGTAAATTGAGATGAAGTGGTAGCTCGTTATAGATGAATAATATGTAAATCGAATTACGGTATCCCCATACGGGGGTTGAAACTTGCTTGAAAGTCGATCGCTCGCTCGGCTTCAGTGCGACCTAATCGTAAATGTTAGAGCTTGTGAAATGTCACTGGAGGTGCTAGTGCGTACCCGCTGGATGTTCTAACTTACGCCAAATGTCATCCGAAGGGCGGGAACCGTGATAATGGTTATGGCAAAAGTTCGCCGTTTTAACGGCCCTCCGGTAGCCGAGCGGAATGGCTACGGCGATAGGCGACAGGCGACAGGCGACAATTTGTTTCGAACGACTGTTAGTCGAGTTGGCGGGATTGGATGTTATTGCCGGCGTCGATTGAGAGTTTTCACTTCTTCCCAGAGTTTTCGTGTTGGTCGGCCCTCCTTAACTGGCGAAATTTCCTTTCTTACCGACGGGGTATCCTTTTCCCCTATTCATTGTCATGTTTACCACTTCTAAACTTCGTTTAAACCCTCACAACAACACTAAATAAGATAACGTCGAAGGATAATAAAAATATTCTCGACAATCATTGCAAACATGTAGTATTCAAATTTTCCTCGATTAACTTAGATATCTTAGATATCCTAACTAGGATACTAAAGTCGATGGTGAGAGAGACAGATGGTTTATTCTGCAAGGTGCTTATTTAAAATTTTACATCTTCTTTAGTACCTTTATGACAAGGTAAATTTTGGAAATATAGACCTCGATCTAAATAATTTAGGTCATACAAACTCTGACTGTCCGTCTCAATATAAACATTTTAACTTGGTTAAGTTCAGAAATAGGTCTCTCTCTCTCTCTGGTCTTGTGTATTTATAGCCGTTTGAATGGCATACGACTTCTAAATGTGCTGGTTTTCTTCTAGAAATTGTTAGGTTTCTGGTTTCTATACCTACTTTGTTAACATTGAAAAGCCTAATAATGATTTATATACATACCTTCTATGATTTGTTTATCTTATTATTTGATATCTAACAAAGAAACATTTCTTACTCTTCACTGGTGATATATTGCTACTGATGGAGACAGTCTAGACAAGTACCAGGTATAACAGCGTTGTTCTCCTTGAGTGAAGTCGTAATGGAAGTTAAGGAGGACGCCGCCGAACGGGATGGAGAGTGGTTTGATTCCGCTAGGAGAAGAAGTAGTTGGAGCGATGGTAATGGACGCACCAGCACGTCAGTCGTGTAGTCTCGGGCTAGTAAGAATAGGACTAAGATAAACCCTGCCTGTCGCAGAAGCCGACTAAAGGGGTCTAGGAGTTTCGCGGGCCTTGAGGTTGGGGGCCCTTATCGGTCAACAACCGAATCTGTGTAGGACAGCGTATGGCTCAGCGATGGTGACTAGGAGGATGTGACCCCTACTTCAGTGTAGAGGAACACCGGTGCGTTCTATAAGAGATCCCGGAGCCTCTCCGAATGCACAGACGTATAGTACTGACAGGGTTTTAGTGAGTAAGAATCTAACATAACCCTGACTTCTCCCCAGAAGCTGGGTGTCTTTCAAAGACTTCCTCCGTAACCAAAAAAAACGTACCATGTGTAAACAGTAGTGTCTGTGGCAAACATTAATGTGCTCCGGTTTGAAGGGCGCTGTAACTAGTGAAATAACTGGAGGTAATGAGGCTTAATATCTTGTGTCTCAGGGCGATGAGCGCAATGGGATGCTGTGTATACTATTCTAACTAGCGTGACGTTGTAATGGGCCGCCGTAACACTTACCATCAGGTGAACGTAGCGGTGGTCGCATTGATACTTTGCATAAAAAAAAACTTGTTTATCTTTGTGTTCAATATACGTTGTAAAGGATATAAGTAATCAATTCGACGGACGGGCGTAAAGTTAACAGTTGCCTTCGTAAAGTTACGTTTACCATTCATCCGTTGCACGTTATTTTAAGTGAACACTAGTAACAAGAAAACAACAGGCGTTAGCGTTAACGGATGCTGTATTTTAGAATAATACTATCGCTAGCTAGGACGGACGTTCGAGTGCGCTTCAGACGGATCTGCATTGTTTTCCCGTTTTGCTTCTTAATTTTCACTCTTCAAGTGCTCACGCTTCGTCGATGGCGCGCTAACGAGTGACTGAAGTGTGTGTTTTTTTTATTATTCAAAACCGTCACAATCTCGAGAAAACGTCGATTATATCAAGAAACAAATTTCCATTCTCCTTTCAAAGGACAGACCTTTCGATCGCCGTTCAAGTATAAACTTATTTCAAACATAAATAATTTCCAAATCGTTCCGCTTTGATGTTTAACCTTTAGAAGATTAATGTTAAGTTAAATTTTCTATTAATTAAATTTTCAATTTCAAAAATATTAAGAAACTTGGATGTAAGATATTTTTAAAAACATTAAACCTCATCAAAAGCTTGTCTCGAATTTCGTTTAAGTTATCTACACCTTTGCGGATCAAAGAGTTCGTTTATCTCGTCAAAGATGTTATAAGCAGATTCGGTTGTGCAGAAATTTAGTAATAACACTGGAAGAATTTATTAAAATTATAGTTGATTGATTGTCCAGCATTGAACATCCAGCTGATGATGATGAAGTATTCCTATAAAAGAATTATGAATTAATAAAGGCTTTAAGGAGCCATTACAAAATTAGTGTAGGGAGTATATTTTCTGGTGGTAGATCTCTGTTACTGGAGACTATCTATATAGCCACCACCGCAGCTCCTACCACTGTACACCTTACCATGTTCTGGTTTGAAGAGAAATAAAGCTACTGAAATTACGGGGATAACATCACTTAACACTAAGTCTCAAGACTATAAGCATAAAGTGATGCTGTGTAAATCATCCTGAGTACACCTATATCTCACCATGAGGTGATCGTCTCGCTTGTGTAAATATACAAAACTATAATATATATAGTTATTATTAATTTATTGTTGGAATGAATTTATTTGTAAGGTGACCTGAAATATATCGATCGTTAACGGCAAGGTTAAGTAGAATAAGTAATATGAAACTGAAAGAGGCTAATGTGACCTCTCGTAGGTCGTTTTAAGGTGAAATATCCATTACTTGATTGACCGACGATAAGTGATTAGAAGCTTAGAAGTTGATATAAGCTTGACCCCGTTACGGTAAGCATGAAACAGCACGACAGAGTGCAATAACAATAATGCGAGATATAAAGCCTTAGCGATCTCCTACGGGAGTGCTCAGCGGCTGAAACTCCACTTATTATTACGGCACTGCTTAAACTCCTCTCTCACACTCCCCTCGGAATTGTTCGAGCAATAGAATAAGGATTATGGTGGCGATAACGGAATCATATTGATAATATTGGGCGATAAAAGGAAACTGTTCTCGCGCTCGGTTGTAGGGTAAAGATGCAATTGTTGCGCCCTCACAGACTTAACGATACATTCGCAAGATATTTTTTTATATGAAATATCACGTTCAGAATATACATAGTCATAATAACGGTAAAACCTATCTATTAGTTTAAAAATGTATTTAATATAACCACTTTGATAATTAGGATAATGGATCTTTAAACCTCATAAAGATCTAGATGTTTCCTACCCGCTTTGCTGTCTTTACCCTTTTTGGAGGTAACATTTCATAAAATCTGTTCTTAGTCGACTTCAATTCTATAGAATTCATGGTGTTAGAGATATCGTGGTGAATTTCTACGTAAATGGAAATCTTTTATATATATATATATAGATTGTTTCTTTCATTTCTTTCCTTCAGCAATCCATATACGTATAAGCGTAGGTCAGCCGCCATTTTATCAAATATTAAAATGAATTTAAGATTATAACAGAAATTTAACCATCCAGTTCCATCCATCAGATAAATACTAAAAAATGGTGTCTGAATAATATTTTTTTATAATAAATCATAGCGTTTATAGATAGAAATGGAAATGGAGGCTGTTTGAATCATCGTCATTCGTTCTCCAGCAATCCACTGCTGGGTGAAGGTCTTGACAAAAAATTGGGTTATTTTATGAGCTCGTATAAGGGGTAATAGGTTTGATATGATAAAGTTAAGTGTATTTTTCAAATTTATACAGACTCAATATTGGACTCATTAAAAAAAATGAACTTGTTTAAATTTGATCTTTCCAAATGTACCCTTTCTTTGGAGTTAAATTCTCTTTCTCATTTCTATAGCATTAATGCTGAGGTGTAGGATTTTTTATACAAATATATATAAAGACCTCAATGAATATGTGAACCTCGATGACTGTCAGCCCTACTGATGCACAGCATCGATTGGAGCTTTTCGCCATAAATCCAGCGGCGGCGTCGGTGCAAGCGGGCGAAACAGCGATTAATACAACTGTTAAACTAACTGCCGGACATTTGTAACGCTAATATAACGAATTCTGCGATCTCGCTGCGATATGCTTGTTTAAAATATAATTAACCACTAAAGCTACGTTCTGTAATCATTCCCGTAGAGATATCACTGAAATAAAACAATAATGAAACGCTAAAGTTAATCCATTGTACTTACGGCGCAGGCGCATCGCTGAACTAAGTTCAAATAACTCTACAATAATGAAAATAATCACGACAGATACTTTTAAATACAGATTCATTAAAAGGATGACTGTAGTGATAGTTCATCAGCATCATCATCAGCCGAAAATCTCCATATCGATTTATCCTGCACTGCCCGCAACTAGCTGGACCACCTAGTGAGAGGCCTGCTAACACTTCCATCTTCCGGTGCGCGGTCGCCATTCTAGGACCTTGCTGCCCCATTGGCCGTCAGTCGTTCGAGCGATGTAGTAAAGATTGAGTTATTAATATTTTTTTTTTACTTTATTATAAAAGTCATAAGCAACGCCTACATCAAGCCTATATAGAAATGATATATGAATTATTATGACCACCTATTACAGCTTCACCGGATCTTGAGTCTGGGAGCTATACAACTTGTAAGAAGAGGGTTAGTAATTAACTATTAATTAAACAGAAAAAATATAAGTTATCGTCAAGGGCTAATAAAAGTGTGGTGGGTTAGGATGATAAACACTATATCATATTGTACTTTTCGTTTTAGAGACCGTAAGATACCATCAGCTTTGAGATTTCACTAGCTACAACACCCTTCAAATCGGAACGCAGTAATATTTGGCGGCACAAATAGAGGTAGCCGATGGCGCCTACTTAAATATTTCCTACAGTTTACTATCATCAACATCAGCCGATAAACGTCCACTGTTGGACATAGACCTCCCCAAAAGATCTCCACATCGATCGGACCGCAGTCAGCATAGCTTCCGGTACCGCTGGGTACTAGGAACCGTCGCTTTTACGCGTTCATATGGGGTGGGATTTGGGCAATTACCATGTTGACTAAATGCTGGTTGATGGAAGCTGGGCCTTCCTTTATTGATCAGCAGGGTGCACCACGAACAGGTAGGCTTGGGTCCCGTGAGTTATTGTGCTGGACCCCTTACACCTTAAAATATATAAGTTAGTACACTACAACCTTAAATAAAAAAATATTATATTGATATATATGTTCCTGTAAACCATGTCCAAGATATTCATTTCATCTATACTGAAAATGTATTTGAGATGTTTACGCATTTGCCTTGGTTTTCGTGATGGAAGGGAGAAAGAGAAGGTATCTCTGCTCCTATACCATAAACTACTTACAAAGGTAATAAAACATATTACCATATAGTATCAGCAAGTTTACATAAAAGTCACCATTAGACAGATTCGGAATAACATTTGTAATTTTTACTGCCGTACCCGTACCAGTACCAGCTCCTTATCGTACCAATTTATACAACTTCTTTATGACTTCCTTATGCTGTATATCTTCAATGTGTACGATATGGATAGTGAGGGCGATGCTAAAGTTTGATCCGTATCGTAACACGAACGGAACATCCACCGCGGAACAATATGAGATGAAATGTAGTTTTTAAATAGATTGTTTTAAAGGTCTTGCTAATTGGTGAGTTGTGCTTATAAGCGGAGGTCCTAATTGACATTTAAGTGACCACGGAAAACATGCAGGAGATTAAGCACAGCGACCGTTGTCCGGAGCGTTTCATACTATCCCTTCAAGTGATTTACTTAGACGTTATGCTGAGGATGCTTACGCGCAACAGTGCCCGTTGCGATTTCCTAAAATTTAAAGGTCTTATTTTGATCTATTAACAGCGACCACCATGGTCCAAAAAATGGATACAACTAGAATCTGTATTTCTATTTTTTTTTTATATTCAACAAAGCGACGAGACGTGGGAGACGTTCAACTGATGGTATGAGATACATCTGCCTATAACAACGTGGCGCGATTTAGGATGGTATACACTGTAATCTCGGGTTAACACTAAGATAAGCCCTGCTGAAGAAGACGACTAAAAAGGTTTTCGAATTCTTATGCTCGGAAGGTAGGAGGAGTTTATTAGTACGTCTGGTTATTATGGTATTGTATTTGTAATAGTAAAGCAAAAACAGAAGAGAGTAAGAGTACGCAGGAGTAGCTAAGAGACGCACTTGTCCGTAAGGAGAATTCTCAGCATGAAGATATACATAACATATTCATAACTCTGTCCTTTCCCCAGGAGGCAGGATCTTTCGCAGACTTCCCCACCGATAAATAATAAACTATAGGACATAGAGCTTTATGGGGGAGGCCTAAGTCCAGCAGTGGACTTATATCGGCTGACGATGAAATAACGAAAAGAGTAGTAAGTAAAATTAATAATGTTTACGTTCTCTGTTAGACGATGTAATCAAATACATTTGTTAACGATTCCACGTTCAGATGCCGCCAGGTCCAGGGCCAGGTCTATAACCGCATAAAAATACACCTTCACACCGAACCAAACTACGAGTGGATCGTAAAGTTCTCTTCTCGGATAGGTTAATGGACTTTATTGCATCAAAGTGTCACAGTGTGAATATTTCGTTTGCTCTCATGACTCTTTCTTCATAATGTATCATAAATTTTATATATAAAAAATATTTTAACCCTCGATTATAAAATAAAATCGATTCAGCATAAAAGCCAGTGAATCCAACCCATTGACTATAATCGCTGGTGTAAGGGTTCCCGCACAACAGCTTACGGAATCCAAGTCAGCTTCACCTGCTCGTGGTGCATCCTGCTAATAAACAAACGAGGCTCTGACTTCTACCAATCCGCGTTGGGCCAGCGTGGTGGTAAATGGCCCCAATCTCACCATATGAATACCTACCTGATCGTATGGGAAAGGGAAGGTCGAGAAGGTAAGTCGAGCTGTGGACGTTTATCGGCTGATGATGAATATAGTTGCGAAAGCATCTGTTGTATTTTTAACAAACAATATCGATACACAAAGGTAAACAAATTTTAATGTAGACATATAAAAATATAGAGAGGGTTATACATTATTACTGTGGTAATACAAAACTTCAAGGATGTATAAACAAGGGATCAAAATTAAACGAATGGTACCAATCCTTTCGCAAAGGTTTTAAAATTTTCTTTGTCAATCATAAGTCGATAGACGTCCACTGCTGGACGTAGGCTTCTCCTACAAAGATCTCCTCATCGATCGGTCCTGCGTTGACCGCATCTAGTGGCTTCCTGCGACCTTACAGTCAGCATGGCTTTCGGTACCGCAGGCCGTTGTTTGTAGGAGTTCGTAGGGGAGGATTTGTGGCCGTTTCCCAACATCCTGGCTAATGCGGATTGGTGGGTGCCAGAATCTCGTTTGTTGGTTAGTAGAGTGCACCGCGAGCAAATAAGGTTGGCTTGGGTCACGTGAGTACTTGTGCGGAGACCCTTTACACCCCTCAAATTTTAAATTAAAAAAAGATTTTGTTTTATTGGAAATAGACCAATCGCTCCAAAATGTTAACAATCTGTTTAAATATAAAAAATATATAAAAAATCTACGTTGAGGGTGAGTAGACACTTAAAAATATGTGACTATAAACATAAACAGCAGAGTTTAAATAAAATTGCTTCAGGAGAGCGCTTCACTTCTTTGTCAGGTGGAGTGGTACGTTTAGTGTGAATGGCACACAACGCGTCGCGTGCGGGGGGGGCTGGGGGTCAGGGGTTGTGGGGCTACAAAAAGGCCCTCCGTGGCGTTAATGACTTGTTCAGATAAGTGCACTTGATTTGTGGCCACGCGATGTTATACTTAATGAGGTGCTCGTACAGCACCGGTACTGTGCCACTGGAACTAAACTACACAGTGTTTCCAAACAGTCGCCAGTTAACGTCGCAGTTAACTATAATGTGTCGCTTATTAGATTTAAAACTATACATAAGTAGATAAAGTTATATAATTAACAATAAAAACATTAAATTAAGTATATTATAATAATTAAACAAAGATTGAAATTAAGTGAATAAAATAGAAAAGGTATTTCTTCATATGTAGTACTACATTGTGTAGTACTTGCATTGTGTTATAAAGTATTAGTAATATGAAATATTTGTAAAATATATTTAAATAATAGATAAATAAAAGAAATTGTTATTAATAATAATAATTTAATGTTTCAATAAAAGCTTTAATTGGCGTCAGTGATATATAAAGAAAAACCACCGCATAACTTTGCGTTGTTAACGACTCATCTCGCAATGTGATATATGGCTTTGATTTAATGATCTAGAAATTTTAGATATTACAAAAACACTAGATAAAATAATAATTATTACATATATATAAATAATTATTATTTAATGGTCTCCTACAGCACTCGACTACTGTATATACATTTCAATTTCGTAAAGGCTATGTCAAGTACGTCGCGAGATAAGTAAGATATTTTTTTTGTATATGTATTTATACCTTATCTATATCTATAGAAAAAAATAGATTTAAGTATGTGTATCGCGAATTTATTTATAGTACTAGTGCGATCAACTTGGAGATCCTTTAGGGAGGCTTATACGCAGCAGTGGGCCCATTCCGGCTGACAATGTTCATCTACCCCTACTAGTCTTATAGTAGTCGTTTTAAGATGTAAGATTTCAAGCCTCATTTCTGCAGTAATTTTTCTAGATAAAACGCCGTTCAAACAGGAACACAGTAATGTTTGCATACTACTGTTTGTTTGTGACAACAATATACAGTAAAATTACTGAAGGAACAGGAACCTACCTAGTAAACAACGATGCCATTGATGCAATAAAGCTGTACATATGCCGCCGGCGTCATTACCGTTATGCACACTATAAAATCCCAATAAGTGCAATCGAAAATGAGACGTAACGACCGCATGGAACTTGACTACGTTTAAGCACATTATTTAACGTAAAAATTTGTAATTTTTATTAAAAAAAATTACTGATACTTTCAGTACTTTCAGATACTTAATTTTTATGTTAAGTAATATTTTGTACATTGAAGCATGCGCCGGAATTAAACCATATATTTCCCTCTACCCTGCTTCATCGTCGCACGAGTAAACGTACGGCGAGTCGCCATCCTTACAATCTTACAACCATTCTTACCAGTTGTTCAGCTCATGGTTCTTGATAAATACAGTAAAGGGTTGAAAAAAATTTAACGTATAAATACGACTTGAGTGTCTTTATTACCCCAGACCACATCATCACTTAATCAAGCACTAACTTTTTTAATAAAAACATAGAGACTCAAACTTTATTTAAAGAGAAGTATAACTTTAATAAAATTTTAAATACAACAGCAGAGCCTATAGCTACTGATGAATAGCAACATGTTCAGGCTGAAAGGTACCTTAGGTTCTATGATCTTGAGTCAATATGGAAAGATTTGGAATATATAGTTCTAACTAGCACTAAATTGTTATCAGTTACCATCTGCTGAAGGTCATACTCGTTTCGTAGCTTACTAGAATAAGTTGTAGTAAACAGAACATAACTTTAACAGAAACAGCATACAAACTTACGACGTCGATTTCCATTTAAATGAATTTAAAGGGTTGAACTTAAACTAAACAATTAACGTACAAAATGCAAATTTGCATTTTACTGCTCTGTCTACACTAATAGCTCCTCGAGCTGTTAAAGCTCGACTGAAGAATGAAAGCAGCGAGAGTTTATAGTGGATTGACCGCTATTTTTCATTTTCTTAATGCCAGCCAACGAGGGCAAACAAACCCCATCGAGAAGCGTCAAGCTGTTTACTCTTTTTTAAACTTACCCCGCTCTACTTTAATTCATATTACAGTTAAATATAGAAATAAGTTATTATGATCAGATTGCAAAATTTCAGGGGAGAAATTTTACAGATTTTTTTTTAAAATTCAGTTACATGGAACGTATGAGTAGAATTATATATATACTAGAGAGATGAGTTCATCTGATGGTAAGCGATATGCCTGTCCATAACAACGTCGTGGTAGTTACGATGATATACACATCACGGCACTGGGCTAGTCACTTTTTGACATAAGATCGTAAGTCTCGTTACCTAGGTAATTTAACTAGCTGTAACTTCTAAACCCGAACTACTGTTATGTTTCTATGTTACTGTTTGTCGGCGTGAATAAGAAATGCGGTGGCACCTACCTAGACGGTCTCCGGCAACAGAGACCTAACACCAGAAAATTTTAGTCTAATTACCTAGATGTGATGAATGATTATGACCCACTAAATGTGTAAAATTACTGATTTTCTATACAAACCTATAATCTTTTTTAAACGTATAAATCAGCAACAAAACGCAGCTTATATTTTTCTTCAAGACATTATCTAGTTTCGTATCAAAGTATATAAAAGTAAAAGTAATAGTTTTACGACAAATATAATATAGTTTCGTGTCTATATTAGTAATAGCTGTTCTCAACCCGATTTTCTGGCCGAAACACCTCGGCATTACCCCCTAAAGAAGGAATTTTCTAGAATCAATTCTCAGCTGCCCTCTAAACGGCAGAATCAATATCTCTACCAAATTTTAAGTGTTTAAGTCTGATAGTTTCGGAGATATTTTCACCAGTCAATGAATCTCTACATATCTTCTATATATTTAACAAGGTAAAAAGCAACTCGATAGGGTTAAATATTTAACCCTCAATGTAACATTACACCGTTTAAAACAACAAGGCGCATGTCACGCTTTCAAAGTTAAATTCTGATAAGTTTGGTGTTAGTTTTCCATCTCGCATTAGATCAAAGGGGAACAATATCACCCGGGTAAGTTTTAGGTTACTCACTTGTGCTTAACTCTATACTAATAAATATATTTGTAATAGTAATAGTTTTTCATAGAAGCCGTTGAGCTGCGGTCTTTTAAGATTCCCTTCTACAACATGAAATTAAGCTCCACTTAGACTTACGATTATGAAACTTATTACTTCAGTAACTACAATACATACACTGAATTACAAATATAATTTCAATCCAGAAACTAACTAATCATCATCAGCCGATAGGTGTCCACTGCTGGACACAGGTAACGTAGAACTTTGGTACTCCAAAGATCTACACATCGATCGGTTCTGCGTTGCCCGCAACTAGCGGCTTCCCGCAACTTTCGTTTGTAAGGGATTTTATGGGGTAATTTGGGCCACCCCTTACGTCACTGACCGAATGCGGGTTGGTGGCAGCCAGAGCTTCCTTTGTTGATTAGCAGAGTACACCACGAGCAGATGAGGTTAGCTTGGATGCCGTGAGTTATGCGGGACTCCTTATACCCCTAACTGCAACTAACTAATATGTGTACCTTTACTTTACAACCTACCGGAAGAAGTATTTTTTATCGAAGGTCACGTCGCATTTAGCTTATGTTTCATCTATGTAAGTTCACGTAGAATTCATCCAAGCAGCAAAAGCTGAACTTGCTGCATCCGCTGGTTAGCTACCGATAGCGAATGCGACAAATTAACTTACGCAGTGAAACAGAATAATTGTTGCTGTATCATCAAACTACGTAATGACTGTGTGCGGGCTTCGCTTTGTGTGCGTAAATTGAAGTAATTGTGGTAACAACCTGCTTGCCTCGCATCTCGTAAAGAGCAAGTTTCCAAAGTTACCCCTATTCACGGAGTCGGTAACTAAATGAGGCCGTGTTTATAACATCTCAGACGCTACACAACGCCATTGGTGGGATTATGTTTTGTATAAACTTAAAAGACAAATATATATATATATATATATATATATATATGTGAGTAAATATTATTATTCATGGGGTGTAAGGGTTCCCGCACAACAACTCACGGGGTCCAAGCTAACCCCATCTGCTCGTGGTGTACTCTGCTAATCAACAAAGGGTCTGGTTGCCGCAAACCCGCATTGGGCCAGCGTGGTAGATAAAAGCCCAAAATCCTCCATATGAGTCCTTACGCGATCGATGTGGATCTTTGGGAGAGGCCTATGTCCAGCAGTGGATATCTATCGGCTGGTGATGATTATTATACATGGAACATTTTAAGGACGTATCATTAAAAAAGGAAGTTTAAGTTAAAAACTTAGCCAGAAAACGTTTTGGTATACACGTGAGCATTTAAAGTTCGTATCAGAGTTCTTGGCATACTAAAGCATGTTGTAATTTTTTATATTTATTCTACAAAACGACGTGACGAGCGAGACGTTCGCCTGATAGTAAGTGATACGCCCACCCATAACAGGTATGACCGTGGCGCCTATTGCAGCCGACAAACAGTAGTGTGCAAACATTACTGTGTTCCGGTTGAAGGGCGCTGTAGTTAGAGAAATTACTAGAGTATCGAGACTTAACATCTTGTCTCTCAAAGTGACAAGTACAATGTGAAGCAGTGTATACCATCCTATCTAGCGCCACATTATTATGAGCAGGTGTATCACTTACCATCAGGTAAACGACTCGCTTGTTCTGTCATTTAATAAAATAAGAAAAACACAATAGGATGTTATATCGTTACCCTAGCTATAGCGCCTTTCAACTTGGAATACAGTAATGTTTGTATACTACTTTTTAGCGGCGGAATATGAGCTGCGGTGGTATCTACCGGTAAGGTCCTGGCAGAAACTTACCACCAGTATAACGATGCTCCAACTAAGGTACGTCATTACTATAAAATTTTAAAATTAACTTTATATCTTTACAAATAAATTTCCGTCAGTTAAGCGTGTGCGATACGTGAAAGGTAACAAAGCGTTAAATTGAGTCATAAAAAAAAAGTACTTTAACTGAGAGCCATCTATCAAAAGATCCCGTAAAATCGGCGGGGCGGCGGTCACCGGAAACGGAGCACAAACGTAAACCGGTTAGCGTCCGTTAATTATTCATTTATCGCGGGGCCGGCGTTATTTACGACGGTCCATTTAACGGCTGACCGCCTCCATGACCTACGGGGCTCTACGGCGCTACGACGCCGAAGCGCTACGGCGCTACGGCGCTACGATGTAAACAACTAATGCTTAACTTTCAGGATAGTTCATATTTATCAGTTTTAGGTCTTTAAACACTGGTTTAGCTTTAAACAGTGTCAGTTTCCGTTAACTGCATGATAACAAAATCTCATTTCATCATCATCAGCTGATAGACGCCCACTGCTTGACAATAGGCCTTCCCCAAAAATCTCCACATCGATAGATCTCCTGTTGCTCCTATCCAGTGGGTTCCCGGGACTTTCACCACATCCGTCGGTCCACCTTGTAGGAGGTGTACCAACACTACGTCTAACGTTACGCGGGCACAACCCGAGGACCTTACTGGCCCATCGGCCGTTGGTGCTTCGAGCAATGTGCTCTACCCACTAACACTTTTGGGCTATGTCGGTGACTTTAGCTCTTCTACGATCTGTACATCTCTGATTCGATCACGCAGAGAAACTTCGAGAATAGTCCTCTCCGTTGCTCTTTGAGTGACATTGAGGCTTTTTAATAAATTTCTCGTTGCCTCAAAATCTCATTTAATAAATTTAAATTAAAACTTTTTGGTGTGTCTCTTTTTAATAAACTACTATAAAGTTAGCATTAATAAACTTACAACGAATTAGTCACGCATGAATAAAATTACGAATAAGATGAATAAAATTAATCATCACCAATTATCCTCATCTTTAACTGGATCACAAGTGGCTATTTGTGGATAAGTACAAGTATTTAGAAAAAAAATAACTAGGACGTTTCCCTGTTAATAAGTGATATGATACATGTGTGTATACATACTGTGCTTCATCAACTCAAGTAAACAAGATGGTAAGATTCGCTACACTACTACGTTCATTAGCTACAATACAGTAAAATATGCACACTACTCTCTGGCGATAGGAATAGGAGTTATGTATGTATTAAGATTTATCGTGTGCATTGTAATTAATTCAAAGTATGGTGTTGTTAAATATATTTTATGAACAAATGTTAGATTCAAACATGTGTGTGCGTTATATTGTAAGCTAACAAAAACCAAATTCATGGCATCAAAATTTAATCAGACAAATGGCTGTGTATTTACTATACGATATACTCGTGTTAAAATTTAGGCAATATTCCACCGTTATCAAAGCTGGCACAGCTGACTGAATTTCGCAGGAGGTGAACGCTGAATTGCGTCCAATAATAACCTTTATGTACTGATCATTCACATCGCAGTGCTGCGTAATGAGTTCCTGCTGTGTCCGACGAATTGCACGAGATGAGATATTATATTGGTCGCTTCCGCTGCATTAATGGATATTACAATTATACGTTATGTCGATGGCAATAGAGCTGATTGTATTTAACAAATGTTTGTGTGGTGAAATGGGTGTACGGGGTGCTCGCACAAGCCAATTTCACCTGCTCCTGGTGCAGCCTGCTAATCAACAAGCGTTGGGCCAACATGGTGGAAAATGCTGCGAATCGCCGCAAATGTAACCCGAAAAACCACGACCTGTAGTTTCCTACGGTACCGGAAGCTATGCCGACTAAAAGGTCGCTAGGATCTGCCGGATGCGAGTAGCGCGGGATCGATTGATGTCGGGCTCTTTGGTGGGCTGATGATTGCAATGGTAATAACAAAAGAAACTATTAAGTTATATATTGTTTCTCTAAACAAGTAATCGCTTTAATATAACGCAAATTAATTAACTAATTTACTTACAATATTAATATTTACTAAGTACTTCAAAGTAATTTAATGATCGTAGACGAAACCATTTGAGGCCGACTTGAAATTAATTAGCCCGACTGAGAAAAGATCGCGCTCCCACAGTATTTAATACAATCAATAGGATCAAATAGCTGTTTGTTAACAACTAGGCCTTGGATGCTGTTTAAAGATAAATTCTTGAATAGTAATTTGTTAAATTTCGAACGTCATAATAAATGTTTAACTTTCCACCTATAATTTATTTTACACTGATATATGTATATCAGTGTAAAATAAGATAAGTATATATAAGACTGCTAGCCTCAAATGGTAATGGGCAGGACACATTCTTCAAATTACTGATAGCCGATGAGGGACTAAGGTCTTCGAATGGCGATCGCGTACCGAATAACGAAGAGTTGGCAGGCCCCGCACCAGATTGTCCGGCGATCTGGTGAAAGTTGCGGGAAGAAGCTGGATGCGGGCAGCTCAGGATGGATCAATGCGAAGATCTTTGGCGGAGGCCTATGTCCAGCTATGGAGTCTGTCAGCTGATCATGATAATATATATATCGATAAAATTATGCGCCGATATTTACATAAAAAATATAATGTATTTTCATATAAAATCGCTTTAAAGAAACCATATGGCCATATATTTATTACCATGCCACTTCCGCTGTGTACCCTAGGCCATCAATTATAAAGCTAGTCTCCCAGGAGGGGCGGAGTGGGGTGAGCAGCGCCTATTAGTGAAATCAACAATTCGTTAAGCGGAAGCAATGAGGCTGATTTATAGCTGTTTTGCTAAGAATAAATAAATAAATAATTATTAATATCTTTCTACTTTCGCAGTTTATTCATATTATACAAAATATTAGTCAAGTTACGAAGTTACGAAGTTTTAAAGACAAAATAATGAAAGGAACATCTTTACACTAACTTGAATATTCCGTTTTTCTATATATAAAGAATCATTTTTTTTATTAACTATATATATATAGAATGAATAATGATATAATTATAGGAAAAGTATAATTTTATCATCAGGTATGTATGAGTCAAAGAGGATAAAGACGGATCTTGTTGACGTGTATCGAGACATTGTAAATAAGATACTTCGGAATGCGGCCGCGACTGCTCTGAACGGTTGACAAATGCGAAGACTGCAGAATCCATTCAGATGTCGTCTTCCCGATGTCGCTCCTCACCTCGGCGCCGGTCGACGTCGGCACGCGATTGAAACCGACTTGATTTATACTCTCGGATTATGGTTACGAGCTGCTCCGCCGTTTCTTACTGTAACAACGCCAGAACTACTTCGTGACTCGCCGCTCGAGATTGAAATTTCCGGCGCATCTCCAACCGAATATCAGAGGAGCACGATTACGCGATTCGGTTACAGCGACGGGCCCATAGACACGGGCAAATTGTCCTTTACAGTTTAACAACTTTTGCTAAAAATTTGTATTGTATTTCCTGTTTAATATGTACATTATCGACAGTATAGTATTAAAGGAAGAAATTCATATCCATCTGTTTCCTCTGTATCGCTTATTAACAAAATATATCTCTAGGTTATCAAGGTGTACGTACTCCCTGATAACTGTCAAACCTCTCTGATTCTGACTACTGCAGAGTAATAGAAATATAGAAGTCATACAAAAATTGGCACTATATGTACTTATTGAAACAGAACAGTGTCTTTTGACAAGTGGAGTATTCAAAAATTGCAGTACAAAGAAATCCGTTAATTTTTAAATTCCATAAGTTAAGTAAAAATGTTAATTATATACATATATATATATTTTTAAGTACACTCGAAGTTTTTGACGAGCCATTAACAAATCGCTTATAAAGAAAATTCTCAGTTCTCTATCGTCTCAATGCAACGATCGCAGACGTTATTAAAGCTCGACTCGTTATGGTAATGTTTTGGGCTTTACTGCATAGCAGTCAGAGGCAGACGGCGCCGGATTCTATCTTACTATTATACAGTATATTAAAAGCCTGAAACTGTGTAAAAGCATTGCATGTAGCATTCGACTGTTCGGACGTTAATTGACAGATGGAGTGAGAAGCCACTCCGCCGCCGGCTCGATACCGCGGATATTATTTACTAATAATACCCGCAGTATAGCTTCTCACGAATCAGGTTCAGCCAGTGCCTGTCCACTTTATTGGGTAGGTAAACAATTATCAAGTGTCTGTCGGTGTTATTATAAAAAAAAAAACATTAATTCGACGCAAGTTATTCAACTTAAAACGAACGCTATTCAATCGCTGTTGGATCCCGTGTTTATTACTCCAACATAAATGATTGAATTTGAATGGTGGTAGGTTTCTACCGTCCGAGACTAATGATAAAACAGTGATGTGCGAACATATATGTGTTCGGTTTGAAGGGCGCTGTTGTTAATAAAATTACTGAGGTAAATAGTAGAGGTAAATAGACTTGATATCTAATGTCTCAAGGCGACGGGAATAATTTGGTTCTGGGTTTCATTCTAACTAATGCTAAGTTATTATAAGCAGGCGTACCACTTATTATCAAGTGAACGTCTCGATCGTCTCGTCTGTTCATAAAAAAAAAATTGAGTAACAGGTAAGAGACATATAACATAATGAAAGTTTGAATCGATCATGTTTTTAATATCGTAAGTAATCTTTTAAGTTTAACCAAATGCTTATATGGTTAAGGTTAACAAATTTAAGTGATATAAAAATAATTATATCATATATCGAATATTTATATATATATATAGTACTTATATTGTTTATTAATGTTTTAAATATTTAATGAAAATCTGATCTCCCATTAATAATAGTTTGAAATGAATTATTCGCCGAAACATCTTAGAGGAAGTTTGGTGAAGTCTAATACAGTGATAGATGTGATCTTAACAAAAGATACTAAATACGAGGTACTATTATTTATTTATTTATTTATTTATTTATTTATTGTGCTCTAATTTACAAGAACACGTTACGCTTATTTCATATTTTCTTCTTCATAAACTGCCTCTCCAACTTGTGAAGTTTGGCGATCAGTGTGGTACAGTCATACAGATGTTTGAATGAGAAAGTTGTAATTTATTGGTGGCAGGTCTCTATTGCTGGAGACTAGGTAGGTATCACCAAATGGCTTAATTCTGTAGCCAAAAAGTAGTGTATAAACATTACCGTGTTCCAGTTTAAAGAGCGCTGTAGCTAGTGAAATTGCTGAGGTAACGAAACCTAACATATGTCTTAAAGCGACGAGCGCAATGCGGTGCAGTGTATAATATCGTAACTAGCGCTACGTTATTATGGACCAGCGTGTTACTAATCATCAGGTGAATGTCTCGTTCATAGAATAAAAAAAAAAAATCGTTATCCAAATTTGTAATAAGGAACGTTTGTTTCGTCCGCCTTTACATATCTGAGTCGTATAAGTACCAATGAAGTTGAATTCCATTGTCACAAACAAGACTCAAGAAAAGTTAGTTTTTGTTAGACAAAAAAAAAGTTTTTTTTTCTCCGACAAAACACAACAGTTGTAGGTGGTATTTAGTTGGGGCTGGAGCAAAGCGCAATCGGTCTTTGTAATGGTGAGGGGCAACGCGATGTGTCCCGCTGTGGGCGCGCGAGTTTATTTTCAATTCCGACAACAATACGCTGTTTTTCTCGCAAACTACCCACTTAAATATAATGCGGGCGGTACCGCGTCGGCGATAGCGTTTTTTCATACGTCGGCGCGAGCGACAAGCGATAGCGACTTAAAAAATTATTAACTATTCTCAAATTTTAATACACACTCAATAA
Source organism: Ornithoptera priamus (assembly GCA_029034505.1). Classification (NCBI taxonomy): domain Eukaryota; kingdom Metazoa; phylum Arthropoda; class Insecta; order Lepidoptera; family Papilionidae; genus Ornithoptera; species Ornithoptera priamus. The sequence goes on from JARDWD010000392.1 coordinate 779,498, forward strand.
CATACCATCCTTGTGAACGAATCAAGGTCACCGACATAGCCCAAAAGATTGCTAGACTTAAGTGGCAGTGGGCAGGGTACATTGAGTAAGATCCTCAAGTTACAACTTGCGTGCCGGTAGACCTCTCAAAGTGGACCGACGATCTGGTTAGAATCGCGGGAACCCACTGGATGCGAGCAACGGGAGACCGATCGATGAGGAGATCTTTAGGATAGGCCTATGTCCAGCAGTGGACGTCTATCGGCTCATAATGATGAATATACCATCTCTTTAAAAATGCACAGCACCATTGTGTTTGTCGCCTTAAGATGTAAGTTATTCTCATCACCCCAGTAAATGCACTAGCTACAGCGCCCTTCAATCCGTAACAGCATATTCGCACAATAACCTTTGGGGTAAATAGGAGCTGCGGTGGTACCATGACGGCCCCAGACAGATATCTGTCATCTCATCATCACCATCAATAATAACCGCGATCTACAAATTGAAATTTGAGTAAAATTTTACAGTGATATGACATCATTGTTAGTTTTCAGTAATTACAGTGTATACTCTCTTTAATGATTGAAACTATACTATCGCTGTTTTCCGGGTGCTCGTTTTCCGGAAACTGATAAAAATAACGCCTTTATTCATCAGCCTTCGATTTCATTTGCCTGTACAAATAAGTTGCTGCTTAGAATGTTTACACGATTACACCTTGAGACATAACAATGATGTTAGCTATCATTACCCTAAATTGTCTATCCACTATTATTTTAGTTTTATAGGGGTTGGGTTTTAAAGAACCCTCATGTCTACCTTTGGCCACTGTTGTGCGGTGGTATATTTGCATATGCGAGCACGCTTTATCATTATTTAACGTTATTTTAAAATTGTAAGTCTTCGACTATTTACTATAAAAAATCGATATCGACTAGAAATATCGATTTTTAGTTTCAGAGATCGATTTAGAGCAGACCCACAAAAGGTTTGTTAATATGGATAAATCATCATTACCATCATTTCACATAAATCCACAGTTGAAGAAAATCCTGTGGTTAGTATAAGCATTAACCACAGGATTTTCTTGAAGGATTCATTTTGAATGAATCCTTGGTATCCCCGTATTTATATATTTAGTATTCACACGATTAAATCAGACTTTAAGTAAAATATATATTTTACACTTTGCACCAATCTTTCCGCAAAATTCACAAAGGTGTTTTATTTAGAAATATTGTTTTGGGATACACGCGAGACGTTTACAGAGATGCTAAAGGTATCGACTTAAAATAGGGGAAACGACGTTCAACTCCCCCGCGTCCATATTTTATTGCATCTCCGAAATTTACCCCGAAATGCAATTACCAGACGACAAAAGGGAGAATGTTTTTAGTATATGAAAATAAAAATATGTATTCATGATAATTTTTCATTAAATGTTTTATAGTAAACAATTTACATATATAATAGTTTATCCCGACAAAGCTACATCTCGGGGGTGCGTTTATTTTATTTATATTATTATTTCTCCCGAATCGCTATTCCAAGTTTATGTGTTTCCCTATTTTTTCAAATAAAATCTAATATGTTACATATAATATCTATATATATATATATATATATATACAGAACTGAGGAAGATATAAACAGTTGAGTCCAGCTGTTATGGAGATTACATAGAACACTAGGCCGGGGGTTGAAAACCTATGATCGGTGTCTCACCAAAAGACACATTTGAAATTTTATATCTGTTACACATATATATATATATTGATACTTATGTTTTCGATTAATTTAACCTGCGACCGAAAAAACCTCGCTGATACCACCAGAGCTTATTATAGAGAAAAGCTTATCGATATTTTAAATCGATACTTATGAACAGCATCGGGATAAATAAAGGTACAGTGAATTTATTTACCTTAAATACTTTAACAGTTAGCAGAACCTCAGCGTGAAGGTGAGATTTCACACAGGAGTAGACCGCGATGGTCGTCCTCACCCGAACACCACATTTACGCTAATCAGTTTTTCCCCAACTTCACCGCAAACCCGGGGTTGAAAAGTGAAAAGGTAGCGGAGGATTTGACAAGTTATTTGCACGCCCAGTAAGGTCAGTTGTATTAGATTTACTAAGTTTATTAGTGAATTTTGTGCGGCTTTATGTTTTGAAATACGCACACACTAACATAATTATACCCTCTTTTTAAACTACCCCCTATAAATCAGTACCCTTATATATAACAACAAATCAACCGTTACAATTATTGTTATGGTCCGTAAAATAGTAGAAATATTAGGATTGGAACGGAAGAGCATAGACCCCCAATACAAAGGGTACCTAGTAGTTAATTTTGGGGTAAATTTACGAATATATTGTTACAAGCTATAATATAGTAAAATTATTATTATTATTAAATTATGAAAGGAAATATCTCTCGTTAGTGATATAATATAGTAATGTAAGTATTCAAAACATTTTTTTATGATTATACTGGATTGATCACGATCCCAGGTGTTGATGAGCGGTGATATAGCCTCTGATGGTAAATCGCACTCTACTCTCTTCCTCTTTAAGATCAATACCATATCTGGACGTAAACGCTAATGACGCAGCTATAACGTAATTTTTTTTTATATATTTTTTTAAACTCGATTGGTATATTTCATCGACATTGTTATAATTTTATTGTTCACATTAGAAGAGCTCGCAGTGTTAATTGATTACGTCAATTGTGCCGAAGGCTCCCCTTGGTATGGCGGGTAGGTTTCGACCCTCGTGATACGCGACACCCACGAATTTTGCTTGCGTTGGGGTAGAAAATTGGAAACGCGATCGCTTGCGGTGCCCATTAGCTTCCCGCTGAGAGTGCATCCCTTGTAGTACAAATGTCTGCAAAATAATTTCAATGGCTACGCACATTATGCTACAGGATGGTGATCAACTAATTTTTCTGATATTAGGGGGAGTATACATACAATTTTTTGGTAGTTTATGTCAGTATAGTAATTGTGTAAAACATAACTGACCGATACAGTCTTTAATTTGCTTAGTGTGTGACTTCTTCGTAAACTATGATGTTCATACTAAACTGTATTTATCACTTAATACCTCGTTCATAAGAGCTTGTCAAATGTTTGATTCTTTGAGCGTTATTTAAAAAAAAACATAATATATACTAAAAGATGCTGTAGAGATATCCAAAGTATCGAGCGAGTTACTAAGTACAACAGCATTACGAAGATTCAGAGAGATCCAGTTGATGAATACAGTAGTACATTTCGTGATAAGCTACTGTCTCGATTCTTGGTATTACGAAGATTGGATGTTAGTGATATTCATAAGCTAAGCACCTAGTTAGGGTGATATATACTGCACACCATTGCTCGGTGATCCGGCCAGCGCAGGACCTATCGATATGAAGATCTTTGAGGGAGGCCTGTCCAGCAGTGGACGTCTAGCGGCTGATAACTATTTGAAACGTTTCTTGAGAGGCGAAATATTAAAGAGGGGATGTTTGCCCAAATATTTCAGATTAACGTAAAGAAATTAGTATTTTTTTTTATCATTCAACGAAGCGACGAGACAAGCGGGACGTTCAGCTGATGGTAAGTGATACGCCTGACTATAACAACGTGGAGCTAGTTAGTATGAAACACACCACATTGTACTCGCCTTGAGACATAGAATGATTAGTCTCGTAACCCCAGTAATTTCACTAGCTACAGCACCCTTCAATCCGGAACTCAGTAACGTTTTACTCCGTAAGAATTTAGTGGATTCGCCGCAAATAAGGGTGTATGCGGGTAGTTAATGATGCGAGAAACATGAGAGTATTCAGGTTCACAACAGTATACTATTAAATTTCTTCTAGCGACGTGGATACGGATACACGATCGAATTATCGATAATAATTTTAATAATAGAGCTAAGTAAAGAATAATTCGAAAACTTTCAGGATTTGTGAGCCAGAGCATTCTGAAATACTAACACTTCATCATTAACAGTCTTCATATGAAACATAGATCTAGCCTAGTATATATCTAGTATAAAGTTCGCATGTTAAAAGTGTAGTTAAATTTTTCACTACAATGCTGTAGTGTAGTAAAATAATGTAAATAATGGGAATATAGTTCCACACCCATATTACGTTTAGACCACGTAATAGACCAGTTTAGTCAAGTGTTAAAATTAAGTTAACCTTAAAAAAAACTTGAAGTTATTTCAGACTCGAGTTTCATATTTAAAAATGTATCTGAATTGTTTAAGATTATAATGATTTTTTAATGTTCAATTAAGCGATGAGACGAGCGGGAAGTTCACCTGATGTTAAGTGATACGCCTGCCTATAAAAACGTGGCGCTACTTAGGATGTTATACACTGCAATCAAAAATGTTTATTTCAATTAGGAAAATGACGATTACGATAACATATACTACACCTAATAGTGCTCGGCGAATTGAGAAACAAAATATTGAGTCTCGTTACCCCAGTAATTTTGCTAGGTACAACGCCCATCAAACCGGAAACTTTACGTGTGTACAGTAACGTATACACACTGCTGTTTGGCGACAGAATTAGCCGTTCCTAAACGGTTTCCAACTCACGCTTTTTTTTGATTTTGGGAAGGAAATCGATGAAAGATACCCTGTTTCTGGGGGGAAGTAAGGGTTATGTAAGATTCTTACTTACTAAAATCTCTTCGGTGCTCTGCATCAGTGCATTTGAAGAGTCTCCGGGATTTCTTACAGAACGCACCGGTGCCGCTCTACACTTTGTGTTAACATATTTCTGAGGAGAAGCCTAACCGTGCTATGCACCATCGCTGAACCATACGCTGTCCCACGCAGGTTCGCTTCTTGAGTGATCAGGGCCTTCACCCTCAATGCCCGCGAAACTCTTAGCCCCTTTTAATCGCCTTCTACGACAGGCAGGGCTTACCTTAGTACTATTCTTACTAGCTCGAGACTACAGGGCCGAGCAACTGACACCTAACACCAATCATCGCTTGATGATATCTAAGTAAGACTAGAATGAAGTAGGTTAACCCGATGCCGCAGATATATACACAACTACACGCTACACAATAAAGCACCTGTTTTTAAGTGTTAAAATTTAATAAATCTGATATCATTAAGCGATTGCGAGATATCGGGTATTGTCATGTTTATTGTGAAATTTCTCATTTGCTTTTCAATACGTTGTTATTTATTTGAGTTACGGAACCGGATATGAAGTGGCGAGTAGACTATTGGCATTATTAGTAGTTTCTTAAGATATTTAAAATTATATAAAAAAAAAATTAAACAGTATAAATGAATTGCTGATGCACAAAGTCAAGAATAACCTTCTGGACATTTTATGTTAGACTTTTAGAAAATTTAGGCCTGGGTAGATATAATTCATTAAAATTCTCTAATTAAATATATAAACTAGATATTAAAGTAATAAAAAAAAATAATGATGATAAGTGTATCGATATCATCCGAGACATACCTAGCTGCGGGAACAAGCCTTCGGTCGGAGCCTCTCCGCGGCGCGCTCTAATGACACAGCTGAAGCAAGAAGATGAAATTTCGCGGCGCTGATAGACCTCGCTGGTGGCTCCGGCCCACAGCCACATTACTTTAATCAGTTTTTCTCCGCCTTACCCACATACTCGAGAGCGCAATATCTGTTGGCCTCGGGGCCGTTAAAGTGAAAAGGGGATCGAGATTCGAGACTTGTTTACACAGTTAGGGTCAGCGGTGTTATCGAGGGTAACATTGGGGATGTTCTTATACGTTAACGATAGAGTTATACATACTTATATTTATAACGCATTTGTTCACGTGGTTATACTATAAACTGTGTATTTTTAGGTATAATAAAAAAAATTAACCCACTTAATTTTCCCACTGCTGGGCCTCGCAACTTTAGTTCATACACTCAAGTTCATTTATATAGAATGACAGATATGCTTCAATCACTATTGTAGAAAAGCTGTAACATATCGGTTTTATCACGATGTTTTCCATCACCGGAAGCTCATATAAATTAGGATTGAATGTAACCCTTCCCGAGTCGTATACCGGAAGCGCATGTCCAGAATATTCTAACACATTAACATGAAAAACCCTACCACTTACAAAACTCTACAACATGTGCCACCGGAATCGAACAAGGGACCTCCATGTTAAAAAGCATCTGCTTAGCTACTAGCCACTGTGGCAGTTGATATTATGATTACAATGTTAAAAAAATAAACACAGTCATATATTACCAATAATATATATATATATATATATATATATATATATATATAGGAAGTAGGTAGTAGCTTCGATTACAAGTGATGGTAAGTTTCTGTTGTAAGAGACTGTCTAGATAAGAACCACTGCAGCTCCTACTTATGCCGCCAAACAGCAGTGTGCAATTACTGGGGTAACGAGGCTCAATATGTTAAGTCTCAAGGTGAAGAGCATGATTATGATGCAGTGTATAACATCCTAACTAGCGCCACGTTGCTATGTGCAAGCGTGTCATTAACCATCAGATGAAAGTCTCGATTGTCTCGTCGCTTCGTTGAGTAAAAACAAAAAAATATATTTTTTCACGATTTCCTTTTCCGACAAGGTTTACCAACTTAAAGCATATAAATATATACAATAACTAAAATACAATAAAAAAAAAACATTGATACTAACATTGTTGGTATTCGTAGCGATAGTATTGTATCATTATTTCTCTTGGATTATCACCTAGAACGGGTGACGAGCATGTGGATAAAGCTAATAGTGTTAATGGATCACTGTGATTAATTTAGTGGGGGGCCCCGTCGGGATTAATTTGTGTGGGCTCCGTCCCCTCGCGAAATTTAACACCGAATGCTTAGAGGGTAGGGGGCGACAATCGTAACTAGCGGCACCAGCGCGGATCCCCGGTGACGCCTTGCTGGATGTGTCAACAATGTTCTGATGTATGGGGCTATATTTTCAGCTGTATATAATATAAAATTATAATACTCTTCTTCTCTTTGGCGGTATCACTCTTGATAAACTGGTCATGGTCATCATACACTACAGATTCCGTAATCATCATCTTCGTCATCATCTCAATCGAAGGACCTTCACTGTTGACAATTCTGTATAATAACTGCAAAAGTACAGCGATACGAAGCGACAAGACGAGCGCTAGTTAGGATGGCGTACACTACACCACATTGTACTCGCTTTGAAACATAAGACGTCTCGTTACCCCAGTAATTAAATTAGATACAACGGTCTACAAACCGGAACACACATGTTTGTACACTAGTGTGACAGCTGATATACGCGTTGCTGTGGTACTTAACTAGAGGATCTTTGGCAACGGAGATCTACCACCAGGATGGCGGAAAACTGATAATGAGAGCAGTGGATATACGAAGGCAGGAAAAAGCCAACAATCATTGGCATCAGTAGCGCTGGAATCAGACCTGGTATCATAAAGGCAGTAAACATTCAGTCGCTGCTCTCCAAAGTCTATTCACCAATGATGTTTGATGCCGCTAACAGCTAGACCGACTGATAAAGCTCTTTCGATGCTGTTCTTGAGGACCTGTATGTAGTCTCTTTTTAAATCGTCAAAATCAGCACTTGACTGCGATCTCACCTAATGTTAAGTGATGATGTATTTACTTTTTTTTTAACACATTTTTTAGATGGGAACACCGACGCCGATTTGCTTCCACTTCTTAGCTGTTCTTATGAAGATCGGATAACTGAACTTCTTTGTTCACAAAACGGGGAGGTCCATAACGTATAATAGAGATTAGCCTTGCGTCTGGTCTGTCTGTGAGCTAAAGCTTCCAAAGGATACAACTTAACACTTATACTTACGTTATTGGTGACAGGTCTACATTTCCAAGTACCGTCTAGATAAGTACCACAGCAGCCCTTATTCCTGCCGTCACACAGTAATGTGCAAACATTAATGTGTTCCGGATTGAAGAGAGTTATAGCTAGTGAAATCACTGGGGTGATGAGACTTAACATTTCCTGTCTAAAGACTACGAGCGCGATATGGTGCAGTGTATATTATTCTAACTAGTGTCAAGTTTTTATAAGCGGTGCGTGTCATTTACCATCAGGCGAACGTCCAGCTCGATTAATCGCTAAATAAATTAAATAAAATATAACGTCGTGAAGATTGTGCTTCGCGTTTTGGCTTCAACAGATTTTGTAGCTTAAATTCTTTAAATAACTTAAAATGTCTAACGACACTTAAGAGTAATAGCGCCTTCGCAAGCGCGTCAGATCCCGTAGCTGATGTAACGAGCCACTGAAGAGTGAAAGAGAAGAAATTTCACGGTAAATATAACAATACTTGATGTGACGTAATCGCTTGATGATATTACAGTTCACAATTTTCTACATCAAAAAGGGGAGGGGGTGGTTTTAGTGTGAAGCGCATCGATGTCTGCTGTAGCGGGTTAACCGTCTATGGTCTAGTTTGAGCTTAGATATGATCGCTGATTAGTAGTTTTGCGGGAGACCTTCCACCGCAGCTCATATTCCAGCAGTGTGCAAACATTACCGTGTTACGGTTTGAAGGGCGTTGTAGCTGGTGTACTGGGGTAGCGGCTAGCGCATTATCGTGAAGTGTATAACTAGCGTCACGCTGTTATTGGCGCGCTTATTACTTACTATTAAGTGATTTTAGCTAGTGAAATTAATGAGGGGTAGAGAGAGTTAATATCTTAGGTCAAAAAACGAAGAGCACAACGTGGTGCTGTGTATACATCCTAACTAACGCTAGTTAACTGCTCGCGTGTCTCGTTGTTAACCAATTAACTATATTCAGTGTTATCATTACCTATACCACAGATAAACACATTTAGTAGTTTTCGAGTAAAATAAGTGTGATGAAGGTCCTGGGAAACCGCTGCGGACAACGCTGAACCGATCTTTGCGGATATTTTCGGAAGTGGCTCATGTCCAACAAGGATATTAGCTAATGACGTTTGAAATTATAATTTTATAACTATTACACAACCAATTTAAAAAGGTGGTGATGTATATGATGTGTACGCAGCGCGACATATCCGGCTCGTCTTCATTTAAATCGTGGACGTCAATGTTCAAAGGAAATAACGAACAAATATAAATAATATTTTATATATCTTTAAGGGTTGAATTAAATATTAACAATATAACGATTATTTTGTTATAATAACTCGCAAACTTTTCTAAGCTACGTCGTCGGAATCGATGAGAGAATATTTCGGATACAAAGTTGTCATCAAACAAGCCTCGGGGCTTCCAACATTGATTAGAAAACTTGGGTTAGAGTTGTTCAGCGCTCGTTAAACTTGTTATGATTAACCTACAAATCCATCGTTAGTTTTAATGGGCAAATACATTTTAATATAATGAATTTCCTAGGAGTTTTCTGAAGTTTATATATTTCTCTTATATTTATGAACGGGTAGACATGAACATCATCATTATCAGCTGATAAACATCCGCTGATGAACACAGGCCTCCTCCAAAGATCTCGATATACAGTAAGCATGGTATCTGGTTCTGCTTGGCTCTAGAGGCTGTCGTATGGTTCGTATGGAGGGATTTAGTCTCTCCTACCACACTGGCCCAATACGAATTGGCAGAAGCCAGAGCCTCGTTTGGTGGTTAAAAGCGTGCAGCATAAGCAGGAGAGGTTGGCTTGGGTCCCGTGAGTTTTTGTGCGAGACCCCTTACACCCCCAAAGAGGGAAGAGATACGAAAGGATGTTCGTTGGAATGTGACACCTTACAAAAACAATAAGACACTTGTTAACGTCTATTGCTTTTGCGATGTAAGGGGTGGCGCATAACAACTCATGGGTTCCAAGCCAATATCACCTGGTCGTCGTGAACCCTATTAATCAATAAATCAGGCTCTGGCTCCCACCAACCGCATTGGACCAGCGTGGTGGAAAACGGCCCAAATAGCCACATATAACCCTATCCGATCGATGTGGAATTTTTTGGAGGAGGCCTATGTCCAGCAGTGGAAGTCTATCGACTGATGTTGGTGACACCATCTTATACAGTTTTATTATTTCTCATATTTTCCAGACTTTAATAATTCTGGTAATATAAATATTAATAGTAATTTAAACTTTAACATGAATTATTTGCACAATTCTGTGCGCAGTATACACAGTTAGTGTTTAGAAGTATACCCTGGATACCCTAGTATTACTAAGCACAGATTTATTTACGATGATAGTAAGATGTACACTATAGTGAACCACTGTGTGTGAAAATTGCTAAAAGAGTCTACAGAAGTAATATTTTTTTATTAAAACAAAGCGAGGAGCCGAGTGTGACGTTCACCTGATGGTAAATGAACGTTAGCCCACAACAACTTGGTCCTAGTTAGGATGGTATATATACACCACATAACCCTCCTCGCCTGAGACATTAGCTGTTGGGTCTCCTTACCCAAGTAAATACATCAGATACAACGCCCTTCAATCCGGAATATAATAGTGTTTGCACACTGCCATTTTACAGCTGAAATAAGCGTTGAGGTGGTACCTACTTAGATGGTCATATATGTACATGTACTGGTGGTAGGTCTCTGTTGCCGGAAGTCTAAGTTGGTACCACTGCAGCTATATAGTGCGATGATCTTAGTGAGATGTATTGTCATGACTAACTAAAGCTTGATGCTGGTTAATTTGAGTAATAGAAAGTAATACTTTTCTACCCCTTTTCCTAAGCTTAGTTTCGTAATAATGTATGGTCCAGTACCGTCAAATAACTTAAATGAACTTGACAAGGAAATGATAATCTTGTCGATAGATAATGTTTTATTAGTACCTGTTTATCTACGTATCTATAATTATAATGTCTTCACATTATTCGTATCCTGTTACTCTAAGATTAAAACTCTGCCTCATCAGCAGATTTTTTTGGAAAAAAAAATTCTGTAGATAATATTGTACCTTTCTAGGCGTTAGCGCCCTCATGGTAAGCTCTGAATTAAATTTATGACCTGAAACAAAGACAAATAGAAAAATTAGTAATTTAGTCTAATTATATCTCTAAAGTATGAAATAATTGAAATTAATGTTATTTGGAAACGTGTTAGACAAAAGAGAACTAAGTTATTTTTAATGAGAAAAGAAGCTGGTAGATAAGTAAAATCAAGTTTTAATTCAAATCGTTATCATCATCATCATCGATCGACGTATGTGCCCTTCAAAGATCTCCGGTACCAGCAGGCATCGGAGGCTGACGTTTGCAGGGATTTATATAACACACAGGATTTAGATTATTTTCCATCACGCTGGCTGAATGCGGATTGGTGGGCGCCAGAGCCTTGTTTGTTGGTCAGCGGTTTGCACCACGATCAGGTGAAGTTGACTTGGGTTGTGGTGCAGTACCTACCCCGTGCATACCAAATCGTGATACAAGTCATTATTTTAAAATCCCCTTGCGATATAAACCGGACGCGTACATTACAAATATGCCGTAGTAGTAGGTAATGCAAAAAGCGTCCTAAAACCGTATTTTACCTTTTATCTAAAAGATGCATAGCTCCCCGAGGACAGATAGTTTAACGCCTAAGGGCAAAGAAGGGGAAAATCAGCCACCACCAGCACACGGTACATATGTGAATATATCTATGGATATATAATGATAGTAGTCTGTACTGGGGGTAGATTTCTGTTGCTATAGATCGTCTAGATAGTACCACCGCAGCGCCTGTAACTGCTGCTAAATTGTAGTGTGCAAACATTACTGTGTTCTGGTTTGAAGGGCGCTCGTGAACGTCCCGCTCGTCACGTCACTTCATAAAATGAAAAAAAAAATCAGCGCCCCTACTAGCTTAGATTTTATCGACGAGTATAAAAATATTCAACGGAAGCGTCGAGATGAACGGGATGTTTACCTGATGGTAAGTGATATGTCCACCCACAAAAACGTGGTGCTACTTAGGATGATTGTACACTGTATGTCGCCTTGAGATATAAGATGTTGAATCTCATTACCCTACCAATATCACTAGCTACAACGCCCTTTTATCCGGAACAGAGTAATGTTTGCACGGTACTGTTAGGCGGTGGAAACAGGAGCTGTGGTGGTGCCCAAATACACGGTCTCCTGCAGCACCTACCACCAGCTATTTGTATATCTAATAACATGTATACTGTTGGTCATGTATTTGGAAATAGTCGCCTTAAACGCGAAGGTCGCTGAGGCGACACGCTGCTAAAACTAATTAACAATTAATTGCACATTTAATCCTCTTTGCTCAGACATCGCGTTGGCTTTCATAAAACTTGAAAGCCCATTTGGGTTCGCCACTCCACTAATTCACCGCCCGGATGTAGAACTGATTACCGCAACCGGATTTGAATAAATGAATCCCCCTCCTCGAAACTGAATTTAACCCTCGCTACATATACAAATCTATATCTCGCAGTTATTCATGAGTAATGAGAAGGAGTTGCTGCATCCGCGCGATGGCACAGTGCTTGACTCGTTGCGCAGTAGGTCCTCGGTTCGATTTGCGCATAGTCGCTTTGTCTTTGCTGTTTGGAATGATCACGCTTAACCACCCTCATTATCGCTTAATATTATTGAAATTGGTGTTGACTGTTGGCTGATTGTAGATAGAGAAAGGCTTTAATAACTTTCAAGGAATAACAATTTATTTATTAACCAACGACAAAGAAGAGGTTATCGATACAATGCGCATGCCTTTCTTATGACGATCCGATTGAGGAGTATTTTTTTTTGTACTTCCAACATTCTTCTACTAATGGGTGGTAGGTTATGCCTTGGTTTTGGTGGTGGTAGGTCTCTTTTGTCGGAGATCATCCAAATATCCTATGTTTCAGAGGACAAGCCCAATTTGGTACTGAATATATTATCCTAACTAGCGCCACGTTGTTATCGTATCACTCACCATCAGGTGAATGACCCGTTCGTCTCGTCGATTCGTAGAATTAAAAAAAAAATCGTGTGAATTGTGATCGTTAGGAAAACTCGTTTTCCGAATAAATATTCGCATCTAATGTTACGTAATATAAATATTCGGATGCTGGGTGTAAGATTTGAAAGCGAAAATGTTGGTACGTTCTGAATAAGTTTGGTCGTTTCCTCTCCAGATACATTGCGCAATGCTGTAAATACTTTTACTTAGGAAATATACATAAAAAGAAAATCTTGTTTTAAACAGCTTAATATATGGAGAAGCGTGTTTTATTGATTACACGTAAATATATCTCTTGTGAAATATCTTACAAGAGACGAATAGAGGCGTCCATACTGGTAGGTCCGTTGGTATGGGCTCTATTGTTCGACACCACTGTCGGTGGATTTAATTGATGATGATGATGTATCCTGACATCCGACGGGGCTGTAACTACAAACTGTTGGTGTTAATCCTAGGTCCACGATAAACTTAAAACATACAAGTTTTCGGGCGTGGAAAAAAGTTTTTACGTTGTTAAAGTTATACAGCAGTAAACATCCCCCCGATGTTCGGGAAGTAATATATATAAAAAGGAAAATTTAGTACTTTTTCATTCTTCTTTTATATATATAAGGATATAAAGTACGTAAAAAGAAAACCAATTCAATAGTTCACCATAAATATCTCGAAGGACTCAACCGCTCGGTCCACGGCGGGTTATTTATCCACGTGAAAAACCATTATAAGTAATGGGCCAAGTTACCGGGGAAGTGGTTTTAATAAGGGTTCTGCTTTTGCTCTTAACTCTACCCCAATGCAACCAAGTTTATTTTACGACTCCTTGCTAACGCCCTTTATTAAGAAGTGAAATGTTTTAAACTAGTCTAATTTTTTTATGATTAATCCTGTTCATTGTAAAGGATAACAGGGAAGTTTCATGGCTTCGTCTGCGATCCGCTGATTAATAAATAAAAAGAAAATAAAAGTAATGGCAAATATATTTTATGTATATTAAATTTCTCGTATTTTCTTACTTTTAATGATTAAATCTTTCTAAAATATTTCTAGACTATATTTGAAGTATAGATCCCATCACAACTAAAAAGAGAATCATCAAAATAATATAAATTTCCAACATAATTGTATGGGTTAATAATCTCATAATGATCTTTATTTTTTTTTATTTTAGGTTTAATATTTTTTATTATAAAATTAGGATTTACATTAATTTGTATGGAAGAAATTTTGAGACATATTCTTAAAGAATATCAAATAAAACTCTATACACCTTTAAGGAGACAATAGATTTCTTCTTTAAAGAGTTACATGAAAATTAAAAAAAATAGAAATATACTTGTCTAATTAAAAACCTCCTTTTTTGTCGTTGGTTAAAAATTATAAGCATTCAAAATTAATATGTATATATGTTAAAACGTCCAAAATAAACTAGTCCACTTAAATACTTATCAACGTTGTAACTTATTTAAATGAAGTATATTTTAAAATGCAAGGGAGATCATTTTTAAGCTTCTCCGGGGCCAATAATGCTATTATCGTCGGTAAGCATGCAACAAATATTTCTGCTACCCCATTTAATTATCTTGAACAGCTTCAGCTTCAGCTGCTGCAGCCAACGTCCTAAGCTTTTTATGAATCTGCTTTTTAAGTTACGTCTTAATAGCAACGTATATATTATATTAAAAGGTATCTTAATTTTAATTAGCGATCATTACAACTTATACATACATATATACAAATATATTTATATGATAGTAAACATGGAAAGGGGGAATGAAAGGAAAGGGTTGTCTAAACAAAAGGAAGCCTGGGAGTTTACTTCGCGACACATTGGTGCTTCTAAGCTTTCATGTATGTTGAAATAATTTCACTTGGCATCTGACTTAAGTCGTTCTATTTATGCAAGATTGTCCTTTACATATCCCTTCTTATATATAGACAGTCTGTAGAGTTTTCAAACGAATGTATATAATAAAAAGGTTCTATATTTGAACACACCCTCGACGAATTTATGATCAGCGTATGTTAAAATGAATAGTTGTTAATATTGTTAACTTAATATTTTCAATATTTCAACTGAACTATTCGTATATATATATAAAAAATTCAACTTATGAAGTAACTAATTACGATTTATCTGGAATCGTAAGACTATTTCATATTTTAATAGAAATTATTCCCTTAAAGGTCGGCCACACAGCCGCGACCTTCCTGGAGTTGCGACTGTTCAGGGGCGTCAGTGATCACACTACACCAGGTGAACTGTTGGTTACTTTGACCATGCTTCCCATAAAAAAAAATAAGAATATTCTTTTTGTCTTGGCAGGGAATCAGGTAGTCCGAGGATCTGATGAAGGTTGCGAGAAGTATCTAGATGCGGGCACGCGAGATCTTTGGGGGAGGCCTATATCTAGCAGTGGACGTCTGCCGGCTTATAATGATGATGATGATCATTTTTGCGAGTGACGATCGGTTCAGAACGGATTTAATGAAATATTACCCCTAAAATCAGTTGCTGGCCTTAGGCCTGGAGGTTGCCGCCGCGCGGGGATATTTCTGACAAGTTTCAAATCTAAATATCAAATATAATTCCATAATGGGAACAGCTATTATAGTTCGTGATAACAGCCGATAACGTTCAGTTTCGTTTCACATATAAATCTATAATAATTTTTCCATAAATTACTCGTTATTACAATAAATCAGTTTGCGTTTGCTTCATGAAAAATATTGTCGCAACGGCTGGGGGCATAAATCTTTCCTTTCATTAGACATTTAAATGTAGCGACGGCCGGGGGTGGGGACACGGCTCGAGATTTCAACCGCGAACCGTCGCCACAAAGGCATCGCGTGATATATACTCACATTTATCACGAGAGAGATCAATAGGACTGTATTAGAGAGTTCTCTTTCTTCGCACAAAGTCATTTAGAATAGTATTAATACATAATGTCCATGAATCATGTTAATTTCTTCACAACCGTTGACCTTTACCGGAAATACAAGCTAATTGAGAATCGAACCCGCTCCTTAATCGAGATTACAAACTAAACACTCACGGAGTTAAATTTTTTTTTTCACTGGCTAATTTACGTGTCCAATATTGGGGCACAGGCTTACCCTCAATATGAGGGCGATGGGGCCGTAGTCACCACGCGGGCCCAATGCGGATTCGTGACTTCACACACACCTTAGAATAAATTCTAATTCAAGTGCAAGTTTCCTTACAATGTTTTCCTTCACCGTTTGTACTTCGCTGTTGTTACCAAAGTATACAAATGTACATAACTTAAATACTTAAGTCATCGGTATATGCCAAGATTCGAACCCGCGACCTTCGGAATGAAGACCGCGCGATCTAACCATTATACTAGCGAGCTACAATTAATAAGTTAATGTTAATCTTTTGGTAACAATACTGATAACCGTAACAAAAAAAAATCTTTTTATTCGACGAAGGCTATTAGACTAACGATCCGACAGTCCATAGCAATGTGGCGCTGGTGAGGATGATGTATACAACATCACATAATGCTCGACTCCTTCAGACGTAACATATAAAATTTTGATACTGCAGTAGTTGCACTAGTTACACCGCCCTTCAAATCGGAACACAGTAATATTTGCACACTACTGTTCAACGGCAGAAATAGGACTAGCGGTGGTGCCTGTATAGACAGTCTCCGGTAACAGAGATCTACGACCAGGTCTTTTGAAGACAATATGGACCGTGTAGTAGAAATAGAATGATGATATTGAGCGTAGCCAAGTACGTCGAAACTCGGCTACGAAATATTGCTTGGCCACTCCCACCCTACACGGCAGCACCTGGCATCAATCTCGGAGGGCAGAAAAAAAAATATTGTAGAATATAACAAAAAGTAATAAAAAAAAAAACTGCGAGTATTATGAAAACAAAAGGAAGCCCAGAGGGCTATAACTCGTCCCCAGTTTACCTTTTGTCACGGTGACATTGTTGAATCGCGTAATGGCTGCGTATTATTTACAATTCTTAACCGACGACAAATAGTAGGGTACACGTTAAACACAAAAAAAATTATATATAGATTTATACCAATGCCTATAGTACTAGAATTTCATTAAACATCCAAATAATCCACATCTATGACGTCCAAAAGGTCATACCTTCAGGATTACATCGGACATGTAACATTAGTTATAACAAAAATAAATAAAAAAAATCTATACTTAAACTGTTTTTTTTTTAACTATTCATATGTGAATACTTTGAACGATAAATGAGTAAGTTGAAAAAAACTTGAAGACCTTTGAATTTTTGAAAATCGAATATAGATCCTCCCATGGGTAATGTTTTCTTGTAAGAGATAAGATTAAACTATTAGGATCACTTCCTTAGAAACTATAAAGGAGTGTTTAATCTCCAAACAATCCAAATAATAATTATTATTACTTAATAATAACTTAGATTATTACATCATTATGTTTTGAATAAAAAATAATAATATTATAACAAGAAGGATTCATTAACTCCCTGTCGCTAGTTAAATAGTTCATATACGCCAGTTACACGAACACCCGCGATAAACGCGCCTCACGCCTATTTTAAGTTTGTGTTGAATAACAAATAAATATATATATTTAGCGTTTCCAAACTAAACGATACCTGATGAGAAAAAAAAAATCCGCCGTGTGCATTTTGAAATACTTAGCCATAAATCTAGAAAAGGCTCGTGTCGCGTCGACCATAAATCTAAGCATTGAGCGGCGCGGTCGTATTCAAATGCGGTCGGGTCACACCTCCAGATCCCGGCTGACGTTCACCACCACAAAAGCGATGCGTAACATACGACCGCATTTATCACTCACAGACCTAGAAAGTAGACTTTTTGTGTAAGACCTAAAAAATAAGTGTAACTAGTCAAACTAGCTATCATCATCGTCATCAGCTGACTAAACTAGCTTTAAGATCACTAAAACGAGTTTCGTTAGTAATAGATCTCTGTTGATGGAGGCCGTCTCAGTAGCTACTACCGCGACTATCTGCTTACAGATAGTATTTTTTTTTTGATCGACGGACCAGCAAGACGATCAAGATGTTTACCTGTTGGTAAGTGACGCACGTGCCCATAACACCTTGGATAGTTAAGATAAAACACACAGCACCATATGTTCGTCGCTTTGAGACACAATCTGTTAAGTCTTTATACCCCAGTATTAAAACTACAGTTACAATGTCCATCAAACTGGAAGACAGTAATATTTGTACAGCACTGTTTGGCAGCAGAAATAGGACCTGCGGTGATACCTACCTCGACGGTCCCTGGCTACAGTCTCTCTCTTTCTCCTGCCCTGGTCCCACTTTATGTAGGGTCGGCACAACATGTTCTTCTCTTCCAGTCTCGCCTATCAGCCGTCATCTCATCGATTACCCGTTTCTTACTCATGTCATCCTTCACGCAATCCATCCATCTTTTCTTAGGTCTACCTCGACCCACATATCCCTCCACATTCATATCTAACATTCTTCTTGTTATATGACATTCATCCCTTCGCATAATATGTCCATACCACGTTAATCTACAATAATACATATAATAATATAATAATAATAAATATAATAATCTGGCTACAGTCTACCACCATAATAATATTACTGCGTTTCAGCGCTCTAGCTGGTAAAATTACAGAGGTAATGAGACTCGATATCTAACACCTCAAAGCATACTGTGGTGTAGTTAAAGATTTGTTTATACAGTAAGATACGCAACATTGAGATCGCTAGACATACTCCTCGTGTCTCGTTAAGCCATTGAGGGTCTTTTTGTGGTTTTCCTCTCCATTGCGTTCATTGAACGAGTTCATTTATTGGACCTGGAAAGTCGGAAGCAAGTTGGAACCAATTTTCATGGGTTTGTATACGTCATTCTATAATATCTCTCTTTCTACTTGTAAATTTATGAATCATCATCATCTTCATCAACTGATAGTCTGTCCACTGCTAAACATAGGCCTCCCCTAATGATCTCCACGTCGATCAGTCCTGAGTTGCTAAGGTTCGATTCCTTATCACAAAGTACTAATTTTACTCCGCCGAGACAAGTTATCTCTTGTGAAATTGACAAGTGCTGATTTTCAAATACTTCAGAGAGATCATATTCTATTGAACTTTTTTTTTAATAAAATGAACATAAAAAAAAGTATTCAATTTAGGCAAACATACGAGTACCGTGTTGTCTTCGGTAACAACGTCCTATCAGGGACATAAACGTAGATTCGCCAAGTGTGCCCGGTGAAGCTGGGCGCCGACGAATTTCTTTATATAGCTCGTAAAAATATGCTGGTATGCAGATAAAGTTCGTGAAGGTACAAACACTCGAGTTTTCGTTTTTAGTGGTTCCATAGCTATTTATATATTCGACAAAGCTGCGCGACAAGATTCAAGTCCATAACGTGGTGGTAGATAGTACGATAAACCACATTATGATCGTCACCTACTCTACCAACAACGCCGTGGGAACCGGAATACAGTAATATTTATACACCCTATTTTGGCGGAAGAAATAAAACCTACAACCAGTAACCATCGTTACCACACAGTATTATTCTTCAGTCTTAAGTATTTGACTAGAAGAGTATGATTAGTAGAATCAGTATTGAAATATCTTATATTTATTATATTTAATCTGTTGTTATTATAACCGTTTAAGTATCGATATATCATATATATATCTACGCTAAAATACCAGATATTATGTTATTAAAAGTGTCTTTGAGTTCCTTGCCGTGTTTTAGTAGGAGAGTTTACGCGCTTAAATCTGCATAATATAAACATTAAAACTCCCATCAATTCCATAGTTTTCCCCCATAAAAGTAAATGAATAATAGCATTTATTTATAAAAAAATACTTCTAGTTTTATTGAATTTAAGTAAAAATACATATAACCGTTGAAAGAGCAGTGGTTAATATATAACAAGTCATTGAGTAACGCGTCCCATTCAAATGTACGGGTGCCAAAGAGCACCGCGAGAAATGTCACATGCTTCGTAAGATTCCTTCCGCTTTTCATTGTGAAAGCTCCAACGCACGAACGCATTTATATTCCAAGATTGAGGAAGTGTATGATATAAAGAAACATTTTTCCATAGTACTCCATATTATTCGCTAAGTGATATACAGAAAAAAAACTTTGAACTTATCTGTAAACCAGAAGTAACATTTCCATATATAGTAACAACATATCTCTGTAGATGAACGGCCAGTTAAATGTTGTTTGTTAAATAAAGATTAGCAGTTTGAAGATTAATTAAATATATAACAAATATTGATCACGAAATAACAGAAATGCTTTTTTGTAGCTGTACTGGTACGTAATATCCGTATCCGGAGAAATCGTACTAACCTAATATTTACTCTTCCCTCGGTTATATTTTATGCGCGATCGTAAAAGTCATATGGCTATGGAATGATAACCGCGAAAGTCAAACGTTAATCAGGATCCGGAAAGAGGGACTTTTGAATGAGTGCACTTGAATTATTTCTCAATAGAAAACTGCATTTGTGTTGAAGTGCAACAATTTAACAAAAGCGAGACTTTTTAAAGCGATTATTTAAATCAAAATTAATGAAATATAATTGATATAATACCTTTGTAGTAAGAACCTTGGTATTATATTTATTGTTAATCATGTAAATTTATTAGCTCTAGCACCTTTACACCGGATATTGGCAGCTGAGACACGTGTTAAACTTATCATCTAAAAATTCTTTAATAAAATATACTATCATCTAAAGTAGAATTAATATTCTTATAGAATGTTTAAATATGTATTAAATTAGAAGATTTATCTTATAAATGATGTAAACAGTTCAACACGTTTGATATTACAGCGAATGAAGTATTTTTTTTTTATATTTCTACACAGAGTAATTTCGCTTATAAAACTGACTCTGTTTTATTGCACATCGGTGTCTCGTGAAACTGTAAAAGTTCTCGGCCGTCTCATAAACGCCGGGTGGCAATTCGTTTCCGGAATAAAAAAGTCTAATTCAGCTGTGCATGTATTAAAATAAATAAAGAATTATACGGAGTTCTCGTGAACAAGGGGTTCCGTACATTACATAACGAGCAGGTAGGCCAATGATTAGCGCGCATTGTGAGGAATGCAGTTCCGGTAGTGGTGAGAGAACTCCGTCGGATTGTCGCAACACCCGAAGATTCGAATATACTTGTCAACTTTTGTGAAAGGAGTAGGTCATCATCAGTCGATATACGTCCACTGCTGGACATCGGTCTTCTTCAAAGATCTCATCGAATGGTCCTGCGCTGCCGTGGTTCCGGCACCGTGTTAACGTCCGTCATAATCAGTATGGCCTCGGGAACCGTTTGGAACCAGAGGCCGTCGGTTGTTGGGGTTCATATGAAGATGTATGGGCCATTTCCCACCACACTGGCCCAATGCGGGTTGATGAGGAGCCAGAGACTCGTTTGTTGTTTAGCAGGATGCACCACGAGCAGGTGAGATTGGGCGTGGGTCCCGTGAGTTGTTGTAGGTTCCCGCACTTTGTGAAAGGAGTAGGATTTTTTTCATAAAGTTCCACTAGTTATTTCAACTTGGAAATACTGCTGACGTCAACTGGATTTAACAAAGTAGTTGTGCGGTAAAAAAAAAATATTGAAGCACACAGTAGGAGATTGTCTACCATACAGGTGGTTTTAATAGAATTTAGTTTAAGGTCAAGTATTTCGGTGATGAACATTTGCAATAAGTTGAAATACAAAGTGATGTAACGTTTCTTTGTAAAGCTATAGTGTTAATGAGAAACAACCGATCGTTGATCATTCCCGATTGAAAGATAACAAAGTCTTTGTATCGTAAAGCTATAGATCTATCGTTAGTTAAAGAAGAAGAATTATTTTCACATTTTTTAAAAAAAAAACAAATTTAATCTAGACTACTATACTTTTACAAACTCTTGAAGTATGATCTGGATCATTATCGAATTATATATTGAACAATAATTAAGAGTGCAACTATGTGGAAAATATTGCTATTAAAATAAAATCTTTATAGGTTATCATAAAAAAAAAATTACAAACAGTAAATCACCCCGCGTTTATTTTAAAGCTTTCTTCATAAACAGGATGCTTTAATGCAAAAAAGGAAGCGAAGGAAGTTTCTCCCGTTAAGCCCGGCCTCCTGCATTAGCATCGTTAAACAAATTACAAATATTGTTGCTCCCTCATTAATTTATCGTTATCAAGCTTTATAAACAACACCCCCGCCGCTTATTAGCCCCAGTAATGTTTCCTGTATCCTGAAACTTTTCAAAATTGAAACGGAATATTAAAACAGATGCGGATTTTAAGAGACGGTGTGGGGCGGGTAGGAAATTCATCAGTTTTTGACAGCTTTAACTCTAAGCTGTTAAGTGATTCTTGCAGCTCGGTCAGCTAATACGGAAGAGGTATGTGTTTTGTATTAAAAGAATGTAGCCATTGTTTCTTTGTTGTCCTAAATCAGCACTCGGAGCGTGCGCACTGCACAATATGCAGTTCTTTCATGAATAAAAGGTCGCCCTGCAGTCGTGTCCCGCCGGAGGGTAAATGTAAAACAATATTTGAAAAAGTAATATAAAAAAAACTTGCGCATTACTTAAGCAAAGGAAGGCCTGGAGGGTCATAGCTCGCGGCGTGTTTACCCTTTGTCATGGCTACGCCGTTAAATCCGTTAAGATTGTATATTGTTCCGGGCGATGGGAGGGATGACAATGTACAGTATGTTGAGTTGAATGACCTTACTATGTTACTATGTTCTTACTACGATTAATTTACTAGACCGAACAAAGTTTTCCATTACCACTGCTGGAGATAGGGCTCGCCCAAAGTTTCTCATATCCTTGGCCCAATGCGGGCCCATATTGGTGGCAGTCAGCGCCTCGTTTGTTATTAGCACGGTCCACCACGAGCAGGTGAGGTTGGCATCCATCCTGCGAGTACTTGTGCAGGAGCCTTTACACCCCTCTTTACAACCAGTAAAGTGGGCGGAGAATACATATTCATAAGCAGTAGGTCGTGATCATTTATCTAATAGATTGACCATGTGAGAGTTGGTATGTCACACAAAAGCAGCTGTTATTGGAACATGTCGGTTTCATCCCGATGTTTCCTTCACCGGAAGCTTAAGTTTAATTACATACGAACCCGTCTCTTTAAACTGTACGATTGTTTTAGAAACAGCTATCACGGCTTCGTGTTTAGCGTGACAAGATATGATCAACTTCTGAGTTCGCATGATCCCATAGATTGTCGTATCCGATTATTTGATTTTATTAGTCAAAAGAAAAGAATTGAACTTTGCCGATTTATAAATGTAAATCGAATGAGGACAGCTTTCGTCATTCAGCGAGGCTTGCCTTTAAATATTATACGAGTTGTCATTTCATTTTTATTGCAATAGTACATGCATCATATAATAGTGTTCATGCATTTAAAACTACCTGTCATATTGTTAAATTGCTCTTCATACATTTCTTTTTATTGTTTTTTTTTTTCATACAATTAAAACAATTAACTAACATAAAACCTATTTGCTAATGACCAAGGATTACTTGGGTTTACATAGGGTGTAAGGCGTCCTGCAAAATAACTCACAGGGCCTACCCTAACCTCACCTGGTGCACTCTGCTAATCAACAAGCGAGGCTCTGACTATCACTAATCCGCATTGGGCCACCGTGGTGGAAAATGGACCAAATTTCCCCGCGAAGGTCGCGGAAAGCCGCTGGATGCGGGCAGCGCAGGGACCGATCGATGTGAGGATCTTTTAGAGGGGAGGCCTATGTCGAATAGTAGACGTCTGTCGGCTGATGTTGAACAGTTTATTTAATTTAGAACAAAATTACTGTATCAACATATATATACATTATTTCATCAACCCGCGTTGGGCTAGCGCTGTGGGAAATTGTCGAAATCCCCACCATATGAACCCCTAGGACTCTAGTGCCTAGCGACTGATGATGATTTATATGTAAAGGATTTCCACGTACGTAGAGACATCACGATATCTCTTGAACCGTAAGTCTTATGAGACTTACGATGAATAAGGATTAATGATGTGTACGGCGCTGGTGTCGCAAAAGAAAGCCCGGTACGTTTTTGGTTTCAACGTTTTCATCCTGGAAATTTCGACCTTCAGAACCAACCCCGTGGACGGCTGGAGACCAAAGTGTAAAATGAAGAATTAAAGACTATTGTGGAAGCGGATCCATCACAAAGTACTTCAGAGATAGCTGCAGGCTTCGGGGTAAGTGACAAAACTGTATTAATCCACTTGAAGCAAATCGGGAAAGTAATAAACCTTGAACGATGGGTACTTCATGAATTGAGTGAATCGAACTTGCAAACACGCGTCGACTGCTGCTGCTGCGTTACTTTGCTCAACCGACACAATAATGAAGGGATTTTAAATTGAATCATTACTTGTGTTGGAAAGTGGATACTGTACGATAATGTGAAGCGCTCGTCACAATGGCTGAACCCTGGAGACCCAGCCAAGTACCTGCCTTAAATGAAAATTGACTCAGAAAACGTTACTTGTGAGTTGTTAGTGCATTAGCGCCGGTGTCGTTCACTACAGATTTTCTAAAAACTAGCTGCTAAACAATCGAGATTGGTCAATCGCTCTAGGCCACTGCTGCTGCACAACAACGCTGGACCACCACCACACACTGCACAACAAACAATCACTAAGTTAGATGAGCTACAATTGGAACGTCAGCGACATCCACCGTACTCCCCGGACCTTGCCCCAACAGATTACCATTTTTTCCGGAATTTGTACAATTTACAATGGAAAAAAACTCAACTCCCATGCGGCAGTCCAAACCGCCTTGAAAGAGTTTAGTTAGTCTCACCCCCATGGTTTTTTAGTAAAGGGATCAATGAACTACCTATGAGATGGCAAAAGTTCATAGATAACAACGATGCATACTTTGATTAATTATATATATTTTACAATAAAAAATTTACATTATATTCCTCCCGTACAAAACGTCAATTTCGTATGTAAGGACCTAATGTATAAGGAAGATAACATGAAAATATATGCAATTAATAAATAACAAACATTAGGGGCAAAACTCGCCCCGTTTACGGCGAATATATCCCACAACAATGAAGCGTTCAAACAACACTGTATATTTAAGTACAAACAAATATTGCAGACATATTTTTTTTAAGAAAAAAAAAATAAGAAACGGCTACAGTAAAATTTGAAGATAAAATTGTTTCGCATGCAAAAGAACTCCTCGAAAAAGGAGAGCCTATTACCCAAACAAAAGAAAGCCCCGAGGGTCATAACTCGCGGCCCGTTTCCCTTTTGTCACGCTGACATTGTTAAATACGTTACAGTCGGACCGAGTTTCGTTGTGCTGGTTAAACCGTAGCCTTTACCTGTTACAGACGCACACAGGTGCAACGACGGCAATTTTCAAATGTAACATACACACCACACACACACACACACACACGCGCGCGCGCGCGCAAACACACACCAGCCCCCGCACCTACACTTACCCTCGTTATTAAAACACAGAATATATTAGAAAAGTTGAAATAATTATAATTAAATTTTACATACAGTTTTTTTTATTCAACGTAAAGACGATACGAGCGTATAGATTACTTGATAATATAGTGACTTACTAGCACGTGACCTATAACAACGTGACATTTAGAGTGATATATACACATTGCGCTCGTCGCGTAATGATATAAAATATTTGACTAGAAGAGACTTTGTTATCGCAGTAATTATACTAGGTACGTCTTAAAAACCGGAACACAATAACGTTTGCTATAGTTCGGCGGCAGAAATAAGAGCTGTGCTGGTGGTGACTAGACGGTATCCGGCTAAAGATACCTTTTATTAACATCGAGGGGAAATCTAAAATTACTTGGCTTGTGGGGGGGGGGAAGTCAAGGTTATGTAAGATTTGTACCGACTACCCTGCAGTGGTCATCTTTAGTGTGTTGCGTGAGGCCTGGGATCTCCTATGAAACACACCTTGCATTACGCCAAAGTCTGTCCCACCAGATGCAGGTAGTGGCTTGACTCTCCTTGGAACCCTTCCTACACTACGGTAGACGAGACAAGCTCGTATTTGTCGTAGCAATGAAGACCCTCTCACCTTCAAAGACTGCGAACCCGAAAACCCTTTTAGTCGCCTTCTAGGACAGGCAGGGCTTATCTTATCTATTCTTAATAGCTCGAGGTTACACAGCAGACCAACAAATAATCCAGGAACATATGTAACGACCGGTAAAAGCTATCATGATTTCCATCGACGATGTTAAGCTGGAGAAAGCTGCAGATAAAAGCGTAATTGAATAAGATATAAATAATGCAAGACTTGAATATATCGGCTCGGTGTTATTTATTGCCCGTTCACCCTCAAATCCTCAGCCTTATGTAGATGAGCACTGAGGAGCAAAGGCGACAATATTGCCGGCTTAAAGAGATTCTCGCGAGCATTTATTTCGATGTCGAAAGTCAAATAAACAAGTAGGAATCAATATTTGAAGGAAATTCGCATTTAAAAATGAACTAATGATGATGATGATGATGCCATGGATATTGGCTTTACAGAATTTTGTTTCAATTAAAACTGAATTGTTTTAACATATAAGTTAGTATACAATATTTTTAATTGAGACCTTTTCAGTATGGATTTGTTTTAATATACTACATTACTAGAGTAATATTAATTAAGTATTTTTTTATTATAAATCTCCCGAACAATAATTTTCTATACTATTTAGGTAATGAAAAAGACACACCCCTAATACCCTTCATTAAATAATGAAATATATATCACCGCAGATTAAACCACGTCACTCCTACCTATGGATTTGTGGTGGGTATTGGGGGTTGGTTTATTTGTAAAAAATAATGGCCTGTTTTCAGCGATTCTTTTACTTCTTTTCATGTCAAACGCCAGTTAAGACTAGTGACCTGAGGGTAGGTTTTTAGAACATAAAAACTAGGAACTACCGTCTAATTTAAATATGCAAACGGAACTGATTCTTTATTCAACGATATTCTATATATATACATATATATATGAAATTGTATAAAACAGTGGTTACAATTATTATGGAACAACGTGCTCTTTGATAATAAGGTTCCTATTACAGTCACTACTCTACAATAAACTCTTGAATTATTAGACCTTTAGTATTAGAGTTATTGATATGGGTAATAAATGTATAATATAATGGGGTGCAAGAGGTCCCGCGCAACACCTCACGAGACTCAAATCAACTTCATCTGCTCGAGGCGCACCTTGCTAATCAACAAACAATACTCGGTTTCCTACCAACACGTATTGGGCCATTGTGATAGGAAATGGCCCAAATCGCCCCAAATGAACTCCTCCAAACATGGAGATTATTCAAGGGAGGCCTATGTCCAGCAGTGGACGTATATCCGCTGATAATGAAAATTAAATAACTGGTTCAACGTTTAACTCGTTGGCCTAATGGGTGGAGCGTGCGGCCTTCATTTCTAAAGTTGCGGGTTCGAATATTGGCGTGTATAGATGACTTTAATATTTAAGTTATGTACATTTGGGAACTTAAGTAACAACAGCGAAATACAAACAGTGAAGGAGAACATTGCGAGGAAACCTGCGCATGAATTAGAATTTATTCTAAGGTGTGTGTGAAGTCACCAATCCGTTTTGGGCCTGCGTGGTGGCTATGGCCCATCGCCTTTATTTTGAGGGTAGGCCTGTGCCCCAACAGTGGGCACATAAATTGGCTGTTGAATAATTCATCATTTAATATCACACATTAAATAACGAACTGCATGTGGATATTTGATTCACTAGATTCTTTTTTTAAATGCATATTATTCATACTACAAAGTAAAATGAAAACTTACAAGTTGTTTGAATAACTTTGCGATAATTCGCGTGCACCAGTCGCATTGCATTATTGTGATTGCAATGTACCATTTTGATTTATTAATATACACATACGCTTTGAAAGTGCACGATTACTTTTAAAAGCCTTTTACACTTGACACTCATAAATTTTCCTTGAAGCGAACGAAAGATTTATAATAATGCTTTCCCTTGGGTTTCCATCTACTCCTAACGCAAAGTGGCAAAATGATTCACAGATTTTTATAATTTATTTAACAATTTTTTTTAATGCCTGTATCCGTATATTATACTATATTGTAATACGTTTTTTTTTATGCAATAGAATCAAATTTGATCTCATTTTCGCACGCTATTAAGCGACAATGAGAACGTAAATGATGAAGCGTGATTGACCAAAATATTTAGCTTCTAAATTTGTTTAAAGGCGGAATAAGTTTATTATGAGAGGGAAAAAAATTTATCATGTTAAAAAAAAAAACATTATATATGAAAATTTATTAGCATTTTTTACGCTCTATCATACGTACAGGTAAATAAAATGATAGTTTCATAAAAAATGCATTGCTTTAAAAAAAAAACCAGCAATGAAACACAAAATCAAAAACAGCTGATGCTCGGATCAACGAACGCCCGGGCGCCAATCTAAATGCTCCATGGCCCTATGAAATAAGGTTCAAATTGAAACCAAATACATGTCGAGTTCTCGCCGTGCCCGGTCATTCGTTGATCCGAGCATCAGCTGTTTTTGATTTTGTGTTTCATTGCTGGTTTAATTTTTTAATAAAGTAATGTATTTTTTATGAAACTATCGTTTCATTTAGCTATACTAACATGATAGAGCATAAATAATGCTAATAAAACGTTTTAAAAATAAGATTTTTTTAATCAAGAGAGATTTTTTTTCCATCCCATTATCAAAGGTGACATTAGTACTATCGTCCGTCTTCGTTTTCGGAAGGGATCTACTAACATCCAGTATGTACATGATGAGTTTCAGAATAACGTGGAACATAAAGTGTCTGAGGGCATATTTTTATATCGGACTATCTAAAAAATGATAAATCAAGAATATTTATATAGAAGACATCATTAAAAGTTTTAATGAGCATGAATTTATGAGCCTTTTATCAAAACGATTATACGAGCTGATGAACAATAGCCTAGACAGTGGCCGCTGCCTAGATAGTAGAAGCTGATGATATTCAAACCTCACTCGACCTCAAAAGGTGTCTCGACGGGAGTGGATAAACAGTATCAGTAAGTACGAGTTAAGTTTTAGACGAGCAGTTAAAGTACAGCAGCTTCAGTGAGATGAAAGTTTTATTACAAAAAAAAGACAATTGTCACAATATGGCGACAATTTACTTTTGCTAATTGCTTTTTAACTTTCAAAGCTTTAAATGAATATTTTGAAGTCTAATTACTACTACTAACACATCCAGCGGCTCCTCGCAACTTTAATCAGATCTTCGGTCTACCTAGTGAGGGGCCTACCAACACTGCGTCTTCTGTTACGCGGTTGCCATTTATGGACCTTGCTGCGCCACTTTGCCTTGTAACGCAGAGGTCCATACTTCGATTTTAAGACCACATGTTATGGAGTTTGTGTGATGACAGTAAGTTGCTGCCATGAAGGTACTGTTATATTCTATAACCTTAACCATCCACGGCCTTATTGTTAAACTGATACATTAACTAGACCAATTTTTTTTTTGTTTTTCAATTAACTGACGAGACGAGAGGAGCTTTCAATTGATGGCAAGTGATACCTCACTATAACGCAGCGCTAGTTAGGATGATAAATACTGCACCATATTACGCTCGTCGCTTGAGACTTAATATGTTTAGTTATGTTACCCCAGTAATTACACCACCTACATCGCCCTTCAATCCGGAACACAGTAATGATTATACTACTATTTGACGGCGGAAAATGGCGCTGCAGTGGTAACTATCTAGACGGTCTCCGGAAACAGAGACTTACCCCATTCACTATGCCAATAATGGGCAAGTCTATTATTTGCTATGTTAATGATATCCTAATGGCTAATTTAATTAATATTAATAATAATACGTTGAGTGAAAACAACTTTCCTAAACGAATAAGTTATTTGTGGTAGAACTCCCTTGTCGGAGGTTGTACGACAAAGAATGTATTTTGTAGGCGGAAAAGATTATTCAAGCTTACCCCTCTGCCTTGGAAAATCCTGCGATTTGTCAATACTCGCAGTGATCTGCAGCGTGTCCTTCGATAGCCAATATCCGTCACGCACACAGTTATTGTCTATCAAGAAGGTACTGTTATAAACGAGCATATTCGAAGTCTCATATCATCATCATCAGCCGACAGACGTCCACTGCTGAACGTAGGCCTTCCCCAAAGACATCCACATCGATGGGTCTCACGTTGCTTGCATCCAGTGGCTTCCCGCGATTCTCACCAAATCGTCAGTCCACATTGTGGGAGGCCTCCCAACTCTACGTCTACTGGTACGCAGGCACCACTCGAGGATCTTACTACCCCATCGGCTGTCAGTCCTTCGAACACTGTTTCCTGCCCACTGCCACTTAAGTTACTTTCATATGCAGTTTATAAATTATACAAATTTACTATGTCCTTCCAATTCCTGAAGCAGAAAAAATCAGCGCCGATTTTGATTTATATGTACATCCTTTGTTGGTTCATAATCGATGTAAATATATATATATTTATATATAAAAAATAATCAGGATTACATTGAGGTGCTGAACCCGAAATGCGAAATCTCTTTGAATCATTATTGTGCCCCCATTGTTCGGGGTAGGTTGTCGGTAAATTACAATGTTTAGCGTCGTTTGTGGGGAATTTCGTTCAAATTTATTTCGCCAAGACCGGAGAGGCCCTCCTGTTCAACCTGTTAATAATCATCCCTCGCCATTGTATCAATTGTTTTTGTGGTGTATTAATATTTTACACATAACATATTTTTCAAATCGGTTTGTAGTGGGGTATATTTTTTAAAACCACCACCACATTTCAAATGTTCACTCAAAACTTACTGTATTCCGACTGTCAACTTATAGAGATAGAGTACTCTGGGTGAGTGCACTACGTCATTGCCATTTACGGCGTCATTATCACTTAATACCACGTGAAATGAAGGTCAAGTGTCATTCAAAATATGAAAAAAAAAATCTTTTATTTAACTAATTTCACTTATCCTAGCGCCATTTAATACGGAACACAGTAATTATTACAAACAAAACATCGACTAAAGTAGGTGTTACAATTATTTGCGATGTTTATGTAAATATTTTAATTAGTAATTACATATTCGTATATATACACTGTATTAGAATATACGCTATTAAAATATCGTTCAAAATATAAGCGAGGTTCAATCAGAACGGTGGATGGATCAGTTTCAATTGATAACGTCCCGTGTCCATATTTGCAGATTCGAAACACACTGTGTACGTTTGCGGGCACGGAGATGGATTAAAGATCAACATTCGATTTAAATACAAATGCTAATGTACATAGTATGCCATTTTGTTTTTTTTATTATTATTACGCGAAGCAACTAGACAAGCCGGAAGATCAGCTGATGATAAGTAATTCGTCTGTCAAAACATTACTCCGTATTAATCTCGTCGGATTGAAATTCACGATGTTAAAGTATCTCTTCTTAATCACAGTAATTTCACAATTGCAGCACCCTTTAAACCGGAACACGACAGTTGTGGTACCAACTATCTAGACTATTTCTGGCAGTATGGACTTATCACCACACCGTTAGCAGTTCTGTTTCTATCTTTTCTTTACATTTGAGATCATGCAGTGATTAGAATGTACTTATGCTGATTACTGTTGGTAGATCTTCTGCTGCCGGAGATCGCCTGGATGGGTACCACCGCAACGTTTATTTTACCGCTAAATAGTAGTGTGAATATATTACCGTGTTCCGGTTAGACAGGCGCTATAGCTAGCGTAATTACTGGGGCAACGAGACTTAATATCTTATGATCTCAGGCGGTGAGTGCAATGTGGTGCAGTGCACTGCAGACCATCTTATCTAGCGCCACGTTGTTATGAGCAGGCGTATCACTTACCATCAGGTGAACGTGTCGCTCGTCTCGTCGCTTAACAACAAAAAAAAATTGTCATAATTGAATATTTATATCTATGGAAGAAAATATGGAAAGATGATGCCTACAGAGAATACATTCATATCATTAAGAAACTACGGGGAGAGGTCAAGTTCAAGAAAAAGATGAACTAAAACTATTATATATCCTGTAGTAAACACTAATAAAATTTTTCATATATATCATTTTAATAAGACTTATTTGTTTAAACCCTAGATAGTTTTTTTTTATAGGGAACGTATGATCATTATAGCTCATAGACATTCACAACACCACTAGAGTTGCATTAATATTACGTTACGATTGATGTTATTTAAACCTTAATGAGGGTTGAAAAATATCTAACGCCTGAAAAAGAAGCTGTTGTGTTAAAACATAATATCAATTTTATACTTAATACACTGTGATCTAAGTTATACGAGCATTAAACAAGGTAGAGCAGTAAATAAGCATGTTTACATCAGTTAACGTAATGGACAGCGTTAGACCTAACGCTTGTAAGCACAGAGGATAAGCTGGTATTACGTCACAAAATACTATTCTGGCTTTCCTGCAGAATTATTCGTTGTTATAATACCGGCCATCTCAATTCGCTTATATTTTGATATTTTATTACGTCATCGTTAACGCATATCAATGCCCACAGCTGAACTTAGCTGCCTGAAGAAATGGGCATTACCATACTCACCCGGCATTGGATAGCGCTGTAGATGTCGTAGGGAATAGTTATGGATGCCTTTTTGTTGACTTGCTCGTATTTAGATACCTGATACTTAATAAAACGTAGAAATATTTTTAAACTTAAAATAAAATCTTGTTTAACTTATCAAGTACGTTATTTTGATAGTAAAAGAAATCTGAAGTCTGATGAACATTAACTTTGGTTAAGAATTATTCAGATGTGGTCTGTATAAATTTCTCTTATAAGTGCACTAGCTGTTCACCCACCGCTTTGGTGGCAGTAACACCACCCTTATCCAATGAGACCTCGTGAGTCAGTGAATATCCTTTTTTATACAATCAAGCGACGAGACGAGCGGTACGTTCACCGGATGGTAAGTGATACATCCGCTCATACTAACGTGGCGCTAGTTAGGTCGATATATACTGCACCACATTACGCTTGTCGTTTGGGATATAAGATGTTGAATTACGTTACCCCAGTACACTAGCTACAGCGCCCTTCAATACGGAACAATAATGTTTGGCGACTGAAATAGGCCCTGCGTTAGTACCTAACTAGATATTCTCCGGAAAGAGAGACCCACCATAAATAATAGTCTATCACTATTCAACATCGAATCTATAGATAAGCATTCAACCCGTGTGCTACGGATGCATTTAAAACCTTCAAATATAATCTTCAAGTTCCTCACTATCGTTTTATTTAATAACGTTAAAAGACAGATAGATACATATATAAAACATAACCTAAATACACAAAGTTAAAACGTTATGTATAATAAGCAATAGTGTATACAATTCTGTACTAACATCGTAACGTTCTTAATTAAACCAACTTCGCGGC
This sequence comes from Ornithoptera priamus, assembly GCA_029034505.1. Lineage (NCBI taxonomy): Eukaryota > Metazoa > Arthropoda > Insecta > Lepidoptera > Papilionidae > Ornithoptera > Ornithoptera priamus. The sequence continues at coordinate 813,020 of JARDWD010000392.1, forward strand.
CGAAACGTCAGCGCGCTAATCGTGTAAATCCAGTATGAACCGCTTTAAACCAGTTTAATATCAAGAGAGCGCCCGGACTGTATATGAATCGAGTGAACTTTTCGCCGCGGTCGGGTGCGCAGCGGCCTTGGCTCGGCGGGCTAGATTAGTTGTGTATGTACTCTGGCTTATACTTTGTACGATATCAAACCTTTGCCTGTGGATTTGGTTAAGCATTTAGAGGAAACTTTTCATTGGCGAGATGTAATACGTACTATTATAAACATATATTTTTTTTCGTCCTCAACTATTCTTTTTAACTGATGCTATTTCTTCAGCTGTCTACCAGGTGCAAGTTTTCTAGAAATTTCGGACTCCAGGATCAACCGTGAGAACTCGGGATCCTCTTTGAAGGAGTCCGAAAAATGAAAGACTGATACATAATATATCTAAAGATTGGGCATATTATTGTTCTATAAGGAGAGGCTGTACTCGTACAATTGTAAAACTACAGACGATATTAAAAGCGCTGTTCATTATAATCGTATCTTTAACGCCGTGGAGGGAAACAGAATTTTTCCTAATTTCAACAAACCATAAACAGTTCAGGTACACAGCGGTGCGATATTTATATGTCTGTACCTGAAACAAGAAAACAAAGTCGTTAGAGGTTTTAGTACACAATAAAATTTAACGTCCAAAGCGCACCGGACGCCAAAATCGTTCCGAGCTATCACCATGATATACGATCGCGAATCGGAAACGGAACTTTTTCCATGGTATTTGTACAATAGTTGTAAATTTTTATACGAAACAAACAATGTTTTAAAATACATACGTGTTCTGTAACACTCGTTGTAGTAACAGCAATTGATTGGCGTTGGGCGTATGTTTTTTTAAACATTCATAAATAAACAAGAGGCTATATATATTTTATGTAGGTGTAAGGAGTCCCACACAACTCGCGGCACCCAAGCCAGGTTGGCTTGGGCGCATTCATCCAGCGGGGTGGGAAATGGCCCAAATAGCTCCATATGAACCCGTACAGACGAGCTCTAATGCCTGGCAATGCCGGAGGCCATGCTGACTGCAGCACAGGACCGATTAATGTGGAACTTTTTGGAGGAGGCCTATGTCCAGCTGTGGACGTCTATCAGTCTATCATCTGATGACGATGATAAACATATAATTTATTAATATACGTTAGCTAGCTATTAACTGCTTTGCAGGTCATTATGAAAAATTAGACTTGAAATTTGTCTGTAATATTCCTTTAGAGAAATCGCAACCGGAAGTGACTTTCAATTGCAACCGTTACTATAGTAACCGCATAAATAAAACCTAATAGTTAATTAGAAATAAAATGATAAAGGATCTATGAAATAAAAAAAATAAATAAGCTATAACCATGTACAGAGCAATCCGTATCGAATAGTCGCGTTTACATATCGATAGTTAGTTAATGTGTTACACTAGTTTTCACGTGATTGGCGAACAAAAGGAATCCATTTTCATTATATATATATAGATAATGCAAAAGACCGCAGGATCGTTTGGTGTGGAAAGCCTACGCCCAGCAATGGATATCTACCGACTGATAAAGCAATTTATAATCACGCTATTACTTGTTTAATTGATATATTTTTGTGTTAATTATTGTACAATTTTAACGGAATTTAAGATATATTAAAAATATATAATAATATAGGTGGTATTACTAAGCGGATTAATAGAAAAGGGGTTGTTAATGCGGCATAGATATATAGTTACATTATACACCGCGTCGGGACACATTATAACTTTAAGCCCGGAGGGATTAGTGTGTGCACTCAGCGGTGTAAGGTTAGTTATTCATTAAATATTTAGTTAGCCGGTATTAGTATTTCAAATAAATATTTAGTTTGTAGTTATTAAAAACATACATTTCATTTGGGGCTGGTATCCTTTGCCAGAGATCGTCAAGGTAGGTACCACCGCAGCGCCTATTTCTGCCGCCGAACAGTTTGAAAGGCACTATGGCTAGTAAAGTTATTGGGGGTATAACATTCTAATAAGCGCTACCTTGTTATGGGCGGGCGTATCACTTACCATCAGGTCAACGTCCATCTCGTCTCGTAGCTTGGTAGTATATAAAAAAATATAGAAAATCTCTATAATTATTATCACAATTTTTTACAACAAACTTAGTCATCTCTTTCAAGAGTATAACAGTTCTACTTAAAACTTTACTTACATCTACATAATTTTTTTCCAGTTCATCATTTAAAGATAATACAATTAATATATTATAAGATATTATACATATATATCAAGCTTTAAGTTGTAGCTCTAACTTAATTCTTGAGTACAACACCGTTGTTATAGGGACTTATGAACTACCCGCAGGTGAAGGTTTGTTTAAAATCGCATAGACTTTATTCCACAAATAATAAATAAGGAAAAAACATTCCAAATATTAAAGTATATCATCAAGGTTAATCTTTTTATATTTTACTACTAAGATTAGTAACAAGTTTAGGGGTAGTAGGTCTCCGTAGCGGAAACAATCCGGGTTACTAGTTAATACAGCAAACACTACTGTATCAAGCTTGGACAGAGGTGTAGGTGGTGAAATTGTTGGGGTACCTAGGATTAATATCTTCTGTTACACAAGATAAGAGAAAAAGAGCAGTGTACACCATCCTAACCAGCTAAATATTTTTAAAAATAAACATCCCCCTAGTTTCGTTGCTTCTTCGAATAAAAAAGGTTTATAATAGTAAGAAATTAATGTCAAACAATACTCATTACTATAATATAGTCCGCAACGATAACATACAAAGAAACCGGTGCCGTAAATGAAAGCGATCATACCCAACGTATCAGCAGATGGATGCTGACCACATCCAGAACCAATCAGCTCAAGCTCCGTCAGGAATCGAAACTTATTGCCTATGGATGCGATTTCAAAGGTGGGTCTAAAGATAAAAGTTTCGATTCGCACCGTTTCTACAAATGTCTATATTCAGTCTAGATTTTCTTCATGTCAATGTTTTCATAAGTAACAAGTGTAAGAAATGTTATAATTATTTAAGTATAATCTATCTTAACTAAGTTATTTAAACAATATAATGAGAGTAGATTTCGATTCTAATCCTATTGGGACTCATTGATACAGACCATTAAACCGCCTCACCTTAAACTGATGGTAGGTCTCCATTGCTGGGGATCGGCTAGCAAATATTACCGTGTTCCGGTTTCAAAGGCGCTGTAGCTAGTGAAACTACTATAGTGCCTAGACTTAACATCTTGTCTCAAAGCGACGAGCGCTATGTGGGGCAGTGTATACCATCTTAACTAACGCCAAGTTGTTATCGCCAGGCGTATCACCTTCCATTAGGTAAACGACCTGCTCCTTGAAAGACCTTATAGACTTCTGGATTTTGTAGCTAGAATGAGCTAGATAAATTTGTCAAATATTCTTTATCATTTTCTCTATTGTAACCGCAGCACTAACACTCTGGAGCAATTCTATTCTTCTTCTCTTTATATCCTTCTGTATCTTGACGATGCTTACTATTGTAATGAAAGAAGACAGTCATCAACAAAAGTGTTCGAGGACTGGAGAGAGGTTGCGAAAGATTCTAAAATAACATGGATTAATCTCTTTTGCGTGGAAGAAGGAGACGCTATGGTAATCCCTGTCTACTGAACTGTACTATATAAAACACTACCTTCCGGTTACAAGAGTAGTATTCAGAGACGATTGGGTTATGGAGATGATAAATCCTTTTGTTCTTTGTTAATACTTAAGATTATGAAGGAATTAACAACCACAGTTCAAGTTGTAAGGGAGTAACAAATTCAATCTTTTACAAGTGAGAGCGATTTCAAAAAGCCGATGTTAAGTTACATGAGGATTTTATGGAGACTGTCTTCGGAATATAGTTATCAAGCACTCCATTTGCATGGCTGAATGTGTCCCCGGGATTACCACAAATGGAAAGCAATAAACGCCGCAGCGTGTATTATGAGCCGTTAAATTACCTGAACGAGTCTGACTGCGCACCTAACTTGTAAGTAACTTAGTTAGTAAGCGAGAGCTCCGTTCTTACTTTCTAATAGCTGTAGTATACGGTGGATATGTTGTGAGGTGAATATGTGCAGCTTATATCCTGTCTGCCTTGTTATTATGGTAGAATTACTTTGAACTACGGAGCCCATTCCAAGTTAACTAAAGTTAATAATTAACTTGGTGTATTTTACCAGTAAAGTTACTTTGATATACAAATGTCAAAGTTATGAATTTTTTGCTTCGCTCTTCTGAAGCATTAATCCGAACTGGTGAGTACTAATCCTCGGCCAAATGTGCCATTTTCTCCGTCTTCTCCAGGATCTTTCCTAAGACCGGTAATTGACCTATTGGTGTACAAGCTTTGGGGCTGGTGCAACTATCGTTGCCCGGGTTTTTAATGCCACAACTGTGATCTCTTTCTAGACATTCGGAAAATACAATCCGCAAAGCCTTGTTGTAACACAAGTAGGACATCCGGATCGTAAACTATTAACCTGCTGCAGATGTCAACCGTAATGCCACCCGGCTTTGGAGCCTTCTCCACCATATCATTCTATTATTACATACTGCTCCACCAGTTCAATATGCCAACATATTTTTTTTAAACGGCAAGGTAATATAGCTATTTATTGTTTATTTTATAATCATCATCTTCAGCTGATGGATACTATTTAATATAATGCTGGTAAGGATTGCGACCAGCGAATTTCGAAGTCAAAGCTTTGACTGTTCAATAATGGAAATAAAAAATGGAGGGGTGTAAGGTGTCCTGCATTACAACTCGAGGAATCCAAGCCAAGGTCACCGGCTCGGGGTGTACCCTGCTAATCAACATACGAGGCTCTGGCTTCCAATAACCCGCATTGGGCCTGCGTGGTGAGAAAAATTCCAAATTGCCCCTATATGAACCTCTACTAACGACCACTCCTAATATCTGGCACAGGATCAATTGATGTGGACATTTTTGGGAGAGGCCTATGTCCAGCAGTGAACGTCTAACGGCTGATGATGATGATGAAGCAAAAAATTTGGTAAATCCCTTTTTCTAACATTGAAATTTTTATTCTCACACATTTTTACAACCAATCGTAGTGGTAACATACATTAATTTATAAAATTAGGTAATTCCACGTGAAATCTTCTAATTCCTAACAAATATCAGCCGCTTCGATCGTTTCCAACATTTCCGTTGTCGTTATGTTGAACATTTAATCCGGATCCAATCAACCCGGGCGACCGATTCGATTAGATATCAGGATCCGATACGTTTCCCTGATCAAAACAAATTTTCTACAGTAGGCGTCTCAGCAGTTTCAACGTGCCGAAAAAATTTATACAGACCAACCGTTTTATCCAATCATATGTTCATCATCATCAGCCGATAGACGTCCACTGCTGGACATAGGCCAACCCCAACGTTTCCCACCCCAGGTAGGGATTCATATGTGAGGATTTGAGCTCTCTGAAAAAGTTTAGTAATTTAATCAACATCAGCCTATAGACGTCCACGCTGGTCACAGGTCTCCAAGATCCTCCAACGATCTCTACATCGATCCGCCGGGCCCAGCAGCCGTCGTTTGTAGGTATTCCATAGACCAGGATATGGTCCATTCCCCACCACACTAGCGCATTGCGGGTTGGTGGGAGCTAGAGCCTCGTTTGTTGATTAACAGGGTGCACCAGGAGCAAGTGAGTGTAGCTTCATGATACCCCTGACACCATTTACACCCCTCATATGTTCTATAACATTATTATTAAGAGTAATAGCTTATGCTCTATTATTTAATACTAAATATTTATGACTTGAATCTAAAAAAAATATTTCTAAATTTAAAAAATAAAAAAGAGGTTATAACAGAATCAAGAGGGTAAAAAAAAAAAATTATAGCATAAGCAAAAATAATAAACAGAACTGATACCAAAAATAGTAAATCAAAGAAATGTACTAAAACCGTTTTCCCCTTGAAGCCTTTAGGACAAATGTTAAACAAAATCGTTTACATTAGTTCAAATAATGGTCGACATTAGACGCGATAGCCCGTAACGAGATAAAATTAGGATAAACGAGAGAAACGTCCGATAGCTGCTGCGTTATATTATATTACTGTGTAGCGATCAACGAATTACTACCGCCGAGTGAGATTAAAGAATAAATTGTATCGAAGGTATACGAAAACATTTCAACTGGAGGAAAGTAATGATTGGAAACAATTAACACGTTGATGTAGCATCGCGAATAGTTATAGTATACCCTGGAGTACTAAGTAGAGATAAGTAGACATTGGTATCGTAAGTTAAGTGATAAGACAGTCAAGCCAAATGTGGTAAGGCGACGGTAAGACTCACCTGCTTCACCGACACCGTAACGTTCCTAATTAAACCCACAACGCTCGGCAAAACGTTGACGCGTTAATCGAGTAAAGCCAGTATAAACCGCTTTAAACCGGTTTAATATTCAGTGATCAACCAGGTTTGTCTAACACTCAAGTTTAAGCAGCACCAAAGATGCAATAATCCAAAAGATCAAGACGAAGCTTTGTGTATGATTTGGAATATCCATTTTCATATTTTTAACGATGACCAGAGCAGTTACCGATTTAAAGGATCTTAAGAATAAAAAAAATATCTGTACAAGGTAGAGGGTACAATAAATTATCCAGTGAGGGTACTAATAGTGGTAGTGGAGGGTAGCGAGGTATTATACCTATGGTCGTACAATAAAGTTATAATAAGTAAATATTAAATGCACAAGTTCCGTTACAATAATACAGAGACAATTCACGTTTTATTGTTTCATAGATATCCGCTTTTATTTAAATATTTTTTTTTCAATGATTTTTTTATAACATTAGTGTTGTAAAAAAAAAAAAATTATTAAACTAAATATTAATATTTAATTTCCAGTTGTTTTGTTGTGTAAATCAAACATGTTCTCATTCAGATTATTTATAGATGCAATTTTGTAAACATCCCCGATAAAAAACCCTCCGTAAAAACAATAAATAAACAAACCCCGTAAAACTAATTTTAAGGATAGCTAAAGTTATTTACTTAACATTTAAGAACTTACTTAACTTTTTACAGTTTAAAGTTCATAAGCGTTTAAACGTGGTACAGAAATTCAACTATTTCCATTAGAAGATATTATTGTATATCAATTGTTATATTAAAGCAGCAAGTTATAGAACTAACATTTAAATATATAACCGACTCACCCCTATGTAAATAGAAACTATTGGGACCTTTGTAATACATCAAAAATATAACGTATTTTGCTGTATGTTAAAAGTTATATAATTGCTTCAACCAATATTGTAACGTATTGCAATAGATATAAAGATCAAAATCGCGTATCACAGTTCAATAGTTTTCATCACTAAGCGACCTACTAATGTAACATTGACGGCATATTTATCCTCAAGCTTCCGGAGACATTAGGGAAATGGTTAATTTTATTGTACGGCTGAAAGGAATAGGCGCATATTGACGTTTACAGATACAGCAATACACTGAAACGGTTTCCATGTATCGGGTTCTGGTAGACCTGATTAAATTGTGTAATACGGAAAACGGGAAATTAATGTTACATCACCGCTGAAAAGCGAAATATTGATTCCGGGCTCTTGTTCATTACTGTGTTCCGGTTTGAAGGGGGATGTAGCTAGTGTAATTACTGGGCGTAACGAGACATCTGTAAGTGTATACCATTCTAACTATCGCCACCTTGTTATGGGGCGGGCGTATCACTTGCCATCAGGTGAATGAAAGAAACGAAAAAAAAATAGATATATTTTCCGCTAATAAACGTATATCGATATATCGAGTTCCCATTCATCCCCCAACTGACATCACTGGCCCCGATGATTCGATATAAACGATCTATCTCTACCCCCGCACTGTTTAGGATCGGCCACGCGTCATTTGTTTTTGCTCCCTCTCTCTTATTTATTTGCCTTTACTCTCTTCCCACTATTATTTGTACATGTACATTAATCTCAGATAAGTCAATGCACTGTGTCAAATAGATGTATGAACTTTTCGCTTAGATTTATAAGCGAAGAAGTTTTTTTTTTTAAGTCAATTGATCTAAAGTCGGTTGGTTACGAGTTTTAGCTTTGAAACATTTACATTAAGCCCGAGCTGTCACTAATAATAGTGGGGTTCTCTGAAAAAGTTTAGTAATATAATCAGCATCAGCTGATAGACATCCACTGCTGGACACAGGCCTCCAAGATCCACCAATGATCTCCACATCGATTGGTCCTGCTCTGCTCGCATCGCCGGGCATAAGGGCCGTCGTTTGTAGGGATTCATATGGAGGGATTTCGTCCAATTCCCACCACGCTGGCCCAATGCGGGTTGGTGGGAGCCAGAGTCTAGTTTGTTGATTAGCAGGGTGCACAGTCTTGGATCCTGCGAGTTGTTGTGCGGAACCCCTTACATCCCAGTACCGTTTACTTACTATTGCAGCTCATATCTCTGCCATCAAACAATAGTGCGAAATCATTACTGTGTTCCAGTTTGAAGGGCGTTGTAGCTAGTGAATTTACTAAAGTAACGGGACTTAACGTCTTACGTTGTAAAGTGACGGGTACAGTGTAGAAGATATCCAAAGATTCATTGAGCCATCACGAGATCTCCGAAGTTATTAGACTTAAAGATATAAAATTTGGTAGAGACATTGCCTGTGCCATTTAAAGGTCAGCTAAGAATGGATTTTACAAAATTCTTACCCTGATTGCGGGGGGTGTTACTTCCGGAAAAGCTGGCGGAGAAAAGCTATTATCTTATAAACGAATAGTTCTTGTTCGACAGGTAAGTATATAATGACATTGGATTATAAATGAATATAAAACTCACGTTTCCGCTTTGATTAAATATACTGAGGCTTATTTCTGACTAGTATACCTCAGTTTTCAACAGACGGAGTGGTCGGAGCTCGTGCTGCTATTCTAGTCTGAGAGTGATTCATTCATCTCGTTGCCTGTTAACGAGTGTTATATTGAAACATCGATTCAAATGTGAATCGATAGTATTCTCGTTCACTTCTATGAACTGCGACCTAAATAGCACTTCCGTTACGTAACTATGGACAATGTTATAATAACGCGTTCTAGTTTTATAACACTGGAAACATTATTCAGTAATAATATCATAAGCATTTCGAGGAAAGGGACTCGGGGTGATATAGTCCAAAAGGTTGCTAATCGCAAGTGGCAATAGGCAGGACACATTGCTTGAAGGTTTGACAGCCGATGGGGTACCAATGTCCTCGAATGGCGACCGTGTACCCGGAGAAACAACGTTATCAGGCCCCCTTAATAGGTGGTCCGACGATCTGGTGAAGGTTGCGAGAAGCAGTTGGATGCGGGCAGCGCAGGATCGAGCGATGTTGAGAAATTTGGTGTCCTATGTCCAGCAGTGAACGTCTGTCGGCTGATGATAATGAAGCATTTAATGATTTGTACTGAGTTAAAATCAGCAGATATAATACTAACAAATTAAGACACGGCGATAACTGTTTTAGCTTCGTTATTTTAAAATCCGCGAAAAATGTTAAAACAGTTATTTTCTCAATAAAATTGTAAAAAATTAAGCTTACATTTATATCGAAAAGTATATGACGACTTTATATAAAGCACCAAAAGCTGTAATATATGCGAATGTTACGATGATATACACAGGTTGTCACGGCAGATACATGAGCTGCGCCAGTACTTACCAAGATGATCTTTGCCCATAAAGATCAATCAATCAAGATATATTATAGTAATTTGATTAAACATAACTATCAATATGCGTTACTACATAACTCACAGTTCCCTGCCTGCATTGCTGGCCCTAACTCCCCTACTTCTCCCTTTAGGTGAATAAGTTTTTAAAATCCATTCTTAGGTGACCTGTACTCGGTAAAAGAAATATTCTCACCAAATTTTGAGTGTTTAGACCTCATAGTTCCACATACAAAGGGATGAGTTCCTACATAGATGGAAATCTCATATATATACATATATGAGTATATATATACTTCCTGTTTCCCGTCCGCTATGCTAGCTGTTGTATAAGATTAAATTGGCGAAAATATTCCTTGAGAGCAACAGCAACCACTAATGACTTTCTATAACAACCGTTGCTATAGCAACCCCATATATATAATGCCTATAAACATGTAAATAGTTTATCTCGCTCTCTAGGATTGTTCCCTCATGTCTGAAGACCGTCTATCGTCTCCAAATCATTTTGCATAGAATGGTCGCATTCACTAGTTTTCAAGTGATAAGCGAACAAAAAAAAATCATTTTCGTTATATATATAGTTTGTTATTTAAGTGTTGAAACAACTTCGCGAAGTAAATTTGGATAGTTATTGGAAACTTAGCGTAACTAAAAATTCGTGCGAAGTTTCGCTTAACAACTAACATTAAACGGTGTGAACGTCGATGTGATGTACTGAAGATGGAACGGTAAACTCGGTGCTAACTTAACTCGTAAGCACTTGAAAAGTAAGTAGTTAAAAAGCCTTAAAAATCATTGAATATTATGATTATGGTTTTTAAAACTTTCTAGACGCCTTAAAAGCGGGCGTATCTCATGAGATGAACGTCTCGCTCGTCTCGTCGCTTTGTCGAAAAAAAAAGGTTTACTGGTGGTAGGTCTCTGTTGCCAAAGACCGTCTGGGTAGGTACCGCAGCGCCTATTTCACCCGCCAACAGTAGTTTGCAAAAATTACTGTCTTCCGGTTTAAAGGGAACTGTAGCAAGTGACATTACTGGTGTAAGGCTTAACATTGTATGTCAAAGGGCTGGTTAAGGTGCTATGTATAATATCCTATGTAGAACCATTTTGTTATAGGCTGGCGTATCACTTACCATCAAGTGAACGACATGAGGTCTCGACGCAAAATTTATAAAAAAAAATACCCTTCACAGCCGCCCTCTTACACGCTGAAGATAGAATAACGTAGATTGATATTGTAATATCCTTCTTAAATAATTGGCAACACTTATTTCCTTTATTCCATCTATGTATCTACTTATACATTGACAAGAGTGGTTAGGGATTTTTTTTTTAATCATTAAGTGAGGTGTAAGGGTAAGGGTTCCGTCCAAAGTCTTATGGAGCTCAAGTAAACCTAAGCTGCACGCGGTGCAACCTGCTAAGCAACAGACGAGGCTCTTACAACCCATTAACTCGCACTGGGCAAGCGCGCTGGGGCTAAGGCCCAATTTCCTCTCATATGACGATCTTTGAAGGAGGCTATGTCCAGTAGTGAGCGTTATCCGGTTGATAAGAACAAGAAGAAATCATTAAGTGACGAGATTATTGATACACCTGCTCATTACAATGTGGCGTTAGTCAGGATGATATACACAGAGAGAAATTTCTCATTATTCACTTTCTATTATTACCAAATATATTAACATAGTATATTAAATATACTAAGTACTATTTGCAGACTTTACTACCTATTGTACACAGTTTACTGTGAAAACTAGCGAACACTCAAATGGCTTAACGTAAGTCATTATAAGTGAAATTACTTCCATAAGTGCCTTTACGTTTGATAATCTCACTTAACTCAATTAGCTAACAAACGCTACTTGCGAGTATATAACTTAAAACGTTACAATGAAATTTCGCACAATTCTCGGCGGAGCAGTCAGATGTGGTGGGAAATTAAAACCGCACAAGATACTGCATCCAGAAGATACGGCGCCTGTGTTATATATATATATATATATATATATATATATATACACATATATAATACATCTCGTTATGTTTGTTTAGATGTAGGCGGTGTTATGTACCGCATCGCTTAATTCTACAGCGAAGCAGTAAACATTGACTATTAACTTTTTTACTGGTACCCACTGCCACCGGAAACGGAATATAGTGATGTTTGCACACTACGGTTTGCAAAACCACAAAGCGATGGGATGAGGAAGTCGCGCTAGTTTACATGGTATACACAGCGATAGATTGTTCACATCGCTTTAGGTTATATGTTAAGTCTAGTTAGCTTAGTAATTTCACTAGCTACGACGCCTTTCTAACCGGATTATAGTAATATTTGAATGCTACTATTTGTCGGCTGTAACAGGCGTTGCGGTGACACTTGCCTTTTTTTTTTGGTTTCCGGATGAAATCAGGGTTATGTGAGATTCATACTCACTAAAACCTCTTCAGTGGTCTGCGTCAGTGCATTCGGAGAGGCTCCAGGATCTCATACAGAAGGCACCGGTGCCAGTTTACACTTTGTGTTAGTACGTCTCAGAGCAAGAACCAAACCCTCATAGGCACCATCGCTGAGCTATACGCTGTCGCACACAAGTTTGCTTGTTGAGCCCTAGGAGCCCCATCCTCAAACTCCTAGACTCTTCCAATCGCCTTTTACAACATGCAGAGCTTACCTTAGTCCTATTCTTACTAGCCAGGGACAATAGGGCTGGCAGTGATATCTACCTAGATGGTCTCTGGCAACAGAGACCTACCACCAGTAAAGGGTTGTTATATGTTTATCAATGTATTGGACTGTACGAAAAATTAATTGAAATCTAGTATTAATTATCATCTAATTATTTGGATTCGGTATCGGTTTGATTACTGAAGCAGTAGTATACATTCTTCAGGTGGATATTTATTCTCGATTCCTGTGGTCTGGTCTAGACCGATTCGCGAGTAATCATCATGATGGAACATGACGCCGCCGCTGGTTATAAGCTCGCCGCCGTACGACGGATGCGCGGTTTGATGCCAATGTTTGATGGAGAATTCCAACTGGGAAATTGATCAGCATCTTCGGTACACATACAGTCTCTAAACATCAAATGTCAGATGTTTACTATACCTTTCATATATAGACCAAAAATAATTTTTTGAGGACATAATATGATAAACTACGCTGAACTCTTAACTCGCTGGTACTTGGCAAGATTCCGCAGCTACATGAGGTGGCGTTTGATTACTTTAATCTTATCAAAACAAACATCTCATCCCCATCTCGTGTGTTTCGTCTTCATCACATTTTATCAACATCTCGTTGTACATCCATCTACAGACAAAACTAATAAACCGTTCATTCAGACCACCGAAGGGGTTATAGTTAGTAAGAATCTCACTAACTTACCCCGTAGGCAGAGTATCTTTCGAAGATTCCCCCCACCCCTTCGAAACAAAAAAAAGATCAACCTTTACATTATCACCAATACATCTACCTGTAAAGTATTAACCTCTATTACCTGTAATAATTTTACCGACTAATTAAATTATTGAAATAAGTATCTTTAACTGTTTACTCCCTAAATTAACTTACCCGATTAAGTGTATTAATAAGTAAGCTATAAGTTTTCCAATAAGTAAATAAAATATTGTTGTACTGCTACCATTGCCGCATTGTTTTGTTAGGGTGTCAGGATATGAGAGCTGAAATATTCTAGACGATAGCGCTACACTATTTGCTTTGTCAAACACCATGTAAAAATTAGATCAATTGTTAACCTAATTTAGATAAAAAAAGATGTATTTATCTAGATTTTTATTAAATTAATAATTTATAATTCAAAGGCGTCAAAGCATCGCCAACCGATCAAGCGCACTATCAAATACTGCATATGTTGATATTGACGTCATCGATAAACTTTATTGGGTAGAAAATTGATACCACCCCTTAGATCTATACAAATTATAAACTAGTAGATAAATAGTTTAATTAAAAAAATCATAATAATAGAAAAAAATTTCATCGACTAAATTGCAGTAATCAAATAATATATAATAGCCAGTGAAGTAATTGGGGTAAGGAGACATCACCAAGGTGACGATTGCAATATGATGCAGTGTATATCATCCTAACTAGCGCCACGTCGGTGTTGACACTAATATCGTTTACCTTCGTATAAAAGCTTTAAGAGCAAACTCCAACGTATACACACCTTCCCGCTTCTTTACTTCGATAAGTACTTCTCCAGTGCTTTTGCAACTTTAACAAGTTAAATTTCGCGGCGCAAGTACTAAACGTTATCGCAACACGGGCGTAATGGCGACACGCTAATGCAATAAAGCCGATTTAAACCGCTTTTAAACCGGATTAAACAGGTTTTATATCATGAGCCAGTTAGCTGGTACACCGCGCTATAGTTTTCGTGATGGCTAAGCGCTAACACAACTGAAAGTAAGTTAAGGCTCGTAGTGGCTTTGTCGGTTATAAAAGTTCTCCGACGGCGCTGCATGCCTTTTTTAATCATGATTGAGGAACCCAAGACCAGATCAGCCGCAGCCAGTTCGCAAGAGTTTTCTTTCTTGGCTCCCATGGTTTCTGGGTGACGGATTCCAGAGTATCTGTTGCTTAGGTGACGATAAGATATCGAAAGGTCAACGCGCAGTATTATCCAGCGCATCCTTACAGAGGTGGAAAGGCGGAGTCTCTATTCCCCGAGATGAAGCTGCGCGTTGCAGCCGGCGCTTGCGCTTGGAACAGCGTGCGGGGTTTTAGTCGGTGCAAGTCCGATATAACCTGTTATCGCCCTCGCAAGGGTAGATATGCGAAGACATTACCCCCACGTAAAAACAAAGGTAGGTAACACTCCTGTTCCAGCCAATAAATATTAGCATATATTACCGTGTTCCGATTTGTAAGGCATTGTATTAAATTACTGGGGTAATAAGATTAAACATTTTATATCTCATCTCAAAGCGACTGGCACAAATTGGTTCGATGTATATCATACTGATACATTTTTATGGGCGTATATCTTACCATCAGATAAACGTCTACCTCGTCTATATAGATTGTTCTAATATATAAAGTTATATATTAATCAAATTTAATACGAATAAAGCGATGGGATCTACAAAAAGCTCTTTCCATATTCATCATCATTATCACCATCATCAGCCGATTGAAGTCCACTGCTGGACATAGGCCTCCCACAGAGATCTTCTACGTCGATTGGTCCCGCGTTGTATCCAGTGGGTTCCTTCGATTCTCACCAGATGGTCTGTCCACCTTGTGTAAGGCCTCCTAATACTACATCTACCTGTACGCCGGCGCCATTCGAGGACCTGCCTCCATCAGCCACATTAATGTTATGTTATTCAACATTAGTCTCTATTATTAACAGACGACTTAGCTGAGTTATAAGTTAAATATAAGCCACTTAAGTTACAGACAAAAAAGGTAACTTTGAAAAATATTTGATCATGTTTCGTCATATAAAAGATTCGCAAACCTTTGTACAAAGTTTAAAGTGTTTATAATACATACAGATTATAATTAATGCTGAAATTAACTTAAAGCTTAATTAAGTTAATACGGCATTGATACAATTTGTATGGAAACTGCAACAAGTTTCTTAACAAAGAATCTATTGTGCTCCTCTTTGTGCGCGATATCGACGCTTACTAAGTTAAACATTACTTGTTATGTGAAACTTTGCTCGCCTTTGAATTTTTAGTTTCCTAGCGCTAAGTAACTTGAAGTAGTTTGTTTACGTTGAACTGCAACCGGAAGTTCGAGTATCGCATTAAGTGTAAGGTCAATTTAGTATCCAAACTTTGAATCGAATGATGTAGAATATGAGTTCAAGTTAAAATATTCTTAGCTGACCTTTACCCGGTGAAAGGAATATTCCTATAAAATTTCTAGTTTCTAGACTTTAAATTTCTAGGGATATTGATGAGTGATGAGCCACCGTATAGCTGAAAATCTCTTGTGTATATATCGATAAAAAGTTAATTTTTTTTTTTAATAGAAAGTGTGTTAAACTTATGTAACTGCATCTCCAATTGTCGATAAAAGTTCGGTATCAGTATTTCTCTTATTAATAGATACGAGTATGACTCATCATCATCATCATTATCAGCCATTATTTATCCACATCCACTGTTGGATATAAGTCTTCCCCAATGTCTTCCTCAGCTTCTCGCATCCATCCACTCTGACCGCCCTGATAATGTCGGTTCATCTGAAGAGAGGGCGTCCAATGCTTTTGCGACCTGTACACGGCCTCCACTCCAAGAGTTTCCTCTCCCATCGGCCATCACTGACACGGCAGTCATGGCCGGCATACTGCCACTGCAGCTTGCAGATTTTGAGAGTTTGATCGACAGCTTCAGTCCTCCGTCGAATTTCTTCGTTCCAGATTTTGTCCCTTCGACAAATGCTAAGCATGGCTCTTTCCATCGCTCGCTGTGCTCGTATGAATCGGCGAACCATTCCGATGATCAGGTGCCATGTCTCTGCGCCGTAATTAATGGTGAGGAGGACGCACTGGTAGTATGATTCAGCAGATCTTATTTCCCTCACATCCGGTAACAGGTTCGAATGTAATCCACAGTAAATATCGCTCACTCATAAAAGTTCGCAAATGACTCCATTAGAGCACAGTAAGCCCCTCATGTTAATCTGTAAGAGCTTTGGAGCAGTTCCAGGATGAGGATAAAATGAATTTTATTGCGTTCAACAAATTTAAGAGTTGGCTTCCTGAAATTTTCATACGTTTAACGCAACGTATAATTTAAAACGCAAGTAAAATTTAATTAAACTTCAGTGTTCACATTTGTAACATTTCTCAAAAAAAAAAAAATACAACAAAAAATAAATTCATATGAAAGCTTCATATATTCTTGTTGAAAGCTGCTGGCTTTTCCATGAACTTATTTCCTCTCCTCAAATACCCTTTTACATAACCCCAGGATGTTTCTTAATTCGACGAGACGAGTGAGACGTTCATCTGATGGTAAGGTGTACGCCTGCCCATAACAACGTGAGTGCTAGTTAAGATGTTATACTTTACACCAAGTTATGGTCATCACCTTCAGACATAAAATATTAAGTCTCATTACCCTAGTAGAATTCAGTAGTTACAGCGCCGGCGGCGGCAGGAAGAGGAGCTACGGTGATACTGACCTTGGACTTCCTTGGACATAAACGTCTAAAAGGGCAGTGTAAGTATACTAAGCAATTTATGTCTGGTGTACCCTGGTAATCAACGAGCGAGGCTCTGGCTCCCATCAACCCACGTTGGTCCTTTGCGGAAGAATTGCTCGATGTTATCCCGTGACCCTAGTGCATACTGTCGGAAGTGATTGGAAAACCGTGTGAAGCTTTTTAGTTCGGTTGGAGTCCGACACTAACCCGTCACCGGCCCTTGGTACCAGGGTGTGCGTTCCGTTAGCATTTTTTTACGCACGTTAATAAAAAAAAAGAGAAGAAGAAATGGCTCAAAACCCTCCCATATGAACCCCTCTCAACAAACGTCGCGGGAAGTCGATGGATGTATAGATCTTTGGGGGTGTCCTATGCCCATCAGTGGATGTCTATCGGCTGATGACGACGATGATGATATATATATATATATATATATATATATATATATATATAAGAGACCTACCACCGTGCATATGAATTATTATGTACCCTTCAATATAAAATATAAAAACTTATCTATTGCGCTGAAGGGATGAAAACATCAATGAGATATAACGAACAGCAATTGATTCGTTTCACTGAAATTTTTAACGTTTTGCAAAAAAAAAATAAAAGAACTGAAATTTTTGCACTGCAGTCGTCGAAATATTTTTTTTACATAAAAAAAATTTGTGTTGGAACATTTTCGATGAATTTGGTGTGTGTGTTTAATTTTTTTTTTATATAATGAAGTGACGAGACGAGCGGGTCGTTAATCTGATGGTAAGTGATACGCCCGCCCATTACTACCTGGCGCTAGCTGGGAATGGTATTCACAGCACCACATTACGATCATCGTCTTGAGACATAAGTTGTTAAGCCTTGTTACCCCAGTAATTACACTGGCTACAACGCCCTTCAAACCGGAACACAGTAATGTTTGCACACTACTGTTTAGCGGCAGAAATAGGCGCTGTGGTGGTACCTACCTAGGCAGACATTACCTTTTAAATAATATTACAAAATCTATTGAATTCTAGCCTGAAAATATGGCCAAAAACCAGTGTGTCTATTACTGTGCTTTGTTTTATGAATTTTTGCGAAAATTTATACGATAAAAAAGGGATCGCTTCCGGTGGCCACTTTTACGTTATCCGGATATCAGCACATAAAAGCCAGAGTGCTCTGGTCGAGCGCGCTTCACCATTTACACTGAAGCTTTCGACCACATCATATGAAATTGATTTCGAGTAATTTCATTGGACGAACCGACGAGACGAGCGGGACGATCAGGTGATACGTATCACTTACCATCAGGTGATGGTAAGTGATACGTATCACCTGCTCGCTCGTAACAACTTGGCGCTAGTCAGAATGATATACACAGCAACACATTGTGTTCGTCGCCTTGAGACATAAAATGCTAAGGCCTCCTCAACAATTTTAATAGCTACAGCGCCCTTTAAACCGGAACACAGTAATGTTTGCATACTACTTTTCGGCGGTGGATATAGGCGCTGAGGTGGTGGTGGCAACAGCGACCAGTAGCTCACTATTCAGCTGTCCCCCAAGCTGGTTTGCTGGCCGTAACATAAAATTAAACCTGAAATTTGTATAAAATATTCCATGAGAGCGACAAGAACAGCAAATGACTTTCTTTAGCAACCGTTACTATAGCAACCGCATAAACGAAAATGTCCACAAATATTATTTAGAAATTAAATGGTAAAGGAAGTATGAAAATAAAAAAATAAATAGCGTGTAACTATCTACAAATCGTTCCGTGTTGAATGGTCATGGTCACGTTCACTAGTTTTCACGTGTTTGATGAAAAACGAAACTCATTTTCATATATATACATATATTTATATATATCTATGTATATATATATATATATATTACATTGTAAGGTTGGGATCTCAGGAGTGCAATGAAAAACTTGAGAGATCCGCAAGTCGCCAGCGCGTACGATATTAAACTTTGCTTTGATGCAGTTTATTTTGACTTTATGGTACAGCATCAGCTTCGTGTTCGTTAACTTGGGAATTCTCATCTGGCTGTTGCACTTTCTGCACAAAATTTTTCGGCGACATTGTATCCTGAAAGTGTATTTTCTACCCCTGAAAGTTTTCAAACAGCGGCTTTTGGTGGAGAAAAATTATTTGGCTTTTGATTAATTCGCTCCTATTTATTCACAGACAATGAATGAATGGGGGTAACAATTTTACTGATGGTGGGTGTCTGTTGCCGGAGACCGTTTAGTTAGGTACCACCGCAGCGCCTATTTCTGTCGCCAAACAGTAGTGTGCAAACATTACTGTGCTCCAGTTTGAAATGCCCTCCAGTGTAATTACTGGGGTAGCGAGACTCAACATCTTGTGTCTCCAGGCGACTAGCGCAAACTGGCGCAAAGTAACATATAAGATAACATCCTAAGTAGTGCGGCGTTATTATGGGCAAGCGTATCACTTATCATCAGGTGTACTTCTCGCTCATTTCGTGGCCTCATCGAAAAAAAAAACTTCCTTTTTCTAATAATCAAATTAATATATAATAAAAAGTAAAGCTTGAAGGAGAGCGTATATAGTTATTAAATACTCTAGTTATGATATTCTTCAAATAATGATATAGTTACTAGTTTTTTTTTATATATTAAATGTGTATAGTTTGAAATAAACTATAATTTCTATTATATTTTTAATGAAAATCCTTTTTTTTTGCCGCTCTAACCTATATTATTTACAGGGGGTTGTAACCAATGAAAATACTGTTTATATTGTCTATGTAGTGTTTATGTATTATATTATTTATTACTCTTTATAACCTTTTTACTATTGACTATTTTCAAGGATCTGAATTTTTATTTATACAATAAATTATTAGACTCATCAACAATTACTTAAGCTTATTTAAGTATTCAAAGTAGTCGTACCTTTTAACATAATACATACTTAATAATTAAGTGCGAAAAAGAACAGGGTTGTGAGGATTCCGCACAACAAGTCACGGAATCCAAGCCAACCTCATCTGCTAGGGGTGCACTCTGCTAACCAACAAAAGAGATTCTGGCTCTCACTAACCCCCATTAGGCCAGCGTGGTAGGAAATGGCCCAAATCCCTCTAAATCTACTCCTATAATAAACATTTACATCTTTGGGTGAACCCTATGTCCAGCAGTGGACGTCTATCGGCTGATAATGATGAAGTACGAATATTTTATGAAATTAAAAGTCAAATATCAAGTTAAGTTTAGTTAAGGTTGTAAAAAAAAAAATTAATTCAATAGTAAAAGCTCCCGTACAATAGAATATCAACGTGTACTTAATGTTTGACATCGTACTGAATGTACACTTAATAAGTCTTAAGTTGCATCATTATCCGCATTGTTTGTCCGAGTCGCACGTGATCGTCTTTAACTTAGATAACTAGTGTGTTATTAAACTTATTTTTATTTTAAACTATATACACTACTTTCGCAATTATAAAATGTTTTGTATAACATTTTAGAAATTCATGTGAAAGTATGAAATATTTGTATTTTTCAACAGCCAATTCACGTCCCCACTCACGGGCCTACCCTCAATATAAGGGCGATGGGCCATAGTCACCACGCGGGCGCAATGCGGATTGGTGACTTCACACACACCTTAGAATAAATTCCAATTCATGTGCAGGTTTCCTCGCGATGGTGTCCTTCACCGTTTGTATTACGCTGTTGTAACTAAAGTTCACAAATATACATAACTTAAATATTAAAGTTATCAATACATGCTAAGATTCGAACCCGCGACCTTCGTAATGAAGGCCGCACGTTCTAATCATTAAGCCAGCGAGCTATGAAATATTATTAAAAAAAAAATCTATTCGATTTCATGACGTTGAAACAACGTGGGACTAGTTATGATTATATATATATACCACCAGCGTAAGGGTTCCCACACGACAGTAGTGGACGTCTATCGGTTGATAATGATAATGATGCAGCACCTAAAAGTGCTAGTCGTCTTGTGACAAGACGTTAGTCTCGTTACCCCAGTAATTGCACAATCTGCAATGCTTTTCAAATACTGTAATATTTGAATATTACTGTTTATTGGCAGAAAAAGGAGCTGCGTTCGTATCTAGCTATACGAACTCTAGCAACAGCAACCTATTTTATTACTGTATATAAGTAGCTTTCAAATAAGTTATAATAAGTTGAAATCAATGAAAATTACTTACTATTTATTATAGTCGAACTAAAAATTACTATTCACCTGAATAGTACTTTGGATCGTCGAATAAAGAGCGATGCGAATCTATACCGCCACCCTCATGAATTTAAACTAGCTCCATGCACAGGGTACGTTCGGATTTATAATGCAGAGAAATCGCTCCGATTGTTGGTTAGCAACTCTGACAGCTGAAAAAGAAAGTTAGAACCAACTTACCAAAAGTATAAAGGTCTATATACAATAGACGAATCGTCTTTTGTATATAGACCATTGCTTGGTAGGTCTCTGTTGAAGGAAACCGTCCAGGTAGTTAGGAGGTCCTGTTCCTGCCGCCAAACATTAGTGTGAAAACATAGCTGTGATCCGCTTTGATGGGCCCTTAGCTAGTGAAATTACTGGGGTAACCGAGATGTGATATATGAAGTCCTAAAACTACTGGCACATTGTAGTGTAGTGAATAAAAAATGGTGTGTATACTTGTGGGTAATTAAAGAGGGCTGTGAAATTATTAGGGTAGCGAAACAATATAATATATTTAAAAGCGACAACCACAATGTGATGCTGTGTATTCATCCTAATTACTGCCAGGTTACTTTATATATATATCATCATCAGCCGGTAGACGTCCACTGCTGGACATAGGTCTCCCTCAAGGGACAAAGACAAGATCTTCACTTAGTTATTGGTAGGATTTAGGCCATTTCCCACCACGCAGGCCCAATGCGGGTTGTTGGTCGCCAGAGCCTCGTTTGTTGATTAGCAGGTTGCACCACGAGCAGGTGAGGTTAGCTTCGGTCCCATGAGTTGTTGTGCGGGACCCCTTACACCCCTATCAAGTACATATATATATATAACTTGTTAAGTATATGTTAAATGCTAAATATTTCCTAGTCCTCTTTGTTACTTATCTATAATATAAGCGGTGACGTATAAACATTTAGTTCAGGTTTGAATGTCGCTGTAGCTTCCGAATGGGGCAAACATTTCATGTAATGTCAATTATCACTATGTTTTAAGTGTGATACTTACCATCAAACTTACTTTAAGCTTGACTCACCTTTGTAAATTACCAAACGATTATATTATGAAACATATATGCATTAATATGTATAAGTAGCCATTCTCCGCCCGCTTTGCTGGTCATCTCTTTGGGGACCTTTAAATGGCAGAAGCGATATCTTCATCATATTTTGAGTATTCACCACCTAATGGTTTCGGAGATCTCATAATGAGTCAGTGAATCTCTGAATATTTCCTATACGTATTATTCAAATAAAGTATTAATTAACGCTAAGAACTAAATAGTTTCTAGATTCTTGTAGTATCTATCTGTGTTGGAAAATCAAAGTTTTTTTTTTCTAAGAAATGTCAAGATGGGCTGGACTTTCACCTGATGACACATAGATATGTGGGGTTAGTTAGTACGATGTATACTACAGCAAATTGAGTAACTTTCCTTAAGATATAGGATGCTTCCGCTATCCTGGTCTTCGTTGTAGAAATTTATAATATTGACGAATGACCACTCACTGGATGCGAGCAGCGCGTGACTGATCGATATGGATATATGAGGCCTATGTCCAGCCGTGGACGTCTATTGGCTGATGATGATGATGATGAGCGACGACCAACGATTTAATTTTATACAACACTAGTTGTTCCCCGCTCGCTTTGATGGCCGTAACATAGGGTTAGATTTGAAATTGATACCTGAAATTTGTTAAATATTTTCGCGCTCCGTGACAACCTTCCGTTGGTGGTAACGTTTTTAAAATCCACCCTTAGCTGACCGTACACCCAATAAAACCAACTTTTATACAAAATTTTTAAGTCAGACCTTATGGTTCGAGAGATATCACGATGTGTTTCGACATAGGCGAAAATCTTTTATATATATATAAAACCTACACCTCCTATATATACTGAATGCAAGCGTTCCCGCGCAATAACTTACGGGATGTAAGCAACTTCACCTACATGTGGTGCATCCTTTTAGTCTACAAACGAGGTTCCGACCCGCATCGCTCCAGCGTAGTGAGAAACGGTTAACCCCCATATGAATCCCTACCGAATCCATGTAGGAATCTTTGGAGGCCTGTGTCCAACAGTGGACGTCTATCTTTTCTGCTCCGTTACCAGCAGCAACGTCTCCCACAACAAAATGTAACTTAAATGGATACATGTAATATTTCCGTAGTGTTCTGCCGCAGCCTGTGCTGATCCATTTATGCTACACCATTTAATCCCGGCGGGTTTGCGCCGTGGAAAATATACACGGAAAAGGTTCACCGTACTTTTAAATTTTCGGTGTTCACTGCTCAGTTCGTAGCCCGGCAACTTTGTTTACTTTTTAAGTTTCAACACGGATGCCGGCTACTTTGCCGCATTGTAAACTTTTGAATTTAAATATAAATGAATGAAATCTGCATTGTGTACGTATCCGGCTCCCCGTAAATATTTCCTCGTCATAATTCACTCCGGAAGCGCTCTTTAAACCGTTTGAATATTCAAATTGAATTTCGATAAAATGCTGTTTTAACGAGCGTTAATATTTTCATTCTATTAAATATTAAAGAATCAACAATTTCAAATATATCATGATTATATCAAGGAACGTTAAAAGAATCACTATAATCGCTCGAAACGTTCACCTGATAGTAAACGATACGCCAGCTAATAACAAGGTGAAGCTATTGAGGATGATATACAGCACAATACACACACCATAATTGGCTTAAGCATTTGGAAGTATATGCTGCGGTGGAACCGAACCTGGACGACTTATTTACATAGTACATACTGATGAAGACTTACCTATTTTACTCTTATTATTCCACGAAACTATGAGAAGAGCAAGACGATCACCTGATGGTAAGCGACACTTCTGTTAATAAGAACGTGAAGCTAGATAGGATATACTACATCACATTGTATCCACCGTATTAAGATGATTTTCCCAGTAATTTTATTATCTATAACACCCACCAAACCGGAAAATGGTCATGTTTGCACACTGTTATACAGAGACAATCATCATCTTCATTTATCATTTACAGCCTATGATTATCCACTGTTGAATATAGGCCTTCGCCAAGGTCTTCCACCAAATGCGATCCACAGCCTCTCGCTTTCGTTCACTCGGACAGTCGGAAGTGGGTGGACAAAAATAGTAGTAAATTTCTCGACAGTCTTCGCCCACAGAGACCTATACCACGTAAGACATAGAATAAAAAAAATCTTGTTTTAATTCTAAAGAGCCTTACATTGTAAGTAACATACAGCTTGAGAATCAAAATTTTATAGACATGATTGGGAAGATTCTCAATCAAATATGTGGTTTACCTGATGATATGATAGTGATAGTCATTTCGTCGGTTCGTAGTATTCTTGCGTCGATTTGCCTCAGATTCGAAAGACACTTTTTCGAATCGCTTGAAGATTTTGACGTTCGATAAGTGAACGACTGTCTCCACGTCGAATAAAAATTTTTCGCTTTTGATTCTTGTAAACCATAGTTTTAAATAAAAAATTAAATAACAAAATTTGGTAATAAGTACTGACTTGCGGAGTAAGATTTTTTTTATTTATTCTTTGAGACAAAAAAAAATATTTAAAAAGATACACAAACTATTACTCGAAAACCAATAAGGTTTATCTGGATAAACCTTATCTTTGAAGCGCTTTACCTTGAAGTGCTTACATGCTTGCGTATAATATAAGAAATAAATTTAAATATGATACACAAAGGCAATACGTATTTAACTATATTATTTTTACTATATTATCAACAATATAGTAAATATAATATAGCTAGTGTGATCTCATACGTATCGACATAGTGTCAATTATCAACGACATCTGTGTTACGTTCGATAAGAAATGTTCTACGCTGATTTCCGAGTAATTGCTACGTGCGCTACGTATGCTACGTACGTAGCGCTACGGAGTGGCCGGAGGCGACGCGCCGCCATTATTAACGTCGCCCCGGCGCACGTGACGGATCCTCGGCGATTATGAAACTTGCCTCACCCGCAGCCATCGGGATTTGGATTTGTGTGAATTAGACGAGTTCCGGACAAACTTTACTTCCGTTTACAACTGTTTGCTACATAACAAACGAGAGGCGCGATCCTAATCTGTTGAGGTTGCGGTATCATATATCAGAAGCCAGACAACTACAAACAAATCTAAAATATTACAACTGCGTTATCAAAAAATCTATGTCTATATATAAAATGAACATGAGTTTTGTTTGTACGCCACTCACGTGAAAACTAGTGACCGTAACGAGAACAACCATTCTACTCAGAATGATTTACAGATAGTTATAGGCTGTTTATTTTTTGAACACAGATCTTTTATCATTTTATTTCTAATTGATTTTTATTAATATGTTCATTGTGTCGTATTTATGCAGTTGCTATAGTAACGGTTTGTATAGAAAGTCATTAGCGGTTGTGGGCGCTCTCAAGGAATATTTCAGACAAATTTCATATCTATTTTTATGTAACAGTACACAAAGGGCGCGAGATAACATCCTACTGTATTTTATGTTGGTAACACTTTAGTATTTATTAATTGGCAAAACTGAACAAACGTCAGAATGTTTTGGGGGCAGTCTGTCTCCGTGGGTTTTGGGCATTAACTCCTTGGTATAAAATTACTTATTTAGTATTACTGGTGATAGGTCTCTGTTGCCAAAACTGTCTATATAGTTTCCACCGCAGCGCCAATATTATCTGCCCACAAAAAGTAGTGTGCAAACATTGATGCGTTCTGGTTTAGAGTGCGCTGCAGCTCGTGAAATTACTGAGGTAACGAGAGTTCACATCCCGCTCGTCTAGTCACCTCGCAGAATAAAAAAAATTATAATCACTCAAAACTTATAACTTTACACCTTAACTGTTCCTTTTCAAACTGTAAGCAATAGTTGTTTTGAAATTTTATTGTATACTAACAAATTTTAAGTTATCGTTGTTGTAAAAATTAACATAAGTGATATCTTAAGAACTAACTAACAGCAGCTCTTCATCATCATCATCATCATCAGCAGATAGACGTCCATTGCTTGACATAGGCTTGATCCAAAGATCATCACCGCCAACTCATACACTTCACAAAATAAGAACTTAAAAATAACTTAGAAAATATCAACTTATTTTTTTTCTCTATTCTATATATAATAAAATTAATTTTTATAGATTCTATTATGTTCATTAAAATCTTTGTCATCATGTCTTTTACAGCGCTGTGGTGTTAGATGTCCTGATGGTATATATATCATGGAATACGGACAAAAGGATTAATAAATAATCAGGCATAGATACACCGTGATGATTCTGGACAAATGGAGGAAGAGGCTGTAACCAAAAAATGCTTCATCAAAATGTGTATTATTACCGTTAGTATTCATTGTATGTTTTGTTGCTTAAAATATTGTCGCATATACACAAGAGACGGATAGGAACTACAATCCTGACTCGTGCTGCATAGTGAGGGTAAATGTCACAAAGTACTCCAGGAGCCGCTTTTGGCGCTGACTGTACTCTAACGAGCGAGATTACATGTCCCATAATGAATGTCACATCGGAGCCAAAGGCGGCTGCCGATCAGCTCCCTGCTTTGTGCAACTGCTGATGTTATTAATGTAGCTATATAACGGGGCACAGATTATAAGGTTTTTTTTTTAATATTTACACTACATATAATATACAATTTTTAAATTACAATGAGATGTATGTTATATTCTTAGAACAATACATATTTTAGCTATAGACTCGAATGTTAACAAATCAGGCGAGTTATCTGTATAATGCCATGAAAAAATCATTAAATATTTATTAATTAACATGTAATTATGAAAAATAAATTAACACAATGGACGAAAATCAAACCCTTGTACTGACTAACTTACGACCAGAGATACCTGTGTCAAACAGTGGACGCCCTTCGATTGAGATGATGATGGAATCGTAGACGTACAATAAAATTCACTCACATCATTTGAACCGATGGATGTCTTCAGTTGGACATCAGTCTCTTACAATATGTTCCACAAAGCACGGTCTTACGCTGTTTAAATCTAGCTACCAGCGATTTTTTTTTAGTCCTCTGTCCACCTAATGGGGGGGTCTGCTAACGCTACACTTTCCGGACCGAGGTCGACATCCAAGCACTTTAAGTTCTCACTAACATACAAATATTTTATTTAATATACGTACAACAAGGCATTCAACACATTTTTGTTATATCATCAAAGTCAGCGCTTTATCACGATCACCACCTGATGATGTTAAGTGGTGATGTCATCTGTGATGGTAAGGCGCACTAACCTAATAGCAGCATATTATCTCTTTTCATGAAGACCCACGTCTTGTTGGTACTGGAACACGGACACCGTTACTTTGCCCCACTCCTTTACTATTCTCATTAAGAACGAGGAGCTGTCCCTCTTTGTTTATAAACTGGGGATGTCCACGACATAAGGATGGAGACTCGCCGTGCATCTGGTCGTCCGGTGGTGCAATAGAAGAGACGGGAGTTATGTTGTGTAATAATAAAAATAATCTAACAAAGGTAATCTGGTAAAAGACGGAGATCTTAAAGAGATGTAACGGAATTATTTTCAGGGCATATTAAACTGTCCAGAACCGGTGCAGCTCGTTATTTCTGACTCTGACATGAATGCTGACACAGAGGTAGCGCCATTATCGTTTGAAGAAGTCAAAAAGGCGATAGTGAGACTGAGAAATGACAAAGCTCCTGGCCTCCAAATCTGGCGAGATGGAGGCTACGCAGTACAATGTAAACTTTACCAACTGTTGTGCACGATATGGGCCTCGGAGCAACTGCCGCAAGAGTGGAAAGTGGAAACCATAAACCCTGTCCATAAAAAGGGATGCAAGAAAACGTGCTCAAACTACCGAGGAATCAATCTACTCCCGACAGCGTACATGATACTCTCCTACGTGCTGCTAGATAGACTGGAACAAAGCGCGGAACACATTATCGGGGATCAGTGTGGGTTCCGACAAAATCGGAGTACCATAGACCAGATTTTCCTCCTAAAGCAGCTCGTGGAAAAGAAACGGGAGTACGCGCAGAGAATCCATTCGCTATTCATGGACTTCAGTAAAGCTTACGATAGCATTGACAGACGGTCATTATACGTCATTCTTAACAACTTTGGTATACCACAGAAACTCATTTCCATGACTAAGGCGGCCACCAGAGTAAGTAGAATGTGTGTTAGAGTTGAAGGCGAAGTCACCGAGGAGTTTGATGTAGTCACTGGACTAAAGCAAGGAGACGCACTGTCCTCTATGTTGTTTAATCTCACACTGGTGTATGACATAAGAAAAGTCTTGACATTAGACGTAGGCGTATGGTTGAATGGTCAATACGGGGTGATTGGCTATGCTGACGATCTGGCTCTTCTCGGGGAAAATAAAGAGGAAGTGGATTGTGCCGTTTAAGTTCTTGCGTGGGTGGGGCTCAAGATCAAGCATGATAAAACGTTATAAAAACATCGGACATAAGCGTGAAGATCTGCGCGTGGAAGATGTTTCGATCAAGGGGACTAATAAATTTAAGTACCTAAGATGCACCATCACGGACACGAACACGTGGGAAGAAGAAATCGATATCCGGATTTAAAATGCCTTCCGTTGTAGTACCGCTCTCCATAAGGTGCTGGTATTCAAGCTTCTGAGCAGAAAGAACAAAATTCGTATATAGAGGACGGTGATAAGACCGATCCTGATGTACGGTTGCGAAAACTGGACACTGACGCTTAGAGAAGAGGAGCGGGTCCTGATTACCGAGAGGAAAATCATGCGTAGAATCTTCGGCCCGACCCGGAGAGAAGACGGTAGGTGGCGAGCTCGACGTAATATCGAAATCGAGAGGCGGGTTGGCGAACCGAACATCATAGGGGTAGCCAAAGCCCACAGACTTCGCTGGATGGGCCACTTGCTAAGGATGGGAGACGATCGTAAAGTCAAAATGACTTTTCTCGGTACCACAATTGGGCGCCGATCTGTCGGCTGATCCAGATGGAATAAGGATGCCGTAGAGCACGACCTACACGAGCTTCAAGCAGTGGACTGGCAAGAGGCAATGTAGGACTAGACAATGCTGGCGCTCTCTTGTTTCGGAGACCAAGACTCATTTTTGGGTCGCTGCGCCAGAGGAGTAAGTAATAATAAACATAAGCACTTTTGTAACATATTACGCATTTTCTTACCACCAATGTTCATGGAGGGCGACATCCTAAAACAGATGTTTTTTTTGCTTAATAGGTTAATCACCACTGTACATATGATTATGATAATGAATGAGAACAAACTTGTTATTAAGAACAAAAGATCGAACACAAGAACGAACCGGTTCGGAGTGGTTGTAATATAAACACGGCGCTACCCTGGCGGCACGGCCGCTTAACTTTTCGACGCGAACGGACGCCTAGCAAATTATAAATGAGAAGCATTAGGGGAATCTTAACCCGGCTAACAGTCCATGCCCAGTTTTTGCGAGACCGAATAAATGGTCGATTTAAAATCGAGACCGCAAAAGTGGGGATTGAGTATAACCTTTTTTATAGTTCCACTTCAAATTTGCCGCGGGTTGGAAGTGGAACATTTTAAAAGCCGATATAATTCACTATAAGCATCCCTGCAGCATGTTGGGGTAATTTTATTAAAGGATTATTATAGTTGATTGTTTCGTTGTATTTTAAATCTCGATTGCAAAAAAAAAATCTGAATAAATAGAAATAGATCATGTAGTAAAAGAGACGACCTAAAAAAGATAAAAGTTGTGTCTTGATTACATCTAAAATAACATCTAATCTAAAGTGGCAATAGAGTGAGGCCTAGATCTCGTAGCACCGATGGACGCTGGAGTCTTAAAGTGCTGGAATAGCAACCCCTCACCGGAAAGCGCAAGCTTTGGCAGACCCACCACTAGGTGGGACAGAGGATATGAAAATAATCGCTGGGATCCACTGGATTCAAACAGCGCAAGACTGTGCTTTGTAGTATATATTACGAGAGACATGTCCAGCGGTGGACTCGGACTAAGAAAAAAATCCCAAAACTGAAAGCTTTAAAATAGATATAAAATAAAAACAAACTCCGTTAAATTATTTCATGTTAGAGTATAATTTCGTAAACACTCAAACATCAGGGAGGGCCCCGAAAACTAATTTAATCTGTTCAATCGGCGCCCGGATAGCAACGGTCAAGAAGTGGGGGCGATCCCGACAAATTGAAATTACTCCGAGATCATTCCTTTATCCGTCAGAGCATCGTAAAAGGGTCACGGGTGCGTTTATCGCGATTTATTTAGAAAATTGTTATAAA
Source organism: Ornithoptera priamus (assembly GCA_029034505.1). Classification (NCBI taxonomy): domain Eukaryota; kingdom Metazoa; phylum Arthropoda; class Insecta; order Lepidoptera; family Papilionidae; genus Ornithoptera; species Ornithoptera priamus. The sequence continues at coordinate 843,538 of JARDWD010000392.1, forward strand.
CAACTTTTTTTTTTTATAAATATAAACTCCATCCATCTAAAGAAGGAAAAGAGTAACTAATAATGACTTACGATTACACAGTCAATTATTCACCATACCCATAACAATAAGGTGTTCTCTATATCCTCTCTTCCTCTCTGTGTCAGATAGTTGCCAAAGACTGATGATCCTGGTGTATTGTAATACTTTAACGGATATATTGTTTTTAGTAGCGTTAGTATCTCATAATATGTTAGGTTATTTATCTGACTTTATTCACGTGTAATGTATATGTATATAGGAGCTCGCTGGCCTCACGGTTAGTGCGTGCGGCCTTCATTCCGAAGATCGCGGGTTCGAATCTCGGCATGTACCGATGACTTTAATATTTAAGTTATGTACATTTGTGAACTTTAGTTACAACAGCGAAATACAAACGGTGAAGGAGAACATCGCGAGGAAACCTGCTCACGAATTAGAATTCATTCTAAGGTGTGCGTGAAGTCACCAATCCGCATTGGGTCCTGCGTGGTGACTATGGCCCCATCGCCCTCATATTGAGGGTAGGCCTGTGCCTCAAGAGTGGGGTTGTAAAGTGGCTGTTGAATAAAAAAATATATAGGAAATATCCAGAATTTAATTGACTTTTTTCACGAAATCTCCGAAACTATTAGACTTAAACATTCAAAAGTTGGTCATTTGAGAGTGAATTTCACATTTTTTTTCCCAAGGGATGTACGGGGATGATATGGCAAAAGCGGGTATATGATACAATTACATACTTTCTACACCGTGTTTCTACCCTTTTTTATTAACTTAATCAATATAAAAAGTATGCTACTAGTCTTAGCATTTTCTTATCTTTAAAATCAAGACGCTCTAAGATTAACAACAGGAGACCTATGTAGGTCCTAAGACAAGGCGTACTTGTACCGACTTTTTATTTTTTTTTTATAAACATTGTTTCGATAAAGTAGAACAAAGAGTATCATTTGTGAGAACAATTTATATTCTAAAGTGACAATAAAATTTAGTACTATGTAGACAAATCACGATTTCAATTATTATGACGTTCCCAGTGAATTTCAATAAACTACCGTCGACTAGTGAAGTTCGGCGGAACTATGATAAGATGATAAAGATTTAAGTTTGAACTTACTCGACGAACAATTGATTCAAAACCCGTAAATTGCATCGGGCATTGCACAAAATGCAGGCCAACAATGCAAGTCGATTCGCGTTCATGAATTTAAAGCAGCTCCCCTTTCGATCGCAGTTGATTCGATGTTAGAGAAACTAGTACCGATACAGTCGAAGGAATCGAACAAACACTTCAATAAAATATTTCTATTAATTAATAATAAATTAGTATATGACCACAAGCTGAAATGGCAGTGGACCCACCATGTCTGCCGTGTCAGCGGAGGCCGATGGGGGAGAAAAGACTCGCGGTGTAGGACGCTCTCACTACAGATAAAATAAATAAATAAAAATATTTTATTCTTTTCACAAACAGTTTTTACACAAAAAATCGTATATTTGGGGCATCCTTTTAAGTAAATATATACCTGTGTCAGGATGCCCCGCTCTTCCGTATCATACAAATGTTCTTATAATATATGTGTACAAACGCAACATTTACTTGTAGAGTGTGTGCGTGTGTTCCTGTGTGTATGTGTACATGTGTGAGCGCACGCGCGCGACTCGGTGCGTGTGTGTGTGACGGGGGTTTATATGTATTTAATTGATAAACAAATGTTAAGTATTACTTAATTTCATTCAGCAAAGCCTCAACTTCATCATAATTTAACCCATTCAGCCAGTTAGTTACTAACATTTTAAGATTGTAGATATTAAGATGGAAAATATTTAACCTTTTGTTTATTTTATTATATAAATAGTTCGATTGATTTTTAAATTGATGACTAGCAAAATAAGTTTTTACAGCAACCATATTAATTGATATTCCTCGCCGTTCATTAATTGTATAATGCGTTAAAACTGATTTATGTTTCTTTTGTAATATACGTAATACATATAACTTCCTAACACTCATCAAATTACTAATGTGATATAAGTCTTTTAGATGGACAGATGGACCGGCGATATCATCAGGGCGGTCGGAAGTGGGTGGATGAGAGAAGCTGACGATTGCATTTGGAGGAATATGATGGGAAGATCTATATTCAGCAGTGGATAAACAAAGGCTGATAATGATGATGATGAGTGACAATAAATATCAATATGGTGAAGCTCTCGCCGTATGTACCAAAACAAAGTCCTAAATACTTTACGGTATCAATATCTTTTTAAAAATGTACAGAATTAAGAAGAATACCTTTTCGTCTATCTCGAAGCGTTTGTGAGGGAGAAGTTAATGCTTCGAACGATCTTCGAAATCAGTCGTAGTTGTTCCGTTAGAGCTAACAAGTTGCAACTATACATACATAATATATATATATATAATAATGGTGGACTTGTCAGCTATTTAATTGATATATAAACGCGATTTTTTTTTACAAGACATTCAAGATGTTCATCTGATGGTCAATGGTGTGCCGACATGTAAAAGATGAGGTTTATGCTTACCTCATAAATGCTAAACTGTTAAGGCTCTTTCCTCACTAATGACAATTTCCTTCAAACCAAAATATAATCTCCACAATAATTTGACACCGGATATGCTGTAAAAAGGCTATGGAAGTGAATATAAATCAGCTACTTGTCACTAAGTATTAAGCTTAAATACAGAGACCTCTTTTTTAGATTGTAGTGGAGATCTTTGAGGGAGGCCCTATTACTTGTTTTGAGATTCATTCAACTTTTATAAAAAAAACGATCTTGGTATAAAATAAAGTTTATAAATACAGTCATAAAAATTTATTTATAGAGAGAATTATATATAGTGATGTTCAAAATATGTTAGAATTTATTTAATCATCATTTCAACCGATGCACTGGACGTCCATAGATCATAGATCTCTTGTAATGCGTTCAACAAAGCACGGTTTAATTAATTCAATAGAAATTCTTTAAAATCATCACATTTAATTTGAAAGCAATTCAACGGGACAAACAAATGTGAAATAGATCTAAGCACATAACTTAAGTTAATTAAAACGAGCGCCATAAGGAAAATCTCCGCCGTGAAACGGAAGTATGTTAACAGAGATCAAACATTCGGTGTCTTGGCAAGCGGCACTTGAAAACGTCCAATTAATTCAACTTCGTAATTCAATATACACATATAAAATAAATAAAATCGAAGTGTCTATTTATTTATTATTATTATTTTATTTCAATAAGCGACGAAACAGCAGCGTTCACTTGATAATAAGTGATAAGCCTACATGGCGCTAGTTAGAACAGTATACACTGTACCACAACGCGCTCGTCGCTTTGAAACATAAGATGTTGAGTTTCGTTACCACAGAATTGCACTAGCTACAGCGCACTTCAAACCGGAGTACAGTAATGTTTAACGGCAGACACAGGCGCTGCGATGGTACCAACTTTACCACCAGTAAACATATGTTTAAAGTAATTGAGATAATTACTAAATATAAAACTTTAAACCAACACAATTATACAAAAACTAAATATATGCATATATATGTACATAAAGTTGTATACAAACGGGGGAGGAGAAAGGTGAGAAAATATTGGATGCGGAAGAGTTGAACAGCTGGATAGTGCTACAGTGAGAGAGATAAGTGGGGTGTAATTAAATATATATACAGATGAAGTTAAGACTAGCACGGCGCGCGTCGGATGGCGGCAATGACTATGAGCTCAACGGAGGAGACCTCGGGCCCGTCCTCCGATCACCTTCATCTGTGGCGCGAGCTGAGCGTGGTGAGGACCGGCCGGGCAGCCAGATGTGACTTGTGTGCACGGTGTGCGAGCCTGACGGGCGCCTCAACCAGCGGCGGAAGCGTCGCGTCCAAAATGAAGTAAATCCGTGATTTGTCTTTACGCTTGGATGTTGTGTTGTGCGTGTTGGTGTCGTTGGTAGGTGTGTTGTTTCTGTCGGTTCAATCCTCTCCATTGATGTGGATCGGAGGCATGTTCCGAGGACGACGATTCTTACTGATGGCATCTGGGTTCGGGACGTAGTCCACTGTTTGCTTTATTAGTGGGTTCGAGTGGTGTGTGGCCTTGGCAAAGTGATAGATAGCACGATCTTGCATGAATTATACTACCGAAGGGAATTTAAATTCGCTATACAGGTCGGTGTTTCTTTGGTACCATTCCACATCCGTGACCTTACGGATGAAGCGGTTCTGAATGACCTTTATGAGTTTAGGGGTGTCCGAGAAAAAGTATGCAAATACAACGCAGGCATAAGTCATAAAAGGTCTTATGCAGGTCTTGTACAAGTGCACTTTGAGTTTTAGGGCTAGCTTACTAGATTTGCAGGCAAGGGTTGAAGTCTGCTCATTACAAAGGCAGCCTTGTTCCTCGAATGTGGCTGTTGGAATTAAGTCTTCGGTCAATGTTAACTCCGAGGTATTTGACCGAATCTCTTCCGGGGTTAGGACGGTTGAAGAGATAGATTGGCTTGGGAGTGGCACGCGAAGCGCAACTGAGGAGCCGGTATTTCTTTCTTCTTGAGAAATATGGGCTTTGCTCTTGCCCGGGTTGACATCGATTCTCAACTTCCTAAACCAATCGCCTAGGTGCTTGGTTACGGACTGGAGGCGATTTGTCAACCGGCGCAAGATGGGGCCCGAAAGGTAGAGCGCAGTGTCATTTGCCAATAGAGCCAGCCCACCTCGATCGGGTAAGGGTTTATACAGGGGATTTGGGCCACTTCTCACCACGCTGACCCAATGCAAGTTCATGGCAGCAAGAACCTTGTTTATTGAACAGCCGAATGTACATCGAGCAGGAGAGGTTTGCTTGGATCCCGAGAGTTTTTGTGCAGGAACCCTAACATCCCCTCTGTATATAAAATGCATTTGTTACAATTGTTACTATGTAATCTGTTTCTGTATTTTCGTCCGTTCGTTTGTTCGTGTATCTTACTGGAAGGTACATCGCAAAAGCTTTGCTTTCTCGTAATTATATCAATTTAAGCTTACGCGGTATGTCAGTAGCTAGTAGATAAATCAGGAAGTACTGTTACAACGAAACTGTTATATTTACTTAATAAATACTAGAAAGTAAGGATACTAAAGAAAGTATATATCATTAGTTTCATAAACACAAACATTACATAGATCATCAGTGGGAATACGCTTATTTATATATTAGTTGAATATATACAAAGAACTGTATCTCATTCTCGTGTTACCACATGCTGTAGATCATCTAGGTGAGGAGTCCCTTCTTCCGGTATAAAATAGTGTACAAACATTAACGTTGGTAAAGGATCAGTAATAGTTTGACAAGCGCTTTCTCTAGAGGATAATGAGACAGGTTTATTTATATAAATGGACACCCAGCTGTTGTTACTTAACTTAGGAACTAAAGTAAGTTAAAGTGACGAAGTTAATAAGCCGTGTAAACACGATTACTAAAGCTATATGTTATGAACTGATGTATCACTGGGGAAGTGAATATGGTGCGGGGAGGCTTACGCGTAGTGCAGCGTGTTCAAGAGAATTCGGTGCAAATCCGAAATACTTGCAACGCTCTGAGGATCATCACGGGAGAGACTATAATATCTTTTCCAATTTAGTACAAAATGGTGGGAACGTTTTGCTCATCTCGTACTAACTTGAATTTTCAAAGAAGTTACCTTGCGATAATATTGAAAAATTATGCTGAAATAAGTTCTTGAACAGAGTCAGTATCGGTCTCTTATCTTTACAATGATTAAGTTCAACTTTATTTACAAGTATGCTTGCAATTATCATTGCTAAATAAAATTTCCGTAACAATTAAAATCGATAATAATAAGAAGATTTTAAACTAACTAGAACAGCAATCAATTCTGTTGACTGCCGGGCTTTTACTAGTTTAAGTTATAACAGAAGTGAGCGAGGGCATTGTGTCTAGTGCGCGGCAAGTTTGTCGTGATTGTTGTTAAACAGTTGCGGGGTCGGGGGTCAGCCGGGGGTTGACGTGGGGCCAGGGGGTCCCGTGCGCCGCTAACCACGCGACACTAAGCCCGCGCCCGCGGCGCCGCTAGCCCGTTATTAACTTACCCGCGGCGCACGTGACGAATTTGCTCTGATTATGAAACTTGGCTCGCTTATTGCTTCAGGGATTTGTACCCGGCTGCGTAAAGCGACGTTTCTTACTGCTAAGTAATTTACGAACACGCCCCCTTTTTACAATTTAATTTATCGTAATCCTCCCGTCCTTACCCCTGCCCATTCAATAAATCAACTAAAATGATCTCCCTTATTTATTTACAACAGCATAACAGAATATCATCATGAATGGCGAGGTATCCGGAAGTCGCAGCTGTTGTAGCATAAGATTTACAACGTGAGAGTGAAAAGCAGGCGGGTTCGAAAAAACCAAACTACCAACTTCCTCATTCGGACCGGGAATAAAACCAGACATCTCTGTGTTAAGTTTTAACAAATATTTGTATTAAAAATAAGTATAAAGAAACCGATAAATCTGTTGCTGCACTTTACTATTCTAGCATAATATTCATTAATGCACCCCGTATGCAACAAATCCTCATAATTTTTTTTTTAACATTTGTCTGTTCTTTGTCTTTTACCATTATTATTCGTCCTCTCACCATAACAATTCAGGAAGAATAGAAAACAAAGCTCTATTCTTGTCTCTATCGTACACTTAACGGAAAGCTCTCTTCTACATTACAAAGATGATAGTACCCCCTACACCCCTCCAAGGTTTTTCATTTCTTTTTCGGCTCGAGGCATTTGCAGAACAGGCCGAGGTACAAATTAATCTTGCCGAACAATGGGCCCCCCGGTAAGTGACGGCCTTTTTGGATTACCAACTAGTGATGTACAATTGGAAATACAATTCTCAAAAGCTTCTCAAACTGTTCATCAAGATTCTAACTGCCTTTGATTTTTACAACGCAGACGTACTTCCTTTTTTAAACTTTCTCCATTGTTTGGCGTTTTATATCAAATTTAAATCACGTCAATTTTGTCTATGGATACAGGAAGTACCTTTAATTACTATATATCATTAAGCATAATTTAATTAATGACTTCATTCTGTATTCGATAGAATCGTTGTATATATTATGTTTTTTTGTAATTGTTATTACTAGTACACTTTTTCGTTATGTTATAAAATATTAGACGTAAACACTCAATATTTGGTACAGATATTGCTTCTGCCATTCAAAGGTCAGCTGAAAATGAATTTTACAAAATTCTTATCCCAAAGGAGTTGCTGGGGTGTCTATAACGGGAAGTGGCCCGATGTGGCGGCGGGCTGTTGCAGGTTGGGAATATTTCTGACAAATTTCAAGTCTAAATTTCAAATATAATTCTTTTATATATTCGCCCAGAAAAGTGAGGGGAACCAGTTATTTATTAAAAAAGATGAAACCAGTTATTAGATTTATTACATTGTTTCATGACGTAAGGCATCTTTCATAAATATAAGAAAATGAGAAAATATGGACGTTCTCCAAAAGCAATGTATTTTTTTAAGAAAGTACACAGATAACATTAAAATACATGCAAATAAATTTATACTGGATGAACAGATATATATATATATTGGATACGTTATATATATATATACCAAAATCATTTAGATCATTTTTCTCCAATGATATAAATAAAATCTTAAAAATATTTCATCTATATCATATATCATCGATATTCATCTAATCATTACTACCAAAAACCTAAGCAATGGTTTCTAAAGATAATAAAAAAAAAAAATCTCATTCAGGTTAAGGGTGAATTATTTAAAGTTTGCCGCCTTATATCATAAGTTTGATTAACAGTAAAACAACTACTCAATGTCAAACAAGCAAACAAGTTATCACCGAGATCTATTGCTCGTAAAGCTGATTACTTGCGTAAACTTAACGCTCATGTAATTAAGTGAAGTGTTAGATTTATGTTGAGCTAGATAAATAGGGTAACATGAAAGTAAATCCAGATTCAGAAGCTCTTCATATCTTCCATAAAACTTTAGGCGTCTAGTTGAGCCTGCCAATTATAGTTGACTTACTACTCTTATTCTTTAAGTATCTAAGCATTAGTAAAGTTTATTATTTAAAAGGTTTTATTCATAAGTTTAAGTTTATTAATTTTTTATACTCCTCTTAAAATTTTCTGTTTATTTGTGGGGTAAAGCATGTTGTGTCAAAAGCGATAGAGAATTTCCTGTCTAAAGATATCAACCTCCCTAGTGTATCCACCAAAATCTTGATGATGATGTTCCATGATAATAATCGTCAAAAATTTTTTTTCACTTTTGTATTATTATAAAGAAATCTAATGTCCAATCAGATCTAGTATAACTTTAAAATTGTTTCAATTTGTTAACAATATTGATTTACGTGACGGTAATAAGTTTAACTTTGGCGAACTTGATTTTGGTAGTCCTTGGTATAAGTTACAGTACATAGTGGTCATATATAAATTATTATATAAGCTGTTGTACAGTAAATCTTGAATTACAGTTAAAGTGAATAAAGTGATAAATATTGCTCTCCCACTTCCCTTCAGTATTTGTTTATACCGCCATACACGGAAGTAATGATATTCCCTATAACCGACTTCACTGTTAAAACATAAGGAACTTTCTCGAATTCTATAACGGTAATACATGCGGTCTGCTGAAAACACGTTTCAAAGTTTCCGTATCCGTTATTTGCGGTACCCTCGAGTGATTTTACTCGCGTTGCCGAGATGTTATTGCTGCGGACAACCCGATAGTCCGTACGGCGATCGGATGAGATGCTGTGTAATAGAAATACGATTCGGATGTGTTATATTAGAGCAGCTGTTAATACGAGTAGAATGTTCAGCTGATGGTAAGTGGCATGTGATGATGCGAAGTTACTCAAGCTTCTCTTAGACAGCAACTCATTTCGCTTACCATCATTAACAGCCTGCGTCATTTCTTTACCCCATCATTCGGCTAGACCATCGATACTTCAGATGAAAGGCAATCCTGCATTAACTTTTTATATACTTAGATTACATTCTGAAATAAAAACGCAACTAAGCCTTATTTGGCTAAAGCCTTTGAAAGTATTTGCTGCGTTGGCACCGACCCTGAACAGCCAGCTTACATGATAAATAAGACTGATGAATATAAAGATAACAGCACTGGTCATTGTCTATCTCCTCTGTGAATTACGCGAAGATAAATCTACACAGACAAACAATAAAGCCTTTGTTATTTCTACGAAGTGACTAGACGAGGAAGACATTCACCTGATGGTAAACGATACGTATACCCATAACGTCGTGACGCTAGTTAGGATGTTATACACTGCACCACATTGTACTCATCGCCTTAAGACATACGATGTCGTTTACTATAGTTACTCCTATAATTTCTCTAGCTACGCCTTTCAATCCGGAATATCGTAATAATTGCTCAAAAATATTTGACGGCAGAGACAGCAGCTCTAGTGGTAGTTAGATGGTTTCCGGTAACGGAAACCTAGAAACAAAGTATGGTTAATTTAATATGTTTTCTACCAATACATTGTTCCTATGATGAATGATGAATCCTTTGTTTGACCTGAACAAAGATCAATACAGCAGTACTGTAGTTATACCGCACAAAGCGTTGTAAAACTATTCGCCAGTTTCTGTTATAATACAATGGAACCTATCGCCATTCCAAAATTTTACGTGCTCTGTATAAAAAAAAATTTACGACCATTTTAAGGCCATACAACGAACGAAACAATCTTCGAATATAACCTATTTTATTGTCGTTCAACGACTGCAATAAAAACAATATGAACTCCACCATACTAATTTAACCCATTACTTTTTACTGCTTCTTTTATTAGTTAAAAACTAGGGAGCGATTCTCGATTACTATAATGCAGTATGCTTTAATAGAAGCATAAAACATAAACTCTTCAATAAAATAGTTATATAATTGATATTAACTTAAACCAATACATGTTACATTAAAGCAAAGTTCAATGAACTATTTTTAAAGTGCTTCATGAATTCGTTCAATTGAAAACGGAAATTTTGTCATTCAAGTTAACTTTTAAGTTTTTCTTTCACTTTCAGAAAACATTTATAAAATTTGGTTTCCACGAATCCTTGTCATGTTGGTTCGCTTGGTTTCCGCACTACATCTGAAAGGACCAAAGCCAACCTCACCTGCTCGTAGTGCATTCTGGTAATCAACAAACGAGGCAAAACCATTTGGCAAACGTGGTGGGAAATAGCCCAAATCTCCCCCGTATTAGTCCTTACCCGATCGACGTGGGAACCTTTGCGGAAATATCTATGTCCAGCTGTGGACGTCTATCGGCTGATGATGATCATGATAATTCCTTGTCAAGATAACAAAGCAATGAGTTTTTATTAATTATGACCACTGAAGTTCTACAACATTTCAACTTAAATATATGTTGAGTGATAATTAAGCAGATGTGGAAGCATGCGCGCTGAATAGTAATCACCGAATTGATAATACAGCCAATCAAAGCTATAATGGCGGCCAATTAATAATACAGAGGTGGTAGTTACCAGGCGGATCGGTATCCTACCATGGGAGAAGCTCCATTAAAAATTACGTCCTGGAATCGAATCTATGACCTCCATATTACCAGGCAAACGATTCTGCTTGATTAAAATCAATATAACAAGGAAGTGAATAGGATCTGATTGTAAGAAATCAGATGACAGTGCCAATTTGGGATCAGAACTACCAATGATCAGGATATTATAGAATAATCACGTTTACTCGCTGTATACTACTTAAAATAACATTTTCATCATTTCATTGTAATCTTTAACATTTTTCAATTACTTATATAAGGAATATATAATAAGTTTCCGGGATAACCGGATCTACTGCGCAAGAGGTAACGGAAACTAATTGAATATCTAGTTCAAGCACGACGCCACTGAACGGAAAGCGATTTCTTAAACTCAAAAGGGAAATCTCAGAGTTATTGACGGCGGTTACGGATGTGCAGTTTTATGGTAACTGAAAATTCAATTAGATTAATTTACAAACTATTACGAAAAATTAAAAAAAAATTATACAGGTTTGAATTAACTTTAACAAAAATTCTGAACTTATAAGTATAAACTTGATAAAAGGTTACTTGTGTATCAATACATATATACCACTGGAACTTGACAGAGACTTGAAATTTGGTAGAAATATTCTTTTTGCCGAGTATTGGTCAGCTAAGAAGAGATTTTACGAAACCCAAAAAGGGGTTACAAAGAAGTTAATAAAAGAAAGTGACTCAAAGGGCGGCGGGTTGCTGCCTGAAATTTGTCAGAAATATAGGGTATATTTCTGACAAATTTCAAATCTAATTACATATGACGGTCAACCAAGCGGGCGGGGTGCAACTACTTATTCAATAAGAGAATGAAGTCTTGAATATCTATCGGTGGTAGGTATTTTATTCTGACAACCATCCAAGTATCACCACAGCTTCTATTTCTGCGACCAAACAGTAATTTGAATACATTACCTTGTTCCCGGTATGAAGGGCGTTGTGGCTAGTGAAATAACCTGAGTAATTAGACTTAGCGTTTCACTTCTGTATTGTATACCTTCCTAGCAACAAATTGTTATGAGCAGGCGTATCTCTTACCATCAGGTGAACGTCTCGCTGATCTTGTCGATTCGTTAAAAAAAAAGTCTTCCTTCAAATATTTTCACTATCCACCCGAAAATTGTTACTCCATTATAGATAACAACTAGTGAGACTAGAATACATTTAGAACAGGAAGCGTGTTAAGTTCATTTACCCATCGGGCTGGCCAAGTGAGGTTTGGCGGATGTCACGTGTCTCTTAAAGTTCAATATAGTATTTTCCTCAACCGGAAGCTCGAGCTTATTGAAGATCGAACCCGTGCCCCCTCGACACGTATAGCATGTACGACAAACATTGCTGATACACCTTCAATAACATAAGTTTAGTACATGGATATTTTATAAAAAAAACATTATTAAGTTCTAATGACTGTTTCTATGAAACCCTTTTAGCGATATCGGAAATTAAATAAAATTAAGCATAGGGTTGAATAAGGATAAAACAAACCGACACTTTAACTGTGAATATAATTATTACCCTAAGAAAATTCTCGTGAGACGAGTCAGGGTTATGTGAGATTCTTACTCAATAAAACCTCTTTGGTGGTCTGCATCAGTGCATTCGGAGAGGCTCCGACAACTCTTGTAGTATTGACCGGTGCCCCTCTACACTTTGTGTCAGCACGTCTCTGAAGAAAGGCTAAACCCTCCTAGGCACTTTCTCTGATGCATACGTTGTACCACGCAGGTTTGCTTGTTGAGCGATAAGGGCCCCAACCATCAAGACCTGCAAAACTCTTAGACCGTTTTAGTTACCTTCTACGGCAGGCAGGGCTACAGAGCAGGGTGGTACATAGATATGTACGTCTAGATAGACGATCTATTCTATCTAGCATTAGTTAAATATTCTAGGTTTGAAAGAACTCTACTATAAACAAGAATTTTTAAATCACCGCGGTGAGTATGCGTTTGTTGGACCATTGCCATATATATTGTGAGTCTTAAAGAATTTTAAAAGCACAATCCACCAGCTCGTGGATGGTCTAACATCACATATAATTATAGAGTTAAATCCAAACAGTACTTTCCAAAGTTTATTTCCGGCAACCACCAGTGTGCTAAAGAATACCGATTTGACCGAGCTCGGTGTCTGTAAAATCATTGAGAAAGCCGTGTTAGATTCAAATATCTTTACTAGAGTTAAGCAATTGAACTTGATACTCGAGGACACAAGAGGTACATTCATCTGATGGTAAATGACACGCCTGCTCTTGACAGCGTCGCGCTAGTTAGGCTGGTATACACTGCATCACATTACGATGATCACCTTAAGAGATAAAACGTTAAGGTGCATTACCCCAATAACTTCACTAGCTACAAGCTACCTCCAAACCGGAACACAGTAATGTTTGCACACTACTGTTTGGCAACGGAAATAGGCGCTGCGGTAGACGATCTCCTCTCATTACAATAGTGGTAGGTCTCATATAAGAGATCGTCTAGATAAGATTCTAATATAATCTCGTGATAACTAAACATAACAATCACATAACGATAATTAACATTGTAAATGTTAAATCATCATCCTCGATTTAATAACCACTCTAAACTTTTTTCAAAGATGAGAACACTTGCGGTGTATCCATATTCATGAGACGTACTCGGGTCCACCATTCAATACTGCGTTTTATGCAATTAATTCCTGATATCGTTATAGAATCGATTCGATCTCCACTGAACCTACTTAACATCCCCCTTTTAAAGGGATCCCCCAAGTCAATGAATATTCTTAAAAGCGCTCGAGCTAACAAGTTAGATGGAGTAAGAAGTGGTTGAGAGCTATCGGTAAATGTATTTAAGTTTGTTTTGAACTTAGTAACACGTAACCGGAAACAATATTTACATTACATCTTACAAAAGAATTAGAGGCATTTATCAATATTCGTTACAGACGACCATAACCACTTTGTCAAGAGTGATACCGACGAAGAAGAACACTGAGAACAAACAAATGATCAAGATTAATGATCAAAGTTTATAGAATCGATATTTCACAATCATCATACACATTACTCGCTTGGTACCCCACTGGCTTAATGGTTAGTGCGTGCGGCCTTCATTCCGAAGGTCGCGGGTTTGTATCTCGGCATGTACCGATGACTTTAATGTTTAAGTTATGTACATTTGTGAACTTAAGTAACAGCGAAATACAAACGGTGAAGGAGAACATCGCGAGGAAACCTGCACATGAATTAGGATTTATTCTAAGATGTGTGTGAAGTCACCAATCCGCATTGGGCCCACGTGATGACTATGGCCCATCGCTCTCATATTGAGGGTAGACCTGTGCCCCAAAAGTGGAGACGTGAACAGGATGTTGAGAGATACACATTACTTGTGTTTATAAATCTTCAGCCATACATATGTTTCTCAAAGCGAAATCTTTGCACATATATACTATAGTATAGTAAAGATTATATATGAATTAATATTAATATCCCAAAATAACCTCGTGTCGATGTAAACATTATAACACTTGAAGCGGCGAATGGGAAACCGAATTAAATAGTGATTACTCTCGAGTACAGCCTCCATAACAAGCGTATCCGTTTATGTTACAACTTAATTACCATGTAACCTTTAATTTAGAACTGTTACCCTTATAAATTACCAAATTATACCGATCGGAGTAATCATTAGCTAATGGTAATCATCAACGAAACCTATAACTTTACTGGTGATGGTTACGTCACAATTGCTATTTCTGATGCTTAATAGTAGTGTGAAAATGTCACTGTATTCCAGTTCGAAGGGCCCTGCAGTTAGTGAAATTACTACGGTAATGGGAGTTGATACCTTATGTCATCAAGCGAGAAGCAAAATTTGGTTCAGTGACTTAGATCACGCGTAGAGCTCACGATCTAATAAATAATCTGCTGATGATGTAATTATATATATATATTAATCATCATCATCGTCAGCCGATAGACGTCCACTGCTAGACATAAGCCTCTCCCAAAGATCTCCACATCGATCGGTCCCGCATTGCTTGCATCCAGTGGGTTCCCGCAATTCTCACCGGATCGTCGGTCCACCTTGTGGGTGGCCTCCCAACACCACGTCTACCGGTACGCAGCCGCCACGCCAGGATCTTACTGGTCTATCGGCCGCCGGTCCTAAAGTATATATGTATAGTCCTCATCAGCCGACAGACGTCCCACTGGACATACGCCTCTTCCCAAAGAACTCCACACACACGGTAGGGATTCATGCGGGAGCATTTGAGCCATATCCCAAACCTCGTTGGTCTAATGATAAGCACGGTGCACCACGAGCAGGTGAGGTTGGCTTCGATCCCGTGTGTAGTTGTACGGGAACCTTTACACCCACCCCTATATTACTCCAATACACAATAGATATCTTTTGTAAGATTTTAAATGATTATTCTTAAAAGGTTATTATTTGCGAGGGCAAGTTTACCACCACCACCACCACACACAAACCATGCGAAAGTTGAAACGTTTCACATGAATAACGGTGATCGCGTGCGCGCGTTTGATTTACAATATTCATTATAGTAATGAAACTATAAAAATCCATTAACTTTCCCATGGCATGTAAAGTGAGCAATAATAGTTCCAGTTAGTTCGGCGGCGCAGAAACTCAATTCGGGTCCGTAACCTTTGTTAGGGACTAACCCCTATCATATCTTTTCCCTAAAACTCGCATAAAGACCGGACTATAACCTTTCATTGCTGGGTGTCATGCCGAGTATACTTTTTGGATTGGGCACGGCTTTATTTTATATTCTCCTCTTGACTTTATTCCCCATAATTTATACTTACATTTTATTGGAGTTTATTCCAAAAAAAAAACATACACCTTATGTAGTACTTTACGGGCTAACTGGGGAATCCCCAGTTCATAAAAATAACATACACTTATATGAATGGTGAATGAAGTTATAAGAACAATATGAAACATATGTAAAGAAGATTTTATTAAAGCCGTCAATAATGTTCTGTACTGTGGGAGGAGTAAGGAGTCCTGCACAACAACCCACGCAACCCAAGCCAACCCCACCTGCTCGTGGTGCAGCCAGCTAAATAACAAACGGGGCTCTGGGTCCCACCAACCCGCATTGGTCCAGCGACAAACGACGGTCCCTAAGGGTAGCGGGAGGCCGATAGATGCGGTCAGCGCGAGAACGATGGTTGTAGAGATATTTGGGGGAGGCTTATGTCCAGCAGTGGACGTCTATCGGCTGATGATTACTTGATTGAATAATGTACTATTACAATAATTATCTGGAATTATTGTATTTTGAATACTAGAGTTGTTAGTCATCATCATCAGCCGATAGATGCCCACTCACCTGGATGCCAGTTATTATTATTTAGTAGTATTGCATCACAAAATGGAGTTCTCTGGAAATTAATGGAGTGGTATTCTCTAGAAATTTCTAGAGTGGTAGCCAGACGACTATATACATATGGTCAGTGGTCTCCAATGAACCATATAATGAAGTCCTATAATTTGGTACAATCCACACACGACATTGTCAACCCCTTCCTATTTTCAGAAGTAAGCTGCACTTAGCTCTACAGGAACCATATTCACGTCAGATTTTCCCGGTTCGTCTTACTTAATTATATGTAGTTAAAGTATTTTTTTTAACTTTCTTCTTTTGTATGTTTTTTTAATGATATTTTTATTTTTATTTAATTTTCATAAGTATGGGTAACGTTGATACGTGCGAATGCTGTGCATTTCTACAATGGTGGCTACAAATTGACCTCCTTTCTTTCTATTGATACTTTTTCTTCTATACATACTTACTCGTAGATATTGCGCAAGCGGATGATTCATTCTCGTTGTCAACTTCGAAGATATTTGGACTTTTGCAGAGCTTATTTTATTTGGACTTCTATCGTCTGAAATAATATGTTTACATTTCATAATATCGTTTCTTTCATAACAAAGAAAGGAATGAGAATGAACGTGGACGGTTATACGGGTAGAGGAAGACCGAAGTAACTGTGGATGATTTTTTGTGAAAGATGACATGTGTAAGAAGAGTGTGAATTCAGATATGACGGCTGATAGATATGGAAGAGAAGTACATTACTGTGCCAACCCCACTTAGTTGGGAAAAAGGTAGGAGGACGAATATCATTTCTTCCGACTGAATCATAATAGATATAACTTAAGAGAAATTCCTATTTGGTCTACAAATAATTCCGATTGTGTTCAAGGTTCAAGGTTAGTTTCCCAATGCGCAGAAATAATTAGAAAGTGCAGTGCCGGGGGTAGTTCGCAATTAAACTAATTCAGTGCCGCAGGTATGGAGCTGCAGCTGAAGCGAATGCGGGCAACACTTTGTCCCTGCAGCGGCGCGCGCCGCGGCGCCTGCTAAATTATCAATTGCAACACAATAGCTCCTCGAGGCGGCCACACTCTACGAAACTTTTAATTGGAACAAAATCCTCGCTCCGAAGGCGTTTTAATTAGGAAAATTTCCCATGAACAAGCGGACGCGATATAATTTCTATGCAAATTGCGCCTTTCACTTCGCATAACACGGCGAGTGCAGTACAGAGGCAGTAGTAAGACGTATCGGCCAGTTGGTTTCACATTAATGAAGAGATAATGGATCCAGTTCGCCGCTGGATGATTATTAATGGCGAATTTAGTTGCTGCTAGTTCACTATTCACGATAATGGCCTTTATTTTAAACGGCACCGGACGGATCGGGTCGCGTTACCATGCAAACTTCGAACATTAAATGCGAACTGTCCGAGGAATGTCATTATTAACGAATGATGAGAGTTTCTTCAGTGGGGCGAGTCAGTTAACTGCGCACACTGTACTAGAATATCTAAATCTATTTATGCGTAGATATCATTGTGACTAAAATTGGTTATATTTTGTTACAATGTATATTAAGATAATATATCGAACGCATATGTAAGACTTGATACCGGAGCATTGTAGAAGACAAGAGAAGATGATAACCTTCGACGTTTCATTGCAGATAATTGGTTAAATTTTAACATACCGAAGAACATGGATACCGTAAGTTGATAATCGATATTCCTTTTCTCATCGTTCGATCATTACCATATTCATTAGGCCGGCACTCTTCCGGTATCATCCAATTTGCTCAGCGTCTATTACAATCGATTTCTCACAGAATATCGGGGGCTGATTGAAATCCCCCGTCTCTAATTGAGCGCTAAACGGAAACTTTTTAAGTCACTTGTCAGTTAGAAGACGACTCACAGTTCCGATAAACTGGAGGAATCGAGTTTAAAACTCCGCTATTGTTTCCGATTCCGGCAGAATCGAAGAGATTTTATTATGAATTCATTACTGATGTTTGAATAACGATTTCTGTGCCCACCGCCCCCAAAATGCCCGCCGTCTAAACTTTACCGCTCCCTTTGATCATTGACTATTCAATTTTACACATCCGTTTTATTTAACATTCTTAGCCTATCGACTTACAATGCTGAATAAATACCTCCACTAACTGAACTTCATGAAGTAGTATCGGTAATAGTTATATTATACAAGTGAGTTGTTTCTTCTTCCTTGAAATATTTTCCTCTGTAGTCGCCTTTTGTAGTACAGAAGAGTTGCGATGAAAATATTCTAAATTGTCGTGTTGGTACTTATACTTTTGGACAAGCCCTGACCTGACGTCAACAATGTGGTGTTGAGTTTTATCTTCCTAGTATCAGAATTAGACACAAAGTTAGACCCCTTGATACACATAATTTTATTAACTACAACTAATGCACTGCTTGCTGAGGAAAGATCTATCCAGGCAATAACACACTCACTTTGTGGTCTCCGGCGACCTCCATTCCCTACTAGCGGAGACCATCTAGGTAGATACCACTACAACGTCTATATCTACCCCTAAACATTTATGCTCTAACAATACTGTGTTCCAGTTTTGAGGGCGCCGAAGCTATTGAAATTACTGGGGTTACGGGACTTAATATCTTACGACTAATGGGCAGGCGTATCCGCTTACCATCAGGTCGCTTCGTAGAATAAAAAAATAATTATAGAATTAAATTTTTAAATATGGCAATATATTATCTGAATCAATAAATTTTATATGAAAAATCTAAAGCGGACAAAATGAAACAATCGGATTACTTAAATCATATTGTGAAGTAAACGTTCACCAAGCCAGCGGTGACGCGCTCATGGTTGTGTCGCAAAAAAAAAAACTATAATTCCGTAGATTTAATGACCGTTTTAAAAATGCACGCTCAAAGTTAGAAACCCTTAAAAAACGAAAAAAATTGTTCGCGCAATACGAGAGCACAGTTTTCAAAACATCTCTCGGCTTCACTGATATGACGCCTGCAACACTACAGTCTAGACAGAGGGGATGGAGACGAAATGTTTCAGCTCATTTCAGCCTTTCTTTTCGACTTGAATAAAGCAAGATCAAAACTTTGATGATTTAGAGTTACTTAAACTTTGATGTTGTTATTAACATTTACATTACAATCGATTATATAATTAAAGAGAGTAGAATTAAAATCGTACCTTCCTTTGGCGATAGCGTTATAAAGAAATAATATAACTTAAAACAAAAATTCAGGAGTTTAAAAAAACCGTTACTCTATCAGATCTGATGAATCCGATAAGATTTTCACTTCAAAAATATAACTATCGAGCAAAAAAAAATAAATAGTTCCCGACAAGTAAAAATTCCAAGCAACCCAAGGCGTTGGTTAATTCTCTCGGCAACTTGGAGAGCAATCAACTTCCTCTAGTTGAAAAGCTACCGTATCTATGCGGTCTGTGTATTTTGAACCCGTTCGAGTTGGACTATTCACAAAAACGGCACTAACGAGGTACTTTAAGCACCTAAGCTTAATGCGAAATAAGAACTACACGAGCGAGTTGAGACAAAACGAAATGTGCTTCAGATCTGCTGTTATATGTGATGAGTGTACGCGTTTTGTTGATCATTACTATGAATAAAAACAATTCGTGGTGGTAGATCTATAGATGAGATCTAGATCTTGATCTATTAATGGTGACGTCTATGTAGAATTTATTGCAGCAATATTACTTCCGTTGTCCTAGATATGTGCCTATAAAAAATGTAATGCGATTATGGCGCTAACAAAACAAAGGGGTTTATTTAACAAGTCATTTTAAGTTAAAATATCAGCTCGACTGTTATCCCAACAAGCGCATCGCATTAACAGAGACAACAAAAGAGTTCGTCGAGCATACTCCGTCACTTCCTCTCGTCTCCACCTTCAGTTAAATCAATTCGGAGCGCTGCACACCGACAGCACGGTGTCGCAAATTAATATGATGTTCCTCTACAACTTTAGAGTTGAGTACAGTATTCATATAAACATGAAAAACTTTTCTGGTTATCTCTGTTGCCGGAAACAGTACAATTAGGTAACCACCGCAGCGAGAAATAGTAGTGTGCAAATATTACTGTGTTCCGGTTTGAGAGGCGCTTACTTACTCCTCTGGCACAGCGACTCAAAGAGAGTCATGGCCTCCGATACAAGAGAACGCCAGCGTTGTTTATTCATTGAAGGGCGCTATAGCTAGTGAAATTACTGCGGTAACAATTATTTATGTACTAAGGTGAGGAGCAAAATATGTTTTTTTTTATGTAACTAAGCAACGAGGCGGGTTCGTCTGATGGTAAGTGATAAGCCCGCCAATAACGTGGCGCTAGTTAAGATGGTATGCATTGCACTCGTCGCCTGAAACATATGTTGATTCTCGTTACCCCAGTAATTATACTTGCTACAGCGCCTTTCAAACCGGAACACAGTAATGTTCGTACAGAACTGTTGGACGGCGGAAATAGGCGCTGCGGTATATCAAAAAATTGAACTAAATGATGAACACTTCAAGGACTGGGAGTTGGAGAGTGCTGATAACCCGGTAAGTTTTAAGACCTTCACAAGTGCCGGCGGAAACGCAAATTATACAGATAGCTCGAGAGTAAAACTAACTACCCCGTAGTGGTCTGTACTAGTTTACAAACAGTAATTAACACAACTGCGATAGGTTCCGCATTTAGGGGTGGTTCAAAACCAATTATTAAAGATTAAAAAGCAGCGGTTAATTTCGATCAATCTTGGTTTCCGTTCAGGATATTTAAATGGCAATAATAAACAATAAATTAAAAAATCATAAATTAAATATATAATATATACTTGTTCGCATTATCTATATATATAATAAAATTAAGATTTCCTTTGTTCGCCAATCACGTGAAAACTAGTGAACGTATCGACATGACCCTTCGAAGCGAAATCATTTGTAGATCTGTTATAGGCTACATACTTTTTGAACTTCATAGATCCTTCATCATTTCATTTCTAATTAGCATTTATAAACATTTTCAGTTCGTGTTATTTATACGGTTGCTATAGTAACGGTTGCTATAGAAAATTATTTGCGGTCTAATTTTATATTACCAGTAAAACCCACGGGGAGTAGCTAGTAATTTATATAAAACATTTAACAATGTTGAAATAGGTTTTTTCTAAATAAGTTACTTAGTGTGTATTACATGACCCTTAAATATATATCTATATATCCTTTTCCTTTTACTTGACACATTAACTTTTTAATTTTCTCCAAATTATCTATTCTCAATTAAGACTAATTTCAGTCGGAGCATCAGCCGGTGCGATTGGATCCCTAGTCGGTAATTGAGCACTAAACGGGAAACTTGTTAAGTCACTCGTCAATTCACCGGCTCCCGGCGCTGGTGGTGGTGACCGTTGAGTTTCCCCAACTCGATCACCGGTCCCAACTCCAGCGAAAGAGGGAGGTAGTTATGAATTCGTTAACGAAATTAAATTACAATTTCTTTGTTCGCAAAGGTCCGTGTCGCGAGCTTTTGATATCTTTACATTGTTATTTTTATGTAACAAGAGTTTGTAACAATTTTGTAGCGAAAATAAGCTTACCATTTTATGCGAAAAAGCTTTTTATTGAGAAAAATTAACACCCTCGTAACAATAGAGAAAAGTTACCCTAGAATTTTAATACAAAACTCTTTGTGTTGCATTTGTGTGTTTTAAAACACATCCTTCAATGTTTGCGGATTACTTTTTTTTAAACAAATTAGAAAACACTATATCAAGATGGAACGACGACATCATCAGGGCGGTCGGAAGTAGGTCGATGCGGGAAGCTGAGGATCGCATTTGGTGGAAGACATTGCGAAAGGCTTACATCCAGCAGTGGATAAATAAAGGCTGATAAAGATGATGAATGATTGTATCAAGTTTAAACTTTTAAATTTAACCTTTTGCATAGTTTGAAGTAATAATATAAATAACGAACTTATAGCGGCAAACCCTTGCATAACAGATAACATAAATTAAATTTAAAATATATATATATATATAAAAAAAAACAAACGGAAGCGCAAAATTGCAAATCGAGAATAAAAAAGAGTCCGGCGAGAGCGAGGTTTTCTAACCAGCGTAATTGGGATTACAATTGTCGCTTCCGTTTCCACAAACCTACGGATCTAAAAATACATCAGTATCAAGTTAGGGTTGTTTATTACGAATTAAATTAAACAATAAGAATAACAGTTTCACAATTTTTTTTGCCAAGAGTACCTACTGGTTTAAGGGATGATGCGGTTTAACTGTATCTTAATTATAAATGGAATGAGAAGAAAAAAATAAGGTTAATCTTTATTAAAATGTTCATTTGAATAAGTTATAGTTTAATTAAGGTTAATATTTAGACTAATTTCGCCAAAAAAATTATCTGCTGATGAAAGGAGGATTTGCTGTGCTCGCTACTGTTCTCATGCGAGTTGGCAAGCACACTGTGCCAGTAATTATACAAAGTAAAGCTGATGCCTTTCCCTTAAAATTATTCCCTTTAAATTAACCTACAAAATGCCTCAGTTAAAACGGCTGTGAGGATATCTTACTACATTTCCGGCAGGGTCCATAATGCATTTATTTCCTCTTGCACGAGTTTACAATTTAAATTTCAGATAAGATGAAATTACATGTCAGAGTTTTGAAATAAATTTTATAGAGAACACTTTAAATAATTATTCCCGTTGCCCAATACCTATGTTATCCTTGTGGTATACCTGAATGGAAGGATGAAAGGTCTGAACTGTCGACATTACTATCGCATGTATGCGACAACCCTGCGGCTAGCGTATTTAAAATACTGTGAACATTAGACTGACCGAAATGTCGCTGAATACTAAACTCGAACTTGAAGATTTTGAAAATTTCTGATATTTCAAAGGACCAGGTTTTATGCGTTTTGTCGGTAATGAGTATGCGTGCTTAGATTATAGACCTAGGGCATTTTTTTTAATTCAATTAAGCGACGAGGCCAGCAGAACGTTTACCTGATGGTAAGTAATACACCTGCCCATAATAATGTGACATTAGCAAGAATGATATATACCGCATCACAATGCGCTCACCTTCTGAGATATAAATGTAGTCTCGTTACCCTAGTAAGTACACTAGCCAACAGCCCCCTTCAATCCGAAATACAGTAATGTTTGCACACTGGTGTACGGCCTTCGAGCACTTCGTTTATCGGCCTATGATGATGATTTTTTTCAACAGCAAGTTTAGGTCCTCACTGTTGGGGCACAGGCCTACCCTCAATATGAGGGCGATGGGTCATAGTCATCACGCGGACCTATGTGGATTGGTGACTTCAAAGACACCTTAAAATAAATTCTAATTAATATGCAGATTTGTATTTCGATGTTGTTTATAAAGTTCACAAATGTACATAACTTAAATATTAAGCTACCTACTACTACATGATGATGATTATACATTGTCAAATTAAGAAAATAATAGATTTCAAGACTTACAGGCTCTGTTAGATGGAACAATGCTTGAGGAAGAGACATGATTAGAATCAGTCAAGAAAGTAAATGGAAATGACGTTCGAGGTGTCGGTGGAACAATAAAGCAGGGCACCGCCTATGCGACTTCCGAGGAGCAACTGATGCTGCAAGATAGAGAAGTTGTCGATATATGAGTAAGTTAAAACGTAAGTCTAGTCACACCTTTTAAAGTTAAAGAAAATAGAATTCGTATCGTTTGCCATTTTCCTTTAAAACAAAGTGGGCGATGCACATCGAGAGCAGCAGAAAGATTCAGAAAACGCGACCAGGCGTCCTGGACAATTTCATATCGGCGTTCACCTCGAAGCAACATTTTAATTATGAATTTTTTCGCTCCGAGATTTCCCCAGAGCAATTTGCAAAATTAGCCTAGCAAACAGACCAAATTTAATGGCGACGGTATGACTCAAAGGACAGTCCTCTAAATTATTTACATTCCTCTGGAGGGAGCGTCTTGCGCTAACCGATGCTTTTGTAAGTACCATTGTTGTGTTGCGCCTTTTTGAACGCGCAGAATATTACTTTCGAAAAAATGAAACACTGAAAGCCTCAACCGTCGCTGCGAACAAGGCAATGAATCTAACCCGAAAGCAACTCCATTTTTTTTTCTTTGGAAGCTTAAAATTGGAATGTTGTTCTTGAATTTTTCCTGTTCAGTAAACGGTGTCTTTTGACTTAAGATCGTGTCGTGAAAATTAGATTTTAGCTTCTCACTTCTGTTGATTTGCATATAAAAAGAATTATTTCTATAGTTAACAGGTACACAGTTAACCCGTTAATGTAGTAGTAATAAGAATTTAACTCATGAACATTTGTTATAATCAACCATAGTATATAAAAGGACCATTTTAACTAATAATCTAAACAATTTTTTATTATCATTATAACTGAAACTAACAGTTTTTGTTTACACTGTTCATGAAAAACAACAATCGACTCTCATTCTAAACATCACTAGAGATATTATTAAGATTTTTGCAAAAACTTGCAAGAAATTATATCTAATCTAAAATTTTACTAAATACTTTTGAAGTAATAAAATATATATCATCAAATACTATATTTATGTATAAGCTAGCTTAGTTACATTTAGTGTATTTAGAAGAAAGATATTTATGAGTACATTGCGAAAACCTCTGTACATATTACACCTCTAAGTTTTACGTACCTGCATTTATAAAATGACTTGAAAGAGAAGCGAGGTCATTAAATTTTGCAAGAGAGCATGGCGTCAAGTTTTACAGGTACAATAAAGAGTGACAAGCGCTCAAAGAAAATCGCATCGCGAGTGCGAACCTTCAGACAATCGTGTCGCAGTCGTCACGCAACGGTTGGGTGGTTAGCCGCCAGCGGCCCACCGAGACGGTTAAGAATCCGGCATTCAGACAAGAGCCCTCCTCGTCTCTACGACTCTCCATTCATTGTGATGATTGCTTCGCTCTCATTATACCCATACCGAGGACCTTTCCTTTTAACAACTGCAAAGTAAAAGGGGTTCCGCTTATGTTTCAGACGAACCATTCCTACCACTGTTTCTTTGTTTTACGACAATTTTCTAGCAAAATAATAGAACAAAGAAAATTGAAAGAAACTCATACACGAATTATTATATAATTGTTATGAAGATCAATTTCCTTTATATTTACAATTGCATTATGGCTTGTTATTATTAAACAAATATCTAATTCACCGCGTCTATTATACGTTACGGCGACGATTCTAGTGTTTTACAGCATCCATGGTTACATAGTTGAAAAACCTGACAGATGATATCTCTAATGTTTTCAAAATTTACATTACACAGTAAAATTTTTAGCAAAAATTAATATCGATATCTAAAAGAAAGTACATGTAAGTAGTTACTTCAAATAATCTGCAATTTAAATCTATCAACCCGCGTTCAGCTGTAGATTTCTTCAACAACAGGTTTTCAGTCGAAAATAGTAAAGGAAAAAAGTAGGGGTACCGTATTTTCGCCCCCGCAGTAGCTAGACTCTGATTAATGACATGTTCCCCCGCTTCGATTTCAATCGACGTTCTCTCGTTTGTTTTCATTTGGCATCTATTTATCGTACTTTTGGGATTGTTATCTCAATCTACACAGCGATACACTTCTAATTATTCCATATCAAAAATATTATTAAATGTATATAAAAAAAAACCGTTTTCGTTATGATTATGTAAAAACGGAAAAAAATTACAATTATTTATCGAAATAAATAGAAATAATATAAAAATAAAACTTATACAAATAATCAAATAGCGAATTGATACAAAATTGCCACCAAAAACCATTAAATCAAATTTCTTTGAAGATGAGGTAATAAATGGAGATAATGTAAATTTAGATAAACGCGGATTACTGCTGGTACGATTTGTTCCAAATATATTATCTCATAAATATCTTTAAGTTTTAACTTGTTACTAAATTTGGACAAATTTATAATCTTTAATCGATAAATGCAAATTAAGAAAAGATATCATCAGTTAAGATCATCGGAAATAGATCTACAAGTATCCTAATCAAAGAATACAAATGATAAAATTAAATATATGGTTCAAACATCGGCTATAATATTTTTACGCGTTGATTACGATTTGGTCAAATAAAGTGATATTTCAAGATAAAAAAGGTTATTATTCCTGAAAACAATAATCTCAAATAAAATAAACCCCTTCACAAATTTAAAATCACTAGCCAAGTCATATATTGATCTTATCACTTAAATAGATTAATCTCAATATCCCCTCGAATTTCGAAACGAGAATGATTCATCCGCTCTCCGATCTCCTGTATACCACTCTAGAAGTTTGTTCGCCTATCACTCTAGAAATTTCTAGAGAATACCACTCTAGAAGCTTTTAGAGAGCTCCTTCTTCTGATGCAATACAGATTATTTATTATTACTCATTCTAAACACGACGACGGACAGGTGTCTCGCGGCATGTCGCTCTCTTTATTTTTCTCGAATGTTCCAGTAGTACATTAGATTGCAATCGTTTCAGTAACAATATCTTTTTTCACACGTCATGAGTACATACATGTAAGCTGCGTAGCCTACCTTACTATTACTAGCTTACGCAGCTTATTCTCGTCCCGACTACCGCAGTGTCTAACGACAAAGGTATTCAATTCGTGCGTGTTGCCAGTGATGACTTATCCACCGAGACATGGCCGCTTACAGTTGTCCTTGAGGAATTTCTTGTCGCATAGAAAGCAATGGAAAGGGCTATAGCTGAGTGAATGAATCAGAAATGAGGATATCCGCAAGAGAAGTAAGGTCACCGACATAATCCAAAAGATTGCTAGCCTCAATTGGCAATGGGCAGGACATATCGCTCGAAAGACTTACAGCCGATGGGATACCAAGGTTCTGAAATGGCGACTGAGTACCGGAAGATGTAGTGTTAGCAGGCACCCTATCAAGTGATCCGACGATCTGGTGAAGGTTGCGGGGAGCAGTTGGATGCAGGCAGCGCAGGGTCGGTCGATGTGGAAATCTTTGGGACAGGTCAATGTCCAGCAGTGAACGTCTGTCGGCTGATAATAATGAGCGATAATGGTGAATGACGTGTAACCTACACACCTGAAAATGTTCATAGAATTTCTAATACTCAAGCGCTGTAAATAAACGGTAGTCGGAACAAAGGTTCCGGTCATCTATCGTTGTTAACGACGTGAGCTTTCTTCATGCCTTCACGTCGCGCGGAAGTTACGTTGGACGCAAACAAAAAGCGTGAATGCAGCCTTTCAACTTATTAAGTGACTGCTTGTGCTTGCAAGTAAGCACTAACAAGATTCTTGTTCACATTTGTAACGTTATTATAAAGAATTATTAACGTTGATGGATACTTTAAGTTTGCAACATTAACATTAAAATTTACATATGATATGTATCTTTACTAAGGAAAGGTATACTTAATCATTACAGTGGACTTCGAGCATTTTCGAACACAATTCGACCATTTTCGAGCATGTGTGGTAGTCAAACGCTAATCTATACCTGTAACAAAAAAAAATTTATAATAAAAAAAATCAACAGAATGAAATTAATCATATTTTATAAATTTCTATACTTTTGCATTGCCTTTTTCGTGTCCATAACATGTACTTTCATATTACACGATTCCTTTATTGGAATATTAATTCTTTCTGGGGTTTCTAATCTCGTATTAAACTTTTAAATCTATTCGAATACAAGTTTTCATATTTCCTGTACATTTAAATGAGACTCCAATTTTCCTCGCATGGCTCCTGCCAATTTTCGCTGTTCCTTTGCCCGTGACACGACAACGGGTACCCACCATTCCGTTTCGCGGGAGATCAAAGAGCGAACTCCTTGGGGGCCACTTTTTAGAGCGAGCGAAACGCGAAGCAAATGTAGGTAAATAACAAGCAAGCATCTTAAAGGAACGCACACTCGAGTTCTTAGAAGCACTGAAGTCTTAAAGGTTGGCCTTTTGTTATTTGAATACTGACTAGTTCTTACATTACAGCAGCACACACTCTAATACTGTTATGGGTTGGTCGAATAAAATTATATTTCGAGATGTAGATGTTTATTATCCCTAGCAAGAAATATTTAAATAAAATAAGCTCCTCACAAGTACAAAGTTACTGGTCAGGTTGTATATCGCTTGTGTTGTAATGTATTAATAGCAGTATTTCTTGGAAATATAAAAAGAGAATGAATCATCCAATCGCCGAACGCCTACATATATTTATTTATTTGGAACACCAACAGCATAACATATTTTATATTATCATATGTTGAACAATATTAAATATGTATATCTATTATAGGCGTACACAGCTCTGGCCATAGTTTTGGACTTAAAAACGTCAAAGTGAAAAAGCGAAATTATAGACTACAATTAATTAAAATATACAATTAAATTTTGAACAAACATCAGCGGACGACAATGTATTATATATATTACCATTCTAGAAATTTCCAGAGAACGCGTTTAGCTGATGTAAAACGGATTGATTGTTACCGATGACTCATTGTTTATTCTAAACTGGTCGCCGGATACCTGACTCACGGCGCGTCGCTTTCTACTTTCTCGAATGTTCTACAGTCGATCGTGATAATGACTGGTCAATTGTTAAGTTTCCATGTTTGAATTAAATCTTTTTTTTTTTTCTACAGTCGTATATATTATAGAATGAATATATGATTGTAGATAAAAATAAAGGTTCGACTTGATTATCAAAATCACTTTGTAAAGGTTTTAATCGATGACAAAAATTTGACTGACGTAGTAATCGTTCAACTTCTCAATATTTGGTTAGAAAATTTTTTATCTACTATACTTGCGAATTTTAATCATATTAGCGATTTTGTACTATAAGCTGCTTGACTGCCTGCCTGGCAAATCTAATTTGCAAGAAACTGTTGTTGATTTATTTTTGTATGTACGGTTACAGATCTGAACCATGTTTTGTGGAATACCTACGTCCAGCTGTAGACGTCTATCTGTTGAGATAATGACGATTATAACAAACGCTTTACTGTCTTTTATTAATCTCATACCTTTCTATTGTTAGTTAAGTTTGCTAGATAAACATTATACTTAGGTTTAACTAGTAAAATTTATTTACACATTATATAGTAACAGGTGTTTACTCATATTGAAAGATTTAAAGGTTCTACAAATACGTTCAATACTTTCGCCATTGAGTGTTGTTGCAATATATGCTTTAATATACTTGAATTTAGGTGCTCGCTTCGACTGATTAACCCACCAATACAATCAAATTCTATATTAGCGTCTCCCGGGACCGTCCGTGCTCGCCCTCCCTCCCAAATCGCAGATAGAGCTGGTAGGAAGCTGCGGTCCAATCATTTGTTGCTCGTTACTGCTGCGACTACTAAAGATTATGAATAGTTAATCGTTAGCCCGAAACCGGGGAGATAATTATCTTACTGGACCGTTTTTACTGCCTACTCGTTGCTTTGTTCGTGTATTGTTTTATTCTTGCGGTCATGTTTGATGACATGACTTTGATAATGTTAACGTTCCTTTACGTCTTGATTTTATGGTGAATGTTGATGATAAACAGTGGCCGCAGTAATTACGCTTGTGATTATCAGACTCGACTTCGGTTTCATGTGATGTTACGAGACCAAAAGTTACATTTTCCCGTTTTTATTATATGTTTATCATGGTTATCGATGAAGTAACTCACACGTTTCGATTTACTTACCATTTATAATATATATATATATATATATATGACTCATTATTATTATATCCGTGTAAACTTATAAGTGGTAAGTAAATCGAACGACTATATATATATAGCCGATAGACGTCCTACTGCCGGACATAGGCTTTCCTCAAAGATCCTCCATATTGCGTTGCTCGCATTTAGTGGGTACCCAAGATTCCCGCCAGATCTTAGGTCCATCTTGTGAGAGGCCTCCCAACGCTATGACTACCGGTACGCAGACGCTACACGAGGATCTTACAGCCCCATCGTCCGTCGGTCCTTCGAGCAATGTGCCCTGCCCACTGTCAATTAAGTCTAGAAATCTTTTGAGCTATGTCGGTGACCTTACTTCTTCTAAGGATCTCCACATTTCTGATTATATCGCGCAGAGAAACTCCGTGCGTAGCCTTCTCCATTGGCCTTTGGGTGACTTTCAGCCCTTTTATAAGACCGGTAGCAAGAATATCTATATATATATATATATAGATAATTTATTCCATATTGGCTCATGTTATTAATATACTGGGCTATGTGCTGCTGCAATTAACTAATGAGTTAGGAGAGTTTATAAATGCTATAAATATATTATGAGCCGTGGTTGCGCTTTAATATATGTTTTCACTTTCGACTTACGCTATCTTCATGGCGAGTTGTATCTAAGTGCTTATTAACATATAAGATGAGAAAAATGATTCCGAATCAATGTAGATAGTAGAATTTTAATGGTAGAACAGTTTTTAAACTCGCTTACTTTGCCATCACTCTAAACTGTGAATCTATAGCATAGATTAATGGCATGATTGTCGTCTCTCAATTCCATTGTTCATCATTATCATCAGCCGATAGACGGACGTCCATTGCTGGATATAGGCCTCCCCCTAAGATCTCCACGTCGATTGGTCCCGCGTTGCTCGCATCCAGTGAGCTCCCGCGATACTCGCCAGATCGTCGGTCCACCTCGTGGTAGGCCTCCCAACACCACGTCTACCGGTACGCGGGTGCCACTCGAGGACCTTATTGCCCGATCGGCCGTTCGGTCCTTCGAGCAATGTACCCTGCCTAGTTTTATTGTTAATGAATATCATTTGATATTAAGTTAAACCGTCACCGGCAACGGATTACTACCACTTTCGGCTCATTACTATTGTCTAGTTGTTTTTTTTTAGCTTTATTATATATTTTCGTCAACGCGGTAAACTAATTTCCCGCTAACAAAGCACGCCGAAACCGGAACCCGGCGCGTGTCGATTCGCAACGAAAACAATTACAGGAACAAACGGCTCCCGTAATTTACATAGGGGGCGCCCCGAGCGCCCCGGGGTGGGGCGCGATTAAAATCCCTAAAATACGCGTCAACGTGTTGACGTTTTGATGAGGCGAAATAAATTGTGTTGGGGCGCAAAGATGCCCTCGGGGTGTGAACGTGGCTCCAAGAAATGAAGCTAATCATCCGACTCACTTCTTTTCGGTTTGTATTCAAGAGTAATATAACTTGGGGATAATATTATTTATATATCTTATTTCATTTGCGAAGTATCATTCGATGTTTTTTTTTAAAACTCCTTAAAAAGAGCCCAACTAGATATATACCACCGCAGCTCCTATTTCTGCTGACAAACATTCGTCTTCAAATATTACTGTCTTCCGGTTTGAAAGGCGTTGTAGCTAATGAAGTTATTCAGACTACCACCTTATGCTTCAGGCGACGAGCGGAGCCCAGTGCTATGTAAAATTCAAAAATACTCCTAAGTATGGATAATTATAAAAAACATCTACATGATGAGATTTACTTCTTTTAATACTACAAAACAATATAATTGAGCCACAGTTACTAAAATAATAAAATGTCTTCTAATGATATAACTGTGTTTAGCTTCCACGTAATATAGATGTACTTTGCCTTAGCCAAGTCCGCTGTAGTTATTACATAAAGCTAACTATTTACACAGCGAAGGTGTGGAAAATTTGACAATTTGAAAATTCACAGTACACCGACGGGCGGGTGTAGTCAGAAACAATACCGCAAACTTCACTCGGGAAATCAAAAGCGGACCTAAATCAAGCCGCGCCGCGTGTAATGGAGCCGTCAGCGCGACCGACACCTCGTCACCGGTACAGGGGGTGACCGTTTAAAACTTTCCTGGCACCGCTGTGATAACGGCGGTCTGTAGATACCAGAACAGTGTATACAATAACGAAATGATTATTTTTTTAAAGGTCACATTCACTATCAGCCGAAATACGCTGAAGCTACTACGCGGACCGCCGTATTATATGTAGACGCAGATTAAATAAGGAATCACTACATTAATCAGCTGCTACAGTACATCAATGAGGCACCGACTTAAAGAGGGAAACAAGATATTAATGCAATAAGTATATATAAACCAGTTATGTTAAGATAATTTTAGATATAGTCTTCAGTATAATACTAAAAACATAAATTGGATAAACCTAGATTTAAATAATCATAATCAAACGTTGTAAAGATAGATCATCAGAACAGTAGTTCTTTTAATCATTTCGCTAGTTCCTCTCCACGTCACTGCAAAATGCCACCGCGTGAATGACTCTTCAACTCGGAAGCTGCAAGCGAGCGACATGTTAAACGAGTAAAGCTTTTGAATACTCTTTAGTATATGTTAGGTGCACGCTTTATAATCAATCAGATATAAACTATAATATTTATCATCATCAAACCTAGATGTTCTTTTAAATTTTTCAACGCGACCAGTTTGACGATTCATCCCTGTCTTCATCAGATCGACCATCTACTTGACATGTCGTCGTCCAGAAGTGAGTATATCAATATGTGTTTTCGACTTTTAAATCTTCCTTTTCCCAATATTCTGATCTGACGATGCTTATCTTCTGATCTGTAGATCCCTATCATCTGATTCTCTTCGAGCTTTGTTGCTCAACCATTGCCACTTAAACTGACTGGTCCGGCTGATTTTATGACAGTCAGATTTACTTCACTCATTGTTTGAAATTGAGATCAAAATATTTAGCTCGCGTATTTGAAAATATACTGGCAATATCTTCTTCTTTCAATTCATTATCATAATCATGAGGTGCTTTCTTAAAAATGAAGAATGAGGCGGTATGATGGAGCTATTCTGTCTTATGTTATTTTTTTGAATTCGAAGTTTTTAAATCCAGTCTATTTTTTATATGATGAAACTATTTCTTCCATTGTCTTCAAGAAAGAACCGTGGGAATTCATAAAGACACTCTCACTTTGATAATTATGTATTTAGATATTTCGATTATTAGTCGCAGCTACGACGTTATCGCTGCATTAAATCTAACAAAACACTCCATGCGGTTTTTCCTGGCGTTGTAATGAAGGTGGTGCTGCACCTCAACAAGTTACACCACAAGCCGACTCCATTTAGCGGGAATGAATGCTGCAGTTGCGCTCACGAGCCGCGGCGCCGTGACGCCGAGCGCTCAAGATGCGAAAGCAATTTAAGTTTAAACAATGGCTGCGGTGTGCCTCGTTATACCAATTGTCAAAAGTGTACAAGCAAATCTGAAGCTTACGGCCCAGCAATACAGCTCACTAACGCCGGAGCAGTTCTGACGTGAACAAATGGGAGTGTCAACCGAATGCGCTACAAATTCGCTCAATGTCAACGTAAACTGTTGCAGATATTTTTATTAACCCCCACCTATCATTTCACGAAAAATAACAACATGGGACTCCTGTTCTGATGAATTTAAACTCGGTAATTATTATTATTCTATTATTATTACTAACTTTTATTATTAACTGGCTATACTTCGTCCGCTTTGCCGACAGTAATATTGCCGCAACTCTTATTGGGGAAGGAATTTCGTAAAATCCGTTCTTAGCTGACCTGTACTAAAAAGAATATTTCTGAAAAATTTCAAATCTCTATGCCTTATAGTTATTTTTTTTATTTAATGAAGCGACGAGACGAGTGGGTCGTACGTTGCACACTCGTGCGCTCGTCGCCTAAAGGCAAAATGTTGAGTCTCGTTACCCCAGTAATTTCACTAACAATAGCGCCCTGCAAAATAGAACAGTAATGTTTGAAAACTACTGCTTGGCGGTAGAAAGCAGAAATAGGCTTTACGGCGGTACCTTCCTAGAACGTTTCCGGCAACAGAGACCTACCACCCGTGTAGTTCCGGAGATACCGTGATGAGTCTACGAAACTGGAAATTTCTTATGTATATAGATAGATGAATAAAAACTTGAATAAGTACGCGTTATATTACTGGTTTAGAAAATAAAAAAAATTACATATACTTGAAGAGCTGGTAAATCTGCTGTTAAAAAAAATTATTAAGAAATTAATGTGACATCGAAATTATTATTATATTATTAATAACTATATCATCTGTTCTCATAGTCATGTAAATTTGGTTGGCGATTTATTTACAAATGAATTCTCGTCAAAACATTCTGATCTATTGTTTGCGGCTGTACACAAAACAAATATTTTCCTTTATAAATGTATATATATATATATATAAGCATTAACAAGGTTAAAAATTACAAACAGATTTCTTCTCAGAATTTGTTATAAATTTTTAATTAAAACGTAAGCCTGTATATGTACGAAATGGTTTAGAAAATGATACGTCGACCTGATTATAAATGTTTGTACAAGTTGAATTGTATTTTGTTTTCGGAGATAACCCGTAGGAAAAAAAAACCGCATTTCTGATAGGATGTGAAATTAAAAAAAAAACGTTTGTACTTATGTATGTCATTGATAAATTATTCATCATGAGCGAAATAATGCTTTGCTTTGATGAAATGACATTCAAGGCATTGTTTTGTTTAAGTAACGTTTCTTAAGACGAAAATATATTTCATTAATACTTCAGACAACATTGAAATATATATTTATTTTACAAAGATGCTGTAACCTCTTGAAAACCGTGAAGACGAGGAATGAAAAGTTTTTATTTCTGATTTTATTTCCTTTATAAAACTGTCGTTAGTGGTGATTTCCTACTGCAGTAGACATTTTCGTATGTACCTGTACATTGACACTTCTTTCACTTCCTTTGTGTAAGGCTTACTTTCTCTTTTATCTGATCCGATATACATAAATATCAGTCTACCTTTTCCTTATATAGCTGATCCTTTTCCAACTCATGTTCAAAAAAAACGTACAGAAAAAATTTTACTGGTATCCGTTCCCTGATACACGCCTATAGAATTAAAGTTTTAAACACAATCATACTCGTACATGTATTTTCCAATTTATACGTTAAAAAAAGAAAATCTTTAGGTTAAAAATGAAAAGGAAAGTTTCTCGATTTCATTCTGCTCCTATTATAATGGATTTGTTTCATGTTGGAAAAAGGGCCTCGGGCTGGGTCCAGTAAAAATTAAAAAATATACCAGTGCAATGACTGTTTTCTAAGGGCGGTGTATTTTATCGATTTCGTCTTCCCATTACGCAGCTATTCCATGCCCGCGGCACGCTTCCTAAGCGTACGCTTATTATAAATGTTTGCATGCAAATTTAATACGTCAAAACCAAATGTAGCATGCGAGGATGGCACGACGTAAAGCTGTGTAAAGCTGTCGCATGCAGCGCACAAGCAACGCTGCAGACGTTAATGCTTGCATGTATTTCGGTCGCGGCATGAACAAAAGTACAACATCTGATGAATTTCAGCGAGCTCGACATACGGTCCTTGAATTCGGCGATTTACTAATTTGATTAATTAATACAAAAAAAATTATGGAAACGAAAGAAGATTACTGCTCTAAAGGTGCAACGGTTTTCTTCTCATATACTCGTGATCAAACTGCCACAGTAGCAACATTTATGGGTTTAAGCTGTCAATATTTAGAGGAGTTCCCTTCACAATCTCTGACCCACATTGTCATTTAACACAATATTAAATTAAGATCAAATGTTAGCCCATTTTAGATAAAAAGAACTGAGGCTATATAGTTGTAGGCAGACGTATAACTCGACTGTAGACATCGTGTTTGTTCAAACAGTTCGATGCGTACAAAAAAAAACATTTTAGCAAACAAATAAAAAGAAAGGTATTGGTAAACATAATTTTGAATCTAATTATCGCCTGTGTTTGTACTACTGAGTCACATTTTCCTCATATTAATGTCAACAGCACTGGAATTAAACGAGAACAAAATGAAACTGGAAGCCAAACATATATATATATATATATCGCCGCTCCGCAGCGGTGTCAGGGTGTGTAAACAAAATGGCATTTCATCGACAGTATTTCATGGAAATTTCGAATGTATTATATTACCAGGTGGAAATTTAATTTTGTAAATATTGACAAGTAGTATATTTTACGTTTCGCATTATCGGTAAAATTAATTGATACCTACAAACATTTAAATACAATAAAATATTAATATATAAGCGGGACCTTTGCATGGTTATTCGGATTGAACATAAAGCACAGGCCCATAGAGAATGTTGAGCCATAGTGTAAATTCTTTTCATCCGTCAATGTGTTCAAATATTGTTCATTTAAAAGGTTTATTTATTCACTTGTCAGATGATATTTGAATAATAGACAACAAAATTAGTATTTAACGATAGTTAATATCAGTTTGAAATCAATCCTTATTCAGTTACCCTATAGTGAAATGCCTATATAGCGCAAGCCCCCTATAGAAAAGAGATGTAAGTGAGTTCCGCCCAACATCTTAAGGAGCCCAAGTCAACCTCACCTGCACGCGGTGCACCTTGCTGAATAGCAGACGAGGCTCTGTCTGCCCATCAACCCGCATTGGGCCAGGGTGATGAGTTATGGCCCAATTCCCTTTTCCCCATTCCCAATGGACTGCAACAAACGAGGTGGAGGTCTTTGCGGAAAGCCTACGTCCAGCAGTGGACGTCTGTCGGCTGATGATAATAGTGAAAACTCTTTCGCGAATCTTTCATATAAAACTCAGGTAAATTTTGAGATTTTTAAGAATGTTATAAATTATTTGATTTTGTAAGTTTATTTAATATATAAACAGAAAAACTCTAATTGGATACACAAACGTTGTGTGTGGATATCTCCTACACAAATTTCTAAGATGAGTATGACGTCAGTGTCTGGGGGAAATAAGTACATCGGATATATTAAGTAAATATAATTAGAGATACTACAATTTAAATATAGTTCACAGTAGAATAGAATTTATGGTATATAATAAATTGCACGTGAATGATTGTTAGACTTTTATGTAGGAGTGATAAAATGTACTAATTTAAAAATTGCCTTAATTCCATAATATTCTTCATCAAGTTATTGATCAAAAATATTAAAATTGTTTTGAGAATCTCTAATCTACAGTATTTCGTATAGGTAACACGTAAATGTTCGCGTTCTATTAAATTTGTTTGTACAGAAAGCAAAACGTAACATAGTACATTGATACTATCAACACATCGGTACTTCTCAACGGAAACGGACTCTCTACCTGCGCTAGTTACGTCGGAAGCAATTATTTTCACTCGACGCTTTCCGAAGAGGGTAGGAATGTACTGTTGATAAAATAAATCCGTAAATATAATTGTTTATAGATCAGAAGTTGCATGTTTCAGATCACGTGTTCTGGCATGAAAGATTTAAACTTTTGCAGCTTGTTATAATGGGAAAAGTTACCGGAAGGAGAGTTGCGTAAGGCTGAATCGCTAGTCAAAGAGGTAATTAATGGAGATGATTATAAATCAATTTAGATCTTTAAGAGTAACAACTATTGTGGTAGTGGTATGTCTCTGTTGCCGGTAATCGTCTACCATCTGCTATTTCTGCCTGTACAGTACTGTGCGAACATTACCGTGTTCCCGTTTTAAAAGGGCGCTGTGAATAGTAAAATTACTACGGTAATTAGACTTTAACATTATATTTTTTAAAGCGATGAGCACATTGAGGTGCAGTGTATTTCTTCCTAACTAAGGCCGCAATATCACGGGCGAGCCCTTTTTTTCTCTCGTGGAGAAATCCTACATCGGATACTCTTCTGTTGCCGGGTCAGCAGAAGAGTTATGCCGGACTCTTACCGGCTAAAACCCCACGGTATCCTTCCTAAGACCCTTGGTCGGAACTACTGGAACGCTTGCGCATACTTCCGCGGTCCCAACGGCTTTGATCGATTGTAGGATCTCGCCTCAGTCACGGGCGAGCCTTTGTCAACTAATAATCATCTCATTCTCCCACGCCTTTTCAACAAAAGCGATGTTAAATTAAAAATCTGTCTCATAGTAAACTAAGAAAAACACGAATGCAGTGCAACTGTGATTTTTGGTTTGGTACACATTCACACTCCATCCGCTAATGCTAATGTATTTACACAGTTAATGCGGAGCGGTTCGTAAACCAGAACAACCGGAACCGCGCCGAATTTCGGTCGGCCGTAACGAATGCATCAAACGAAGTGGAGCCGCTGATAAACAGCACGGGCCCGGCACCGCTGGCCGTGTAGCGTTTCCGTTGCTAAGATTTCGACAAACAGCGCTGTAGTCGACGCGTTTGCATTAAGTTTTATTACTTCCCCGCTCTTGTGAATTATAGGTGTAATATACGTGAGAAAGAGATAAACGGTGAAAGTGGGCAAAACGTAGATATTTTCACTAACAGCACGATAAAAATGTTGCTCGTTTCCCGAATGGTTCGAGATGTTTACAGGATGCGTCTTTTACAATGTTTTATTTAAACATCTCATACCTCAAGTTGGTCTTTATTTCGACGTCTATATATTTTATCACCTTCAAACGATTACTGCGAGGTGTAAAAGTTTTTATGATTCACAAAGTCACAGATAATCCGATCAGGCTTCATGAGTTGTTCAGTTTTACATAACTATCAGGGACCTGCTTTGAAATATTTGTCGCATCTTCTATGTTGTCTATAAAAGTTGTGTCTATATTCCAGAGTAGAAAATGTTTAATTTTTTTTATATTGTCTTAATATTTTTTATTAATACAAAGCGACTAAAACTGCTATATTTGATACTAGTTGTCCCTGCTTTGCAAGTAGTAATACCTCCCGCAAATCTCTTTGGTGAAGGAATTATCAAAATCCATTCTTAGCTGACCTTTAAATTGCAGAAGCAAAATCTGTAAAAATTTTTGAATTCATACGTCTAATAGTTTCAAAGATCTAGGGATGAGTCAATGAATCTCTGGATATCCTTTACATATATATTAAATTTCTAATACTAGAAAATTTAAAATAAAAATTCATGCAAGTGTCTAGTGGTTTGATAATAAAATGCCGAGAGAAGAACACCGAGCTGATTATAACTATGATGTAAATGTGCATGTTTAGGCTCCGCTGATGGTGAAAATTGCAGGAAAAATAGGTGACACGGGAAGTCGTGACTATGCAACATACGGAAGTGGAGCCGCATAAAACTGTCACAGTTTCCGCTTAGCCAAGAACAAAAGGTAGGTAGAAGCGTTCAATAATGGAGGGACATTTTTAGTACAAGAAGAATAACTAAGTGAAGGAAAATGTATAAAATTTCTAATAATAAATTAATAGCTACAATAAAAAGTGGAGAAGGAGCTGATGTTTTACGAACCATTTTAGTTCAAGGTGTGAACTTGCAAAGTGTAAAAGAAATAGATTAAAATAAATTCATTCCATACAAGATCCAAGGCGCCATTGACAGATTCTTTTCAACTTTTTGTGGGTTTGATGTTAAAATTCATTTGTCCAGAATCTGAGTAATAATTTATATATTTCATCTCTACTGTGCAATCCCTTTAACGTTTGCTACATTTTATCACCACCGCGCCATCCGAAGAGAGATAAAAATGTAATACATTTAATGATTCATAAAGTAGCTAATCTCTTCTCCGCCGCGGTCTCTGGTTAAAATTATTCATATGCGGTAGTTAACTAGACAGATTAAAATTTTAGATAACGACTAAAAATTAAAATTGATTTGCTGCTACTGCAGCAGCTTTCGATGAAATTATTCTGTCTTTAATTCTATTTGTAGTAAGTCATCCTTCATAAGATCTCCCACTACTTACTGCACTTCGGATTTCATTTAATATGTGTCATCTTTATTTAGATTTTTTTTTTGTATAGGAAGGGTGGGTATACCAGCGATCAGTTATTCTGGTGGAATTTGCCCACTGACACTCATGGACAATCGCATCATCAGAAGGTTCGCGGCTGCGTTACCGGCCTATTACCAATGCACTGTTATTTGGTAAATATCATTGATATGGTTAATTCTTACAAATTTAGAATATCTACACAATTTAGTTTACTTTGTAATTATATGATAGTATTCAAATTTCATTAGATATTTCTGTTCAGTTCGCAAATTCAATTACTACAAATGACACTATTACTACACCATCATCAGCCTTTATTGATGCATTACTGGATACGTTCTCTTTGACCATGAATGCAACAGCATTATTAGAGTATTATTCAGTTACCAGTTTATCTTAAATTACACGAACAGTTGTAAAATGTTTAATTTTTAACAGATCAATGCTGAAATGTTATTTATATACTGTATTTCATATACAATATCCACTGAATATCCAAATTTATATTCCTTTCACTCTGCACAATCATGTAAATGCTTTGTGTATCAGATAAACGCAGTTTATTAAAAAAAAAATACAATCAGTGTTATTGTTCGCAGAACGGGTAAACATTTGAGCTGATCCAAACTCTCTGATTAAGCCGTACATCCGCTTCATCATAAGGAGATAGCAACGTTTCAATTCCAATAAGAATGCTCTGGGTTCAATTCTGTGCCCGATCAATGTTACAATCTCCATTGTTCCCTTACCTTCATTTCAATCTATCAATGTTCTCATAATCGGACCCCGGCAGACATTTTTGTTGTATTGCAATTTTGTCGGATCATTTTTGTATTCTTATAAAGCAACAGACAAATGTCGTACTTTTATTGTTATCATTTAATATCAGATAAATTCTTTGACTCTTCAACTTAATGGAACGTTCATCTGTTTATTGGTGTTAGGTCTATTGCCAAAGACTGTCTAGATTTACCACCGCATCTTTTATTTCTGCCGCCAAACAGTAGTGTGCAAATTTTACTATGTTCCGAGGGTATTACAGCAAGTGAAATTACTGTGATACTATGTTACAAGGATTTGAGACTAATGTGATGCAGTGTATATCACTCTAATTAGTGCCACGTTGTTACTATCAGGTGAACTTCTCCCTCGTCTCTTCGATTTATCAAAATAAAAATGTATAAGATACATGTCACTAAATCGCATCAATTTTAAATCTTATTACCACAGTAATAATTATACTTACAAGACTTCCAACAGAAAAGGTATAATGGTTTAATATTAATGGTTGCGGATAGATGAAGACGTTTTCATGCAGAAGCTGTAATCTTTTCTACTTCGATCAGGCTTCTAGTACCATAAAATAAATCTCGATTATAGAACAGTTAGTTGAAAGTTCAAAGTTTAAACGGAATATATGTACAGTTAATTAACTAACAGTGTTTTATACAGTAAGCAAAATAAGTTACACTTAGTCTTAGGTAAAAAGAGCGATGGATTATAATGATGGAACAAATAGAGAACGTCGGAGTAACGTAATTAAAAAAGGGTTAAGATAAAATAAGGATCATAATTAAACAAAAAAAATTAATAATTACGGCGCTACGGTAGCGGTAAATAAACATAATATTAGCAAACAAATTAAATTGATAGCGGTTCATAGAATTAAGAGGGTTGGGGAAAAAAAAATTAACGAAGATGAAATTTTAAAGTTTTATCGGATATGCCTTTGTAAATGCCGCTTGGTTTCTCTATCTGAAAGCGTGCTGATTTGGCAAGGATTGTTTTTTTTTTTTTTTTTTGATTAGTTATTCCCATTGTTCAGTAGCTACCCGCGCATCGGCTGCATCGCTCCAGGTTCAATTTCGATCCCGACAAATGTTACAATCTCTATTGTCCGCTCACCTTTATTCCCAACTATCAATGTTCCAATAATCGTACTTCTTCCTATTGAAAGGTATTATTTGAAGCTGTGCAATTTTGAAAAGGATATAGCCTCTGTTTTTTCTCTTCCATATATTTTAATGTGTAATAAAAAAAATATTGCGTTTATGTAGGTATTGGATTACGATATTCGTAATAAACTACTGTGCTATTACATTTATAATTAAAATTTACATCCCCTCAAAAAACATTATAAAAATAGTCGCAACAATGAAATGACGAAATCTGTTGTTCATCGTTGAAGTTCACAGTTAAATAGCTTAATGCAAACTAAGTACTACATTTTGAACTAAGAAAAATTTATAAACTATTATTTACACGAAATTAAAAATAATACTCCATTTGTATTTTTCAGTTATTTACAATAATCCAAAAATTATAGTACTTCTAATCATCATAATTTTTAATGAGTAATATAGTACATATAGTATTGAATCGGAGTTGATTTGGTTTTCTTATCGATGATGATTAAGAATTACAATATAAAATTCACGTTTATTGAAATCCAAACAGTTATTTATTTTATTTATTTATTTATGCACATAGAAATCATGATAAAAGTATATACAGCAAGATCCAGAGACATCAAATGCACTCACTGCATATTCCGATGTGAAATTTTTCCCACTAAGACTGTCATCGGAAAATTTTATATGTGATTAATATAACTTGTACACTATGTTATTTCAGTGGACTTAGGTCGCAATACTTGAACACTTAAATGCTAGTAGTAATACGTGGAAGCGACAGATTCTACCGTTGGTATACGAGGCAGTTCCGAATGAAGTTCATCAGCGGCATTGAAGCTGGATCGTGGCGTGGTGCATAATAATATCGCGGCTCGTGTCGCAGGCGGTCACTTAGCTTGTATATTTACTAGTTTGAGTTAGGTCCCCCTACAGGCTGCGGGGAATTTGCGTCCCCTTGTCACATTAATTGACGTTTTGACGTTTCGTTAAAGGGTGCTAAACTAGATTTAGTACTCCCCCAACGTATTCCTTTATACACGCTCAACTTTATCGACGGATCTTTTTATATAAAGAGGCGATGAGACGAGCAGGATGCTCACCTGCTGATAAATAGTATAATCTATTGATAAATGAGATACCCACAACCATCAAAAAATTGTTAATTTTTTTGTTAATTCTATACGTAAGCGATTCAATACGATCTCGCCAGATGATAGCGGAGATGTAGTCTATAATTATAAAGTGTACAGGGTTAGAAGAAAGTTATCGGTAAAGTACTACGTTGCGCTTGTCTTCTTATTACCCAAACTATCAGTACAGGAATCTACAAACCGGAAAGAAGCATTTTTGGATTGTTTTTTTTTTATCAAACTAAACGATAAGACAGACGAGACGTTCAACTGATGGTAAGTGATACGCTTACTCATAACAAAGTGGAGCTAATTATGATGATATATACTACACCACATTGTGTTCGTCGCCTGAGACATAAGATGTTATCTTGTAACCCTGGTAATTATCACTAGCTACAACATCCTTCTATCTCGTCTTCTTCTGGTCCTCTTTCTTTCACTCCATTGCTATGTAACAGTTAAAGGTAGTAGAGCTAAGCGGTCCGACAATACAATAACTAGAAGGCAATTATTTAGTGAGTTTTAGGTTTTGTGCTATTTTCTGAGATTTTAGATGGTGTACAATTGTATAAAAAATAGAAAATATATCACTACTGTTTATGAAATATATTAGAGATGTTATAACCTTAGACCATTCGTAGTTTGGAAGATATATCGTGTTCCGGTCGTTGGTGACAATGATAATATATATACTGTTGTTTTCTACAAAGCCTTTATCGACTTCGTCGTTATAACGATAATTCACATTGCACCGCTTTGCGCCCCTCGCCTGAGGCATATGTTGTCTCATTACCCCGGTAATTAAACTAGCTACATCGCTCTTAAAACCTGAAAAAAAGTATTGTTTACACAGTGCTTTTTGGCAATAGAAATAGCCGCTGCGATGGTACCTACCTTCAAGGTCACCTACAACAGATACCAGTGTCTACATGATTAGTCGTAGAACCATGCCGAGATAAGATTGTTGATTAGAAAACAAAAAAATACTATTATCGCTGATTGTTAAAGGTGAAGTATAATATAAAAATGTATTTGAAGAAAAGCCTACAAATTTATTTGAAATCTCTTAGTAAGTTCGAGCATTAGGTTCAAGTTATTTACATTACAATGAATTGAAGATTTCAAAGTCAAGTTACTTCCAATATAAACCATACGCATTCAACAAGTTGCAGTGAGGAACATTAAGTATTAGAACAGTTCTGAATATTTTATAATTTTTTTTCTTTGCAATTATTAATATTTCCTCTCCCTTTCCTTGTGCAGTTTGATAGAAGGTAACTTGTCATCCTCCTTTGCGTCCTTTTGCTTTGGGAGGCTAGAATATGCTTTGTTGTTAACAATATATGTTTATGTGACCATCATGATGACCTTCTAATTGACCTATGACATTTATTTAACAACAGAGTACTAATTCTATATGGTTTATTTCCGGAAATGGATTTTTTACCATCGATTATTCTGTAATCGTTTATGGCAAGTAAATGTTCAGGGTGTTGATTTGTTGTAACAAAGGCTATACCCGTAATAATGTGGGACGATTAACGATTTATCTCCACTGACCTCACTTTCTATATACGGCCT
Organism: Ornithoptera priamus; assembly: GCA_029034505.1. Classification (NCBI taxonomy): domain Eukaryota; kingdom Metazoa; phylum Arthropoda; class Insecta; order Lepidoptera; family Papilionidae; genus Ornithoptera; species Ornithoptera priamus. The sequence continues at coordinate 887,988 of JARDWD010000392.1, forward strand.
AGTAATTCTCCTAAATCACAGTAAAACCCACACTCTAATGGCACGCGGCGAAAAATAGATGTGATCGTATACGATTTGAAATCGAATCTCTTCGCTCTCGCAAAAATGTGGATGAAGATAGATATAAATTTTAAACTAGTAAAATTTTCAGAATGATATTTCTATTCAATGGATTACAGCGCTCATATATACATCCCACCGTCCACTATAACAGCCAATTTACGTCCCCACTATTGGGGCACAGGGTTACCCTCAATATGAGGGCAACGGGCCATAGTCACCACGCGGGCCCAATGCGGATTGGTTACTTCACACACACCTTAGAATAAATTCTAATTCATGTGCAGATTTCCTCGCGATGTTTTCCTTCATCATTTGTATTTCGCTGTTGTTACTTAAGTTCACAAATGTATACACAACTTAAATATTAAAGTCATCAATGTACACATAACTTAAATATTAAAGTCATCGGTACATGCCGAAATTCGAACCCGCGACCTTCACAATGAAAGCCGCACGCTCTAACCATTAGACCAGCGGGCTACTACATATACATCGCATTGAAAAAAACTTCCATTCTTATTTTTCAGTGAGACAAAAAAAAAATAACGACTCAAAAGCCGAAAATACTGGCGCTACGTCCATACAAATACGCAACAGCGGAGAGCGCGGCCCGTAACGAATTGACTGGCGCGGGCTGGCAGCGCCCGACGCCCCGCGCGCCGGATCGCGAAAATAAAATGTATTCCCCTACACGCGAATATTTGTGTCGAGACGTACACAAATGTCGAGCACTGCGTAACACTGTTTTGACTTTCTCGGTCTAGATGCATTTAGGTTTATGATTTCAGATTTTTTTTTGTAATGTTTGCTTTCACCGCCGTGTTACAAAATTTACAAATATCTGTTTTAGTTATTTACATACACATAGTCGATGTTTTTAGTTTATAATTCTACATAGTAACATTCGTTCACTTCATCATCAGCTGATGGACATAGGCCTCCCCCAAACATCTCCACATCGATCGGTCCACCGCTGCCCGCATACAGCGGCTTTTTACAACCTTCAGCAGATCATCGGTCCAACTTATGGGAGGTTGCCCAACACTACGTCTACCGGTACGTGGCTGTCATTAGAGAACGTTACTGCTTCATCAGCCCCTCGAGCAATGTGCCTTGCCCATTGCCACTTTAGTCACCAATCTTTTGGGTTATGTCGTTACCCTTAATTATTCTGTGGCTCTGCTCATTTATTGTACAGGCCATTCAAAGAAGAAATGCTTTGGACCTCTGAAGAATTGACGGAAGAAATTCATCGGGTTATTAATATATATACACTTTTCTGTATCTACTACTATTATTTTTTATAAAATTTCAAAATACCTTATAATCTGAGTAATTTTTTACATGAACATTAACCATACAGAAAGACGGAAGGAGTCTTGTAACGTACGGTAATTGACCAGCTTTACATCCGCCGAGGAAATTATATGCCTTGCTTAAGAGGACTATTTTATGAGAGTTTAAATTAAACCTTCAGATATTTAGAGGGACGATAATAAGGAACAAGAAATAGAAAGACGTCCTAGTCGTTATCCTTAAAAAATCTCAGGAGAAAAATTGTGAATGCTTCCTATTAAACGATAACGTTTCAATGGATAGATAAAAAGCGGATTGTAAATATTATTACTTCCGAGCTAAAATATAACTGAGGCGTCATATTGAAATAAATTTCTTTGTATATAATTACGTTTTAATATAGATAAAGTGTAGCTTACAGTAGTTACACTCTTTTTTAAGTAAATCGTATCAGCACTCTGGTGGATAGCGAATTTTCGTCGAGCGAGAAAACAAAAATATTGTTACTGTATCTGCAAATTCAATTCGAGGCTATTATTTAGCTGCCATTTATACCCAAATCATGGTGACGTTTACGGGTACGTGGCCGGGGGGGTAATATCGGTGGACAATGAATCATTCATCCCGGAGCCGGCTGTTGGCACAAAGCGGCGTAACGAGGCCGCGCCGGAAGAGGTCCTCGCGGCAGCGCGCTGCCCGCCCGCACCTCGCGCCGCTCGCGATATTTCCGCTCCAGGATACGCCCACGCTGACAAGAGACTACGACTGTGAACCGGGAAACGTATAAGACGTTACAAAATTATTAAACATTTTCAATTAAATGCCATTCAGATTACCGCGAAGTTAAATGACAATGAGGCTGAAAATGTTGAAGCGCGCTCAGTATAACATGGCTCTCGATTGCTGACTAACCTAAATATAAAAATAATGTTATAACATGAGTGATAGTTGGATAAGCTTATATACCATCAATCAAGCTCCTCAGTACTATTGGCCAAGGACTCAAACCAGATACCGACGCTTTGTAACAAGCAGCAAACCGTTAGGTTATGAAAGCAGTTGCGAACATTGATATGTATGGCATATCTACTGGTGCTAGGTGTCTGTTGCCGGAAACGATCTAGATAGGTACCACGCGTTACCTATTTCTGCTGCGAAACAGTAGTGCTCAAACACTACTATATAATGAATTGAAGATAGTTGTAGCTATTGAAATTACTGAGGTAACGAGACTTAACATCTTGTCTCAAAGCGACGAGCGCAATAAACTGCAGTGTATACCACTTTAACGTGTGTTACGTTGTTATGGACGGGCGTATTACTTACCATCAGCGAACGTCCGGCTCGTCGCTTCATTGAATAATAACTCACGTTCACTGCTGGACATAACCTTCTCATAAAGATTCCTGCAACGATCAGTCCAGAATTACTCGAATCCAACGAATGTAAAGCTCGCGTGATATTTACATAAATAAGTATATATAAAGCGCTTTAAGGAAGTTGAATATTTCAAAAATTACAATAAAATAAAAGATTTAGATTAATCTTGAGCCGTCAGGATGCAATTGCGAATGCCCTGTAAACATCCTTGTATTTAGAATGCTGCATCCAAGCTCTCTTCCGATTGCAAAGGTTGTACGTTCCATTAGGCAATGATCTATTAGACGAGTGTGGATCAGGCTGCGCTTTTGTTACAGCAAGGATATCGGCGCTAAAAGGGAGAAAAAAAAAAACAGACCGGCACTTTCAATTCTCGTCGAAATTTATCTGGAATCCGAATGGAAAAAGAAATTGAAAGAGTTGGCCGTGCAGGAAGATTGAAAAAATTTTTTGAAAACTCAAAATAAGATCCAATTGCTTCTCTGTCTAATAATCGTTTGGGAATAGATAAAATATTTTTTTTATATAAAACAATTAATTACCATATAGATTACCATTTCCTGTTATTTAAATTAACATTCTAATGTCCTCGAAATGGCTGGACAGCAAGTACTGTATAACTTAGTATTCGCAAGGACGAATACGAAGTTACTGTTTTGTATTTCGAGTATATAAACATTATAAATATTACTTTATTGTATACAGAAAACCTTAAGAAGAATGTTGGGTATATAACATATATTCCGATATGTATTTTTTATATATTTTATGTTTATATGTATATGTAAATAAATATTAAAACGACTATATATATGTGGTAGCTTACCATTTCTATCAAAACAAAAATAGGTAAAATGTCAGTCGTTAAAGCTCCGTTTCATTTCTAAACCAATGTACTAAATCCTTGTTTTTTTTTTTTGGATTTTTTATAATGAAATAGTTATATGTAGATAATGCATATTCATTTAAAAAAAAAACAAATTCAAATGATATTAACACTAGTTAATAAAAAATAAGGACACGAATTTATTAGGATGTAGGCGGAGACGCGACGGCGTCAGATTTGTAAATGAATTCAATGTCAATGTCTGCCGACGGAAATGGAGCGGTGCGAGCGAGCGGAAATAGTTGCAGTGTTAAAAATAATGTGCAACGACGTTGAGCGGCGGGAGCTGTGCGGAAATCGAAAACGTTACGAAACCTTTGCAGCTCAGTGGCTCAGCCATTGAATTGTAACACGGAAGTCCATGAATCGATTAATGAATCACATATGGTGATGTTTGGACAGTGGTTGGGATTTTTCGAAGCCACCTGATTAGCTACCATAACAAACATCGCTGTGCCAGTCAGAGTATTCAACGTCAGCAAGCTCCTCCATCCACAGCCATACTGTCACTTAATACCATGTGAAATAGAGGCTTTAACATACTTGATACTTTCCACATAATAAATTAGTTGTTTCTCGCCCGCTTTGCTGGAATAGAGTTGAAATTGGTCAGAAATATTCCCCGCACAGCAGCAACCCGTTACCACCCTGACCCACCCTCGTTATTAACACCCCTACAACCTGTTTTTGGTAATATTTCGTAATATTTGATCTTGGCTGACCTAGACTTGGTAAAAGGCATAGTCCTACCTAATTTCAAGTCTCCGATCCTTACGGATCTAGAGATTTCGTGATGAGTCTCTACATAGGTGAAACACACTTCTTTCGGAAATAGTCTCTTAGATGTTATCTTGCTGTACTTCAAGGTTAGTTTTTTTTTTTATTTAAATAGACGATTAGGTAATCACCAAACTGATAAAGTGTTGATCAGATGTATGGTGGTAAAACGTACTAACCCAGTAATAACTTATTCGCTCTTCTCTTCAACAGACCAACTTCGTATTTGGATTAGATTTTGACTTTAATAAGTTTTTCTTTTCTTACAAAGGCTACTTAGCCAAATACCTTACTCAATATTTAAGATTTTTTTTCGTTTTAATTAGTGCTTTTTAGTAATTTATTTTATTTGTATATTAGTTTTAATCATCTTAACAATATAAGTAATGAAAGTCAGTACACCAGTTAAGCTAGTTATAAGTTTTATGGTTATTTATTTTAAAGCAAACCAGTAGAAGTCGTCAGACATTATCGTGCCGTGTATCTTTTGATATAGACCATAGTATGTACCTAGACACGCTAACGCCAATTTCCGCTGCATTATGCTAAAAGACGCCTTATTGAGATTAAACGGCTTCCGCTTTCTAAAGGCGATCGTACAGACAAATAAAGGACGAACTGTCTCCCTCTTTTATGCGCGATGTATAAGAGAAGGAAACAAAAAGGAAAGTAAGATAAGAACGATGAGAAATAAGAAAAGCATGAAAAAAGAGAGAGGAGTAAATATAGCAAAACAAAAAAAAAATGTGATGCTGCATAGACACTAATGAACGTCACATATTTATGGAGAAACGTATAACTTAGTATTCATTTTGTTGTTAGAAAAACTGAAATACATATCAAAGGATACCTTCGTTGTAAAGTAAAGTTGGAAGGATTAGAGGGATCCACAGAAACGATACCAATTTATTCAAATTATACCCCCGTATACCCTTATTTGACATTCTCATTTGTAATTAATTACGCCTGCGCTCCTTTGTGGTGGATAGAAGAAGTGTTACCTGTAACAAAAGAGGTGAGTAATTAGTTCGTTGTTTGGATGAAACGAAATTTAATTAATTTTATAATTTAGACTTTAGGCACCGCCGCTTAGTAGTACAGTTACAACCCTTTTGTGGGGGCAAAAAAGGGAATATTATGTTTCCAACATTTACACAATTTTTTTTTTTAATATGGATCTTCATTTAGAGAACATTTGTATTAAAGATATACTATAGGAGATGATACAATTGGTGGTGGTATGTCTCTGTTGCCTGAGATCGTCTAGGTGGGTACCACTGCAGCGTCTATTTCTGTCGCCAAATAGTAGTGTGCAATCAATACTGTGATCCGGTTTAAAGGGCGCTTTAGCTAGTGAAATTACTGGGGTAACGAGACTCAACATTTTCATTGGGCAACGAGCGCAATGTTGTGCGGTATATACCATCTTAACTAGCGCTACGTTGTTATGTTTATTATTATCACTTATTATTAAGTGAACGTACCGCTCGTCTCGTTACTTAATCACATAAAAAAATATATAGTTTATAACAGTGTCGCTAAAAAAAATGAAAAAAAGAGAGGCCATAGGATGGTACTTACCTCGTTATGTTAAATATTGAGTAGTATAATATCAAAAGCCGTGGAGGTTTAATCTCGAATTATTTAAGAAATATTCTATGATCGTTAAAAGTTTAAATATAATAATTTATGCAAGCTTTAACAAGTTAGAAAACGTTTAGTCTTAGAAAAAAAAATTTTTTTTTTGGCATTTCTTAAGCGTAAATATTTGCCGCGTGTCGGGCAGAGGCAATATACTATTTATTTCATCCCGTAGCGGATTAGGCTTTCCCGCATCGAAACTCGGAGGCAACAGGTGCCTTCTTCACCCCTCCCACAACAACTCCCCCACCTCCCCTCCCTCTCCCGCCCACACCCCGCGTCATCCGTACTAAGGCTACTAAACAAGCAAAACAAGACAGAGTACACCCCCGCCGCCAAAACTGTTTACACAAGCGAACAGATCGAGAAAGTGTACACAAAATTACCGAAACACTTATATCGGGATATAAATACGATTGAATACACCCTGTAGCTGTTTTCCTCTATAATAAAAAAAAAAAACATCACTGCAATAATGTAGTTTATCCTAACAACCCTATCGAAGTAATTAAGAGAAATATTAACGGCGTTTGAAATTTTGCATATATTGAATATAAAATATAATTAAACGTGTACATTTACAAACAGGGTGTAAAGGGTTCCACCCAACATCTTACGGAGATCAAGTCCACCACATCTCCACGCGGTGCACCCTGCTGAATAACAGACGAGGCTTTGATCATTTACCAACCCGCACTGAGGTAAGCGTGGTGGGCTAAAGCCCAATTCCCCTCAATGAACTCTAACAAGGAGGTCTTTGGGGAGACCTATGTCCAGCAGTGGACGTCTATGGTTTAGTTAGATGAGCTTTAAACGTTTCCATTAGGTGGGGGTTCAATCCCAAGCTTGCATTTCTGGTGGAAGAAAACATTGTCAGGAAACCAGCCATATATCCAACAACAACTCATGTTAGACAAGTGATATTTTTTTTATATTCAACAAAGGGATGAAACGGGTGGGACGCTCACCTGATGGTAAGTGATACGCCTGCCCATATATACGTGGTTCTAGTTAGGATGATATACATCACACCACAGAGTAAACTGTTAAAGCGTTAGAGCGCCCTTCAGACAGGAACATAGTAATGTTTGCACACTACTCTTTGGTGGCGCCATCCGTCAAACAAAACTGTATCCTGGTTTGAAGGACGTTGTAGCTAGTGAAACTATTAGAGTAAACAGTCTCCTACTAATGTTTCAAGACGACAAGCACAAGGTGTGGCTGTGTATATCATGCCAACTCAACTAGCGCCACGTTGGTTTGAACAGGCCTACCATTTACTATCAGGTGAACATCTGGTCATCTTGGTTCTTCGTCGAACAAATAAAAACCTTCAACTGTCGTCGTGACTCTCCTCGTAAGAGAAGTCAAACGGTGAGTATGAGAAAGGAAGTGTTTAAAAGAGTATATCATCAAAGTTGACGTTGTAAAGATAACTATAGCATATGAAATAGAAAACGATTCATTTTCCACTGCATTAAACATTTTCTTTGGACAAGATTAAAAAAGCTGTAGATCACCATCACCTCAATAGATGGACGTCCACTGTTGGACATAAAAACGACAATAACAGGTGTGATAGCAAAAAGATCTGTAGGTTCAATATTTTTCCCACATCAATCCTCTTTTGACCTACAGTGCTGTGATACACTCAAAAAGACGGAGTAATAAATAAATATATAAATCACTAGCTGTTCCCCGCCCGCTTTGCTGGCTTTAATGTAAAATGGCTTTCTATAGCGACCGTTACTATGGCAACCGTATAAATAATAATAAATTAAGCGTCTATAAAAGTTAATTAGAAATAAAATGATGAAGGAATGAAATTCAAAATATCATTCCGCTTCGAATGTTCATGCTCCAATGTCGCTGCGTTCACTAGTTTTCACGTGATTGGCGAACAAAGGAAACCCATTTCATTATACACAGATAGCTCTGAAATCCGTGAAAAGTGGTTTGATTAAATTACAGTGAAAAAAAAGCCTGAAAAGATACCGGAATTATCAGGAAAGAAACAGAACAGACAATATGCCATTGTCGTGACACATCATTTCAGTAATTAGGCTTCGATTTGAAAGGGCCGAGACAACATATTGTGTTCTTTTGTGAGGGTCTCTCTCCGCGCGTCCAGTAACCGTCGACCCCTGTAGCATCCCCGGTGCATTCCGATATTCAGTGTTTCAGTGACGGTGCGTGGGCTGCGAGGGTCTATCAGGAACTGGTCATCGTACGTTGCGGGCTTGCCGTTTCGTTATAATTGATTTCCCTTTTTTATGGTTCGGCTGATGCGGCCCGGCACCGCGTTCTCCGCTCGTCATATCAAATAGAGGGTAGAATTTAAGGGAGGGTTCTTATTTATTACATAAACGTACAAAGGGAATTATAATAGTTACAATTTCTGACTTAGTGATACTGTTGCGATTTTATTTTCAATTGAAATCCGTATTATATGTATGAGCGTATTGCGTATTACGATTATATATATATATATATATATATATATATATATATATATATTATTAAATGTAGTATGTCCAATAGGATTATTTTTGTATGCAATTTTTAATATATTATTAAAGGCACTTTATATGTTATATAGATATTTTATATTGTTTTTCAAACTCTGACCACAACCACGAAACTACCAAACCACCAATATCTACAACAATTCACGCCATTACTTAGTTTGAATGGGAGAATTAAGATATTAAGTAATATTCATGTAAAAATTAATAAATAAATAAATAATGATTAGGTGACAAGAAAATATAAAAAATTTCTATTAAATTTATACCAACATTACAAACATAAAATAGATATAAACATTTATAAAATAGCTCGTAATCTTCAACCACTTTTGGTTGATTACAACAGTAGGTTTATATGGGATAAAAACTTTTTCACCGCAAGTTACGCCAGCATGGACGCGTTAAAATCGCAACTCTCCTCTTTGGAGTAGGTTAAAAATGCTATTGACGCACACAACGATTCCTCTTTGATCCATTAATCAAATAACACAATAGCCAGAATGTCACATAACAAAGAGAATTGTACAATAGTGACGAAACAAACCAATCACTGGCAATTACTTGCGCGTAATGACGTCACACAATCGGGCACATAAGTCACATTACAGTTACAATACCGCTCGTAGTGCCGTTGAATAATTAACCGGATGTATAAGCTGCAGTCGTACCCATCCGTGTATAACTGACCGAGCTCGCGAATCAATGAAATCTAAAGTGATCACTTTACATCAGGTGTAGTGGTCGCTTGTTTATTTACAATTAAAAAAACAGTGTCAGTGAAATCAAAACGGATACTTCGGTATGCAGCTGTGCCTTGGAGAGCGAGCAGCTGTGTGTCACAGCATACGTTGGAAGACGACCCAGTAGGACGGGACCTGGACTCGAGATTGGGGTTGTCAGAAAGCGAGAAGGTGTAAGGTGCCAGACGTTTTTTGAGAACAATTTAAATTGCAGATAGAGGCTGCAGAGAGAGAGAAAGTAGATACGTAAATATGTAGACAGCGACGTGGGCGTTGGAGAATGGTGCACGAAAACATCCAACCCTCATAACAGAGTCTATGGCGACGGGTACGAGAATCACCTGTCAGGGCTTTGAAGTAGTAGGTGTGGTGCATCCATGCGACGCTGGACGGTGGATGGCTCTAGCTCAAGTCTGAGTTGGCACGCGAGGAATTATCCAGCATGCAAGTCTTCTGTTTCCCACGAAGTATAGAAGGTGTATAGATTGTAGGATCCTCACGAAAAAAATGGTGACGTTTATAATAAAAAACATGGTGGTATTACCAAAGAACGTATGAGTAGGTACCACCACAGCGTCTACTTTTACCGCTAAATAGTAGCTTGCCAACATTACTATGTTCTGGTTTGAAGGCCGCTATAACTTGAGTAATTACTGAGGTAAGGAGACTTAACATCTTAAGTCTCACGACGATGAGCACAATGTGATGCTGCGTCATCATCATCATCAGCCGATAGACGACTGATGGACATAGGTCTCCTCCATAGATCTCGACATCGTTCGGTCCACAGTCAGCATAGCCCCGGGCACTAAGAGCCGTCGTTTGTGGGTTTTCATTTGGGGTTTTGAGCCATTTACCACCACGCCGTCCTAATACGGATTGGCGGGAGCAAGAGCCTCGTTTGTTGATTAGCAGGATCCATCAAGAGCGGGTGAGTGTAGCTTGGGACCCATTACATATTTTAATTAGCGCCACGTTGTTATGGGCGGTCGTATCACTTACTATCAGGTGAACGTCCCGCTCGTCTCCGTCGGTTTGAAGACCAAAAAAAAAAAAAGATTTAAATAACAATATTAAAACATAATTACTAGATATCATAAAGAAATTTAAATTGTATGCAAAATGAAACCGTGTAGTGACGTAACTGTGTGCGCGCACCTGCATATGTGTGTGGAAGTGAATAGGTGCGAGCGAGACAGCAGATATACACGTTACTAGACACGTATGTCTCTGTGTGTGCGTGTGTGTGTGTGTGTGATGTTCTATTAGTATAAACCATGCAACGTGTAACGTCGGCGTTTAGTTAGTCAATCATACGTATATCCAGCGCCATTTAGGGTAGTTATTGTAACTTAATTAGTTAAGTTATTGCTACGACGGACCTCAATAAGCATGACAAGGATTAATACAGCAATGTAAGATGATAATTGAATATGACGGAGTAGAGACACAGTACTATTGTGAATAATTAATTATTTAACAGTGCAACGATCGGTCATCACGTAAACTTCAGTCTTTTATATAGTATATGAGATATAAAAAGTATATAACGCAACTTTTTTTATGTAATGAAGTGATGAGATAAGCAGGGTGGAGGTCATCATTAATCGTCGATGTGATCCTCCTACTATAATAATGTGCCGCTGCTTAGGATGTCTACCTACGAACAAATGATGACGAAGCCTCTTTCTCTTAGAATACAAGATATCTTTGTATTAGTATTGGTATGGTATTCGGTTTCGTAAGAGACTAAAACAAGTATATTTGAGTTTTTCATCTTTCAGGGGATTTTTCGAATGTTTTTAACGTTTCAGGCGATATTTTTGATATTTTTCACATTTCAGACGAGCTCTTAACGAGTGGTGGAGATTAAAAATTGTCATTTTATTTATAATTTATAATCGCAATAGAGAGGGCGATCGCGCGTGTTGGGTGCGTTTTATGGCCGCCGGGGGGCGCAAATGACGTCAAATAATTGGTGCTTTAAATGTAAATGATGACACCATACGCCAAACTCGGAGCTTTATTAAACTTCCGCCGACCACCGCGAGAGGAACCGCTGGCGGCTCCATCGCCGCGAGAACTGACTATCTTTACAAACAATGGACAATATTTAATGAAACTATATTCACATAACGTAGCAGCATATAAAGCTGTTCAAAGAGGATCCCTTTATCAGTTCCCAAGGTTGATCTTGGACGGACAAAATTCCTGGAAAACGTGCACCTGGTAGCCAGAGCAAGAAATGGTTTGACGAAATTTGAGGATCGGGTTTAAATACAGTAATTTAAAAACAATAGATTACGAGTCGAATTGGTTTTCTCAATCTGATCGCCAAACTTTAGTTGAAGAGGGTACTTAATGATGATGATGAACAGCATATAAATATTAATCAAAACAATCCAGTTAGAGTAACCGGTGTTTGTGAAAGTTCTCTTTCTCCCAACTATACCAAAAAAAAACAAAACTGTAAAAAAAATCTAGTTAATGTAACATCCAAATCCATGGTTGCAATCAAAATTATCAGACTTTAAACTCATTGAATCATCTTGGAATATTATGATGCTGGCAGTAGTGGCTATAATGAACAAAGTGTACTGTTTAATAAAATCTAAACATAAAATGATTACAAAGCATTAGTAAACGAATCTTGCGCTCGCATGAAACTGTGCGGAGATCATAATATTTAATTAAAAAAAGTATCATGGTATATTTAGTTGTTCCACCCCCGCAGCTCTCTTTGGGGATTGGATGGCAGAAGCCTTTTTACCAAATTTTTTGTTATAATCCAAATGTTTCGAAGATCACGTGATGTGTCAACGATTATTCAAGTCTGTGGTAAGAGAAGGGTTAAGCACATAATCCAATGAGACCCTATCGCTGGGTTTCAACCTCGACACCACCCACCAAAATAAATAATAGTGTTTCAGTGTTTTCGCGCTACTATAATTTTAAACCAACTCCTACAGTAGAAATTGCCTTCGTGATAATTTTCCTTACACTATTGTTACGGAAGCGGATGTTATTAAACCAAATGGAAATGATATTGCTTTTACTTAAAAGAAAGACAAAGGAAGGTCTGTTACACTGCGCTCTCTAACTATCATTGCCGCTGTTCCTGTGTAATGTAGATATGATAGTGTTTCATCTGAAAATTGCAGAGGGATTTTTAATTAAAAATGTTATTATTTAATTAATTAATATCGTCGTATAGTTCTTTAGGATTCATAATTCCTGTCTATGGACAAACGAAATGCTTATAAGAAATCGCAGCAGCGTTTTGGACGTTTATCTATTCATTAATCTTTACTTATTTTAACAGTCGTAAATTTTACATCCCTCTGTAACAATGAGGGGATTTATAAGATATTTAAACAGAATCCTAATAATTTAAGCTGCAACCCTTTTCAAACCGACTTCGTCATGTTTAATCACTACTACTTCTTAACGGAAAGAGGCGCCTCATCGGTACCTGTTCAGTTACATTTATTTTCATTGACAATGACAGTACTGGTGGTAGACCTGTGTTGCCGGAGACCGTCAATCTACCACTGGCACCTCCTATTTCTGCTGCTCAATATTAGTGTCCCTAAATTACTAAATTCCGGTATAAAGAGCTTTGTAGCTCGGGTAACTTAGACCTCATAACTCGGCGACATGAACAATGTGGTACAATGTATATCATCCTAGCGCCACATTGTTAAGGGCGGGCGTATCACTTACCATCAGGTGAACGTACCGCTGGTCGCGTCACTTCGTTGAATAAAAAAAAATTAAACATTTGACGACAAAGTTGTCAAGTGTTTGATTTGTTTATATCCTTTCTCTTATTAAGCAAAAGACTTAACTGAGCGTGGTGTGTAGTTATGTTATTAAAAAAAAATCTTTGATTAGCCCGTTAACAAAATCATGGACGTTGTAGCTTATGTCATGTTTACGTACGTCACATGTGAACTACATTCTGCCCCTGAACTGAACAAATACCTGTGGATCACACAAATATTTGCTACGTACGGGATGGATTCCCGTCCCCGCCTACCTGCCTGCTACTGCGATGCTCAACGATATCTTCATCGCTTGTTATTTCAAAAATATAAAATGAGATAACATTATCACTTCATCCTCATCAGCTAAATAGACATCCACTGCTGGGCTTAAACCTCCCCCAAAAATCCTCACATAGATCGATTCAACGATGCCCACTTTGCCGGGCGGTAAAGACCGTCGTCTTTAAGGAGATTTGGGCCATTTTCCACCACACTGGCCCAATGCTGACTGATGGGAATTTCCTGATAGAACACGAGGAGATCACTTACCTGATAGAAAAATGATATGCCTTATCAGTGACATTAATTCAACTCTTACATTACTAAAAACCGTAAACATCTAAAGGAGTTTTCTTTGTAAATGAAGTGGAAGTAAATTAATTTAAAATTCACAACATTTCAGATCCAAAAAAGTTAATATTCATCAAGTTTTAAACAGTCCAGTGGTACTCAGTTTCTTACTTTTATAAACTCACAATACAGATTTGGCATTGAAATTAATTTAACTTAAAACGGTACCTGTAAATAAATACTTGGGGGTGGTGGAAACTAAACAGAGGCATGAGTTCTCTTTAAACAAGCAATTAAGTCACTGACGCCAAATTAATTATTACAACTAACTTCTAAGATTTCAGCGCAGTTCAAATTAAATGCAAATTTCTTGTGGGACTTACGGGGGTTTATAAGGGTGAGGGGGTTGCAGGGGGCAACTTCACACAGCTTTTCCGTTCCATTAAAACAATACGAATTTAAATCACATTCAAATTTTGCACTTCGATTAAAAGCCCGAAGAGCAACGCGCCTAAGTGTAAAGCAAACAGCGGGTACCAGCTATCTCGGACCGATACCCGGACCGGACCAGCTCAGTTGGACCCCGGCGACATTTAACGAAACGCCCGCGCACACCCTCGACATTATCGAGGAGCGGATGGGGGGACGAGTTCCAATGTAAATTGGGCACATTCATGTGATCCCAATTACTATGTGTAGAGAGCCAAGCCGCTTATGCAAATGACGATTTCCCGCGGACGCATCTAATGGGCCGTGAGGGCTGCTGTTGGGGGGTAGAGAGGGAGGGACAGATACGATGCACTTTTAGCGCTGACGTCCCCCATATATTTACTGCTTCCTAAACACAACTACAGTGAAGTTAACGCTTCCGCCGATACCATTTAGATCGCATCTGTGCTATAAAGTTGGAGAGATATGTGAATAGTTCAGGAGTCAATGCAACTAAGTCCAGGAATCTGAAGTTGGCAAAAATAATTTTGAAAATATTATTGTTATTAATTTGATCAGAAAAGTTCTAAAAAAAGAGCCAACATATGTTAATTATATGTAAATAAAAATGCAAGTATTTAAAAAAATGTCACCAACTTAGAAGATTTAGAACTTGTATACTTTAACAGCTGAAAAGATAACAAAATTACAAAAAAAAATTTTTTTTTGTTTATTCACAATTTTATTATTTTCCTTTTTTAAGGGCTGTTTAAACGTAAATTTGGATGTACATACCATTCGGAAAAAAAATATATTATTGTGTAAGAAAACAATGTCTGACTGAGAAAAATAAGCTACGAGTTAATTATTTAATAATAAGTATACTAATTATTACATAAAATTTTCAAAAAATAGAAATATAAAAAAAGGACAACTCAACAGCTCATATGGGAGTCATTAGAAGCGATGAAGTTAAGTAAACATTTGAACTTAGTCAATACAAGTATCATAAGTCATTTTAATCACTGCACTATTTGCATTTTTTTTTAAATAGAAAAAGTTGCAATGACTAGCAGTAGGTGGAAGATTTCTGTTGCCGAAAACAGTCTTAACAGGTACCCACCTCCACCTCAGCTCCTACTTCTCCCGCCAAAACAGTAGTGTGCAAACATTACTGCGTTCCAGTTTGAAAGCATTAATAAGTAATAAAATTACGTGAGTAAATGACAGTTAACATTATGTCTCAAGGCGACGAGCTTAATGTAGTGCATATCAATCCAACTAACGCCACGTTGTTATGGACAGGAGTATCACTTACCATCAAGTGAACGTCCCGCTTGTCCCGTCTTTTCATCGAATAAAAAAAAAAGTAGAGGAAAAACAGTTTTCAAGATTATACAATATATATCATACAATTTACTTAGAATTACTTGCCACAGTCAAAGTTATTTTCTATCACGAATTCTTACAACTTACTATAAAGCAACAAGAAAATCGGGACGTTCATCTGATGGTAAACCATACACCCGCCCATAACAACATGGCGTTAGTTAGGATGTTTAACACTGCACCAGTGTTAATGTCGTCAGCAGGATGTTAAACCTCATTTACCCCAGTAATGTTTTCACAATACTGTTTGTCGACTGAAATAGGCGCCGCTGTGGTACCTACCTTGACGGTATCCGGCAATAGACCTACTACCAGTTACCCACCATCATCTATCATAAAAAATAACCATTTCATTATGACGGATTAAAGTTCAGTGTCGGGTTAAGTAACGTTAAAGTTTAAAGTAGGCCCGCCGGCGGTGGCTGGATAGCACCGGACCGTGTAAACCGAAATAAACGTTCAGCTGTTTAAAATGTGTACAAAGCCGATAAGAAAAACTTTGGAAGCTTTAAAAATTATACTATTAAAGTTAACTACACCAGTAATGTTATTAAACGTTTTAAATTAAAGATTACTTAACCAAAGTAAGTGAAAACCCGCCGTGAATATAACTAAAGTTTTAAACTCGCTAAACTAGAGCTAAGTAAATTAAGAAAACAAAATAGTGCAAGTCGTATAAGGAAACAAAATATATTTTTTTCAACGAAGCTATATGACAGACGAATCTTTCACCCTATGTTAAGTGATACGCCTGCCTATAACAATGTAACGCGAGTTAGGTTTGTACATACAGAAACATATAATGCTTGTCGCCTTTACACATATATTAAGGCTATTTACCCGCTGGGGTAAAAGAAGCGATGAGACGAGCGAGACGTTCACCTGATATTAAGTGACGCACCTGCCTATAACAACATGGCGTCAGTTAGGATTGTATATACAAAAACAAAATGTTTGCAATCTACCGTTTGACGGCAGAAATAGAAGTTGCGGTGATACCTACCTCAATGGTCACCAGCAACAAAGACTTACCACCAATAGTAATAAATGATGTATGTCATCATATATGACATTCAACTCAATTAAGGGAACGTCATCATCATCAGCCGATAGACGTCTATTGCTGGACATAGGCCTCCGCCAAAAATCTCCACATCATTCAGTCCTGCGCTGCAGTCAGCATGACCTCCAGTACCGCTGGGCACCAGCGGCTGTCGTTTTTAGGGCTTCATTACCCACCAACCTGGGTCAATGACAAGTGAAAGGCAGAGCCTCGTTTGTTGATTAGCGGAATGCACGATGAGTAGGTGAGGTAGGCTTGGGTCCCGTGAGTTGTTGTGCGAGAGTCCTTACAACCCTTAATCAAGGGATGTTACTAAAAAAAACTATTCGTTAATATATTGGTTTAATTCCCAATTGAATCGCCACTTCCCCGGAGCAGGTAAGTGTATATCCAAGCAAATAATTCGATCGGCCGGCCCGCAGCCGCGTCCGCCCCGTACACCGCCCCCCACAAATTGATCAATTTAAAACTCCAGTCCAGACTTTTATTGGCGCTTATCCCGTTTAATTAGGCTGGAGCGAAGTAAAACGGAAGCGCGGTGTCTATTACACTCAATAATGTTCCTACCGTTTCCTGTTTATTAAGATTTGCACAACAGATTGCCTATTAATCGATTCATTGGTGTAATATCTACAACAATCGAGTTTCCGTTCCCGTCTCACCAATAAACATTTTGATCATCTTTTTTTTTAACAAAAAAAAAAACGACACGGACGGGATTTTCACTTGATGGTAAGTGATACTCCCATAGTAACGTGGCGCTATTTAAAATGGTATACTCATCAGCACAATTCGACCGTAGCCTTGAGACATAAGATATCGAGTTTCATTACCGCAGTGACTACACTAGCTACAGCGCCCTTTAAACCGGGCCACAGTAATGTTTGCACACTACTATTTGGCATCGGAAATAGATGCTGTAGTGGTACCTACCTAGATGGTGCCTGGCAACAGACACCTATCACCAGGATAACAAATGTGATAAGACAGTTAATATTGTTTTGAATCGAATTAATTTGTACTCTCTCAGCTTTAAACAGCGTGCTCTTCTGCTGCGTTTACAGGGGTTGTTTTTTTATTAACCCTCATTCGTTTTGGATCAACTTTTTTAATTTAGCCTCCTCATTCGCCCCACACGACCACACTCTACAACGGCTTGTAAAATAAAAAGTAGTATTCGAACAAACAAAGCTTTAAGGAAGTTTAGGATCGAAAAAAGGTATGATTATCATCAAAGTTACTATCGCGGAATTTAACTTAGCCAATTAAGTTTATAAAAGCATCAATTACATCTTTTAATAAATTATATATATAAAACTATTTTACAGGTGATACACAACGTACAACTCACGGGATCCAAGCCAATTCCATCTGCTCGTGGTGCATCCTGCATATCAACAAACGAGGCTCTGGCTCCCACCAACTCCCATTGAGGGAGCGTGGTATGAAAGGGCCTAAAACCCCCATGTGAATATCTACAAACGACAGCCCCTTGATGTCTGGCGATGCGGGCAGCGTAGGACTGATCGATGTGGAGATTTTAGGGGAAGACCTATGTCCAGCATAGGACGTCTATCAGCTGATGACGATGACTAAAAAATCCGTCATGTGTTATAGGAACTGATAGATGACTTTATCCGTCGCTGTAGGGGGACAGTTAATTCAACAAAATGAAATTTCAATGCTCATTACTATTGATCACGGCTCAAATCGCCGCATCAGGGTAGAGGGTAGGGGGTAGTCACCAGCGGGTAGAATCACGCACGTGTACGCATGCATAATTCACCAGTTCCGAATACATTTATGTTCATTACTCATCACAGTATTTGCTCATATTTTATCAATCGCTGTAACCTTTGCTTAATTATCACAAGCAGTATTATTTTTTTTTATACTATAAAGCGATGAGTCGAGCGAGAGGGTCACTCGATGGTGAGCGCAAGTTAGGATGGTCTACACTGCACCACATTACGCTCGTCGCCATGAGACATATGTTAAGTCTCTTCACCCCACTAGCTACGACTACTTTAAATTCGGAACACAGTAATGTATGCACACTAATATTTGGCGGCGGAAGTAAGCGCTGTGACGGTACCTACCTCGACGGTTTCCGCCAAAAAAGACCTATCAGCAGTAAGTACTTGTACATATAAAGAATTAAAAAAATTGTTTTTTCATCGAACACTTATAAAATCAGTTGTAACTGAACATCCTGTGAAAATGTGTCGATAGATAGGATTGTTATGGATTCTTTATTGATATGCTAACTTATGTTAAATCTTGGTTTATTTCCTGTTTTACATTTAACTAGGTTTCATGTTTTTGTGAAGAACATCCCTTATCAAAATATATAACTGTATTTGATAACGGAGATAACGTTAACATTACTACGTAACAATGAACCTGGTTTATGAGTAACTAAATTGAAACTAAAGAAAATGACCGCTTCTGTATTTCTTAAGTTAAACTCATTTAGATTTTAGTATTTTTTTTTAGGTTGGAAAAAACTAGAAAATTTGTAAATTTAATATGGTTCAAAATGGCGGGTTAACAGGATCATTGGTGATCAATAACTTGTCATAACTAGGCCTGGTAGTCTTGAACACAAGCGCCTTGTGGCCAGTTGCACGGTGTCCTATAAAATACATTACAAAAATTATGTGATGGAATTATGAGATATAATTCCCCCATCCCCTTTTCACGACGACTAGACACATGGTGATTCACGATCCTTATACCCTCGTTCTTCATGAAAACAGAAAATAGGTGGAACAACTTCCCGGCGTCGGTACCGTCCAAATTCGAAGTGGCTGACTTCTAGAAAAGAGTGAATAAGCTGCTACTATATTAGTTCTCCCTACCACCTGGATGGATGTCCACAGCTGGACGTAGCTCTCTTGCAATCTGTTACCAGTAATAAACAAAAGCAATTATAAAACCGCGTGTAGTCGATACGAAACTGTAAGCACTACATAGTTTTGCATTGAAATAAAACGTAAATGTAGTTTACACATGTTTGATTTCCCCAGCGTGACTGAGAGTTCGAATTTATTTATTCCTAGAACGCCTACACGGTTGTAAACACACACTGTATACATTTACACTACCTGTTTACACACACTTACGTTGTAAACATTAATTAGGTACCGTTTTGAATACATAACGCTAGTACAGCGATTCTGGTTCCATTGTAACTTAGGGCGTGCGAAAATGAAAACAGTGGTTATTGTGGAGTTACTTAATAGTTAAAACAATTAACTTTTATAAACATTTATATTGTTTACAATTAGTTTAAGTTTAACTTTATAGTACTTATAATTTACTAAAGTTCTACAAAATAAATATAGAGATAGAGAGTATATTTCAAAGTAAATATTGACAGTAGATAGATCTTAATATAAATAAGATACATTTCTAGAATTAGATATGAAGTTATAAGAGGAATGGTACTAAGAATTTAAGTTTTATTCCGCTTCCGGTAAGGAAAAAAGCTTGAAAAGCACTGCTTTAGTATAAAGAATATTGTAGTGTAATCGCCCAAGTGCGCAGTAGTTGGGCGCCACTGTAGAAGTCTTGTGGTGAGGAGAACAGGACCTGATTACTTAGATCAATAGTAGTACCCCTCTTAGTAATACCAAGATCCAGAGGGAACCAGTCCATTTATATAATGGTATATTCCGTAAGGACTTGTTGGGCTAAGTCAATCTACACAGAGATATACAATCCTTATTAGGAATTGCGCTATGATAAACGATAGCGTGATCTATTGTTCCTTGTGGCGCCATCTGTTGTTTTAAAACTTCTTGTTACAACATTCTAAATCTTGTATAGCTACAAAAGCACTAAACAGATTTTAAAAATTAGACGAATAGATTTTATTTTAACGCTAGACTAAAAAAAAAATATTTTTTGACAAACTTCTTTGTATATATATACATATACACTACTTGTGGTAGGTCTCTGATGTCGGAGACCATCTAGGTAGGTACCACCGCAGCGCCTCCTTCTTCCGACAAACACTACTGTGCAAACATATTACTGGGGTAACAAGATCTAACATCTTATGTGTCTCGGTGGCAAGCGCCTAAAAATTACTAATTGTGAGCACCTCCCATCCCCAAAGGCTACATTTTAATGCCGCTGTAAAATTTAATGCGACACAAGACTGAAATACGAAACACTCGGATGTCACGTGTCGACTTTCTCATGAAGTTTGAATATTTAATACAATAAGTCGCTACAGCGGGGGTAGTTTCGTGGGAAACAAGAAAGCTGAGCTGTTAAACTGTGCTGGAAGCGCACACAACTCGAGCAGTGCTTTCGGCGGCGACTTCTGTATCTACAACTGTAAATGTAACGGTAGAGTATACAACGTGTATTCTAAATATATGCTAATTAATATATAACATCATTGTTTGCTTTTTTTTATCCACTGCTGGATATATGCCTTCCCCAATGTCTTCCATCAAATGTGATACTCAGCATCTCGCATCTATCTATTTCCGACCGCACTGTTGATGTCGTCGATCCATCTGGGGAGAAGGCGTCCTACACTTCTGCGACCTGTACGTGGCCTCGACTTTAAGATTTTCCTCCCCCATCGGTCGTCACGGACACAATAGGAGATGGCCGGTCCACTGCCACTTCATCTTGCAGATTTTGAGAGCTACGTCGACAACTTTAATTTTACTTCAAATTTCTTCATTCCGGATTTTGTCTTTTAGAGAAATGCCAAGCAGGGCTCATATATATATAAATAAAATAGGTTTCCTTTGTTCGTCAATCACGTGAAAACTGGTGAACGTATCGAGATGAGAACTTGACCATTTGACACGTATATATTTGTGTATGGTTATAGACTATTTGCTTTTGGAATTTCATAGATTTTTTGTTATTTCATTCCTAATTAAGTTTTATAAACATTTTCATTTCGTATTACTTATGCAGTTGCTATAGTAATGTATATATATATATATATATAATATATATACTAAATAATTTTTGCTATAAAAAATAATTTCGTTGGTAATTTTATGAGAACTAAATAATTTCATATTGATTGAATATTTTATGTATTATCGCTTGTATTTTAAATTAATCACATTATATGGAGACTCATAGTAATTTTTTATAATTCAACGAAGGGACGGGACGAGCAGGAAGTTCATCTGATAGCAAGTGATACGTCCGCCTATAACAACGTGGCGCTAGTTAAGATGGTATACCAAGCACCACATTGCCGTAGTCGCTTTGAGATATAATATATTAAATATCGTTATAGTAGTAATTTTTCTAGCTACACTACCATCAATGCGCAACACAGTAATATTGCCTACTACTGTTTGTCGGTAGAAAAAGGCGCGATGGTACCTTTTTTATCGCGAGGGATGTCTTCTTATAAGTTACATTGCTTCTGAGGAGAAGACAAAGTTATGTGGTGCTTCCACTAAAACCTTCTCGGTGGTCTCCTTCAAGGCATTAGGTGGAGGGCTCCGGGATCTCCTAGGAAACGCACCAGTGCCCTCTTGCACTGTCTAAAACAACCTACCGAAAGGCAAAGCGCTCCTTACCACCCACGCTGTGTTATGGCAAATATAATACCACCATGCATTAAGCTTTGAGAGCCCCCACCCTCAAGAATCACGAACCAGAGGACCATTTTAGTCGCCTTGTACGACAGGCAGGGAATATCTTAGTCCTATTCTTAACAGCCCGAGACTACTGGGGTGGTTGCGGTGGTACCTACGACCTCCGACAACAGAGACCTACCCCCAGTATTCGCCATACCTCCTTTGGACTTTGATTAAAATTTAATCGCGTTATGAAAATTAACAGTTTTTTTTTCTAACAAAAAACCGCCCAAGATTTTCCTCGATAACGTTTTTTTTATTTCTTCCATCATTACCGCAAATTAAGTTTGTAATGAAATTTATTGGGAAATTTCAACTTTAGATTTACAGCGAACAGAATATCTTTATAAGGTAATTATTAAAGTACCTGTTTTCTAGAGTTTTTCATAGGAGACTCCCTACACTTTGGTAATCAAATTTAACCGCTCTTGACTGCTCTTAGTTACTTTTTTTTAATGCTTATCATTATATGTTTAACTCCTTTCAGATCCTAGATGGCTGGCGATTCTTCACTGTGCATTTTAAGCGCAACTTTTAACACTCGCTACTACTTTGTAGAAGCAATGCAGCCGCGAACCTTCTGGTGTTGGGACTGCCCATAGCCGTCAGTGATCACTTTCCACCGGGTGAGCTGATCGCTCGTTTACCACGCCACGCACTGCTTTCCACGGCCCGACATTACCCGTGCGTAATAAATTGACCATCAACATGGGTACCATCGCAACGCTCACTTATACCCTCAGATATTAGCATACACTTATTATTGTGTGTTTGCTTGAAAGCCACTGTAGATATAGAATATAATTTGACGGGATAACATTTTATATCTTTAAGAGACAACCTCCAAAGAAGTTTTTTTTTTCATTTATTCAATCGACAGGACAAGCGGAACATTCATCTAATGGTAAGTGATAGCCCTGATCATTACAACGTGACGCTAATTAGGATGGTACACACAGCATCACTATAACTGTAATTTCACTAGCTATGACTCCCTTCAATCCGGAACACTAATGTTAGCACATTACTGTTTAACGGAAGAAATATGAGCAGCAGTGGTACCTACCTAGACGGTCTCCGGCAGAGACATACCACCAATAGACCAAAAATTACCGATGGCAGGTATCTGCTGTTATAGATTATCTCGGTAAGTACCAACATAGCTCCTAATTTTGCCTTTAATTAATAATATCCAGACATTACTATATTCTGGTTTTAGAGCATTGTAGCTATTGAAATTACTGGAGTAACAAGACTATCTATATCTCGAAGGACGGTTCGTTATAAGCCGGCGTATCGCTTAGTTAGGGGAATATATTGTCTCGTTTCATCGCTTTGTTAAATAAAAAAAATTAGTTTGTGAAAAATAAAATCGCTTCGCTTTCCCACTCTGTCCTCTACCTAACAGACTGCTTTATTATTCCGTGACATCATTGTCCGCGCCGCGACCGCCCTGTGGCCGCTTTGAATAACGCTTGCTTTTTCTGATTACTATACGAATTTAATTATATTTTTAACGTATACGATTTGCCAATAACGAATTATACGGGTATTAATAGGCCAAAGAACTATATAAAACTTAACAATTTTAATTAATATAATGATGATGAATATCATAAACTAATTTAACACTAATGAGCTAATAAAGTAGTTCTTGTTACTCGGTACTACTAACAGTCAAAGTAGCATCAATTATTCTAAAACGACGTAAATTAGAGCTAATATTAGTTTTCAATGTGACAAACAGCTAAAAACGAGCTTTTGTAGACATGTCAGGTTTTTCATATCAAAGGACTCGAAGTCAAACATTTGTTGTGATACTATACAGTTGTCCACCTATTAAAACTATTAACAGGCTTGTAGTTTTATTAAAGGATCCACAAAGAATTTCCTCCTTTCTATATAAAATAAACATTTAGACAACTCTGCTGTAGTAGTACATTTTCTACAGGACTATATATTTTTATATACTCATACCTTAACTGATCTCTACATCAATTGATATTCGTCTTTAAATCAACCATTAAACATATATTAAATATACAGGGTAATACGGAATCGTTGCAACACTGTGTGTAGAAATGCACAACGACGCTATATTCATGAATCCGTGAATATCCAGACCCTTCAAGAGTCTGGAGTTGGAAAATCAAATTCAAACCTATTTCGATCGAACCACTGTGGCAATCGAAAATATTTCCGATTGCCACAGTCGTACTCTTCGCTCTTCAATAAACCTTTTCCTTCGCGTCCCCCTGCATTCCTCTTCAGGTTTCCAAAACTCCTTATTCCGTTATGGCGGTTCGCTTATGGAACTCTTTACCGAACCATATCCGTACCGCCAAATCCTTATTTTCTTTCAAAAGACACTTAAGTAACTACTATTACAAAGTTTAAATTATATAATCTGTCTAATTGTGCTATTGCTTGCATCTGTCATCAAGTGATGCAGTTTTTAATTATTTAGTGCACTATCTTATTTTTGCTTTTAGTTCACGTCTTCATTTCCAATGGGGGTTGTCTGGAAGAAATTGCTTTTTGAGCAATAAGACCGCCACATTGTACATCTATGTATATATATAATGTATTCCATATCTTGTAACTGGTGTACAATAAAGGATAAATAAATAAATAAAATAAACATTGTTTATATATATAAATATAATAAATTTATGTCGACAGTCTAACTTCTATCACCAAGGAAACCAACTCGCAATGAGAGGTATCACAATTTTAACACATGTCTATCGAAAGTAAAACAACACTATCGGGTAGTTTTTTCTTAAAGGCCAAATAACCTATAACTAAAGGAGGTTAGGGGTGAGTTTAGTAACCTGGAGGATATTCAACTTTTGTCTTGTTTTATTTGTTTTTCGTTTGTGAAACAATAGTGGTGCCGGATCCATGAGGAAGCAAAGTAGATCAAGCCGCAGTCAACTCGCGTATCGCCTTGTTTCATCTGTGATGAAGAACATTAGTTGTTACGTTCCGGTCGTGTACGACTAATGCGAGCTACTTTGTGTGACAGCTTCTCGCTAGATTTGTGTGATGCATGTTCAGTGAAAGTAAATGATGCGCAAAGTGCGCAGTCCAACGCGCATGTATGCTTTAAATGATATCGTAGACATAAATAGGATCTCACGCAAACATACTTCGTACTGCATCAGAGCGAAAAGAAACTATTAAAAAATTTGTTAGATCGTTAGAAATATTTCAGTATTATTACTGTCATCATCATTATAGTGAACACTGTCATCTATTAACATCGATCTCCTCAACCAACCTTCAGCGCGACATGCCCTATTCCATCCGAATCTAATAACTCCCTGCGATCTTCACAAAGTCATCACCACAGAAATATATACTTACTATAATATACTGTAATTCTTTAGTTCTTTCTCTTCTAAGTTTACCAGCTCAGCGTTAGAGTTTATTGATCTAATAAACAACCCTCGGTTAAATCATAACAAAGTTTGGTTATAAATAAAACTTTATACTTTATATACGTACGGCTGGGTGAATACGAACGTTTCGGAGATGAGCGTGTAAGAAGTTAAGTTATCTCAGTCCAGCTGTTCTTTTCCCACAGAGCTTTACCAAGTCGGGAACTTTTACAGTTTTTATGCGTATTAATACACCCCTCTAGTTAGTGGATGTTTAACGGGACTTCGGTGAACTCTCCCCGCTGTAGAAGGCGTTGTAAACCACCGGGGTTTGAATCCCTGACATATTTTATACGACCCTAATTCAAAACACCATTTAACATTTGTTCGGGGTGTTTACATCTCATATTTGTATTAGAGATTTGAACACATAGGCCTCCCCTAAAATCCAGACTCCATGTCCAGCAGTGGACGTCTGTCGGCTTATGATGATGATGATGATGATGATTTTAACACACGTAATTATTGTTAATAATATTTTGTTTTAGTAATAATCGATTTATGGACCGCTATAACATCTGTTGAATCAGTAATAGCAGAGGAGGAAAGACTAGGGAATTACGGAGGAGGGCAAGATGCTCTTCAATTTAAGTCTTATTAAATTAATCCAAATTAGCTGCTCATTTAAGTATGAAAAATAGATAAATGCTGAAGGAGACGCCTGTAACTTAGTCGACTAATACTAACAATAAAGATTTTGAAGATGGGTGATTTTAGGTTGGGAGATGTACAATATAGAGACTTATGATTGCAGCAATTAAGATAGGTAGAGGAAAACCCTGCCATGAAACAAAATCTATAACATACCAGCTTGGGAACCGAACCAGGGACTTCCGCAAGACATGCGCTTAAACCTTTCGCGTTCCGGATGCTAGATTTCCAAACCGACCGCTGGACCAAATTTACACCAGTAACATTTTTATGTTTTCTTATGATGCATACATGGTCGATTTTTTTATTATTAGGATTTTCGCCATCCCTTGACTAATAGTGGGGGATAAGGACATTGTATGTCATACTTAAAGTCATTAAATATTAAAATTTTTCTCTTCTTGCTTTTTTTATATAATGAAGCGACGAGACGAGCGGAATGTTCACCTGATGGTAAGTGATACGCTCGTCATTAACAGGGTGGAGCAAGTTAGGATGTTATTACATTGGACTGCATTGCGCTCTTCGCCTTGAGACATAAGATGTTAAGTCTCATTACCCCAGTAATTTCACTAGCTACAACTCCTTTCAAACCGGAGTACAGTAATGTTCGCACACTACTGTTTGACGGCAGAAATAAGAGCTGCGGTGGTAGTTACCTAGCCAGCCTCTGACAACAGGTACCTACCACTAGTATACTAAGTTATGTTTACAATTTTTTTACTTTTCTAATTAATTTTTTTATATATTTCGTTTCTATATACGTACAAGATATATAACCTGTTCTATGTATCAAATATATTACAGATGATCATACTACTATAATTTTTTTTTTTTTATATACCTTGCAAATTTTTTACAGTTATCATCAAAGTGGTAAGTTGGAGAATGTAGCACTCGAGCGACGACTCGCTTACATACAAGCTTTCCCGGCGAAGCTTTACCAATCGGCGTGAAGATTATCGCGTAGCGGACGAACAAAGCTCACGGTCAATCTGTCCCTGGACTCCATTACAGGTAAATTATAAAGCGGCGCAATATAACAGAGTGCGGTGCGACCACTGCGCCCATCGGGACGCGCACACTCATTAAAGAACAATTAATGAGGGGCCGGAACAAAAAACCGCACGAGCCGCGCCGCCCGCGCCTCCGTAATGAATGTAGTCATGCGTTTTATTAAAACGACCACGCGGACACGCGGACGGACGTTACGACCTCCAAAACACCACTAACACGTACGCAGTAAGGACCACAATTGATGTACAGCCTCCCGCAGCCAAGTTCTATTCCGGCGAAGATGGCATCCAGCCCATTCATAATTCTCTTACGAAAGCCGTGTCGCTGTTTTTTACTATCCCGCGTTTAGGCGGAAGAGTTGTTTTGGTCGCGTTATGCGGCTAAATTAAAATGACATATCGACAGCGGCGTTCGTTCGCAGCATGATTACACTTAAAATATGTGTCATATAAATTCTCTATAGTAGATAAAATCGTGTTTTTACTATATGTAGTTTATAACACGTGTGTCGATTTGTAACAGGGAAGTACGTGGTTCGATTCCGGAGGCTCAGGTAATGAAGCCCGTAAGGCTTTAACGCTTCTGTGAACCTGCCCACATATGTGATGTATATATATATATATATATATGTATATACAAGATGGCGCAAAAATAAACTTCCGATGTTTTTTTGCCGTAATTTAAAAAAAAAAATGAAAAACTTTGATTCTTCTTGTGGATTATTTTTATTTGGTCTTTTAATTTTTTTACATCAAGGCAAAATTTATAGCATTTTCTGATAGGAAGATTACTTTTGCGCCACCCTGTATATACAGTATATAGTGTATATATAATTAAATTTAATATTCGTTTACAATAAATATATAAAATAAATAATATTCCTTTTGTACTTTCTATCAATGTTATCATCATCAGCTGGCAGTAGATCACAGCTTGTGCTATACTTCATCAAAGGTATTCTCTGTTCATATACACTAGTCTTTAGATGTTGATAATAATGATCAGGATAAGTGGGTTTGGAAGAGACCTTCCGTGTGGGAGACGGGTGAGATTATCTCCACCGCCACTCCACCCTCAGCGAGTCATAAGAGGCGTCTGAGGAGGAAATAATTGCGCAGAGTGGGCAGCGTGTTTCCTGTATGTGAAAAAGTAATGAGCGGGGCAAACAATCCTTTAGATCCTATGTTCAGCAGTGGACGGCGCCTATTTCTGACGGAAAACACTAGTGTGCAGATATTACTGTGTTCAGGTTTGAAGGGCGTTGTAGCTAGTAAAATTTCTGGGGTAACGAATTTTAACCTCTCGTATCTAAAGGGGACGAGCACAATGTGGTGCTGTGAATATCATCACGCGTATCACTTACCATCAGGTGAGCATCTCGCTGGTCTGGTCGGTTTGTCGGATAAAAAAAAATTCGCTATACGTGGCTTTAACAAATGATACCAAAAATCAGGAATCACTGACGACCTCAGCAGCGCAGTGGCTAAACGGCTGGCGGCACGGAGGTTTATGGTGTCGTAATCTGATTAGAACCATAAACCGTGGAGTTCTTTAGCGATAGAATTTTTTCTAACCCTCTTACTAACGAGTACTTACCACCTATGTATTGTAAATTCGCCGTTATAACCAAATTTATTTAATTTGGCTGGTTATTATCGGGGGTGTAAAGGGCACAACAACTCACAGAACCCAAGCCAACCTCACCTGCTCGTGGTGCACCCTGCTAATCAACAAAGGAGGCTCTGAGTCCCACTAACCCGCATTAGGCCAGCGTCATGGGAAATGACGCAGATCCCCCCACAGGAACCACTATAAACGACGGTCCTTAGTGTCCGGCGATGCGGGCAGCGCAGGATCGACCGATGTGGAGATTTCTGGGGAGGTTTAAGTGGAGTAGTGGACGTCTATCGGCTGATGATGCTTCGCCTTCCATCGTGTCATTGTGAAAGTAAGATCAAGTATTAGCATATCGTAAGTAAAATAATATATTACTCACTTTTATACTTAACGGTTAAGTGTTTTTTGATGAAAGGTTAATCGACAAATTTAACGGCAAGTTTTGCTGGTGGCAGGTCTTTATTGCTGAAGACCGTCTAGGGAGGGACTGCGACTCCTCTTTCTGCCGCCAAACAGTACTATGTGAACGCTATTGTAATCCGGATTGAAGTGCGTTGGAGCTAGTGAAATTACTGCAGTAACTTGACTTATCTTAAGGCAACGAGCAATATGTTGTGCTGTGTATATGATTCTTTTTTTTTTTGCTTTCGGAGATGGTTCCCCTTGACGCAAAAATCTTCGAAAGATACCACCCTGCGCTTCTGGGGGGTAGTTAAGGTTGTATGAGATTCCTACTAAGTAAAACCCCTTGAGTCTGCATCAGTGCATTCGGAGGGGCCCTGGGTTCTTTTACAGAACGAACCGATGCCCTTTGACTCTTTTTATTAACATGTCTCTGATGAGAAGCCTAACCCTCCTAAGCACCATCGCTGAGCCATACGCTGTCCCACGCAGGTTCGCTCAAACTCCTAGACCCTTTTAGTCGCCTTCTACGATAGGCAAGGCTTACCTCAGTCCTAATCTTACTAGCCCAAGACTACAGAGCTGGTGTATATCATCCTAATTACCGCTTACCATCAGATGAACATCTGTCTTGTCTCGTCGCTTTGCAAAACAAAAAAATCAAGGCATCTGTAACTATTTCGTATTAACTATATTATAATATATATTTATGTAAAGCAGTAGAAATTATGAAGACAACTAATCTGTTAGATGAAATACACGATCTTCTACAACTGTGTATATAAATTTTTAGAGAAAAAAAAAATGTATCGCAGCATCAACAGATTACGAACGGTCATTATATAAATTAAGTTAATTTACAGCAAATGATGTTAGTTGTAATAATTCCATGTAACAGCGGTAACAAGTTTAATTATGGTTATTGTTATGGAAGCCGGCATTGTTATACGGGACAATGGGATCCGGTCGAGGTTTAACTGTCTTGTAATTTACAAAGATAAGTTAACACTGAAGCTAAACTTATATCAATAGTAAGTAATGCGATCGCTTTATCCGTTGTGTAAACTAACTTAGATGCGTCAGTTGACTGACATGATTAATTTCCTTAATGATTATTTATAAACGATATATATATTGTTACATTCATAACTTAGTATTTGATCGGGTTTATTTTATTTATTTATTACTCGTTACGAGGCCAGGGTGGCCAGGGTTACGGGAGGATTAAAATGATGGATGTCCTCATGTAAATTTGCTTCAGTGTTTAATAGATGATATTTAATAAAATAACTTATAGTACTTCAACTTACTAATTAATAGCTATACAATTATTATGAATATATGTGAAACTATATGATATAGTATTTTAAAAATAAAAATACTGAGGGTATGTAATTTTATTTAAGCGAATTTTAATTTCATTAAAAAATCATAGTAATTAGTATAAATAAAGTTAATATAAGTTTACAACAGTACAGTTATCTATAAACCTCATTGATTACAGTAAACTTTTGTAACTTTGTTTTCACAAAAGTTGTTATAGAAGTTTTTAATGAAAAAAAAAACAATTAATGTTTTGTAAATTACTGTTCTTTTAATACAGGATTTATCCTTATTTAAGCTTTGTAACTTCCTTACAACTTAACAATGTTTATGTAAACAACGTTCATCAAATGTTTACCTCATTATTCGAAATGTGATCGAATGTGCTTTTCCTTATATTTTCTACTTTTTAATCGGATGTTTATTAATGTAAATGTTTACGATAAGGTAAATGATAATGGCATATTGTTGTGATAATATTATTGACAGATCATTGCTATGGTGTTATTCGAATGGCCCATGGCACCTTGGTGGTTTTCCGTAAGTTACAATTTCCGCAGATCCGGTGTGCGACAGCCCGGTGGACTTACCATTCGAGATGTGTGTACAATCGGCCATGGTGGGTACGTGAATGGTCACATCGTCACAGAATACGACGCTGACAGTGTGATATCGCAACGCTTGACCACCGTGCTTAATTAATCTACTTACGAATATCAATTTCGATATCACAACACTGCGCGGACGCGAGGACGCGCGGCGGGCGGCTCGCGGGGCGGGTGCGCTGCGTGCGCGCGGGCCGAGCGCTCCGGCGTTACTGCCGCCCGCCTAGCGCGCGCCGCCGCCCGCCCTCGCCCACCCTCGGCCGCCCTCGTCCGCCCTCGCGCGGCCTTTCTTTGTTTCGCGTCCCCTCCGCCCGCTACATATTTTAATCTCGTTCGCCGCGATCGCGCGTTTGACAATTGACTCGAAGACGCGTTGGCGGTAATTGGTAGCCCCGTTCGATTACTGTTTTTTTTTTTCCATTCAAAGCACCTCCTAGACCAGCGAGACGTTCATCTAATGGTAGGTGATAGCCCTAGCCATAGTAACGTGGCGCTAATTATACCCTGGAGCACATTGTTATCGTCGCTTTCAGACATAAGTTGTCGAATCTCGTAACACTAGTAATTTCACTAGCTACAACTCCCTTTCATTATAAACAGTAATGTTTACAAAATCTGTAGTGTAAAAAACTGTAGTGATAACACAATCATAGACTCATTATAATTTCCTACAGCAGTGGACTTTATAAAGTAACTTCATGATAAGCAAGTAAGGTTTTGCTTTACGAATCAATTCTCAAATACGTAAGACAGCGCGATGGAAAAAAAATTGTGCTGGAAAAATTAATCATGAAACACAGTTTATCCCAGCTACTGAAACTTGAATCATATATAAAATTCTCTATTAGGGTAATCCATCACATCTTACGTGGAACATTTTCTTTTGAATGAAATATTAAATATGTCGACGGGGGTACACGCGCACCGCTCTTATATCTATTTGGAAAGATAATATCATCAGCATTATATCTATACAGATCTTTTTGTAAGTTTAATATAATATTATCTTAAGTATAGATAAAGTTACATACTTTGTAAAAGATAAATTGAGTTAAGTTTGTGTTTCACTTAAGACAACATCGATATACGTAGGATATATCCAGAGATTCATTAACTCGTCTCGAGATCTCCGAAACTACAAGACTTAGACTCAAAATTTTGGTAGAGATATTGCATCTGTCAATTAGAGATCAACTAAGAATGGATTTTATAAAATTCCTTCCTTAAAGGGAATTGTGGAGATGTCACTGCAAGCAAAGCGGGCATGGATGTCGTGGTGCACCCTGCTAATCAACATACGAGGCTCTGGCTCCCGCCAACCAGCATTGGGCTAGTGTGGTGGGAAATAGCCCAAATCCTCCTATATGAACCTCTACATACGACAGCCTTCAGTGTCCAACGGTACCGGAGACCATGCTGACCGTATGTGGAGATCTTTGGGGGAGGCCTGTGTCAAGCAGTGGACGTCTATCGGCTGATGATAATTATGGTAAAAGCTACACCTATTTTCATCACATAACATAATTATTTTTTGTTTAGCTTAGTCTATCTAAAAGATATCTAAAAACGCTAGCGCGTATAAAAGACAAGCTTAAACTATAAATGTTACCATAGCTATTCTATGTCTTGATTTAAATTTTTTTTTTGTTAATTTTGTTTCAAATTAATGCTTTACTCACCCTCTACCACAGCAAAATATTTTTTTAAGATTTTATTAAATTTTAAAGTAATTGCACACATGAAAAAAAAAACTACCAAATAGCGGACGTAATGCAAAATAGCATTCCCTCAATAAAGTATAGCTACAGTTTGCTATAAATAAATACCAATATTAACCGTATTCGTTAAAATCATGAGTCACTTGCGACCTCGGCGGCGCAGTGGCTAACCGATTGTCTAATGACACGGAGGGTTATGATTCTAATCCGGTGACCACGTGGAGTTTGTTTAAAAATAGAATTTTTCGAACCCTCTTACTAACGAGTACTTACTACTGTTGTATTGTAAATTCGCCGTCATAACAAAATTTGTTTGCTTTGGCATGTGATATATAACGGGGAGAGCGGGGGGTGTAAGAGGTTCCGCCTAACATCTTACGAAGCCCAAGTCAACCTCACATGCACGCGGTGCACCCTGTTGAATAACAGACGAGGTTCTGCCCATCCACTAACCCGTAGTGGGCCAGCGTGGTGGACTAAAACTCAACTACCCTTAATAAACTCTAACAAGATCTTTGGGGGAGGCCTATGTCCTACAGTGGACGTCTATCGGCTGAAAATGATGATGATGAAATAACGTCACCGTCATTATCATCATTAAGTGCCCTCTTCAAACTAAAGTACATATAAAAGGACATAAATAGCAATAAACATAGTACGTACAAATATGATGTATAAATAAATATATATATATATATTAACTAGTATTATACATAAGCGTTTACTGATAGCTGACATGAAATTTTAAGTAAGTGATACGAAGTTTAAGTCACCTGATGATAAGTGATACGCCTGCCCAAATTGTGGCGCTAAGTGGAATGATATATATTTCACCACATTGCGCTCATCGCCCTGTGACATCACAAGTCTCGTCTCCTATATGTTTCGCTAGCTACAGCGCCCTTCAAACCGTGAAACAGTAATGTTCCCGCAGCAGAAATAGATGCTGCGGTGGTGATGAACTTACCTAGATGATCTCCGATAATAGAATCCTATCACCAGTAAGAAGACTTTATCAAATAATTATGTAATAATCCGAGCACAATTAACAAATTGCTGACTACGCGACGATTATTGCCTAATTTAATTATTGTTACGGGAACCGGAAACGCGACAGTGTTTTATTAGGTGTGGGTTATATAATTGATTAATGGCGCCGCTGCAATGTTACAGCCGGGGGTTAATCATTGTTCGAAGCTGAACACCCTCGCCTGAAAAACATTGAAACACCGTCTAAATGCGCCGAGTTAACTGAACTCTAATTTATGACTCGGCAGAGCCTTTGTAAACGATATTCATATGTTTCATATCAAATATCGAACAACCCTGAAACTACCTTTATAAAACCAATCCTTACCTGACCCTGAATGGCAGAAGCAATATCTCTACCAAATTTTGAGTGTTTACGTATAAGTTTCAGAAATCAAGTGATGAGTCAATGAATCTACGGATGGATACGTTAAATTAATTTCTTCGTGTATTACACAGGAAATTTAGTCTTCGAAACAGCTTCTGATCATCCCCAAGAGATTCACTGAGATGTCTTCTGCAATATATGGTTTCAGCTGTAGCTAGTGAAAATACTGGGGTGACGAAACTCGACATCCTATGTCTCAGACGGTTAGAGCAATGTGCTGCAGTATATATCATCGTTACTAGTGCCGCATTGTTAAGGGCGGGCGTATCACTTACCATCAGGTGAACATCTCGCCCGTCCCGTCGCTTAACCAAATAAAAAAAAATCTATTTATAGTTCGCATGGGAAGCATGTAAAATCGTATTATACACAAATCTTCCCCTTTATCTGTCGCACACATCGCGACACTTCCACTGAAGCTCCTCGTACAATTGAACGTGAGCGACGGAATGAACGACGCTGAGTAAACGACGCGCGCTATAAACGCGCCGTACATTGCTCGCTCATCAACCAGCAGTCGCTACAAATCTCAGACGTCGCGAGCGTACGTCAGTAGCGACTCGGCGATGAATAATGCATCACAGCTCTCCCTCGCTACAGCTGACAGATGCTCCTTTATAGTATAGGAGCCAGTACTGCGACATGTGCCACTTTGAATAAAACGTTTCGTTAGCACTTTTGCATTAATAACGTAATTTTTTATAAATTTATGTAAAAAAAAAATTAGATGTAATCTACTCTAACACATCTTTCACCTGTGACGTAACCACGCCATATATATTGAATGTATAATAATATAAATATAATGTGATCGTTATCCGAGCGACGCCCAATCCGACGTCGCTTGTGATTGTTATCCGAAGAAGTTATCACTAGTTAAACTCGAGCATTATGTCTAAAAACTTATTTAGAAGATCCACGGGATAGTTAGCTGAGTGCAAAAGACTTAATAAACAATACTTATTTTTTTATCTGTACAACACCGCCAACACCGATATTAGTGTAGCGAAAAGTACTACATTATTATATGTATCTAAACTGATATTAACAATAAAACAAGTCGACGATATAATAATCTTATATGTGCCTGCGCAAGATCGATCAGTGTGGAGGTCTTTGAAGTAGATCTATGACAAGGGGTGGATGTTCTATCAACTGACTATAATGACGATATGCCAGTAGAATCAAATGAATTAGAATTTATATCACAATCAAATTTATTTTGTGAGTAAAATATGCTTTACGTTTAACTGAAGAAAAAGTCAGGTCAACATGTCAGGTAGTCCAAATTTATGAAATGGTCAAATAGTGCCCTATTCCTCAATGTTATATTTTAGGCATGTTTTAGTTTGTATTTATATTAATTTCTCATTAAGAGAAGGTATAGAAACTTCTGTGTAGGTTTGATGTTAGAAAAGGAGAATAGAATCAAAGTAGAAAGAAGCCGCATTAATGTCTGATGTTATACAAGTGACTCTTGCAACCGAGCAGTTCAACGAAACTTCGGAAGCGGAAGCGAAACCTAACAGCGGACAATTAAAAACTAAAGCGTAGAGGGAAACTAAAACTGGTAAAGGAGATAATAAAAATGTTCGTGTGTAATTAAAGGAGGATTCCTCCTCCGCCGTGCCTCCTCGCTAGACTTGTTGCTATAAAAATAGATTATTGTTGTAAATTATAACTTAGCTTCTGTTTCTATCGTATAAAATTCTAACGTAGTGTATTTCTTAAGTAAGTTTTTCTTATTAATTATAAAAATATTTTATTCAATTAAGCGACCAGACGAGCAGTAGGTTCACCTGATGATAATTCATACGCCTATTCATAAAAACGTGGTGCTAGTTAGGAAGATACATTACATTGTACTGATCGCCTGAGATGCAAGATGTTGAGTCCGTCCGTTACCCCAGTAATTACAGTAGCCACAGCACCTTTCGAGCCGGAACACAGTAATGTTTGTATACTACTGTTTATCGATTACAATATGCGTTGCGGCGGTATCTACCTAGATGCTCCTCAGCATCAGAGACTTATCATCAGTAAAGAAAGCTTAGCGGTCAATAAATCGTGAATGAGACCTTTGTAACCTATCTCAGTGTTAAATCTTACACATTTTTTTATTTATTATACATACTCTTGTTGTTGTGTAATTTTTTTTATACTTCTGTAGTTATCATTAGTAAAAATACACTATGAACTTTACGAAGAGATTTTCGATAGCAGGACACTTTATTACTTTTGGATATTCTTAAACACTTTTGCTTTAATAACGATAATTTCTTTTAAATTTATCACATCTTTCATTTGTGACGTATCCACGCCATATATATTCAATCATCATCATCATCAACATCATCATCAGCTGACAGAAGTCCACTTCTAAATATAGACCTCCCCCAAAAATCTCCACAGATTTCTAACCTAGTGCGGGTTGATGGAACGGTCAGAGCCTCGTCTGTTATTCAGCAGGATGCACCGCGTGCAGGTGAGGTTGACTTTTACTCCATAAGATGTTGGGCGGAATCCCTTACACCCCTTTATATTGAATATATCTGCATACCGTGATCGTTATCCGAGCGCCGCGCCAAACGTCTCTGCTATGAAAAAAAAAATTCTAATCATGACATTTTCATAATTAATCATTAAAAATTAATCATAAAAAAAAAATAATTTCAATTTTTTTTTGTAACTATAACTATCTCAGTAGAGCGTCGCTTAACTACTTGTCTTCTAACACAGATCTAACTATATTACTTTACATTTAACTAGTCGAGTTTAAATGGTGGTAATGTGTTTTTTTAAACCTGCTTATTGTCTTTACAGTCAATTTAGATAAAAATACTTTCCATTAACATCATCATCATCATCAGGTCCACTGCTGACCATAGTAGTATAGTGTGTAGTTTTGTTATTAACATAATAAATATAAGTAAACTAGAGTACTGCCATAGTATATCTTATAATTGTTTTATGCTATTTATGTGACCTCATGGTCTAGATTGGTATATTGATTTCACAGCAGTTAAGCATCTTCGGTGTCCCCAGAGAGGAGTCGGATTGAATCAACCGTCTATTTATTACATCTGCTCCAAATTAACTAGTAACTAGTTAATAACATTTTACATGTTTACTACTTTCCACACAACATATGCGTCATCATCATCAGCCGATAGGCCTCCCTTAAAGGTCTCCACGACGATCGGTCTCGCGTTGCTCTCATCTATTGGGTTCCCTCGATCTTCACCAGATCGACGGTATATCTTGTGGGAGGCCTCCCAAGACTAGGTGTACCGGTTTGCTGGCGCCACTCGAGGACCTTACTGCCCCATCGGCCGTCGGTCCTTCGAGCAATGTGCTCCTGCCAACTGCCACTAAGTCTAGTAATCTTTAGAGCTACGTCGGTGACCTTAGTTTTTCTGCAGATCTCCACATTTATGATTCAATCGCCCAGAGGTACTCCGAGCATAGACCTCTCCATTGTCCTTTGGATGACTGAGCCTTTGCGTACATTTCTTTGTTTCCTATATTATATCCTTTATTATTTACGCAAGGATTTCTTTTTCATCGAAGTATGATCATAAAGTGCATTCATAGATACAGCGGCTTAGAAATTCGCAATGAGATTGTATATACAAGATTAATACGACAAATTATATTGTTAAATATATTAAGCTTTATCATCTTCAACCCTTAATTAAAAAAAATTAAAACTATATAACTTATTAAAGGTGAAAGTAAATCGAATCGTAGCCTAGTAGTACTAGACCCGGCGCCGTGTAATGCCGTTGCAATCCGGTTAGCAGGCGTTAACCTGCGGCTTTAATTAAACTGAGGGATTATTACGTGTCTTGCGAAAGATTAGCGACAGCGATAATCGTACACAAATCGCTACTGAACAAGATGATTT
Source organism: Ornithoptera priamus (assembly GCA_029034505.1). Lineage (NCBI taxonomy): Eukaryota > Metazoa > Arthropoda > Insecta > Lepidoptera > Papilionidae > Ornithoptera > Ornithoptera priamus. Next base: position 926,247 of record JARDWD010000392.1, read on the forward strand.
CAATAGTACGTAAGTGATTCCGCACTAAGCAGGTCTCTATTGCCGGTGACCGTCTTGGAAGCTACCATTGCCAAATAGTCTAATGTTCTGGTTTGAAGTGCGTTACAACCAGTACAATTGCTGGAGTAACTAGACTTAACATCTCATGACTAAATGTGATGAGCACAATGTGATGTTACCTAAAACTTACTATCAGATAAACATCTAGTTCATCTTGTCGCCCTTTGAATTATCGCTGATAAATAAAAGAAATTAGTCTATAGTTTATGTGCGATTTTCGCTACTACTAATAGTTCTAAATACTCATAATAAACCCGCCGCATGTTACAGTAACACATAACCCTGTCCCCAGCTCGCTATTTTACTGATATGGTCTCCCGCTGAAGTCAGGACCTATGTTGGTAAACGAAATTAAGTTTCATGATGAAAAACTAAATTTTGATTCATTCATTATTTTTTTTTTCTTCAACAAAGCGACGAGAATAGCCGGACATTTCACCTGATGGTAAGTGCCCCACATAGCGCTTGTCTTCAGCCATGTTACCCCAGTAATTTCACTAGCTACAGCTCCCTTCAATACGGAACGCAGCAATGTTTGCACACTACTGGCGGTAGTACTGCCTAGGTAGGTACCGCCGCAGCTACTATTTCTGCCGCATAACAGTAGTGTGCAAACATTACTGTGCTCCGGATTGAAGGGAGTTGTAGCCACTGAAATTACTGGGGTAACGAGTATAAACATGTTATGTCTAGAGGAGACGAGCGCGATGTGGTGCTGTGCATACTATTTTAACTAGCGCCACGTTGTTATGGGCGGGCGTATCACTTACTATTAGGTGAACAACCCTCATCTTGTCGCTTTATTAAACAAAAAAAAAACTATTTAGCAGTACAACTACCTACCTAGACGATATCCGATTATAGATACCTACCTGTTCCGTATACGATATGTCAGCTTGTAATATATAATTTCACTAGTAACAGCTCCTTTCAAGCTGCAATACAGATTATACATACTAGCATTCAGTTATACTTGAAAAGGGATATCATTCAAAATATCCTTCCCCATCGAGGACTAAATCAAGGTTCTGTTAGCGTTGTACCAACTAAAATCAATACAGTGGTCGCACTCAGCCCATTATGTGGCCCCCCCGGCATATCCGACGGAACGCCGAGCCCTTTGCTGCCCTTTGCAGCCACGGTGGACCATAGAGCACTAATGAAATAAATTTCACTATTGATAGATTTTTCTTACTGAAAACGCAAACGTTATCCTTCTCCTCAAAATCCTTGAAGAAATACCTCCGTATACATTTAATATACCTTTTCTTATCTGTAGCATATAAAAATTCATTTAAATATATCTTAATGAGTTCTGCCCAACATATACCAAGCCCTAGTCAACCTCTCCTGCCAGCTGTTCACCCTGCTGAATAACGGACGAGGCATATAACCACCCACCAACCCGTACTGGGTCAGAATGGTGGGTTAAAGCCCGATTCCCCTCAATGACCTCTAACAAGGAGATTTTTGGGGGAGGCCTAAGTCCAGCAGTGGACCTCTACCGGCTGATGGTGATGATATCTTTATCCATATTTATACTATAGACTATCTGTTAATAATATTGGTTACTAGATATAAAAATTGTTCAAATAATAATAACTGGTGGCAGGTCTCTGTTGCTGGAGACCGTCCAGATAATAACCAGAGCAGATCCTATTTCTGCCGCCAAAGTGTACTGTGGAAGCATTACCGTGTTCCGGTTTGAAAGGCGCTGTAGCTAGTGTAATTACAGGAGTGAAGAGACCCTCTTTGTTTTAGGCGCGCCTGCCACTCACCATCAGGTCAATGTCCATCTCGATTTTACGCTTAGTAGATTAAAAAAAAAAACTGAAACGAAGTAGCAGTTCATCCTTTGGTTGTTGTGTACATACAAATGTTGCATATCCGTTTTTATATCCGGCATCGTATTGCGCTTTCGTGCAGCGATCCAAATTACAGCGACCCATTCGCCCCCCATTGATTGATTGGAGATCCGTGCGATGCACTTGTTTACAATGAAACAAGAGTTCCGCAGATACGGCCCGCCCGCTCACCCGTACCGTTAATACGTACGCGGGCCCGGCGTTGCCTGGCAACCAGACGCTTTGAAGTACACCGATAGAGCCCGATATTGAGCGCCGGTAAAGTGAGAAACGCTAAATTTATAAAACTCACCCCCAACTTCTACCCCTCTCTTCGTTACCCGTACTCGGAACGAATCCGTACAATATTACCGATCAAATATTTGATAAGCGAGCACAAAGCGATAATGATGTTGTGTAAACACTTTAGTAAAATAAACGTTACGTACAGTCTTTATTCAAATATTGGTTGGTATACATAAATACATAAAATTACCGGTGGCGGGTCTTTGTTGGTGGAGACCGTCTAGGTGCGCAAGCATTACTATGTTCCGGTTTGAAGGACGTTGTAGCTAGTGTATTTAATGAGATAACGAGACTCAACACCTCATGTGTCAGGTGACAAGCGCAATGTGATGCTGCATTGGATATCATCCTTGCTAGCTCCATGTTGTTATGGGCAGGCATATCACTTACCATCCTTCCCTCCTCTACCGAACCTCCCGCTCGACTCGTTGTTTAATTGATATTTAAAAATTACATAAAAACATTTATTTATAGAATTCAACCATTTCTTTGATGAAATGGTTTGTCGACATAAAGAAGAGGACTGGGTTTGGATACCATCAGTTAAATAGAATAGGATCGAAATGATTTTCACAATCTGATGGTGAAACTTCAGTTCGAAGAGGGCAACTAATGATGGCAAAATAGAATATACAAAAATATAGACAGACAAATACGGTATAAAATCCATCTAACAGAGCCAGGTCTAAAAATTATTAGAGACAGATAACGCGCACTGCTGAGCATAGGCCTCCATTACGGAACTGCACTCCGACGGGTCCTGCGCTGCCGTCACCAGCTGGTTTCTCGTGACCTTCACCGGAACGTCGGACCACCTAGTGGGAGGCCTGCCAGCACTAAGATATTTAACAATATCTGCCGGTACGCGGCCAAAGTAAATACATGTTATTTATTACTTATATTAAGAATTGAAAAAAAAGTATAGTAAGAATACAACTCTGCGACACTCCAAAGTAGCGACTACACTGCCAAGTGTCGCATAGCGGCAGGAATGGGCGCTGCATTATTACATACCTGACGGTCTCATGCGAGGGAGGAAATGACTAAATTACCAGTAACACGAACATCACTTAAATGAATATCCAGCGCGTAATTTGTCAAAGCTCAATCAAAAATACATCATTAAAAAAGCTCTGATGGTAATGGGAAATGCGTTAGTCTACAATAAGAGTCAGGAGCGAGCGCAACAGGGCGCTCCGACACTAGTGATTGATGAGCCAGGATCTGTTCCAGCCAGACTCTGAACTATGCACGCCGAGCGCTGAATATATTGATCGGGCCGTTTTTGAACCCATTGTCTCCAACCAGCGTTATTTTTAACTCTTATCCAAATTAAAGAGTTAAAACCGTTTTAACAATTGTTACTGTTACTCTAGATGTAATATACTAGCTATTGTACGTCACAAAATCCTTTTTTTTTTTTTTTTTTGGGGGAAGGAGGAATCATCGCAAAGTTACTCTGTCTTCTGGAAGGATGTTAAAGTTATGTGGAGATTTTTACCCACTAAAATCCCCTCGGTGGTCACCTTCGACGTCTGAAAATGTCACAGGAACACTCGGAACACGTGACGTCATAATATCCTAAGCTGTAGTTTTGGAAAGTAGGTTTAGCTTTTGTTGAATTAACAAATGTAAATAATCTATAATCTAACTATATTTACTAGGATTCATTTAAAATCCGGTTCCTGCACTAAAGTTCTTAGTTCGTCTATTTCTGATCCGCAAGCTCTAAGTCGGATGATGCTGGTGAAGTAGTCAATAAGAGCAACATCAAGTTTTATATTTAAAAAAAGCAGTACTCTTTGTCAAACCTTGTAAAGGACCGACTCTTTGATTGCTATTTAAAAAAAAATATGAATACCTTCACAAAGTCTATTTTTTTTTAAACTCATTCAACTGCTATTGAGTCTTTCTTAGTCTTTTCCAGTGTTCCGCAGGAGATTTTTCAATAACTAAATTAAATTTCTAGCTACAAGTTATATAACAATTTGATGTAGAAGTCATAGAAACGTTTAATTAGAAAATGTATGCTTCTAAAATAATTAACAACTAATCATTACGGACTTAAAACTTTGAGAACCAGCGTGCTATAAATAAACACAGATTGACTATTCCGTAGCGCAGTAGCTTAACCATTTACCCGATACTACATTATCCCAAAAGTTTATTTCGAATTTCATAATGAGATCTACAGTATGTTGAATGGAGCACAACATCGTCATCATTATCAGTCGATAAACCTCCACTCCTGGACATAGGTCTACATCCAAGATTCCCATATCGATCGGTCCTGCATTGCTCGCATCGCCGGGCACTCGGAGCCGTCGTTTGTTCATATGGGGGGATTTCACCATTTCTCACCACGCTGGCCCAATGTCGGTTGGTAGGAGCCAGAGCCTCGTTTATCGATTAATAGAGTGCACCATGAGCTGGTGAGGTTAGCTTGGATCCCGTGAGTTATTGTGCGGGACCTCTTACACCCCCCGTAGATAAAGCCGACTTCATTCAATTCTGTCGTATCTAAAACAATATATATTAGTGTCGTGTCAAGGAAAAAAAGCAGCGAGAGTTTTTAACTGTGCAAAAAAAAAAACACATACAATTGTTGTTGTATTAACGTTTTATTCGCATGTGAAAACGTAAACAGTCATTCTCGTTTATTAAAAGTAATATTTCCCCTTTAAAGGCCTCCGCAATATAAATGTGAACAAAACCGCGCGTTACGACGGCGACCCCGCGAGCAACCCCCGCGCGCCCCACGCGGTGCTTTAATTGAAACAGATTTTGCGGTCGACTAAGGAAAACAATGTTAAAGAAATATTTTTTTTTTTTTAAATTAACGAGAAAAGTAATGAAGATTGCTGTATATTACTTTGTTTATTATTTAACAAGGAGACGACACGAACAGGACTTTCAACCGGTGGTGAATGTCACACCGTCCCTTCACAATTAACAATAAGTCGCCTGTAAAGAATACCCTTTAATCATAATGCAGTCGGAGCCATGACACAAAACATGTTAAGTTTCGTGAACTTAATGTACTAACAACAGTCATCCCCAAAAAGGCATATAGTAATGATTGGCTTCATAATTAGATGCTGCTTTGATAAGTTAGAAGTCTCCGGTAACGTGGAAATTCTGGACGTAACAAATTGAGATTCTTTACAAGGTACGATTGCACGGGGAACCACCACGGCCGGTTCTTGCGAAGAAAAAAAAATAATCGTGGAGCTTAATTACGCAAAACAAACGTTGAGTAACTCGGTTAAAAGGAGCCCCGGCGCCGGTGATTGAAAGCGTACCATGTCGGCTCTAATTTTTCGGCCGGTTTGGGTCCGCACAGGCGTAATATCCCTTCGCACCCGTTATAATTTGTCCAAATTACGGCCGCCCGCCGACCGTAAATTATTCCGACGTCCGGCTGTCCTGATAAAGAGTGACCAGTGTGATACGGCACCGAATATTTGAGGTTAGGAAAGCTGACGACGTGTGCTTGTGCCGACAAAAGTTTTAGGGCGAATGCTTGTACATTTTACGCGTATGTGAAACCCTGCGCGAAATTACATATTAATTATTCCAATCAGTTATAATATGTTAAATGTTTATCTCGTGGTCACCCATTCACAATATACAGCACCTCATTGCCAGACTTGAACCGTTCGAGTTTAGGTTTACTGGTGGTAGGTCTCTGCTATCGGATACCATCTAAGTATTCTACCACTATTCTACCCACAAACAGTACTGTGCAAACATTACTATTTGTTTTTTCCAACATAGACCTACTACCGGTCAAGTCAAAGTAGGCGATATAAATGGACAGTTTAATTATCGTTAATTATTAACGTAATGAGTTATAAATTAAAGAAAGATGTAGACGTAATATAAAATTAATAGCTGTTCCCCGCTCACTCTACTAGCCTTAACCCCTCTGCAACTCCCTATAGGGAAGGAGTTTCGTAAAGTCCATTCTTAACTGACCTCTAAATAACAGAAGCAAGAGCTCTACCAAATTTTGTGTCTTTACATCTTATAGTTTCGGAGATCGCGTATCGCTGAGAGTCGCTGGACTCAAATAGTGCAGGAACAGTTGTTTTGTGGAATAACTGACAAGAGACCAATGTCCAGCAGTGGAAATCCATCGGTGAAGATGATGATGATTATTATTACGTTTCACACAATACTTGGCCTTGGTTCGCACCAATGCTGAAGAGGTATCTGTAGAACAGTTGAGAGGTAAGAATATAAAGAAAATCACTGTGATAGTGAATTTACTTTCGACGGTATATATTTCTTCTTTTATACGAACAATAATAATAGAAACGAGAAGGGGATGGCCATTCACGAGCTCCACCACAATGTGGTGACGTGGCGACAAGAGGCCGCTCCGGACGTATTCTTGCCGTTGCCTGTTATTTATGAAGTGCTGGGCACAGTCTACACGTCCCAGCGTTTCCTTTGTAGTCAGCGTTCGACCTTGTTGATTTCTTTGATATATGTTCAACGACGCTATGGTGAGATATTTTATGTACCTCGTACTTTTGGCAAGGAAAATAATCGCACATTTTTTATCCTTTCCTCTCCTATTATTTTCTTTTCCTCTTTCACTTACGTTAACAATTTAATGTTTGTTAAATATTTACTGGCATCGATATCGGAAAACGAAAGGTGGGGAGAAGGAAAAAGTCATGGTTGAGGAATATCAGGGAATGGACTGGCATATCTGGGACATTCGAATTGTTCTGCCGAACCAGAGAAAATAAGGACTGTACCAAGTTGAATCGCCTTCACTGGTAGGAGAAGCACTTTAAGAGGAAGAAGAATCAATATCAGTTTATGTTGACATAGTATAAATACAGGATCTACTTATGCTCGCTTTGAGAGATAAGTTATTATGCATCAATACCCTAGTAATTTCTACATTCTTTTTCACTACTGGGATTAGAGGTCTTTTTTCTCCAAAAGATCAAACGAGGCCAAAGTCGCATGCAAGAAAAATCCTGTTTATCTGGAAATAATACTACTTACCGTGATTTCTATCACCGGATACTCAAGTTCCTTGGAGGTTAGAATCCACTCCTATTCCTAAATCAAGAAGAATTTAAGTCTTTAATAAAAAAAATATGTAATAGCACACCTTTTAACTTGTCAGAAGACACAAATATTTACAGCATCGTGACTACTGACCATATTTTTGTCAAATTCTGGTTGGATTTCGGGACTGCATGTGGTTAAGTTAAGAACGACATTACTAATGTCGTGTAATCCCATTTCCGTGTTAAGCTCAAGTGGTTGCCAATTCGACTTCGCCGGAATACTCATATACTTTCTCTTCTTTACAATATCCTATTTCATCCTTTGTACCCGCCTTATCTTAAAGAACGCTTTGAATTTCTTGATACCTCACACTCTCAATGTTTAAGATCAGCCGAAAATTTTACCCTAAAAGTTCCAAAACATTCCACCAAGTTCATGGAGCAATCGTTCTCTGTTCAGGCTGTACGTCTATGGAATGCTTTACCTCTCACAATAAGACAGGCGCGGTCACAGCAAGCTTTTAGGAACCTTGTCAGGAATCATTATCTTTCGCTTTAATCAATTATATATAATATATAAAGTCACTTTAAGTATCTATTTAATGTGTATGTATGTATTATTGGTTTTAACAATATTATTATATTATGCATGTATATATATAAATTAAGTACCCACACCAAATTTTCGGTTATTTTTAATATTTTCCATCCAAAGGTTGTCTGGAAGAGATCGCTTTTAGCGATAAGACCGCCCATTGCGCATTTATTGTTATATATATATATATTCTTTCTATGATGTAACATTATTTGGTGTGCAATAAAGAATTTTCTATTCTATTCTATTCTATTCTAATGACCAAGTCAATTAAAATCATGTGAAGTTAAGGATGTGTAATAAAAACGTCAAAGAAAATGATCATTGTTGGTAGTGATAAACCACTAACCCATAGTCAATATTTGAGTTCAAACCAAAAATAAATTAATCTGTCAATTTGCTGGGTTAGATGATTGATTAGAGATCTTGTCTAAATCTACGGAGCGTTCTAATGCAAATATTGTTACGAAGGGTGAAGGAGAACGTAGGAAAAGATTTTCCACCAATGATTGATGAGGCGAGCAACAGGTACTCCTCGAGGAATTCACCGTACTTTCACTCATCCAGATAGCCCGCTGCTGAGGGAGTTCAGCGGACGTAATCGCTTTTCTCGTTATCTCGACTGATTTTATAGTAGCAGTGTCGTGATTTAGTTTCCTATAACGAAGTCTAAATATCTATATACACGTATACCTGGCGCTAGTTAGGATATTATACACTAGACTGCACGACATTTGGTCGTCGTCTTAAACAAATTACCCATCCCATTACCCAAGTAATTTCACTGGAAAAAACGTAACGTACCTAATATTTATAGACTACTGTTTGGAGGTAGATATAGAATCTGCCGTGGTATCCACTAAGAGAAGCTGCAACAAACAAGTCTTATTACAAGTTAAAGAGCTACTTAGTATGATTAACACTGCATCACATTCTGGCACAATATGTCAACTCTCATCCTAACTGATGCTGCATTATTATCGGGCAGCGTATCATTCATTCAACTTGGTCTGATAATTAACAATTAAATAAATTCTTTACTTTGAAATACTCTGTTGTGTAATTCCTGTTCGCTGTCTTCATTCTCTTCTTCTTTTATACCGTTCTTAACTTCCATTACTATTCCTCTCAACTATTCTACTTTCTATTTCTTTTCAAGTTAGTGCTTTAAAAAAATCAAGCTTATCACAAAAACTTCACTGTGATGTGTTTCATTCGCGACACCGGTTAAGCCGACTTTGATCCTCTTACGATCAGTTGGAAACTTCGCGGAGACATACATCGCGAGATAAGAACGAGATGTTAGTGGGTTTTGTGTATACAACGAACTTACCTCCCCCTCAGTTCATTCAACGTGTCGCTATTCATTGTGAACTGCGGCTACATAAGGGACTTTTCGACCTTAGAGGATGATGAGAGGAGGAGGAACTTTACATTCTAAGAAACAAGCTGCGATGATGATCTGAATGGTGGTAGATTTGTGTACACGGAGACCGTCTAGGTGGGTGCCACCGCAGCACCTAATTCTGCCGTCAAACAGTACTGTGCAAACATTACAGTGTTCTGGTTTGAAGGACGGTGTAGATGGTGTAATTACTGTGGTAACGAGACTCGATATCTTATGTCTCAGGCGACGAGCACAATATGGCGCAGTGAATACCATCTTAACTAGCGCCACGTTGTTATGGACGGGCGTATCACTTACCATCAGGTGAAGGTCCCGCTCGCCTCATCACTTCGTAGATTAAATAAAATAAAAAAAAACTTCACCACATCATATCTTACGGTAGTTTAGGCTATAACTAGGTTTCCGAAGCCTTCTAAATTTCCCGGGCTAATAATGGTTAACCTCTCAAGCTTCCTAGACACAATATTTTCTCTGGTATTTTCCAAAATTATACTTACATCATCATCATTATCAGCTACATGGATCAGTCTAGCGCTGCTCGCAACTAGCAGCTTCCCTTTACAGTAAGCATGGCTTCCGGTATCGCCGGGCATATTACTACAACATAAACGGTATCCTGTCATCATCAGCCTATAGACGTCCACAGCTGGACAGAGGCCTCTCCCAAAGATTCCCACATCGATCGGGTAGGGATTCAAATTGGGGGATTTGCTCCATTTCCCACCACGCTAGCCCAATGCGGATTGGAGGGAGCTAGATCCTCGTTTGTTGTTTAGTAAGTGGCACTACGAGCAGGTGAGATTTTTTTTTTGTTTAATGTGAGGATAATGCCTGCACATACCCATCCTCGCGGGAGCCAGGACAGGTTATGTCGAACTTGCACCGACTAAAACTCCGACGATGATCCGCCTCGTCGCTTTATGTCACGGTCACGGGAACGCTCGCGCATACATCCGCGACCCCACCAGCGCCGGGAGTCCCACATCGGGAGGCACGCATCCAAGGTGAGCTTAACAGTGGAGCACCGAAGCTCTAATCTGAAGCGGCCGCCTCAGGCCGGCTCTACCTCTTGGGTCGGCCGGGTAGGTTCTTATTCGTTTCACCGCGGGTGACCAAGCCACCGCTACTGAGCCTCTCCGCCACGACAAGGCGGAAACGTGTTCGGTGGACGAGCAGGTGAGGTTGGCTTGAGTCTTGTGAGTTGTTGTGCGGACCCCACTCCTCCGGTCGATTTGAAAAAATCCTCCAGGGTCGGTTTTTTTTTGCAAAGTTGGCAACCCTAACTATAACATATAGAGATGTAGAACCGATCAAACTTTTTGAGATTACGCCAATTCCTTGCAAATCCAAATAGCGATAAATCTTACCGCAAACAAAGCACCTGAAGCAGCTGGATCCCTTCGAATGTTATACATTAGGAAGTTTTTTTTTTTAAATTTCTTCGCTAAATCATAGAAGATTACGCAAATACCGGGTTCCGTAACGGAGTTTCATACCTATTGCCGTAATTGGAGAAATTAATAATTCCAATTCAAAATTTATGATGGCAACAATAAATTCACAAATTTGGTAACTGTGTTATAGGGACTATTATTCCTCCACGAAGCTACAACACAAAGAAAACGTTCATCATCACCATTGTCAGCAGACAGACGTCCACTGCTGGGAATAGACCTTCCTGAAAGATCTATCCTACGCTGCCTGCATCCAGCTGCTTCCCGCACCCTTCACCAGATCGACGGTCCACCTGGTGGGGGGGTCTGCCAACACTACGCCTTCCGGTACGTTGTCGTCTTTCGAGAACCTTATTGCTCCATCGGCTGTCAGTGCTTCGAGCGATGTGTCCTGCCCATTGCCACATGAGGATAGTAATCTTTTGGAAAACGTTCAACTTGTATTAAGCCATACCTGTGCTCATAACTCTGTGCTCGTCGCTTTGAGACATAACAAGTCAATACTCTTTACTCTAATTTTACTTGCTACGGCGCCCTTCAAACCGGAACTCAGTAACGTTTGCATAATATTTGGCGGCAGAAATAGGAGCTGCGGTGGTATCTACTACGGCGATCTCCGGCAACAAAGAACTACTATGAGTTAAGGAGCTAGTTAGGAAAATAAATATCGCACCACATTCTGCTCATCTTGAGGCATAGGGTGTTGAGTTCCGCTACCCCCATGTTTACAAACTACTACCTACCTACCTAGACGGTGTCCGGTTACAGAGACCTGACAGTAAAGTAAGTTAAATATGTATAATTTAAGTTAAATAAATTTGTTGAAGAAGGACTTTTATGTTATCATAAGCGGCACCATATTGTTAATGGTACCCATCATATATCGCAACAGAGACCCACCAACAGTAACAGTCTTGTTAACTTCCGTCTAAACAGCTCCTAGTATAAAACGCTTGTATAATGTTTGTTTTTTTTTTTTACCGGAAGGAAAAATAAAATGTAACGATCGTTGTTAAACTGCGAAGTTAATCATACATTACGCGAACTCATTATTTCACGGCTCATAAACATAAAGTACAACGGTAAAATCTCTCCGCGGCCGGCGCGGTTCGACCGCATTACCGGTAAATATTTATGGCGGTAGAGGCACCGGCGGGGGAGGGGAGAAGGAGAGGGTCCGGAGGGGCGCGATCCGGGCCGGACCTCCCGCGGCTTCACGTAAGAGGTAAGGAATTTACGCGTGTGTATGTAAATCGCACGGAAAGCCCGCGGACTCGGGCCAAAGCCGGGACGAGTACAGCCTCCGCCGAAAGTACTAGATATATTAAAAACGTGATAATAATATTTATAAAGTATTGTATAATTACCAGAGCAACAAGTAAAGTAAACAAATTATTATTAAGTGAACATATAACATGGATTATTTCGAACACTTTGTTGTACTGTTCAACAGTATTAAATCATTCACTTCCGCTAATATGATTACTTAAAGCAATGTAAATTAATATCTGATGATGATGCTCTGTAACAGCCTAAAACCTGTCGTACATGGTAATATATTATATAAAATATTACTTAATAAATATTTAAGCATATTTAACTTTAAAAAAAAACGACAATTTTTCTAAATGACATGCATTCGATTCAATTGAACTTAATCTTCCGGTAAAAGCAAAGATCTAAAAGTACAATAAGTGTTAAAATAAAAAAATCTTCCATAAATACCTGATATCCTGCAACAAGACATATGCCAGGCTTTGGCTCTCCTAGTAATATGACGAGCAAAACGTTTGTCTGATGGTGAATGATACGCTTGCCCAAAACAACGCAGCGCTATTTAGGATAATGTGCACGTCGATTTGACACACAGGAAGTAACCTCGTTACCTGAGTAGTTTCACTAGCTATAACGCACTTCAAACCAGAACACGGTAATATTTGCACAGTACTGTTTGGCGGTAGAAATAAGAAATGAAGCGAGACAGGTACTCAGTCTCCGACGACGTAGAGTAAGGATATTTATTTATATTAACTGTTATAATAAGTATAACGTAATTTTGAGTAAATTTTAAAGAATGATTGGTTTAATAAAAATAAACTCTACATTTTATTGTATTCAATAAGTTAAATACTATCGAGAGCAAGTGTACTTGAGAGTCTTACGCGGGCCAGGTAGATTCAGTGCACGCGTCCGCGCGCCCGCATGTTCCGGGCGTCCCTCGGGAACAAGTGAATTACGAGCGCCTTTACTCCACGAAGGTGATTTAATATAAAACAATAGAGCTTTTGTCCGTTAGAACTACCCTCTAACCAAAAACAGCCTCCTCAAGTTTTAATTCGTCCCTTATTAAGAATCAATTCGAATGGTAGCCCCGCTTTCACTTCAACTTTTTTTTATATAAATACTATCAGTTCCCAGCTCGCTTTTCTGGCCGTAATACCCCTGCAACCCTCATTGGAGGTAAGTTTTTAATAGATCTATACTCAGTAAAAAGAATACTCTTACTAAATTTCAAGTCTCTACGTCTCATCGTTCCTGAGATATCGTGATGATTCTGTACCTGCATTGATAAACTAGTGCATGTCAGCGGTCCCACCTGATGATAAGCGGCGATGACGTCTTCGATAGTAAAGTTTACTAGTCTATAAGTAACCTATTCACTCTTCTCTTAAAGTTTTCCACATAATACCTGAGCGGAAGCACTGGCCTTTTAGACTATTCCAACACATAATGGGGGTCGAAGCGAAACGCTTCGTACCAATTCAGGATTTCGTCAACGAATGGCTGCGGTGTCTATACATCCAAGGGTAAAAGGATAGCAGTATCAAATTAAACAGTTCCTGGGCACAGCTGTCAGCAAAGCAATCATTAGAATACCCAGGATCTTGCTACCCTACGCTGGTAGCTCAGGCTACCGATTTTAATATTTATCAGCTCATTGATATCGACTGTACTCCAGTCACGAGGTGTAAGTGTTCCCGCACAACCACTCACGGGATCTAAGCCAACCTTACCTGTTCGTGGTGCAGCCTGCTAATCAACAAACGAGGCTCTGGCTCCCATCAACCCGCAATGTGGTGGGGAATGGCCCGAATTCTCCATATGAGTCCCTACCAGATTGATGTGGAAATTTTGGGAAGAGGCCAATGCCGGTTGATGATGATGATGATGACTCCACTCACAATGGAACTGCCCCGTAGTTAAGTACAGTTGTAACTTGACAAGGACTTTAATTTCATAAAGTATGTGAACGTTTAGATACGTAGAGTGACGTATCAAATTAAATTAGGCCTACAGCATTATTTGCTTGAGTAATTAGTATGTAGCGACCATAGTGTAGCAAAGAGGTTTTATACTTTATTTATTTATACACTAAATTGAAGTAGATCTGTCATAACATGGAATGATCGAATAACTGATATTAGTACGCATTTTCTTACAAATTTATTGTTTCCTATTCATTTCTACTAGTGATTTCTATAAATAAATAAGTTTGACATGATTGCCCTACGGACCGACAAGTATAACAACGTTGCTACACAAACATAATTAAACGTCCATTGTTACGAGTAATTCATGTCAATTACCAGTAACACGGTAAACTCCCATATCGTATTATAGTTGTATTTTAGAAACAATAGTAAAATAATGTTATAATATTATACTGTCGCTTATAATATCATCATCAGCGGATAGACGTCCACTGCTGGACATAGGCCTCTTCCAAAAATCTCCACATCGATCAGTCCCGCGCTGCTCTAGAGACCATCGTTTGTAGGAGACCATATGAGCGGATTTGGGTCATTCCCCACAACGCTGGCGCGATGCCGGTTTGATGGGAGCCAGAGTCTCCTTTGTTGATTAGCAGGGTGCACCACGAACAGGTGAGGTTGCCTAGGGTCCCGTCGGTCGTTTGTAATATAATTATTTGCAATTCTTTATAAAGAGCTTCATAACTTCCAGGGTTCGTATCCAATACATGGTACATAACATCAGGCGGATTATGTACATATTTAATACTATATATATATACTGCTTTGTATGTAATAAATTATTTGGTGCCCAATGATACATCTACCCATAAAAAAAATTGCTCCAGTTGGGATGATGAACATACCACATTGTGCTTGTCGCTTTGTGACATAAGATGTTAAGTTTCTTTACCCCAGTAATTTCACTAGCTGTTAACAACGGTCTTCAAACCGTATTAAGGTAATGTTTATACTCTACCGTTAAGGTTGGATTTAAGGAGACGGCCTTCGTCTTTATAGTATACATATTTTTAGGCTTTTAGGTTTTATATATAACTAGATTTTGCCTGTTCGATTTGCTGATCGTAATATAAAATAAGACTTGAAATTTGATTGAAAATTTCCTTCAGAGCAACCAGAACCATAAATGAGTTGCTATACCAACCGTTACTATAGCAACCGCATAGATAATACGAAATAAAATTGTTTAGAAAAGTCAATTAAAAATAAAACGATGATAGAATTGTGTAATTAAAAAAAATTGCTTATAATCTACAAATCATTCCGCGTTGAATAGTCACGTGCCCGTATCGATAGGTTCACTGGTTTTCAAGTGATTGGCGAGCAAATGATTTTTATTATATATACATATAGACAAATATAAACAAAGGCTGAAGGCTAATAATTTGAATTACCTCCAAAGAGGGACGAAACGTTACAAATGTGCACCGCGAAAGTGGTGTACGCGAAAAATTCAGCGAGGACACAGTCGCAGCGCGACCGGAAACAAAACAAGCGTCGACGGCGTTAAATAACTTTCTTCACGAGGTTTCCCGCGCTTAGCATTCTGCTGCGGTTCTGCTGGAACTGACTCAATTCGATAACTGTAACCGCGTTCCAACTGTCGCGGAGTAACCAGCGCGCCCGCCCGCCAGCCCGCCCGCCGTCTGCTCCGAAGGTGTCGGGCGGCACTAGGAGCGGGCGATCAACCGCCTTGACATTACTACAACATAAATGTTATCCTTTCATCATCAAGAGATAGACGACTACTGCTGGACATTGGCCTCTCCCAAAGATTCTCACATCGATCGTGTAGGGATTCATATGAGAGGATTAGGACTATTTCCCACCAAGCTGGCCCAATGCGTGTTGATGGGAGCCAGAGCCTCGTTCGTTGATTAGCAGGAAGCACCACAAGCAGATGAGGTTGGCTTGGGTCCCATGAGTTATCGTGCGGGTCCCTTTAAATCTTAAAATCGGTACGGCATCCTTTAAAAAAATAAAAATTGATATTACTCCCCGAAATAGAATTATTATAAAATTTGGTACTTATAAATAATTTTGTTGTTAATAGGTCCCTGTTACCAGAAACCGTACAGGCAGTTACCATTATCATCACCCAATAGCCGTCCACTCCTGGAACCAAGCCTCTCCCAGAGAACTCCACATCGGTCGGTCTTGCGTTTGCCGCATCCAGCACCTCAACACGACCTACGTTTATAAGGGTTTATATGGGGGGATTAGGACCATTTCCCGCCACGCTGTCCCAATGCGGGTTGGTGGGAGTTAGGGAGTAGTTACCATCGTATCTCGGTTCTGTATTCCGGTTTGAAGGATACTATACCTGCTGAGATAAACAGATATAACATCCTGTGTTAAGGCGACGAGGACAACAGGGTGTTGATGTGTTCTTAGTAACGCTGCGTTGTTAAGGGCAGGCGCGTGATTTACCATTAAGGGGACTTGTCCCTCGCCTACTTGTTATATTGAATAAAAAAAATCTTTTCACTTAATCAAGTGAAACAGAAAAGAAAATCATGTTGAATCAATGATCCTTATCTTTGATGGAACGTGCAACAAGTCTCGATGTTCCTCAAAACTTGGTTAATTAAAGTTATCACATTTGGAATTTGTGATAAGGAAACGTGATGTTTAAAAGATGTAATGTAAAGTCAAAATCACCATGTTTAGTGTGAAGGTCAGGAAATATTGTCGTCAGGCTAACGCTCCAACTGGATCCCGACATAATATGTACTAGAACCGCAGACGGAGTTCACTAAGAGGTGTTTGTATTGAAATTGATTTATGGAAATTTCACAGCGAAGACGCGTCGCCCCACCAAGAGTTGAGGCTGTGGGGGTAGTCAAAACGAGTGTATTAAGTTTTTACGATTCAAATACGACGGCGGCGGAAGTTGCCGACGAGTTGTGACCGGAAAGATAAACTGGAGTCGGAGTAAACGATTAAGATTTGCGAGTTACCTTGAAAATAACTTTTGCGGTTGCATAATATGAAAATTAAAACATCATCATCTCAAACAATGGACGTTCATCGATGAATACAAAATATAATCTTGGGTTGAGTCCAGTTAAAACATATATTGGCACAACCCAAAGCCTGATACCCTGAGTTCATTTCTTCTAGATAGTCGATAGGGTAGTAAGGTCCCCGAATAACATCCGCGTGCTGGTTGAAACGATGTTGCCAGATCCTTGGAACAATGGACCTAAGGTCAAGTAGACTGGACTGGACGTGGACTGGTACAGAGGTTCTTAGAAGAAGATTATGTTCAGCTATGATCTTATCTTCAAGCTGTTAATTATGATGATTATTAAATATATTTTAATACTAATTCTGAATTAAAAAGAAAGGTGCTTCATGTGAATTTACTGACACACATATATTCTGGTCAAATTTCAAACACTCCCTTTTCGGGGTAGGGTTATATATAAAATACCCAAATGGGTACAATTTGAATTGAAATTTCTGTATTATTATTCAATTAAGAACATTAATTGAATTGTTTCACTTCCAAGTTTCTATTTCGCGCGATACGAAACAAAGTTAAAAAGTTTAATTGTGAAGTTGCATAACGTTTATTATAAGATTTGTTTGTCCGTTCTCTACAGGAAATCAACTTGAGAGAATAAAGTTAAATATACATCAACTATTAAGTACACAATTATAAATATATAACGAAAATGGTTCTTGTTTGTTCGCCAATCACGTGAAAACTAGTGAACGTATCAACACGGGAATATGAGCATTCGACGCCGAATGATTTATTGATGGCTATAGGCTATTTCTTTGTTTGAATTTCGTAGATCCTTCATATTTTATTTTTAATTAACTTTTATAAATATTGTCATTTCGTATTATTTATGTGGTTGCTATAATAACGGTTGATACAGAAAGTCATTTCCGGTTGCGGTTGCTCTCAAGGAATATTTCATACAAATTTCAACTCTAATTACGGTCAGCAAAACGGACGGGTTATATTACACCTATAATATATATTAAAAAGGGATCATACATACAAAACCATAATTTCACACTGAAAAATATATCATGAAAGATTCTGTATACCATTTTCTAATATTGATATTCTCCAAATATCCGTCGTAACCATTACACTGAATATTTTCTTTGTTCATGTATGTAAACTGAAACAGGAGTTTGTAGCGTTTAACTATATAGTGGAGTCTATGTCCTTAAACAAAATCTATTCAAAAGAAAAGAGAAATACGTAATATTTAGTAACTAATGGGTCAATTTTAAAATATGACAAACTAAGTCTCTATTTGGTAAGACCGTCTGGTAACACCCACCACCGAACAAACGAAATCTACATCTCAGCCAGGTTGTGGTTCAGGTTTGAAGTGTGGCTAACTAGTAAACATACTAAGGCAACGGGATACAAAATTAAAACTTTAATTGTCTTACTTCGTTAATTTTAGGGTTCGTCAGGCAAAGTTGTCAAGCCACCGCTTATCGGGTCATTAAACGTTCGGATTAGCACGAGGGCCCCACATCTGCGGCCCTATCATATTTCAATACAAACATGGGGTTCCGGAACAAAGTTAGGTTTTATTACTAGCTCCCTCTATGTTATCCTCTAGAACTCTTACCTAAATATTAAGATATAGACGTTCATAGTATTAGTATATAGTACGTGTTAGTATATAAGTGTCTATGTTTCAATAATCAATTGTCTGCAGACTTATACTTTTTTGGAACATTTAACCTAGAAAACAAAATATCTGAGGAGTAAAATAAAAAAAGAGTTGATCTTGTACTTGTAAATCTAATTTTTTTTTGTAATTATCCCAAAGAATATTAAAGCATAAAGGGTTAAGCTTACTATGCCAACAAAAAAGGTGGAAGGTGTGATATTAAGAATAAGACTTTAAATTTCTGCAAACGGCTGTAACATTTAGAGCCATAATAATAGAAGGAAAATAGTAAGTACATGTTGCTTAACAGAAGCGAAGAGAGAGAAAAGAATCAAGAATAATAAAATAGCTGCTGTAGCTGGCAAAAGATAGACAGGAGTAATACATAAGAGAGAAATAGAAACGATAGGAAGAGATCTTCACAAAAGGACAGATAATGTTAAAAAAATATGTAATTTGAAAATGAGCTTAACAAATATATAAAAATAAATAATATATAAAATAAGCATAGTAACACCCGTTTGCGTCACTGGGTAAACATGAGGTAAAAATATAAAGAGACTTAAAGTATTAAATTTAAATTTAAAAGCCCATCAAAGTCTCAGACGCACCTGATCTATCTCAAAAAGCTGCGTCGTTACTCAAAGGCTATTTAAGTTATTAGATGTCGCTCAAAGTTTTAAAGTAGCAGCAATATTTTACTCGATTATGAACTTGGATTATGTACAGGTAAAAATTGTGAAGTATCAGCTTTTTAAGGTTCAACAATTTTTGCATTGCATTTAATGTTTCATCATCATCATCAATCAGCCGATTGACATCCACTGCTGGATATAAACCTCCCCCAATTAATGTTTGGTGCGGTTGATCTTTTAATTGTTAAAGGCTAACACTGGATCTCAATTTCAAACAGAAATGAAAGCTGTAAATGATAAAGATCTTAATGATCCTTTATCCTAGATCATTTGTTGTTAATCTAGCCCCCCTGTATGTTAGAAGAAACTCGATCCCATGCTACAAAGCGAAGAGATGAACGGGACGATTCCCTGATGGTAAGTGTTACGTCTGCCCGTAACAATGTGGTGATAATTACGATTGTATACACTATACCACATTGTGTTACCACCTTGAGACACAAGTTTTTAAGTCTCGTTACTTATTAGCTACAACACCCTTCACACCGGAACAAATTCATATTTTCGCACTTATTTCAGCGCCAAAAATAGAAGCTGCGATATTACCTATGATAGACGGTCTCCGACATAGTTCCAACGCTAGTAATCCTAATCATTATATTTGAAGGGTAGATCTAAATCAAAATTTATAGAAAAATTGAGGGATTTTTATGTTCGTTAAATGTTATAGAACTTTCACCATAACATTAAAGAGCTTTATTTTATTGGTTGAAAAGCGTTAGTTAGTTCAAAACTTAAAGAACGAACCCTCACTCGTATAGCGAATAAACAAGAAATTATTTCTGAATTTTGACAGCGGGCCCCCGCGAACGCATAGAGTTCTGATTAAAAATCTTACTGCATGCCAATGTCTCCCCGCTGGACAGCTTCCAAAGTCTACTGATTAAAAACCGACTGGGCGAATGAGAAAACTTTTTTTTTTCTGTATAACAAAGTTTTCTTTTGCTCCTCGATTCCCATTCGACGTACACTCGGACTTTGAATACCCGTAAATGTGACCTTCACGAATAAATTAAATTGGAGTATAATGTTTAAAAAAAGTATATATTCTTTACACATGTAAATGATTTTTTCGTTTTGGTTAACGGACACGGACACGGACACGGACACGGACACGGACACGGACACGGACACGGACACGGACACGGACACGGACACGGACACGGACACGGACACGGACACGGACACGGACACGGACACGGACACGGACACGGACACGGACACGGACACGGACACGGACACGGACACGGACACGGACACGGACACGGACACGGACACGGACACGGACACGGACACGGACACGGACACGGACACGGACACGGACACGGACACGGACACGGACACGGACACGGACACGGACACGGACACGGACACGGACACGGACACGGACACGGACACGGACACGGACACGGACACGGACACGGACACGGACACGGACACGGACACGGACACGGACACGGACACGGACACGGACACGGACACGGACACGGACACGGACACGGACACGGACACGGACACGGACACGGACACGGACACGGACACGGACACGGACACGGACACGGACACGGACACGGACACGGACACGGACACGGACACGGACACGGACACGGACACGGACACGGACACGGACACGGACACGGACACGGACACGGACACGGACACGGACACGGACACGGACACGGACACGGACACGGACACGGACACGGACACGGACACGGACACGGACACGGACACGGACACGGACACGGACACGGACACGGACACGGACACGGACACGGACACGGACACGGACACGGACACGGACACGGACACGGACACGGACACGGACACGGACACGGACACGGACACGGACACGGACACGGACACCGACACCGACACCGACACCGTTAGAGTTTGAATCTATCATTCTAACTCTCTTGTCTTTTGAGTCTTAACAATAGCTAGGATATTAAAAAATATCATTTGATTTGGTGGGGGTTCGGGGGTTGTTACGGCCAGCGAAGCGAGCAGGGAACAGCTGGTTGTTTTATGATTTTAAGTACTAGTGCTTTTTACGACCCCACTAGTCTAGAATCAATCTATCCATACTTCTGTTGTATATTTGTCATAAGTAATATACAAATTGAGAAAAAACAGAAAATGTTGTGGAAAAAATAATTATTACAGATTAAATATAAAACAATGGATATCATTATCATCATCATCATCAGTCGATAGACGCCCACTGCTGGATATAGGGCTCCTTGAAAGATCTCCGGTCATCGAATTGGTCCCGCATTCCTTGCATCCAGTGGGTTCCTGCGACTTGGGACTGTCACCAGATCGTCGGTCCACCTTGTGGGATGCATCCCAACACTACGTCGTAAATTGATATAAATCATCTAAATTAAGAAAAAAAAATCTCTCTTTTGCGTCATTAAAAGTAACACATAACAATATTTGAAAATGTCGCCTCAACAACAAAACTATAAATTTAACACTCAAAATGCACGATAAAAAACACAATTTACTCAAAGTGCACTTTTATTTTCCAACACTTAAAAAGGTGTGCTTACGGAATGAAAAAAAAAAAAAAAAAACCACTCGCGGGCGTAATAAGTAACCGTAAGTAGGTGAAAGGCACTACCTGCTCCAGTAAGTTACCTCAACGACAATCTCCGAGGGCGTAAAGCGCGGCGAATTCTCGCGGTCCCAACTTAATGGAATAAAAACATAAAGAGCATTAGAGGGACCTTTTGTGGAGGACCCGGCGGTTAATGCGGACCCTATCGACCTCGGCGCGCCGGTACTGCAGACAAGCGATGTTTGATACAGCCGAGAGTGTCCTCCAGTTGTTTCGTAACTTACTTATTGCGGAGTACTATAGTTATTGAATAGAGTAACATGTTTATTGACTCCCACTCGAATACTACTTAAAGGTTTAGCAATATACAATTTTTAGTTTAGTATTAGATAAATAGTCTGATAAGCTATAACTTAAAATTAATTAATTAAGCTTCACATAATAATAGTAAAATTCCTAAAGGATATATAGATATAACTTACATACCGTTGTAATGATCGCTTAGTATAAAAATATAAATGTTTCACTTACGCTTTAGTCCTAGTGTAACTTTATGTTATTATTTAAATTTTGAATCAATGAAAACAAATTTATACTTTTTTTTATAAAAATAGTTAAAAAATCTTTTTCAGTTTTTTTTTTCTATAATTTTTGAAACTGCGATTATAAGCTTAAATATCGTGTTTGTATCGTTATGTTTTCAGCATAGAGCATATGTAGGTCAAACAGCTACCTTAGTGTTCCCACGGTTGGGATTCGGAGCCTTCTCTCACATATAGCATGTTGTTGGAATATGCCGGTGCACTTTACCGGAAGCTCAACCTCTTTGAACCTAGGCCTCTTAGATACTTACACATTGCTGATAATACAAACAGCATCAAAAACTTTGATAACATTAGTACTTGACGATGATTTTTTTTTAATTATATTGACACGCTGTTAAATATGATCTAATGATAAACCACAATATAGTCTAATCTAGAAGTACCCTATTGATAAAAGATTCTCATGATCATCATCAGCCGATATAAGTCCACTACTGGACAAACACCTCCCCCAAAGATCCCCAATTCTTATCAGCATAGGCTATCCGCATCCAGCGGCTTGCCTTAACTGGTCTAACATATGGGGTCTTCGTCTGTAAGGATTCTTATGGAGCGATTTCGGTTACTTCCCACCACAGCTGGCCCAATGCGGATTGGTGGGAGCCAGAGCCTCGTTTGTTGATTAACAGGTTGCCCCATGAGCAGGTGAGGTTGGCTTGGGTCTCGTGAGTTGTTGTACTGGACCCCCACCTCCCACATAATATCTGGACGGAACCATGGGCGCCGGTAGACTGTTCCAATCTTTCGCTGTTCACACTGTAAATGATGAAGCAAAACTCCTTGTCCTAAGCAGTATATTGTTAACATAGGAAATAATGTACGCTATATGTCCATATGCTACATGGTAAAGTGATAATGCAAGAACTTATTCATCATCATCATCATCATCTCAACATACGCACGTCCTCAGTCGAATATAATACCATTCTTGTAATGTATTCCACAACACGCGATCCTGAGCTGCGAGTCCAGCGGCTGCCAGTTATTCTTCGTAATAGTAAAGCGTTGTTCATTGACTGATGAATATGGTCCCTAATTCCAGTCAGTGGACAGGCAATGTTAATTAAACAAATTAGTTTGTGCTACGGTGTAAAGCCTCGCGACAAATTCCAAGTTTTAAGAGTACGGCGCGTACGTGAGTAATTTACTAATGCACCATCGTCGCCGTTCGTTTCGCTGCGGAAAATGAAACCGGGAAGACCGCTACAGAACTGGAGGCGGAGCGGGAGAGTAAAAAAAAAAGGCAAATTTATCCTTCGATAGTACCGGATGCCTCTGACACCATAAGTATTCCAACAATCAAAAGTATTTCCACCCTTAAGAAACGGTACGATAAATATGACGGTATCGGGAGAGGTAAAGTTTTGGAGAAAATACTACTACTACTACTACTGAAGTTATTCTATACTTATCACTGTTACTAAGAATTGAAAAGTGGGGGTAAGGCGTTAAGATTTTAGCTACTAATATATTGTTTTCATACCAAAATTCCATTTTTTTCCAATTCTTTCTGTTAAGAAGAAATCAGACCAATATAAACCTAATCAGATCGAATTCGGGTTGCTTATACTCTGGGGTGGTTATCGATAGGCTGAAATAATGACGATGATGATACCAATTATAAAGTATTCATAAATTAAAAAATCTAACAATAATCAAGATAAAAGTTTAAACAATTTATAATGTTGCTCATCAAAAGTAAGTCTTTCGCTTGCAGGTAGTTTTAACATTAAACTAATGATAACAAGTGGTACGTCTATTTTCTCTCAGACACTTCAGGTAAACCTTAGTAGTAGCTATTTCAGAAAAGTAGTGTGCAGATATAACTTGATCCGATTTAAAGGGTTTTGTAGCTAATGCAATTATAGGGGTAAAATAAATTCTCGTATATTAAGGCGACGAGCGCAATGTGGTGCAGTATTTATCATAACTGGAACCATATTTTTAGTAGCGGCTGTAACATTTACCATCACGTGAACGTCATGGTCGTGTTCTAGCTTTTTATGATAAAAAAAAATTACTATTGATGTGCCGGATAACCGTTCACCGCGTCAACGTTTCGCGTGCACTATGTCCCTATGCGAATACGTCGGCACCGGCGCAGTGTAAGTAAACTCCCGCATCATATTTGCAGCTCTCATTACAGATATTAAAACCCCATTGCACTGGAGATAAATCACATCGTACATGTCTTTGTACGATGTGATTTATCTCCTCATACCCATGTAAAACACTCCCGAAATAGTTTTGCTCGCGCTGCTTAAACGTTAAATAATAACATAAAAAATATATAATAAACATATGAATGGTATAACGAATCAACAATTTATATGAAAATGTAAAGATTGATTGTTCGCGTCGAGTCCGCTAGATGGCGCTGGGTGTAGGATAAAACCCGGTATCATGAGCGGAAGTCAGTGTGGACTATGTGCATAAAATAGTCTCAACTAAATTTGTTACTCTTATATAAAATGTTTTATTTTGACAAATTCTACACGTCATTTGCCTCGAGCAGATTCCAGATGAATGGTTTGGCGTCAAACAATTATAGAAAAAAATATTTTTCTGTATAAGTCTTGCCTTGTAATGTTGATAACTCTAGGGGTGTGAGGGGAGAGAGAGAGTGTGTGAGAACCATAAGGGTTCTAGAGACCAATAAGGGAGACCCATTCGAGAAACCGTAAGGATTCTAGAGATATCGTGATAAGTCTCTACCTGAGCGAAAATCTTTGATATTTCTCTTTATTGATTAACATTGTTTTATGACGAATTGCTACCATGAACACTTTTTTAATTTTTTTTGTACTTACCCTTTATACTTTTTTTTGAACACAGTTTTGAATATCTTATTGGTTACAATGAATCCTTTAGTTCTTTACTAACAATATTAAAATCATTTAAAAAATTAAATATTAGGATACTATAGGGAAATATATAACATACACAATATAGAGTAATGAAAAAATGTTTTTGGCTGAATAAGTAATAAAAATAATCTAACAACCATCGATTACTTTATAAGTTACATGTTAGCTTTATGTATGTAATTTACTATTATTTTTAGATTGGAAATAATATTCCCGGATTTACGATATGATGACTTATAAGAAAAGAGCCTCCTTTTACAATAGTCAACAGCAACGTAGCTAGGTCTCCTGAGGTAGAATAAAAAAACACTTGTGACAAGTTTTTAAAAAACTCAAGATGGCGCCACTACAAATAATACATCGCGCTAACATCTACCATAGCACAAATAAATATAACGTTCGGACATTTTTGTTAATATTGACTTAGGTCACTAAGTCATCTCGAAGTATACAACTGTACTCATCAACAAGATTTTCGTAATACTGTTGTGCTTAGTAACTTGCTCTGTACTTTTAATCGCTCTGTCAATATCAATGTGCTGCAGTGCCTGCGTGCGATATCATTCACCAAATACCCCACCTCAATACCTCTACACACAGTTATTTAAAAAAAAAAAAAACAGTTTTGTTACTGTAATGAATATAACTGAAGATATACAAGAAATATTAAACTATATGGGATATAATTTTTTTTTTTTTTTGTAATAGAACTAAAGACCAAATCACAAACTGTTTCAAGAGGTATTTTTATGTTTTCTATCAATGTATAAAATGCAATATAATTCCTACCGTTGGTGTTCGGTTCCTTACTAATAATATTGTATGAAAAGAAATAGAGTTTGTATGATATTTTAAGATTGAATACTAAACGTCTAAAAAGGCTGGATAATATACGCGAAATACAAACACTCATGTTTTATTATGATTGATATAATCAATTTCATGTTGAACAAACAACGTTTCAATTCGATCGATATTAGCTTCAATCAACAAAATTGAAAGTTATATCTCATTCGGAGCCAAATCACCTTTCAAGCTATAAAAGCTCTCGAACGCTTTACGATTCTTTCGATCAGCAGTATTAGAGTTGGGAGTTTAAATAAAATTAAAATTTGCCAGGTTGGACCATATCCGATAGTTGGACCTTTTGCATAGTCCGCGATAGTTACATGTTGCTTTGTGCAGTGGAAGTTTAACTCCACGTCGGCGGAAAGGGTGGGAGAGTTATTAACAGCTGATGTAATTGAAAATTGGAACCCGCGCCAGCGTCCCGTCGGTGAAATGGATTTAATAACAGATAAGGAAGAACAGGTTGGTGTTGATCGCGAAACGATGAGGTTAGATTCGTGGACGGATAGGAACGAAGCTATTGTGTCCGTGTTGTAAGTTAGACGGTATCGCGGTTGTAAATTTTGATCCGTTTCACATTCTATTTACTTAAAGAAACCCTTTTCTCTTTCAGATATATAAAGATATATGTTTAAGGTAAAAAGGTAACAGGTTAACCGCACACACCAATCTATAGAATTGAATCATGGTAAGGGTACTTAGGTACTCTCAGTGACCTGACTACTCGAAGAAGAATTGTGGATACGGTTATGATTAAAAGACTTCTCGTGTTCATAATATATAAAAGCATTTCCTGTTCACTTATATAACTAATGATAAACTTGCTAATTAATTGTCTTACAATGTCCAAGTTTTCATTACATTGAAAAATAGTTCAATCTTTGTCCATGGACATTTCACACAGTTCCTCTGGATTTACAAGCACGTTAGTTGTTCTCCGTCCGCTTTGTTGGTTGTAACACCGCAGCAAGTTCCATTAAGGAAGTAATTTTGTAAAATCCGTCCTTAGCTGACCTTTACTCGGCACAAGGAATATTTCTACCAAACTTCAAGTCTCTAGGCCTAACGGCTCCAGAGATATCGTGATGAGTCTCCGTATAGGTGAAAATGTCTTGAATATATAAAGATTAGTATCTCCCTTTATTAATACTGTGATCTTCCTTTATTAATACTGTTTTAGGGACGGTATTGTTATAAAGTGTATGATCCTTGGGTGTCTAAATGTGTGTTGGATATCGCATGTCTTTTAGAAATATTGATTTCGGTACATATAAATCATCTAAAGATCTTTATTTAATCACTGGATCAAACTCATCAGTTTTAAAAATTATCACACCTCATTACGTTACAACAGGTTATAATACAGTGGGGCTACTTACAATTATTTACACTTCATGTGATCCCGTCTCTAAACACCAGATTTAAAGACTCGTTATCCAAGTAATTTCACTAGTTACAGTCATCTTAAAACCAGTACCTACTTAGTCTCCGGCAATCTACCACAAAAAGTTGTTCTCGTATTATTCCAATATTTATTAACAGTCCGATGTTTCATTTTGTGTAGCTTTAGTTATTTGAAAGGTGTACAAAATCTGGAATCTAATACAGTCTGAAAAGTAGTTCAAAATATAATAAACTCGAGGAGAATTTCCCCCTTACGATTTACCAGGGGTTCAGCCCGCCCAGACCAGCCGACAAGTTCTCTCATAAATAAAGTTGTCGAGTGCCCTCGTCTATACTCCGATGCGACAAGACGGCCCGTTCGAGCCATTATAAGGACCAGAAAGGCGACCCTGTGGTTAGCAGAGCATACATTGCCCGCTCACCATGATCACCGCTTTGTAATAGATTAATGTTTCACGCAATGTAAGTGTTAACAAGTTCACGTTTTGTGCAAGTGAATTCGACGCACACTCGGTAATAGGAGTGGCAAGTTTGACAAGTACAGTGTACAAACGAGTCGTTCGCTAGCGATTTATTTCGCCGCCGCTTTGTCAAAAACTTGTGCTAGTGGAATTATACCGGTTTTATATAGGGAATTAAAACTATTATTTATACGTTATATACTCTTATATGTTCTGTTGATATATAAAAAATATAACTACCCTTTAATGTTTTCTTAAATTTTAAGGAAGGTCGAAAAATATATACAATCCCAAATATGATATGACAAAAGCAAGTTATTCAATAGTTGCCTTGCCCGGAAATGATTTAGTTTTTTTTTTGGTTTATTGATTAGTACAGTTTTTTTTTCTTTTCTACTAATATGTATCTCGAGTCTGAAATAAAGGACTTATTTTTTATATATTTCATGGTCATATAGTAACTGTAGGCTTTATAATTGTCTTGTATTCCCGGGCTATTAAAAATGGAACTAAGGTGAGCTTGGTCTCTCGTAGGCGACTAAAAAAGTTTTAGGGTTCGTGGGCTTTAAAATTAGGGGCCCCCATTGAAGCAAATCTGGGGTGAACGACAAGGATAAGATGGCCTCGTGTTTGTCGTCGCATAGGGCTCTGGGAGGGTTACGGCTTACCCCGGGACGTACTTAGGTATCATGCAGAGGCACCGGTGTGTTACGTTGGACATCCCAGGACCTCTTGTCAAGCACAAAAGATGCTCACCGAGGGAGTTGTAGAGTGTAGAAATTCCACATAACTCCATTTTCCCCCTCAGAAGCTGATTATCTTTTTTGAAGATTACCCGCTAGAAAAAAAAAACGGCTTTAATGTTGTAAATCATAATAAATATATGGTTTTCATATTAACTTTTAACTGTTCTAATATGCTGTAAATCTGTACTAATTAATGAAAACTCAAAGTTTTCTTAATAATTGTGACTTAAATTTTTTAATTATCTTTTGTTAAGTACCCACCTCGGTTCATGACTGCAGGGCGATAATCCACTTTAAGGTCCATCTATTTCATCCCTTTCGTAACGACCTCATCACGACGCGAAGTGTAATGGATATCGAAAAATATTAAGAGACTACGGCGTAGTTTATTGGCGTCCTCCCGCCTGTAAGTTACTCCGCTTAGACGTCGACTAATCAGGACCTTCAGGTAATTCCACCGCCAGCACGGCTCCCGAGCTGATTGGTTATCGATCTCCGGCACTCGCCGTCCGCGGTAATCATAGGTTTGATATCGCTGGTCGATTTCAAAGCCTACCCTGTAGCATTTCACCGGAAATACTCGTGATATTAAAAATACATTTTACTGTCACAGAACAAATCCTTGTTTCATGTTCTAACTTAACGATTAGAATTAAACAAATTTAATTGAAATTGTCTATTAACAAATTGGAATTTAATATAATAACGAATGCCCAATATTAAAATATGTATTAGGTAAAACCAACTTAGAAACCTTTTAAGAAGTATCAAGTTAATAATTTATATTAATATTTAGATTGTAATTAAGCTACGCGTTAAACTTTGCACTGTTGAGTGCGTGGGCTATACAATTATTGAATCCTAACATTATTGTTAACATTGCTTTACGTATGAAACTATCCTGAAATTCAAGAACACAGAGAAAGAAACAATATTATTTTTATTAGTTCTAAGAAAACCCTTCAGGAAAGTTTCTATATGAAAATTCTCGCCGCCTCTGATGAATGTTTAAATAACTTTCAATAGGAATTATTTAATATAAATATAAGTTTTATATGAATTTTACTCTACTAGATATGTTGATTGTATTTCTATCAAGGATAAGTTCAAATTCGATCTCAATCTCACATAGTATTGAGTGACAATGAGGATGTAAAGGTGAAGCGTACTCGCCCGGAATACATCGGCTGTCATATATTAACAGTCGGAATATAGCAACGTATTGTAATCATTCATAACATCAGAGGGATGCTTAGCCAGGCGGGTTTTAACAGACCCTACCACCGAGACCCGTGTACAACATGCGGCCATCACATTCGAACCAGGGACCTCTGTAGTTATCAAGCTATTAAACTAAGTAAGCTAAAGGTAATATCTAATGTGTTAGTACCAAACATTTTGAACAGTTACTGTAATCACAAAAGCTTTTATAAAAGCTATTACTTTATTTTTTATTTAATAAAGCGACGATATGAGCGGTACGGTCACCTGATAGTAACTGATACAACCCATCCATAACAACGTGGCGCTAGTTAGGATGTTATACACTGCACTACATTGCAATCATCACTTGAGACATAAGATGTTGAGTCTCGTTACCCCAGTAACAACACTAGCTACATCGCAGTACAAATTGGAACACAGTAATATTTGCATACTACTGTTTCGCGTCAGAAATAGGTCTGTTGTGGTAACCACCTAGACGGTCTCCACCACCAGCAACGATTTCCAATTGACAGGGTTTTATCGCCTTGAACGGTCTTTATTAACAATACTACAGAAAATATAAATTTTCTTACGTACTGTTATAGACATATTCCACATATATAAAGAATCGATAAAAAACTTGAAGTTAAAGTTGAAGTAGGAATATTTTTTTGTGTTACTCCGTCCAATCCATTGACATATGTCAAAGAATTTATGTATAGGGTAACTTTTCCAGTATTTGCTTATTGTTTGACCTAATCGTAATATCAACCAAGTTTGATGGACATATTTTGAAGATGAGGAGTGCGATGGTCGCGGGTAGGCGTGGTAACAAAATGGCGGTAGGAATATTGATTTTACCAAGTATAATTGAGCTAAGAACGGATTATACAAAATTCTTTCCCTAAAAGATGATGCGAGGGTGTTACAGATGGGAAAGCGCGGAACATCTAGTATTCTATGTAATATTGTAGTTGTTTTGTGCGCGTTTCATGCGCCCTGTTCTGCTTGGAACGGGGTCAGGTCTTTGAGTCGTGTAATGAATTAATCCGCCATCCGTCGGCTGCGGAGCGCAGCTTCACGCGCAGCCGGTCGCCTTGCGTGTAATCAGGTGGCGGGGCGGTCGGCCCGTGCCGCTGCGTTTCACGCGCCGGTTACCAGCTCGGACGCCTGACCGACCTCATGCGCAGGCTATTCTCGTATTATGACGAGTCGATACTGATGTATCGATTTTACACACATTACTATCTTTAATTTGTGCTTCTGTCAGTTATGGCTTACGATATCGAGACGCAGTCCGCTTACAGTGAGCCTCGTGGAAAAGCTTAAATTAAGGAGAGCAATGGAAAAGGCTATGCCAGACGTTATCCAGTGTGATGATATCAGAAATTGGGAGTCACAGACGAATAGTCCAAAACATTGCCAATCTTATATGTCATTGGACCGGAGACATCACTCGAAGGACTGACGGCCGATAGCCGATAGACAAAGCAGTGCTGACAGGCCCGCCGTTAAGTGGATCGACAATCTGATGAAGGTCGCCGCGGGGCGTAGGCCGAAGGGGCCTATGCCCAGCTTCAGTTTTATAATAATAATAAGAAGAACATTTTACAAATATTACTGTTGGTTGATCTCTGTTTGTCTCGCGAGGGCGAGGCTGTGTTAGCAGACACCGTCTACTTAGGCGCCACTGCAGCTCATGTTCCTCCCCCCAAACAGTATTGTGCGAAACTGCGTTAAGGATTGAAGGGCGTTGTAGCTAGTGCAATTAATGAGATATAATACCTTATATATCAAAGCGACAAGCACAATGTGATGCTGTGTATATCATCTATAGTAGCGCCGCGTTATTATGAGTGGGCATATCATTTACCATCAAATGAACTTCTCAGTTTGATCTGATTAAAAAATAGTAATTATTAAAACTTTCCTAACACAGTAATAAATGTTATTATAGGATTTTAAAGCTGTAGAAGTATTCTATAATATACATTAAATCCCAACCCTGTCGGTAAAGTTCACAGGTTATTTATAAGTGAGCACATTTCAACCCTTAACGTTACTAAAGCATATGTACACAGAGCGAAGCGTAGCGTTTACTATTTGCATAAGCTACACGCTTAGCGATGTGTGCTACAAAACCTTGTTTTCCATTTACTTAAACGTGATTTAAGCTGCGAGCGCTTTTAATTAACTTTAGAATGTTACTTAGAAAACAGTAGAATAACTTATTAACACGAAGATCATGAGTTGAACATGTATGAATATTTATATTTATTATAATAGCTCTATAAATAATTACTTGACGATATAAAATGTTTGGGTAGTACTGTATAATGTCTCACAACGTATGTGCAGGGTAAACATCCTAATTAGCGGCTTATTATTGACTTCCTTATCGCTAACAATCAGATCAAAGTCCTTATCAGTCATCGTTTAGTAAATAAAATGTTAATGTTTACTATTATTATCACGTAGTTAAATATCTACATGTATACATAAATGTACTTACCTCGTCAATCAACTTAATCGTAAGTGATACCTCTGCCCATAACAACATAGCGCTAGTTAGGATGATGTACACAGTACCACATTGCGCTCGCTTTGAGATCTAAATTGCTAGGTCTCTTTAATACAGTAATTACGATAGCTAAAGCGATCTTCAAAGCGAAATACAGCAACGTTGGCACAAGTCGGTTTGGTGCCAGAAATAGCAGCTGAGATGGTACCCAGTTACACGGAGACATGCCACCAGTAAACATTTATTGGTAACTGTTGTCTCTATGTACCACCGCACCTGTCTACCGTCAAACTTTACCGTCTTCCGGTTTGTAAGGCGTTGCAGCTAGTAAAGTTACTGAGTTGAAAAGTGTTAACATCTAATGTCTGATGCGATGAAAACGATGTGATGCTGTACATCATCC
This sequence comes from Ornithoptera priamus, assembly GCA_029034505.1. Taxonomy (NCBI): domain Eukaryota; kingdom Metazoa; phylum Arthropoda; class Insecta; order Lepidoptera; family Papilionidae; genus Ornithoptera; species Ornithoptera priamus. Next base: position 959,191 of record JARDWD010000392.1, read on the forward strand.
TAACTAGCGCTAATATTAAAGACAGATAGATCTCTTACCGTTAGTTAAACCTATCGATCATCTCATTGCGTCGAAAAAAAAAAAATTGTTATACACTTTCATTAGCCCTGACCTTCAATCGTCGTTTTAAAACGGCTGCCGGCATGGATACGGACGGCGATGAATAAAGCAGGTGAATAAATTTATTTTCGAGCAAATACTTTGCGATTCGCAAAAATACACCGCGACCTGGGCGTCATTTGGCCGCCGAGCCAATTGCGCAGCGGTTTTGCGGAAATACATTCGTTGCATTATCAAAACCAAACGCTGAAGCTGTGGTGACTCAGTAGTCCCGCTGGAATTATGCATTAGAACTCCAAGAGACATGGCGGAGGTGAACGTCCTGCTCGCCTCGAGGCTTCGTCAAATAAATCGTTACAGTTGATTACCAATGAGCTTAAGCTTTCATTGATAGAGAAGTAATATAGATCTTGAACACATTACCAGGAACAGCCACTGTTGTGGACATTGGACACACCACACGAGGCTGACGCTGTAGATAAATGCTCTGTACTCTCTCCTTGTGACGGTAGACCCGCTAGCTTCAGCAGTGTAAACGGAAATCCATTCGTTGCATTATCAAAACCAAACCCTGAGGCTGTGATAATTCCAGCATGACAGACATGGCGGTCAAGTGAACGTCCTGCTCACTTCCTGACTTCGCCAAATAAAAAAAAGAAAGATACAGTTGATTACCAATGAGCTTGATCGTTCATTGATGGAAAAATAGTATAGATCTTGAATATGTTCTCAGGAACAGCCCACAGTAGTCTGATGCTGTAGATAAATGCTTTTTAGTCTCTACCTGTGATTGTAGACACCTATCTCCAGCAGTGAGAATATCAAGTGATCATTTTTAGGAATGATGTAATGGACTTTATTTTTTTTTATTTGACGAAGCGATGAGTTAGGGGGTTGTTTACATGATAGTAACTGATACACCTGCCTATAACAACGTGGTACTACTTGTGATGGTATATACGTTGTGCTCGTCGCTTTGAGACATTACATGTTGAGTGTCGTTACACCAGTAAGCCCTTCAAACCAGAACACAGTGGTATTCGGACAGTACTATCTAGCGACGGAAATAGGAGCTGCCGTGGTACCTACGAGTTTGAGTAATGAGGCATTTGGAGATCACACAAAAACATCAGTGCTGACCCGTGTGTAAGAGAAAGAGAGAGAGAGAGATATGGATCAACGACTTCTAGAAGAATCAATAGGAATTTAGGTTTAACAAGACTAAATTTTTTCGTCTTTAAGATCCACTGCTGCACTTAGGCCTGTCTAAAGATTGCCATAGCGATCAGCCATGCAGTGCTTACGCGCTTCAATATCCGCCACCCCTCACCACATCGTCGATCTACCTTGAGTACTAGACTCGACTTACTTGCCTGTCGTAGAAGGCGACTAAAAGGGTGTAGGATTTTCGCGGGCCTTGAGGGTGGTGGCCGTTATCGCTCAACAAGCGAGACTGTGTAGGAAAGCCCAGGAGGGTTAAGCCTGTCCTCAGAGACGTTCATACAAAGTGTAGTGAGGCACTAGTGGATTCTGTAAGAGATCCCGGAGCCACTCCGAATGCACTGATGCAGACCACCGAGGAGGTTTTAGTAAGTAAGAATTTCACATAACTTTGACTTCTCCCCAGAAGCAGGGTAGCTTTGAAGATTTACCTCCCCCGAAACAAAAAAAAACTACTGACTAATAATAATGATGATGTTGATGTTATATACAAAAAATATCATTTGTATAATAACGCAAACGTATACTGATTGACAACCGTCATACAAATATTATATTATTCAGATTACTGCTGTAATTATCCTTTTTATAATTTTCTGAAGGATAAAATAAAAAAAAATTTGCTTCCAGTACACAGCTGAGGAAATAGTATCATCATACAAAGGAGTCGACCGGCTTTAATCAGATGAAAAGAGTAGAAAGATTGGAATAGTATAGGACTTCAGTTTAAAGACGGCATCTAACATTGACGATAACAGCTAAACGGATATATCCGTTTCTTTACCAATATGCTGGCATAAAAGAGAGGAAATGATGTTTTCTAATAATGGAATAAAATGTATAACGGCGCGGGATCGATATAGGATCAAACACATGCTCCGCCCGACGGAGGCTGCAGTACATAATACATTTGTTACTCTCTCAAATCATATTTCCGACAATATCATTTCGTGAGTCGACGTACCATGAAATACGTCTTGAGTGACTCGGCACAAGATGCCGCTACTAAAAACGTCAAGCGTGTGCCGCACATGAAGCTATAAACGGCAGAAGCTATAACGAAAACTTCATACAAATATCACTCTTGAAACTCTCAGCGAATCTGATGGTTGAATGAAATAATTAGTAAATTGTGGTATATAAGACAAATAAATAAAGTAGTATACAATATACGTGATGGTAAACAGCGTCTATTTCCGGAAATAGTTGTGTGTACTCTATAACGTATTCCAGATTGAAGGGCTCCGTAGATAGTGGAATATCTATAGTTACCAGACTTAACACATCCCGAGGCGTAGAACAAAATATGGTATACAGTAAACTTCTTAACTAGAACCTCATTTTTTTATCTATAAAGACAGCTAATTTACTTTGAATACTTGTTTGCCCATCTATAAACTATAGATTATAGACCATCAGGGTCTTCAACTATGATCTGCTTTACCGGTCAGTAAACTGAACTACTACTGCTCTAGTCATAGCCATATCATTTCTCTGTAGCTACTATCACATGTAAAAACAGAATATTTTGACATGTCGTCACAAATTTATATTTTCTATTCAATTCAATAGAAATAGCTCGAAATATTAATAAAGTATAGCTTAGATGTAGCACAATCCGGAAAGTACTCGCCCTACCCTAAAGCGAAGTTCGCGTTGTGATATTTCTCCCTCTTTTCCCTCTGCTCGAATCATGGAACTTCTTTTACAGTGATTTGATGATATTGCACTTTGACGAATGGCGAAATTTGAGATGAGCACGAAAGAAAGAAAATTAAAAAAAAAAAAAAGTGAAATGTGCGAACTCGCCCGCAGGGGTGTAGAATCCTCTAAGCTACCGATAAGCTGTTCAGTTGTATCAGTTTTTAAAAAAATATGTATTTTCATCACAGCCCGATGAATTCAATCCATATAGAAATATTTGTTTGCTTTAATACATTGTAGAGCTTTCAGTTCGATTGAAAAGCTTTATTATTTATCACCTTTGACATATAAAGCTTTTGGGTAGATGTATTATTGAAAAAAGTTTTTGTTTAATATAACACAATAATTACAAGGAATTTTTAACGTAAGTCAAAATTAAAAGATTTCAAAGTATTCATATTAAACATAGTTTATATTACAATCATCATCAGCCGATAAATGTCCACCGCTGGACATAGGCCTCCACCAAAGACATTCCACATCGATCGGTCCCAGGTGGCTCGCATCCAGTAGGTTCCTGCGATTCTCACCAGGTTTCAGTCCACCTCGTGAGAGGTCTTTCAACACTACACACAACAGGAACGCGCGCACCACTCAAGGACCTTACTACCCCATCGGCCGTGGGTCCTTCGAGCAATATGCCCTGCCCACTACCACTTAAGTCTATCAAACTTACATATAAATTACTAATTAATATTCAGCTATTACACAGGTAAGTACTAACCTGTCTGTTCCTCCCGTTAAAGTCTTATAGTCCTGAATCTCCATGTCGCCCATGTACTGTGAAAAATCTGAAACGGAAACAATACATTTATATATATATATATACAATAAAAAATATTGTGAACTGTCAACAAATCCAAAAAAAAAAAAACAAAAACACTTCGTAATCTCTGAAAATTACCGGTAACTAGGATACCAGGAACAATCAAAATTTTCATGGTAATCTATTTACCAATATATACTCCTGTCCATATTGTGAAGTCCATGTATAACTACAGTTATTAATAGGCTGAAGTGATGATGATGATGATGATGATGAAATCTGTTAGAGATATGTTTAGAAGATAATTAGCTGATATCTCATTTGGTGACTAATAAAGAAAGAGGGAACTTTAAAATATATATACGAGTATGAACGATAGTAGATATATCTAATTTTTTTTTTTATATAATGACGAGATGAGACGAGCGGGTCGCTCACCTGATTGTAAGTGATACGTGCTGCCATAACAACATGGCTAGTTAAGATGGTATACACTACAGCACATTGCGCTCGTCGGTTTGAGACATAGATGTTAAGTCTCCTTACCCCAGTAATTTTGCTACCTACAGCTCACTTCAATCCGGAACACAGTAATATTTGCACACTACTGCTTGGCGGAAGAAATAGGAGCAGCGATGGTACCTACCAAGGTAGTCTCCGGCAACAGAGACCACCAGTACAACAGCAACCGCCGCCGTAGCATTACGTTATTATCATGGTTTGAAGGATCACGTTAATTGTAGAATAATGATCATCACATTATCATTAGAGACATATCCTCGCCAATGATTTACGGTACCGGTTCACCAGTTCGTTACAGCAGTTCGTTGATCCTGACCCTGTCAAAAAAAAATTCATAGCCTGTGTTCCTCTGAAAATAATTTTTCGTAAAACACTTAAAATTCCAGGGAAATATAGGATCTTTTTAATAGTTATTTTAATTATGTTATTCTTAGTCCTCATGATCCTTTGACGGGAATTTAATTACAGTCTACTTTGAATATAATAAAATTTAGTCAAAAGGATAGGACAGGATATAGGACGATGTGATACGAAAGACATTCCTAACAATAATTAATCCATTTTCTTAGGATATATTAGAAGTAATTTAAGAAAGAACTAACTTTATCAGAATTCCACAGTCTATGTCCTGATAAAGGACATTCTAGCTCAAAATATTTGAAAATAGTTATTTTTCACTCTAATAATCATTATGAAAATTAATATGGAAACAAAATGGTGAATTGTTATCGAGGAGAAATCTTCTAAAAAGATATTCTGCTTCTAGGGGGAAGACAGGGTTATGTGGTATTTTTACCCACTAAAACCCCATCGACGGTCATCATCAGTGCACTGCGAGGAGGAGGGATCTCCTGCGGAAAGCACCGGTACCTCCCAGCACAATGCCTAAGCCATGTCCTAGAGAGGGCTGTAGCTCTACTCGGCACACTTGCTTGGGTACCACAAGCACTAGACCAACACGTACCGGTCGCCCATCCCAGGCTCGCTTAGTTGGCAAGGAGGGTCCAAACCTTCAGAGCCCGTGAACCCGATAACTCGGGGGGTATTGGCACTTATACTCCACCGCAGCACCTATTTCTGCCGCCAAACAGTAGTGTGAAAATATTACTGTGTTCTGGTTTGAAGGGCGCTGTAGCTAGTACAATTACATGGGTAACGAGGTTCAACATCTTATGTCTCAGGAGACGAGCGCAAGGTTATAGCCGGGTGTGTCACTTACCACCAGGTGAACGTCATGCTCGTCTCGTCGCCTAATGGCATAAAAAAAATCGACTTGAAAATATAAGAAGCCTTTGAGAAGAAATATAGAAATGTTACAAATTTTACATAGTTCATAGGTTTTGGAGAATACGGTTCTCAGACTACCTTCCATTTTTGTTAAAATAGTTAAGTAATAACACAAATACAAACCAATATAAATATATAAGAAAACTAAGTTACGTCAATGTTAAAACTAAGTTAATTCCATGAGAATTTTTTTTATAAAGTTAACGAATATTTTGCACGGTTCCCCCTTCGGTTGAAAATTCAAAAACAGTTAATTTTTTTAAGTGTGCCTTCGCAGACCCCTTCCACTCGTGGAAGGTGATTAATTCTGAACGAACGAGTTGCTATTAATAATAATTTCTAGTACTAAATTACGAAGGGTGTACTAATATTTATTTCTTGTTTAAAAATATTGAACATCGATTAATTTGAAATATATAAAATCGATTTATGAGAAATTGTTTTCGATCGAAGACATGTAGGACGCCGAGGAAACCCTAGCTGCGAAACATAAGGGGGTAGACCAGTATCGCCAGATCTGGGTAACTGTGATATACGGCTCAAGTAGACATTAGTGTCCACCGATCAGGTTACCGTCTTGATCTGATGATCGGACTCAGAAGTTGGTGCTAGTCTAACCCATGGCGAATCTGAGAGGAGTCTCCCTGCCGGCATGAAGCGTAGGGCTGACCTGAGATGTCCGCTTCAGGTTAATTGTATAAGCTTAGCTCGGATCGGTGAACTCATAGGAGAGGGGAGTGTCGGAATTTTATTTCGCTGCTCTCCGTATCAAAGCCTAGATCTCCCGCGAGGAGCCAAAAAAGTTTTCTCTCTTGGGCTCACAGCCTCTGGGTAACGGATTCGGGGATCCGTTGCCCAGGTGACGATAAAAGGTCGATAGAATGCCGCGGTAAATGTACCGGCGCGCCCTTCCCAAAGTGGAAAAGGGGTTTCTCCCCTCGAAATAGGACTGCGTTATACACAGCATTTAAAAAAGATAGACATGAGTTCGCAAACCTAACCAACCTTCAATAACGGAGAGGAAGTTTAAGATGCACTTTTAGGACAAGCTGTTCCATAGTTGATGAAAAATTTTTTGGTCAAAAAAAAAAAAAACGATTTATTATAGATAAGTTATTAATAACGAAACGATTTGGAAGCGATGCATTCGCTCAGCGGTGAGACCGGGGCCGATTTGGTATTCGCGTGGCGTCGCGCCCCACAGCGACGCGCCGCGCCACGCCGCGCCACCACCCCCCGGCGGCGGGGCGAGCGACAAATCACGCTTGCCACCGTGGCCGCGCTCTAAATGAATATTGACATCCAACTAGCGGTGAACGGGTTGAATTGATAATCGACACGCCGCAGTCGTCGGGTTCAAATCGAGCAGACTATTTTCTATGTTGCCTTTTCGAGATTCGCTACGGAACGAATATCAACAGTTTCTGATAATGGCGATACATTTGGTGATTGGAAGATTTCTATTGACCTTAATTATATAACAAACATTACTCTGTTCCGGTTTGGATTGACCGTCCGCCTTGTGCAGGGTCCCGTTATTAATATCGTAAAGTCATAGTGTAATAATTATTTAAATTATTGTTAATACAGTTAACTATAGTATTTGCCTTCTTTAATCGTTTACTTTTACATGACTAAAGGTCAATAATCTAGGTTCTATCAAACATATAGGAGATATCCAGGTTTTCATTGATTTGTCACGAGATCTCCGAAACTATTAGATATAAATATTCAAAATTTAGTAGAGATTACGTTTTTGGTATTTAGAGGTCAGCTAAGAATGGATTTTAAAAAATTACTTCATCAAAGAGAGCTGTGATGGTATTATAGTCAGTAAAGCAGAAGAGGAATAGTAAAAACATGTAAAAGCATTCTTTTGAGAATATCTCACGAACAAAAAAATTAATGTTCATGAAATGTAAGCAGAATTTATAAATAAATATACAGCGATGTACACTAATAGCGGAAGTAGGATTTATTAATTGATAAATGAGTGACGGTATCTTATTATATTTCGTTGTCCCGACAGTATAACGAAGATGACGTTAAAAAATTGGGTGTATCCCTGTACCTGTCCGATGCGAATTTCGGTGACAAAGTGGCGGAATGCCGGCTTTGCTTCTCCAAAATTGAAACAGATAGAGCTATCTATCATCCGCGTTTCATAATTTCCAAGTAAATAATTGTGTCCATTCAGCTAAAATGGGAGGGAGGTTGGAAGTAAAGCCTCGAGCGCGGAGGTGGGAGCTAATGAATGGTACAGATTTTGCATAATTAAAACGGGGGCCCCCTTTGATGATTGCTTCTTTCGATGACTAATGGTCGTGTCAGCGGACCACCTTAAAAATCACTGTCGCTGTATCCATTTTAATTTCAAAAGATGCCAACTTTAGCGTACGGATGAAACGAAAATTAACAAATGCTGAAAAACTTTCAGCAAAAATATCGCCCACCGAACGATCCTAAAACGGAATGGGCAACTAAGAGGAAAAGGTGCTTTCGAGAAGTTCATAAATAGCTCGGAAATTAATTGTCATCTGAGGTGAATTTATGGCTTCGCGAAAGTCCACTTTAAATATTTACACTTTCGTGGATTCTTATAAATATGTAAGCTCTCTGACCGACATAGATTTCAGTGGAGATATAAAAAAGTTATTTATTGTTCCCGTCTGCACTTACACCTGTTATTTTATTCAGGTAATTCATAACATGGTTCGCTTATGGTCCGGAGGGGTGTAAGGGGTTTTGCACAACGACTCAAAGGACCCAAGCCAACCTCACTTGCTCGTGGTGCACCCTGCTAATCAACAAAGGAGGCTCTGACTACTACCAACAAACATATGAAGCTTTACAAACGACGGCCTCTAATCTCCGGTATTAGCGGAGATCCTGGTGATTATAGATCGTCGTGGAGATCTTTAGAAGAAACCTATATCCAGCAGTCTATCGCCTGATGATGATATCGACGAGATGGTTGAGCGAGAGAATCTACAGCATTAAGAAACTTAAGGTGATTCTGCAAATATTTAATATTATTTTATTTATTTACGAGTAAAATTATACTTTTCCTTACTTTTAAGAGTTTTTTTTGGTATATTCTACTAAGCGACTTAAATAGCAACGTTCATCAGATGGGGGCGATCCTACCCATAACAATATGGCGCTAGTTAGGATGATATACATAACATCACATTGTGCTCGTCTTTAGACAGATGTTAATCTCTTTACCTTAGTAATTTCACTAGCTACAACTCCTTTCAAACCGGAAAAACAGTAATATTTGCACTCTACAATTCGGTGGTAGAAATATGAGCTGCGATGGTACCTACCAGCAACAAAGACCTACCACCAATATATTAGACCAGTGCTAGTACGAGTATATGAAACATTTTTAGAAGATCTATAGGATACGCACTACAAAAGCATCTAATTTTTCTACTAAGTATACCAAAGAATATTTGAAAGATTATCATATAATATCTCGAATTATTACACGGCACTAACCTTGTAACGTTTGATTTTCACGTGAACCAAAAAACCACCCTGCTCCCCCGGACCTGTCGTTTGAAAGCGACGTGACAAGGGAGGAGAGAGAGACAGCGGCGTAAATCATTGCACTCGAATGGCTCCGTCTCTCAAGACTTATCGGCTGCGGACTGAGTGCGACATATTAACTATTAGTTAACTTTTTTTTACTATACGAGGGTACGAGACTAGTAAGACGTTCATCTGATAGTAAATGATATAACGTCGAACTATTTAAGATTATAATCTGTGTGATCTAGATGTCTTAACTGTTGGTACGACCCTGTTGCAAGAGACTGTCTAAGTAGGTACCACCGCAGCGCCTATATCTACCGGAAAACAGTAGTGTGTAAACATTACTTTGTTCCGGTTTGAAGGGCGCTGTAGCTAGTGTAATTACTGGGGTAACTACACGTAACATCTTAAGTCTCAAGTCGATGAGCGCATTTTATATTTACTATAATGAAATTTTCCATCTGCCATCTGTTTCCAAGTCTATGAGCTTAGAAATAGATCACACCGTGTATATATTTCGCTGATGGTATAAGAGTCAATGAGATATACACCACAGCACATTGTGCTTATCGCCTTGAGACATAAGAGATTAATTCTTGTTACTCCAGTAATTTGACTAGCTACGATGCCCAACAAACCGGCAGACAGTAACGCATGCAAACTATTGTTCATCAGCAGAAATAGAGGCTGAGGTGGTACCTGCTTAGACAGTGTTCGGGCACTAGAGTTCTACCATCCATTTAAGCTTTAGTAACAATTGTTACCTGATCTCCATTTATTTTATCTTATTAACTACTTTATATATTAGTTCCTTACATATGAAATTGGCGTTTTGTTCGGGAGGAACATAAAGTAATTTTTTTTTTGTAAAATATATTTAATTAATCAAAGTATGCACCGTTGTTATCTATGCACTTTTGTCATCTCATAGGTAGTTCATTGATCCCTTTAATAAAAAAACCATGGGGATGAGAATCAATAAACTCTATGAAGGCGGTTTGGACTGCCGCATCGAAGTTGAATTCTTTTCCTTGTAAAAAGCTGTCCAAATTCCGGAAAAATGGTAATCTGTTGAGGCAAGGTCAGGGGAGTACGGTGGAATGTCGCAGAAATTCCAATTGTAACTCATGTAACTTAGTGGTTGTTTGTTGTGCAGTGTATGGTGGTGGTCTTGCATTGTCGTGAAGCAGCAGTGGCCTAGAGCGATTGACCAATCTCGGTTGTTTAGCAGCTAGTTCTTCCTTCATGGTTTGCAGTTGCTGACAATAGATATCTGCCGTAATCGTTTAGCCAGATTTTAGAAAGCTGTTGTGAACGACACCGGCGTTAGTACAAGTAACTTTTTCTAAGTCAATTTTCGTTTAGGGCAGGATTTGGCTGGGACTCCAGGGCTCAGCCATTGCGACGAGCGCTTCCGATTATCGTACAGTATCCACTTTTAATCACAAGTAATGATTCAGCTTAAAATCCCTTCATTATTGTGTCGGTTGAGCAAAGTAACACAGCAGCAGCAGTCGACGCGTGTTTGCAAGTTCGATTCACTCAATTCATGAGGTACCCATCGTTCAAGTTTTTTTACTTTCCCGATTTGCTTCAAGTGGATTAATACAGTTTCTTCATTTACCCGAAGCCTGCAGCAAATGTACCAGCTTAATGAATTTAAAAATTTGAATTTGGAATTCTTAACCAAAGAGGAGATATTTCAGATCAAAGTGGTCAGTGCGACAAAACGCTAATTTCATATGTAAGGACACTAATAATTAATCTGCCGAGAAACTAATTCACAAGACAGTTAAGTTCATTGGATTATGTGTTGGATGAAACTTGACGAGGAATTAACAGTTAACCAAAGGATAATTTTTCTTGCACCTGCGCGATTTAAGGACACACATTTTTAAATGTGTGTGCGTGTGTGTGTAGAGTACACTTAAGAAGATTGCAACTTCAGTTGCTATGACAACTCATGCTAAGGGCTACACGAAGCCCCGCGGTGTATTTCACTGTGTGATCTAAAGCGCCCTCCACGCGTTACTTCCTCGGGAGCGTGCCGCCTGCCGCGCTCCTTTGTCCTCACCCTAAAGGATATTTGATGGCGCTCATTTATTTCGCGACATAATATTCTCTGTCGATAAATAATGATGTTTAGAATTTATTTCGAGCGCTCCACGTCACCCGGATATTTTTTTAAACGACGCCGCTACTTACTTGGAGTGTTTTTAAGGCAGCGCCTGATGAAATTATTAACGTTCAAAGTGACTTCCTACTTAGGCATGATACCTTAGCCTGGCAGCCTTTAGCATTTAAATTAAATGACCTAATTCAATAGAATAATTTTTTTTATTTAATCTTCTAAAGTTTTTAAGCACATTACGTTCACTTTGGGAAACATTAAGTAATAAAGTTACGCAAATATAAAAAAAAAACATTAAATTATCTGATCGTTTTGGAATCGACTCTGGTGACCTGACTAAAGTTGGTGAAAAAAGATTTAAAAAACTTTTTTGAGATAAAAAATCAGATGCTATAGACTTTTGCTTGAGGTAAGACTTTCTTGTGGATTCTGTAGTCTTAAGTTACTAAGAATAGGACTAGAGGGACTAAATGATATAAAAGGTGATTAAATTGGTGTTCGTCAGCTCTTCCGTGGAGAACATTGGAAATGATGATATTGAGTTTTCTATAAAACAACGACGATAAGCTAGGGTTATGTATGGGTGGCGGATGCTTAGTTAAAACTTGTTTTTTTTTATCAATTACAACAACTGTTAAGTATCAACATCATATGGTGAAGATGATTAAGTTGGTCGCTGTGCTTTTGTTATATATTTAACTTGGTGGAAGTATTTGGAAAAATTGGAATTGAACAAGTGACCTCCATGTTAACTACTTGAAAGACATCACCTGTTGAACTAATAATAGCACAAAGAAAGAAAAAAAATCACAGTTTTTCTATATGAAAATAGTATCATCATTATCATCAACAACGGATAGACGTCCACAGCTGGATATCGGCCTCTCCCGAAAACTTCCACAACGATCGATCCTGAGTTGCCTCCATCCAGTGGCTTCCCGCGATTCTCACCAGATCGTCTACCTTGTCGGGAGGTCTTCCAAACATTACGTTTACTTGTACGTGGTTACCGCTACTCGAAAATCTTACTGCTCGATTGACGTTCAATCCTTCGAGCAATGTGCCCTGCCCACTGTCACGTAAATAATATATGTGAAGGTCTACCAAGGTGAGAAGAAATGACACTTGAGTAGACACCAACAAAAATGATAACTTAATTTTTAAGTTACGAGAACACCACGCGCAAACGTAAAGCGGTAATAAAACTAGGCGCAGGAACAGATGGAGTAGTAACCGTGTACAGTAAATGATATAATGTACGCCAAACAGTACTGTGCAAATATTACTGTATTCCGGATTGAGGAGCGTCGTAGCTAGTTCAATGACTGGGGTAACGAGACACAACATCTTGTCTCAGGCAACGGCCGCAATGTGGTCCAGTGTATTACATCCCAAGTAGCGCCACGTTGTAATGGGCATGTCACTTTCCATCAAGTGACAGTCTCCTTAGTCTCGTCGCTTAATTAAATAAATAAAAAAAAATTAACAAAATATTATTTCGAATTTTAAAAATGAATGTATCGTAACAAAGTTACAAACTACCGCCTCCGCGTCGCAAACTTTCGAATTTACTTTGTTATAAAAACGTCTTCCCGCCCTTATTCCGAGGGGGTGTTAGTGAGAGGGCCTAACATTTTTCCCATCAACACACAATTTATTAAGCGTCGCTCTCTGTTTGAAATTCTTTTAAGGCGTGTGAAGAGTACAATTTCAGGGTGAAAGTTTCGTGAAAATTCTCAAAGTTTCGCGGATTCGGAGTCGTCTTCGCGACTTTGCACGATGTTTGAGCGGAAAAGGTTCTCCCGCCTGAACTTCAATTCATCGGTGATGCTGTTTTAAGTGGGCAATCAATAATATATTCATCTTAATAGAATAATTGCTATCGCTTTTTTTATGATACAAATATTCTAGTTTTTTTTTTAATACAAGTTTAACGTACGAGTAAAACTTAACTAACAAGTTCAAGTTCTGAGAGATAACTATACAGAATATTGACCACTAAAACACAATTGTCTTATTTTTTTGATCTTTAATTAATATTGGAGAGGGGAGAAAGAAGTAGGATAACCTCAAGCCGGCAAATCTGACATTATGTTACGATCACATTCATCTTCTTCATCATCGTCACCAGCCAATAGACGCCCACTGCTGGACATAGGCCTCTCCTAAAATTGTCGACATCTATCGGTCTACAGTCAGCACGGCTCTCGGTATCGCCAGGCACTAGGAGCCGTCGTTTGTAGAGGTTCATATGGGGGAATTTGGGCCATTTCCCATCGCACTGGCCCAATGCGGGTTGGCAGGTGCCAGAGCCTCGTTTGTGGTTTAGCGGGGTGCACCGCGAGCAGGCGAGGTTCGCATGGGTCCCGTGAGTTGTTGTGCGGGACCACTTACACTCCTCATCTGCTATCATCTTAGCATTAATTCTGTGTTATAGCGAGGTCTGCTTTACTACTTCTCTTAAAATTTTCTTCAAGATCAATAATTAATAAACGTTTCTTTGTTTAGTTCAAAGATCTAATGCTACCCTAACACATATTCAAGAAATGGTAAGGGTGCACTATTCGGTTACGTTAGTGATAAAATATAACAAGAGGAGTTACGAGTTACTTAGTATTCAATGCATACAGATTGCAAATATGATTTAGTGTCTAACCACTAGAATAAAGTGCAGCACACATTAAAAAAAAATCAGCCTTTTTTATATATATTGTGCTAAAACATAAGATTTCTTATTAGACAAAGTAAGGAGACGAGCGAAACGTTGACTTAATAGTAAATGATACTCCAACCCAAAACCACGTGACGCTAGTTAGGATCGTATATTCATCACCACATTGTACTCACCCCCTCGAGGTAAGATGTTGTCTCCATTACTCCAGCAATTTCTCTAGCTACAGCGCCTGTCGAACCGGAACACAATAACGTCGTCGTCCGGTTGTGTAATGCACATTTCTGTTCGTCGGCAGAAACCAGAGCTACGGTGGTACCTCAACAGTCTCCGGCAACAGAGACCTGCCACCAGGTTTTCATTTAAATTTTTTATTAAATTACAAGGGTGGAGAAGTATGCTTCCCTATATAATATAACATAGATTACTGAACAAACGAGAAAGCTGAAAGCAATATAACATAGAGAGAAGTACAGTTTTGTAATGGTCCAGTAAATAAATATATTACTAGCATTAAATTATATATAAGCGGCGCTACACTTTACTAAAAATTTAATTGTAGATCCTTCTCCTCGAATGTCCTTGTTCGAAATTCCTTATACAGAAATTTAAGTCAACACCAACAAGAAGTAATTTTACTGTTGATCTCTTTTGCCGGAAACAGGTTAGATACCACCGCAACTTCATATTTATGCCGACAAATAGTAGTGTGCAAACATTACTGCATTCAGGTTTGAAAGGTGTTGTAGCTGGTGAGATCATTGCAATTTTTTTTATGATTATCTGCTTCATTGCAATCTATGTTGCAATAAGAAGCCACTGCTGTGTCTGATATCAATTTATCTTTCTTTTTTTTTTCTTAGCCTGGTGAGACACTTCTCAATCGAGGGTCTAAGTCCTATAGGGTGAAACATTGTAGTAATAAAACTTAACATGTAACATTACAAAGCGACCAGCACAATGTTATGTTCACCACCAGATTAACGTCTAGTTCATGCGTTCGCCAAACGTTTAACGAAGTGTCGCGTACAGTGGCTGTCACGGCGGAAACACCTCGCTCGCATGAAGGTAAAAACTGTCGGCTGAAAAATCAACGCAACTGAAACCACCAACAGTTACATTACCATAAAGACGCCGGCGAGCTGTAATCATTGCGCCGGTACACCGCGCCCTGAATACAGATTCGATCTCGGCGACTGTTTACCGCAGGCAGCCGGCAGATAATATACGCCAAGGACTTTATACTACAAGAGAAGAGCCGACGAGCCCTTGGAAAATAAATTCGAGGGAAAAAAAAAACTTTGCCATATTAAAATATTATAAAGTTCTTCATTAAAATGAGAGAGAAATTGCAAACCTCTGCGTTCATGGAATAAATAGCCCTATAATTACTCCCGCAAGTGGGATTTGAGATCTTCCCTCGCAAGGACAGATTCAAGTTTATTTATCCAATACTACAGTCAGCATCCCTCGTTTTTTTCAGCAAGTTACGAATAATCGAACAGGGCATTCATCTGATTATATGTAATGAAAGATTCATTGTTAAAAATGCGACGGTGCTTAATTGTATCATCCAGAGATTAAAGTAATTACTACTTGTTGTTATTGTACATAAGTTTTATTTATATGTTAGTTTTTATTTATTTTTTTTGTTTTCTGAAATCTTCATTTCTCGATTTTTCTATACCTGTGTTAAAATTAAACGCTTGGGGATGCTAAACTTTATGCACTTAGGCATATGTACCAAAGTATAATTAATTTTATGTCCTTCAGGTTTTACTAAACGAAATAGATAAAGATATATATGTACATATATATATATAGTATAACACCAAGTGATATATACATACGAGATAGATCACGATGTGAATATCTTATCTTTTGAGACCGAGCATGTTAGTCGCAATCTGTATGTAAGTATATCGAAAGATGGTTAAATAAAAAAAACAATTAGAACATAATATTACATATATATATATATGTATGTATATATATGTATGTGTACATATATCATAACTTTAAACGTTACGTTTGCAGCAAATGGGCAATCAATTTAACCGGCGCAACAATTAATTACAATTCAATTACACAGAGGGTGTTACATTATACCTAATATTGTAACGGCGCGGCTTAATTCCAAATCCCTTATAAATATTGCCTAATTGGAAACGTCGCTCATGGTAAAGCCATCGCTTATACACAAACACACACACACACACACATATATACATCATACAACGCTCACACAATTGTCTATGAGTGCGGTCACAAATAGACACCTTCCTAATCCCACATAATACTTACTTAATACACAACTATCTGATACCTCTTTAATATAACTAAGCGAACAGTATACATACTTGATGGTGAAGATCACGCTTGTCCATTATAATGTAATACCAGTTAGGATATTTACACTATGGTACATAATATATTTTTATTCCAAGTAACTACGTTTGAATTTTTATTACATGTAGCTAGCTGTACCTCGCCCGTTCTGCAGGCCGTAATAAAAAATTAGACTTGAGATTCCTCTGAAATTCCCCTTGAGAGCAACCGCAACCACAAATGTCTTTCGCAACCGCTATTATAGCAACCGCATAAATAACACGAAAGAAGAATGTTTATAAATGTTAATTAGACATTAGAATGATGAACGATCTATGAAATTCAGAAAAATCAATAAACTACATATTTACTATATATCTAAAAATCATTCCTCGTCGAATGATTATGTTATCACGTCGATACGTTCACTGGTTTTAACGTGATTGGGGAACAAACAACTCCCATTTACAATATATATATATATATCATCATAATCATTATTCACTGCTGGACATAGGTTTTCTTCAATGTTTTCCACCAAATGCGATCCACAGCTTCTCACATCCACTAACTTCGGCCCGCTCTGATAATGTCGTCGGTCCATCTGGAGGGAGGGCGGCTTACACTTCTGCGTGATAACGCGGCCTCCACTCCAAGACTTTTCTCCCTCATCGGTCGTCACAGCCCACTGCCACGTCAGCTTGCAGATTTTGAGAGCTACGTCGACAACTTTAGTTCTCCGTCGAAGTGCTTCCGTTCCGGATTTTGATCCTTAGAGAAATGCCAAGCATAGCTCTCTCCATCGCTCGCTGTGCTACTTTGAATTGGTGGACCAGCCCGATGGTAAGGTACCATACCTCCGCGCTGTAAGTAAGAGTGGGGAGGATACATTGGTTAAAGACTCGTCTTGAGTCATTGAGGTATTTGCGAGTTGAGGAAGTGGCGGAGTTTTCCAAGGAGTATATATATATATATATATATATAGATAAATCTCCATTATATTCTCAGATAAAAATATTTCTTGACCGCAATACGGACCGGTTATTACATGTAACAATACACATTACACGGGACGACGGTTCTTTTTTAGCAACAGATAATCCCAAATGGTGCCGACTTACCTACCCCCTTCTAATATAATATCCAACGGCACAAAAGACACAGTGCTCGGGGACAGATATATTTGTGTATACATATACATTGTAGTGAAAAGGTTGACCAATCCTTTATAGATGAATTCCAATAAGGTACGAACGTATAGAAACCAGTTCTATATAGGAGCGGGTCTATTCATGCCATTGTTGGTACACCCGGTACGATAATGTCTACGTTACGTTTTCGGTGGAGGTTTTTTATCTTTTTTCATTAAATTTATTTAAGCAGGGACCCGAGCAACGGGTCCTGTGTACGTCACAATGAAAATGAAAAAAGATTTATTTCGGTGCGACAGAGGTTTTAATAATTTTTATACACCTTACGGAACTCTGAACATAGACAATTGTATCCAAATTTAATACGCGTTAGCAGAAATTGAAATAGAAAAAAAATACAAAATAACTATATATATATATATATATTTAATGGTAAAATAAACTCGAAATATGATTGATGATGAATGAATATAATACAATACTAAAAAGCTCACATTAACTTCCGACATACAGAATAGCGGAAATAGGCGAACTCGAGTACCCCAGGGCTTTAACTAAATTAAGAAGTAACTTAATGCACCTTTAAGATTTTTTACATACAACTCCACATTGTGGTCGTCTTAAGATGTTAAGATCTTACCCGGGTAATTAATAACAACCTTTAAACCGGAACACAGTAATTATGACAGTCTAATCTGTAGAGGTAGAAATATACGCTGCAAAGGAACCTATGAAAGGTTAAATTCAGCTTGAGCAAATAAAGCTATGTACTCATGAAATTATAAAAAAATACAAGCACTTAAACAGGAAGCGATGATAGCTTAGTATGTAAATCAGTCATAGGCGCTATACGAGGTGGTAATTACTGAAGAGTAACTGGTTCGATTCCTACTAAGCTCGAGTTTCCAATGAAGGAAAATATTGTGAAAAACCCGACGATTCTCTATCGATGATTATCACCAATCGGTAGACCTACTGAGGATATACTGCACCATTGACCAAGAAACACCTGATCAAAGTGGTGACCAAATTACCTCGAGTATTGAGACTGTAATATTTTTATTTATTTGAATATATAATATTGTATTACTCAGTAAAAAAAAAAACCATTTCTTTGCTCAAATATAGACTTGGATTAAATATTTATTATTGTAAAAGGTCAGTGAGTTGGCAACCCGTCATGTAAAAGCAGACTTGAAGATTGACGTGGGCCCCGCGGGCGACCTTTTCTTGGTGAACGATAACCTTTATTTGGTTTATGACACAATGGGTGACCCAAGTCACTGCTCCAATCATGCCAACAGGCTCCACCGTACGTATCTTTTTAAAATCACAATATTTACTAACATGTTTAAAATTGCCGAAGCTATATTGATTAGTGTTCCCCTCTGTTTTTCGGTTGGCGAGGGTCCGCGCTGGGGGTTGCAATATGCTACCCTATGAAGGGAGAGCTCTTTTGTTTGTACGCTATCTACCAGCGCTGCGATGGTGATCACAATTATCTGATGAAAGTCTTTGATGTCTATAAATTTATTTTTCGCTTCGACTAACTTAAACTTTATTTTGTTATAACTTATGTAAATAGATCATTTAGTGATAATTTCACCATTGCTTGATCTGACTTGTTTATGTATATATTTTATACTTTTATATAGCATAGTATGATTTTTTTTTATGTAATTTATCGACGAGACGAGCGGGCCATTCACTTGATAGTAAGTGATACGCCCGCCTATAACAACGTGGCGCTAGTTAAGATGGTATGCTCTGCACCACATTGCGCTCGTCGCTTGAGATAAGATGTTGAGTCTCGTTACTCCGGCAATTGCACTAGCCACAGCATCCTTCAAACTGGAACACAGTAATGTTTGCACACTACTGTTTGGCGATAGAGATGTACCCACCTAGATTATCTCCGGCAATAGAGACCTACCACCTTGTATACAGTATAGTCTCTTTATTTTACCACACTATTGTACTAAACAAAATGTTTATTTTTTTCATTCGACGATAACGTGGAGACATACAGCTGATGGTAAATAATACGCCAGCCCATAACAACGTGGTGCTATTTAAGATGTCATACAAAACACCTAATTGTGTTCGTAGACCTCAGATATAAGATGTTTACTCTCGTTACCCGTAGGATAAGATATTAAAGCTAGAGGGATAAGTAATCAATAGACCCTGGCCCACCTAAACCAGTCGACGGTTTAAATAAGATCTCTTGTTACCCCAGTAACATCACTAGCTACAAAGCCTTAAAATCAGAAGACAGTAAAGTTAACGGTTGGTTATGGTCTCCAGCCGCAGAGACTAGCATATTAAGTATGAATATATTATGTATCAAACATTATCTTGAAATATTAAAACACTAGCTGTTATCCGCCTGTTTTGCTGGCCATACTAGAAAATTACACTTCAAAATTTTCTTAAATATTCCTTAGCAACCGTTACTATAGCAGCAGCATAAATAATACGAAATGAAAAGTTACTATGAAATTTAAAAAATATCTTTATATGTATATATAGTATTACATATTAGTAAATAATAATAATAGGGGGTGTGAGGGATCCCGCACAATTCACGGGACCCAAGTCAGCTTCACCTGCTCGTGGTGCACCCTGCTAATCAACAAACGAGACTCTAGCTCCCACTAACCAGTATAAACTCAGCGTGGTGGGAAATTGCCCAAATCCCTCCATATCAACCCCTGCAAACATTGAGATTTTTGGGGGAAGCCTATGACCAGCGTGTATCGGCCGATGATGTTGATTAGTAAATATAATATGAGCAAGGAACTGTTCAACTCGAAAACAATAAACATCGTATCGTCCTTAAAGGAAACAATAGACAAATTCGGTTTCGTCCCGGAACAGGAGCCCGGCCTAAAGGCCCCGGGCGTAACTCGGTTACGGCTATTCCATTTGGAGGTATATTTTTGAATCAATTTCCCGGGCGACTTGGCGCGTCTGGTTCATGGGGTTTGCGCTCGTGCGTGCAGCATCACGGCGCCGCAACACGGCCCTTTCTCTAGCGGAAACAATTGTTTTCACTAAACCTGTTAACAAAAATTGCGCACCAATAGTTTACATCTATTACTCGTGAGGACTTCTCAATACATTTTCACTTAGGCCCAATGCTGGTGGTGGTTCTTTGTTGCTGGTGATCGTTTAGGTTGGCACCACTGCCGCCAAACAGTATTCGGACATTAAGCGTGTTCGGACTGTGGCTAGGGAAATTACTGGGATAAATAGATTTAAGATGACTTTTTTTTTTAATCAATTAAACGACCTGACGAACGGGAAATTCTCTTCATGGTGATACGCCCGCCAATAACGTGGCGCTAGGTAAGATGATACAAACCGCACCACATTGCGCTCGTCGTCTTAGACATAAGATGATATCTCGTTACCCCAGTAATTAACCGGTCTCAAGGCGACGAGCGCAATCTAGTGTTGTGTTGGACATCTTAACTAGCACCAGGTTATTGTTGGCAAGTATATGGCTTACCATCATATCAACTTCCCCGCTCATGTCGAATTAAAGAATATCCTCGGCATTAGATGGTATACGTAACGTCATTATCATCATTATCAGCCGACAGACGTCCACTGCTGGACATAGGCCTTCCACAAAAATCTTCGCATCGATCGATCCTGCGCTGCTCACATCATTGAGGGGAGTTGGCCGTAACCCACCACACTAGCCCAGTGCGGGTAGGTGGGTGGTCAGACCCCCGTCTGTTATTCAGCAGGGTGCACCGCCTGCAGGTGAGGTTAACTCGGTCTCCGTAAGATATTAGGCGGAACCCGTTACACATGTAACAAGCGGATGAAAATAGCATTGTTCAGTAGATTTCAGCGATGATTAATAAAAGTTCATTATTCAATAACAACGCGGCCCACCCTCCAAACAAGCCATCAATTTCAATAAAAAGAAGATTGAAGACAAAAAAAGCAATCAATCATGCGGGTTGTCACTTTGACAGCCCGCCGGGGTGACCGCGCTGGTACTTTAAATTTTTTTTTCTGCTTCAACACGTCACTGACAATGACTGAATGATGTGTTGTATTGATTAATTCGAAACAGATAGACGTGGACCGGTAATGTTCAAATAATAAATTCAGATTTTTTTTTTTATTCAACGGCATGTTCACGTGATATTAAGTGATACGTCTGCTCATAACAAGGCGCTAGATAGGATGTTATACACGACAATAAATTGCCGGCGTGTCGCCTTGCGATTAGATATTGAGTCTCGTTACCCCAGTAATTACACTAGCTGCAGCGCCCTTCAAACCGGTACACAGTAGTAATGTTTAGCGGCAGAAATAGGCTGTACGGTGATGGCTAACTAAACGGTCTTCTGCCACAGAGACATACCACAAGTATGGTTAGAAGCAAATGGTGGAATTACTTCTGTGCCGAAAACCCTCCTATCTAGTATACTTGGTTCAATCAGTAAATCTGATGAATAGCTTTCTTCTACATGTTCTATATAAAGTACTTACTATTCCTTAGTATAGTTTAACTGATAATTATAATAAAGAAATAAAGATCGCTGGTGTCAGATGAATTAACCTGAAGACAGAATCACAACATTTTTCCACGTGGGATATCTCTTTCAGAGACCATCTACATTGGTCACCACCGCAGCGACTATTTCTGCTGATAAACAATAGTATACATATATTACTATGTTCCGGTTTAGATGGCGTTTACAGTTATATTACAGGGTAACGTGACTTAACAAGAGTCTTAAGGCGATAACTGCAATATGGTACAGTGTTTATTATTATAACAAGTATCTCATTTATTTTGGTTGGACATTTCTCTTACAGTCGTATGTTTGTAAGAGATTTATTTATTTATCGTATGTTAATCAAGGTCATTTCCCTTTACCCAATTAAAAAAAATAAGCTTCTTTTTATCCAGAAACTGATGACGAAGTTGCGACTCCCATGACAGAGGCGTCAGTTTATAATCAAGAAGATGCCACCGCCATCAATTGCTTTGGGATTCGTTTCTATATATTCTTTCTTTATGAGATCTATACACTTTTATATAATCATTTCATCATCATTACCAGCCTTTGTTTATCCACTTCTGGAAATAGGCCTTCCCTAATATCTTCCACCAAATGGGATCCTCAGCTTCTTGCATTCACACACTTCCGACCGCCCTGAATATGGCGTCGGTCCATCTGGAGGGTGAGCGTTTTATACTTCTGCGACTTGTACTCGGCCTCCACTCCAGGACTTTTCTCCCCCATCGGCTTTTACAGACACGACAGACATGACCGGCACACACTTGCATATAATAAAAACAAATTGGTAACTTTATTACAATTGTAATTTTATCATATAAATCACACTTCTGAAACGAGAAAATTCAAATCCACCCCGCAAACCTTTCCGTGTCCTGAAATGCCTACTTGTATCACGAAACATTACAAGGGGCGACTTAATTGACGTTTACCCCAATACGGTTGTAATTGGGTTACACAGACGAAACCACTTCCTGAGATTAAACTTAGAGTAATGCCCCCCTCGAATTTTGTTCGGCGAAGTCTCCTGCTTTATTATGTGAAGAGGTGAAGCAAGTTGCTTTCCTTAAATAACCTTAGGAATAAACTACTTCTTCTTCATGTGCCTTTCCAACTAGTGAAGATTGGACATCAACTCTTCGAATACCTTCCTCTTGCGCGCTAGGTGGATCAACTACGCGACGTTCTTGATTTAGATCCACTCCTTGATGTAGTCCAGCTATGACTTCTTTACCGATATTTCACATTCTACTTACTTTCCTCATTACTCCTATCTGCGGAAGGTCGTATTTGGCATTTTGGACTATATGTCCTAGCGATTTCTGGTATAAAGATGGCTCATATGAGAATTCTATATTCGCAATGCCAAAGAGAGAGAAGAGAGAGGCCTTTAGCAAAAGACAACAGACAAAAAAATTATAGTTTACCCATGAACATTAAGATTAAGGTTTTGTTTTAATAAAGTCCAAATAAATCTCCTTCATTTCGAATAATCGGATAGAAGATAAATCCTTGCGATTATGAAACATATAATTTTTTTTCTTGGATTTGTTTATCCATTCCATTAGCATGAATAATTAATATACATATCTCTTTCTTTCCTTAGCTTTTATCACATATGGTGAAAAGGTTAGCTTACTTATCTTTCTCCTCTACTTCGCTCTGTCCTCGACAACGTCGTCAGTAATTTGGCACTCACGCCTGCCTCTTGACACCACATTTTTCCTGGGCCTGTTTCCGGCTCTATATATATGGATTATATAGACAAAAAAATCCTTATACCTAGACCCAATGGTAGGAAGACATCCGAGAGAGGCAGAGCGACAGGTTGATGTAATGAAATTATTAATGTCTCATTTCGTAAAAAGTTGTATAACGTGTGCCGTGTTTTTAATATTGATGGCTTGGCTGGGGAATATGCTTACAATTAACGCTGGTAACCCGTTTTATCCGGCGCGTTCCGGTCGTCATGGCAACGCACTTGTAAGCACTCAGCCCGTGCTAACGCGCCGCGACCGTCGTACGGCTTCCGCGGCTCACTAATGAACCCGCCGACCTCCTAGTTCTCATAAATTGTATACACGCGAAATATTTTAACTGTATAGATTTTTTTAATGGTACGAGCATACATTTACACATGCTACTAAGTTACCCATTGCTTATTAACGGACATAGACAACGAACTAAGTTTGTACAAAATATTACTTCCAATTTGCACAAGAGTATTGAAAGTCAATAAATAGACGCAAACCTATGAGCCATAAGTCAATGTCAATCAATAAAACTATTATCAGTATTAAATTAGTATGAAATTATATTAATCTACATATAAGATGAAATATAAAAATAATATTTACATATACCCACTATTACGTTTTGAAAATGAACAATCTGAATAAGACAACATCGATTAAACGTCTAACAAAAATGGGCTGAAGATTCTAAACCACAGTTTTACACCAATTTCCTGTAAGCTATTTTGTTAGGGGTTGTTTGTAATATCCTGTTTTCTTATACCATTACTACATCATAAATCATCATCATTAGCCGATTTACGTTCACTGCTGGACATAGGCCTCCTCCAAAGATGCCCGCAACCAGCTGCTTATCGCGACCTTCACCAGATCGTCGGACCACCTAGTGGGAGGCGTGTCACTGCGTATTTGTGTGCGCGGTCGCCATTCGAGAACCTTGGTGCCCCATCGGCCGTCAGTCCTTGAACTCAGCAATCTTTTGGGTTATGTAGGTAACCTTAGATCTCCTGCGAAATCTTTTTGCTTTCCATTGCTTTCTGTGGGACTTGACATGGCTTTTTCATAAGGCCCACTCGAAGTGACCACGTCTCGGTTCCATGTCATAACTGGCAATACGCACGATTCAAAGGCCTTTGTTTTTGGACACTGCGGTAGTTGGCACGAGAATATGCTGCGCAGCCTCCATCCCTCCATTTCTATATTTATATATATATATATATATATATATATAAAGAAATATCAATAGTATAAACTTAGCCTAAGACTACTATCTCACTTGTACCTTGTAACAGAAGCGATTTTATTATAGCTTAATGTTTAAATTAAGCTAAATAGAGTAAAGTTCAAGTAGAGTTTTTAACAACTAAATATTTATACTTAGTAACCTTAACTTAACTAATATTTCCTCTCCTTTGCCGTTCTTATCAAGAACGAGGAGCTTAACCTCTGTCTTAACAAATTAAGAAAGCGAAAGAAGTGATGCGAAGAATGTAAGTAAGGGTGTAAGTAGTCCCGCACAACAACTCACGGGACCCTAAGCCAACCTCACCTGCTCGTGGTGCAGGCCAGCGCGGTGGTAAATGGCCCTTCCCCTCGTCTGAATATACCCAAACGACTGAAGGTTGCGAGACGCCGCTGGATGCGGACGGCGCTGGACCGATCGATGTGATCTTTGGAGGACGCCTATGTATAGCAATGGACGTCTATCGGCATACGATGAAGATGAATATTTATAATAATTTTTAATATTTAATTTATCCCACAGCATATTGATATAAGCTTTCGGTGATGGAGAACATTTTGAGAAAACCGACAAGTTATAAAAATTATAGTTTTCCTGAACATGTGACTTGCACCAACCCGAAATTGACTATAGTGGTGGACGAATGGTCTTCACTGTATCTTATCAGCAGAGAAGGCTTGGACGTTGAATCATATTGTTCCCACTATTGGGATAACGGCAGAGAGCTGTCAATTTAAACTATATTAGATTTGAGCAAAAAATATATTTATAGAAATCCTGTTGTTAGTACTTAAAAAAAAAATTATATAATATCATAGAGCAGTGAAAATTGTGTTATGATATTATTCGAACTGAAAAATATAGAAACGCTTTTAGGGTTCTTCAATAGGCTCTCGCACTACGGAACCACTGTGCTACGGGACAATAGGTACAAGCGCAACATTGCTGGATGGCAATTCGACATTGAAGACAAAATAATAGTAGCAGCACTTTTAGCATAATACCGGAAATAGCTGCTATTTCCGGTATTTTATATTAAATTGTTTCTTTATTCTTTTCATCCCTGCTCTCATTTATAGATGCTTGCTTTAAATGATGTACAGTAATAACGTCAATTCAGTTAAAAAGGAACTGACATTACAGATGAGAATCCTCTTACATCAATAAGACAAATTATTACCTACTACATTTTTTATATTTAGAAACTACCCCTATTTTGTCGGTCATTATCTATTATAACTTTTACTACGTATCGTTTTCAATTTCTCTATCTCCGACATGACAGAAGCATATAGAGTCTTGAATATATTATGCCATGTCCAGTTGTAGAAACAATGTTACAAATAACACAATACAATACAATTTGTATCTGAAATTTGGGCCAAAATACATTTTCAGAACCTAACACATTTCATCGGTTAGAACGTCTAGACGTTTGTTATTATAAACCTAGATAATAACTTTGTGTACTTGAGAAATCTATTTAAATTATTAACGTGAAGTTCGTGAATAAAGCCAAGTGTTTAGCTTGAAATAACCGTTAATAAAACTTCAAACTCATCATTATAGTTAATGAATTAGAAACTATGAACAGTTTAGAAATAATTATAAATAACAGTTTGTTTTAAATGCAATTAGTTAACTTTTGATCTTAATTTCAGACAACGTTAAGGTACAATGATATTAAAGAGTACTAATGGTACTCTTTTCAAAATCACTTCAGACGTATATCAGTAACTAATGCCCGTTCGCTTTCATGACCGCAATCTAGAATTAGATTTGAAATTTGGACCTGAAATTTGTGAGAAATATTTCCGCCCGAGAGCAACCCCCCGACCCTCGGGCTCCTTCCCGTGATTAATACCCCACAAACTGCCTATGGAGAAAGAATTCCGTAAATCCATTCTTAGCTGACCTCTGTGTCAGCAATATCCCTACCAAATTTTGAGTGTTTACATCTTATATTTTTTTAGAGATCTCGTGATGAGACAAAGAATCTCTAGATAATTAATAAATATATTTATATATATATATAATTAACCCAGCTTCTATGTAAAAATGGCGCTGCTGCTATCAAGAAGTTCTTTCGCTTCTACAAATCACTTCCTGGTAATGTTTAGAAGCGATAAAACTTCAGTATGCGCTCTCCAGGGCCTTGGTGTTGCAGTGTACTGCAGTTCGTAATTTACTTTCCTTGACTGGTAAATCCTATCGATCGGAGAGGCCGAAGTGTACAGCCTTAAGGGATCTAGCGAAATGAACAACTGCAAAGTCGACGGCACCAACGATTGCATTTTAAAAACTTGCTCAATTTACTATCTAACTTAATCGATTGCTCTTTATAGTATAGAAATCGTATTGTTGTAGGAAACACAAATTTTTTTTAATACTACACTTTTAGAAGAGCGAAGAAATTTCAGAATGACTGCGTTAAAGATGTAACTACTGAGATGAGATGAGTTGAATAAAAACACATTTTTCACCGATATCAAATGGGATAAATAATAACATAGCTAAGTAGCAGATGAAGAAAGAAAATTATATAGCTTCATTAATATAACCTATAAGTTAGATACCTGATATGCTTGTTTATAAAAGACAGACGTCAATCAAGATGAATTACCATGAGATTATGACGAGATACATATTTATATTAAGTT
Organism: Ornithoptera priamus; assembly: GCA_029034505.1. Classification (NCBI taxonomy): domain Eukaryota; kingdom Metazoa; phylum Arthropoda; class Insecta; order Lepidoptera; family Papilionidae; genus Ornithoptera; species Ornithoptera priamus. The sequence continues at coordinate 986,779 of JARDWD010000392.1, forward strand.
TCGTTACTCTAACTATAGCGCCCATCAAAACAATGCTAAACCCAAGAGTACAATAAACTAATGGAAATTAACTTTATCTTATAATTTATAATACTCTAAATTTCTCGCGTTCTCCTTTACCTGAAATTTGCTTAGAAAGATATACAAAAGAATTTTCTCATGTTTGTATATATTCTTTAATATCAACGGGATAATTTCCAGTCTTCCAGAAGCCTCTTCCTAACGATTTCGAATGATAACTGCATCCAATAATTTCTTCCAAAATTGATCACTGTTTTTAGTCCCACACTTTCCACTTACCAAGACGCTGTCTCCAATCAAAAATCCTCTCATTTCGCCTCCTGATTTTCGCATGAAACCCGCCCACTGTTACTTCAGCCTTAATGATTACTCCAAGATAAACTAAACAAAGAATATCCCCTATCGTCAAAACATCAACTAATAGAACAGCAATTTCTCACCGAATTCATCAACGATGAGGTTTGTCGACTGTTAATTTAAAAGACACAGAATCACTGCAAAATCACCAGACCTAGAAAGTTTCTATCCAGCGGAGATGTTACTTTAAAGGCTTCGCTGCGCAGTAAAAAGGTTTCGGAGAAATTTCTCCCCGAGGGGCGCAACTAAAGTTCGAACCTATTTCTGCCGGAAGAAACCGTGGCAGTGTCGGTAACGACGTCCTTACTCACCGAAGAAAAACATGAAGAACAATTTGTCGCCTGCACCTACATTATCTCCGTGATATATATCATCTAAAAACAATGAATTGAAATTAAATTTTATAATATTTAATATAAAAAGACCGGAAACTTATAAATGATGAGATATAATTTAATTCGAGTACTGTGATTATTGTTCATAAGAATAATATAGTGTATTTCCTATTTGATAAAACTTATTAAACTTAGGGAGTTGAAGTAAGCGCCAGATTTTTAGCAGTTATTATTTTACGATAAATCTTCATAAGTTTTTTCAACATAATAATTGCAATAAACCTACAAAAGAGGGAAGGGGTAGACTGTTCTTTCTACCAACCAGTCGAAATCTTCAACGGTATATAACACGCTGAAATCTATCACACATATGATGATGAAGTTTGCGCCGCTAAATTCTTTGAAAACCTTAGCAGCTTCAACGGACTCAGGACTCGTGGATCTGGTATCCGCTAAAACTCTATCATACATACGACTAAGCTATTTTAAATAGACCTGTCGCATAAACTCTAGACATTACATTTCAAAGTAAACATCTGTAATACCTTTCTCTCTATATTAGAATCAACGATACTCCGAAATGATCTATAGAAAACTTAACATATTTAGAATGTGTTTACAATGTGGATATAATGAAGTAATTACACAGTTATAGATCATAAAAGTACGTCCGTCTCCGTTCCGTCGTACAACGAAAAAAAAGTTCATGAAAATAATCCAAAGTTGCGCGCGCTGCGGAGTTCCGGCGGCGCGTAAGTGAAAAGTTAGCGGAGAAATTGCGTTCCGTCAAAAAATACACGTATATTTCGTCTTTGTTCGTGTTAAGAATAAAAGAGGCTTAAAATAACGATATCAGATTTTCGCCAAATGCGCCGAGGGTTTGCGGGGGCCGATTCGGGCCAACTTTTTTCATTCGCGACGATAGGAAAAACTTTAGCGAGCCTTTTTGATGCCGTCCGTGCACGCGTTCGAAACACCCACAGCTGGGTTCGGGCACCTTTTTTTTTTAAACTTCATTCAAATACGACTACCATTTGCAAGTTCCTGTATTTTACATACGTCTCCTGGGTTTTGCCAGAAAAGCTTTATAAGCATTCACTTATAGTTCGATTAGAGTAATAAGTTTTATTTCAAATTTCATCTCGATTTAACATGGTGTTAATTGACAATGCGGCGGTTGACGGTGAATCGTACGCGTCCAGAATACTCATGCTCTTGTACTGCTATGGTAGCAGATTTTCAGTACCAATTCATTAAGTACACATTTGCATCGGGTACTGGAAAATTGGTACCTAATACAAAATTCCCGTCAGGCAGATCTAGCAGCCAGATCCGAAAAAGCCATTAATTAAATTCCAGTATCGAGCATAGGACCATCCATCATCACATGCATCATTCTAGTAACACTACGGAAGCATTACACTCATGTGTCTGTGCGTCAACGACAAGTCTGTTCTAAATATGAAGAAATGCTAAAAACCTATCTCGAAGACTAAGGTTAAGAGATGTATCGACCCAAAAAGCCTACATTGATAAATCATCATCATCATCATCATAAAATCATATGATTTTACATTTTTTATACTATAGGTGTGTGCTGTTATATATACGAGTATGAATGCTATAATTAGAGCAATCGATAATTAAGACTGACGTCTAATTTGTTTAAATTCAAACTCTTTATATCCCATAAAGTTTATCGAGCTGATGATTGATAGGAGCTGGATAACTTTACGCAAATATTTCAAGTATAATCAATAAGCAATAGCACCGGACGTCGAGTTCTGAAGTAATTTCATCGAAACAAATGGGTCTGCATTGCGTTCCGTTGCAAATTTATATAAATGATCAGTTCATCTATAACAAATTGTAGTGTCTTGTTTCAAACAACTCTTGGACTCCGTCTAAAGTACCATGAGTGACCATACTCGCAACCATTCCTGGACATTCCCTTTTCCAATAATAAGCAGGCAATTTTTGTCACTTCATCATCATTAGCCGATAGATGTCGACAACTAGACATAGGCCTCCCTCAAAGATCTCCACATCGGGCGGTGCACAGTCAACATTGCCTCCGGTGCTGTACCAGGTCACTAGGGGTCCTCTTCTTTAAGGGTTCATATGGGAGGATTTGGGTAATTTCCCACCACGCTGGCTGCTGGTTTGTGGTATCCATAGTCTAGTTTGTTAGTTGCCAGAGCAGGGAGCACTATGAGCAGGCGATGTTGGCTTGGATCCCGTGAGTTGTTGTGCGAGATCCTTTATACCCCTTTTTGACATTAAATACATTTTTGACACTTTATATATTTAAGTAATAACTTATGAAGTTACTACTAATTTATTATTTATTATCTCGGATAGGCGTCATCACATTTGCACAAGGTCTCCCGACACTAAAAATGGTTTAAGTATTAGGAGAATCCGCCGTTGCCAGTGGTTATCTGGGTTAACTGCTCAGTTGGCTGGACCTTCCTTATTAATTGATATGTCTCTGCTATGTTCGGAAAAAAATTAGTAGTAGACATTTACCGAAGGACGTTCATTGCTGGAAATAACTCTCTTATAATCGATTTCAGTAAACACAGTCTTGCTCTCCAACGTTAGATTAGACGTAAGAAAGTACTCTCCAACGTTGTGATTCAGAGCTTTTTTTATGAAGCTCATACATTATGACCAAATTCCAGAGCCGTAGATCATCAATGTGTTCTAAGACTTTTGTGTTTAGGCACTGAAGTAGCTAAAAGACCTTGTAAAGTTTCTCAAACTCAGCTCATCCGAGTGGGAATCCGTAGTTTACCTCTTCCTTCAAATTCGTGTATCTTTTTTTATATTGTTCTTTATAATACTTTGGCATTTGCAGTGTCTGCTGCTTGACCTATATTTAATACACAGTGGGTAGATTTAATGAAAAGAGAGTATTTTTTATTCAGTCTAACAAATATCGTTTGGTATGGTTACTCTACAGCACAGGGACTTTGGTGTTCAATATTTAGAGGCGAAACTTTGGTTGGAGGAAATCGACAAAGTTCCATCTCGTCCGCTCGGCGCGGCTGTCACAATGAAGGGATATTGCTGGAGTCGGATAAGCAACTTGTTTATAGCCGGCGCCTCTCACAAAAGTATAAAAAAAAAATTGCATCATTTCAAATCGCCAAAAGGATCTTCGTATTTGATAGCGTTATTACACCGACGCTATAATGGTTGTAGACCACACAGCATAGTCTACAATATCATTGTCACTAATCACTAAGAAACAGAGGTAAAGTTTTTGCATCATAGATAAAAAAACGAGAGTAGTAGCTAACGAGGCACCGAAACAAGGATCTCCGTTTCGCAAGGCGCTTCGTTTAAGGATATGCCATGGCGACAGTTAAAAGAGTAAGTAGATAAAATCAAGTAAACAGACAAATCTTTCCTTCTAGATGAAATTCATGAAATATAAAAGACTTTATGAAAATCGTAGTGAAATGAGAGTAACCATTATTTTATTTATTATCATCAAACTGGAATACTGTATGTTCTTTCTATATTTGATTAAAAAAAATTATATTAGGTGCATTACATTATATCTTCATTCATCATCATCAGTCGGTAGATACGTAGGGGTTCATATGAGGGTATTTGGGTCATACCCCACCACGCTGGCCTAATGCGGATTGGCGGGAGCCAGAGCTTTGTTGATTAGCAGGGTGCACCACGAACAGGTGAAGTTGGCTTGGGTCACGTGAGTTGTTGTGAGAGAACCCTTACACCCATATCTTCATTAAAAATTATTAAATGCTTCATTATAGTGTATATAATTTTATGACGGTTAAAAGATATTTAGGGGTGGTTTACAATCGGCAAAAGACAAGGAACAAGGTCACGAAGTTATGAAATACGAAGGAAGTATATCAAACAGAAATCTTATATAAAACGGTATTAGTAATAAGCAAAGTATTTTATGTTATTTGTCTTAAGCAGAGATTAAAGATATACTACCATCGTTCTTTTATAAAACTACAATTCTATTACTACATTATGTAGTCATAAAATGTTTCGACCTAAAACTAGCAGCCGGTACAGAGAGACCCATATTCATAAAGAATAATGTATTTGCAAGATTCCTTCTCTACCCCGAGATGGTTTGGCATATAAAGTATTTCCTTTTGGTTGCTTTAAGTCACTAAAGGCACACCTGATAGCAAGTGTTGTCTGAATTTTAACAGCATCGTGATGGTGTGCACATTACTACTGAGCATCACTTACAATGTTCTATTGAATTTTAAGACCCTGAAGAATTCAGCGCTGAAACTTCAAACGCTGCTAATAATTTCAAATACGATAAATTTTCTTTGTTTAAATTATTTAGTTTTTAAAGGAGATAATTAATTGCTACCCCCATGGCGCAACACAATTTCAGGGCTTTATTTATTGTACTTTGTATGGTGTTGGTTAAAACTGCTTGAATATCTGCCTACCTTCATAAAGTAAGCTTGAAGCTGGAACCGCTTTTCCATATTTCATCTATACGTATAAGACATTTCTACCTACGTAAAGACTCATCACGATATCTCTGATACCATACGGCCCAAAGACTTGAAATTTATCAGGAATATTTATTTTACCGGTTAGAGGGTAGCTAAGAACGGATTTTACAAAATTCCTCTCCTAACGGAGCTAGGGTGGTACAGCTAGCAAAGAGGATGCGGAACAGCTATGTTGTTAATATCTGAGAATTAGATTGTTCTGTACAAACATGCCTTTTTATTTTTGGGTTTTTGGCAAAAATCAAATTACTCCCTTATAAGAGGGTTCAGTATAATGTTCTCACAGTGGAATCGAACCCAAGACTTAAGCTATTAATAACCGTACTATATATTACTAATAAAATATACATTGTTACTTACTTATGTGCGCCAGCTTGCCGGTTGTATATAAACCTGTAACATTAAATAAATTTACTATAACAATATAATATTTTTTACGTTAATAAGTATAAATACCACTAAATCACAATAACCGCTAGATTTTTATTTATTTATTTGTATGTATTATGTATATATATGCTTTTACCCTGCAGTGCAATCAGCTCAAATAAATTGACTAACAAACAGAAATGGATAAAGCAAAATGTTTATGGTTGAGCTACTTGTTTATGGTTTTACATCATCACGTCAACGGATAGAGGTCCACTGCTGGACATAGATCCCTTGTTTTGTATATTTTAATACCGCACGATTAAAATTACCCAATTCGTTGTATTGCTGTGAAACAAATCAATCAGTTTGAGTGGTGATAAATCATTCAATATCATACTGCTTCAATATAGTATCGATCGTGCTTCCCGGATGCAATATCTCGCAATCAACGCGTACACATCGAGCGGGGTGTTGATGACGGATGCTCGCCGAAATAGTATAATGAACTAAGACCACAGGAGGAAGACCCCTCCGCCTCTGCTAACGAGAAAAGTTGAATCGCGCTGATACGCAGGTTAGCGAATTTCGCGCCTTCTGATACAGCTACCAGAGATACGCGGAAAGTAAATATTAGGTCCTTACATATGAAATTAGCGTTTTGTCGCACTGACCACTTTGATCTGAAATATCTCCTCTTTGGTTAAGAATTCCAAATTCAAATTTATAAATTCATTTACCTGGTACGTTTGAGTTTTGAAAACGGTCATTCATTTGTTTTTCCCTTATTATTTTTTTCTTAGCGTCGCTTATTACCGCACAATGGAGAACATGAAATATCGGTATATTTATGAGTACGAGTTCTACCGTGGCACCAGTGCTGCAGAAACATCTCGGAGGATTAATGATGTGTACCCTGGTTTCGCCATTTTTCCGGAATTTGGACAACTCTTTCAAGGAAAAAAATTCTACTCCGATGCGGCAGTCCAAACCGCCTTCAAAGAGTTTATTGATTCTCACCCCCATGGTTTTTTTTTAGTAAAGGGATCAATGAACTACCTGTGAGATGGCAAAAGTGCATAGTTTAATTAATTAAATATATTTTACAAAAAAAAAAATACTTTGTATTTTTCCCGTACAAAACTCCATTTTCATATATAAGGAGCTAATATTATTCAAAATATTAGATATTACGGTATTAAATTATATACATATGTATATATATATTTGGAGGCGGAAATAAGAGCTACGGTGGTATCAAAATAGTCTCCGACAATAGATCTACCAGTAAAATTATCATAGATCATGACGGTGTAACATATGGCCCGCATATCTCAGGTCCGAGGCATTTCTTCAGCTAATTGATGGTAGACTTTGACTTTAATAATGTATTAAAAAAAAGTGATTTAATTTTAATTAATGATAAGTTGATTAATTATGGAGCTACCACCTTCATTATAATAAATCTAGTGTTATAACAGTGATACTGCTTGACTGTCAATATATGAGAATCGAAGTATTTCAGGTGAGCACACCAGATTCACAGCCTCATTGTCATTTAACATCTCGTGAGGCCGATGGGATAGTAAGGTCCTCGAGTGGCACCCGCGTACCGGTAGACATAGTATTGGGGGGCCTTCTACAACCTTCACCGAGACCTGGTGAGAGTCGCGGGAACCCATTGGATGCGAACAATGCGGGACCGATCGATATGGAGATCTTTGGAAGAGGCTGTCCAGCAGTGGTCGTCTACCGACTGATGACGATGATGATATCCATTGTTTTATATTCAATCTGTAATAATTGTTTCATAATATTTTATGTTTTTTTTTTTCAATTTGTATATTACTTATGACAAATATATAACATAAGACTAGACGTCCAGATATATCGTGATGAGTCTGTACGTTGGTGGAAATATTTATGTATATATAATGAAAATGGGTTTTGTTTGTTCGCCAATCACGTGAAAAGGAGTGAACGTATGGACTCGGGAATATGAGCATTCGACGCGGAATGATTTGTAGATGGTAATAGGGTATTTATTTTTGCAATTTCATAGATCCTGCATTATTTTATTTCCAAGTAACTTTTATACTCAGTTTCATTTCATATTATTTATCCGGTTGCTATAGTAACGGTTGCTTTAGAAAGGCATTTGCGATCTAATTTTACATTAAAGCCAGCAAAGCGGCGGAGAATAGCTAGTGTATATTATATATATACATGAAAATTATTTTGTAATACTCTCCCGCTCCGCTTCGCACTCGATGCATACCACTTTCGTGTAGTGATTGCTGAACGCTAGTGTCAGCGTTTCCGGTTCATCTCTCGTTAGAACACAATTGCGGATGTGAAATTAAAACTGTCAGTTTATCCCCTCGCCCGTCGCCCGACATCGGACCTTCTGAAACGGCAGGATTACTTTCCGGTGCGGAGTCCCGCATATTTCGCGCATTACGACAAATTTGCGAGGAGCTTTGAAATCGACGAATGAAATTACAGAATCGAAACGAAGCGCGACAACTTCCGTAATTTCATAATCGAAAAGAAATAATTACGCTTCGCTCTCGAAATTATTACAGCAGTCTTTTTTTTTTTTTAATTCAATTAAGCGACGAGACCATCGGAATGTTCACCTGATGGTAAATGATACGCCGGTCTATAACAACGTGGCATCAGTTATAATGATATACACAGTATCATATTGCGCTCGTTGCCAGAGACAAGATCTTGAGTCTCGTTACCCGAGTAATTAATTACACGAGCAACAAACCCCTTTTAAAACACAGTAATTTTTGCACACTGTTCTTCGGCGGCGGAAATAGAAGCTACAGTGGTAGAAATCTAAACCGTCTCTGACAACAAAGACCAGCTACTAGTGAAGAGTGTATTAGCTGGCTGGTGGACTCTAACTGTCCATATGTCGACAATTGGAAGATATGGAAGCAGATTTACAATATGATGGTGGAGGATGATCAGGTGGAATCCAAAAACTCTCACAACTGTTGATTTCTAGAATCTAAAGAGAGACCTCCATGTTATAATGGTTTTAGAGACAAATAAATTCAGCATGATGATGATGTAGGAGTAGTAAGCGACGAGAAGAGCGGGATGTTCATCTGATGGTAAACGATATGCCTGCTCATGACAACGTGGCGTTAGAATGATATATATCTGCATCACGTTACACTCGTCGCCTGATGTTGAGACTCCTTATCCCAGTAGCTACATCGCCCTTCAAACCGGAACACAGTAATGTTTGCACACTACTGTTTGGCGGTAGAAATAGATGCTGCGCTTGTACCTATCTAGACTGTTTCCTACCTAAACATAGCACCAGTAAATCTTTAAGAGAAGAGCCAATAGGCTACTTCTACACTAGTGCGCTTTATCACCAAACTACATGGACCCTTACCGTGTGGCATCGTAGCCAAGTGCTAGTATATATATTTAAAAAAAAAATAGTTCCGGTTTACGGTAAAACCAATACATATACTGCCAAATTACGACTGTAACAGCCTCACTTTATCAGCACGTTTGTGATTAGAAACCGTAAAACAACCCCGACAGCACTTCGGTCTTATATCGTAAGGCTCGTCACATAAGGGTCACGGCTGGACCGAGAGGATCCACAAAAACGTAATACGTGCAGTGTATATACAAAACTGCCTGGACGACACTTTGTGTGTAATTACGACGATTGTTCCCATTCCGACGGATGATCTCGTCAGAGCGCTGAAGGGTGTATACAACCCCCCGTAAATACGTAACGGTTTTGTAGGATTGTCGGCGAACGGAAATAGAGTGAACTAAATACCATATATAACTATTATTGAGTTAGGGACGTGGCGATAGTTAGGATGATATACACAGCACCGCATTGCGCATATCGCTTTGACATAAGTTTTTCAGTTTCGTTACCACGGTAATTTCTATAGCTACAGCGCCTATCAAACCGGAAAACAATAATGTTTGTGTACACTACTCGGCGGCAGAAATAGTATATACTAGTGTTATTTTAGGTTCTAATATCTTTCAATGTACTATTGTAAATATTCTAACTACGGTAGTAATACGTGATTGATAGGAAAAATAAATTAAGCTTATCACTATAAACTGAGTGTATTTTTTGTAATAAAATATAATAGAAGGAAAAAATGGTGGTAGGTCTCTGTTGTAGGACACGGTCTAGATAGCTACCATCGCAGCGGCTGTTACTGCCGCTAAACAGTAGTGTGCAGACATCACTGTGTTCCAGTTAGAAAGGAGCCGTAGCAGTAGTTAAGTAGTTAATAAGATAAAGTAATTCCAGACCAGGTTACAGCTGTTGCTTAAGCTTAAATGATGATAGATTTCTAGTGTGGGACACCGTTCAAGCAGATACCATCGCAGCTCCTATTTTCGTCGGCGAACAGTAGTGTGCAAACGTTACTGTCTTCCGGTTTGTGAGGCGTCTTAGCTGGTGAAATTACTGACGTAATGAGACCTAACATCTTACGTCCCAAAGCGACGAGTGCATTGTGGTGCTGTGCATTCTCAACTTTCGCCAAGCTGTTATAAGCGGGCGTATCACTTACCATCAGGTGAACGTCGCGCTAGTCTCGTCGCTTCGTAGAATAAAAAAAATTGGACTTATGTCCAGCAGTTGATATCCATTGATCTATTAATTGGGATGACGGTGATGGTGATTACTTATTAGGGGACTTCTTTTAATAAATTAAAATATATACTGATAACTGTGACGTGTGTGAGAAGCCGAATAAGTGCAGGTTGGATGAAATGGGGACAGGTCACCGGAACATCTTGTGATCCACGAATGACCCTTAAACTTAAGGGACAGATCTACAAGTCGGTCGTTAGACCTGACGTATTGTATGGAGCTGAGTGTTGGGCCACCAAAGGTTCGGATGAAAGGAATTACATGTGGCCAAGATGAGCATGTAGAGATGGATGTGTGGTGTGACGAGGATGGATAAAATTAATAATGAGTTTATTAGAGGAAGTCTAAAAGTTGCTCCAGTGACAGAGAAATTGAGAAGCAAGTGGATACTGTGGTGCGGGTATGTTATGCGGAGGGATGAAGGATATATAACGAAGAAAGTAATGAGAATGAACGTGGCTAGTTATAAGGGTAGAGGAAGACCGAAGAAAGTGTGGATGGATTGTTTGAAAGATGACATGTGTAAGAAGAATGTGAATTTAGATATGACGGCTGATAGAGGGATGTGGAAGAGAAGTACGTACTGTGCTGACCCCCCATAGCTGGGAAAAGGGCTACTAAAACTATTCATGGAGATTATGTCTGAAATGTGATAAGGCTTTTAGTTGACTGTAGCAGATAATAAGGCCAACCCTCTGTCTCTAATACACGGTTCGCTTATGAACATCTGAAATGAAAAGCGGAAGTGAAAACGTATTCATTTGAAATTCTATGACTAGTAATGGACTAGCGCATCTGTGTTCAAATGTAGCGTAAAACAACTTCCTGTTCATAACCTCTTTTTGTTAGAATATAGATATGATTCTATTAACACTTAAAAATGTTTATAAACAAAAAAAAGTTATTATTGCTTGAGATATGAGATACTAATGGTAGGTCTCCATTGCTGGAGACAGTCTAGGTAGGCACCACCGCAGATCCTATTTTTGCTGACAAACAGCAGTGTGCTAAAATTGCTGAGTTCCGGTTTGAAAGGAGTTGTTCGCTAGTGAAATTACTGAGGTAATGAGAATTAACATCTTAGACTTCAAGCCGACGATCACAATGTGGTGCTGTTTATATCATCTTAACTAGCGCCTCGCTCTTACCATCTGGTGTACTCCTCGCTTGTTTTGTGATGAAGTATATACTCAAGAATATTCTTAATAATCTATTGATGATGTTGTAATTTTATATATATAATATACACATGAATATTTATGTGTATAAATGTATAAACATATATGTATATGTATGAGACTTCAAACTCTATAGGAGACTCATCACAATACCTCTGCAACCATAAGGGTAGGTAAAGACTTGAAATTTGGTAGGAATACTCCTTTTACCGAGCATGAGTCTGAAAAGGAAATTCGGGGATATTACAGCCAGAAAAGTATGCGGAGACCAGATGATGATGATATAAAAAATTATAAATGAATCCGGAAAAGATAATTTTAGATAACATTCCGGTCTAAAATTTTGAATCATTGAAGATCAGGTCCGCCGAACCAGAGCCAGAAAGGACTGTACCACGCTGATCGCCGTTGGAGAAGCACTTTAAGAAGAAGAAAGATCTGTTTATCTACTCTTTTCATATATAACAACAAAATTAAACTACATCAGTAACCAATGACGCTTATTCCTGTCCCTCATGAATGAAGCTTTAGCGCTTAGTAAGCGAAAGCTTTTTCAAGCGAATGCAATCATTACGAACGCAAAGCGGATTAAAGCCCCGAATGAAAATAACTTACAAAAATGCAGTAACTTATGAATGTTATATGTTAGATGGGGGACCGACAGGCTTAAGCCGAAAATTCTCCATGATAAGAGGATTAAAATTTCAAATGGAAACGGACTCCCCATTGATAGTATTTTAAGCATAAATAAACTTATTGCTGTCGCTACCAAGTTATATACTAGAATTTTATTTAACTTAAACGCCTGGCCGTTGAAGATTTTTCAATTAAAGATACTTTAAACTTAAATGTTTTTTTTTTTTATTCCATTAAGCGACAAGACGTTCACGTGATGAGATGTTCACGTGATGGTAAGTGATACGCCTGCCCTTAACAATGTTAGAAGGGTTGCGCTAGTTATCATTTTCATTTCATTACCAGCCTTTGTTTATCCACTGCTGGATATAGGCCTTCACCAGTCTTCCACCAAATTTGATCATCAGCTTCTCACATGCACCTACTTCCGACCGCTCTGAGGAAGTCGTCGGCCCATCTGGAGGGAAGACGTTCTACACTTCTGCTAGTAATATTAGTAAGTAATATTAATAGTAGTAATGGGGTAGTTACAATGGTATACACTGCACGAAATTGCGCTCGTCGCCTTGACACTTAAGATGTTGAGTCTCGTTACCGCAGTAATTACACTAGCTATGGCGTTCTTCAAATCGAAACACAGTAATGTTTGCAGACTACTGTTTGGCGGTAAAAAAAAGGCGCTGCGGATTTGAAACTTTCCCCCATAGGTTATATTACACGATTTTTTTCCGAGCTTGTAATAAATCTAGATAATAGGTCTTTGTAGGAGGCCTATGTTCACTACTGGTCATAGGCCTCCTACAAAGATCTACACATCGATCGGTACTACACTGCCCACATCCAGCGGCCGCTACCTTCAATATTCAGCATGGCCTCCGGTAACCTGGGGCCGCCGTTTGTAGGGGTTGAATTGAGCTATTTCCCACCACACTACTCCAACTTGGGTTGACGTGAGCCAGAGCCTCGTATATTAATTGGCAGGGTGCACCACGAGCAGGTGAAGTTGGCTTGGGTCCTGTGAGTTGTGCTGAACCTTACACCCCATGTAAAGTCAACTTTGAATATATTTTTATGTAACATAGTGACTCGGAATACTCTCTATTCATAGTAATGAAATTCTTAGGATGTTTACATAACGTAATTATGTCATTTTCTATGGTTAAAAGAGATTTCCTCTCATGTACAGACACATCACGATATCTCTGGAACCATAAGGCTTGGAGACTTGAAATTTAGTAGGAATTACCGAGTGTAAGTCAACGAAGGGATTTTATAAAATTCCTTCTTTAAACGAGTTGCAGCGGTGTTACGTCCAGCAAAGCAGGGTCCAGGTAGTTTTTATATAGGAGATATCCACAGATTCATTTACTCATCACGAGATCTTTGAAACTGCCGCTTAAAGGTCAGTAAAGAATGCATTCTACAAAATTCTTTCCCCTAAATAAGTCGCGGGGGAGTTATTAATAATCCACGGGGCGGGCGGTTGCGGTTGTATTGAAAGAATATTTCTGACTAATTTCAAATCTAATTATATAATATATTAGGGGCACAAAGCGTTCGGGGAACAATTAGTTAGTAATATTACTTTAAAGCCTAGATAACGGGAATAGATCCGCATATAACATAACTGCAGAAATAAGCTCTGCGGAAGTGAAAAAAAAGCTTTTCTGTCTACCTGATTTCTGTATACTTTAAGAACGTTTATCAATCATCTTAAAAATCTTCATTGAAGTTATTACTCGTAAAAATTTTTATAATAATTATCATAGATGAAGAAATGAAATAGGTAAATACTGACAAGTATCTTTTCTCTTCCGGATATCGGTTACTATAATAAAAAAAATTAAATGTCTTTGTGAGTACATCCGAATAAAATCTCACCTTCTCCACTAAATAATCTTCTTTCACTCGATAAAAATTTTGTCTAACGCAAAATCCGAAACTAAGAAAGTCACGGTCACAGCAAAGATATAATCGCAAACAAACTATCGGACACTAAAAATTTCGGTCAAATAGAAAAGAAATAGTCAAAAGATAACTACATAAATATATAAAACACAAAACACAAAAAAATAACTAAAATTTTAGTTACATCTCTCGTACAATTTTCATACAACTGGATGTCAGTCTGACATCCGGTTAAAGTTCGTCACGCGTGATAAAAAAAAATCAAACTAGTGAAAAAGGTTCAATTAAACCATAATTTATATATAAATATATAGATATAAGTAAGGTTCTCCTGGTGGAAAGTGATCACTGATGCCTATGGACAGTCGCAATACCAGAAGGGTCGCGGCTGTGCCGACCATTAAGGGAATAATACGCCCTTACCTTGTACGCCCCCATGTGGTATTGGTTCGGAAATACCGTTGGCGAGAACTGAGCCCACAAAGTGGTAGTGAAAAGTTGCGCTTGAAACGTACAGTGGAGGATCGCCATTCTTCCAGGTGGTGAGGATACTGCGCTGGTGGAAAATAGCAGTAGTAATCTAACAACTCCTCTGACCACTCCCCGTGGTATATTTTGAAAGAGGAGCAAAGAGGTCAAGGCTGTTGGAAAGAACTCGGTCTTCAACGATTCGAGCCGCTCTCCGTTCCATGCGGTCAAATGGGAGAAGGTGGTACTGAGGTGCACCCGCCGGAAGGTGTGAACAGTATTCCATGTGAAGACGATCTTGCGCCTTGTAAAGAAGCAAGTGAGGTTCAGGGGTGAAATACTGTCCTGGTCTACAGAAGACACCTGCAGCCATTATAACTTTTTCTTCTAGATGACCTGATTTCGACACTACCCGCTATGTACCAAAGATTCCAATACTTGAGGAAACCGTGAGAGGAATATTTTCATAATGAGGGTAAACGACAAAGGGGTTCTTTCTAGTGGTAATCGCCAAACTTGAGTCTTTCTAGGGTTGAAAAGGACTGGGTTTAGTCGTTCCCAATAAGAGACTGTTTAACAAAGTCAAATAGTAAAAAGCATCAAATAATCCTTTGTGACTAATATTAGTTATGTAAATTTGTATCTAAACCGGAAACGATTGAAATGGTCAATATTTTAGATAGGTGGTAGCACCGTTTCAACACATTCTTGCTTTTGATTCGTTAGTCGACTTTTAATGGCTGCCGAGAGAGACACGGCTCATAAAGTGATATATCACTCATCTCCTTTTCACTACTGAACAATCAGGTTCACGGCGAGCCACCATCCTTATGTTGTGAACCTATTCATCATGTTCAGATCCTCATCAATCATAAGAACAGCAAAGGAGCAAAGGAGAGAGCAGGAGAACTTGCCGGCGTCGGTGTTCCCATCTAAATACGGCATGGGTATCTTCAAGCAGAGTGCATAGGTTGTTACTAGTGTTAGAGCGCCTTATCACCGAAGATCACATCATCACTTAAAATCAGGTGAGATCGTAGTCAAACTCTAACCATGACAATTTAAAAAAAAAAACAGAGATCTAATAAATACTCTAAAATATTAGATACTACGTTATTAAAACAGAGCCGCGAGTTCCTTGCAGCTCTTCTCAAGAGAGCCTAGTATAGTGATCCAGCCGTATATCCGTTTTCTTCCTATGAAACTCTTTCTAATTCTGTATTTTATCATAAAAAAAAAATTAAATAATCGAAGAAGACGTCGATAAAAGATGTAATATAAGCAAGAAGTTATTAATTGTGTTTCGTGAAAGTCAAACGCGTTTTGACATTGTGAAAGCTCCTATACATCTGACTTGATTGCATCGCAAATTGTTCATGAATAAATAATACAGCGGGAGAGCACTTAAGGGAAAGATTATGGTGTTAGATTGATTGGCATTGGGGGATGATAAATTGATGTTAGAATATTTAATCGCATCACCATCACGTTCAACTGATAGACGACCACTGCTGAACTCAGATCTAAAATATTTTCACGCTAATCGTCCTTCCGCTGCCCGATTAGCTCCGGATTCACCTGATCGCTGCTCCTTCATGAGGGCTTTGCGATGACCTTACAATCTTACTAATCCTTTATCCTCCGAGTTTAATTTAGTTTTACTATTTAAAACGACGCCATTTGTTTATTAAATTTAATACACTGTGTAATTATGTAAATCTACCAGGGATAGGTCTCTGTTGCCGGAGACCTAGGTATATCCTACCGCAGAGCCTATTTCTACTGACAAACAGTAGTGTGCAAATGTTACTCTGTTCGTGCTTGAAGGGTGCTGTATCTAGTGAAATCACTGGGGCAAGGAGACATAACATTATATGTCTCAAGGCAACGAGCGCATTGTGGTGCTGTGTATAACATCCCAACTATTGCCACGTTGTTATAGACGGGCGTATCACTTACCATCAAGTGAACGCCTCGCTCGTCTCGTCAGTTCGTTTCTACGAAAAAAAAAAAAAAATAATTTACTTATATTATCTATATATTTCACTACATTTATTAGTACAATTTTTGGCATAAGAGATTACACTAGTGTAGATCATATGGTCGTGCTCCAACCAGATGGACCAATCAGTTTAAAAACTCATCGTCATCTAAATTTTATAGTCGTAAGTGATGCTCTGGACATGAAGCGGTGGAAGAAGATCGTCCGTTCCAGACAGCAACCCTACCACTAACCACGATCCTCAAACATGAGAGAACGACCCTAGAGAGAGAGAGGGATTCTAGAAGTATCCATTTCTTTTACTTTGTTTTTCAGTAGAAATAAGAAGAAAATTTGTTTACCAATATATCATCATCAGCCGACAAAGATCCACTGACGTGCAGATGGGGCAGCAAGGTCTTCGAAAATATTATATCTAATTAATAACTATGTTTTTTTTTTACTTTTTGTCATTGTCCGTTTAATAAACGGTTGATATACTATTGTACATACACTAAGTTGAAACAAAGAAGTACTTAATATTTTTTTTTTATTTTCTAATAATTTTGTTTTAAGCAGCGCTTGGCCTTAACCGTCTAAAACTCATTTAAGTCACTCCATGATTTTAATACACTTTCGTAAGAAATTGATACGAAAAAAAATATTAGCTCAGGTAGGACGGGGAGTTGGGAGACGTGAGCTGAATGCTGAATAGCTGTTTCAAAGGCGAGGATCCGTTGCCACGTAGCAACGCTTTAAATTCGAAACAATAGCCTCTAATGCTATCAATCTGAAACAATCTCTACGTCTTATACAAAGCGCTCGTAATTTTTTTTTTTTAAATCAAAAGATCACTTTAAAATTCAGTTCTTCATCAGAGGAGCTAGTTTTTACGAAAGCTATTACATCAAACAGCGCGTCTACTAACTTCCATTGTTCAATGTATTTAAATGATATTCTGTCAAGGGTTGTTCTATCATATCGTGGTAAGTGGTCCACCGGTACCTGTCCAGCGCCTCTTACGACTGTGACGGTGAGATGACGCTGGACGTCAGTCGGATCGCCAGACATGCTACTTACTGTTCTTACACCTTTCATATGGAAGAATAGAAGCAGTGGTTTCCCGTTGCCTTCTGCCCCAGAAATTTTTGGAGTTACTTATACTTCAACGTCACTGATGCCTCTTCGGTAGGTTGTTTGGCCGGTGACATGGTTGTACCACCATTGCTGTCACCAGAGCTTTCTCCGTTGTCTAGCAGGGAGCACCGCAATGCTTAGAGAACGCCACCGGACCACCAACGCGTGGAGATGAGGTTGACTGTTAGGCCGGGGAAAGATGTTATTTTTGGTCTCCCCTTACTCCTTATGATATTAAAGCTAGAGAGGGTGTTGTTAGTCCAGTTCAGGTATATACTTTACAAGCTGTTCCCCACTCGCTTTGCTGGCTGGCTGTATGAATTATTCCTTGAGAGCGACCGCAACCATAATACAAAATGATGTTTATAAAAGTCAACTAGTAAATAAAAATGATAAATGATCTATGAAACTCAAAAAGTAAGTACCCTATAACCATATATTAATTACTCCGTGACATTATGTTCACTAGATTTTGCGTGATTGGCGAACAAAGAAACTCAAATTTATTATACTTGTATATATATATAGACTTACTACTAAGTAAAACTTTTTTTTTAGGAATTACTGTCACCGAAAAAAAACAAACAAAATCAGCAGAAGCTAAAGGGATGAAAATCATTTTTTTTTAACTTAAGAGTTTTAGACTATAGAGCTTGAATTTTTTTTCTAAATAAAACTGTATAGAAATTTAACTCTACCCACATTAAATATACATATAGCAAAAAAACTCTCCCTTGTCGGAAAGGTTTGTAAGCTCCTATTGTTTTTATATGAAATTAATTTCTTATAACTATCATCATCATCAGCCGATAGCCATCCACTGCTGGACAAAGGCCTCCTCCAAAGATCGCTATATCAATCGGTTCTTAAGGGTTACGAAGTCCGTCGTTTTTAAGGGTTCATATGGAGATTTGGGACATTCCCCACCATTTACCACGCTGGCCCAATGCGAGTTGGTGCAAAATAGAGCCACGTTTGTAAGCAAGGTGCACTACAAGCAGATAAGGTTGGCTTGGGGCCCGTGAGTTATGCGGGACCCCTTACACCCCTTAAAAACCTTAATATAGTTATTAAATGAAATTTTGTATTAAATTTGATCCTCACTGAAGGGTCAATAGGAAAAATGTTTATTTAGTATTACAAGCAGTTTTAATCTAAACAAAGAAACCTACTTCCGGAACTAATTTCAACGGGCACATGTTTCGATTGTGGAGGAAGTCGGTCATACCGATCGGTCAATACACGGTTTGTGTCGATGCCGTATCCAAGTAACTGGTCGTGGCCTCATCAACAATTAAACTGTTCCGTATCGATCAGTTAGTTCAGATTACAACCAAACCTTAGAGTGAACGAGATATCGATTAAGTATTAAAAATTTATTGGAAAAAAAAGAATAATTTCTATTTTACTGGAGATGGTCTCTGTTGACGGAGAACATCTAGGTAGGTACTACCGCAGCAATTAGTCTGCTAAAAAACAGACGCTGTAGCTGAGTACTGGGATAACGAGACTTAATATCTCAAGGCGATGAGCACAATGTGGTGCTGTGTATCACCTATGTAACTATCGCCACGTTGTTATGAGTAAGCGTATAACTTACCATCGGGTGGAGTTACCGGTAGTAGGTAGTTCCGCTTAGGTATCATAGAAACATTTCCGTGCACATAAAAGAATTATCATCATCATTAGATGCCCTTTTCGAACTCAAGATAAATAAAAAAAAATCGAAGATAAACTACACAGTCATTTAAACTTAAGAAGTAACTTACAGCAATTACTGTAATTGTTACCATTCGTTCGAATTACAAGCGCTGGTGTAATTACTTAAAAGCGTAATTTTGTACTTGAAAATAAGAGCAGATTACGAATTCTACAAGAATATTTCATATTGACTTTCTTTATTATAATTTTTTTTCTTTTATTTTACGAAGCGACGAGACGATCGGAACGTTCACCTGATGGTAAGTGATACGCCTTCCCATAACAACATCGCGCTAGTTAGAATGCTATTCACTGAACTGTGCAGCGCTCGTCGCCATGAAACATAAGATGTCAAGTCTCATTACCTACTAGTATTAGCATTAGCATTAGCTGCAGCGCCCTTCAAATCGGAACTTAGACTTAAGGGCCGACGACGTATGAGGCAGTAAGGTTCTTGAGTGGCATCCGCGTACCAGGAGCCGCAGTGTTCAGAGGCCTCCTTCAAGATGAACCGACGATTTGGACTGGATACGGACAGCTGGATCGATAGATGTGATTTTTGGGGGAGGCCTATGTCCGGCAGTGGAAGTCTATCGGCTAATGATGATCTCCATCTTTCCCAAGCACTCTGGGATCCGCTTGAGGGATATAGTAGAACTCATAACTTTTAGAGTCGTTAATATTGTTGTTACAAGTCCGAATTGTTTTTCGCATAGTATCGAATCTAACGTTGCAACAAATTGTTATAGTAAACCGGACGGAATTAATTCCATTTAGAATGTTACTCCTCGATTCTCCGAGTGGTGGGGTACACCGCTCTGACTGCACTAATTGTTTTGGATTCGATCCAAAATACATACTTAACCGAATTTCACGGGTAACGCGGGGCATGCGAAATTGTTATGTACGTGTGAAATTAATTTTCCGTTGCGACTGCGCGATAAACTATCAACACGGGAATTTTAATGATGGTATAACATTATCGAACAGGTAAACTACCACCCCCACATTGCCACAATGCTTTAAAAGAATTACTGTATCCTCCATCATCATCACCGGCCGCCAGACGTCCACAGCTTGACAAGGACCGCATCCAAAGATTTCCACATCGATCGGTCCTACGCTGTGCTTCCCGCGACCTTCACCACATTGTCGGTCCACCTAGTCCGGACCTGCAAACACTTTCGGTACGCGGTCGCCTTTTGAGGACCTTGTCTGCCCTTCGAGGGTTGTGTACTTGCTGTCAATATACGACAACTGGATTATTAAAGAACAGCTAGGCGACTTCATCATCTTCTCGTCAGTTAATAACACGGCGGATCTTTATCAAGGTTTAGCCTATTAAAAGATAATGTCGTTATAATGGTAGTACGTTATGTTAGTAGCATAGGTTGATCTGGTGATGTACTGGAAATCTGCTAGATATCGATATGGATATGGCAGGACTGGTTAAAGAAGAAATTTTTGGAAGAAGTCTGTACCCAGCAAAATGATTTGTATCCGTTGATAATGATGATCATTCTTTATCTATATGAATTCAATCATCAGGGCGCAGTACTAAGCGCCTAACTTTATAATGGTGATGATTCTGGTTCGATTCCATTGGAAGATGCTGTTAAGTTTTTTTTTTAAACTTGTGGCCTTCGTTGTTCGATTACCCGCTTTAGAACAATAATTGAGTTCCGCGTATCAACATAAGATATCTATAGGATTTTAAGTGAACATGCATGTTGGAATCCCACCAACCCGCATTAAGCCAGCGTGGTGGAAAACGGCCCAAATCTCCCCATATGAACCCTACAAACGACGGCTCCTAGTGCCTGGAGGTACCGAAGGCCATAGTAACATTTAGGTCGCTGGAAGCGGCTGGATGCGGACACGTAGAACCGATCGATGTGATAATCTTTGGCGGAGGCCTACGTCCAGCAGTGAAGGTCTATCGGCTGATGATGGTGACGATACTGCCCTGTCTAAAGCCTCATTGAAATTGTGTTCAAATTTTAGGAAATTATGTTCCTAACATTAATAGGTAGGTATATGTAAAATATTCATGTTTCGCTTTACATCCCTGTTGCGTAGTTATTTTGTTAGGGCGAGGGGTTCATTAAACGGCGCGCCAAATATTCAATAAGGGGTCCTTTGATCCATCACCGGTCAGTTTTAACTTTCGATAAAATCGTATATAAAATTACGTGGAGTGCTTTTCTGTCTGCTGATGCAAAACTAATTTAATTGGACACTCGATACGTTGCTCGGTTGTTGTTTGTTAAATTGTTTTATTAACGATTAAAATTACTAGTAACAACTGTAAACAGGGGGGTGAAAGGGTTCATGCACAACAACTCAAGGGATCCAAACCAACCTCGCCTGCTCGTGGTGCACCCTGCTAATCGACAAACGAGGCTTTGGCTCCCACCAACCCGCATTAGGCCAGTGTAGTGGGAAATGCTCCAAATCCCACCACATGAACTCTTACAAACGACGTGGGAATGTTTTGCGGAGGCCTATGTCCAGCTGTGGACGTCTATGGGCTGACTTTAAATCTCGCTTTATAATCTTATAATATATCGGTCTCTAGATTCCGTTGTCAAATATGGTTGATTTTTATTATTGGCGAGGTTTTTTATAAAAGCCTGCCCACCACCTTTGTATTGTAATTTGAAGAGAACCTATATTTACTGACAGTAGGTATCTAGATCAGAGCTCGATAAGCGAGCCTAGGAGAACTACAAACGCATGGTGATCTTGTATTTGTCGCAGCACAGCTTAGGTGCTAAAAAGGCTTTGCCTCTCCGAGAGATATTTTAGCCAGAGTGCAAAAGGGCGCCGGTACGTTCCGTAGGAGATTCTGGAGCTCCTTCTTAAGCACTAACGGAGACCACCGAGGGAGTTTTAGTGGGTAGAAGCCCTCAATCTTATCTTTCCCCCAAAAGCAGGGTGTCTTTTAAGAAGACTTCCTCCGAGATAACAATAATAAAAAACCTACCTACGTTTCAACGCAGCTGCTATTTCTGCCGCCAAATAGCAGTGTGCAAATTTTACTGTATTATGTATTATGGTGGTTTGAAGGGCGCTATAGCTTGTGAAATGATTGGGGTAATCGGACTCAAGATGCTGTCTCAAAGCGATAAGGACAATATAGTTCGGTGTTTATCATCCTGACTACCGCCGCGTTGTTATAGACAGGTTATTTTAAAAAATCAAAACTTATGGAATATTTATTTTAAAAATAAATCTAATAGTTACGTTATAAGTTTCGCACCTCAACCAATTTACGTCCCCACTGGTGGGCTACAGGCCTACCCTCAATATGAGGGTGACGAGCCATAGTCACCACGCGGGTCCAATGCGAATTGGTGACTTCACACACACCTTAGAATAAATTCTAATTCATGTGCAGGTTTCCTCGCGATGTTCTCCTTCACCGTTTGTATTTCGCTGTTGTTACTTAAGTTCGCAAATGTACATAACTTAATATTAAGGTCATCGGTACATGCCGAGATTCGAAACCGCGACCTTCGGAATGAAGGCCGCACGCTCTAACCATTAGGCCAGCGAGCTACTTAAAGGGCGTTATAAGTTTAATGCACATGTAAGCAAGTAATGTATAATACTACATAAAATTTTGTAAAAGATTTTTTTAATATAACAAAATACTTATTATTACATATTAATACAAGAAATAAAAAAAAATTACTATCAAAGCGTTTATTAAGGCCTTATATTACTAAGTTCCAGTTTGTAGAACGCTTTAGATAGTGGAATGAAGCTAAAGTAACAAGTCTTGGTGAACCAGTAAGGGACCCTTAGAATCTCATTGGTCTTACTGTGATTAATTAATTATATAGTAATATATAGTAAATAAGCTTTTATTTTAATCTATATATGTATGTATCTATTATACTTTTTTTTGCGAAAGCAATTTTTCATACATTACTTGAACAATTGCTGCTAAAGTAGTTTTTAGATGGAATCATACATCCGATAAGTACAAGGTCGTATGATAGCGATTTTTTTTTAATATAGCGCTAGTTAGAATTATATACACAGCATCACATTGTGTTCATAGCTTTCAGATATAAGATATTAGCTGTAACCCTCACAACTCCCATTTGAGAAGAGAAGAACAAATGAGGGTGAAACTTCATAAAATCCTTTCTTAGCTGACCTATACTCGGTAAAAGGGATGTTCCTACCAAATTTCAAATACCTAGGAATTATGATTCCAGAGATATCGTGATGAGTTTCTACAATAGCGGAAATGATTTTTTTTATTTAATTCAGAGTCAAGACGAGCGGTAAATTCACTTGGTGGTTAGTGATACGCCTGCCCATAACAACGTGGCGCTAGTTAGGATGTTATATACTGCACCGCATTTCGCTCGCCACCTGTGAAATAAGATGTTGAGTCTCATTACCCCAGTAATTACACTAGCTACGGCGCCCATCAAACCGGAACACAGTAATGTTTACACACTACTGTTTAGCAGCGGATGTAGTAGCTGCGGTGGTACCTACCTAGACGGTCTCCGGAAACAGAGACCTACCAGTGAATACATAGTAGATATATAGGTATGTAGGTTTTAGTTGAGTACTTAGATTATGTCTCCTCTAATAGGAAATCAGCAATGATTTCAAACTTCAGCTTGACGGCAGGAATGGAAGATGCAGTGGTTTCTGTACGGTATCCGGCAACAGAGACGGTGCTACTAATGAGGTTTATATAATTAGGCTTAATATCAGCTGTCTTCCGTCTGGAGTCAGATGAAGAATGATTTTATGGGCCGCTCCACAGCGTTTATTGTTCGCGGATCTGCACAGCGACGGCCAAGCGCTTCGCATTGCAAGACCAAAATAATTATGAACCCGAGGCCGCACCCACGTCGCGCGCGCAGTTTATTTCCTCCTGTGCAACCGGCGCACAGTTTATTTCGCCAATATTTTTTCAATCAAACGACTTTGTTTTTCACACGTCGACATCTCTAAACTATTGTATTCCAACTACTTGCAACGATGTTGTTAATTTTAGTGTCAACATCATCACGACTTTGTTAATACATGTTATATCGGGGGTGTATTGGGTCCCGCGCGACAACTCACGGCATCCACGACAACCTCACCTGCTCGTGGTGCATCCTGCTAATCAAGAAGCAAAGCTCTGTCTGTCACCAACCCGCATTGGGTCAGCGTGGTGCGATATAGTCCAAACACCCTATGAGAACCCATACAAACGACAGCCTCTAGTCCCCGGTGATGCTGGCAGCGCAAGACCGATCGATGTGGGAGTCTTTGGGGGAGATCTATGTCCAACAGTGGACTTCTATCGGCATCACGATAATGACTAGATATTTATTACGATATTAGTAATAGCTGTGAAAATAAATGTCATACCATATTCTTTTTTTATTTTTCAACGAAGCGACGAGATCAGTGGAACGTTCACAGGATGTTACACTGGATCACATTGTGTTCGTCGCTTTAAGACATAAAATGTTGTGCTTCGTTACCCCAGTAATTTTCACTAGCTACAGTGCCCTCCGAAACGGGGCACAGTAACGTATGCTCACTACTGATGAGGATCGGCGGCAGAAATAGTCGAAGCGCTGGTATTTATTTAGACAGTCTCCGGCAACAGAGACCTACCACCAGTAGTAGTAAGGAGTAATAAAACTGAACGTAACATCCGCTGTTTGTATTGGTGAGTAGTAATAAGTTAAAGTAATGAATTACATAAAAAAATGTACATGTACAGATCTTGCTTACTGTATGCAAGTAATATTATGCCATCATTCCGTTCTATTATTACGATGCTTTACATAACCTATTGTGGCTAAATCAGTCGGTGTGCGTGCACCCGTTCATCCCGAGCACTTGAATGAATCTCGCATCAGATCTGGGACATGTTTATGTGTACCAATTAACCTGTTTCCTTCGGCATTGTTTCATGAGAAACCTTTCATATTATAACGTGTCGCAGAAACTTGAAACTGAAATGAGCTTAAAATAATGTTTTCAGATCTTTAATGATATACTCATCTCTTATTGTGGCGGTGTAATTCTAACAGTACTTCGATGTTATTGGATATACTACTTACTTCCTTTTCCTATGTTGCGTATATAAGGATAAGTAACATTTGTCCGATTCTACTTTTCCTTAAAAAGTACATTTTTTTCTGAATTTGGGTTTAATTTAATAAAAAAATAATTATTTAAAATTGATTACTTTTGCGTAAAGTTTTCCTTATCCCGCTGATCAGTCGATAGAAAATGCTTATTAACTAAGACAGCATCATGAGTATCATATTCGTATATGTATATATATCCATATTTATATATGTATGTAACCAGTCTGTCCAGAAATACTGTTATATAAAAACTTTTTTTTTTAAATATTTTGAATTTGAAACACGTATATTATTTTACACATATTTTTTCGTGTCCATTATCAAATTACAATATGGAATGGGGTGTTAAAGAAAATTGGATTGCAGTGATGGCCTTCCACAGAGAGGGTATGGAGCCGTCGGTCATATTCCATACACTTCAAAAGCTTGGTATCAGCCGTATGTTCGTATATCGTACTATCAACAGATACAACAACACTAACTGTCGAAGGTCGGGGCGGCCACGTGCCGTTAGAACTACAAAGGCTGTTAATGCTGTTAAATCTAGATTTAATCGAAACCCTACTGGTTACCGAGACTAATAAATATGTAGGTATACATTTTAAAATTTTTACATTATTTCATTAAAAAAAATGCATTTTATTTGTAACAGAACTTGGCCGGACTAGGTATATATACAGTAGTTGTTCACCGTCCGCTTTGCTGGCTGTAATATAAAATTAGACTTGAAATTTGTCTGAAACATTCCTTCAGAGCAACCGCAACCGCTAATGACTTTCTATAGCAATCGTTACCATAGCAACCGCATAAATAACACGAAACGAAAATGTTTATAAAAGTTAATCGGAAATAATATAATGAAGTATGTATGAAATTCAAAAAATAAATAACCTATAATCATTATGTATATATAGATATATATTTTTAAATACTATAAAATATATTATTGCTATATCTTTATATTGATATAGATCATTGCATGAAACATATTCTTGGAATGTCATAATTAGTGCAATATGTGAGGATATATAACGGGTAAGTTATATATATCGTTAGTTATGCTGGGAGTTTCTCTGCGCGAATCAGAAATGTGGAGATCTGCTAAAGTCACCGACGTAGTCCAAAAGATTGCTAGACTTAAGTGGCAGTGGGCAGGGCACATTGATCGAATGACGAAGATCCTCGAGTGGCGCCTGCGTACTGGTAGACGTAGTGTTGGGAGTCCTCCCACAAGGTGGACCGACGGTCTGGTGAGAATCACGGGAAGACACTGGATGCGAGGAACACGGGACCGATCGATGCGGAGATCTTCTGGGGAGGCCTATGTCCAGCAGTAGACGTCTATCGGTTGATGATGATGATGATATATCTTTAATCCACAAGCAAGGTAGTTGATGATATCTATTTTGCTGGTATTTTTTTAACTACATAAGATACTGCTTGGTTTGGATCTAAGCTTTTATTAAGTGATGTCGAGGTCTTTGATGGTTAAGCAAACTAACTTGATAACAACCTATTCTATCTTTTTCTTTCTTAAAGAAGTCCTATTTAGAAGGGGATACAGATGCCGGTAAGTTTTTCCTCTCCTTTGCTGTTCTTATCAAGAACGAGGAGATAAATCTCTTTGTTAGCAAATTAAGAAGGCGAAAGTAGTGATACGAAGAATGTAAGTAAGAAGGGGTGTTAGTGGTCCCGCACAGCATCTCACGGGATCCAAGCCAGCTTCACCTGCTCGTGGTGCACCCTGTTAATCAACAAACAAGGCTCTGGCTCCCACTAACCCACACTGGGCCAGCGTGGGGAGAAATGGCCCAAATCCCTCCATATACACAACCCGATTGAGGTGGGAATTTTCGGGAGAAGCTTATGTCCAACAGTGGACGTCTATCGGCTGATGATGAAAGAAGTGTGTGTGTGAGTGATAAATAATACGGATTCGAATGATAAAGAGGTGCAAATGAGAGTATTTACTCAGCATCACATTTTTTTTCAGCATTGCCCGGGCATTTGTGGGCTTGGGATTTAATTCTTTATTTTCAAATACAATGTCCTGTTTACGTTCTCCAGTCTCTTCTTCTATACCGTTCTTTCATGATTATTCCCCTCAGCTGTTCTTCATTCCATTTCCTTCTTACACACTTCCCTTAAGTGAGTTAGACACGCTTTTTATTTATTCTCATCCTTATTTACAGCATCATATTCAGCGTCGCTCATCGCGATGAGTTAAAAATAAAATGATCTATATATAATAAGCTAAGTCATCTCAGGGTGAATAACTTCAGTGATATTCAGTAACGAAGTAGTTTTTGTAAATAGGGTTAATTTTACGGTTAAAGTAATGAAATTTTATTAACTTCGGTATAGGGTCAAAAACTTAAATTTATATAACATTGTTGATTTATAACTTTTTCTATGAAAATAATTTTGCAATAGCATTATTACCGGAAATGGGTTAAGTATAAAGTTATTGTACAACTGTATTTTTTTTTACTTTAAAAATATGTATACTTTTGTACTTTTTTATTTTGTTAAGGCCCATTGAAAATCAGGGGTTGCGGTCTTTTTAGACTGCAACATTACCTAAGTAGGTTCCTTTCCCACACCATCCAAGGATATTTTGTTTTTATTTAATTTTTTTTTTACAATCTATTTCTTTTTTATTTTGTGGGTACAAATCATATATTATTATTATTAAAATACTTTTAAATATATATTATTTCATGTCTGTTATTAGCGAAATTTTAAACGCACATTATCTAATACGGAAATGTCAACCAACCATACTATTTCTGGAAACGGTTAACTACTTAGAACATATCTTATGTACTTAGATATAAACTCGTATCAATGTTATGAGTTAATATAGTATATATATATATATATATATATATATATATCTATATATATATACATGAAGTATTGGAGCAGCTTGTAATGATTTCATTATATCTGTACAAATATTCATTGAATGATCAGGTTATCTCCGAAATTAATTTTACAAAATTCCTTCCACACAGGAAGTTGCGAGGATATTTTTTTGTACAATTAAGCGAAGAGACGAGCAAGACGCTTACTTGATGGTAAGTCATGCCCGCCCATAACGCGGCACTAGTTAGAATGTTATACACTGCATCACATGCGATCGATGTAAGGACCATTGGGGCAGGCCTATGTCCAGCAGTGGACGTCTATCGGCATGATGATTATCTTATATCCCAGTAATAACATTAAATATTTATTGTGGTATTAGGAAGAGTTGTGAAAAAAAAATATCATTCTATATACCTTTTTTTTTATTCAACGAAGCGACGAGACGAGCTGGACGTTCATCTCATGTCATACTGGATCATATTGTGCTCGTCGCTTTGAGACTTGATGTTGTGCCTCCAGTGAGACCTATCAGTGATGGATGTTAATTAGGTACCGGGGGGAACAGCTAGTATTATATATAACCACTGACCAGTAACATATGCAGCCAGCGCCATCACCAAGAGCCGGTGATCAACAGCACCACGGTGCATTTAAAGCCTAATTAATTTGACAATTATTCCAATTACCAGTAATTTCTGTACCTAGAAAACCTTACTATAAGGACATCGTCATCATTAGACACTATGTGAAAGAGATTTTCTTAAACAACGCAGCGAGCTAACGAGCAGGATGTTTACCTGTAGGCAAGTGATACGTTTCCAAGGTTGGTCCTGGAGGGCAAAATTTCTGGAATACATGCACCTGGAAGACAGCGGAGAAAATGGTTTAATTACATAAAGGAGTGGTCCAGGTTTGAATACCGCCAGTTGAAGAGAATAGACGAGGATCGAATTAGTTTTCTGATCGCCAAACTACAGTTTGAAGAGCGCCCTTAATGATGATGATACCCCTACTCTTAACGTGGCGTTAGTTAGGATCTTCACTTCACGTCATGTGAAGATCTTCGAAGGAGGCCTATGTCCAGCAGTGGGCATGTATAAGCTGATGATGATGACGACACTGCACTCCATTATGCTCGCCGCTTTGAGTCCTAAAATTTTAAAATCTATTTACCCTAGTAATTTCACTAGACGCAAAGCCAGAACAAATAATAGGAGTTGTGGTGGTACATAGGTACCACCACAACTCCTAATATGAACCGGAGATCTATCACCATCAAACCAGAGATTCTTAAGGATTCTTCAGGATTCTTAAGTGGTAATCATTGAATGACTTCCATGTCCAGTATAACAACATTTTTAGACACCTGTTGAGGATAAAAGGGTACTGCAGTACTTCCGAAATGTACTTCAAAACTAGAATGATCTCGTCAGTCATCACCAAGGCTTGGCAGGTATAGTAATGATAGTTCAGGAAGTGGCAATGGGGTTGCACTACAGCCATACTTGTAAACAGTGATTGAACATTACTGCATGACCGGGGTGAAATATTTTTTGATTATTGATTATTATAGTTTTATTTATTTTTTCAATATGGATCTTGAGTCTGAAACGAAGATCTTTTTTATAGTTTTGTATAGTTATTAATAAATATGAATAACATATAAAGTAATGATATTAATAATAACATTACGTCACATCACATAACGCCCCTACGCGATCAAGGAAAAGAGATAAAGTTAGCTCAGAAATGCGTTGACCTGTGTCGTAGCTGGTTGATAACCACGGGTCAGTTGACTACAAACTGTTAAGGCATGCGCACGATATCACAATTCGCTATAGCATGTTTATTATAGCACAGTAATACGAGCAAATGTTCAGTATTTGCCTCATATATGGTCAATGAACATATTGTTCAAACTATACACTTTCGTAAGGAAATGAAATTAATGTAGACATTACTGGTGGCTGGTCCCTGTCGCCAGATACCGTCTATGTAGCTACCACAACAGCCTCTCTCTATCTCTGCCGTTAAACAATACTGCGTAGAAATTTTACTGTGTTCCGGTTTGAAAGGCGTTGTGACTAATGAAATTAATGAAGTAATAAGATTCAACATCTTGTGTCTCAGGACGACAAGCGTAACTTGGTGTATACAATAATTATCTAACTGGCGCCACGTTGTTTTGGGTGAGCGTATCACTCACCATCAGGTGAACCTGTCCCGCTCGTCTCGTCGCTTCGTAAAATAAAAAAAAATATAATAATAACTGTAAACTGAAATACATTAACATTCTATTATATAAAAATGTTCTACTCTCCTGAACTCTTGGAAGTCTTCAGCCGCGTCTCTGTCGTAAAGATACGATCGCGTTTTTTTTTTTCTGAAACGATCTAATTTTTCGTCGCTATTTTCACAAACAATTTATCTATTGAGGCATCTCTTCGGCCAGAAATATGAACCGTCAAGGTGGAGAGCATATTGTGATGTTGTATACATATCTTAGGTAGTTTAACATTAATATGAGTGAGGGACGTTCACCTGATGATAAATGATACAGCCGACCATAACAATGCCGTGCTAGTTATGTTATACCCTGCACCGCATATCACTGGTCATCTGAGCCATAAGATATTCAGTCTCATTACCTAATTACACTTGCTACAGCATCCTTTAAACCGGAACACAGTAATGTTTGCATAATGCTGTTTGGCGGTAGAAAGTGACGATTTCCCACCAGAATGATATTTGTTCATTTCATTGTTTTATATTATTAAAAATATTTCGTTTTACGCAAAAATAAAAAAAATGTAAGTAAACCTTTACTATATTGCAATTAACATTTTTATTATCTGACTGATAACCAGATGTTCGTATTCTTTTATTTATACACTAGAGCAAGGTTATGAATAATTTATGTGTAATGTCTTACTTCCGTTTTCTATAACTTACGATCTTCAACATCTGTTAAATAATTAAAATATAAAAAAAATATTATTATTTAAATTCAATTTATTATGTATAATAATAAATAAATTAATAACTGTTATAACATGATTAATATAATTTGCTAATAATAATAAATGCATACAAATCAGAATCAAAGTTAGATCCTTAAATATTTAAAGCTTTATATACCGTTTTTTTTAGTAAAGATAATCATTGTTATATGAAAATAATAATTATTTTATTTATGTTAAATATAAATATATGACATATTTAATCTCGTCAACAAATAGATATATCAAAGTATATTATAATTTAACTGAAATTATAAGAAAGTAATGAGGAATTTGAACCGTTGCCTGATGAATAGGCATCCATTAAAGTTTACCGCCAAATTAATTAAGCAATGTTATCTTCATTATAATTTTATTAAGAAGGTAAAAATAAGATTTTTTTTTTTAATTAAGTGACGTAAAGAGCGGGACGTTCATCTGATGGTAAGAGTCTGTCCGTAATAACCGAAAACCAGAATTTACAAAATATAAAAAAATAATAATAATAATTAAATAACAAACAAAGTGAATTAGCGATGGCGGACTAATCAAATTATAACAAACGAAGTCATACGCTTACCTGTTTAAAGCGAATTAGACATTTGAAATCCCACATGCGCGCACACAGATGCAAGTGAACACAGGAAGGGGGTTCGCGAGGGGGATGGGGTTCGCGGGCGAGCCGAAAAAGTTCGCGAAGCTGTGTGCGGAACCACGTGTTGCGCGGACGGTCGGGACGCGGGAATACAATATCGCGTGGCGTCGTGGCCGCGGCGCCGCGCGCCACTCTTTCCCACAAGTAACTGACAACTGCCCGCTCGTTAGGCACATCGCCGTGCACGTATACTATTTATTTTCATATGCCGTTGGACGCATCAAAGCAACGCACCAGATCGATATACACTGGACGAACGACGGTAACCACCTCAACGTCACTCCTCACTATCTCGACCTTTGCGATATCCAGCCAATAATTATGTCAGGGACGGTGCAGTACGACGAATGAGATTTTTTTTTATTTCATACGTAAAGTACAATCGGGAACCTAATGATTTCAGATATCATAGTGAAGTTATATCTTACACCAACCCATTCCGAAGATCATTCATTTCCTTTAGTTTTGTCATCCGTTCAAAGTTTTTTTTATATCAGTACAACATTTTTTGATTAATCAATGTATTCTTTCCAATGCCTGGTTTAAGTTACGAGCAATTTTTTCGGTATTGAAAGAAAATGTAATTTTTTATCTACACTAACCTTATTCCGTATTTTGTCACTATAAGCTAATATCTAAGTTTTAATCTTGATCTAAAACTAGTCTATAGAAATAAAAAAAAATTATTGTAATATTAAAATAGCTGTCTTTTTACTTATGGTATATAAATGGTAGTAATGAAGTTTTAGAACTATTTATATATTTTCATTACTG
The DNA here is from genome assembly GCA_029034505.1 of Ornithoptera priamus. NCBI lineage: Eukaryota > Metazoa > Arthropoda > Insecta > Lepidoptera > Papilionidae > Ornithoptera > Ornithoptera priamus. The sequence continues at coordinate 1,019,486 of JARDWD010000392.1, forward strand.
CTCGTGTTTGAAAAAGTAAGTAGTAAGTTATTTAGCGTTTATTGACCAATTTTAAAAAAAAATTCGACTAAATCTTCAGGATCTGATGATCTTCAATATATTTGGAAAATGTTTAGTACTTGAAAAATATTTAAATAAATATACACCGGCAGGATAACACTAATAGCCGAATTGTTTAAAACGCTACTATCCTAATATAAGCTGTATATAATAAGAAATATTTGTTATGTATTGTAATGTTTATTAACACAATAATATTCTGGTGTTGTGTAAACGAAATTGTGAACTAATTCATCTAAAAATAATTTCATCAAGTCGAAGCGGTAAGGAAGTTATAAATGCAAAAATAGAGTATTGCTGTTAATGACGCATTTCAATCTATTAATAACTCTTTCTTATAAAGTTTCTTAATCGTAAACATTTTTAAGTTTTCTGAGATATCCTATTCATAAGCTACCTTCGTCGATTATATTATAATTAGAAATATCGTTTATATTATTTATCTAATGAAGATATATGCTAAGTAAAACAATGCTTACAATTTGAAAATCTAGAGCAAAGCCATCCAACGAACAAATCCATAAAACCTAAAATATATTAATAACATTGCAAGTATATGAAAAATAATTTAGAATTATTACTAATACAATTAACCAATCTATTAATGATAAGTTAGGGTTACAATTGACCGGGGTATTGATTTTGAATTAATGACCCTTGCAGGACTTTTAAACCCTCTATTTCAAAATAATTGGTTATGTTGTATTTCCTGCTTGACTGTACGAAACAACGGCGGCAGTAAGCGGCGGCAAGTCTCAAGTCCGACCAATGGTAAGGAACAGTCGAAGGCAAGTGACCAAAATCGATACAGGGGGGTATTAATAATTGATTCAGCCAGCCGATGTCCGGCGCCAGGGTCGATTCCCGGTAACAAACGTTTGTTCGAGTCGCACGGTGCATCGATCCGCTTCGTATTCTTAGACTACAACTGTCTATTGTTGTTATATTTGATATCGATTTTGATGGAGGTTACGAATGATTATCTCGATCACATGCTGACAATATAAAAGAATTAGGTCATGATTTTTTTAATTCATTATATAGGTTAGCGCTTGACTTATATCCCATCTGGTGGTAGGTCTCGGTTGGTGAAGACCGTCTAGTTACGTACCACCGCAGCTGCTATTTCCGCCGCTAAATAGTAAAGTGCAAACATTACTATGTTAGGAAGGGATTTTAGCTAGAGATTATTACTGAGGTAACGAGACTTAACATCTTTTATCATAAGGCAGCGAGCGCAATGTGTTGCTGGTTGTATCGTTGTTTTGTATAGGCGTTTTACTATTAGATGAACTTATTTTTTTTTTAACTTATATATTAAATTATATCTTCATGATTCTCCTTCATGCTTTACTTCGAATCGATCTCGTGCCTGTTCATTCCGAATGATAAATAATGAATTGGATGAGTTTCGCATCACTCCAAACGTTCGATAGCGCCTATATATAGAAGCGATTGCATTCTGTAGGTTTCACTATTTTCAGTTCGCAGTGGCATGAGTTGTTAGTTAGGATGTTTACATCGAACTACATTTTGCTCGACATTTTATATTAAACCTCGTTTTTACAGTATTTCACTAGCATCCGTCAACGTACAGTAATATTCGCACAATGCTATTTGTCGACACAAATAGGCGCTGTTGTAGTACCAACCGAGGCGGCTTCCGGCAATATAGACTTACCAGTAATAACTATAGAAGTATAAGGTAAGATCAAAAAATCTGTGATAAGCAAAACCTTCACCAAATTCAAATTTTGTTGGGCGTCTTAATAGCGATCAACATGCGGTTTTTGATAATATTATTCTTGAAGAAATTACCAGTAATATATGTATTTACCTTACAATTAACTAACTAATGATATTTTTAGTCACATTTATGAATCAAATAACCGAAGAATATAAAACAAATATTATTATAGTCAATAAGATCATCAACAATAAAACCTTTATAGAACCTTTTCGGAGAAAAATCATCTTATTTATACTTTAAATCAAAACAGATTACGTTAATATCTCATTGTCACCTTAAGTAAGTTAAAAAAATCCTGTAAAAATTTCAGAAGAGACGACATCCGTTAGATAATTATAACAAATTATTTGATGGATAGGCCTCACGGGGTTGATCTCTAAGATTTTTTTAACCTCTATACAATTTATTAAAAGATACATTTGTCTTTTTTTCTTTGCTATGGACAATAATGAAAATTACTTTTTTCTCTTACAAATATAATTAGTGTATTTTATTAAAAATTATAACAAAGTGCATACTAACGTTTTTTGGAAATTTTATTTCTAGAGAATCCATAGTTATATACCTCCGCTAGTTGGAGAGACATCTTAAGAGGAAGACAGTTATATATCTGCAATAGTAAATATTTACATTGCAAACTTTATATAAAAATAAGGAGCTTATACAGGGTGAAAGGTAATAGGTGTAAAAGATCTGGAGGGGCTAAAGTACTAGGGGGGATCAGAAAGTAGTGAGAATGAGATAGAATGTAATATTGATAACTGAATAATTTATTTTTCTACATACTCTCTGAGTCAAGTTTTCAAAAAAATAGTTTTGTCTTGGTCCTGCAAAATGCTCTCCATGGCATCCATCACTTGTATTCTTCCATCCTGTAGACACTAAATGAAATATTGAATTTGCTATAGTATTGCCAGTTGTGATAGACAATAGTCATTTATAGGAATAAGAGACTATATAGTGCGAAGATGTTAGAACGTAAGCTCTTGCATTTCAAATGGAATTTAGGTCGGGACGAGGTTGTTAGACTATTGACCGGAAGCGGAGGCAATATGCATAAATCGCATTTGGTGAATCAAGTAATTCTCTATCATCAACTGGTAACACTAAATATGTCTGGCAAACTGTTTAAGCGACGGATACCCTGGCGCGTTGCCAGGAGGACGTCTCGATACGGTCACTTTATTGCAGGCATCTATCTCTTGTCGACCATCGGAACTACGAATGTCATTGTGATGTTATGGTACACCAGATATAAAACGAACATCCTGTTAACACTTTAACCAATGTGTCAGATTCGGAATTGACAATAGATGTCTTGTAAAATTACGTGAGGCTTGTCAGGAGTGTTTTTAGATATTTCTGCTTTACAAATGATCTTTGAGAGGTATTTTAATTCAACATTCCAAACAAGTAATCCATGTATTCATCCACACATCTCTAGTATACTTATAATTTAAAACTTAACTGAGAAGCTTAATTAATTTTCAAACAAAAGAAAGAGATGGTTAATTAAAAGGAACTTTAATTTAAAAAAAAATCACCGGTGGTAGGTCTTCACGTTAGATACTATAGCAACAAATATCTCTGCCGCCAAACAGAAGTATGCGATCATAACTGTGTTCCGGCTTGATAAGGAGACTTAACATCTTGTTTCAAGGCTACGGGCGGAATGTGGTGAATCAGGTGAACGTCGTCTGCTCCTCTTCGTCGCTTCGTAAAAACAGTAACAACTGGCATAAAACTATAAGTAGCAGTGTTGAAAACCGTCAACAGATGGGCGCTGACGTATTTATTTGAACTCTACCAACTTTACATTAACTTGCATGTTTGTAAATAACTGTGACATTGAACCTGCGAAACAGCTGAATAAACTTACATATTTTTTTTTTTAAATGATACTGTTAAACATTTGAGGTTCATCATATCTATCGAAAATTTGTGTAACTATTTATTAAACATATTCTTAATAATGTAGTTTTAATTATTCGTCTTATTTTTTGTAATGTACAAAAAGACTCATCAAGATGTGGAATGTACTCCGTGGCAACTTATTCTCAAGCAGCTACAGATTGCAGTTCTTCTCTGATACTTCAAGCCAATATGGCCTAGAGTAATTGCTCATCACCGGGCGAGCATATTTGTTAGATGTAATATAAAAAAAATGGCTACAGTTTCTCCATTAGTATTATACTGAAATTGTATCAATATAAGTTTCAATTTGACCACATGAAATGTTTAAAGGACCATTATAACCTAAAACAGCTACAGACGACAGCTACTGATGAGTGATGTTAATAGACGCAGTAGATTTTCAAAATGTAAAGTAGTTAAAAATTGTGATATGTCAAAATAAGACAAAATAATTTGTAAGTGAAAAGTCAGGAAAGATTAGAGAGTAAGGAAGAACAATTGTAAAGATAGAGAACAACAAAAGGAAACAATGAGTAATAGCTGAATTAAGAAAAATATACGAAGATATAGGAAGTAACAAAACAGAATTAAAATTGTTAATAAAGAGCTGATGATGATGATGAAATCAACGAATTAATCAATCGAGAATAAAAGTATGGAAGATGAAATGTGTGAAAGAACTGATGGTAGACGGAATAGGAAGGAAGATGAAAAAACACGAAATATATGAAACGTAGGCCCTGCCTCAACAAGCAGAGGAATGAGTATAAAAAAAGAATAAATAAATAAAGTGAATAGTGAATGCGCACGAACAATTATAATAATGAAAAAGTTATCTGCAAACACATAACGCCCGATCTGGCCAAAGGCCAAGAATTCACGTCACAACTTTACAAATAGGTGACGATTTTCCGAGACATAACGCTGATACAGAATTAGTATACGTCAAAGTGTTTTCAAAATATTTTTTTTTATTGATGTAATACTTCAAAGTTTTTTGTCTATCGGTGATGATTTATTTATCTACGCATCTATAAAGAAACTAATTTGAAAAGTACTTTTGTAATTTTAAATTAATAGCTCTTCGTTTAAATCGTATAAAAATTTACACGATACTGATGTTTTTTTTCTTATATCAGATTCTGTTCCGTTATTTGAAAGACCGAAGAAAGTGTGGATGGACTGTATGAAAGACGACATGTGTAAGAAGAATGTGAATTCAGATATGACGGCTAATAGAGGGATGTGGAAAATAAGGACATACTCTGCCGACCCCACATAGCTGTGAAAAGGGCTGGAGGAAGATGATTCTGTTCGGTTATTTTCGAAAAATTTAACCGATTTTAATGGAGATATCAAACGCAGGTAGAAGAATGTATAAGTCTATCTGTAAAAAAGAATTAAACTAATACCAATTTTATTTTATCATTCTTATATTTCTTTTGCACAGATAAACATAAATTATTGTAAATAACGATCGACGAAACGATCTCTTCGGTGTGGAGATCTTTGAAAGCATTCGTTTGTCCAGAAGTGGACGTCTTTCGGCTGATGGCGATATTTTCTTTATCAAGTAAGTTGTCTTCTATTTATTTATTTTAGTATATATGTTCGTTGCTTCCTTCTTTCTCTATACAACGTCTAAAGTAAAGAAATAAGGCATGGTGGGACGACATCAAAGAGTGGACCAAGATCAAGAGCGCCGTTTCCGATGCAACTAGCGAGCAACAGGAATGGATTCGCAGAACTGATGTCCGATGTTCATTAGTTGGAAGGGCACAAGAAGAAGAAGAGGAAAGTAAAAGTATAGGGGGAGGTCTAAATACCTTAAAGGCATTTTTTGCCAATCAACCCAGGAGATGAAGTGAAACCTGCATGTAGTTGTGAGAAAATAATGTATAGCCAAATTATAATAATATAAATCATAATACATACCACATACATACATATGTATATGTCCCTACGTATATAAAATTTTATATACATGTATATTTATACATGAAAAGATATTTTTATGTTTTAAGAATAAATTCATAATATAACATCTTCATCATATTTGCTGATTGAGGTCCACTGCTGGACATATGCCTCCCCCAAATATCTCCACATCGATCGGTCTGACGTTCCCACGATTCGGAATAGATCGTAAGTAAATATATATATAGATATATATATTATATAGATGTAATATCGAAATCGAGAGGTTGGTTGGCGAACCGAACATCATAGGGGTAGCCAAATACCACAGACTTCACTGGACGGGCAACTTGCTAAGATTGGGAGACGATTGTAGGGTCAAAAAGGCGTTCTTCGGTACCCCGATTGAGCGCCGACCTGTCGGCCGATCCAGATACCGCTGGAAGGATGCCGTAGAGCACGACCTTCCCGAGCTTCAAGCAGTTGACAGGCAAGAGGCAGTGCAGGACAGACAACGCTGGCGCTCTCTTATTTCGGATGCCAAGACTCACTGTGCTGCGCCAGAGGAGTAAGTAAGTATATAGATATGTAATAGTACATTATATGTAGTATATTATACATTTTCTTTAACGGATTTAAAATTATTATTACTTACTTGGTTTTGAATCTCCGATTATACAAAATCTATAATATTTAAATTTAATTAAAGATAATACTTCTTAATGTTAAATGTTTCTAAACTTTTGAACCGATTTTGTTTGATAATTAAAAATTCATACAAAGGCACTTACGACAGTCGTTTACAGTTCTTTAAAATGACTACACAATCGTCGGATAATTTTTGACCTAATGTTCCTCCACAAGGTTTTAAACGGAAAAATTAAATCACCTCCTATACTTGGGAGTATCAATATTAGAGTACCCCACAATTACCCTCGTCGTCCAATAATCAACATTTTTAGTCTTCCACAGTACAGAACAAATCTTGGAATACACCACCCGATAGCCAGAATGTGCAATGCTTATAATACATTTAATGCCAAGATACCCGAATTGGACATTTTCAGCGATTCTAGAAATGTTTTCAAAGATAACTTGCTACATCACCTCTCTGATATTCAATGCTTCAAAATGTGATTTCTGCGAGATGTCACTGTGCTGAATGTGGACACCATGCTATACCTAACTGCTGATTGTTTGGAAACTGATATTTGTTTAAAATTCAATTGTAAATTTTAATTAATTGTAGACTATAATTTTGTTTTCCACTTTAATGTTTTTAAGCCCAAACTATGGCCAAAGCTGTGTACGCCTATAATAGGCATATTTAATATTGTACACTATACCTAAAATGTAAGATAGTATATAATATGTTATGCTGTGGGTGTATCAATAAATAAATAAATAAAAAAAAATGTTTAGTGAAAATCGATCAACTCCCCAAAAATAATTTTTTCCGAGATTTTTATTTTTGTCAGGGAAGTTTTGAAAAATTTCATTTTACATCATTTCCACACCCTAAGTAACATTGTTAATTACTTTAAATACCAACTCAGGTGCGTAGCGAAAAGTGGGCAGAAGTGGGCGAGCTATTTCGCAGTCTCCGCAAGGGTATAATTGTTTGTTGGAATGGCAACAATTCTATAAATGCTACAATTAACGTTTTTAATGATTTAATAATCGTTGGTAAATTAATTTTTGTTTAATTTTATACCGTTTTCAACAAACAGAACTGAAAAAGTTTGTTTGAAAACCAAAATCCGACGAGTTGAAAAAATGTTATACGTTTTTTGATTCAGCTGTTCCCTGATGTTCTTATTTAGTGTAATATTTAAAAAAATTCTCTATAAACCTATGATAATCGACTTCTCATTATTCATAAACCTTATTTTGATAAATCCTTGCTGATTCTATCGTATCAATTTTATCCTGTTATGATTTACTTAGTTTTTACATCATACTCTGTAATTATGGTTTGTCTTATCCTAATCATTTTATAAAATTTATCTATTGTATAAATCTCTTTCATATCATTTTTATAATTATCTCTTATCATTTTAAATATTGCAATATCTTGTTGGTTTGACATTAATCTAATATACCCTACACTACTTTGTTCCCTTTATACTATTTTATTATATCTTAATATTTACGTTTATGCCCATATATCTACTATAATATATACTACTACATCTAACTTATTACAAAGTAATATCGGGTTATCGAGAATGTTATGTTAATTTTTAGTGACTTTATTTTCACTCAGAAAATTCAATCTAAAACGCTTTGCAGCTTCATTCTCTTACACGAAACGGGGCAAAATCATAAACAACCAGCATCCGGTTGGCGGAAAGCCAATATTTTCTAGTTCGAAAACTCCGTACACCTGAAATTGTGATGGACGACAGTTTTTATAATAAACATCGCGCGGTTGCTTAGAATTTTATATTTATTATAGCTTAAAATATAGTCGCAACTCCTTTTACGTTATCCTCTTTAAAACTTCAAAATACGAATTAACATATCTCCGAAGGTTTCTGGTTTGATTCTAGGCCAACATTTCGTGGAGTTTACTACCATTATATACCCATCGCCAGGTTCCAACTCACGACATATAGCAAAAACATTTTTGTCTAACAAACTTTACCATCTTCGGCCTCATCGTACATTCACACCGTAAAGTAGAGATGAAAGTATTATCCCAGCGTAGATTTATAGCTAGAGAATATTCCCCTTTTCTCTAGTTACATAATTATGGGCAGGAAAATCTAGTTGCAAGTTATTATATTATACATTGAATTCAGATGAAATTATATCATATCAACTTCCGTACGCTTTAATCAATTGCCATCAAAAAAGATTGCGAACGATTTTCACGCCAAATATCTCCTTTTTATGATATCATATATAATATTATAATCTGCCAATAGATGGTGCTTTTATAAATCTCTGTATACAACAACAAAGTTACGATAACTTGGCTTTGTTATAAAATGCCAGGAAAACGTCTACGTGTTTCAGCTAACGTAATACAAAATACTGAACGATATTTAGAGGAGGAATTCGTTTGCGAAATCGTTTACGACAGTTAATATAAGCTTTCAGTGTAGAGTATAAAGGATATCGGTTATTAATTTAGAGACAAAGTGAACCGAAACAGTTGTTTGCCGGCAAGCGGGACCCCATCTTTATAGACTATCTAAAACATAAATTCATTGTAACTCAGATAGTATGGACGCCCAGCGTCTTTCGAAAATGGTCTTTAACGTCGGCCGAGCTTTGCGTAAATAATGTTTCTAAAATTTATCGCCGTAATAAATGTAAGGTCCACTCTTTCTATGAAAATTTACCGATGCACGGTATGAAATTTCCATATAAGCTTTTAACGGAAGAAACTTGCGCATATAACCGACGCATTTGAAAGTTAAACAATTGTTTTACAAATTAATTAACCCTTAGTAGCCTGATTTACGAAAGTGATTTATTTTTAATATTATTATGTTTACTTGAGGGTCTAGATGAAGGGAAAAATAGCTAAAAAAATCACAATATTTATTTTTTTAATTTCATTGGGAAGAATATTATACAACAGTAAAATACGTACAGCCAACCTATAAAAAAAAACTAATAGTAATGTGAACATTCGGTTTAAAAGATTGGTATCAAAATTGAAACTCTAGGTTATTAAGGGTTAACATCAAATATCCTTATGCCTTATTCATCGCATATATACATATTCATCTAACATTGTTTATACCAATTAGTCAGTTTTAAACAGGCTGTAGCATTGAGAGGCTGTAATTGTTAAAATGATATCATTATTTACTATCATATAATATATCTTGTGGTAGTTAATCATAAGGCGTTGAAAACATCTTAATACCTTCATCTTTACATACAGACGCTTCTATAAGCAACTTCTATACACCCCTACATTTTCATTAAAAAAAAACTTTCATTATCATTTCTTCAAAGTTTACTAAGCTTTTACTCGTGCACTGACTAGCCTTAGTTTCATTTGGGGAAGAAATTTAATAAAATCCATTCTTAGATGAATATATGGTAGAAACAATTTTGAGCTTTTACGTCCAATATTGTCAGAGATCTCGTGATGAGTCAATGAATATATATACAGATTAAATATCTATAATTCTATTAAAATATACACTAAACTTTTGACTAAAAGATAAGTTAACTGTAGCTAATAATTACACATATCCCTAACCTAACTTTTGGTTATGTCATATCACGAGTATCGATTTTCGTATCCATAACAGCTCCTCATTGTCTAATTGGATATTTTCAAAGAGGCGAATTTCAATCTGAAATATTTAATACGGTTCGGAACCGCTGTACTGCGAAACATTTACATCGTAAAGATACAACTTTTAATTACTCCCGTTGCTTTCAAAAACTTCCGCTAACCCTTTGAGTTGCGCCGATTAAAATCCCGTAGGGTGAAATTGCTTCCACTCGGCGATACTCCAAATGTAAATAACAAATTACGCAACTCGGAGTTACGTATAAACAAAAACAAAAATTCTGTACGTCTGTGTGTATATATGAACGTTAATGACAGAAATATTTTTTTTTATATAATTAAACGATGAGACAACCGAGACGTTCACCTGATACGATAACAACGTGGCGCTAGTTATAATATGCACTGCCTCACATTACGCTCTTCGCCTGCGACAAGACGTTCAGTCTGTTACGCCAGTAATTACACTACATTCAGTGACCTTTAAACGAACACAGTAATGTTTGCACACTACTTGTTTGGCGGCAGAAATACGCGTTGCGGTGGTACCAACCTAATCGGTCTCCTTCCACCCACCATCAGTTAATTCATCAGTAGCTGCTTCGTGCAAATATGAATCAAGTGAGATGACCATACTTTGTGCAGTTACATAAATTAACAAATATGAAAGTTTATATTTGTTATATCAATTGTAAAGTATTATGCTTTCTCTTCATACCCACAATCACTTGGTCTTAAGTGACAATGAAGCCGTGATTGGTGTAGCGTGTTCACCCAGAATGCTCTAGCTCTCGTGTACAAACGGAACAAAGTATAACTGTTATGATATCAGATTTACACGATGTGGGTGGTAGCTAGCCACCATATATAGCCCTCGAATCAAACTAGAGGACCTTCTTTAGCACCAGGCAAGTAGCTGAATGTTAAGCCACCGCTATAGCTGAAATTCTCTGTGTTGTCTCTTTTACACAAAACTCTATCTATATATCTATCTAAACAGTTCGTACTTGCAGATATGAAACTTAAAACATTTTTAGAAATATATGCTAACAAGGGTGGATTTTCTATACCTATATTGAGGTACCCTATAGAGTAAAGAGTTAACCACCTCACCACCTATGGTATCAGTGTTAGCCTATTGTTGATACAAATTAAAAAAAAATACACAGCTCGGAAACGACAGTTGATTGGTCATATATTTAATAATACTAAAGGTCATGTCTTTTACATACACAGAGATTATTTTAAATATTTATTACTGATTATTCCCGGTACTACACATGACCCATGGTCACGAGAGGACTAAGGTGATAGATGTCCTGATATCAGTTAATTTTTATCAACTGGATAACAGCCTATACTGAGCCCCGAGGTCTCTTTGAAGATCTCTATGCCGACTGGTCCTGCGCTGCCCGCATCATGCATCTTCCCGTGACTTTCATCAGCTTATCGGTTTACCTTGTGGAGGAACTACCAGCACTGTGTCTTCCTGCACACGGGTGCACCATCAGGCCGTCAGTCTTTAAGCTGCGTCCTGCGAATTGGTCTCTTAAGCTTAGCGACGTTAGTTCTCCTGCAGAACTTCTTATTTCAGATTCGATCATGCCAGGAAACCCTTTGTGCGACATTAAGCCTTTTAATATCAGTTAATATGTATCTCTAAATTACCATAACCTTATATAATTAAAACTAAAAATATTTCAGTCTGATATTGATAACTAGATCTTGAAGTATTCTAGTGTTATGCTTGTGGTTTGATTTAATTTTATTAACAACGGGATACCCAAGTATTTCTCAGTTATCTTCTCTATTAATTAGATTCTGTTCAAATATCGGTTCTATGTTGCGAACATTTCCTCTAAGTAAAATATGAATGTTTATTGTCCGATTGGACAGGAAATAACCGGCAAACAATACCCTTCATCCGTTTAAATCCTACAGGAGGCTGCCTGTGACATCTAAGTGAACTAAACCTGAACAAATGCGCTACGACAATGATGCATTGAAATAATTTTCTTCTGTCGTTTCCGTGTCTAGTGAAAATTATTAATGCTCTTCAAAATATCATCAAACCAATTTCCCATTAATTCCACTGGTCTCTTAGTTAGATATTTGAAATTTTCGTTACATTCCGATATTTCCTAAAATTAAGTTAGGCTATCAAAAACAACACTGAAAGAACTAAGTCTATCTAAAGCTTACACAAATCTAAATGCATGGTACATTTAAAAATAGAATGTATTAAGTTTATTAACATTAACAAGTAACGAACAACAAAGGACAATGCAGTATGAGTACTTAATTTAATTTCTTCTTAATTCATTAAATGTCCTGTTAAATAGAGTTTGAGGAAAACAAGTATATTAATATTTAGATCAACAGGTGCTTTTTTTTTAAAAGTACCACTCAGTACAAGTACAAGTTTAAATGTGAGTACAATCACCAAACAAAGATACCTCTGAATTTGTTCTCAAATAGAAGAAAACAGACACTAAATAATTGAAAAATAAACATACTTAAATGTATCAAAAAAAATAATAATGAAAAAAGCAATATTTTAAGTTTAAAAATTCAATAACAGGGTTGAAAATTCTGAATGAAATATTTTATGATTCTCTAGGGCTCGCTTATTCTGTGATCGCCTCTCTGATACAAGATATGAACGGTTCCGGTTTAATGTTTATGCATCAAAACTTCTACCGGAAGGGGCCTGATAAGATAAAATCCCATTATAACTAGAACCCTTCTATAACTTAATTATCTCCGTTTAATAGACCTACCTTTGAATGGGGTCGGTATGATGATGGCAGTTAATATGTTGTTATATCCTTTTTTTAAGGACCTTAGAAAGTCTTCAAGTTATTAGTAGTGTTCTTGGTGCTGCAGGTAATGCATTAGTTAACAAGACTGAAGAGCGCAACGTGGTGAAGACAAATGTCGAGTAGCTGATCAGGTTAAAGGACAATCGGGTTAAAATTCCTTAAGTTTAATCCTGACGTAAAAGCGGGTAACGTTATTACTTGATGTCCAGCCTTCGAAGATTTTCAACGGTTTTCATTAGTTGTTTCCCTTTTAATTTGGAATATCTTGCGAGTCAATTATCAAGGTCTCAATAAAGGCTAGATCTTGGCGAGTACAATTCGCTGGTTCGAGCTCCAGGTAGGATCGTATAGCAGCACACTCAGGTAAATAAGTCTGCCACTAAGTGAGCCCACACAATAGTACCCAGGAAATTTATTAGACAGCGCTTAAAGATGCGGGGGCCACGAAGTAGGCGGTTGTCCTTTTTTTAGTTACCTTTGAACTGATTTGGTTTGCATCATCATTATCAACCGATAGACTTCCATTGCTGGAGATAGGTCCCCCCAACGATTTCCACATCGATCGGTCACGCTTTGCTCGCATCCAGTGGGTTTCCGCGATTTTCACCAGATCGTCGAGAGGCCTCCCAACACTACGTCTACCAGTACGTGGGCGTCACTCGAGGACCTTCCAGAGAGAGACACCAGCATAGTACATACTTCACTGTTAATACTATATATAATAATAACATTTATTCTCTTACATTGGTTAATTCCCTGGTACAACATTCTTGGTATAAAATAAAAAATAATTATAACTAAGGGTTGTTGGATTTATACTCAACAATAAAAAAACAACTAGATTAGTTTTCTCTTCTTATAAGTTAATGAAATAATCGATATCAAAATTAGATAAAAACATTTAGGATTTCTTTCAACCTATGACTATTATATATAATAAGTCTTGTTATATATTATGTATATGGTATCCAATAAATTATTAATAACTAAAATAAGTTATAAATAATTTTCAAGTATAAGTATAATGTCTTTGTCCAGATGTGGACGTCTATCAGCTGATGATGATGATGATGATGAAATATAATACATTATTATTAAAATATATTAACGTTCTAATAAAAATAGATTTTTACAAACGCTACTTTTATCTGTTCCCTCCTTTTTGTTATAATTTTTTTTTTATTCTTTTATATAATTATTATTATTCTTTTATATAAAATGAAAGATTTTAACAAAACTAAATAATATTTATAAGGGTTTCGTGGCCCATCATTTGGTGGGCACTTGGCGAAATTTACACCAGCCAGTCGGTCCCTTTCTCTCTTAACAAGCTTTCTAACAAACACTAAGGAGAAATTATAGGATTTCGTGGGCCCTAGTTATTAAAACTCTAAGCCCTGCTCACAAAGTCCTTTACTCTTATGGAGTATTAACATCAGAACTGTCCAATGATATATGACATATAAATCATATGACACGGAAAATTATCTAACATATGTAGTATATAACATATTAGATAAATAAAATATTTTCCATCTACATTCGTCTGTAATGGTTTTAAGAGTGATTTCTCTTTCTATCTCTTAAATTGTTTTCAGCGTTTGATCAAATTTTTTATATGAAATATATCGTAATATTAAACGACTTTTACATTATTAATAATTTAGTGCGATAAATAAATCGTATCGAAACACAGAAGCAAATATCCACCCACACCCGTCTACCAATTAGTTGAGCTCCCAGATATAATTCCCCTTCACTGCGAGATCCAAAATCAATATAATGAAGCAGGTCCCACGAAACAGTTTGCAAAGAGGGTAATTTCGGCGCTACGTTATAATAACTGTTACATATAATAGTTATTTTTGTTAAGCTCATTTTAATGAACCATGTAACCTTCCGCGTGTAAACGTGAGGTTATATAGGCAATGATGAGTTCGTACCAGTTGAAAGGCTCAGGAATACTTTACGTGGTACTTGAGATTTTATGGTGTATTCACTTTGACTGCCGTCTTTAACTTTAAGTTTATGGATTTCGGCGTTTATTTATAGATTGTCTATGGTGTAAGACAAACAACAAATTATTATTGTTTTTCTAACAAAAATTAAGACGAAAAGCTATAATGAACGAAATTCTATAATGATATAACTTTCATAAAATTAATATTGAATATAAGCGTAGTGTTAAAGAGAAAACTGTACACCAGCCGTCCTTTGCTGAATTTCAAATTATGAAGATCTTGTTGTTCATAAATTGTCCGATATTACAAATATATATATAAAAAAAAACTAGCCACAAAAACAAGTAGAGTAAGCGTGCTCTCTGTGTGCTGTAATTCTACCGGCTGCATCTTTTTATTATCAGGAGCCGTCCAAGAGTTTGTATTCAGGTCTAAAGATAGCTGTAATTACTGAAATAGGAAGACCTTCCATTATTTTCGAGCGACATCCTTAACACAGAACTCTAATCCCTACCTTTTCACTGGTCACCATTTATTTATTAAATATAGCGTCATAAGTTAGCAATTAAGTTAGATGAGAACTACAGTAAAGTTATACATATAATTACTAATGTAAGGGTATGAACAATTACTGCAGACTGTCCATTTAATTTCCCGCGTACCTAAATCACCCCCTAATCTGAAATGCGACCACATTTACAATACTGCTCGATATCTACGGTCGTAGCTATTGACGACAGATATTGATAGGCTTCCGGTTGAATATATTATTTAGCTACACTGTTCTGCAACAATTAATAACAATATTACTTTAAATATTAAATTTATATATTATTAACACATAGTTTCCGCAATAGACATATTAAGTAATTAGATATTAAGTTGCCTAGAGTTCTTTAGTGAAGTCAAAGCAGAACTTTCTCTCTGTAGATGGAAAGACAATAAAGGTAGGACAATTAGTAAGGATTGAATAAAATTATCCTAGGATTAGTGTTATTTATTCGGACGGACTTTTGTTTAAAAGTAGACAACCATGGGCCGATGATAACAATTAATTCAAAATAATCTATCATTATATTACAAAACTCGAGATTATTAATAATCATGCATCCAGAGTTCTACGTCAAAATTACTTCGACAAAGAAGAACGCAAATTTAGAAGAATAATATTTTGACGCGAACACATACTAAGTAACATTACGATTCAAAAATAGTAGTTTTATTTAAAAAAAATAATATATATATAATATTTAAACAAATATATAAAATTTACTTTAAAAGTTTTTCAACTTATCAGATCATGGATATCAGAAACGGAGATTGGGAGAATGAAACTTAATATTTGGTCATCTTCTATAGGAAAGATTTTCACTGTTTCAAAAAAAAAACTGCTTCCGGATATTATCCTTGTGTTGTAAAGGATATAAAATGTCAAAAGGCTCAATGCACGTGTTTCGACTTTTAAGTCGATCCCTTTAAAGGCAAAACTTTTAAAACTACTGGAGTCCCCTTTTTCCTTTTGAATTATTCGTTTTTGTTGTTTTCTCCCTTTTGTTTTTTTGTTATATCTGAGTAGTTTTGGGGCAAATATTATGTATAATATTATAGGATACATTGTCTAGTTATGAATAATATATATTCTATGTAAACATGTTAGTGTATAATCACGATTTCAGCGTCGATCGTCTGTGGTGTTAAAACACTCTAGCCCAATAATATTCTATTCGCTCTTTTCATGAAGACTACTAAATCGTATTCACGCATACAATGGGGAATATTTAAATGTTTTTTTATATACTTATATAATACCTTCACCTCTATCAATATCATCGATTTAATTGTCGTTTTATTGTTATCATTTGTTTGATTTTATCTTAAGGTGATACCATCGTAGCGCTTATTTCTGCATCAAGTAACGGATGTAATAATAATCCCATGAACCATTTGAAGAGCGCTGTCTAGTAACAAAACTAATATCTACAGGCCGTATGAAGATCTTAATAAACAATATTATGGAACGTCGTATTTAAATTTCTATTTCTTTTCGTAGCTGAACCATCAAAAATTAAGTATGGATGATACTTTTTAGAATAAAATCTCAAAGAAATCAAACTACATCAATTATTCAAATTTAATGTCAAACGTGAGCTGAAAAGGTAGCACCATTTACGACGCCGGGGAAACATAACACAACCCTCGTGCTATTACCAAAAATAGTAGCAGGGGTGGGTAGGACTGGAAAAAAATTATAAGTTTTGTAAACTGTCTCCGACGAATTATACATGCGAGGGTGAAGGGCGAATGTTCTCGCGAGATAAGCCAATTCTCGCATCACTGCTTTTTGTCACATAACGCGCGCATCTTAACGTGCGACCTTTGCATTAAATTGTCAGCTTATGTGTACGTCAGCTTAACTGACTGGGGACTGAATTAAGTCGTAACATAGTGCGGAATTTCCTCGGGACCCGATAGTAGGGCGCTATATGTTAATTTTAAGTTAGCTATTAGTTCAGTTTTGTTACTAAAGTGATTCCCGCACACAGCTTATTTTAGAATACTGCTTTTAAATATTTAACGTATTAGAGGAAGTCTGGAAGTTACTCCAGTGACAGAGAAGTTGAGGAGCAAGAGGTTAGCATGGTACAGGCATGTTATGCGGAGTGATGAAGGACATATAACGAAGAAAGTAATCAGCATGAAACTGGATTGTTATAAGGGTAAAGGAAGACTGAAGAAAGGGTGGATGGATTGTTTGAAAGATGACATGTGTAAGGAGAGTGTTAATTCAGATATGACGGCTGATAGAAGCATTAGGAAGAAAGGTACATACTGTGAAGACCCCACATAGATGGGAAAAGAGCAGGATGAAGAAGAAGCTTTTAAATATTTAAAATAGCGTAAGCAGACTCTCAGCGAGCTATATATATGTATTATCATATCCGGGGCATTTCTTTTATGATATCTACGTATATATCGCTATCTACATCATAATATATATAAAAGATATCCAGATGTCCATTGTCTCATCATGACATTTCCGAAACCGTCAGGCATGAGGACACAAAATTCGTAGATATTGCTACTGGTATTAAGTGGAAGTCAGCTAAGAATGGATTTTAAAAAATTCCTTTTCCATAGGGAGTCACGGGTAACAAACCGGACGGGGAATAGCTAGTAGATTATATGTTTATGTACATATATATTTTAATGCTTTACATTATAAAAAACATACTGCTTGAAAATCAGCGCATTTTTATCTTACTTTAATCTAACAACAGTTACAAGTAAAAATGTCAAGATGATTTATTGCAAAGAGATGAGGCACAAATTTTACTTACGGGTTTAATAACATATGATCTAGTAACTAATGTTTTATTAACTTACTAGTTAAACGAATTTAAAGATTATGTGTAGTATTGTTTTTTTATGTTATAAATATTCGGCTTATTACTTGATATACATAGTTTCAAGTACAAATAATTCATCATATATATATTGTCGTTTTACTTTATTAAATGAATGCGTTCATATTGTATATGCAAATTTCACAAATAACTAATATCGATATCGCACGCAAACCAGTTTTAACTAATAATCTAACTCGCAATGCGTTTTCGTAATATGGATGCCGATTCATTTATGATATAGTCTAGATCTAATGTACTCAATAACTAATAACAGTTAGTTGTATACAACGAGCTAATTATCTCAAAATCTGACCGCAACTATGCAACTATTGCTCGCCGTTCGCATAATACATACGTCGTATTAGTTAATGAATTAACTAAATGTATACTACAATATATTCTACATAATTGATCACCCATTCCACACTGATTTATAAGCATAGTATATATATATATATATGAAACATTATAGAAAGCTAATCTTAGATATACGTTGTTGTTTTGCAGACAGAAATCATATTTGCGATTAGCGTATATATAATCGGTATCGATTAGCGTATCGATACTGATCATATATATCAAGCAACTATCGATTATATAATCAGTTGGCTTTTAAATAATATGGTAACAAAACATCAGGTTATAAATTCCTGTGAACTGTGATGTCGACTACCATCTAAACCTTACTATTACAGATACTCTTCAGAAATAAATAGACATCGATACGAATATTCATATCCTGGTTAAATAATATACATCCATTTGCATGTCCAAGACTTCGAAGGTTTTAGTAGTTGACTGGACCGACGTTTAATCCAATTATCGACTACAACGTGTTCAATACATCCTCATAGTGACTGAACGTACCAATCAATATAGGTATAAAGTTCAGCCCCATTAGGAGGGTTAATGCGAGTGGAAGAATGTTGGCCCGCTCGCTGTCTCTATTTGATAGAGGTTCACCCGCTTTTAGTAGATTGGACTGCTATCCATCAATCTACGTTGAGACTTGACCACGTCCCTGTGATTAATTGATGGATGTGATCATGCACGTGTATGGATTAACATACTGTATTTAAATCTGTAACTAACATAACATGTATGCATGTAATAACTGCATACAAATGTTTGCTACTAAAATTTATTTATTATCATATATTATCAAAAATCATTTATTACTAGGTTAAACTAAAACCAGGCAGTAATTTGTCTTAGTCCTAATAACTATTACTAGAAGTTTTACTAAAAGTACTTTGTATTGTTTCTACTGTCTTTCTACTCGCTCCATCTCTCTGCTGTCGAAAGTCGATAACCAATTCATAACTTATGTATGCAATATATTTAGAAAATATATATAAAAAAAAGTATTAATTAAAAAAATACATTAAATAAAGATCACACAGATTTTTTTAATAAATGTTCCAAGTGAAATATAAAATATGAAGTAACATTTGTACCGGGGTTGATATTTCCGCCGAGATACGACGTCAAATGAACGTGCGAATGATCCAAAATCAACTTTTTTTTTTTAAATAAACCACTTACATTAAAATGAGACCAACGTGCATTCAGTTCAGTTTACAGGTGGGCATGCACACACAAAACTGATTGTCAGCAGCCTGTAGGTATTATCTTAACTTAGGGCAATACATCTAATAGGAAGTTTGCTACTATAATGAATACAATAGTAATGGAGAGGTGGTTGGTTGTCTTTAAAAAAAAATATAGAAAATTACATATACGAAGGTAGATCAACAATTAATGATTATCAAGTATATATAATAAAAAATAAAAATAAAAAATATTATAGTCTTAAGTCCTACTTGTTACCAGATTAACTATTATATAAATAGGAGCTGTGTACTTTATTTAAAAAAAAACTAGTAAAGAAGTAAACGCTGACCTGGATAAATCATACGGAGACTGCTCCTCCCTATTGTACAGTTTCACGCTGATGCAAATTTAGGCTGAGCTGAACATCCACAGAACACATACACCACGAAGGATGGCCATCCACGTCTCTCTCTGGAGGAGACATCAAGAAAGTATTCAATAGTAAATATGTGAAAGTAAGTAATCACCAATAACAGGTAGTGCTGGAAAGCACCTTAACTGGTGGCAGGTCTCAGTTCGTGGAGACAGTCTACATAGGTATGACTGTAGCCAATATTTCTGTCGTCAAACAATACTGTGCAAACGTTACTATGTTTCGGTTTGAAGGGCGTTGCAGTTATTGTAATTACTGGGATAAGGAGAATCAACATCTTACGTCTTAAGGCGAGGAACTCCGCGTTGTTATAGACAATACGTATTACTTACCATCAGATAAACTAACTCGTTTCGTTGCTTTATTCTATAGAAAAAGGTATTAAAACAGCTGCATTATAATTTTTTTTATAGAAAGTTAAACGATCGATCAGTTCACCTGATGGAAAGTGATCACTGACACACACAGTCGCAATACGAGAGTCACGGCTACATTTATGATCTTTGAATTTCTGAGAGAAGAGTGAAGAGTCTAACTAATGCTATATACCATCAAACACTTTCTCCGTTCACCACGATCATGGTTATATACAAGTATATAAAAAATCAATAGGTTTAGTACAGGTACATCGAACTTCGAACCCGTTATCCCATTTCGTACTGAATCCTCTTAGTGTTATAGTTCACTTTACCCATATAGTCTATTTTCAAGCTTTCATTGCGGTATCTGAATTAGCTAAAAGCTTATTCCACCTAGACTTACCGAAGTACGAACGACCTTAGGGAGAAATTCTGAACTTATGATCTGGAAAATTTTGCCCGGTGTAAAATATAACTCGCTCTGCAAAAGTTGCATATTTATGTGAACAAAGTTAACTTAAGTTATACTTATATAACAAGATTACCTTTTGCGTACGTTAAGACGGATTACCGATAGAAGAATGTTTGTCCGATTGTTACATATTACACATTGCTCATATAGTTTTTTTTTTTTATTTTGTTATTTACTGTACATAATATGTTAACTGATCATCATAAATGTGGTGATTAAGATATTAGGGCATATTAATGTTTCACGACCTCATTTGATTTGTATTAAACACTTACTTGTAGGTAAGCAAGTAACGCAAAAGCAGTTGGTATGACGATCCTAGATGAAGACTTATACCTAGTAGCAAGTACCTTCCGTTAGATGATGATTGTGACAGGAAACAGAACGAGTCTATACTGTAATGATTTCATCAATTATTAAGTTAGTATGTAATTTATGTTTGTTTTACAATATCGATTATTAAGATGTACAACATTTAAGTTGTGCATTTGACTATTATCATTTGACGTTTATATTGTTTTATAATTATTTTATTAAATAAAATCTTCTTTAAAGTATAAATCTATAAGTACATGTATAATAATAAAATAGTATAAGTTTTGTAATGAATGTTAGTATATTTAACAATATCGATTATTAAGATGTACAACAATTGAGTTGTTGCATTTGACTATTGTCGCTTTATATTTATATTACCTTATAATTATTTTATTAAATAAAATCTTCTTTAAATTATAAAACTACAAGTACATGGTTATGTAATGCTTTCAAAAAGATTTATATAGATAAGTTATGTAATGAATGTTAGTATATTTAACAATATCGATTATTAATATGTACAACAATTGAGTTGTGCATTTGACTACTATCATTTGACGTTTATTCATTGTATCATTGTCATATAATTATTTTATTAAATCAAATCTTCTTTAAATTATAAATCTACATGAATAATGTAATTGTTAAGTTAAGGAACGTTTGAAGTAGTCGAATGATTTTGTCAATTGTGAAGTAAATCGAGGGAAAGGAATCACGGGGACGATCTCCTACCTGACGATGCAACCGAATGCCCTGTGACGTGGCGAGAACAGAGCGGTGTGGAGGCAGTTGGTTAAAGTGTCATCAAGAGCATTTTAGGACAAGCACGAACTTCAATAATTAAGTACACGAAAGAGAAGAAGACTACGCGAATGGTTCGATATCTATTTACTATTGGTGAGATTTCATTACAACATCTATTATATTTAACAAGAGAATGTATGAAAATATTTTATCATAAACTCTTGTAGTTTAAGTATAACAAAGAATGATACGTTTTTTTTTTCATAACATGAGGCTAGATATGTAATTTCTAGAAAGAACCAGAAGTATTTGATGTTACTTAGGATGTCTACAAAAATTTTAATATTTCATTGCACATTGAATTGGATAAATAAGACTTCATTTAGATTAATTCACAAGTATACTAGTGGTAGGGATCTGTTGTCGGAGACCGTGAAGGTAGGTACCACTGCAGCACCTATTTTTGCCGTCAAACAATAGTGTGCAAACATTACTGTGTTTCATTTTGAAGGGCACTGCAGCTAGTGAAATTACTGGGATAACAAGACTTTACATCTTATGTCTCAAGGGGACGAGAACAATGTGGTTCTGTTCATCATAACTAGCGCTTTGTTGTTTTGAACGGGCGTGTATCACTTACCACCTGGTGAACGTGACCCTTGTCACGTCGACCATGGCTGCAATGCCGATCAAACTGAGAACACAGTGTTATTTGTACATTACTATTTGGCAGCAGATATAGGCGCTGCGGTGGTACCAAGTGTTGTCAACAGAGATCTACCACAGTAAAAACGTGTGAAATATCGGGCAGTATATCATCTCCGGCATCTAGTTGCGACCTAATCGGAGATTACCAACGGGCCCAAATCGTCTGCACAAGCGAACTAATCCCAACTTTACGCGTACCGCTTGAAGAACGCACAACGAGGCAATTCCGATTTGATTTATCATTGTTCTTAACCGATAAATCAGACCACAATAGGGCTCCCGGGCGCAAGCGTTGTACGGAACTTCTATTAATTCTCCTTAGAACAATTCCGAAGTTGGCCCACAATGGGATTATAGACAATACGTTTCAAGCGTGAGATGATATCGCGCCGTGCGATCCGGTTTAACTCGAATCTATAATATGTCACACGTAACTACATCGATGCGGTGTTCAATATCAATTCATATGGATCCATACAAACATAACTAGTACGTCTCTGCCGCAGACATGCCACTACCGGAGATTGGAACAGTCTGCCGGCGACAGTTTCCGTCCAGGTATAACGTGGACGTCTAAGAGAGAGGCTTTTTTGGTTATTCAACGAAGCGATGACACTAGCGGGACTTTTACCTGATGTTAATTGATACGCCTGCCAACGACGTCGTTACTTAAGATGTTATACACTGCACCACGTTGTGCTCGTCACTTTAAGACATACGATATTAAGTACCCTTCAATCTGGACCGTATTTTCATACTATTGCTTGGTGGGAAAAATAGACGCTGTGGTAACTTAGAGGATCTCTGACAATAGCGACCTACCACCAGTAAAAGCTTCTTCTAGATTAGTGTGCTTTACTACCTAGTTTTCATCTCCGCTTACTATCAGGCAGGATCACATTCCAGTACTATTTTGTATTATACCTAGCTGTTCCCCGCCCGCTTTTCTGGCGGTAATATAAAATTTAGTTTCAAATTCAGACTTGAAATATGTCAGAAATATTTTTTCTCCGCGAAACCCGCTACCCCTAGGTTCCTTCATATCATTAACGCCCTCGCCACCCCTTTTGAGGGTTAACATTTCCGAATATGCATTGTTATCTGACCTACACTCGGCAGAAGGAATATTCCTATCAAATTTCAAGTCCCTTACCCTCGTAGTTCCAGCGATATCGTGATGAGGCTCTACATTGCTGGTAATCTCTTATTTGTATATACATGTAAGAGATCTCCGTTTCTGTTCTATGTAGAATGGTGGGTCCAGTGCGGTTTTTTAACTTTCGTCATATGTATACAAAATAAAACAAAAATCGTAGTGCCTAATTCTACAGTAAAGAAGTAATGAGTCAGTATCACTGTGTTCCTGTTTGAAGGAGCTAGAAAATTAAAATAACCGAGACTTCATTTCTTATTTATTACAACTTTATAATTTATGTATTCGTTCAGTTTTAAATATTTAATCTAAGTGTAAGTACTTTATACGTACGATTTTTTTTTCTCTTTTGTACTTTTGACTACCTGTACGAGTTTATTTTTTTACTAAAGTTAGCTGGTAGAAAACTGAATGTGAGGTAACTTCCCTTGTATTCCATGTCCCGGTCACTGTTAATCTTTACTTTATTTGTATGAACAATCTCTCAGTGTCAAATCTATGATTATATGTGAAGACGAAAATTCGTCACGATCGAATGTATTTACATCATCATCATCATCGTCATCTTTAAGATATCTATTGAAATCTTTATCGACAAATATTAAATAGTATTTTGTGATAACTATAGAACAGTTACGTTAGGCATAAATTTCGATACTGTTATTAAACAAAATCACTAAAAATTCGCTGTTTTAGAATTTTTTATTTTAAGGTGTGAATTGTAGATAACATCAAAACAGAATTTTAATGTATAATTAGTTGTTTTATTATTATTTTCGTATAACAAAACATTAGACATCAAAACCCAAAGACTGTCACTTTATCCCACACGCGCATAGACGCTTCCGTACACCGAACACGTCTCATAGTTCTTTCTTTACGGGATTGTTACCAATATTATCACGCACCTATACAATTTAAACCTTAAATCCTTACGAATACGTTACACTTTACATCGACGAGCAGGAGGTTGTGATTCCCGTGAAAAATCTGAAAATCTTTCTGAGGTTGTGCACTTTGTATGGGCCACGGACGGCGTACAAGAAGCGGGCACTGTACGGATCGGCTTTTTACATCAATTTTCGTATTACCGATGGATTAAATCCGAGGGTTAGATTCTCAGGAAAGTTTTCGATTGGATTGGGAGCCCTCAGGCGGTTGTCGTGAATCAATGTTATAAAATTTGTATTCAGGTGGCACCGCTTCACTTTCTCCTTGGACAACGCTCCCCTCGCTGCGATCGATTTAAAAAGTATTTTGTTTTTACCGTTTCATGATTGCGTTTATACTTGGATTACAGGTATTATTGAAATTCGTTTCAGCACGCCGAGATTGTAGTACAAATAAACAATTCACTTTAGCAAACACAAACCAGGGCGTTTAGAAGTCAAGTTTAAGTTTGTAGTAAATTTAACACCGGCGTTTTGTCAATAAACTGAGCGAATATGTTTACACAGTTGATTAACATTAGAGGATGGGGGCGCCATTTTGATAAGTACATTCACTAGCGTTCTTGATTTTAGTAACATAAGTTAAAAGTTATAAATCATGCTATGTCTACTCTGTTTCTATGTATGATGAATAATGATAATACACTCAGTTAAAACTTTAGAAATAAGAAATACCTAATATTTTTCTTATAATTCTTCTATAGTTTTTATCGCAATAGTTAAATACAAAATTCTTCATAACGTAATAAGTGTCTAAGGAACATATGATTCCAGGGTTACAGCAGCAGATATCCTATTGACCGTTATTATATTACTGTTCTCATCAACTCCATGCCAACCTTGATCAGTACACCAAATACATACCTTTTGGAGGATCTACATTCTAGAGGATACATCAACAAGCTTTCTTTATATTAGAGCAAGCGACGAGACGAACGAACTCCTCCTCATGGAAACCCGTCTGCAACCATGCGACATTACGGTGGTAAAGATACTCCACTCCTTGTGTCCATCACCTTGATGCAATGGATTTTAACTACCTAAGTAATTGCACTAACTACAACGCCTTTCAAACCGGAACACAATTTATATCCACTATGCATCTTAGCAAAATATACGCTGCGAAGGAGTACCTACCTAGACGGTATCCGGCAGAGACCTATATCTAGTTAAATGATACAACGATTTAGTTAAATGATGGAGGAATATTTCCAAAGCTGTAATAATGAATAAAAATTTGAAATACGCGAGTCACGTGAAAACGAGTGAACGAAGGTGTCGACATTCGTAACATGATCATTCCACGCGGAATGATTTGTATATAGTTATAGGCTATTTCTTTTTTGGATATCATATATTTCATACATTTTATTTTTATTTATGCGGTTGCTATGGTAACGGTTGGTATATAGAAAGTCGTTTGCGATCTAATTTTATATTACGGCCAGCAAAGTGAGCAAGGAACAGCTAATACTTTTATAAGACCGCGGTGTTTTAAATTGAATAATGCTTATTAGTGTACTATTACATTCAGATGATGTTTTATTAAGAGAATTATAATTTGGGAAGCGCAATAATTTTTTTTATATATGAAGAATACTCTCACTATAACCAATCGTTAGAGCAGATTCATTTTTTAAATCGCTGAAATATTTGTGTGATGTTTGTAATGACAAACAATAACACCCTGCAGTTATCTCATGCGTGAGTGAAAAATGAAATCATTTCGAGCGTCATCACATGTTCGGGATGTGAGGCGGCCGCTGAAATATTTCAACAACAAACAAATATACCGCTGTAACAGATAATCTGTTTAACTATACAATACAATATATAAATACATATATATATATATTGTAAGAATCAGTATGTAGCTGACAGATTTTTTGTTATATATATATATTCATTTAGTGGGAAGACACTGGATGCGAGCCGCGGGACCGATCGTTGTGGAAATCTTTGGGGGAGGCCTATATCCAGCAATGGATGTCTATCAGCTGATGATGATGATGATGATGATATATTCATTGAATGGTGGTAGATCTCTATTGCTGGAGACCGTTTAGGTAGGTACCACTGCAGCGCCTATTTCTGTCGCCAAAAAGTAGACTGAATATTACATGTTTAAGCCGACAAGTGATGGTCAGTGTATAACATCCTAACTAACGCCGCACTGTTATATGCAGGCGTATCACTTATCATCAGGTGAACATCGCGTTTGCCTCGTCGCATCGTTAAACAAAAAAAAATATATATTAATATGTTACTAACATAGCCTTTAAGTAAAAATTGTCTTACTAACATTTTATAAGGCTCTTTGAGATTAATATAAAATTTGTGTTATATTATTATTGTTATTAGCATTAAAAAAAAAGTTTAATTTCGTTATTGTTATGGGCAGGCGCATCACTTATCATAAGGTGAATGGTGGGATTCGTCGCTTAATTAATATGAAAAAAGTGAGACAGTCACCTAACTATAAGTAATAAGCCTGCTCACGTGGCGCTAATTAGGATAACATATACAGCATCACATTGTGCTCATCGCAGATTTAAGATTAACATCTTTAAATCCTAGAGGCCCTTTATCTTAGTAATTTCATTAGCTACAGCGCCCTTCAAATCGGAACGCCGTAACGTTTGCATAATACTATTTGACGGCAGATATAGAAGCTGTAGTATCACTTAGTATGCTACGAAGTTTTTTTTTGTTAGAACTTTGAGTATTGGATATCGGTAGCAACTAAGTTAACGGTATGTGATGGTAAGAAGGGATTTTTTTTATATAGATATTATAACGATGCACAGTGACGGTCAGTGCACACGACGATGGTAATTATCCCCTGTTTTTATGTTTACTTCACCGTCGGTCATTTCCATAACCGAGCAGTGTACGCGCCGTACCGTGCCCTGTGCTGTAGTAAGGTGTAATTTTATCGATATCTATATTTACTACTCATTGCGACGAGACGATGAAGACGTTCACCTGATAGTAAGATGCGATAGTAATATGTCCGCCTATAACAACGTAGCTCGTATCAAGATGACAAACACATCGGACATGGGTGTCGTCAAGAGTAATGGTCTGTTACTAGGTTTAAACTCACCACCGCAGACCACATCACAGTAATCTTTTATGTAATTATTATTTAATTTTTTATAATCTCACACCATTACTAAAAGTATAAAACATTAAGACACTGCAATATCCTTTATTCAACTTATAAATATCTGTGAAGATATTATTGAAAAAAAAATTAAAAAGCCATAGAGGCAACATTCGATATAATGTTATCACGTATTATATACTAGCTGTTCTCCCCGCTCCATCCCCACCCTGCTGGACGTGATATAGTATTAGACTTGAAATTTGTCAGAAATATTCCCACCTGGTAGCAACACGCCACGACCTGTGTCTCTTTCCGCTGTTTACACCCCTGCAATTCCCATTGGGGTAGGTTTTGTAAAATCCATTCTCAGCTGAACTCCAAATAGCAGAAGCAATATCTCTACCAAATTTTGAGTCTTTACGTGTAATGGTTTTCGAGATCTCACTGTGATTCAATGACTTTGTGTATATATATATATATATATATATGTGTGTGTGTGAGTGTAGATTTAGGATGATTAATAATCAGTGTATTTAATAATTTGTTCTGCCACAGAATTATCGTAATATAAAAACATCTAACTAAACATATCGACGTAACATTCGTTCGGCTGTCACTACAGCGCGCACCTTCCGTGTAGTCAGTACAACGTGAAGAGCGCATGCGCGCGACCGTCTCCGGCACTTTTTTAACGGGTCCGCGATAATTCGAAAAAATTGAATTTATATGGCAGTGGTGACACGGCAACGTGGTGTTAGCCCGTTTGTGAGAGAAGACAGCGGCCCCGTGAGGCCCCATCGAAATGGCTGGGTACCTACCAACACCGTTTACATTTTAATCGTATTTATACTGACCTTGTTACGAGCAATAACGCGGAGACTAAGTACTAAGTCATCTTTATGTTCTATAATCCTTTATCTATATTGGCTTCGTTTGTTCAGTAGTCGTACACAACCGTACAAGGTTAAACGGTGTAGTTTTGGTAGTGTTCTAACATATTCTGTTAATCCGTCCAACACTTAGGCATTCGCACACGGCACCAGAACCTGAAATGCTACATGACCTACTAATTAACATTTGTTTGAATGAATGTTATTTACGTTTGTTTCAAACTCTGTTATCAATGAGCATGCCTGCATGTCTACCTTCATTTCTAACATCTGTTACTTACATTATCATTAATATACTTTATTAGATAGACAGAACGATATTTTAACATCGAGTTTCTATAAATTTAATAAAAGAGATGATGTTACGGGAGATAACTACTCTTCTCTTCAAATATATCGATATATATTGAATAGTCAAACAAAATAGTAGTTTACAATATTTTTGTCTCATCAGATCGAGAACTAATCAATTTTGGAACAGTACCCTTTTTTTTATACCACTAAGGTGGTAAACAGACCTGCGGCTCGCCTGATGTTAAGCAGTCACCGTAGCCTGTAACCATCAGTAACACCAGAGGTATCACTGGGCGTGTTGCCGACCCTGCAGAAACCTTTTCACGCCGTATTTCAAGAATTTCATATTGTAGCTCCTAGGAAAAACCTTGACAGGTAACTCGTTTCACAATTTGAGTGTTCTCGGGAGAAAATATCTCTGGAATCGGACCGTACGTGACCACTACGGTTCAAGGGTATAAGGATGAATTCCCTGCCGATGGCGAGCAGTGCGATAATGAAATATGGCCATCATGTCAAACAGTTCATCAGAACACAACCCGTTATAGAGACGGTAGAACATCCATAAGGACACAAAAAATTTTCAAAAACCAAGAGGTTCAATACCGTCCATTAGCAAAGGGTCGTCGATAATTCTGACAGCTCTGTTTTGCACCGAGTTTAAAGATCTCAGTTGACATCTAGGTGCTCCCGCCTAAAGATGAGAGCTCCATGTGAGGGCAGACGTGCGCTTTATATAGCAACAACCTTTGCTCCGCAGTAAAGTACTGCTTCGCCCTGTTAATTATACCGAGCTTTTTAAATGCAAGCTTTGCCTTGCTTCCAAGTGCCTTCGGTACTGGACGTCACTGGAGATTTCGACCCCTAAAATCTTAACGCTTCTTGAGATGGCAGAGTGAGTGAGTGATATTCTGGAACTGAGGAGCTACAATAATGGAGTTTTCTTAGCGGTGAACGCGCTTACTAGCGTCTTGTATGGATTAAAATGTATTAAATTTAGGCGACCCCATTCGGACACATCTCTGCTGAACTAGATACAATACTAGATACAGAAAGAATCATCAACATCATCTGCAGTGTATCACTTATAGACACCTAAGATAGTAACGAAATAAAGTAAAACTGAATGTAATGCATGCGATTAATGCCGGAACAGAAATGAAAAGTAAGTTATGGATTGATTAAGAGTGAAATGACCACGGCCACGCGATGCTGGCGAGCGTCCGCCAGCGGTCCATTATTGATCTATCTACGATAAAAGTAACATTAGTCGTATGTATAAGTCATTACGTTGACGGTTAAGTATAAAATTACTATAAAAGATGCCAGGCTTTTAACTTAATGCCCATAACATAATGAAACGTTAATGATCCATAGCTCGACCCGATACTCGATACTCTGGGGGTGGTCACGCAAGGGTTTTTAGACGGCTGGAATCCTAAATAAACTTATCTTTAATTAAATTAATATAAATGAAAGACTACACAAACATATTTTTTTTTTGTAGCGTTAATATAAAATATTCACCTAAATGTAGCTTTATGATTAAAATTTTAAACATACCAAAATTGTGACTCCTGTTACAGATTCATCAAGTTGATGATTTTAAATGTAAATGGAATTTCATCTCAGTTTACAGAAATGATTCCTCTCCTTTCTGATAATCGTCGAAATCTATTTTATCCTAGGAAGATAGTCCCTAACTAATCCCTGGTTTTCAACTTTATATTTATTATATTGTTGTTTATCTTATACAGGATGTGGAATGTATAACAAATTTGATATAAATATATGTATATATATTTATTCATTTTATGAAAGTGTATAATATACAAAGTAAGTTTTTTTTTAATTTTTACCCACCGGCATGTGAGCAGGGAAATTGATAGAGATTTATTGAGGTCATGATCTCGCTGTATGTATGTCATTTAATGCCAATTATACGTAATTGATGCGTGTTCGGAGGTTGTTTGTAAGTATAGAGTCGGATCCGTCGATCGAACGGATTACGTGGTAGTATTTAAAAAAAAAAACACATCACGAGCGACAAACTTCAAAAACGTATAATTTTTAATGAATCTCAATAGACAAGTTTTTTTCATACTTACACAATAATAAACAAAATTTGATTCAAATATGTTGAAGTCAAACTCAAATTTAATATTTCTTATAACAAACTTAGAGGTACTTAAATAGGAGCAAGAAAACCAACATTATTGTAAATAAAGATTATTATTTAAATTTACTAACTAGATTCCGAATTTCTATGAAAGACAAAATTTGTATATAAATAGAAAGTTTTCTTATACAAATCCAAACAATGTATTGGACATTGTATGATTCAAAGGAACTGTTCTTACTACAGGTGATGAGCAAGCCGTTTCTAAACATACTCATTCAATTTGATCAGTCGATCACTATAGCACAATACAATATCTACTTCAGTTTACAAAACATGAAGCGTTCATCGGGTTGCATTGGTTCAAATAATCTATTCAAGGCTAACACTGAAATAAACTTACCTATAACAACACTTCATGACACTTTAAATTTGGTATATATTTTCCAGCAATGATTAATGTGATTAGTATTCAAAATTAAATGATTACAATTATTCACTAGTTCAAACTGAAAAAGCAATACAACGTAGAAATCACGACAATTTTTTTTTTTAAAGCGGCGTGAAGTATAGCCATTTGTCATGGGTATGACATCACCTATACCAATATATGAGGCATTCAGTGCACAAATCGATTAACTCCACTTTTTGAAAAATCCTAAATTTAAATGTCAAAGCACTTGATACAGTTGATAACTTTTTATATCTATAATACCTTTCCTGAGTAATAAAGGTTGACTCCATAAATAGACCAGATTTGGTTTTGGCCTTAGGATAATAAGTTTTTTTTCAGCAGCCAATTAGATTAACTCCATACCCTAATCTGAATCGTTTTTATAACGCAATTTAAATTCTGGATAAAGTGAGAAAGGTCCAGAGCCCACCTTAAACCTTGAAAATTTAGACACGACTAATGAAGATTCCGAATTTAATGCTATTAACATAATTTTAGCTGCTAGATCAGGAAGTTTAACAAATATAGATCATCCTTTATTAAGTACTAAAGATAGAACTGTGACAAAGGAATAAAGGAAGGATGTGATGGATTTTGTAGAATTCAATCCACCTGTTAAATATGAATATAACAAAAACTAAACAGCAAAGCGGAATGACGAGCTGTATACAGCTGAAGAAATCATTATTTGTATTGCTGATAATCTATATACTTATAATGAAAATGAATTTCCTTTGTTCGCCAATCACGTAAAAACTAATGAGCGTATTGACTCCGGAACAAGACCGTTTGATGCGGAATGATTTGTAGATGATTATAGGCTATTTATTTATTGAATGTAATGGATCCTTCATCATTTTATTTCTAATTAACTTTTAAAAAACATTTTCACTTCGTATTATTTACGCGGTTGCTATAGAAACTCATTTTGCAGCTGCGGTTCAGACAAATGTCATGTTTTATATACGACGACCATCAAATCGGGAGAAACATCTAGTCCCTTATTAATATATACTGTCTTTATAATTTTTATTCGGTTTTCAAAAATCGCTTAACTGATATCACATAAAACATATACAACATTACTAACGGTTCATTTTGTCTATTTATTCTTATTAATAGATATATTTGTAATAATGCATTCTACAATATATATTTGAATATACATACACGCATTATTTCATCGCATATGTCAACTCTTTGTTTTAGGGGGTTAATCGATTTGTAATCTAAAAGTCTGACGAAACTTCCCCAATCAACTTCTATCTGATTCTACAGTCGTCAAAAAATTCTCAACGATTTGGAGATAGAAGTCGATCCATCAGGACATCGTCCCACAAAAAATTTCATAATTGTCCTTAATAACTTCTCTTCTTTAAACAATGTCATGGTTATAGTAACATTTGTTTTATTATTTATATATATTATGTCTATATACGGTTGTTATATACAATAATATTGAAATTCAACTTTATTACTTGCATTCATATTGAAATTAATTCACTGGTGGTAGTTCTCTGTTTCCGGCGACCGTCTACGGACAGGTCTAAGTACAGTAGCGTGCAAACATTACTGTGTTCTAGTTTGGAAGGAGTTGTAGCTAATGAAATTACTGGAGTAACTAGACTTATTATCTTGTGTCAAGGCGACGAGCGCAATGTGGTGCTGTGTATAACATCCTAACTAGCACCACGTTGTTATAGGCGGGCGTATCACTTACCATCAGGTGAATGTCCCGCTCGCCTCTTCGCTTCATTGTGTAAAATGTTAACACTAAAAATGAGAAGACTATATTCAATTGTATGTTTTGTTATTTTTTTGATTTTATATATGTTTGTACATCATCACCTTTTATTAAATAAGATCTAAATGACTAAGCAGTAAATTATAAAGTTATTAATATTTAAGTCATTATATTCACTGTGTCCATAGAATATATAATAGTCCCCAAGTTGGAAAAGTTTTACACTTCCGAGTTTCTTCGGTATTCAAACACAATAAGACAAAAGTTAATATTTTTACATTGAAATTCAATAAACTTGTTGTATGTTTCAATGTCACCATTTGTCTCTAAATCAGTGATCACATTGTTACCATCTTACAAAGTCATGGTAATAGCCACGACTTTGAAATAATATGTTGCATAAAAATGTTTTGTGTTTCGTAAATTTGTGAGAATCGTACCGTCTTACAATAGAATTGGTAGCGTTCAAAAACAACTTAATTTATATGTATACAAAAAGATGTTAATTATTAAAATTGTTACTGTATACCGTCATACATTTCACAAAAAAATTTAACTGGTGATAACAAAAAATTGCAGTTCTAAGTAATCCTTTCGCAGACTGTATTCGTCTCAACAAAAAGTAATCATGTGGATGAAAAAATTAACCAATGAATTTGTATATAATATTAATATAATTGTTAATACTTAAGCAAAGTTGAACTTAATGCCATTGGCATTATCTTCCTGTCTACATACCTTGGGTGATGCCTTGTGATTTATTTCTTCTCCATTCGAAGTTTCAATGGTAGTAGATCTCTGTTCCTGAAGACCGTCTAAGTAGAGACAAACTCAGTGCCTACTACTACCGTACAGTAGTATTCAATCACTGTATTTGAGATCCCCATCTCAAATACAGTAGCTGTAGCTAGTCAAACTACTGAGGAAACCAAAACTAACATCTTAAGTTTAAAGAATATTGTATCATCACACATTATTATGGGTAGTTTAAAAATAAACTATGGGCTAAATATACACAAAATCACTTTTATACCTAGGTGTATAGAGAGACACATTAAAGTATTATCTGTTGGAGATCTGGCGTATCTTCTACTTCCCCCGTTATGAAGGATGTGCCATGTAGAATTTCTGAAAAAAAAAAGGATACGTTGCTTATAAATTTTACCTTCTCCAATATTACAGACATTACGACGAGTATATGACGCGATCAAGACACAGGTATCCACGGTCGCGGTATCGCTGACCCTGTTCAACCTGGTCCGGCTGCCGCGTGAAGCACTGAAATATGGCGACCTTCAGTATTTAATAATCTACTCTTTCTGGCTTGTAGTAGTAGGCCTCCCAATAACGATGCTCCAACTGACAATGGGACAACTCAGCCAACAGGATCCTGTTGGTGTTTGGAGGGCTGTTCCTATTCTTAGAGGTAAGATTTATAAAATGATCATTAAACTAAATAATTGTTTATATTACTTGAACGAAACTAGTTTAAAATAGCTTACCATCTAATGTGTCAAGATAAGTAACACAAACTGATTCTAAGCGAGAGTTGGTGTTTCATGATCGTCGGTAACAACATTTGAGTAACAGGTACATTTAAGTTTTAGTTAAAGATAAACTAAATTTTAAAAATTATCATATATATGAATATACAAATTATTATACTAGTACATAAAGGTACAAAAGCATCAGATAATTACCTCAAAAATTTAATAACCTATATACTCGTAATGTAGCTATAATCAGAATAGTAGTTTTAGTCTTAGACATTAGGTGTTAATAAATATATGAAATTTCTAGAATAGTTTTCCCATTAACTTCTTTTATAGGAAAAGGTAATGAAATATGATAAAGAGCGGGAGATAAATATGCTTTAATTTTACTATAAACAAAGCCAGTTCTATTCATTACTAAGGATAATTGTAACTTCTTTTATCCATTTGAAGGATACAGTTTTTTTAAGATTAAGTGTAGAGAGGAACTTTAAGGAATATATGGAGACGAGGGAACACTGTCTTTACTTCTACAGTTTGTTTCAATGAGCAATATAATCAAACGATCGTAATGAGGACATCATTATCAAATAGTATTATTCTAATAGAACAATTACCGATGAATCATTCAAGAATTCTAAAAATCAACTAATGGTTTTTTTTTTCTTGCTAAACTCGAAACAATTGTTAATTAAAATTCACTAATTCGTCTGCTGAGATTGCCTTTAACTGATGATTTTATCCTCTCAATAAATGAGTTCATTGAACGTTGTTTCTTAAATCGTGGTGGTGTTTTCAATGATAATTTTGATAATCGTTATGGATTTTACAAAGGTCACCAAAATTTCACGTGGAGTTAAAAACTTCATAATGTTCAGGTTTTATTATATTAAGAGCTGGAGTGCACTGGGAGTTGACTGAGCGAGTTCAAAAGGACACTTTAAACAATCAAACTCCTCAAAATGTCGCCGGAACCGAATCGGGGATCTCCGCGTTTCAAACCAAACGATAAGCTGCTGTGCGACAGACAGTCAAACAGGATATAAAAATAATTCACTTTTTGTTACTTTAAATACATATATTTTAATGTACATACATTTTTTCCAGGTATTGGCCATCTTAAAATATTGACCTCGTATCTATGCTGCGTGTACGGTATGATATACGCCGCGCTTGCTTTAGCTTATCTAATATGGATTGGAAAAGGTTCAATACCGTTAAAGGATTGCGTGAGGCTGCACATCACACCGGTAGTAAAATATTCATATGAAATCTAACCATTTATCACAATCCCATTAACTTAAGATGCTACTGAAAGTATCATCATGTATATCTATACTCGATATACTGAGATTCTTTGAATTATTGCATTATCTCCGAAACTTAGATATAAACATTAAAAATTTTATAGATACATTGCTCCTGTGATTTACAGATCAGCTAATAGTGGATTTTACACCTTTTTTCACCCTAAATATAGTTGCAGGGGTGTTACAGATAGCAAAGCCGTCTGGGCACAGCTAGTATCATATAAACACAATAACTACGTATTTATTTGTAATATAAAATAAGCTGCAAAATATTTACTAATAAAAGTGTTTTGATACTGATCAAAACCGCTTAACTTATTTTACTTGTATTGAATAAGTAACAAGTATTTATATTATTTACAGTACGGCTACGAGAACAAAATGAACGGGTCGCATTGTTTTAAGTAAGTGATTATCGATACTTCATTAATATTACCATCCTGATGATTTTTTTAAGTAATTAAGCGACGAGACGAGCAGGACGATCTGATGGTATATGATACGCCCGCCCATAACAACATGTCGCTAGTTAAGATGGTATGCACTGCAACATATTGTGCTCGTCGCCTGAGACATAGATGTTGTGTCTCGTTACCCCAGTAATTACGCTAGCTATAGCACCCTTCAAACCAGAACACAGTAACGTTTGCACACTACTATTTGGAGTCAGAAATAGGCGCTGCGGTGGTACCCACCTAGATGATCTTCGGCAACAGAGATCTACGACCAGTAAAATTATTATGATTCAATCTGTTCTGCTAAATTAAGCTTTTATCTATTTACTATGAATTGACACTTGGCCTTAATATCACATGATGTTATATGACAATTAAGCCGTATGTGATAAAGCGTGATTGTCAAGAATGTTTTAGTTATGAAAATTCTACAACTAACATCAATTCTTGTAAATCCAGAATCAATACAGGAAACTTCAGTCAACAAGGATTGTGGTCAGCGATTTGGAGATATAGGTCATTTTTTTCCGTTGAGCCTTATTCTTCCTTTGTCCTGTTACATAAATGAACGCATAGATGGTTTTGTTAAATAATGAAGCGTAACCCGTTAGGGCTCTAAAAATATAAGCGGATAAGTCCGATTTGCCAATTGAGGTCCATTTTATTCGAGCATTGGTCAGACCTGACGCCACGTTTTCGCGTTGGACTCCTGCGAAATTCTGTTTCAACAGTATTGTAATTTCACTAACGACAGCCCGCGACTTACCATATTTATCTAAGTAGTTCCTTGCTTAAGATATACTAAGTTTCTTATTTAAATTTCAAATTTCGAACACTCCTTTAAAACTCTACAAAAGTTTATTAAAGATTGACAAGACCTGGTCTCATTTAAATCTTCATTATCAGCCAATAGACTCACACCCACTGCTGGACAGAGGCCTCTCCCATGAATTTCCATTTAAATCGGACATGCGCTGCCCGCTTCCAGCAATTTCCCGTTACCTTCACCAGTTTGTCGGTCCACCTTGTGGGGGGTCTTCCAGCACTAAATAACATTTAAATAAAACTAATTAAAAATATATAAAAATGAAACATCAAAACACTTTTAATATTTCTCTAGTATTTTAATTGGTAATAGGTCTTTGATGCCAGGGACCATATTACCGCTGCTCCTATTTCTTTGCCAAACAGTAATGTGCAAATTTCACTGTGTTCCGGTTTAAAGGGTGTAGTAGATAGTGAAATTATTGACGTAACGAACCTTAATTCTTGTTTCAAAGCGAAGATAAGCAGGTTGTTTAGTATACAGATATTATAACGATGACCTTAGTTAGTTTCTCTTTGCTGCGATCGGTCTAATAAAAAATCTAGCGTAGCACATAGTTTGTTAATTTTCAGAAATTTAGATTCTAGAATATATGAACACTAAGTTTAATTTTGAACGATCAGATTGTGATTCACTATGGTAACAATTTCAGTTCAACGTTTTTGGCGCCATTCGCGGAGCAACCACAGTATCTCGGCGTAATGGCCATTTTAATATTCGTTTTATGGTTCTTTGTGCCCATTATGTAAGTATTAATTGGCCTGTACTTTGTCACTATAAAATTATTTGTGCTAATTATACTTATAAATAATTACAATAATAACAACAGAGTATTTTGTTTTTACAGTAATGTACAACAAAATGATTTCTTGGAACAAACATATAGACAAAGAGAGACATAGAGATCCTTAAAATACAAATTATTCTACACATTGCGCCATATCCTGAAACAGATTTCATTGCAAATTAAATATATAACTAAAATAATATACTAATGTCTACAGAGTAATATTATAATTTAAAAATAAACGGCATCCATATAATTTTAATGTTTCAATAGTGAATCACTTTACTATTGTTTACAAAAATTTCCATTTTAATTCTAATCTACACCATCATCAGCCGATAGACGTCCACTGCTGGATATGTCCAGACCTTTGGGTCTCCCCTAAAAATCTCCACATCCATCGGTACGGCATTGCCTAATCTACATGTCATCAAAAATTATAAAACCCATACCATTATTCCATCATACTTGATAAGAGATAATTCATAGTCATAAATTTGTTTCAGGTTATATAGACAAAGAAAATCATTAACGATATCATTCCTATCAATATGCCCGATCATTTTCATCATTGCTTTGACGCTGATTTTTTTTTTGGCGGACAACGTGAACATTTTTTCGATGCTGGAGTACTGCGACGATTGGTTGCCCGTATCGGAGCCGTATATTTGGTACAGCGCTTTGGTCCAAGCGCTGTTGTCGACGCAGATTGTTAGCGGCTATTTGATAAGTGCTGGTGGGACAGTATACTCTTTTTCCGATGTCCGATGGTGAGCATTAACTATTTTTATTATTGTAGTCGAAATATAAACGTTTACCATTATTTTAAACCACTGAGATTTTTACATTATACCTACAAAGGTTATCAATGAAAACAACAGCACTTTAAACGATATTAATACAAAATTTAAATAATAATAATTAAATTAGAAAATTATTAATTTGTAAGAAAATTCTGATTTACTTATAAATAAATAATTTATAAGTAAATTAGTAAAAGCTGATAATCTAACCTAACCTAACCTAACCTTGCAATAAAATGGCTGACGTTAAGTAACTTTTCGAGTAGAAGCTAAACCAATCACGTCATCTATTTGAGAAGGCACAGTCTTTTTCTTTCTATAATGAAGATTTGAAGTAAAACTTAAACTGTTTATTGTAGGATCAAAATATTGGAGCGCTGATTAGAAGTTCTTGTTCTGTTAAAAGATATAATTAATCTTGATGATGTTAAAAAAATTTTAAACCGAAACTTTCCATTACCATTGTTCCGTTCCAGGGTTTCAACTTTTGTTATAATCACAAACATATTATCCGGATGGTTCTGGATATTCTTCTGGGAGGTTATCAGCGGGAATAACAAGAAAGACTTGGGTTTCGTCACGATACTGATTTTGATCTACCAATCGTCGGTTACGGAGCGACGGGCGAAGGAATGGCCGATCCTTGCGTTTGCTTTGGTGCTGTTATCGGGCGTTATTAGTATGGTAAGATTTAACTTTATCATCAAAATTTCGCGTCATTTTCCGCAAAAACCGTCTCTTGATGAAACCAAAAAATGCTAAGGTAATATAACAGTTGATGTGAGATCTTAAAAATATTATTAATGTCCGACTTTGGATGAAAAAAAATTTTTGTAGGTCTACAAATGTAATAGAACGTACATTTCGAGAAACCTTCGAGTGAAAGCTTATGATACTTCTGAGCGAAAACGAAACTTTTATGTTTTGCTTACCTAAACCCTAAAGCTATTATTTTCAATAACAATACTTGACCTCAATATTACATGATGTTAAATTTTTTTTTACTCACCGAAGCGACAACTCGATGTTCACCTACTAATAACAAATACGCCTGTCCATAACAACGTGACGCTAATTAGGATGATATTATATATTCAGCACCATATAGTGCTCGTCTTGAGACATAACATAGTAAGTTTCATCACTTACTCCTCTGGCGAAGCAACCCAAAGTAAGTCTTGGGCCTCCGACATAAGAGAGTGCCAGCGTTGTCTGCTTCAGAGACTTGAGACAGACTACAATAAGTTTCATTACTCTAGTAATTTCACCAGCATCCACGCCATTCAAACCGGGACACAGTAATATATGCAGAGTACTATTTGGCTGGAGCAATAGAAGCTGCGGCGGTACCTATCTAGATGATTTTAGTAACAGTGACCTATCTCCAGTAAAATGATACTAATTATAGTGATAGAAAACTTTTTATGTTTTCTCAAAACGAGATCGAGATAGAAATGAACTTTTCCAATTTTGGTGGTCCTGAAATAGAATCAAAGGCATTCTTGCTGAGGTAAGCAGATTGGCCGCAGGGTTATGAGGACAGTTTTTTTTTTTTGTTTAGTTAATAACTATATATGTTTGTATAGAATAATTAACAGGTGAATTGGTACACAAAAGCGGAGAGTGCGGCGGAGAGTGCGGCTTCGTCATTGTTACGTTGGCGCTTGATTTAAAATTTCAACACTGTTAAAATAAAACAATTTTATCGGTTACTCGTTCGACCGTTGCGTTGTGTATATTTTTTATTAAATAGTTGAATCGAAATGCTATAAAAAGTTAATTACAAAAAAAAAAATTTCTGGCAGACCTCTGATTCCAAAGACCGTCTATCAACCACCGCACCTCCTGTATCTGCCGCCAAACAACACTGTGCATATATTACTATGATCCGATTTGATGGGTGTTGTAGCTAGTGAAATTACTGAAGTAAAGAACCTTAACATCTTACGTCTCAAGACAAGACAGTAGTGCTGTGTATATCATCTTAACAAGCGCCGCTTTGTTATGGGCATGCCAATAACTAATCATCACGTAAACTTCTCGTTTATCTCTGTAAAAAATCTGTAATATTTAATTTCAAGTATTAAAAAACGTAAGTATTATAAGATATATTAACTTATTATGTTACTTTGCTTATTTAACTTTCATAGAAATGACAGTACTCGAATTTCGCTTTAGATTACATTTATTCTAAATTCCACACCTATACTAAAGTTATCAAAAAAAATATAGTAACTCTTCAGCTTTTTGGATAACCTCGGTCGTCAGCTGAACCTTTTACTCCTTATTAATGGTATAAGAGGAATCTAATCTTATTTTCCTACTTAATTGTATACATATAAAGTATCTACTGCATACATACTTAAAATCATATCTGATTAACTTTCAGCTTACGTTACTGTTCCCTGTGTACGACAAACTTCAGCGGTTAACGGGTGATCAGTGGAGGCTGTACGCGTCAGCATCATCAGCGGTCGGCACTGCATTGACTGTGGCCTTACTAGCCACCGGTATGGACGTCGTTGCTGTGATCGACGAACTGATTGTACCAGTTCTAGCCGTCTTCACCGCTGCATTTGAAGTCGTTGGATTTGTTTATATATATGGTATTTCTTTTTAATTTAATGGTTGATGGTATAGATTTTATTTAACACTTTGGATATATATTTCTTTAATTATAACTACTAAAATATTGTTGAGACACAGTTAAGATGAATAGCGATATCATTTTGTCAATTCAAAGTATCATGAAAAGAAAAAGCAAAGTATTCTGCAAATTTTGAAACAAAACAATTATTATAGGATTTCTAATTGTATTCAAGACTTCTATGTATAAACATAGAAGTCTTGAATACAGGAGAATTGTCTTGAATACATAAGTAAAGTTCTCCTTTATTATTCGTCGAGCCTAACAGGTCGTTCACCTGATGGTAACTGATAATTTCCGTAATAACATAACGCTAGTTATGATGATTGTACACTGCACATAACTGTATTCATCATCTCTATACTCATCATAATTAAATTAACTTTGATTACCCCAGTAATTTCACTAGCCATAACACCATTCTAACCGGATCACAGTAATCTTTACACATTTCCGTTTTGGCAATAGACGTAGGCCCTACTCTAGTATGGGTATAAAGGTCTCCAATAACAGAGTCCTACTACAAGTTAAGCTATAGCTTAAATTTTAAACTATATCTATTCAGCTGCTTATTTAAAAGTATTGTACTCTTCCGTGTTTAACTCCTTTTTATTGCTGGATAAAAACATGCCCAGGGTAGGCAAATCCAAGTTTATAGTCATTGGAATTAATAAATGAAAGTCATGGGAAGCCATCAGGTCATGCATGCCATCATCCTATAACAGGAAGTTCGAGAATTTTCTTAAAATACTACTACTGATAAGCAGTATAAAACATTAAAAACTTAATGTTTACTTTCAGGCTGGTTCTACCTCACTATAGACGTACAATTCGTTACCGGTAATAGATTGCCAAGTTGCTGGATAATCGCTTGGTGGCTGATACCGTTTGCCCTTTTGGGAGTTACCGGTTGGTGGCTGAGGGCCTTACTCCATGCCACTTGGAGCCAAGGTCAAACACTTTGGCCGTTGGTGGGGGTGTTTATTGTGATGATAGTCGTAACGATTATATTTGCAGCCATAGCTGTAGCAAAAGAAGAACAATTCAACTTGATATCGGTAAGTAAAGCTAAGTTTAAAAATATTAATTTATTCAACTTTTTCAGTCTCTTCCAAGCGTACTCTATATTATTCATAACTAGCCAACATAGACCTATCACCAGTATAATGATACCAATTATGGTGATGGAGAACTCTTTCTGTAATTAGGGCTCCCGTGTAGACAGGAACTGGCAGATTGATAACAAGATCTGTAGCAAATGAGACGGGTTAGAAATGAACTCCTCCAATTTTCTGGCAACTTCATCATTTTCATGTAGTGCAATTAATCTAGAACGAGATGTATAAGGAACATTAACTTACAAGTAAAATTTAATGATACTATCGATAAAAAAAGCTCTTCAAGTTGTTGAACCGATAATTTAAATTAATAACTTCTTGATTAGCAGCCATTTTACACTTAGAATATATCTAGTGAGAATGCTCTCCTTTCCGCTGTTCTCGTACTACCAAATAACCTTCTGCTTAAACTTGGGAAGGTTGGTAGTACTTAGGTATGATTACGGTATTTTATATCAAACACATAAAAAAATTATATTAATTTCTTTATTTTATTTAACGAAGCAACTAGACTAGCCGGCTGTTCACCTAATAATAAGTGATATCCCTGCCAATAACAACCGGGCGCTAATTAAAATGATGTACACATCACCATTCATCTCCGCGAGCCAAGGATGTTAAGTCTCTACCCTAGTAATCTCACTAACTACAGCGCCGTTCTAATTGGAACACAGTAATGTTTTCTCACTACTGTTTGCCAGCAGAAATAAGTGATACCAATCTAGACGGTCTCCGGCAACAGAGACCAACCACCAGTAAAAGATCATCTGTTTAAGAGCAACGATGTCACAGACATACTCATATGCGTACATACCTAAATAATGCTCGGTCATGTTAATACACTGTTCATACGTATTAAATATTTCTTTTTCTAGAAAATAGCGTCCGCTTTCCGACCATCGCGTCTCTGGGGTCCAGAGGAACCGATGGCCCGCTACCTGTGGATGTCGCAACGATACACAAACGAAATGAACACGGAAGCAGAGAACTCGTCCCTTCCTAACAACTATTCCCATTTGAAAAGCGACAAGACGAAAACGTACGATGAGAACTGGTTGACCACCGATTTATATCAAAGATCGCCAAGGTTTCTAACCAAAAATCCGGAGCTGGATAACGCTAACAGTAAAGAAATAGGGCCAGTATACACTATTCACACTATACCAAGATTTAAAGACGATGAGAGGGAGGAAGATGAAAAATTCCGATCACCCAACATTTGTATCGCTAGGGACCGACTCGGTGGTCA
Source organism: Ornithoptera priamus (assembly GCA_029034505.1). NCBI lineage: Eukaryota > Metazoa > Arthropoda > Insecta > Lepidoptera > Papilionidae > Ornithoptera > Ornithoptera priamus. The sequence continues at coordinate 1,063,567 of JARDWD010000392.1, forward strand.
TAGTAAATGCTCGTGCAATAGACATTTCACACTGAACGTACCCGATTTGAGGAACACGGAAGTGTCGACGAGTCTGTGAAATATTCAAAAACTACGTACAACGAACTTATACGTCTAGTCGACTTATTTATAACCATATATAATTTATAACCAAATGACGTGTATCAATAAAGATACACTGCAAGAATGAAGAGTTAGGAACCATCAAAACGAAAATTTGACGAACAAATGTAACTGCTTCCGTGTGCTTGTAACACGAAGTTTGGATGGAGATAGGTTCCATGAACCTGCATAACAAGATATTTCATCAATCTACTACCATAACGACATTGTTATTCTAGGTCATAAGATCCAAATTATTCAGAACGAACACGCTTGCCTATCTTCGATTTCACCGTACTCGTCACTTATCAGGTGAAATTAAGGTTGAGCGTTCGCCCATTATAGATAATAAAAACATCATAAAAATATTTATATAACAAACTTTGCTATTTTTTTTATCCAGGAAAAACTACTTCGGTTCTGCCTTTCAAAATAATCATCGGTTTTTATGTAACGTGAAATAACGTTTTCCGGAAGTCCCGCCTTTAATATTGATGTGTTCTCATCAAAACTCTTCGCAGCCTTCGTTACCATGGAAACCGATACGTTCTCTTACAAATTATGACGTTAACTACAATGCCTATCAAAGTAGGAAAAAAATAATTATTATATTCTTCTGTAATTTTTAATAAAACAAAATCTTTCATATGTTTTTGCATTTAAATTTTCATAGGCGCTATAGACGTTTACGGGTAGTAAGTCTGCTTCCGGAGACCGTCTTGGTGGATACCACCACAGCGCCTATTGCAGCCGACAAACATTACTGTGTTCCGGTTTGAAGGGCGCTATAGCTAGTGTAATTACTGGGGTAACGAGACACAACATCTTATGTCTCAGGCGACGGACGCAATACGGTGCAGTGTATATCATCATGACTAGCGCCACGTTGTTATGTGCAGGCGTATCATTTACCATCCGGTGAACGTTTTGCTCGTCTCCTCGCTTAATTGAATACATAAAAAAATTAATCAATTAAATTTAATTATTCAGTCTGTGACAAAAATGTAACATGGTAACTTACGTTTAACTTCAGCCGTCTCGAAGTATTGATGCAATTGGACTTAAGATTTTTTAAACATTAGAGTAATAAGTATCGAAATATAACAATGTGGAACTAAATACCTATGAAGCTTTTAAATGCGGGTCAGTATTGAGACCTTGACCTTAGGTAAGTGGCGCCGTACTCACGGGACCCATGCCAACCTCACCTGCTCGTGGTGCGCCCTGTTAATCGTCAAACGAGGCTCTGGCTCCCATCAACCCGCATTGGGCCTGCGTGGTGAAAAATGGCTCAAATTCCCCCATATAAACCCCTACCAAACGACGGCCTCTAGTGCCCAGCCGTACCGGAGGTCATACTGTAAGATCGCGAAAAGTCTTTGGGATACAGGCAGCGCAGGACCGATCGATATGGAAAACTTAGAGGAAGGCCTATGTCCAACAATGGACGCCATACGCTGAAGATAAAGATAATGATTTAAAGATTATTCTTTTTTTAGTTACAATCAATTTTAGCTAAATAATTTACAAGAAAACGAAACATATATACACACACATAAATCTAGAACGTCTAACGTATCATTTTTCTAAGAATATTTATCACTTACAATCACGTGACCGCCGCTTTCATAATAATATTATTAATACAATTTTGAATCGAATAAAATCAATATATATTAATAAAAGCTTAATAAAATCGTAAGCTTTCATTCAGTGGGAAAAGTAGAAACTGCTTTTAAATAAATCAATGCATATTCCTGAAAATTCATAATAATGAAACGCGAAGGTTTTATGTCAGTAAGGGTGTAAAGAATTTATTAATAAAATATTACGTAATTTAATTTACCAACAGTCATAATAAATAGTATAGTATAGGAAATCCATCAAGCTATGAACTTAGTCTTCATGTTAATATCTAGAGTATACCTTGAAGTTTGACTTGTTGACAAAATTAAGTCCGAAGAAACATTTAAGATAATTTTTTTGTTAATAAGAGCAGACGGAGAGCACTGGAAGTTATAGATAGGTACCAAGCATAAATCTTTATCTGCACCTGGAGTAAAGATCCTATAAAACAAGGTTTCTCAAGAAAAAAGGAATACCTGTCACATATTAAATTATTTGATTTATATTAATAAGAGCTTTATAAGCGAAAAAACCTTCAAACAAACTTCAAGAGCAGGTTAGGGAGGGAGGAAAAAAAATGAAATATTGCTTAAGTTCCAACATAAATCAAAACTGCAAAAAGATACGCGTGAGGGTTTTCCAATCGTGATTACTTCTTTTTTAAGGGAGGAATATCTCGTTATAGAAAGGTACACCAAAATTGTAGAGTTAATGCATTTATTTATATATATTAGGTCCTTACATATGAAATTAGCGTTTAGTCGCACTGACCACTTTGATCTGAAATATCTCCTCTTTGGTTAACAGTTCCAAATTCAAATTTATAAATTTATTTAGCAGGTACATTTGAGTTTTGAAAACAGTCATTCAATTGCTTTTTTTCCTCATTTTTTTTTGTTTGGCGTCGCTTATTACCGCACAATGGAAAACATGAAATATCAGTATATATACGAGTACGAGTTCTACCGTGGCATCAGTGCTGCAGAAACAGCTCGAAAGATTAATGATGTGTATGGCGCTGGTGTCGCAGAAGAAAGCACGGTTTTGGTTTCAACGTTTTCATTCTGGAAATTTCGACCTTTAGAACCAACACAACACAAAACTGGAAAATGGAGAAATAAAGGCTGACAAAACTGTATTAATTCACTAAAAGCAAATCGGGAAAGTAAAAAAACTTGAACGATGGGTACCTCATGCATTGAGTGAATCGAACTTGCAAACACGCGTCGACTGCTGCTGCTGTGTTACTTTGCTCAACCGACATATTAATAAAGGGAAATTAAATCGAATCATTACTTGTGATGAAAAGTGGATACTGTTCTGTAATCGGAAGCGCTCATCGCAATAGCTGATCCTGGGAGACCCAGCCAGTTCCTGCCCTAAACGAAAATTTACTCAGAAAAAGTTACTTGTGAGTCAATGGTAGACTAGCGCCAGTGTTGTTCACTACAGCTTTCTAAAATCTGGCCGAACGATTACGGCAGTTATCCATGGTCAGTAACTGCAAACCATGAAGAACGAAGTAGCCGCTAAACAATAGAGATTGGTCAATCGCTCTAGACCACTGCTGCTTCACGACAAGGCAAGACCACCACCACACACTGCACAACAAACAACCACACTGTTAGATGAGCTACAATTGGAATATCTGCGACATCCCACCGTACTCCCCGGACCTTGCCCCAACAGATTACCATTTTTCCGGAGTTTAGACAACTTTTTACAAGGAATCAAATTCAACTCGGATGCGGCAGGCCAAACCGCTTTTAAAGAGTTTATTGATTCTTGCCCCCATGGTTTTGTTAGTAAAGGGATTAATGAACTAACTACCTATGAGATGACAAAAGTGCATAGATAACAACGGTGCATACTTTGATTAATTAAATATATTTTACAAAAAAAATTTACTATATATTCCTCCCGTACAAAACGCCAATTTCATATGTAAGGACCTAATATATATCTTACACCAAAGAAGACTTTAGGTAATATTTTACATATTAAAAATATATACTGAACCCAAACCATGTATGTGAATATACTTTAACGTAAATATGGATAAAAATAGTTGCTCTTTCCGTTTTCTTCTTGGCATGCCCCTTTATAACTGAAGGTTATCTGCTAACACGGAAAATATTTATGGCTATTGTGCTGATCAAAAATTTTTGAATTCTCTTATACAAAAAATATAATGAAACTCTTAATAGACCATATAAAAAATTCACCGTCAACCCTCCAGCGAATCAACTTTGCAGGGAAGTTAAATACCTGAACGACCTGAGACTGAACAAAAGTTAGGGCAATTAAGTGTGAACCCGCAGCGAGCGACAGGTGCCGTCTCATTTAAATCTCCCTTCGATTTGTGTGACTAATAGAAACTTTGAAATATTACAAAAAAAGTTGAAAAGTGCTTAACACTTTACCCTTTAATAATTCACTATTTTTTACAACTTATTTACGTATTTAGAGTCCGTTTTCTCTATAGACTTTAACAGTTGATCTGTGTCATGAGATAGATCTTTAGATCCCATAAAAATATACTCGAAACCTATATTGCTTTTATATTTAATATAATTTTTTAACGACTTTTCGTTTTTTTAGATTGTTTTGATTTATTTTATTTTACTTTATCATTATGTATACGTTCAAATAAAACAAAGACAATGATTACACGAAAATGGAACAGTACAGGCGAGCTTAACTCACATCAAGTTCTCTATAACCTTAGTGAAAGGGTAAGCCTATCGTCCTCGAATCCCAGGACCAATAAGCGCAGACTACGGCATGCGCTGATTCCGTCATCCCCAGAGGTCCCTCGCACCACACACGACGAACCCACAGTCACCGACAACACCCACGTCACCACACACACTTCGGCCACTACCAACACGCTCCGAATCTCCGCATCACGCCGCCCTCGCTTCAGAACGCGGCGCCACAGGTACTCACACACCGCATACACTAAGTACACCCGCGATCAGGGGCGGTCCTCACCGCCCAGAGAATCCGATACAAACGAAGGTAGTTGGGGAACGGGCCTGCGCCCGCCCTCGACGACCGAGTAGATTCGCCAGAGTAACCAAAAACCAGACACACGTTATTAAAATTCCGCCGTCGGATAACTACACCACAAGTAGTACTCCTTTTGTAAACAGGCCGTGGATCCAGGTCCACGCGCCCAATGTCAGATAAGCTGTAATAGTCGAATGGCTTGCAGCGCTGACATCGTCATGAATCGAGAGGATAAGCCTATACGAATAGTTAAAAGTACAAAACAGAAAAAAAATCTGACTTATAAGTACATACACATGGAATAACAATATTTAATGCTATATGTATACATGAATTATACTGCAATAAATAAACAGTTCATACATTGATAATGATAAAACTCTTATATATTTATCTAAAAGAAATCTTTGCTGTTTTATCTTGTTTAGATATTTAGTCTATTGCAAGACCTTACTATAAAAGTAAGGTCAATAATTCAAAAGTCAAATAAGTTACAAAAAAATGTTTGTGATATTATAATTTGTCATATCTTAAGATGTTTTTCTGATCAGTAGAATTTGATAGTTATCCGTACATCAGGCAATCTCTTCCGGAATGCTACAGTCCTCTCTATCGTCAGCGCATGACTACGATCATACCTGATGTTAAGTAGTGATGTGGTCAGTAGTGGTAAAGCGCACCAGGCTAATTTTTTTTTTCAATACACCCACGTTGTATTTGTACGGGAACACAGACGCCGTCAAGTTATTCTACTCGTTTGCTGTTTGTTTGAATAATGAGGAGTTGACCCTATTCGTTGGCAAACTGGGGACGTTCGCAATGTAGGAATGACCCTCCGTGCGTCCGGTTTTAAAATTAATGAACGAAATAATAATAGTATAAGTTATTACGAAATAAATGTCGCACACTGCGGCGCAAAGCGCTGGTTTTATGAGTAAGAAAAATAAAGAGAAAACCGTTGCCCCGACTTAATAACGGTGCGCTGCAGGTAAAATGTAATAACCGGTGTATAAGAAAATCTTAAGGGGTGGCAGAGCCTCGTGAGTTACGGCCTCATTTGTCGTTGTCATGTGACCTAACCTATCTTATTGCAGCGGCGGCCACGGCCGGAGGGGGCCCGCTCCGATAATGCGATACTTACACCGCACTAACCGGAAACCGCATTAAAACTAATCAGCTAGTTAAGATACTTTAATAATATATATGTATATAATTTTTAGGTAAACTTTAACTTTTTATTTAATTGTTAAAAACAGTAATGAAATAAGAGAGTTATTATCACAGTAACACATAAAATGTACTGTGCATTAGGTTTCCATTTCCGGAGACAATGTAGGTAGGTACCACTGCAGATCTTATTTCCTTGCAAACATTACTGTTTCGATTTGAAGGGTGCTGTAGCTAGTGAAATTACTGGGGTAAAGAGACAACATACCATGTCTCAAAGTGACGAACTGAATATGGTATTATGTATACCATCCCAAATAGCGTTTCGTTGTTATATCGATTATCATCAATTGAACATCCCGATCGTCTTATCGCTATGTTAAATAAAAAAAATATCTCTATTGCCGGAGACCATCTAAGTAGGTTGGTATCTACCTAGATGGTGTCCGCAGTGCCTAATTCTGCTGCCACAGTAATGTGCAATTATTACAGTGTTCCGGTTTAAAGAATATAGTGGCTATTGATATTACTGCAGTACAGTTGAACGAGAACATAATTTATTTCAAGGCGACGAGTACATAATACTGTGTATATCATCTTATCTATCTATACGTTATTATGAGCAAACATATCACCATCAGGTGAACATCTCGCTCCTCTCGTCGAAGAAAAAGCAAAGCAACAAAGTATTTAATAGTAAATGAGGAATACCAGAAAAAGGCAGCTTTTTGTTCATATTCACAGTGAGACATGTTAATAGATCTAAGTTAATATAATCTTATTAGTCATCAACCTCAGCCGACAGTCGTCCACGGCTGGGCATAGTCCTCCTCCAAAGACTTCCACATCGATCGGCTCATCCAGTGGGTTCCTGTGATTTTCACCAGTACTGTGTTATTAGTACTTATATTGAAACAAATAATGAGATGTAAATATTACACCATTAAGAAGACAAAATTTTACTGATTTATCTTTCATGAGGTGGGAGATAAAGCTAATAGATCTCCCTGCGGTAGTTATCGCGGTGTATCCTTAGCTTTAATGAATCCTTCAATACTACATATTAATTCTGCATAAAGCTATTTAGTTTTAATTACAAAGACCGTAGTAAAAAAAGCGATCTCGTAGCGTTTAATTATGTACAGGACTTCTATTACAAATATGTACGTCCAAAGGATTAAGTAGGTTCAAATATTTTTTTCAAGTCATAGTATATATGGATATGTCATATAAATTTATACGTTTAACAACAAATCAAAGTGTGTTGAATCAGATCGTAAAATGTGAGAAAACACTGTTATAACCTCGCAATCTGATTACAATCTGATCAAAAGCTGGCAATCGACGCGCTGCGAATGTTAACAAGGAAAGTACTAAGAAAAAGGACCGATAAATAAGAGAGCCAGGAGCGTTGGGGTCGCTGAAGTTATGTCATAGCCTTTTCAGCCTGTATTGCAATGAATAATTCGAGCAAAGTTTCACGGCCCAAGTTAATACAAACGGCGCGGTACAAACCGGAGAGGCTGTGGTGTAATATGCTAATTTTGTATTGAATTTAGATTTTTCACATCACTTAATTTTTTTATTATTTCTTCTTCTTCTTGTTTGATTGGAATGCTCCAATTAATAAAGATGGGACACCAATTCTGCGTATCATCATATGCAAAACAAGTTAAGTAGGGATTATAATGACGGTGGTTTCCTGTTGCCTTCCATCATCGCTGTCTCAAAATCGTCGCGTCAATTGACTGCGCTTTTAGGTGTTTGATATAGTTCCGCACAGAGATTGTCCTCATATCAATACTAAAACTACTGTTTCTCAGGTTCAGGTCATGACTGGGCTTGCCTCCTCCGCTGGTCATGCCGTCGCGATGTCCTTCGTCTGCGCCAATTCCATGGTCGAAGTCTTCACCTGTAACCCTACGCATGGAATTGTATTATACCCTAGAAAACTGAATCCGCCAACCGAACTCAGCCACCAACGTGCCCGGCCTACTGGTACACGTGGCGCCCGCCCCAGCGACGTTGACAGAGGCCAGAGGAGGATTACCTAAATGAGTGTTAGATAAAAAGACTCTAACACCTTGTATTATAATATCCTATTATACCTGATATTAATTACTTAGTGGTGGATCTCAGTTGCTGGCGAATGTTTAAGTAAGTACCACCGCCGCGCCAATCGCAGCCGACAAACAGTACTGTGCAAATATTACTTTGTTCCAGTTTGAAAAGCGTTATAGCCAGTAAAATTACTACTAGAGTAAACCTTAATATTAGGTCCTTACATATGAAATTGCAGTTATGTACGGAAGGAATATAGTGTCAATTCTTTTTTTGTAAAATATATTTAATTAATCAAAGTATGCACCGTTGTTATCTATGCACTTTTGCCATCTCATAGGTAGTTCAATGATCCCCTTACTAAAAAAACAACGGGGGCGAGAATCAATAAACTCTTTAAAGGCGGTTTGGACTGCCGCATCGGAGTTGCATTTTTTTCTTTGTAAAAAGTTGTCCAAATTTCGGAAAAAATGATAATCTATTGGGGTAAGGTCCGGGGAGTACGGTGGATGTCACATACATTCAATTGTAGCTCATCTAACTTAGTGGTTGTTTGTTGAGCAGTGTGTGGTGGTGGTCTTGCGTTGTCGTGAAGCAGCAGTGGTCTAGAGCGATTGACCAATTTCAGTTGTTTAGCAGCTAGTTCTTTCTTTATGATTGCTGACAATAGATATCGTTTGGCCAGATTTTAGAAAGCTGTAGTGAACGACACCGAGGCTAGTGCGTCAAACACTCACAAGTGGCTTTACTGAGCACATTTTCGATCAGGCAAGACTTTGGCTGGGGCTCCAGGCTTTAGTCATTGCGACAAGCGCTTCACATTATCGTACAGTATCCACTGTTCATCACAAGTAATGATTCGATTTAAATTCCCTTCATTATTGTGTCGGTTGAGCAAAGTGACACAGCAGCAGAAGTCGACGCGTGTTTGCAAGTTCGATGCCTGCAGATATCTCTGAAGTAGTTTGTGATGGATCCGCTTCCACAATAGGCTTTAATTCTTCATTTTCCAGGTTGGTCTCCGGCCATCCACGGGGTTGGTTCTAAAGGTCTAAATTTCCAGAACAAAAACGTTGAAACCAAAAACGTACCGGGGTTTTTTTTGCGACACCAGCGCCGTACATATCATTAATCTTTCGAGCTGTTTCTGCAGCACTGGTGCTGGTGCCACGGTAGAACTCGTACTCGTAAATATACCGATATTACATGTTTTCCATTGTGCGGTGATAAGCGACGTTAAAGAAAATAATAATGAGGAAAAAACAAATGAATGACTCTTTTCAAAACTCAAATGTACCAGCTAAATGAATTTATAAATTTGAATTTGGAATTGTTAAACAAAGAGGGGATGTTTCAGTTCAAAGTGGTCAGTACGACAAAACGCTAATTTCATATGTAAGGATCTACTGTATATATGAAGGCGACGAGCACAATTTGTGGATGTGTGTACCATTCTAATTAGTGCTTACCATCAGGTGAAGGGTTGTATGACGTGGTTGTAAATAAATGGGGTTAACATAGACAATGCAATTGTCGTAATTATAGTTCATACTGTATATCAGCTATATTAGAAACAATGTTTTTTCCGTATGCTCTTTTAACGTTAGGGGCGGGTACTAATGGGAGTTTAGTGGATAAGCGGAAATAATTTTAATAGTTTCCTGATATCGTTTATATACGACCGCAACACCTATTTCTGGCGTGAAATAGTAGTATGAAAACATTAATTTCTTCTGGATTGAAGGGCGCTGTAGCTAGTGCAGTTACTGGGGTAACGAGTCTCACCATTTTATGTCCTACGATCGCAATGTTATTGGCAAGTGCATTACTTACTTTCAGTTGAGTATCTCGATCCTCTCGTGTGGGCGTTCTTCGTCAATTAAATTAACATATACTTTTCTCATCCGCTTTTATCATGGACCACACGTTAAATTCACAGCATTTTACGGGATTGTTGCAATCCAACCTATTATACTCGTGCACCCATACGTGGTTCGTTAACTTTGTTACGCGACTGCATACCACTTAGGAATTTATTTTACAGGGAAAAAAGCTGCCTAATGTTCGTAAATTGCTGATGAAATAAACACAATTTCCAGCAGCTATACAAGAGGAGTGTAAGGGTTCGCGCACAACCACTCCCGGGATCTAAGCCAACCTCACCTGCTCGTGGTACACCCTACTAATCAATAAACGAGGCCTTGGTTCCCACCTTCCCGCATTAGGCCAGCGTGGTGGGAAATGACTCTATATCCCCCGTATGAACCCTTACCCGATTGTTGTAGGAATCTCTGAGTGGGGCTTATGTCCAGCCGTGGACGTCTATCGGCTGATGATAATGATGATGATGATATGTATATAAATATAATAATCGGTTTTACCTACTTCATCTATTGACTACTTATAACATCAAGAGCTTTTTAAACTTGGTTAATCAATTGAATTATATATAAGCTTTAGGGTAAGCCAAAAATTAAGTATTCATGTTCTCATATCCCTTTCGATTAGAACCCTTATTTTTTTCAGTAGGGGGATATATATTCAAGCACTACAGACTTTAAACAATTAAATATCTTACTATGTTATGGGATGCTTACTTAAATTATTTACTTGCAAAAATCTGCGCTCGGCGTGTGGTCTCATCTGGAGAGAAGAACGTCGCCTGTTCTTCCGATAAGGTGAGTAATCTTTTAGGATTCGTCGCCCAGAGCGCCGAAAATGCAAGCTCTTCTAACCCACAGCATCAGACCTGATCCTTTCAACCGTGTAGTCTCGTTCTAATACGAATAGAACTAAGATAAACCCGTATCGTATCACAAAAGGCGTCTGAAAGGTTTTCCGGGTTTCTGACCCTTGAATAATCTGACTGACCAAAAGCAACATATTTTCAGTAGATTGCTACGGGTACAAAAAAAGAGTATGGTCTGAGTGATTTTTAGTCCAATGCAAGCCTATATGGATTTCCAAACCACCAACTATATCGCATATTTAGATTTGTATACTAGATTGCATCTTAATCATATGCAGCTTAAGTGTGTGTACGTTTGTCGCCAATAGCTTATTGGTTTCTTGCCTAACAGTGCCAACCAATTATATTCAGCTCAAGTGTGTGTCAGATTGTCGCCAATAACTTATTGGTTTGTTGCGTAACAGTGCCAGTCAATGGAGTGAAGTTCGCACGGAATTCAAACAGACCATATACACTGATACCGTGTATGCAATTATCATTGTTAAATAAAATTAGAATTGTTAATAATTAGGAGATTTTAATGTAAGACAGCTGTTCATATACACACACATTGTCACTGATTTCCACAACAATTAGTAATAATTATAAGATTGTTTATAAACTATATATTTACTGATTTAATTCAATTTCCACAACAAAACATACTAGAACACAAGTCAATTCTGTCGACTGTCGCGCTTTTACAAGTATTGAAACAAGTCTAAACTAAGTATTTCCTTCCATAACTGAAATAAAGATTAAACATTATCTTAAACAGTAGGAATTCATTTTTTAAAAATGTGCTTCAGTTGCACGGGAAGCGGTTTCAAACACCGTTTCAGCACAAAAACTTTTAAATTGACAACAAGAAATCTTTCTACCCATTACTTTTCAGGCCGCACTTGGTGCAGTCGGTGCGTCAACTTTTAATAGACTTTTAAAGAGAATTAAGAAAAGTTTAAATAGTTTAAACTGACGGTTGGAGAATTTGTTCCTGCCGCAGTTATTTGTACAGAGTTTAAATATAATAAGATTATTATTTATCTTCAAATGTTATCAATGAACTGTTGGAATTAAATCTTAAAGTTTAAGTCATTGTTGATTATCACACGTAAGGATATACGCCAAGTGTTCGCGCTTTAGTTATCGATAAAACTTACGTAAGGACGTAGTGTTTCTATCCTTCATAATGCAAAAAATTAAAGTGTTAAAGTATTGTATAAAGCAACGAGATCAGCATTAACCTGGTGGTGAATAATACGCCAGCCCATAATATGTGATGCCAGTAAGGAAGATAGCTTTTTAATATCATATATATATATATATTTAATTAGCGTCACGTTGTTATGGGCAAGCGTATCACTTACTATCAGGTGAGGTGAGGTGAGGATCATAAAAAAAAATTACTTTAGTAAATCCAATACACTCCCTATAACAAACCGCAAAAATAAATTGCACGAAAACACTATTAAAGTTTCGCGATACATTACTACGCGATGTGTGAAATATTTTCGTCCGTCCATGAAATGATTTAGTTATGTCCCATTTATCAAAGGTAACTGTCACACACACACACACACACATACACACACACATATACATACACAAAACCCACTCCGCGTAATAGCGGACCCAGTTACAAATTTCATTTATGTGACACGGAAAATATGCGGATATGATTCAAATTGTCAACGCCATATTACTTACTCGTCTTAGTAGTACCAGGATAGTGATGCGAATCAAAATAATACATCGCCATCATCATCATCATCATTTCAACCGATGAACGTCAAAAGCTGGACATAGGTCTCTTGTAATGTTATCCACAAAGCACGGTCTTGCGCTGTTTGAATCCAGTGGCTCTTAAATCTCACTTAGGATTACCGAAAGATTATTTAAGCTTTAAATTGGTACGGGGGTAAAGAGACTTAACGTACTATGTCTCAAAGCGACGAGGACAATGTGGTATGAATACCATCCTAAATTACGCCTCGTTGTGATGGGCCGGCGTATCGCTTACCATCAGCTGAACTCGCTCGTGTAGTCGATTTGTTGAATAAAAACAGTATCTATATTGCTGGGGACAATCTAGGTAGGTACCACCGCAGCTTCTATTTCCACCGCTAAACAGTAGCATACAAACATTACTGTTTCGGTTTGAAGGGCGCTGTAGCTGGTGAAATTACTGAGGTAAGGAGAATTGACTTCTTAAGTCCATAGGCGATGATCACAGTGTGGTGCGGTGTATATCCTAACTAACCGCGTTGTTATGGACAGGCGTACTCTCACCCGTCTTGTCGTTCCTTCGAATAAAAAAAACTCTTTTTAACCTCGAGGAGTAAACGCTTAAGATCTCCTTACTATTTAAGAAGATTCAAAAAACCGAAAAGAAAAAAACCTCAGTAATAGTCTCACCTGTAATGATTCTTCTTGAAGGGACAGTAGAAGAAAAGTCGACTTTAAACGACTGGGATGAAGACAATGAGAGTTGTAGAAGTATGTAAGAGCTATTTAGAATTTTTTTTTAAAAATAAAAACCCAAAATCATGCTTTTCTTTTACAAGGTATTCTTATTTATAATTTTTTTATTTATTTGTGCACACAAGTTACAATTGCAACATACATAGAAATAAGTGAAAAGGTACTACTTGTCGGAAGATTTGATTATAGTGTCTGACAATAATATATATATATATATATATTATTGCATATAAAAAGTAATAAAACATAATAGGTACAAAATCTTCTAGTAATAAATAGTTTATTTGTATGTTTGTTGCTATCTTTACAAAAAACGTATTACTTCAGATGATGATTTAATATTAGAAAACTTTACATAACTTATGTTTAACACCACTCCAACATAATGAAACTTACGGTGCGTCGGTAATCAGGAATTTCAACATCATATCCGCTATACACCGACGACTTCCGGCGACGCGAGCCTCTCGCTTCCGCCGACAGCTCGTAATGGAATCTGTTGGTAAGTGGAAACGTGTCTGCGTTGTTTGCTTGCAGCTTTCACTAAATATTGTTTTTTTGTTTTTACTAAACCTTCGTACAGTTACATTAAGATAACATGAAATATAAAAAACTACATATAAAAAAAAATCGCTTACATACTGTAGTCTTCTTTTCATAAGTACAAAACGAAATACTTTCACAGTGAAAGTAGAATAGCTGAACTTCCACGCCTTGCGTCCTTTATTACAAAACAAAACATAGGAAACTAATAAAAAAAAAATCCCCAAGCGGAAGTAATTTATCAAATTACAAGGCCCAATAAGTTTTTAGTCTTAATTCGACTTCGACTGGTACAAATTGTGTTAACGCCGTGAGATCACAAGACTGATCCAGATTTCATTTAGATAATTGAATGAGGATCTATTCTCTCAGAGAAAAGGTTCGACGCGAACGGCGGGAGTTGGGGCTACTAAGTTAAAATTGGTTACTTGGATTAAATTTGAATAATTTGCGGCAAATGGGGGTAGGTTCGCGCTCGCCGTTGGAATTTCAACGGTAAAAGTAATTTTTAGCAAAGGTACTTACTATATTATACTAATATTAGATAATGAATATTGATGTTATTTTAGTAATAGAATTTCCTACTTAATTATTTTTTTCCCCTATGTAAAGTTGGGATTAGAATATCCGCCTCCAAGTTATACAAGAGTATTTATAATGAGAAATAATAAAGCTTTATATCCTAAAAGGGAACATATATAAAACTACATGGACCATATTCCAATATGGTCTATGACATTGTTATTTTTATTTTATAGTATACCGGAAAGGGTGCCTATAAATACATTGATGCAATGATGAGAGAGATATGCTATACGCGTAAGTCTATAGTGGATCAAGATAAAAGTTCAAGTATTTTTTTAGTATTTATAAGTAAGATAAATAAGTCCTGATTTATTCAGATTTATTTATCAGTATCATATAAAGAGCGTGAGCAAACAGATCATCACTTAGAGTTTTGATAAAAATGAGATGTTTTCTTCCGAAATAAATTAAGATGCTCATAAACGAAGAAGACAGACATTCAGATTTTGCTACATCATCTTCACCTAGAGATATTATCTTACGTATATCAGCGCAAGACCGATTGGTGTTGAATCTTTGAAACTTCCTGGGTCTAGCAGTAGGGTGATGATGATAACATAATTGTCTTCGTAAAACTTTTAACCAGTTTATTACTTAAATTACTTAAATAATCATCTAAGTAAACAACCGGTAATTAATATCGGAGATATAACAGAAAACTATTGTCCATTAATAGACTAGATAATGAGTACTCTTTATCTTATTTGAATACCATGATAGGTATTCTGGAAAATGGTCACAGCTCTGATGATTTCTTTCACCGGAAGCTGATCTTCAATTGTGATCGAACACTTGCCTGAACGAACTAAAATTTTGCTGTTAGTGATTAATAAGTTTTAACGAAAGTAAATAGTATAGATCCCGCCGAACGGTCAAACGCAACTTCTAAAGCCGCACTTTACGAAACGCTGACTATCGCCCGATCCTACCCGTGAAGGTGTGATTAATTCCGCACGTTTACCTGATCTGCTCCGACAGTTAACCCCCGTTACGCATTCACTAACAAGAAGACCCTTTTTTTTTTCATGTGCTCATATAGATAAATCTAACACCGTGATTAATGGGGACTTTGTGCGAACGTTGCTCTAATAAGTTACACGGAATTTCGCAGATTTAATTTAGATCTTTCCGTTTCTGTCAATTATTACATTGTTAGGTTCTTTGTTTAAAATATATAAAAATAAAGTAAAAACATTTTTAATATTCACCTAACATAGCAAATAACACCACTCTTATATACGTCAGTATTGGCATGAGTTCCGATAATTAATAAAAAAAAACATTTAACAGGTTAAATTAATCAGACATCAACGAAGCTAAGCTTCTACGAAGAACGGTTGCAATCATAGCGGATGTAAGCATAATGTAGGAGTAGTTTATAGGAAAACAACCTACTGTATGGAAGGACTTCTTTAACCAGCAATATTGGTTTACAGTATTGGCTACAGGTAGACTGTTAAAATGAATTTATAGAGATGACAGCAAGAGAAAAGAAGCAAGAGGAGATTATTGACAAGCCATGGGAACCAGTAAGGCAAATAGCCATAGAGGAATTTTGTATAAAATCTAACTATTGATATGCTTATTCATCATCATCATCACGCGCCTTTTTCAAACTGAAGTTTGACCATATTAATCTGTATTCTCCTAAACTGGTGATTAGTTAAGTCCAGTCTATGCGACTACATCGTTAAACCATTTCTTCCGATGTCTACCAGGAACTTGTTTTATGGCAATTATGCCATCCAGAATGAACCTTGGAAACTCATAACTAAAAGCCATTTATATATATTTCACTTGAGTACGACAACATATAGTTAAGTTTAAAAGTTAGTAACAGAGAGAATTTCATTAATATAGTGATAGCTACATATCCTCTTCGGTTAGATATAACCTTTGATAACTAAAACTGGTGTATCTATAGGTATAGTAATGATCTGTAATGACTTTAATGTAGTTAAACTATTGAAATAAGTTTTCAAGTTAAAAATATGTATATACTTAAATAGTGTGAATTTTGAACGATATAAAGTGTCAATCAGTTGAATGTTTCTTTACAGGGGTTATTGTTTACGAATTAATTACGAAGCAGCGACGGCCATCGGTAATGCCGCCGAGCTGAGCCGATTGTTCCACATTGTTCTCAGCAGTTCGGATCTAATTAACTAGCAGTCAATAGCAGGTCGCCTTCAGACGTAACCCAGCCAAGCGCAGGCAATTACTCGCCAATTAATTTTGCAATAAACAAGCGAACAGGCTATAGGCATCGCGGTTACTGATAGACGTATGTGGGGCAGGCCCCTTGTTGTACTTGCATATTGATTTTGGCCTTTTTAATGATATTCACATTAACAAACGACTAAGTATTGAACGAAATCTCTACTCTAAAGCAAGTAAAACAATTTTTTTTTTGTATATAAACGAAATGATAATATTGCTAAAAAGACAAAGTTATATTACAAAGGTGCGAAGATTTGTTCGTGAGGAAAAAAACAGTTTTTATCTACTTAAAATATAGTTAATCTTGTGCAATAACTAAAGTAAAGACGATGAAATGAATAGTAAGCACATTATTACATGAAATACAACACTTCCTCAAGATCATCTGTAGAACTTTGCAGCTTTACTCTTAGAGTATCGATACTACTCGAAGCGACGATAGAACAATTGGCACCAAAGCGATTCTCTTTTTAGACATACAAGAGCTGTAAACTCAAAAGGAAACCGACGGAAACCTGAATAAAGAAACTCGGATAATATATACGATTCAGAAACTCGACGCCTCAACGAAGAGTAGAAAGGGGCATAAATTTTTTATAAGTTTCCACGGCGCACTTAAGAGGAATACAGCAAAGTGAAGTGCCAAAAGCTTAACACTAAAGTTTTTAAGTGTACTGCGGAATGAGAAAAATAAATTATATTCGTATACGAAAATAACACAGCTTGTTTTCAAGGTTTTTTATTAAAGAAAGAATTAAGATTTTCTATTTACTTTTACACTCTTCTTTAAAGACTTCTCTCAGAGGAACATTATTGGATACAATATTTATAAACAAGTGGCAGGTCTCTCAATAGTTTAGAAACATTATTGTGTTCCAGTTTAAAAGGCGCTGTACTTAATATAACTTCAGAAGTAAATATGCTTAACTTATTAACTTGGCACCCGATGAACGCGATGTGATGCTGTGTCTGTTTAGTAACACATAAGCAGCCTATTAACATCAAACTGTTTTATTTTCAATACTGACAAAGCGAGGAGATGAATGACTACCAACTGGTGATGATTGATACTCTTGCCTACGACAACGTGGACCTAATTAGGATGATACTATTTGAAGGGACACTAATAGGTCCTATGCAGTCCACGTGCAGGTTCTAGATTGACCATAGAAACCCATAAGTGTAGCTCTCTCTTTTTTATTCAACGAAGAGATGTGATAAGCAAAACAATCACCTGATGGTATACGAAAAGTTATGACTTTGGATGGTATAGACAGCATCGTACTGCTCCTCGCCGGAGACATAAAATCTTGAATACCGTTACCCCAGTAATTTCATCAAGCTACAATATTAAAAACAGTAACATAGTAATATTTGTATGCTATTGCTTGGCGGCAGGAATAGGCGCTGCGGTGGTACTCAGACAGTTTCCGGCAACAAGACCTACCACCAGTGGAATTAAATTTTATTGTGCGAAACGATTAGAATTTGGAGGGTAATAAATTTCTCTGCGATACTAAATTATATTTCTATAAACAAAAGCCCGGACTCGTCTCTCGTAATCGACATTTGACGAGGGTTGCCCGGCACCTGCTCGGGGGTAACATTAAAATCGCTTACAGTCGGAAACGCTGCGATATATTGTATTTTAAAACGATTTCAACGTGAAGCGATTAAAATAGTAAATACAATTTCTATATACATGTATATATATACAAAATGTGTATATATAAATATTACAACTGCTATTCATAAATAAAAACCATCCAACGTTATGTTCATTTCAACTAACCTGACATGAACCAGCAGAAGTAAGGTTTCAAGGGCGTTGTAACTAGCGAAATTACTGAGGTAACGAGACTGAACATGTCTCAATGCGATGCGAACAATGTGTTGCTGTGTATACCATCATATATACACTTAGGGGTTTCTGTGGTCTATCTAGAACCTGCATGTGGACTGCACAGGACCTACCGCTGAGTGTCTCATCAAAGAGCCGTTGCCCAACTGTAGGCGTCTTCCGACTGATAAACTATAATGATCTGTCTTAAGTTGTCTGTCTTCTCTCTCTCTATAGCCGTTTCCTCATGTCTAATAATCGAGATCAGTGCTAGAATGCTGTCTGGAGCGGACTGTCTGCCGTCACCGATTCCAGGGCATCTGTGACGACTTTGTAAAATTTAGAGGACGACGAGTCTTTAATCTGATCAGTCTATCTGATTGGTGAGCGACCGGATGTTTTGCCTTCGGTGTTCCCAACGACAATCGGTCTTTCCAGACAAACCTGGCCGTAGACACACCAATTTTTATTTAGAGCAGAATCAGGACCGATGGATTAGTGCGATTCTCTGTCCAAGGTATCCTTATCATACGTCTGTCTCAAGTAAAATCTTACGTCTAGAAGTTTCCGAAAAAGTTTGTTATGGTGTAAACGTATCTAGTATACCTTTTATTGTTATTTATATACATTTACACAGATTGAATTGTTACTTAAAAATATGAACCAAGCTTCATCATCAGCTGATAGGCCTTCCTCAAAGATCTCCACATCGAAGAGTTCATTGAGGAGAATCAAGCCTTAACCCACCACGCTGGCCCAGTGTGGTTTAGTGGATGGTCAGAGCCTAATCTGTTATTCAGATGTTACTAAGATGTTGGGCGGAACCCCTTACACCCCGAACCAAGCTTAAAATAGTTTAATTCAACATGGAGGAGTACATCCTACAAAACAGATTGTGTCGCATTATTATTTTAAAGGGCTATAATGCGTCAAATGCTCGGGAAAATTACTTATGTACACAAAGCTCTACTTATTTTCCAGTCCAATAGAACTTGATGGAAAAATCACATGAGAGTATACTATTGTTTTCTATAGAATTGTATATCAAAGCGCATTCGTATCGATAAAGTTTTTTTTATGTAGTTTTTACTCGCTCACCTTAAAAAAAGATTCCTGTAAACACTACTACAGTCTATTCAGCCCTCTACGGGTGTTTCAGAATATTAATTTTATGTTAAACTAAGTTATTTTATGGTCATATAAAAATCACTCTCATATCTAAAAGTTAAGGATAAACTAAAAACTAAGGATACTTATAACTGTCTAGATAGTCTCCGACGATGAAGCCGTACAAGCAGTGACTTAATCGGATAGCCTAGTTACTTTCATCATCAGCTGATAGACGTCCAGTGCTGAACGCAGGTCTCCCCAAAAAATATCCACATCGATCGGTCCTGTGTTGCAGTCATAATGGCCTCCATTATCAACGGGGACTAGGGGCCGCAGTTTGTAGGGCTTCATGTGGAGCGATTTAGGCCATTTCCCACCACACTGATTCAATGCAGTGTGGATGGCAGCCAGAGCCTCGTTTGTTATTTAGCAGGGTGCACCGCGAACAAATGAGGTTGGCTTCGGTCTCGTGAGTTGTTGAGGACCTCTTATACCCGACCTGGTTACTTTATGTGAGAAGAAAATACTGAAATTAAACTTACTCATTATAATTAAATCTTATGTGTGAACATCTAGATGTTAAAATAATTATTAGAAAGAGAACCAAAATCAATATAAGTTATGGGCGGATTTATGACTCATGACTTAAAGCAATTGCTTCCAAACAATACATAGATGTATCTGAAATGAAGATGGGTAAGTTAATAATACATGTTTTTTTTTTATTCAATTAAGCGACGAGACGGGCAAGACCTTCACTCGCTGGTAAGTGACACGGTCGCCCATAACAATATGGTGCTAATTAGGAGTCGCCTAAGACATAAGACGTTGTCTCGTTACCCCAATAATTACACTAGCTACAACGTCCTGCAAACCGGTACACAGCAATGTTTGCATACCACTGTTGGGCGGCTGAAGTAGACAATGCAATGGTATCTTTTTTTTATTATCGCGAGAGAAATCTTCTTAAAAAATATTCTGCTTCTGGAGTGAAGACAAGATTACGTGGGGATTCTACCCACTAATACCCCCTCGGTGGTCTCCGTCAGTGCATTAGATGAAGCTGCTGGATCCTACGGAATGCACCGGTGCCCCCCTGCACTTTGGCTAAAATATCTCACGGAAGGGCAAAGCTCTCTTTAGCAGCCGCGCTGTGTTACGGCAAATACAAGACAACCATACATTTTCCGTTCTTCTCAGGCTCGCTTATCGAGGTCTAAGGGTCCCCACACTCAAGGCGCATGAATTCTAGGACCCTTTTGGTCGCGTTGTACGACAAGCAGGGAATACTTTAGTTCTCTTCTTAATAGTCCGAGACTACAGAGCTGAGCTCGCGACAGGGCTGACTGCGATGGTTCCTAACTAGACGGTCTCTGGCAGCAGAGACTTACCTAAAATACATGTAAGTGGTAAGTAGATATAAGACAGGAAATAAATGAGCAGCATGACGTAATAGGGTAGTTTCTATAAAAGATTTTTAAATGCTTGTACGTTGATAGAGCTCCATTATTATAATAAACATATTTTTATTACGACGGCGCAGAGGAGAGCGGACACGACTCCATGCTCCTATTGTACTCTCCTTCTTTTTGATTTTATTAACCAACTGTAACTTAATAGCCTGTCCTGTTTCCGGACAAAGAGTTCGCCATTCCATTTAATAATTACATTTACAGGGCAAAGCTTTAGTTTTTGTTCTGTTTACGTGCTCCGTTAAAACGGTTTTCTTGCGAAACTCAATTTATTATGGAGGGCGCGTATTTTGCTAAATATATATATATATATATATACACATCGCTATGTAGGCTTATTTTTTAACTAAATAATAAAGATGAGTTATGTCGTTGTAACTTAATAGAAGACAGTATTACAATAGGTTAGCTGGTGGTCTCTGTTGCCGGAGACTGTCTAGGTGAGTACCGCCGCAACGTCTATTTCTGCTGACAAAGAGTAGTGTGTTAACATTACTATGTTCCGGTTTAATAATGCGCTACAGCTAGTGAAATTACTGGGGTAACGAGACTCAACATCCTGTCTCAAGCGACTAGCGCAATGTGGTGTAGTATATATTACCCTTGCTAGCACCTCGTTGTTATGAACGGAGGTATTACTTACCATTAGGATAACGTCCCGCTCGTCTCGTAAACTAAATAAAAAAAAAGTTTAATTTAATAACCATACGAAGTACTGAAAATCAAAGCAATGGAGATCCAAGTTTTTTGATTAACAAATTTTTATTAATCATCATCATCATCATCTCAACCGATGGACGTGCACTACTTAACATAGGTCTCTTGTATATTATTCAGATTTTATAAAATTATATCTCCAAAAATTTACATTCGTAATACTGACCTGGTAAATGAATAAAAAAAAATTTTTTTTATTCAATTAACCAGACGATCGGAACGTTCGTCTGATGGTAAGTGATACGCCCGCCCATAACAACGCGGCACTATTAAAGATGATACGTACTGCACCTAATTGCGCTCGTCGCCTACGACATAAGATATCGAGTCTCGTTACACCAGTAGTTAAACTATCCACAACGCCATTTAAACCGGAATACAGTAACATTTGGAGTGTTTGGCGGCAGAAATAGTCGATGAAGGATACCCTAGACAGTATCCGGCAACAGAGACTTACCACCAGTAAATAAATATGAATGAAGAAAAGTATTTTATATTTGATTTGTATCAAAGCTCGCACTACGTAAGCAATTCGCTAAGTGCTGCAAGCGTTGCTTAGTTGGTAAAGGATTGAAAAAGTTATGCAAACTTTATATATCTCGATCGAGCAAACGATTTATAAGTAAAATATTGTGTGAAACCCCTTTATTCGTTATACTAACACAATTGTTGTCTAGAACTTTTAGGTTAAGTAAGCCAACAAGTTTTAGACATAGCATCTATCAACATTGTTTACTTATCACTGTTGTTCTCAGTAAGTATCACCGCAGCGCATATTTCTGCCGACAAATAGTACTGTGTAAATGTTACTGTGATCCGGTTTAAAGGGCGCTGTAGCTAGTGAAATTACTGGGGTAACGAGACTCAAAATTTTATGCCTTAAGCGGCGATCGCGGCGTGGTGCAGTATATACCATCCTAAATAGCACCGCATTGTCATGGACGGGCGTATCACTTACCATTAGATGAACGTCCCTCTAGTCTCATCATTAATTACCAGATCAGTATCACGAATGTAATTTTTTTTAATAGTATTTTATAAAATAAGCATATCAACCAAAATACCTATTTTATGTAGCGGACGTCCATCTGCTGAGATGATGATGATTAATATAAATTTGTTATTAAAAAACTTGGATCTCAACTTGTTATGAGCAGGTGTAACAATTACCATCAGATGAACATCCCGCTCGTCTCGTCGCTTTTATAACAACTCATTATTTTTTTTTTAATATTGTTAACGAAACGAAATAATAACGAAAGCTATACAACAGTTAATAATAAAGCTAGCGCTTTTGAGATAGAGACTAGATAGATACAGGCGGTCTACTTATAGTGTCATTGCAGAGAAATGTAAAGGACGGCGCGCAAGGTACACCGACGTCTACGAAGAGCACATCTGCACACTAAAATTATAATGAAGACTCAAGTTAAACAGCTTTAGACAACCCCTAGAACAATAGAGCCCCCGGTATATCAGCCAAGTTAGGTACTTACTGCAACTAACTTGTAGTCCTCAGTATTAGAACGGGCAGACTGGATAGCAATTTATTAATGTATCTTACAATCTATGTTATGGGAGTGAAATGGGGGAGGTTTACATAAGTAAAAGATTATATATATTATAGTTTGAAATGATGATGAAGATCACTTCATTTATAAATTAAGTGATCTCCTCTTTCCCTAAAAACTCTTTTTTTTTTGTTATGGGAAGAAATATTCTACAGAGATACCCTGCTTTTGGAGCGAACGAAAACTAAAACCCCCACGATGGTCGTCCTCAGTGCTTTGCAAGGGCCTTCCTAATTTCCTACTCAACGTACCAGTTCATCTCAGCACTAAACTTGAAGTACGTCTCAGGGAGGGCTGTAACCTTCCTCGTCACTCTCTCTTTGGTACGATAAGCACTAGACAACCTTGTACTTGTCGTTCGCTCCGGGCTCGCTTAATGCACAATGAGGACCCCCAACTTGAAAGCTCCCCAACCCAAAAACTCTTTTAACCGCCTTCTACAACAGGCAGTGCTTACCTTAGTCATAATCATAATAACCCAAGACTACAGGGCAATCTTTAAAACCCCCACCATGAATTATAGTCTAAATAGGTTCCCTCCCCCCCGATTTCTGGCAGCAATGTGAAAATAGATTTGAAATTTAAACTAAAAATTTGTAGGAAATATTCCCGCCCGACTGCATCTTGCCACCCTCGAGCGTCTTCCTGTTGTAAACACCTACCATTATAATTCTAATAGTCCATAAAATAACATGGTGAAAACTCTGACCCTCGTACCTGGATAGTCTAATCACAGCAATGCTGTAATACAGCGTATTTACAGCGAAGAATGATAGTTAGGTCATTCAGGTTGAATCACTATACCACCAGCTATACTCACGGAAGTCCATTGCTCCATGAAGGTAGTCAATCTAACACTACTACTTTGTAATATTTAGAGCAATTAAAATCGGTTTAACATTAAGCGACAGGCGGCGTATTACTTAAAGTTATCTAATAACGTAGCTTTAATTAAAGCAACCGTTAAGTTAGGACTATCGTCTGCTCCGGGTTTATTAAAGGATATTCGCAAAAGATGTTACCCCCTGTGCCATGTACCGTACCAGGTTTCTAAAAGCTTTAAGACCTATAGATTATAGTTGGAGCTCTAGCCAGATTTTAATCGAAAATATTACAATTTCAAATGGCTTTGACATTAGTAGCAATAATTGTATCGGAAAAGCTATTAACATTCAAGCTTTATAGCCGAATATGCTTGCGAATAACGCTTTTAAAACGAGCTTTCATCATCAGGTACCTTTTTGAAGTGAGTGTAGATAAATCCTAAACTTAAAATCTATTTTCGTTAAAACAACATCTCTACTGGTGTAGTGTGCAAAGGCTACTGTGTTCGAGTTTGAATATCTAGTGAACTTAATGGGGTACCGATACTTAACTCGTATATCTTAAGGCGAGCACAATGCGGTGCAGTGTATAACATCCTAACTAGCGCTACGCTTTTATGTGCAGCCGTATCACTTACTCGTCTCGTCGCTTCGTAGAATAAAGAAAACCCCGGGTTTTACTATAACGTCTAGTAATCTAGATCGTTATCGGTATAATTAATTACTTTAATTAAAACGGACTAAGTCTGACCTTAATTTCAGAAGGTGTTCTTGTAACAGGCTCAATGACAGCGAAGAGTGCTTACATAGAATATTAAGATACATTGAAAGCAAGAACAGAGATGACATGAGGACTAATAAGAAGATTCGAAGAAAAACTCGAAAAGGCTTTGAAGTGTATATATGATAGTGAAGGTTACAATGGTATCGTATAAACACGAATTCTAACCATCTAGCGGCGAGCGGCGGTCAGAGAACAGGAAGCGGCGGACGTTTCATCCGGCGGAACAATGAATAATTAGCAAAAAGTTCCACTGCACGGGTTTACGAGTGTACGAAGTGCGCCGTTCAGTTCGCTGTAAATCAACCGTGACGCTAATGAGTGTATATTTCAATTTTGAAAATTAACGCAAAGTTTGTCCACTCATCAGGTTTTAAGTTAGTTAAGCATTATCTATGTTTTCAATCAATATAACATTGAGAGTAAAAATACAAGCGCTAATACGAACGAAAAAATCTATCAATTGTTAAACAAGTGGTGGATGGTCGCGGTTTCCGGAGATAGTCAGCAGTCGGTATCTACTGCCAAACAGTAAATATTATTGTTTCAGTTTGAGAGGTGTTGTAGCTAGTTTGTTTACTGAGATGCGGTGACTTAACACCTTATGTCTCAAGGCGACGAGCGCGAAGCGTTGGTATAGACAAACGTATCACTTACCATTGTCTGATTGTCTTGTTGCCTTTAAATAGTAAAAACAGAAGTAGTTTCTGCTGTCCAAGTTGGGTTAGAGACCTACCACCAGAATCTGTACCTCTCCAGCTTGAGGAGCCCAATAATGAAATTTTTTTCTATTACAACATGAACAACACCATCGCGGCAGGAGTGTCATATTAGTCAAATGCTAAATATATTGTACCTTTAAGTTAGTAAACCTTTAAGTAGAAGTTGCTGTACTCACGTCACTTGTCCTGCAATTTTGGTGGTTGTGATGTTCCCTGAATAAAGTATTTGAATTATTAAAATTTCCAAAAGTCCAGCGTTGGGTCTGTGTTTCTAGACACCGTACAGATTTGTTACAGTGCAGCCACTTTGTACACAGTTGGTAGTATATAAACATTAAGCAAATATTTCATTATTCTCTTAAGAAATAGTGTAGTGTAAAAAAAATCTAACACGACACTGGGGGGTAGACATTCGATACACATTTGCGCGAGGATCTATTCCACCCCTTAAATGAAGATCTAGAGAACTTAATATTTTGAGATTTTTGCCCCTAACGAGTATGTCAATACCACCGTAACTTATTGTAATATTACATTGGCCAAAAATTTATATTATGCTAACTTACTGTAATTTTTTTCACGTTCACTTGATAATAAGTGTTACGCCTACCTATAACAACGTGGCACTAGTAAGGATGATATATAATTCACCCCATTGCCGCTCATCGCCTAAGACGTAAGGTGTTGAGTGTCGTTATCCCATTAGTTACACTAGCTACAACGCCCTTCAAACCGGAACACGGTAATAGTTGCACATTATTTGGCAGCAGAAATCACTGTGTTGGTACCTACCTAGATGGTAAAATCTAAATTCGCCAAAGTCATCATGTCTTTCGCGAATTTTGATTTTGGAACTGCCTGAGCTCTCAGTATCACACCAACATCCATGATGTCATTATAAATGGCCAAAGAGGTATCTCTTTTTAATTTGTGTCTTAATTTAAATATCGTACCGAAGCGTACTTCACGATCCGTTATGTATTTAGTAAGGGGTTAGGTTCAGGGAAAAGCTTGTTAATTATTTTGTTACTACTTCTGAAGTACACTTGTTGTCTACGAAACTACTAACTATTGAATTTCAGATGCCTTTAATTGTAAATTATTCAAAGCTCCTCAATATAAAACCAATTAGGGCGTTTAGTGAATATAGAATTATTAAACATGGAAGAAAAAAGATAACCGTGTCGAATTGTTAAATTATATGAAGTTACATTAAGGATGTGGATAGATGGAGGAAATGCCGTAGAGCGGGCAAGTGTTAGAAGAAATCTACCACGATCTTAACTCCAATTAGCCAGTATATCGTAGGAACAGTTAACCTCTGCCTTGTTGTCGGTTGCAGACGTAATTTCATTGAAAAGTAATTAACATCAAGTAATAAAGGTTTTTATAAGTACTTTCATTTCTTAATAAGTTTTAATGAGTAATTACTTCTTCTTAATTAGATTGCAAGCGTCAAATGTTACTTGAATATTTCAGAAACTCTTATACTGTACTGTTTACAAATCCTTCTATAAAAATTTTTTTCTATTCAACAAAGCGACGAGACCAGCGGGACGTTTACCTGATGGTAAGTGATAATAACATAACATTATGGCGCTAGTTAGAATGGCATACACTGCACCACATTGTGCCAGGAGACAGGATGTTAAGTCACCTCACCCCAGTAATTTCACTAGATACAACTTCTTTTAGATCGTAACAAAGTAATGTATGCACACTACTTGAAACGAAACATTATTACGTGCTTACTTGCTATGATTTTGTATATTTCGTGATATAAACTAGATATAAAATGATTTCCATTCAGAAAAAAAGCTAATATTAAAGTAAAAATAATCATTGCTAAAATTAATTAATTAACATTTTTGTAAATAGTTGTTTGAATTCAATATTTATATAAATGTATAAGTAATCTGTTAGATTAGATAATCTATAGTCAGTTATCAGTCAATACATATTAGAGTTCCTATATATATATATTATAATTTTATTCTGGAATATATTAATATTAATAAAAACCGTGATGGCTCAGTTTGTGAGCAAATCAAGCTTTAGTAGGCTATATTGATCGAAGGGCCTTATTCTTTCCTTTTGAAATTTCCAGAGTTGCTGTGTAGTGGGAATGTTAAGTATGAAGTTAATTTCTATTGTTTATTATAATCGTATTAATAATTTAAATTTATATATAAACTAACCACAACGCGTCTATAAATAAAGGAAAATATAGTTAGATTAGTTTCACAAACTACTATATTTTCCTTTATTTATATACACTGGACTGATCTGGCGGTAGACCACTGTTCCCAGAGACCATCTAGATAGGACCCACGGCAGCGCCTGTTACTACTTTCTGTATATTCTGATAGATAACGAGGTATATCAACAAAACGGTATGTAAAAAGCAGACTAGAATTTTCTCTCACTCAACAATAGATTACGTAGAAAAAAAAATTATAATATAACTAAGACAAATGATTCTACTCATACTTTACACATAATAATTCAAATATACAGAACACTTCAGGAATAACTTTTATCAGCTTATCGTATGGAGTGTTATCGTATATTTTATCAAATACCAGCAGTCACAGTCCAACTTTAATTTTGCTGGTGAAATAGTAGTGTTCAGTGACAAGTGTGGGAACTTTATGTTAATATAATGTCAGATCTATTGTACGAAGCTGAATACGCAAAGACCGGAAAGTCGGAATGTAAATTGTGTAAAGAAAAAATTGAAAAAGGTCTGCTCCGCCTGTCAATTAATTTACAATCTGCATTTTGTGACAAAAAGCAACCACATTGGCATCATGAGGAATGTTTTTTTAAAAAAATATATTTGAGCAACGTTGGCGAAATTGGAAAATTTAATTTGCTTCTATTTAAAGATCAAGAGAGATTAAAAGAGAAAATCAAAAACTCTTCAGCGGCAACGTTATTACACGCAGAAGGAAGTAAAACTTGTAAAAGAAATTTGGACGCCGCTAATACGCAAATCCTTTCAACTTTCTCAATAGAATACGCAAAGACCAGCAATGCCACTTGTAGATATTGTGATATTAAAATTGTCAAAAATGAAATAAGAATCTCTAAATCTAAATATGATCCAAGATATGGAGACAGCCTCATGTGGTACCATGTACAGTGTTTCATTGATAAAAGAGAAGATCTGATGTTTTTTGGTAAAGGAGAAGATATTCCAGGTTTCGAAAATCTTAAATCTGAGGACCAGGCAACAATAAGGGCCAAAATTAAAAATTTAGATGAAGACTGCTTAATTAAAAAACTCAGAGATAGTTCACGAAAAGATATGAAGATAGAAGAAAATGAAGAATTATTAAAAAAAATATCAGAACAGAGTAAGCTTTTTGATTCTTACAGAATTAGTTTAAAAACACTAACTAAAACTGGACTACATGATTTATTACTAGAAAATGGACAGGACGTTCCTTCAAATCGAGAAGAGTGCATCGACAGGTTAGCCGATTATATGGCTTTTGGAGTACCAAAAAAATGCCCCGAATGCAGAAATGGACAAATAGTCCTTGATAATTTTTATTATAAATGTATCGGCGATGTACGTGCTAGGACCCAATGTTATTACACCACTACAGAACCTGAAAAAGAAGTATTAAAAATTCCAAACTCGTTACAAAATCATACTATTTTCCAAGAATATAAAGGAGCAATCGGTCAACGACTATTTTGGTGCAAATCAGTTTCTTGGGAGCCTAATAGAAACTTAGAACTTAAACCTTCGCAGGGAGAGCAACTTTATCCTCTTAAGAATATCCAATTTTATTTGTACGGTAAACTTAAAACACCGAAAGCCACTCTTAAGCTACGTATTTTAAAATTAGGCGGACTTGTTGTGAGCAAACTTACTAACACTACAGCAGCTGTTGTAACTACAAAAGAAGAATTAGAAAAAAGTAACCAAATTATCCAAACTATTAAAAATAAAAATGTAGAGGTAATAGATGAATCATTCTTTGACTTAGTAAATGTTGAACACGGAACGGTCATGGATTCTCTAAAACTTATTGAAGACAACAATATAGCCAATTGGGGAGGCGATTTATTCAAGAGAATACCACAAAATGTTATAGAAGGAAAAATGGTTCCTAAATCAGGCAACATGTATCAAAGTTCTATTAAGCCTAATGTCTCAAAATTAGTAATTAAAAATGGCATGCCCATAGATCCAGACTCAGGACTTGAAGACACTGCCCACATTTATAAAGATAGCATAAAAGCCTATTCAGTAGTTTCAAGCAATGTTAACGTCGATGACAATAAAAATTCATATTATAAATTACAATTGCTGGAAGCGGACGATAAAGATAAGTACTGGGTTTTTCGCTCATGGGGCAGAATTGGAACTTCTATTGGTGGAAAAAAGCTCGATGATTTTACATCAATAGATGCAGCTAAAGAACATTTTATAAAAATTTACACAGACAAAATTAAAGATGATAAATGGATTTCAGACGACGAATTTACTAAGAAACCTAGAGCGTACTTTCCAATCGATATAAACTATGGTGATATTAAACAATCATCTATTCAGATAGAAACTGATTCTAAATTACCAAAGTCAGTTCAGTTACTTGTAATCAAAATATTTGATACTGAAATTATGAATAAAACACTTCTTGAATTCGAACTTGATATTGAAAAAATGCCTCTTGGAAAATTGTCAAAGACACAAATAAAATCGGGCTATACGGTTTTATCGGAATTACTTCAAGAGTTCGATAACAATGTCGCAGATAAGAAAAAAATTAAAGAAGCTTCAAATAAATTTTATACATTAGTGCCACATAATTTTGGAACAGATTGTATTAGGTTATTAGATAACCCTGACATCATTAAAAGGAAAATTGAAATGTTAGATAGTCTACTAGAAATTGAAATTGCATACAAGTTATTACATTCTCCCTCCGATGGCTCTCTAAGTTCTATTGAATCTCATTATCTTAAACTAAAATCAGAAATTAGTCCTTTAGAAAAAACTTCACCGGATTATGAATTAATTTCAACATATATAAAGAATACTCATGCTCCAACTCACTCTAACTACACACTAAACATCGAAGAAATCTTTACAATTGTGCGCGAAGGTGAAAATGAACGCTACGAAAAGTTTAAAAATCTTCATAATAAACGGCTACTTTGGCATGGATCGCGCATATCGAACTTAGTGGGAATTCTTTCACAGGGTTTACGTATAGCTCCACCTGAAGCACCTGTAACAGGTTATATGTTTGGCAAAGGCATATATTTTGCAGACATAGCCTCAAAGTCAGCTAATTACTGTTTTGCCAATAAAAGTAATTCAACGGGATTTGTTCTGTTATGTGAAGTACCACTTGGAGGAATGAAAGAATGTTATAAAGCACAGAATGTAACAAAACTTCCTGAAGCCAAACATTCAGTGTGGGGTGTGGGTCGAAAGCAACCGGACCCTGCACAAAACAGAATATTAGATAATGGTACTGTAGTACCATTAGGTACGCTTGTTGATAATAATGTCCGTAGTTCGCTGCTTTACAACGAATTTATAATTTATGACGTTGCTCAAGTAAACGTAAAATACTTGATACAAATTAAATTTAATTTTAAATAAGTATATATTACGGACTACTATGTATATCTACATCTTATAATCCCTTTTGTCAGCTAAGATGTTATTAACAAGAATAAATGTTATTAACAATGCTCTGTTTTTCTTTGTACCCAATGTTAAAAAAATCATTATTATTTTCAGAAAAGGTAAGTAAAGATTATTGTTAAAGCGGTTGATGTTACAATTGCCGACTGACTTAAATATCCAAAGTAAGTAAATAGTGACAGATTAAAAGTAATATTGAGTACTTTACTATTTAAAATCTTTTGTGATGTAAATTTGTAGATTTTCGGCTTATAAATATAAGCATACATAATCTAATATCATAATTTTTTGGACCATAGTCCAAAAGATTGCGAATCTTAAGTGATAATGGGCAGGACACATCGCTCGAAAGACTGACAGTCGACGGGGCAACAAAGGTCCTCGACTGGCTATCACGTACCAGAAGTCGTAGTGTTGGCAGGCCCATGGCATTGATACAAAAATTACGTCTCTCTATAGGTATATAAGTATAGATTTGTATGAGCAAAAAATATTTTAAATAATTGAAAGGATAATGGAGTTTAGTGAACACGGTGAAATGTTTATTTCTATGAACTATTTTAACCGATGTAAAGTCGAGCGGTTTTAATTCGTTTTATAACCATAATGGGCTAGAACTTAATGTTCGAAGTGGATTGGGAAACAAGCTCATTCAGAATACTCTGACTTTTATATATCGATAAACTTATGACAGCAGATTTATTGTATTAAGTGTGGGTAGTTAGCCAGGTAAGCATGGTCATAAAAAACACTACCGCCAAAGAAATTTCACGAGATGTAACCCCAGAAAGAAACTAGGAAATTCCATGTTAAAAGGTAAGCTGTTAGCGACTGTATCACGAAGGTTTATTATATTTATTTATTTCTATATTTAACATAATTTTTTTTTAATTATTTAATGACCCCTTACCTCGAATTAGAAACGTATCATTTATCGCGCGTTGTACATTTATACATACATATTTATCTATGTATAAACATTCTTTATATGTATGTGTTATCATCACATATCGGTCACTTAAAATAATGATAAACTATATACATTTCTTTTAAGTTCTTATCATTACTGTCACTTACTTTATAAACACCTGTTGCAGTTGTCTTCAGGTAAGATTGATCCATTTATGTAAAATTATAATTATTGTAACTATGTCTGACTTATCATACATAGTGCAATATGCCAAGACCGAGCGTGCAACTTGTAGAGTGTGTAATGAAAAAATAAATAAAGGAATATTGCGTTTCGGAATCTTATTGCAGTCTATATATTATGATGAGAAACAAACGTATTGGCATCACGAAGAATGTTTTTTTAAAAAAGTAATGCCAAAAAGCATTGTAGAATTTGCGAAATTTAATGTTCTTCAATACGAAGATAAAACTCGAATTCAAGCTAAAATTAAGGATATGATTTATTTTGCCTTAACTAACCAACATGAAAGTAAATTTTCTGGAAGAAATAAGCCCAATGAAAAATTTCTAGACACTTTCTTCATAGAATATTCAAAATTTAATAAAGCTAAATGTCGTCATTGCGATATAATAATTTGTAAAGACGAAATCAGAATATCCAAATCAAATTATGATCCCAGATATGGAGAGTTTTCTAAGTGGTATCATGTTAAATGTTTCGTGGAAATAAGAAAAGATCTTTTATTTAATGGTAGTGGCGATGAAATACCTGGGTTTGAAGTTCTTAACGATATAGATAAGAACATTATCAAGAACAAGATAAAGAAAATATATATCAACCTTAACGCGCTCTTTGAAAATACCGACCTGTATTTGAAATTAACTGAAAAAGAATCAAAATTATTTGACAGCCACCGTAAGGCTCTAAGCGCCTTAAGTAAAGCAGAACTAAAGTCATTGACTGATGAAAATGAAATTGATATGACTTGTTTCAATCGTGAAGACCATTTGGATCAATTAGCTGATTATATGACTTTTGGTGTCCCTAAACCCTGTCCAAAATGTAAACAGGGTCTACTCGTACTAGATACTTTTTATTATGAGTGTAGAAATAATATCAGTGCATGGTCACGTTGCTCCCATAAAACTCATACACCGCACAGATGCGATTTAAAAATTCCATCTAATTTAAAATTCTCGATATTCAATACCTATCAAGGAACGTGTATTCAGCGCAATTTTTTTAAAAATAACAGTGTTGGAACAATTACTGGAATTATAAAAAGTGAAACGACAAGCAAAGAATGTCTTCCACTAAAAAATATTCAATTTTATTTGTTTGGTAAATTTTTAACGTCGGAAGAGGAAATGAAACTCCGCATCATCAATTTGGGTGGAGTGGTAATTAATAACTTAACAAAAACGACTGGTGCTATTGTTACTAATAAAATTGAACTAAATAATATGCCTTTCATTTTACAAGAGGCTCAACGCTTAGGTATCGAGGTAATTGAAGAATCATATTTTGATCTTATTGATATCAAAAACGGATCAATAAGAAATTCTTTAAATTTAATTCAAGAAAAAAATATAGCAAATTGGAGTTCCGATCTCTTTACGAGAATTCAGTATGATAACGAAGCCGGATCTTCATCTGACAACACTTTCAAAGAAGCACGTGACTTAGATACTAAAACAAAAAGAATTTTAATTAAATATGGTATGGATGTAGACCCTCTCTGCGGTCTCGAAAAAATTTCACATGTTTATAACGAAGCAGATAAATATTACTCGGTTGTATTGAATAACACTGATATAGACATCAATAAAAATTCATTTTATAAATTACAACTTCTAGAAGCCGATAACAAAGAAAATTATTGGATATTCCGTTCTTGGGGAAGAACTGGAACATCAATAGGCAGCTACAAACTTGAAGATTTTACATCGATTGACGATGCGATAAACCATTTTAAAAAAATTTACATGAAGAAAACGAAGTATGGATCATTTTACGGTCACCATTTTGTTAAAATACCAAATGCATATGTTCCAGTCGACATAAACTACAAAGATTTTACAGTATCTAAAATTCATATTGAGACTAATTCTACTATTCCTCTGTCAGTACAACAAGTAATAATTAGAATATTTGACATTGAAGTTATGAAAAATTGCCTTTTAGAATATGATATTGACCTTGAAAATATGCCTCTAGGAAAACTATCAAAAGAACAAATAAAGTTTGGTTATGATATTCTATCACGGCTTCTACAAGACTTTGAAAAAAAAAATAATACCGACGACAACATAAAAGACACTACTAACAAATTTTATACTACAATACCCCATAACTTTGGATTGAAATAAACCGCCTTTGCTAGATAATATAGAGATTATAAAAAAGAAAATTGATATGTTGGATAATCTACTTCAAATAGAGATTGGGTATAAGCTATTACAATCAGCATCTGATCCTTTTTTGAGTCCCATTGAATCGTTCTATTTTAAACTTAACGCTGATATTGTACCTTTGGATAAAAAATCATTTGAATATAACCTTATAATGACGTACATAAAAAATACGCAATATCCGGTTGACAATGACCATACTATCGACCTTGAAGATGCTTTCTACGTGTCACGAGTTGGCGAAGACGATCGTTACAATCAATATGAAAAGTTGCATAACAAACGACTTCTATGGCATGGATCAAGGATTACAAACTTCGCTGGAATTCTCTCACAAGGCCTTCGCATAGCGCCTCCAGAAGCACCAGTAACTGGTTATATGTTCGGCAAGGGAGTCTACTTCGCAGATATGGTTTCCAAATCAGCAAAATATTGTTTTCTGAATAAAAATCATTCTAATGGTTTTATGTTGCTGTGTGAAGTGGCTCTTGGTAATTCATTGCAGTGTTATAAAGCAGAAAATATAACAAGCCTCCCCGACAATACACACTCAGTGTGGGGCGTTGGTTGCACGCAGCCAAATCCCACAAAATGTGTTACTTTAGATAATGGCATTGTGGTCCCATTAGGCACACCGATACGAAGCGCCTTTAACTGCCAACTTTTTTACAACGAATACGTCGTTTATGATGTAGCGCAAATCAGAATTAAGTACCTTGTACAGGTGAAATTAAACGTTGATCGAATTTAATAATACACCAAGAAGATTTGGAAACGGATATTTTAAAAGATAGTGATATCTACTTCATGAGCAACTTTAACATTGTTTAGTGATAATAAATTCTATTACTAAGTGTATTTTGAATAACAATATCTTATATTTACTTTCATTATTGTATCCTATAAAAGAATAAATAAATAAAACTTAACACATATAATGTTTTATTGAATGGGTCAATATTGTGTTCTTTAATTAACGCTTCTGCTGATGACGTTGACTTTATAATATTGCTGTATTGTAATGTAAAGCAAAGAGGAAATTGCAAACTAAGGAAAATTTAACTTTTTCATATATATACCAGTGCTATTCTAGTAATACAAATATATTTATCTAATTCTGTGCCACAGCGTTTGGTATTGTTTCATCATCGTCCGATAGACGTCCACTGCTGGACATAGGCCTACCCAAAGATATATACACTAATCTGTCTTCGTTGTATCATGTACCCAGTTCG
Organism: Ornithoptera priamus; assembly: GCA_029034505.1. NCBI lineage: Eukaryota > Metazoa > Arthropoda > Insecta > Lepidoptera > Papilionidae > Ornithoptera > Ornithoptera priamus. The sequence goes on from JARDWD010000392.1 coordinate 1,099,362, forward strand.
AATCAGAGGATAAGTAGTTAGTAATGGTGTTTTTAAAATCCACCTGGTTAGCTATCAACCTAATTGTCAATCCGCCGCTATAATAGCACTGCTGTTCCGACAGTTAGACATTTTAGAGTCGGAGTATTTTGAACGAGCACATTTCATCATCGACAGCCTTGTTGTTATGTAATACTGAAAACTTGAAGCTCATGATTTAGTCCATTGGAAAACTACTTTTTATTGTATAATTTGTAGGTTTGTTATATATTAAAGCGATGTACACGATTCAGTACTATGTATATATAGTATTTCGAACCTAATCGATATGATTTTGTGTTATAAATATACAAAAACAAGCAGTCTTACAAAACAACTCAGTTCAGATCTTTTAAGCCGCTACTTCATTCAAAATCGTCATTCAGTCAGGAATAGAATGATAAAAGTCAAACTCTGGGTTGTTGATAAACCGATAAACAGTATACAGATAAAACCATGCAATGATTAGATACAGAATAACATATATTCCTCACTTTTTTAATATATATGTATTGGCAGATAATGCAAGGAAATAACAGTTAAGAATTCATTTCAACTTGTTTTAAAGCAAATACTTTAGATATTGGGTGTAAGGGGTCCCGCATAACAACTCACTGGACCTAAGCCTACCTTCCTTGCTCGTGTTGCACCCTGCTAATAAACAAATGAAGGTCTGGCTCCCACTAACCCACATTGAGCCAGCACGGTGGGAAATTGGCCCAAATCCCACCATATGAAGCTCTACGTACGACGGCCCGTAGTTTCCGGCGGTTCCGCAGACCACGCTGAGTATATGAAAGCCGCGGGATGTCGCTGGATGCGGGCTACTCAGGACCGATCGTTGTGGAGAAGGCCTGTGTCCAGCAATAAACATCTATCGGCTTACGTTTGATCGATTTCAGATATTTTTGGTACAGCGATGATTAGCGCCCAACATTCACGTGATTTAAATGAATAGTGTATACATATCAAGTAATTATCAACACTAAATAACGTTTATCACTTCACAAAATATTAAGTTACGTCAGCCCAGCAATAACAAATCCTTCAGCAAGGAAAACTGTAACGTTTGCACACAACTGTTGAGTCCTTGCATATGTTTAGTAGAGAGTTGCACCCCACAAGCATATGATGACTTGGGTCCCGCAAGTTGCTAGACGGAACCACTTTTTAACACAAAATTTATAACGGAGAATTGTGAATATATATGTTTTACCAACCGTATTCAGAAAGCCATATTTTTAATCTTAAATGATATTTTCAGATAATTCATCTTAAAAGAGAAAAGGGTTTTATTCTATTCTATTAACAACGAGGCAATCGAACGTTCACCTTCAGGTAAAGGATTCGACTATAACAACGTGACGCTAGTAAGGATGATATACACTGCAACATATTGCGCTGGGTGCTCTGAAATTTAAGATGTAGTCTCGTTACCTCAGTAATTTTTTTGAAACCGGAAGACAGTAATGTTTGACGGCAGGAACAGGCGCTGCGATGTGACCTAACTAGACAGTCTCCGACAACAGAAACCTACCCTCAGTATATTCCCATGAAGGATTATGAAACTTGTGAATAATAATATTGTACATATACTTATTATTATATAATAATAACAACATTTTAAGCTTATACTACTTTCTTCAATAAAAAAGATATTTAATACATTTTTGAGTTACATGAAAAATATATTAGTGAATCACTACAAACATTTCAATAGGATATTTTTCCTTGAAAATGGGAACAAACATTGTCCTTTTTATAACTCGGATAGCGCTCTTTTATAACATGAACACATTGTTGTGAAACTTGAAATATATATTTCCGGTTTGAACTTTATCTCGGATGGCTCAGACAGAACAATCTAATGGCGAGTTATGACAAAGGAAGTGTAAACATTAGAAATTATAAGGAACAAACAAACAGGCAAAAATTCATAGATCAACAAGTTATATATATCAAGTAAATTATTTAAAAACTTGGATATTGCAAACGAAAACTAAGCTTTAATGATTTGTATAGATATATGGCGTTTCTTTCGCAGAATCTGGAGAATCTTACATCGCAGAATTTTGGAATTAAATTACTGTATACTTACAGATGTTGGTAAGATTAATATTAATATACTTACGTCCATGTATCTTTAAAGAGCTACGTAGACCTGGTGTTGTAATATATGTTATTCCTTCGTGATTCATAGAACGCCCTCGAGAAGTCATAAGGACATGATTATGAGCACTTAGTTTATCAGTAAGTTAGTTTATTGAGTCATTGCATATGTTACATTGTTAGTGAATATTTATTTTACATTTTTCTTAGCAACAGAACAAATCTATTTACATATTTTTCACACTGATACGCAAGAGCAGTTCCCAAAAAAAAAGAGATGTATTCCGTTCTCCAGTTCCGGATGAGTGGTTTAAAATGAATAAAAAATAATTTCAAAAACAGAACCAGTTTGCGATTGAATGTAAAAAAAATTTTGTATAGTTCCAACACTATGTTTTAATAAACAAAAAACTCTAAACAACAATATTATAACTACTAATAGGTCTCTTTAGTCAAACGCGGCCTAGGTAGGTACTACCGCAGAGCCTATCTCTGCAGTTAAACGGAAGTATGATATCATTACTATATTCCGGTTTGGATGGCGATGAGGCTGGTGAAATTACTAGGCTAACGACATTTAATATCTTATGCGACGAGCACAGGTTGCTTTGAGATGTGCTGTGTATATCATCTTAACGAGCACTAGGAATGTCTCGCTCATGTTGTCTCTTCGTCAAATAAAAAATTGTATATGTTTTAAGGATATTGTAGCTATTTGAACATACTGAAGTGATCATCGTCATCATTGTCAGCCCATACACGTCCACCATAGGCCTCCTCCAAAAATGCCCACACGGCCGGGTAAGGATTCATATGGGAGGATCTGGGCCATTTCCCACCGCGCTGGTCCAATGCGGGACGGTGGGAAACAGAGCCTCGTTTGTTGATTAGCAGGTTTCAACACGATCAGGTGAGTGTGGATCCTGTGAGTTGTTGTGCAGGAACCCTTGCACCTGTTTTTATTAAAATGTATTAAGTATTGAAGTTAATTTCTTGTGTTTTATGGCAATGTAAGTCAACAAGAGTCATATTGTTAAGGACAGTTTATCATTTACCATCATGTCTCATCCATTGGGAATTAATGACAATAATACAGTTATTCATATTTACAATGAATTTTCAATTATTACCTTTACAGAATTACTATTGAAGAATTAAATAGATTGTATTAAGTGAACAGGCATCGATTCCAGGATACACAATTCAAGTCAAGAATAAGCACGGAGCAGCAGGAATTGTTCGCAGACAATCCCTATTGTGTTGTTTTGATTAAATTTACTGATTGCTCGTTTTTTTTTCTCAGCACAGGCTGAAATTGAAATGGACGTAACAAAAATTCTTTTAAACACCGGGCCCCGGTGCCTGCGTACAAACGATACGAATATTTTTTTGACATACCGGATTATTCGCCCGACTGATATTTATTTCACACCACCACCTCTGTGTTATTTATGATGAAATTAACACGTCATTTGTTCACAATACACCTGTACACACATAGTAGTAAAAATAGTCAATTTACACAACAAAAGCAAGAAGAGGAGCAGGACGTTCATCTGGTGATGATAATATCCAATACAAAAGTGAGGCATTGTTAACACAGCTTTTTATCTACATTCTAAACAGTATCGCAATGAACAAACTTAGAATATTTACACAGCACCCAAAAGCACTAGGAACTATTAAGGAGGTTTATGGTCAGTGGACGACAATAAACTAAAATGATGATGTTCACCAAACCTCACTTGACTCTTTATATGATGTAGTTATTTTTTCTATTTAATTTTGTCTTTCCTCATACGGTCTTCTTTTTTTCTTTTCCTACCTACAATAAGCAAATAATTGACCTCAACTTCGCAGTGTTAAGTGATTAATGAGGGAGCAAAACATAATTTTTTTTTTTGACAAAATATTAAGAGTTAATTCCGAAAACAAAGTTAACTGACCTTTATACATTAATGAATCGATACTGTTTATTCGTTCGCTAGTAATATCTACAAAAAAAAAATCAGAAGCGTATACAAAATAATACTTACAATTGTCATTAAGTTACTCAAATAAATTTGACGCTATCGGCTTAAATTAGTAATGAGACCGTTAGTATTTGGCAGTAAACTGGTAATGGTGCTAACTTTGAGTTCAATGTACTTTAACCGTGTCCTACTGACCGCAATTTGAGTTGACATATTCTCCTTCATTCCATTAATATTGATATAACTTAATACTCACTTAAGAACGCTGAGAGTAATTTAAATAAAGTTGCTATAGATTATAAATGGCATAAGTTCAGCGATAATATAGGGATTTTTCATTTATTCTTTGTTGGAGTTGCGTTCCGACTGGAGGTTCCGTGACCTCTCCGAACGCTGAAGATGACCATCAACAGTGAAGACGGAGAACTTTTCGAAGATGGGCTTAATGACTTAGAAGTATTTTCCACCAATCAAATCAGATGAGGAGATTTATTAAAGTTTAATTTTTTTTTAGTTTAAGTAGTATGTTATTATATAGATATTACCAGTAACATTACATTAACTTAAATAAGATTTATTTTAATTTATGACCTTATTTATGAACTCGTTAAATTTAAATGTAATAAATAACAATAAATATCCCACTAAACGTTACCACTGCTGGGACTTGGGGCCTTACCTCAAATAGAAAGAGGAGGATCAACGTCACGGTCACATATCCGCAAAAGCTGTTGTTCTATAAACCTGTCGAAGTCCTCATGATTTCCCTCCATCAGAACCTTAAGCTCAGAATGGATCGAAATGGGCCTTTCCAGATATATAATGCGTACTGTTATATATATGCATTGTAAGGGTTTATGCTGATAGGGATGCTGACTAAGCCTTACAAACCCAGGGCCTAGCAAAGTGTCCGCGGGAACAACGCAGTCCAGTCCCAACTATCACTGAGAGAACTTGCTTGTATTTAATCTTACTAAACCTAAATTTATATAAATAAAGTGTTTAAAGTTCAGTCTTTTTTTAAAAAAATACTTAATCCGGATTCATCCCTAACAGTACCATAGTAATTAAAAACAGCTATCATCGAAAGTTTATAAGGAACAGATAATTAGGATGGAAGGCTTTGTTAACAACACTATTGAAACCGATTCAAACAACTAAGTTAACCGCATCTAACGGATTCACAAAGCGCATGTTTCGATTAAGTTATTAATAACAAATTTATTAGTTATCTCGCTGAATATCAGAATGGATAATCAAATTCCACTTTAAAGCAAAGCATCCTCTCTACCTGCCATGATACTCTCTCTATTTACCTTTTCTCCTAGGTCTTGCTTTCAGAATAATAAATGCTAAAGTAAACTTGCATGATCAGAACAATCTTGACATAACCTAAGTAAATATGCTTATTTTGAAGGAAATACTATATTAGTATTCCGCCTGTTATATACAATTTTTTTTACTATGTAAACTAACATTTTTGGAGAATATTTAAGCAACGACCCCAATGAACTTGAAAAAAAAACCTTTTTATATTTAATGAAACGATCAGGATATTCTTCCGATAGTAACTTAAACTTCCGACCATAACATTAGTAGTACTTAGGTAGGAAACATACTGTATAAATTACCATCTCGTTACCATAGTATTTCCACTGGCTACAGCGCCTTTCAAACCGGACCACAGTAATGAGTGCACATTACTGTTAGAAGACATAAACAAGCGCTGCAGTGGTACCTACCTGAACAGTCTTCTTCTTCTTAAGGTGCCGATCTAGCGGAGGTTGACGGTCAATTTACCATATTTCACCAGGTCTCTTGCGAGGCGGAACAGTTGGGCAACACTCACCATCCCGGTCCACTCCGTGACGTCACGTAGCACGATTTCTTCCAGCGACCGACAATCTAAGGAACCAGACCAAAGAGTAAACTGACTTATTTTGAACATGTAAAACTGAAGGGTTAGTTTAACGCTTAAATTTAAAAGAAGAATTAATATCTTATTTCTCAAGAAGAGTACGATGTGATGATGTAAAAAGGTCTTTACCAGCACTGCGTAGTTATAGATAGACAAGTAAATGCCATCAGATGAAAATCCAGCTCGTGTCCAAACAAAATGTCTATTGGTATCAAACGTCTGAAACCTTTCTATATGTATCCTCTTTCGTTGTCGTTAGAACGTTACCAATTCTTTTGCAAATTTTACTGATAAAAATTGTTTACTCGACAACAGTAGAAACCATGAACACTAGTATTTTGTGTGTTTTTAATTGTTGTAGGTTTGTTGTTGAGGACCATATCGGTGTCGTAAATTTGTTTAATGATTAACAACAAACGCCAATTGGAAATGTCGCGTAACGCTCCAGCGGGCGGCCGAGCGCCGGCGTCCCTGAAGTGTTGCGCGCGGCGGTTGCGGAACACTTTCCTCATCTGAAACTGATCGACTATAAAAGATACCTGATGTTATCCAGATAGTACAGAGCAACAGCGACAGCAGCAAAATGAAGTTCGTTCTAGCCATCGGGCTCCTCTGCCTTGTGGCAGTGTACGCCAGGGAACTCGGCGAGGAGGACAAGGACCTAGTAGCGGCCGCGAGCGGCAAATCAAGCCACCACGAGGAAGGCGGCGGCAAGGAACACCACGCTCACCACCATCACGAGCACGGAGAGAAGGGTCACAAGGGCCACAAGGGACACCACCATCATCACAAAGGCGAACACGGCGACCACGGCAAGCATCACCACGAGGGCCACCACCATGAACACGGCGGCGGACACAAAAAGCACTGGGACGAGCACGATCATCACGGCCACCACCACGAGCACGGCCATCACCACAAAGGAGGGAAACATGGCCACCACAAGCATCACGATAAAGGAGAGAAGACCGATGGCTACCACAAGAAATACCACAAGGACGCCTTCCACAAGGATCATCACTTCTACGACGACCATCACAACGAAGGTAAGCACCACAAGCACGGACACCATCACGGACACCACGAGAAACACGGCGGAGACCACAAGAAGGGAGGACACCACGAACACGGTCATCACGAGCATCATCATGGCAAGCATGGCCATCATGACAAGCATCACTACGATGAGGATCACCACGGGCATAAGGGCCACCACGGCCACGAGGAGCATCATCATCACCATCACGATCATGGCAAGAAGGGCGATCACCACGACCACAAAGACTGGGGCTTCCACCACGGGAAGCACTAAACTCTGCCAATACTCCGCTGTGATATATTGTTTTGAATCATTGTTAAGTCTAAGCACACACTTCCTCTAAGTTCGATATTGACCGATTTACTTGGAAACTTTCTACATCAAGTATTACTTGCGAGAACCGCCAACTTGTACTATTGTTAAGTGTTGTACAGTGACGACAGTTCTCAACGAGTGTTTTTTTTTTTTAACACTCTTCATTGTATATTTCACGGCCGCGTTAGTTTCGGTCTTTGTTAACACTCCGCGGCGGTCGGTCGACATCGGATCTTGCCAGGAGAACTGCATCCATTTACAATTGTTGATACATGTTTGTTTTTACGGGTTCTGTTACGTTTTCACATTTGTTATTAGTTTATAAGTAAGTTGAATAAAAGTTTTTATAACATAAACAAAGTTAAAAACATTATTTTTTGCCTCAAAACACAAACGAAAGAAAAAAATTACAGCAACAATATCTTTTAAAAGGGACTATAGAGTGACAATAGTAAAAGTATTTTTTTTTAACTTAACATATATATATTTGAATTTATCTAACCTAATTTGACCATATAACGCCTTACTCCAGTGGAAAGGGTTGTCCAATGTCACCCCAAATGTCATGGTAAATTAACCCTGAGCCTTTAATTTGGCGCTCTTTTAGATCCTTTGATAAATGGCCGAGTTCGGCGAACGCTTGTTAACTTTCCACTTGTTCTATAATTATAAAATTTGCTTGTTAAATACTTTCGTATACTTTAATGCGGCACATAAACATAATTAAATGATTATTATAAAATCCTTCACAGGATAGTAAATATACTAGGCGAACATATGAAGGATCCGGTTTCGATTCTAGGACCAAAAATTATAGAGTTAAATTGGAATCTATTATTACTTTAAATTATATCAAAAAAATAACAGATACTTAACTAAATCGACCCGATTATTTAAAGTTGTAAAAATTATATACTTATTTTAAGTAGTTTTTCAAAATTACTGGTTAACTAGCTATTCCCCGCCCGCTTTGCTGGCCGCAACACCCCCGCAACTCCCTCCAAGTAACGAATTTTAAATATTCATTCTAAGCTGACCTGAAAATGGCAGAAGCAATATCTCAACTAAATATTGAGTATAAAATATTAAGTATAAAGGTTAGCCTTTAGTTTAGTTTCAGAGACCTCGTGATGAGACAATGAATTTCATGATATCTGCTATATATATACGTATATATATGTGTGTGTGTGTGTGTAGATAAAGCAGCACACTCTACATCACAGTCTACGATGCTCTCCGAGTAGCTGGAGATAGGACGAGATGCCGAAACATTATGAAGACAGGAGCAATGGGTGGAGGTATGTAACGACCCTCAGACATGAGAAATACGGTTTGAGCTTGCAAGAGATAAAGCAAATTTCAATATTCAGAGCATTATAAAATACATTACAGGAAAAACTAATAACATAGTTATTTTAAAACGTTCATTAAAGAGAGAGGTTTTAAAATACAATTCCTTCTCTTTTGGAGTTTATAGGAAACATAATTAAAAATTACTATAATACTATATTTTTGTAAAGCATCATGTTGTTGTTAAAATGTCAATAGTTATTCTAAAAATACACAATTTAAGCTAATTCAGTTATTTAACAAAGTAACAGACATGTGAAAGGAAATACATCGATAACGCAAATTTTTATCAAGTGCAATTCTTCATATCACATTAGCGTTATCAATAGGAGATAAAGCTTGGCTGTAGTCATGCATATCTGATATATAAACGTTAATATAATATGTTAAAATATTATCTGTGGTTATAAATTTAATTCCATTTTGTATTCACTTAAATTCAAATTTCCTACTACGAAAATATTGACCTTTCCGAACATTGTAAAATATCCGAAGGTCGTTTCTCTTCATGCAACGATTCCAATACCGCCGGCAATTCTCAGAGAATTGGTTAAGCACTCGAAGATACCCCAAGTGACGGAAGTCAATAGAGTAAGACGCAAAAACTACACTAAAGAGTACGCCGGAGACTACAAAATGTGCATACAGCTCACAGTTTTATAACTAAACCAATTTGTATTCGGAGTCCCTAAGCTGCGGAGCCGAGACCCGCACGATGTATAAAACAGCTATCGCGACTCATACCCATCCTCGCATTGGTGTCAATGCATTAGATACTCTAAATAAAAAAACAATAAAATCTGTAAAATATAATATTAGATAATGATGTTAATTTATTGTTAAATACGCCTGCGCATCGTAACCAGGCGTTAGTTAAGATGATACACACAGCATTATATTGTCCTTGCCGCTATCGAAACCTTACGATGTTAAATCTCGTTACCGCAGTAATTTCACTAGCTACAGTGCTCTTCAAACTGAAACACAGCAATGTTTGCAGACCACTATATCTTCGACAATAGAGTCCTCCCCCCACTAACGTTTTGGTAAGTATACTAAATTATTATAATAAGCTTTTATTAGCAGCTATTAATCGAGAATTCGATTCTGAATATACCAAAAAAAATTTACTTACCTTACATTTATTTTTTCCACTGTTGCTTTTGTTACCAGTAATACTAAGGACCTAACTTCATATTAATATTCCTCCTCCTCCTCATCATTTTAAATATTGTCAAATTCAACTCGATCTAAAATTGTTTGTAACACTTTTTCTCTTCTGTTTCTCATTTATGTAACTTCTTCAAGCACTAACCTGCATAGGGCCAGGGTGGTGGGAAATGGCCTAATTCCTAATACATAAACCACTACCCAGCGGGACTGGACGACATGTCGATAGCACAGCGCCGATCAGTCCAGGGATCTTTGAGGGAGGCCTATGTGCAGCAGTGCACGTCTATCGGTTGATTATTAATTGATCTTCTTTAAATCTTCTCCTCTCTAATTATTTACTGTAAATAATATCTTGATATTAATATCCTTTACCAACATTAGTTAAATATTTCTCACGTTTAAAAATCCTAATTTAATAGTCTGCCTGCGTCAGCCTTTCCGTCCCAATATGATTCATGCTAGACTAATTCATTTTATTATCTAGACTACTTCCATTACCATCATGTAGAAATCGCAAACAAGTTTAGCCGCATTAAACAAAAAAAATTCTAATTTGAAACTCAATTATAATATCAATATCCTTTCGATGCGTTGAACGGAATGTCCTTAAGAAGAGAAACGGTTCAGAGGTCGTTGGAGCTAATACTAGCGGAGTAGAAACACCAATACGAACAAATATCAGGGAACTAGTTAACGATAGTGCTGTTCCGGTCGGTTACCTTTATCGGTCCCACAGAATCGCACATCTCCTATGTTTATTAACACTAACACAATTATACAACAATACTCTATAATTATTGCTTAGTTAGTATATATATGCATAACAAAGAAACAATTTTATTATTGATTTAGAAGAGCTTCTAACAAAAAAAGCTTTATGAGGAACGGTAAGGAGGAATTTTTAATATACCCGTAATCTAAACTATTATAGTACCAAGTATATATGTATATTTTTTATACACATGTGTATATATATACATATATTATATCTTCAGCATCATAAGGACTAGAGACAATATTTGGTAGGAATATTCCTTTGGTCGAGTGTAGGTCATATTAGAACGCATTTTACAAAATGTTACCCCCAAAAGGGGGTTACGGGTGTGTTAATAACGAGAAGGCGGTCAGCGGGTTGCCTCGGGGCGGGAATATTTCCGACAAGTTTCAAGTTTGAATTTTAAGCCTAATTCAATATTACTGCCAGTATACATCTACCCATGTCCTAGGCTAATGTGAAGAGTATGTCCGTAGGCATTTAATCAGCTCATTTTTATCTAATTTAGTGTTATAAAAAAGGTTTTAAATAAATAAAGTAAATAAATAATAAATGCGAAATAACCAAAGGGTTTGTACATACAACTATCTAATGTTTTAGAAACTAAACCCTCACTGCGCCTCTAAAAGATACGATATGATGTAGTGTAAATCTCTTGAACAACGCTTCGCTGTTATTGACTTACGTGATTATTTACTTGATTTTACTTGATACCCTGATGGTAAGTGATACGCTTACCTATAGAAACGTGACGCTAGATAAGATGATATACATTCCACGGAATTGTGCTCATCGCTTTCAAACATAAGATGTTAAGTTTCGTTACCTCAGTTATTTCACTAGATACAACGCCTTTCGAACCGGAACCTAGCAATGTTTTCACATTACTATTTAGCGGAAGAAGAAAGGCCTGCTTTGGTATTAGACAGTCTCCGGCAACAGAGACCTGCTAATGGTTTTATTTATAATTATAACCAGATATTTTTTAAAATAACGTAGCACTTATTTCCGTCTTAAATACGTACTTCATAAATGTCCTATATTTAATAATCTCTTCCGGCAACCCCCATCCCTATTCAATGCTTTATTAACATGTAAAACAATCTGTGCGATATGAACATTCCTTAGCAATAAATCAAATGAAATTTTCACTTTGACTTCAGTGAGGGACGGAAGCGCGAGATCAGATGATAAAGCGGACAGATATTAAAATGACGTTCAAATGAAGCAAAGTAAGTGTCCTCGTCAAACGGATACGCCTCCGCGAGCACTTGTCCTTACGTGAGCACTCCTCCGCGAATGAGACCTCGGATTAACTTTGGCGTAAGTTACAAGCGCTAACCACATCGACGCTCTCTTCTGTTTGCACTGACGATCTATGAGTTCAAAAGTTATATTATTTATTTCGTAGTATTTATATAAAAATCAAGATAAAAGTACAACATACTTAAAAACATCCAGACAATTCCTCCAGACTCTTAACACTTGTTGGAGTCTTAAACTAGGGTGCGGGGTCTTTGGTAAATGGCAACGCACGCAGCCACATCAGCACCATATTAAATACAAGCAGAGCAATGCCAGGTGATGGATACTATTGTATACTTCGTAATGACTTTTTGACCAAAGGCAATATACTTATACAGCTTATGTGATACCGGGGCCCGTGAACCCGGATCTACAGCCTGTTAACCAATATACACAAAAAGTACGAATTTTAAAAGCATTTGCGTTATGATAAACGACAGCGCGATCTATTGTTAGTGGTGGCGCCATCTGTTCAGATGTTAGCAAAACTTCTTGTTACACACTCTTCTTTTATTGTACGAAGCGACGAGACGAGCAGAACGTTAACACCACATTGCACTCTACTTCTGATACATAAGATGTAGAGCCTCGTTACCGTAGTAATTGCACTAGCTACAACGCCATTCAAGCCTGAACATAGGCAGAAATAGGCGGTACCTACCTCGATGGTATCCGGCAACATAGACCAGTCTCTTCAATCTACTCTTCATTATTTTACATGATAACTTCTCCTTTTATCTTAAATCTTTTAAAAATCCAGTAATTTCAGTAGCTACAACTCCCTTCCAAAATATTATATATTAAGTTATTAAATGTAAGTTTCATTTTTATTCTTATCAAGAACTTAAAAATGTATTTTTTTATTCGCTAATTCTTACTGCATGGACATGGCACCCTCGTCTTTAAAATACTTCCAGCCCTTGAGTTGAGTGCGTTGCCAGAGACTCCTTCTTTCTTCACTTGGCTTAAATTACGCCGTTAAGTTTATGAGCGTCTGTTGTAATTTTGCATACTTCAGAATTGACGTTTCAGAGTTTAAGGTAAATAAAATTCTTAATTGATTTGAAACGTATGAAAGCTTATTATTTACTGTTATTTCACTTTTGAACCTATTGGGTTGGTAACCTCTTCTAAGAGCCCGGATGCTCGTAAACATTTTACAGATATTTCCAAAAAACTGACTGGACTGACAGGATGACCTGACCTGATGACTTTCCTTTTATTTTTAATAAGAAATAATCTGTTAATCTATTGTATTAATTAGTTTATAATTCCAACAACTCCGATTAGGTTAATTAAGCATTTGCCCTTACTTTAATTTTAAGTTCGATAAATCGTAGTACCTTATAATTTCAGACTAAATAAAGCAAAAATTTCTTAGATTATATCTATTCAGTTGTTAGTAAAATTTCTTCCTTGATAATAAACAAACTAAATAAAACCACTTAAAGGTAGCTATCAGTTTTAAGGGTACTGTCTGTCTAGGTGTTTATTTAGGTTTAAATATCACTGTAGCTAAAAAAAACTACTGAAGTAACGCACTTAACATCTCATATTTAACATGTAAGCAAGTCTCACAAATAGTTGAACTATTTTCTAGTGCCTTCGTTATTTTTTTTTAAAAACTAAAAAAAAAACATTGTATAAAAAACTAGAAAGAAAATTATTGTCGTACATTCAATCAAGGCCTATGTCCAGCAGTGGACGTCCACTGGATTATGATGATGATATTTCAATCGAGACTACTATGCCATCGACAATTATCTCATCTAAAAAGGTTATCATTAAGTTAACAGAGATTATTTTTGTTACAATTTTGACCATGGTCATATATGTCCGTACTTAATAAGTAGGCAATTAAAATGTGGGTAATTTTAATATTAATTACTAAAAACTTAGTGACGTCCAGATGAAAACCAATCGACATACGATTTAAGTTATAAATGAATAGAAAGGGGGTTATGATTGTGACAGTAAAGCTAAAGTTTTACCCTAACTGCCTTATGGGCACTAACATCTGGATCAATGTGATCAAAACTTGAAGTGGAGATGGTGATGGGTCCTTTGGTTTTCCCCATTCTAGGCTTCTTCCTATTGATAATGTACTGGCACAATGGGATTGCTGTTTCGGTGGTCAACACACGACCACACTAGATGATTCGGCAACGCATTTTCCGTTAACGAAACTTAACCCCCCGTTATCGTTAACTGACTAGTCTGTTAACTAGCTGACGTGACGTATTCAATAAGTAAACGTTCAAAATTAACTTTACACTTACTTTCCATTTCTACGGCTTAAATAGTAAACAGGCCAACGTTGTCGTAAACTTTGCTATCTGTTACCGAAATTTTAAGTATTTTATATCTATTTAAGCTTCTCTCTACTTTACCAGGCCTAGGACTATCTGAATATGAATTAATGACTAAAATTCGGTCGCTTATATATATATATATTTATATCGCTCTTCGTGGAATTCGTACCTGTCCCTCCTCAGTAATCTTTAACATGATGGTAAAGGACTAATCTTCCTCCCTAATTGCATATTATATTAATATGTATGTAACTATATATGTATTGTAAATATTTTTATATTTTTTGCCTTGTATTGTACATCTACAAACGTTATCATAACTGTTTATCCTCTGCCAAGGTTTGATGGGAGAGAGCTCTTTTTAGGGTTAAACTTATCCACGTTCAATATATATCAACTTATATTTAAAATTTGGTTTTTAAGCTTAGTATAAGAGTACACAAAGAAATAAAGGGTTTTTTTTATTTACAGAGTGGTGGATTAATCTCTTACTTAAAACGCATATATAAATAAACGATGTGTTACAGAACAAAGTTCAAATTTGTTTGTTTTAACAAATGCATTGTATTACCCGACTAAGTGTAGGTGTCGTCGTCGTGTTGCTAGGAGATATGAACGTTATGATCGTTTAACTTTACCGTGTAATAACTCTAGTACTTCACGGATAGGCGATAGACCGTAGAAACATTGATTCTACGTTGACCGTATATTCAACTAAACCATTCATTCAATACCCATCATCACCTTCACCATTATCATCTTCATTACCCTTCAACACGCTGTAAAATTGATATATGGTTATATTTTAAAAATAGAACTTGCTAAACAATATTCTGAACAAACTATATAATCTATAGGGTTAAACTCAAGTGAATGTTCTGTAACCTTTCTCCTAATGCTCTCGTGGATAACTTGAGGAACAAACTTAGATGGCGTTCCGTCGGCCAAGATTTATGAGCCCGCCAAGACACTTTAGTAGGGGAGTCGAGAAGGATAATGTTTTATGTACATATGACTCCTCCTGGTGCAGAAGTACTTCGCTCACACGTAAGAACTTGGAAAACTCATTTATATAAAAAAATATTAACAATATATAATCCCTCTAATATATAAAGGGGTGCTATAAAGTTTGTGTTTGTTGCTTTGCAAGAAGCAGTTTTTTATAGACTTCATGATATAACTACCCTCAAAGGTGATTCATAATAATTCTGATCAACGATTTACTCTTATATATAAAGAGTTAAACAATGTACCGGCAAACCTACATCTTAATTTTTTAAGACAGCTACAAACAAAACTACAGATATACGATCGTAGAATACAAGGTAACAACTATAGTATAATGTATATTAACAAACGTACACTAATAACTGTAATATTCTCATAAACTGTAGAAGTTGGTGATGGAGGAAAAAGATGCATGGAAATCAGAGTATCTACAAGTTCCCATTGCTATATATTTTTCATTGATAATCGTTGAATCTTTTAGTTAACCAATTACAGTAACAATAACTTTATATATTGTATTTTGTAATAAGTTATTTAGGTATTTTGTATTAATATATAAATAAATTTGTAATTTGACTATCGTTAAAGTAAACGAATTTACTACGTATGAGTAATAATCAAACAGAAGTAAATGATAAAAGTTTATCTATGGCCATCAGTCGATAATCCTCCACGCACACATAGACGTCAGTCATAGATCCCCAATTTTGTATACGTACTTAAAATGGGAGGTTTTTTTTGCGTTGCTGGTGTGTTTTTAGATGATAATTGGATGGAAAGGGGAAATGAAAAAAAATGGAGTAGGTAGAGGGAAGTAAAAAGAGAAACTCAATACAAAGGATAAGCCACATTCGCTTCGGTACGTGCCGCTTGCAATAAACGATGGATTATGACGGATATGATACACAATGTATCATATACGAATCAACATGCTACTTCCTTCTTTACCATTCACATCCGGTAATGGTTCTATCATTTCATCTTTATATTTACCGATACCGTTCTGATCTCTACGTTGATAGTATTTTATAAGTTTACTTGATCAAGTATAATAACTTAACCTTATTTCGTTGTACCTAGATATTTCAACTTATTAATACAACGACTATGTTCGTATTTAAAGGATCAGGAGTATAATTTTTAGTATACTACACTTAGATTAAAATTATATATTGCAGTTTGTAAGTGAAAATATATAATTTTATAAATTAACAATGAATATGTTAGAGGAAGTCTGAAAGTTGCTTCAGTAACAGAAAAGTTGAGGAGCAAGAGGTTAGCGTAGTACGGGCATGTTGTGCGGAGGGATGAAGGATATATAACAAAGGAAGTAATGAGAATGAATGTGCATGGTTATGAGGGTAGAAGAAGACCGAAGAAAGTGTTGATAGATTGTGTGAAAGATGACATGTGTAAGAAGAGTGTGAATTCAGATATGACGGCTGATAGAGGGATGTGGAGAAGTACATACTCTACCGACCCGACATAGATGGAAAACGGCAGGAGGAAGAAGAGTCTCTTAGAAGTATAAGGATCTGTGAGCATGACTATTACTGACTGGACCAGATGACGGGAAATAAATTTTAGACTAAAGCCACAGTCTAAATTGGTGGTAGAACCCGGGTCCTGAGACTTTCTAAATACATGTAGCTGATCATCGGCTTAGCGTGTGCAAGCAGTTTCAGTTTGAAAAGGACTTTAGCTAATAAAGTTACTAGGATAGTGTGGATTGTCCTAGTGATCGCAATGTTGTTATATACAGACGTATAACTTACCATTAGATGAACGTAGCTCGCTGACCTAATGGTTAGAGCGTGCTGCTTTCGTTCCCAAGGTCGCAGGCTCGAATCTTGGCATGTACCGATGACTGTTTGTTTTAGGTTATGCACATTTGTGATCTTAAGTAACAACAGCGAAATACAAACGGTGAAGGAAAACATCGCGAGGAAACCTGCTCATGAATTAGAATTTATTCTAAGGTGTGTGTGAAGTCACCAATCCGCATTGGGCCCGCGTGGTGACTATGGCCCATCGCCCTCATATTGAGGGTAGGGTGTAAAGAAGGTGAACGTCGTGCTCGTCTCGACTGGTGGAATAAAAAATAGATATGGCAAACCTTGAGGACTTAGTAACTTACATAATGAATATAAAGACGATACTGAAAATATCCAGAATCAAAAATAAAAGTAAATATTTCTACTGTGTACACATATGTGCTAAAACTGAGTTCATCCAGTAAAATCACGGAAAAATTACTGCTTGTGAGTAAATATCAAGTAATTTTCTACTGTTTAATCAAGTCGCGTACCTTCTTCATATTCTTAACTGAATTATATACGCGAATGAGTTAGCGGTGTGAGCAAAACACCGGCACAAATATGTGGTGCAAATCATAAGTGATCGCGTCACAACATAAAGCACAAGTTAGTAATGTTTATACAAATCAACATATATTTTTTTTATGTACAGTCACAAACACGCAAATAGTTGATGTTAAGGTACACCAGAGAGTGAGAAACAGGTTATGATTGATTTTGTACCTGTTCATTTATGATGAAAGATCTGATGACAGCAAATATTTTTTTACTAACTCTCTTTGTGATAGTTTAGTTAGTCTATACATACTGTTAGAAAAATTTATATATCTGACATACATAAGAGAAGTGCGAGGAAGAACAGGAGTTTTCAGGTTACGAAGCAGATTCCGAGGTCTTCACTGAAGATAACCGTAGAGATAATTTTAATGGGTACAGCCTTTACTTTCCACTCAGAGGTTGGAACTCTTTTGAATTATATCCTTCCATATCAAAAGTTAAATTTAAATTTTCTAGACACGAACTTTTAAATACTGAAATAATAGGGACAAATTCTCTTACTCTTTATATTTATACCTTCAGCCTCACCTCCCCAGCAGCGGGCTGCCGTAAAACTGCGTCGATCATAAAAATATTTGATTAGGCGCCGCTCAACACTGCTCCAATTCTCCATCCTGAAACTTTGATCAGACGCACGAGTCGGTGTGAATTATTAACTGTAACGAAAGCATTATTCTTAAAGTATACTTTTTCAGGACACCGTGCACCGTTTACGACACGGAGTTGCTAAGATTTATTCAGAAATCATCAAATATTAGACTTGTAACATATCCTCAGTATGTCAGATATATTAACACAAAGGATTTTCTTCATTCTCTTCTATGTTATAAGATTATAATAGTTACTAAAAACCAATTGTACAAAATGCACAAAAGTTAAGATACTATCTAAATTCCGGCAGAGGATATCATCGCCAGGATACCTATATTTTCCAAGAACAACAGCTTTCAGAGGCTGGATCAATGGAAAAATTTTTCTAATAGCAGTAGTAAGGATATTAAGAGCACTGATTAAATAAATTAATAAAATAGCGTCACAAACTCATTATTCAAAAATCTAGTATTTACAAGGAAATGGCAACTAAAATATTGATAAACAAATACAGTATAAGAAAAAAAAACAAGAAAATCTATATTCTAGATATTGTACCATATAGTGGTGTAGTTTTCTTTATATAAGATTTGCACCTGGTAGACAGCGGAAGAAATGGTTTAACTACATAAAGGAGTGGACCGGGCTTAAGTACCATTAGTTGAGAAAATAGCTGAGGATCGAGTTGGTTTTCTCAATCTGATCGACAAACTTCAGTTTGAAGAAGGCACTTAATGGTGATGATGAAGAAAATGAAATTTCAGAGAATAGAATTCTTTAACTAAATATGGTGCATTAAAAACCATAACTTAACTGTAAAATTAGGATCTAAATGAATTTATAAATCGCTTTGAAAAATCATGAAAACTGACAATGCAATGGGCTTAAAAAAAGGAACAGTTTGAGATGAGGAGACGGTCATCTGATGGTAAGTGAAACGGTGCAGGTTAGGATAAAAAACCATACAAAACATTGAGCTCGCTGCTTAGAGACATGAGATGTTAAGTCCCACTACCACAACAACCTCACTAGCTACAACGCCTTTCAAGCCGGAACACAGTAATTTAAACAAAACTGGTTCGGTGACAGACATAGATGCTGCAGGGTTAGTCTAGACAATCTACTAATATCACTAAATTCTAGTCCACCTGTGAAATAGGAACTTTAAAATATTTATCTTCTGAGAACTCCTTAACCATTGATGTGAGTTATATTCTTTGCAGATTCATCATCATCATTTTAGCCTATTGTCTACATTGTATATTATTTTTGTGCAATACTGGTGTAAGGAATACCACCACAAAATTCAGGATTTTTTCAGTGTAAGATGACATCTCCTTCCTCACGCACTAACGTGATAACGAAAATAACTTAATTCTTACTTTTTTAAAATACTATTACCAAGTCATTGTTTTCACTTTCCATTGTACATATATTCGTTGAAAATACGTTATTTATAACGTTTTAACATAGCATATAATCTTGTTAATATAATATAGTATATTATTTGGAAAGAATATCAAGACATGAATTAATATTATAAGAGGAAGCGAAATGTATACTTCTAAACGAAAGATTTCCGTTCAACGATCAAATCTGTTAATCGCTGCATCAAATAGATCATCTAGTATAATTAATGTATCGTTAAATATATTGAAATAATCTTAAAACACTATCGATGAAAGATCAATTGAATTTCGTATATCCTTTATATATGTACATATATATATATGTGATACCGTATCCAGTCCTCCAATAATTGGGCCTCAGTTCCCTTTTGTGTTACGTTCGAGATTGCGACACAAAATAAGGGACCGGATAAACAAATTATGGTAACGCCACAGTCCCGTCTGTGACAGTCCATTATCTACCCACCATGGGTAGCATGGAAAGCGTTTCCGGCACGGATCACCCCCACGTTGTCCTTTCTTGCAACCCCTGCATTGTGTTTCCCTATTTCGAGACTTTCGTAAATTCGATTATATCTCATTTCACGCAACGATTGAATTTTTTTTGCTGCTTCATGTAAAACATCTTTTAGGTTATTTTATGCAATTTGAATTTTCTTGTTTTTTTTTTACACAACAAAGCAATGAACATAATATTTACCGGATGGTCGATACAATATATATCTTCTTGTTAGAATATAGAGCTTGTAAGGGTATACAACACATTGTGGTCATAGCTTTAAGAAAAGGTGTAAAATCTTTTTACTCCAGTCCATCACCATCGCGAAGAACCGGAAGACAGAAATAATTGTGCACTATTAACTAGCATCTAAAATGGACGCTGCGAGAGCCTCACTTCCTGTAAATATACCGAGACGTTTTTTTTTTATTTTACATACATATATGTGTATGTATGTACAGTAAATCGAATTTATTGTCCATAGTCCGTTTAGAAAAAAGTAGAAGTTCCAAATCTGATTGATCTGCTTATATGATCTGAGGCTTAGGGCTTCTACTTCATAAATACTAAACATATATAAACGTAACGTCTTCTAGCTACATTGATATTACCTGAAAATAACAAATAATATATGTTATCGCGTAAACTCGGTATAAATAGGATGTAGTTATTTTTAATAATGAAACTGGTATGACTTTTTCTTTTTGTAATTGATAAACCGAATCATAAATATGAGAAGTACCTGTTTAGTATTGTTTTTTAATTCAATAAAACCACTTGGAGACACCTGATAGTAAGTCATACACCTGCATATAACAATGCAGCACTAGTTAAAATTATATACACTGCACTAATTATAAATCGCTTTGTCTATAACTGTTGTAAATTTTAGTTTAAATGAAAACCTATTTAATATCAAACTTATCCTTGCAAAAGAAACAATTAATAACTTTAATATATTTTATTATGTAATAATAAGTTAATATAATTATAAAAAGAAATATTACTACCACATATTACGTAATGAAAACTTTACTTACTTTATAATATAGTAATGTCAGTGTGTTTAACGCCAATAACAATTGTCTAATGGCTAACCTACAAAATGGTGGGAAATAAGAATATTAAAACACTGAAAAAATCTTATAAATTGTTTTGCCCACGAACCCAATGTGCCCCCATCCGATGCGCGTCGTACGCGTATTAAATTCACAAGTATAATTATCTATGTATATCTATGATTATATCCCCCTTGTCTCTCCCTCTATAGCACTATCCAACTACTTAAATCCTTTCCCGCATCCGATATCTTCTCACCTTTCTCCTCCCCCTTTTGCATGTTACTCTATGTACGTATATTTGTATATATTTTAATTTTCTTTTCTCTATTATATTATTTTAGCTCGCGGATACCAGATCCGCGAACCCTGAGTCCGATGGAGCCGCTATAGTTGTCAATAGAACTGCGGCGAGAACATCACCATAAAAAAAAGAACCCAATGTACAGACAGATATACAGATTAAAATAAACGGTTTCTGTAAATTTATATTAGCGCCATCTATACGTGGTTATTATACATATAAGATAATTAAGAGCAGTTGTCTTTGTAGTTTTTTTTAATAATAAACAGATGACTACCTAGTTAACAAATTTTTTAAACTTCCAGCTATATTCCAGCTTTAATCTGTAAAACGTTCACAACTATAGTTAAGCTGAGAACCTCATCAAAATCATTTTCGAAACACTTGCAACTAGTTATCATCTTGCCATTTTGTATCATACCGTAATATTGTAAGCTACATAATATTTAGAGAATACATGATAGTACATTAATGAGATAGTATAGAATACAAATATGATGAATATCTAGATTGTAGTAATATTTATATTCTTCAATTTCAGTCTTAAGTAATAAAAAACGTCACTTTGTATCAAAGTAACTGTTGTCCGCCCGCGTTGCTGGCCGTAATAAAGAATTTGTCTTAAATATTCCTCAGGAGCGACCGCAATCGTAAATGACTTTCTATAGCAACCGTTACTATAGCAACCGCATAAATAATACAGAAATCATAGAATTTACGAAAGCTAATTAGAAATAAATTGACGAAGGATCTATGAATTTCAAAAAATAAATAGCCTGTAACCATATACAAACCAATCCACCTTGAATGATCATGTACCCATGTTGACACGTTCACTAGTTAACACGTGATTGGCGAACATAGTCAAACCATTTTATATATATATATATATATATAAAGATTTGAAATCTTTTTTTAATTAATTAAATGATAACTTCCCGTACAGATGATTACATTAAAATTTTCATTATTCACAGTTCAAAGGTGTCAACTTCAGCCAAACATCATCTTTGATAATTTTCATAAAATTATGATCAATGAAGCATAATTGTTGTGGAGTAGTTTTCGTTGCCTCGATCTTGTATTTTCTTAATACAGCCACCGTAACATTTCTTATTATCTTCAGAGCAAATTGTTCGCCTGCAACAAATATTAATCTAAGTGTACAGCTACTGCTTAGAGTCAAACTAAAATAGATATGATGCTTAGTCTTCTAAGTAAAATAATCAAAATATCTAAACAAAACTTTCGGAAATGTAGATCCAAATGATCCTGAATCATCATGGTGGCCGCTAGGAAAAAGCTTAGAGCTTAATCAACTTTTTTTTATTTATTGAATTCAGCGACGAGACGAGCCGGATGTTTGCCTGATGGTAAGTGATACCCCTGCCCATAACAACGTGGCGCTAGTTAGGATGACATATACTGCACTATATTGCGCTCATCACTTGAGACATATGCTGACTCTCGTTACCCTAGTAATTACACTAGCTACAGCGCTCTTCTAACTAGAACACGGTAATGTTTGCACACTGCTGTTAGGTGCCAGAAGTGGGCGCTGCTTTGATGCCTACATAGACGGTCTCTGCTTGCGTTGGTGGTAAGTCACATAAAATCATACTTACTGTTACTAAGTAAACTTAAAAAAAAATTATAAATGGTTCATGACTACATTAACCTTAAAACACAGCGTTCAACATATATAATAGTTAGTTACGCTGATCCAACTCGATCTATAATCTGATCTCTTTTCTGCCAGTCTGCTACAGTGCTGTGGTAAAACATCATCATCATCTCCCGCAAAGTTTACCACATCGATCGGGTAAGGGTTCATAGGGGGCATTTGGGCTTCATGGCACTTCCCACCACGTTAGCCCAATGCGGCTTGATGGGAGTGAGGTGGTAATACACGAACGGTTCAATTACATATTAGGGTTTTAAGTAATTTTTTTCATACCTTTCTTAACTGACTTATTTGACTTAGTAACTTCATAAAAAGTTTTAAAAACACGTCGATAAAGTATTATTAGCTTGTAGACAAAAACTACTATACAGTTTTTTTTTAATACTACATCCCTTTCTAATAAAGTAAATTATTTTAATCTTGCCATGGGATACAGAGTATAACTTTACAGAGTATAACTTATAACAAGCGAACATAATCGTATCAGAGTATATTTGTAATCTGCATAATTTATTTATTACTATATATCTTATATATTGATCTGTATGTGTTTAATTTTAAATTTTCATATTCTTCTATCTCTAGCGGTTGATTAGCAGAGAGTGTAATAAATAATTTC
This sequence comes from Ornithoptera priamus, assembly GCA_029034505.1. Lineage (NCBI taxonomy): Eukaryota > Metazoa > Arthropoda > Insecta > Lepidoptera > Papilionidae > Ornithoptera > Ornithoptera priamus. The sequence continues at coordinate 1,123,196 of JARDWD010000392.1, forward strand.
CTCTTCTTCTCTGATGGACTTCAGTTTGCTCAAAGCGAGATATAAAAGCATGTCAGTTATGTATCTAATAAATAACTTACGTAAACGAAATCTAAACTTACCAATACATTTTCTAGCGCCAGCGCCGAAAGGAAAATAAGTCAGTTTATGCTTCATATTATATTCACTTTCTGAGAACCGGTCCGGATTGAACTCGAGGGGGTTCTTATAATACTTAGAGTCATGATGCATTGCTTCTACGGGTACCGTTATGGTGATGTTTTTATCCAATGTCATTTTGCTTTCAGGCACTTGATATGCTATAACACATTTCCTTGTGATCACTGGATACGGGCAATACAAACGGAGAGCTTCTTTAATGCACATATCTAAATAATTACAGTTAATTGAATTGCAATCTCTTAAAGCTCCTTGGATGCGTGGATTCTTTGCTAGTTCAAAGAGCAGCGATGTGATTACATTAAGACACGGTATATATCCCTCAGTTACGAAAAGGCTAACCATTGAATGTGCCAACTCCATCTCCGAAACGGTTCTCGTCGCATCGCCTTTCTTGATTGTCCCATTTAACTGTTCTGCAAGACCACATTTTCGAATGCTTGTCAACAATGACGACTGCTCAATAATATCATTTGTTTGTACTGTCTGTGAGAATGGGGTTGTGGTTAATCTTAAGAAAACAAACAAAGAAGGGAACACTTCTTTTAAATAACTTTTGAGTTTCTCAACAATGTTACGGCGCTGAACAGATTGTCTCAGCTGAGTTATTAGAAATCTACCATCGGTCCCTTCAAATAGACAGTCCTTGAATACGGCATCCAATACTTCCGACAGTAAGTCTTGAACATTCACAACTTCATTGGATCCTGACAAACGGACATGTAAACATACTTCAAGTTCACCATCAACATTGCTCAATATAGAATCCAATCCCTCACGTAGTAAGGTCCACTTTTCACCCTCGGCATAGAACAGATTGTTTCTTAAGCAAACATCCTGAGATTTGTCGAGACCGATGCCTCTGCAATGGAAATTCGCGAAATCCGTCGCCAACATCTTCTTTATTACATCCGGATCCTTCACGATCAATTCAGGTATACGATTTTTGATAGCACCTACGAAATTTTCTTTGGGATATTTATTGTAAAGTTTTTTCACTTCTTCCGACGTCGATCTTAAATTTAATACTCGATGATAGTCACTTCCGAAAAAAGGAACGGGGATCTTATAAGGCACATATCGTATGTACCAGTAGCTGAAGAATTTTGTAACATAGTCAAATAGTGCGGCGCTAAGGAAGGCGACGAAAACTGCGAAGGTTAAGAGCAAGCTTTCCAAAAACATGGCCGCGTTCGAACTGTACGGTAATGCGTCGAGCACTGAGAAGTGACTTGGTCTTCCCTCGCTGGTGCAGTGGGTCAAAGTAACGGTTCAAAATTGTTCCAAGATGGTAGTCGCTTTTATACAATGGCAAAAGCGGCTCGTAAAAGTTGACAGCCAGTGTTAACAATATGAAATACTGCTCGTGCAGTATTAACATCAATTACACTTTCATATTTTATTGCCATCGTAAAATAACGAATCATACAGATGTAGTAATAAATTCTTAACTGATTATATATTGTTAGTTGAATAAATATCAAATTGTTTACATCCATTAAAATACCTTACGATTACGTCTTTCCACCTCTCTTTTCGTTGATTGTCTTAGTACATACTACCACATGAAGATATTAAATCTCATGTCACAAGCCGATGAACGCGATGAGTTGCTACATAAACATCTTAACTACCATTACGATGTTAAGAGCAGACGTATACATTTAATATTAGGTTAATATGATCAACGATTCTTTTAACTTTGAGTTGCATGTTAACATATTTAAAAAATACTTCACAAATAATTCACTATCCTTTTTGTTGTGAGGAAATCCTATTTATTCTTTGGCTGCCGGGTAAGACTAGGTCGCGCATCCAATTTTTAACGGCTGAAACTTCAATGTCTCTTGAAGATTTTGTTATGAATTACAAGAATATTTTAGAACATTTTTGGATGTAACATATGGCAACAAGTTTATAATTTAGTTACAACGCCATCTTTTAGACAAAAGCTGCACCTCAATAATACTTTGGTTAATTCAGTTACTTTGCTTAGACTATAGAGGGCCCAGTAATAAATATTAACGTTGTGTAATAATTACCCAAATCATTAATAATTACCAACGTTATTAAAATTGTCTCTGTGGTGCTTTGTGGTGTTATTTTTATTACTTTCAGTAGTTTTACCTAACTAATAAGAGCATATAGAGTAATTACTTTTTTCACATAGAAGATATTAAAATGTTCCCTAACTTATTACTCTTATTTTAAACATTAAATAATATTGTTTTTTAAATAAGTTACTGTGTTAATAAAATTTTACGTAAGTTTAAGAAAACTAACAAATTTATAAAAATCCATCTTGATTGACTTTTTGGAAGTAATTTTGTGACTTAATGCAGTATTACATGTAATTCATAGATGGCGCTATTCAAAGAAAAGATAAATATAAGTTCTAAAATAAAATAAATATACAGCCCACTTATGTTTGTTCCCACCATTCGGGATCCATCACCCTGACCAAGCGGACCGAGTTGGAGGATTTGTGTATCTAATGAAATTTTTTTAATTTTTGGTAATATTATTTTTAGTAATTTTTAAATTTTAGTAATTTAGAAGCGTTAATAAAGTAAACAGTAAACAAAATATTGTTGATTTCGTAAACAAGTAAATGTTTTATTTTGTAATAATAGTATTGGAAGATGGAGTTATAGGCATTAGTTATTATATTAATTTTGAAAAACATAGTTATAGTAATGCGCTATAATGAAACGAAGTAAAATGTATTAGTTCATGCTATTTCATTAAATTGAGCAAAAATTTTTTTTTTATGACATAACATGATTGGTCGTTAATGTTGAAAAATAGCTTTTGAAAATATTATAATACAGACTATTAATTTTATAAGATATAGCCATCATTATATATTATAACATATAGAGGTTTTAAATAAAAATATGTTTTAAGTTCACATTTTAAATATCAACAATTTTATAGAAAGTTCTAATAATAATATTTTACGTAGTCATTTAAAACATATTTTAACAAAGGGCTGAATAAGATTTGTGGTTCTGAATAGGGAACAAATTTTACATCCATTAAAACGGATTTTATTAAGCTGCGTCCGTACACGATCATGCAGCAGACAACTCTATAACCACTTAATGATCTTAACTGCATTACGCAAATTAAAGTGCTCGTGATGTTACTCTGGCACCATTCAACAGGCGAGTTAGATCGAACTAGAAATCGATGCGCGTGAGTGATCTTTAGGCGCGCCGAAGTGATCATTTGGATCGATCGAAGACCGATGTCCTGCGTCTCGAGCTGGATGTTTATCGAACGCATTATAATGTCGCACAGCCGGTGGTTACGCTGGACCCTGGGTTGCCACTGGGACATATTAATCTGAATCGAGCGAGAGCCTGATTCTACTGTACAAGACGGTGCACAATTTGAAGGAAATTTAAACGGTTTTTTATTAGAAAACTTTCTTTCGTAATATTAACAAAAGTATAGAAAAGGGTAGTAAAAAGCCTAAATATTATGTCTATTAGACAACCTAAAGTGAGACAAAAACAGAAATATTTTAAAATATAGGAAGCGGTGGTTGCTCAGCACTTAAGTATCGAAACTCTACATGATTCGAAGAGAGGCGGTTTTCTTACTAACCTTGAGCTTCCGGTGAATGAAGCTCTTGTAGAAGCTGTGTAGGGATTAATTAAACGGGCCTGTCTGTAACAACTACCATCGTTGTTAATTTGTAGCTATAATTGTTCTCTTGAGATGAAGATCCGGGTCCCCTGGGTGATCTCATCAATCAACCGATCTATCTGTATATTTAGGTATCTGTTGCCGGAGTCTGTTTAGGTAGGTACCAATGCAGCTCTTGTTACTGCCCCCAAACAGTACTGTGTAGATATTTTTCTTAAATATTTCCCTACGTACATTGTATCAGGGCCTTTATTTTTCTAAATTCATTTAACATCTAATTTATCTTAATCCACTGTGTAGATATTAGTGCTGCGGTTTAAAGGATGTTGTAGCTGGTGAACTTACAGGAGTAACAGAGTTAACATATTATGTCTTAGACGAGTGCAACGTGTCGCAGTGCATGTCATCCTAACTAGTGTACGTCCTTAACGTGAACGTCTCGCTCGTTTCGTCGCTTCGTTGAGAAAAAAAAAAGTATTTTGTCGTCTAAATTGCTTGTGTATTTTTGTAGCGGGTTGTAGCTTTGTGTATCTAGAAGGTTGTAGTCTAGGTAGAAACGCAAGCCTCGCGGGCGCGGGCCGATCTGTAATCACATCAATGCAGTAGCCACGCACTGACCGGCTGCCATCCGTCCCCTGCAGCATATCTGTGATATATAAAACCGTTATTATTTCTCATTGATGCTATGAAAAGCTATTACATTCACCAAAAAAACATTTTTTTATTTGACTAAAGGTCAAGACCGATGGCACACCTGATGGTAAATTATACGTATGTTAATAATAACTTGGCGTTAATTAGATGATATTCATAGGACCTCATTGTGCTTGTCGCTTTAAGACATAACATTTTAAGTCATTCCAAACATTTCGATAGCTACAGCCTTTTAAACCGGAACACAGTAATGTTTGCACAGTACTGTTTGGCGGCAGAAATAGGAGATGCGGTGGTGCCTATCTAGATGGTCTCCGGCAATAGAGACTCACCACCAATAAAATCTATAATCCATTTGACATAGAACCTTACTTGTTGTAAGACCCTGTGGCCGGAGACTGCAACATTTATTTCTGATACCAAATAATCGCGTGTATCACTTTGACAGGTGTTGTAGCTAGTTAATTTACTGGGGTAAGAAGTCTTAGCCTTTTAGGTCTCAAAGCGTAATGTGGTGCAGTGTTTACCATCCTAACTAGCGCCACGTGTTTACATGAACATTAAATGGCAAATTTTACAATTCTCATTGCGCTTTGTGCCCGCACTTAAGCTGTATAGCTTACCTTTCTATATTAATACACCTATTTTAATGGAAAGTAAAGGAGGAGAGAGAGAGAGAGAGAGAGTAAACCTATAACAGCTCAATACAAACGGACGCATTGAAATATTACAAAGGGCATGTAAGCGAATAGATAAGGCGACGCAATTAATATCGGACAATAATTAACGACGTCACAAACCATATCTTTGGATGGGTAAAGGTATGAGTAATGATCGAACTTCCACTTTTATCGGAATCTTGAGATCTGTGGTCGTGGACTCACGTAGGGATGAGACATTGCACCCGACGCGTGCTTCGATGTTACCGATATTATGCGGGAGGTAGATATTGCGTGTTGTTCTATATATGTATGGTTAGTGCCCATAGTCGACAGACTATCTAATTTGACAAAGCGATTAGACGAACAGAACATTTACTTGATGAACCCAGGAACGCCACTAACCATGGCTTCCTTCAATCAGGAACTCAATAATGTGAACACACTACTATGTAGCGTCAGAAGTAAGAGCTGCAGGCATACCTACCTACTTGATCTCCGGCAAAATTGACCATCACAATTAAACTAATACAGATAATCAATTGTAATAAATAACTTATCTAACTATTACCTAGAAAATAGTACTTATTTATTTATTTATGCACATAGAAAGCACAGTGAAAATATAACATGGATAGAAATAAGTACAAAGGCACTTCATATTTCAATGTCGAATTTCTACCTGTGATTTAAGGATTTTATAAAAGTAACAACCAAATCACACAGTACACAGATATTATACTATAATAAAAATTATATATTAAATATAAACAATTTATTATAGTTAAAATTATAGGGGATAAAATAGACAGACACGATGCCTTTTAACATTCTCAAGCAGGCAAGTTTAAGCGTAAAAAGTTTAATTTTGAGGGCATATAAATACTTAAACATAAATAACCAAATAGTTATCACTACATAAATAATATTATAACACATTAAAATTAATACTAAGTATCATATAAATGAAGATATAAATATTTGTCAATGTTATGAAGATGAGAAAGTTTCTTACCATAGCAATGATAGAAAAATCACCATAAGTTAAATTCTCTAATTTTTAAATGCGAATCATTTTAACATAGTCCTAATTGTATTATATTACAGAAATTATTAAGTTAAAGGAGATCAAACGTTTGCTATATATGTCTTGATATCTATCTGATAGCAAAACGAAACGCATTCATTACCTCGACCGTTCCACTAACGTTACGGCTAATCGATATGAAGATAGATTCCGTTCAACAAAAGATGATCATCGATGTCTCACTGTGATCAGGAAAGTGGTCTCTTTTGGTGCCATTATTAATTCCACATCGGCCGCGGAGGTTTCATCACAAAGGGTGAACGTTGCACAGCACGCGTCTAACCTAAAAAGTTAATTGCGGAATTTGCTTTTTTTTAACGTGTTGTTTCTATTTGATGTTACCGACAATGAAATTTTTATATCATGTAAAAGCAATCGTTTAAAACATAGTAAAGTACGTATTAATTTTTTTTTACAGATTCGACGAAACGAGCTGAACGTCAACGTTAACGAACCCGATGATAACTGAGACATATATAGAAATTTGAAAGACTGGTCCGTGAATATTAATAGCTATTACTGTTCTCGTTATAAATAAAGAGACTAAAGAAAAACTTAAATTCTGACTTTCGATGAATATAGAGGAGGATTAAAATGTCTCCGTAGCACTACGTCTAAGTGCTTGTAACACAGAAGTGTCTAGTTCGATTCTAGACCACCGGAAGAGACCTGTGTTGTGTGTTATAATGCTGCCATCATGACAACATTGTTGCGTTCCGGCTCCCAACTACAATTGATATGAAGTAGTCTGGTCGAGTTTGCTTCTCCATCTACGGTCTCATTGTTCTTTAACACCATATGAATTTAAGGTCAAATATTGGCAGATTGTAGATACAAAAATGTAGATGGATCTTCAGCCTTTGAAGTTCAAGATACTGACATATATTTCTTTTGCCTTTTTTTACACGTGAACAATAAACTGCTGTACCACTTTATGTTAAGTAATAACAAAATGGATCACGAACCTTTTTCATGGAATATGCGCGCCCAATTTTGTGGTGATCATAGAGTTAAGTGATAAGCATTCTCATGAAAATTATTTCTATCAAATTTACATATAGATACAATACGAAGGGAGCTATGTAGCCGATTTTAATACTACATTGTAGTCGGCTAATTATTGACAATAAAATATGTAAATAACGCGCAGTGAACGCACCCTGGCGACACAAAGGCGCGTCACCGGAGGCGAACCCCGAGCATTACGCTAATGACCATGCCATTATGGTCTCTGCCCATATACTCTCGTTTATTAGGGATAATAACGCTAACGAGTTTTTTACTTGTCGACATCGGTGTTTTCGAGGCCGAAAAACTGCGATCATTACCGCCATCGATGTCAAATTACATGATACGTACACCGTCTAGGATTTTTTTGATTCGGCGTCTCCTTCGAATCTATAGGCATCGTTGACCCTAATTTTATAGGATCATATTAAAGTCGAGATAAAAACTGATTAAGTCCTGTAGGATATGGATATTTTAGAAGTATTTTGAGCGATTAGGGATTATTCGGTTCGACGAGTTTCAAACCTTTCTTTTTTTTATAAATATTCTTTTGTGATTATATTGCGAGTAAAGTTGTAAAAGATTATTTTTTAGGATTATTTATTAGAATAGGCCAATATCTGTTAGTTTACGCTAATCTTTTGAGGTTTTTCTAATCGCATTGCTCATTAAAATATCACCGTCTTACCTAGACTGCCGTAGGAAAGAATACTCGTAGTCATCTTTCTAGTGATATCTATTGTAATTTAAAGTATAGATAATCATATCTAAATGATATGATTTTTTTTATTTTATTTATAATATCTATTTTAATATTGGACGACAACTACTTTACCGATGCTCTGTTAAGTGTATTTTGGCAATACATCTGTATCGAATACCACAAAGCTGGTGCTGGATATACGAAGTTTTATCGCACTATCGTTTCAATAGCTACAACACTTTGAGTAGTAAAACATTCGTAGTTAACATGGCCTAAAGATTAATATAATAGTTATAAATATCATTATCATTTCAGCTCATCATGCTCTACAGCTATGAGGTAAGCCTAGGTCTGTCCTAGTGAATTTTTGTGATCGTTATATCTCAGGTTTTCTGATTCAAGTTAATGATAGCGACAGTTTTTGGAACTTTTTCGATGCCGTAGGTTCTACAACAACTTGACTTACTAGGTTACGTACGCTTATCAACTCTAGAATTGTTTATCTTAATTTTGTCCTTGAGGAGAAAAGATGAGGAGCTCTATCTAGTGTTTAAGCTTACGCAATCAATGGCGATACAACATATATGTCAATGTTATTGCGATTTGCGTAATTTATTTAGTCATATCAAATGGTATTTGATGGTGATGTATTTTAATAAATGCGAGGGCTTGATTATCACCGTCCAGTTACCGATTCCCTCCTATCGGTCATACGCATCGCTTCACCGATTATAAAATTACGGGTTACGTCAATCAAACACTATCGGACTAGACGTATCTCACAGGCTGTGACATTCGGTAATCTTATGTTAATTTCGTTTTACATCTTAAACTGGTTTTTCTGACGTTTGCTTCGAACGAAGGGTTATCGTATTAATTAGTGGATTTTCATAAAAAAAATTACCACAAGGATGTCAAAAAATGAAGTAGTATAACACAAAGTTGGTAGTTCGTCTCTCTCATCAAAGAACGGGCGGTGTCGAGACAAATTTGTCTTGTCGAGTTACAACATGGAAATGTTACTGTCATCTTTATATCTATCTGATATCTATATTCATAATGCTAGTGATCGCAGTGTAAACATCCTGCGAATACTCCCCATTTTAAAATGTTCACAGAACATACATTATCACCAAAGCATTTAAAATTCAACTGTCAGTTGTATACAATCGGATTTCCACAATTCAGTTTGAAGAAGACGCGTGATGATGATGACTAACAACAACTAATACAGATGTTGTTAATCATCACCATCAAATGGTTAATGACCAATAACAAACGAGTTCAATATTATACCGTTTACAGTAGTTATAACAAGCTGAATTTCTACAGGGACACGGCGGAACAGGTTGAATCTAAATTAATTGAAACTTGAACGGGAAACAAAATAAGAAAAAGCAACCATCTCACCCAACTGACCTTGCGGTCTGGAGCACCGTTATACCGGAGTCCTTTTTTTACAAATTTCAAAAATCTAAGGGCGCAGCTATGCCTCTGATCTTGTGAACCGCAAAAGGAGTGGGCCAATTTTAAATTTAAAGAACCAGTCACACTTACATCGTTTCCAATTTTTCGTACAGTTCATATTTTAGCATCGTTTCAAGTACTTTACACTAGTTATCATTCGATAACAGCAAAGTTAAAAAGTTGTAACTTGAACAAAATATTAAAATTTATGAGAAATGAAAAATATGTAATATATTTACAATAAAGTTTTTTTCGTTCACCGTCACCTTTTTTTCAAGTTTGCTTTGAAATTTCACAGATTATAACAAAAATCTGTATGTCATTATGTACTTTAAAAAAACTTTCAAAAAATTTTAGAAAGCTTAACTATTATCAATATAAATACGGATCATTTGGTGTCTAAAATATATTTTTGTAAGGGCAAATTGTAAAGGATAATAGATTAAGTTTAAAAAATATTTTTTTTTCAGGAGAATAAGAATATTCAGATAGAGAGACTAGACTACGGATTATCGTTTAAGGCAATTGTTAATACTGTTCTCACTTATCCTTGTTGTTATTATCTTTCTCCATCGTAGGTCAGTACGACATCGACAGTTCATAATTGATAAATCAAATTAAGTAAATAATAATTTCATAAAATGTTCAGGACTATGCAGAATTGGTGTAAAGTCTCCTTGAGGAGGTTGGTGGGGACGCTATGGCGACGTCAGCTTTGACTATAAATAAGTGTTGTATTGTATTCAATGTATGTCGCTACTGTTCGCCTCGGCGGCAAAACACAAAAGAATTTGGAATCCTTATTCTATAACTATGCATTGATGCTGGGGTTTGCTTGCCCTCTGATCTTGTTAATTTTATTAATATTATAAAATTGTGCAATTAATTCATATCCTTTTATAATTTCTTGAAAGTGTGAAATTGAATAGCAGATCAGAGTATCATTTTGTTAATATTTAGTTACTTTGTTAATAGTCCATTACAATACTGTCCTTTGGAAATACGAATTATTCTGTCAAGTAGCTTTCTAAACTTAGAATGGATTACTTTATTGAAAATGGATTTCCTTACTACGTTACATATGTTGCTTATATTAGTTTATAATCTAGGGATCATAATCCTTAGACTTAAGACTTAAGGAAGAGGATCGTCTGAAGATATTTAATATCCTTGTGGGTAGAGGCTTTTTGTACTTATCTGTTTATCGTTTTGCAGATGTTAATAGGTCATAGGTTTACGAACAAACAGATTTCACTTTCTTCGCATAACAAAGGCGTTGGATTGAATACGGGTCTTACAACTTTTTTTGGCCACTTTTTTGCCGGCTCAGATGCCGCTACAGTTCTTCGCTTTTACTTTATTTATGTCTATAGGTATCGATAACGTATTCATTGGGACACACGGCGAAGGGTTCTTCGATTCGTCATCGACCGTTCATTTCGAATTTATTGGGTGGTCTATACCGTTGCATTCAGTCCATTCACGATTTTACTATTTAAGTAATTAGTTGTAAACGATTAGTAAACTTTATTGATCAATTTAAATCTACAACTGAAAGAGATTTACACATTATATTAGATTTACAAAGACGTCAATATATCAGCACGATATTATCTTAAAATAATAATCATTCCGATTCTAGTAGTTATTTTGATTTAGATGATGTTTAAGGTGGACCATTTAATAGATGATTTCCACGTGTACATAGTGATTGTTTTGATATATTTATCGAATGCTGTACACTCGTATAATCAGGGCCAATGATAGCAATATTCTTATTGGCTGCAGATTTACAAAATGAGGGTGGGAGTAAGGCGGATCCAAGAAAGTTCTATAATTATCCAAATTTTGGATACTTTGGTTACTTTTGGCTTCGAAATCAAAACAGAAATCTATGTGTTAAACATCAAAAGAATTTTTAATGCAAACACATTGGTTTTGTCAGAGATCTTCTTAAGTCAGTACATCAGTTTAAAGATATTTGTATCAGGTATGTTATCAAGTACAGTTAGCAGGTAATATTATTTTGTTTTTTATTATTAATACTTAGTAATACTGTCATTAAGTCTTGAGCAAAAATTTCGTTGATTATCTCGTTCTTTCGAAAACTTAGAGCCATCATAAAGTTAATATTAGTCTGTGTCCTTTATAACCATGTAATTTTCCTGTTCCTCTCGTCATTATAAAGTAAATCAAGATAATTTGAAATCATATCACGTTATCGATACACATTTTATGCATAGTATCATCTGCTAAACTTCTTACAGTCACAATTCAAACTCTCTAAGGTCTATCGGCGTATGAATGGGGTACGTAATCCTATTTAGAAATAATCGATCTTAAATCGATTATTATTGTAATGGTCGGCTCCCGGTCTAACTGCCGCTTAAAGTGCCTATATCGTAATTAAATCTAGCATACGTAACGTTACGGAGAAAATTTAACGCCCCTTCTAACGGGTATTTTCTATCAGAATACTTTATTCCCCACTGCTCGGTATAACTTTTCGTTGGAATGTTTTAGTAGAGGTATTACCACTTCAGGCTTCCGCTAAACATTAGTAAATATCCTTTATTTCTATTTGAATGGCACAATCCCTTTTTTAATTCCATGTTCCAATTTTTAGACAAAGGGAGGAGACAGTCTTATCTATCATGGACCTTTCGCTTTAGGTTATTTCTATAATATATCTAATAATGAATCTTGTATAAAAAAATATTTAATTTGGGACTTTTGTATTCAAATCTTAAACAATATTATCATACATCTAACCATCAAGTGAAAATGTGAAAATCAGCATCCTTTTTGATTATTGATAGAGTAAAGCACACGAGTTCTTGTCATGCTTTAAAAGTATATACGATAAGATCAAACGGTGAAAATAAATAATTAGATGGATATGTCATAAAAGTATACCAGATAGAAGAAATTTCTTGTTTATATGTTCAATGTGATCTTTTAATATATATAGATGATTGTCAATAACAATATTTGTTATTGTTAAAATCAATGTAGCTAAACATAACTAAAGGATGTTTAACTATGAAACAATTTTTCGTTATGTTACTAAGGATTATGAAATTAAGTATAATTTCAATGATCATCTGTCGTTTTACTAAGTAATTGATCATTGAGGTAGATATAATAGTGCAATTTTTTATGTACCAACATTGTTCATTTCATCTTAAGGATGCCATCATATCGTCGCCTGAGCATTTTACGGCTTTTTGATTCAAATCTAAAATTGCCACTTACTTTCCGATATGGCCTCCTGCTTGTGGTAAATTGAATGAATTAACATGATCGATGGCAGTGAATTAAATTCCATCATAAACATATATACTTTCGAGTAACATATTGCTTTAATACTTAAGTAGTTAAGTTAACAGATTGTGATTTATCAATTTGCCTTTAACATATATTTTTAATTGAATTTATGTACTTTTTTAATGTTACTGATACTTACATTAAAAAGTTTTTATTTATCGTATTTAATTATTAAATCTCTGAATAAGATTCATTACCCCTTTATTTTGGATATATTATTACTTTTTTTAACAAAAACTATTTTAATAGTGGTGCGAAAGTTTACAAAAGTATAATAACAAGTATTAATATTAAAATTTATTATGACTATAATCCAAGAGCAGAAGAGTGATGTAATCCTTAGTCGGTGCTGGTTGGATTAGAATATCATCATTAGTTTTATCTGAACATGTCGTCAAAGCCGACTAAAGTTGGCAACAATTTTAGCAAAAGGGCAACATTGTTCCCACCGTCTTGATGACCTAAGTAATAGAATCTTAAATAGGGGAAATTATAAAACTGAAGTGGGTCTTAAATAATTTTGCAGACCTAATACCTTTTTAGATAGGTAGAAGTAAACATTAAAGCCTTAGACGTACAAAATTTAAGTGTTAGAAGGTCTCAAATTGCTCTTACTTAACCAACAATAACAGGTGTTTAAATTAATTAAATTGTTATTAACGACATTAAATATTGCTTAAGTTTAACTTCTTCACCATGGATTGTGTTGCAAACAAAACATTAATTCCTCGTGACAGTGACGTAAACCTTCTTTGTTAAATTTAATGATTCCCTCGAATCGATTAAGAGGAGCTTTATGAGTTTCCCAATCGAATGAAATTTTCGTCCTTGTGAAGTATCGATGAAGTATTAATTACGACGTACACACTGACACCCAGCTTTTGTAATTAAAAAAAAAGAAGTCGAGTGCAGTCTCTCTGATCTGATTAAACAAGTCGCATCGATGACCACTGACATCAATTAAATGCTCAATCAATCAATCGACCGCGGGGCTCATTATAGCGGAGTCAACTTTTTTATTTAAAAAATCTTTCCATTCCAAGCCACCTACGTGATACGGCGTCAACATAGTAAAATTATTTCAAGCCTCAAGCCAAAATAACCTTTAAATCTATGGCATTAGAGCTTACATTCGCATGAAATATCACGAATTGGTAAAGCTCCCGGCAAGTACACTGTAATTACATTTCTAGACAGTAAACATAATAAAAATAAAGGCTCGCTTATAATAAAGCTTCATCCGGTCGTCCGTCGTCGATTTTTTTCTCGAATCTAATGAAATCGATACCGCTATAATGCTGAGCGAATAACTATCGGAATGAGTGCCCAAAATTACTATAATCGCGACGATCAAGTCTCGCTTTAGCTACCGTCTAACAAAATGTAGTTTATGATTTATTTTTTTGATTTTTTTTTTTCATGTGAAACTACTTTTGGGATAATGTAAATTGGATTTTATGATGAAAAGTATAACGAAAAGGAAATAAACATAAACGTATAGGGTTTAGATTGTAAGAGAACGAGATGAATGACGCCCTTCTATATAGTATCCCTTAGGTCCTCTTTCTTTTATGGTTCACAGCATTCGCACTACTCTATCATCGTATAAGGATATACGAAATCATCATGTGTACTGTTTACTATACAATACTTACATATACTATGTATACTATACTTTGCATGTATGAAGAAGAGAGATACAGGAAAACTTGAAATGTACAGTACATTATTTAACTCGTCTCTCTTTTGTTCTCTCCTATTTCAAAAGATAAAAAATTTTGATCAATTACTCTTTCTCTACTTATTTGTTTATTAACTATAGAACTCAAAACATTCTAAAATTTTGTTATTACAATGAGAAATTAATAAATACATATAGTTATACTGCGGCCTTATTGTTCCCACTTCTGGGATAAGTCTTAGTAGAAGTGAACGATCTAAGGATTTTTTATCAGAAGGACAGTAAAGATCACTTTTTAACCGTGTTAGTCAAGTGTAAGTTAATGTCTATAATGTCTATCTTTACAAATTATGTCTTAACTGTAAATTGAAATAAATATATCTATTATTTGTTTAATATTATTTCTACTTCATAATTAAACTTAAAATTTTTATAACTTATTTAAAAGTATAGCGTTTGTTCTTATTTCCAGATCAATATTTAGACTAACTTATTTATTTGATATAATCATTATCTTACACTTACTATTATTGTATATCTACTGTATACACTGCCCTTATATTATTTTATTTAACATACAACATACAAATAAAAAAATATATAATTTGTAATCCTGTTAATTTATATATGTTTTAAGATCAAAATCATAATCAATTATTTGTATGTTATCATTACCTTATCAGAGTTTTAAAATTAACTATATACTTATATATAATTAATAATTAAATCTGTATTGTAGTAATAATAATGTAATGTGTACATCTGCTTTAATGTGATATTTCGTCATATTACTTGTAGGTGATTCGAAAAAAAAAAATCATGTCCGATCATTCAACCGACTTATTGCAGTCTCGGAGTGAGCTGTAAATTAGACAGTAACACAGGAAATGGCTTCTTAGCCCGTCAGTAGGCCGCCGTGATTAGCGATCAATGTGATCACCGCTCGGCTATCACCCGTGATAGGTGATTCACTGACGCTTGAGTGCCGGTTTCGGTAAAAACTCAGGTCATAGATTATATGTGGTCCTTTTTATTGAGTTTAGTGTCTTATAGTAGTGCTACATTATGTCTTTAGTTCTAATCGCTATCACAGTGACCCGGGAGAGAACGATTGTTGGAAGTGATCTCCAGCCATCATGGTAGAACCCGTGGAGGTATTGGAGACTTTTAAGTATTTCCCGGTATAAGCTATGAAAGAATAGTTACATACAAATCTCGCCAAGTCTTATAATAGATAAAAATTTAATAACTCTGACTTCCCCTGAGAACTTTGAATATCTTTATATATGTTCTTCTTTCCTCGGACATCACATATAATGGTTTTGTGGCATTGCACTCTTTATTCTAATTGCTTGAACGGATTTGAAAGGCGCTGCGGCTAGTGAATTTACTAAGTAGTTTTCAATGCATGAATAAAATTCGTTTCTGTGTAAATTCGAATATATAGTTATTATTTTCCTACGCAAGGTTAGAATCTGGACTTGTCATACGAAAACAATGATATGAACTGAAATTCATCAAATTTTTCACAGTGAATTATGAAGTCGATGAAGATGAAAAGAGAATAAATTCAAGTCATAACTTCTATTAGTATTTTTATAACTGTTTAAGTAGATGTTTAGCAGGTGAGCTTAATCAACAGTTATAACGGAGCTGCTACTAGGTAAACATTCCCAGTTTGCGAAAAAAAATATTTAGCTCCTTGATAAGAACTGCAAAGTAATGGGCCAACTTGTCGGCGTCAGTGTGGCCGTTGTTTGGTTAGTGCCCTTTACTACCATAGACTGCATCACCACTTAACACCTGATGGTACACAGTTAAACATTAACATATAAAATAAAAAAAACACCGAACTTGTCTAGCTGCTTCATAAATACATTCATTTATACTTTAATAGTTGTATTATCATCACAGCGAAGAAAGTTAACTTTTTTTTTATTTATATTTTGTTTATATAAACTTATAGATTTAAGAAAAAAATCCTGTCTACATGAGATAAATTTATAATCTGTGAGCCAGCATGCAGCGTAGATACCGTGTGTTTAAGTAAGGCACGATAATTGAAGATATGCCGGCATCATACGTACCAGTCCACTTCCAGCACTGAGTGACGTGTGATTACTTTGTGCTTAACCAGATCAGAGATTAAGAGCGGACGCAAGTACAAGCCGTATGTAATACGGAAGCGATCTGAAATATTTCTTTTGAGGCGATTATTTCATAACCAAACTTGTTTTGAGAATATACTTCCAGGCGAAAGAAAATATGATTTGATGATTTATTATAACATAATAACAACCATCAATAATTGTGAAAGTACTGTGAGATAAATGATTACTTGGATACATCATATTTAAAACAAAAATTAGGAAATTTTCCTGTTAATGAATTATACTAATCGGAAAAGCATCCAATGAAGCCACGAGGCAAACAAAACGATCATCTGATAGTAAGGTCACCTATGGTAAGATACCAATCGATGATATACACTACACCACATGGCTCATCGCCTTCAAACGTGTTACATGTCACTACTTCAATAATTTCTTTAGTAATAATACTCTTCAAACCGGAACACTGTAAATTATGCAGGCTGGAACTTAAATAACAAGCCGTGGACCCGGGTCTCTAAGCCTAGCATCAGATGAGCTACAGCTCTGCGCCAGTCATTTTAACACTTCTAAGAGGTTCACCAGAGATTAGACTATCTCCCACAATAGAGACCTACCATCCACTGATGGTATAATCTATTGATTAACAAATTAAGTTTTTACTTAACACTGTTATTTTTAGATTAATAATGTGAAACATGAATTATGAATTTTCTGGAACATTTTGTACGGCAGTATTATGAGAGGACTAGTTTCATGGTGATATCTGTTAAAATTCAATTGAATTAATAACTTCCAAGAAATTTCGAAGTTGTTTAAAGGTTCAGCAGTGGATATTTATCGGCTGATGATGATGATGATAATGATATTAATTAAGAAATTCCACTGTAAGAATTTAGAAACGAATTGGGAGAGGGTGCTGATTACACTAAATTAGATAGTTCCTAGTTCAGGAAATTGGGGTTCATGTATTTAATAAACTATAATAAATTATCTCATTATCTTACAAGAATATTGATCGATTATTTTTACGTGTTGCAGCTCTGCAGTGCTGTAGTATCTCAATGATTTAAACCAACAATTAACATTGCAAGTAAGTGAGGTGGCCGCGGCGAACACAAATCATTAACAAGTCGAGTGAAATTAACAGTATCGTCTTCTTCATGAGTTGTGAGGGTAATCAACGAACAACAGCAGTTTTTTGCTCTCTGATGAACATAAGGTACGCGTCGGTGGGCTAACCACGCTGTATAAGAAATTATTGGACTTTAGAAATATTTTTTCCACTATACCTTCAAATACTATTTGATTTAAATCTAATCATCATTAAAGTCCCCACATTCATGACTTTACTAAACAGACCAAACTGAGAAAAATTTCAATCAAGGGTTTTTGAATGATGAGCTAATACAATGTCAAAATTAAACACCCTTACCAAGGAGTGTCATCTTAAAAAAATATATATGGTATAAATAAAAAAAAAATTGATTACAAACCTTGAATTGTGTCCAATGAAGTATCTGTCAAAACAATATAGAAACCTTTATTAGCACTGATTGCAGTAGAAAATGACTCTATATTAAGAATATAGAAAGTTTCTACTAAAGGTCAATGTCTCAATTTAAGTTCTGGAACTATCATACTTAAGTATTTAACATTGGTTTTATATTTATTGACGATTTACCTTAAACCTTAGGACATTATAAAATAGATTATATTCTGTTAGTATAAATAACGGGAAAGTAATAGAGTCGCGACGAAGAATATCGCATAGAAAATTTATTGGTGCGTCTACAAAATAAGTAACGTAATTATTGTTAAGGAAAGTAGAATATGCAATTTATGGTCACCCTATTAAGTAATCACCAGGAGCCGATATCGAATCTGCGTTAATGATGCGCCGGGGCCCTGAGCTGAGTTTGTATCGGCGGCTCCATCGACTTTGCTCACTACTCGGATATTATGCATACGGTACCTGTAAGTTATTCATCCTTCTATTTACGGACTCGCTAGGCCTATGTTTTTGTCCGCGTTCGTATAAACACAGGAAGGTTTTGACGCAGCTCTCTTTTATAAAATGAAACTATGAGAAGATGTTAATATGATGGTAACTGACGCACCTGCTAACTGCAATGAGAGTAGAATTAGGATGTTTACACGGCTCTAAATTAGAGTTCACCGCCGTTGATGAAGGTAGTAAACAATGAAGAGTGACTGCGTAATTTTAATAAAATAAAAATAATTACAGTAATTATATTAAGAAAACAAAATAATTAGTTAAATAGACAAATATTTAATATTATAAAAATAACATATAATATATACTGATAATATGAAATGGAAACCACCTTCCGTCAAAAAGGTTTAGTTGTTCAATTTGCAAGTAATGAAAAACCTTGTTATAGTTATATAGGTCATTTTAATATGTTAACAGAATTATTGTTATTTTTAACTTTAAAGGATTTTTTTTTTTAAATATTTTATAATGCATTTTAGTCAGTCAACGCTTATGGTATACGTGCGGCCAAGAAAAACAACTATAAAGGAATATTTTTAAGATGTTTGCAAATTATTGCTATTTTACCAAATTGAGAAGAGTCTTTGGGGACTGAGGCTGAAGTAACATTATATGACAGAAGATTTGAAACCGATGTTGTCCGGACAAAAAAGCTGTTATTTCATACGGTAGCCCTCGCGGCCGCGAGCTACGGGCTCGTATGACTACATGAGTACAGTCGACTGCAGAATCATTAGCAATTAAAAAATTACAAAATTTACTACACAATTCTTAAAAGGTAACAAAAATCAGTTTACTAATAAATTCCGAATATAATTATTTTAAAACAAAAAGGTCTTAAGCCACCATTACATTAGCACATATAAAAATATCTTTAAGTACAAAAGCATCGAGTTCATTAGTCACAGTATTAGGTCAAAAATAATATAAAAAAAATACTTAATTAAGTTAATTTGAAAGTTATTTCGTAAAAGATCTTATTTAGAAAAAAATACAACATTTACTTGGATGCTCGTTTGATAGATGTTAGTACAATTTACTGGTAAAAAGAGTGATGACCTTTCTCAAAGTTACAAGCCCAAAGTTATGGCGTCTCAAGATGGAGATGTGAAAACATTCTAACCAGCTTCACAGTACTATGGTCATAAAACTCTTTGCACGAGAAGAGTCTCGTCTGCTCTATCTCGGAAAACTATATGACTGTGAAACGACGTTCATCTGATGGTTATAGTTACTATGATATACACAGCACCACATCGTGTTCGTTGTCTTGACACATAAAACTCTCGTTACCCCAGTAATTTCAGTAGCTGAAACGCACTTTAAACCGGAACACGGTTATGTTTCCCCGTACTGTTTCACGGCGGAAATAGCTGCGGTGGTGCCTGCTTAAACGTTCTTCGACAATAGAGACCCACCACCCGTAAGCATTGAAGAGGTAACTTATTATATGTTATAATATAATTAATCGTTAACAGTTTTCTATACAACTGTACCTCAGTGTACTGTGATTATTACCAGTTTTTGTCGAGGGTCCTCAGACACGTGGAGCGATGAAATTATGGTAATCACACTCGGTTTCATTGCCGCTCCAGCGTTTAGGGTTCCGGTTGTATGACGCTAGTTTTCAATTAATTTTAAAGACATGCATCACGAATGTATTTGTGTAGTAATTGCACGGCTGCGATCAATAATTTCGAGGGTTTCAATAGGAATTAAATCCAACAACCATCCCTTGGTCCATGCAGTACATACTTAACGATATATATATATACAACATAAAAAGTTATAAAACATTTCTATAAAATGTTTAAAACATACAGTAATGTCTATGATATAGTCTAGACTTATCTACCTATAGGGAGAGCACATTACTCGAAGGACTGACTATAATCAAAAGAATCCTGAAGTGTATTGGACAAGTTGGATTTATGATCTGGTGAAGGTTGTCGGAAACTTCACGATGTATCCTACATAGAACCAATTGGCGTGAAGATCGTTAGGGATGGACCTCTGTACAGCATTGGTCGTCTCTCAAAAATATTTACTTTCATATAACTTACTAATTACTTTCTTATCTAATTATAACTTTATTCTTTTTTTACTGGTGGTAGGTTGCTGAAGAATTTTTAGCTCCTATTCCTGCAGCGAAATAGTAATGTGAAAATGTTACTGTGTTCTAGTTTGAAGGGTGTTATAACCAGTTAATTACTGGGGAACGATACTTAACATCTTATTTCTTAGGGAGATGAGCACAATGTGATGCTGTGTACATCACTCCACTAGCGTCACGTTGTTATAGACAGTATTTATGTTGTTTAAAATTTCTTTATACATATCTCTTACCATCTGGTGAACGAATCATTTGTATGATCTCTTCGATAAAAAAAAAATTGTAAAAGGTCTTTTGAACAATAAGACGTCTTCTTGTATTTTCCGCGGAACCCTTTTGCAATATTCAATGGTACGTGCCATAAACTTTTTTCAGTACGTAATTGCGGCGAATACTTACTCTACATCTTTTCTATTTGTTTCGCTTTCCTCAAGCATATTTATTTAAGTTACTACTTAAATAGATTGGAATGTATTTTTTTACTTGTGTCGATGTTAGCGACTCAGATTATCTGCCTATAAAATATTGTAATATTATAAGAAATATTGATTAATAAATACTTTAATACCCTACTTTGGGAGATGCTGTTTTACGAGAGTCATCAATACATTTAGCCTATGTGAAATTAATTTGTATATTACATATTATTTTGTATGTTATACTATTAATGTAAGATTTTTGTAAAATATGTAAAAATAAGTATAAGGCTTCAATTGCAGTACATGTTAAAAGATCAAAGTGTTAACTTGTCTGTTAGATATTTGAATCAAGAACTTTTGTAATTTTCATTATTATGAGATAAATATTATTGTATTGTATTGTATCTATCGCTTTATTGTTATGGCTGACTAATCCTAAATAAAAATCTCGCTCATCAAGTTACTTCTCAATCTTTTTTATTTCATTAAACGACCGGACGAGCAGTTCTTTCGTCCATGACAACGTGGCGCCTGTTAGAATGGTATATACTGCACCACATTGCACTCATCGCCTTAAGACATAACATGTTAAGTCCCGTTACCCCTGTAATTACACTGGCTACAGCGCCCTTTAAACCGGAACACAGTAATGTTTTTGCACTCCATTGTTTGCCAGCTGCAATAGGCGCTGCGGTGGTACCTACCTAGACCGTCTCCGCCAACGGAGACCTACCATCTACTAATATGAATTTACTCACATGGATAAGTTTTCAACTTAGTTATGTCTCTATTTTCAATGGTCAACTTGATAAGGGATGAAAGAATTATTGATATGTTATTGGTAAATTGTTGTATAGTGTATTAAATAATTAACCTAATCCAGTTTGAACCGGATGTCGGATTATAAGAAAACTCTGCTTTGTATTGTTAATTCTCGGTCACGTAACGCCATAACGTATCCCTCACAATAATTACAAGCGGGTAGATATTACACAAAACCAGTTTCTCCGTATCGATTTCTATCCATCATGATCGAGTGCTCGGTGATTAAACAGATGCTATCAACCACGAGGCATAGTTGCGTGTATGATCCGCGTCGGCGCTTGCGATGATAGCAATTATTTCTATCAAACCAACTCTGATTGCAATCGTTTTGAAAAATTTCTCTTATTTAGTCGTGAAGTAAGGTTCAAAAAGAAGCTTTACTTTGGAAGTTGTCAAAGAATATGTTTACAACGAACAAACAGTCCAAGTTTGCAACCAAGTTTCAGAAAGAGGCTAATCCATCTGGACTGAAGAAATAATACAGCATATTCACGTCAGCATATGAAGGTCTTTAAGTCTGCTGCTAGTAATGACACAGGGAATCAAGACGTGGCGGCACACAACGAACTTTAAATCATGCTAGGATCAAATGGAGGGACTGTGTCCGGGATTAACTAACGTAATCAAATCAGAAAATGAGAAGAGTCATAAGAGAACTAAGGTAATTAATATAGCCTAAAAGATTGTTATCCTTAAGAAATGAGCAGATCGTGTACTAGTAGACGCAGTGTTGGTAAACTTATCCATGAGAGCGACCGATGATTTGATGTAAGTGGAAGAAAGCCGGATGCAGAACACAGGTACCGGTAGGTCATCAATAGGTGTAGAAATCCTCAGTGGAGCTTGTGTCTTGTAGTGGGAATTTTCTGGCTGATAATGATGATAATAGTGATCTTCATGATGCAAATGTCTCTCTTTCTGAGATTTGTACATTGGTCTATTCATTGTTTTTACTTTAAATAAATTGTGTACTGCGTCCAAATCAGTTTACTACTTCAGGTACTGAATCTGTGTATCTTAATTGACAGCATTATTATAAATAAGATATCTCACTAGTTATTGATAATTAATATCGGTCAAGATCGGAAACATCTATTAGGAATTATTATCAAAAATACATTATGACAGTATGAGAAACAAGTTGAGGAGGTGGAGAGAATGAAGAACCCTATCTCGTTTATGTAATCGACGTTTAAATTAATAATGATTGAGACAAAAACGTTCTCCGAGAGCTACATTTGTGACCCCAATTAGACCATAAACGGCATTATCATGAAGCCATTAACCGACAACATGGAAGAGGGGACGTTTACGAGTTTTACTACACAAAATCGTTGTCGGCCATTTTGAACAATCCGCCTTCGATTTACAGCCAATTAACTCAATAAACATACGGAATTGACTGTACTTTAGTATATTAAATTGTGCCCATGAATTTTACATGTTCAGAGTCAATAATTTGTTTATTGGTAAACACTAACAGGTAACAGAAATGTATGTTGCAAAATAAAATTATATTACTTTAATCTTAAGCAAATATTAAAGTTGTTTTGATACGTGAACGTTTCGCTTTAATATGTAGCTAATCCTCCGTACTTTAAAAAAACTAATAGAATATTTTTGTATTAACTACAAAATATTCTGTATTAAATTGGGACTGCAGCTCGCATCAATTTTGATACTATTATATCATGATATATATTGTAAATTAAGCATTATCATTTATTTCCCTTTACTTGTTTACGTTGCTTGTTTCTTTTCACTTACTTTCAATATCTCCTCTAGTCTTCCAAGATTGACTGGCAGAGAATGCCACCGATACTTTAAATCCGACCTCTGTAAATTCAAAAATGTATGGCCACCCGAAGCGGTCACTTTTGGGACTCTTGTTTATGAAATGGCGCAGTAAAACTAATCAATATCGAGCCGAATTGACGAATATACCTCGTTGATGGGAAAACCAAGTCAAAACAACGGTGTCTAATTGATCATAAAGTATAATTATTGTCTAACGACAAACGGTAGCCGATGGCTTTGCGTGTAGTCGTAAAATATTACCTAAAAGCTTTTTTTAGTGTCACAAGATTTAATGTTTTCCCAGCGATAAAGTATAAATAGGTAATAGAGATTGTGAGAATATTTTGAAATCGTTTCAACTTCATAGAATTTTATCTACACAGAAGACAATTCTATATATATATGTGTGATATTATCACCTAGGAAGACACTAATCACGATATCTCTGGAACCATAAGGCCTAGTGGTAGTAGGTCTGTTAAGAACGGATTGTACGAAATTTTAACCCCAAAAGGATTTGCGGGGTTGTTGATAACGGTGAGAAGCTCAAGGGGCGACGGGTTACTGCCGGATGGGAATATTTCTGACAAATTTCAAGGAAAATTTTTAAATCTAATTCTATACTACATCCAGCAAATCGGGCGAGGAAGTGCTTGAGATTAATACATATTAATTTTGTTATACCTTCGCACTTGTTAATCATTTAAAGTAATTGTAATTGTTGTTTTTTAGGAAAATAAATACTAAATTAAGATCAAATTAAACCAAGTAGGTTTTTTTTATATTCAATATATGTGGTAGTTAAAATGTTATATACTGCCTCACATCGTACTCGTTGCCTTGAGATATACCACAGTAATGTTTGCACACTACTGTTTGCCCTACCTACCTAGACGGTCTCCGGCAACAAAGGCCTACCACCAATTAATTACTTAACTTTCTTCCAACACAACATTAATATAACTTTTTTATATTTTCCAAACTATTAAACAATTCATTCATCGCGTTGAGATAATTTTTTATAAGGTATTGACCTATGATAATTGTTATTTTACCTATTAAGACGGTGTAAAGGTTTTTGAAAAATTAAGGGAACCGTTTAATGGTACTCTGGAAGTATCGCTCCGGGCAAAATGGTCAGTGCTATTAAAGTAATCGGAAACTACCATGGTTTTCGGTTAATGAAATTCGAGAATGCAAATCATCAACACATGCAATCTATTTTAAATCTAAATACACGTGTGCAAGGTTCACATTGATTTGGGTATAGCCGCTCAATGTACAATATCCGGTCACTTAGTATAGCTGGGGGCGGTAATTTATTAATGTTCCTTTAGCCACGTTTTGATAGATTAAGTTAGACAAAAGCCGATCGAGATTTCTCCGAAGCATGAGGTCTTCATCTTGATTTTAGAGTTACGGTACAATTGAGCCGTGCTCAATGAGTCCGAGTTGTAATCAATCAAAGTTAAAAGCTGTTAATCATACGTACAAAATATCTTTACTCGCATTTGTATCGGAAATGGTAAACCTCCGGCGTTGATAACTTAGATGTAGGTAAAAGATATCGCTGCAATAAAAATAAAAAAATATACCAAACGGCGAATTCAGGTCAAAAAGTTTTATTATTGACTTTTGGTAAAGAAATTAATTCGATAAAATATATCACCCTACGTAAATTTTTTGTTTTTCTATGAAACCTGGAGCAGCTATCCTAGTAGCTATCCAGTTAATCAGATTACATATTTCCTTGATATATCAAGGGTCTCATAGTCATGAGGAGTGCATGGATTATCTTCCTCTAGTGACAAGTACAACCACGTTTCTTTCTAACTTCACAATTAATATCAATATGATTATACATATATAGTTATATATATATACGAGTATATATGTGTCTCTTTACATCGGTTTTTCAATAGTGAGGGACGTGACTCATGACATAGGTGTATACATAAGCCGTATAAGCTTATTAATATATATTAATAAGCTATTAAAAAAATTTTAATAGTAATAATAATAGTTATATAGCTATTATCATATCTCCGCGTTATGTCTAGATACTAGATATAAATGATAAAAAATTATTTTGAGTGGAAGAATCTCATAATATATTGTCATAAAAAAATATTTTAGATGACAAAGCTATTACGGCGTTCAAATACTGATGAAGGACATGGTTGCCTACAACATTATTTAGAATATTTATATAACATCATAACGTGCTGTCTTAGAGATATCTCTCAATTAGACAAGAAGCTGTTATATGCAACAGTGTACTAATATTTCTTGACGGCAGCAATAGATGCTTAATTAGTGCCTACTTAGACGATCTCCATCTAGAGAAACTTATCCCATAACTTATTACCTATCTTCATTAGTTCCAGATATTGTTTGAACGATGCTGTGCTAATATGAGGAGCGTTGTACTCGTGGAGTAGTTCGTTTTGAACATAGTGTATATATGACTGACCCCACAGATTACATACGGTTTTGTCAATGACCATGATATATAACCCTTTGGTATGTACAATATATTAATGTGTAACTCATCATATAACCGGAACAATTGGGTAACGTTCCAAAATTACATATATATGGTATTTGAAACTAAAACTATAATGCAAGTAACAATTTGGCCCGCAGTACCGTTGCGGCAATACATCAGCTCAGGTGCTGTCTGCCTGCGGGCATGTTTGCCACAATTCATAAACTTATCCTCTAGTTGTTTCTTTTTTGTGATTAATCTTTAATTATAAATTATCTACGCAATACCTCCAATCTCTCTTTGTTGACAATCAATTCTTTATAAAGCCAAACTTCTGGACGCTGACGTTCTTCTTGTTGGTAATGGTGTATATTTATCTTTGTCGGGGTCACCATCAGCAATCAATACATATTATAGAATCTATAACTATGTTCAAACAATACAACTATGATATAGAATTTCTAAATTTGTCTAAAACCTCATGATGTTTCATTACAACAGGAAACGTTCAGCGGATACTCATGACACTAGTGCTTATTACATTATGTAATTATTTCCAGAATAGTTAAAACTTTTTTTCTTCTCTTTACAATATATCATACCCGGTATCCAATTCTCATTTTGATGTACCACGGTGTCAAGACAGTGAGCAAAAAGCCAAAGAGAACATAAGCCTTTCTAGTTCTGTGAAGAATTTTAGTAGGAGAGAATTTGAATTCATCACTTTTTTTCGTTTCCATTTTCGCTGTGTTTAAGAGGTCTTAGGTACGTTTAATGACTCCAGTCCGAAACGGACTACATAGACATTGACAGTTTTGTTTAATTATCGCGCGGGAAATGCTTGCGCCTACTGGTCTTCCGAGGGACAGGGACAGGTTATGTCGGACCTGCACCGACTAAAACCTTCACGATGTTCCCCTCGTCGCCTCATGGCGGGGTTACGGGAACGCTTTCGCACCATCCGCGGCCCCGCCGGCGCCGGCTGCTTACGCAGCCCCACCTCGGGAGGGAGAGAAAACCCTCCCCTTCCATCTCCGTAGGGGCACGCCAGAAGATGTAGCGCGCCCTCTCCTCGGTATCTTACAGTCGCGTGGACAACGAATTGCCCCGAATCCGTCACCCAGAGGCGATGGGAGCCAAGAGAGAAAGCTCTCCCGGCTCGCTGCGACAGATCCAATGTTGGGCCTGCCACCACCCGATATACGGCCGCAGAAGTTAGGGAGAGCGGTGCGGCACCGCTTAGTCGCAGAGGATACTCCTTCCGCGACTCCACCTCGGCTGCAGGGAGCAGTATGAAATCGCCCCTGCAGCTTGGCTGCAAAGGGCAGCGTAAAGCTGTTCCTGCAGCCCCCGGTGCGTATTCATGGTGAGCTCCTTAAACAGGAGCTCTAACCTGGAGCAGCAGCCGCCACGGGCCGGCCGGGTAGGTTCTTCTTCGCTTCACCATGGGCGACCTAGCCACGGTTACTAAGTCCCTCCTCCACGACAAGGCGGGAACCTGTTGGGGGGACTTTGATATAGGTAAGGTGTATTTTAATTTTCGTAAGTTAAACCAAGTCTAAGTCTTAGCCTATTTTATCACGACGATATGTGTCTCAGTTTAGAAGCAGTTTTAGTTAATCTCTTCTATTTCGAACCCGCGCGTAACCGACAAGCAGGTGAGGTTCTTCGTTATTGTGACCACCACTCCCATCCATATGGAGAAATAAATACGAAGCTCTTGGCAAAATATTAAAGCCGGTTGTTTATGACGTTCCAGTGTCAACGGTAGACGAGCAAGTTTATTATAAATTGCAATACTTATTACAATATTAAAGAAATTACAACAAATCAACAAATAGCCATATATCGTTGTGAATTCAGTTAATGTCTTCTTTTTGAAGAATTCCTTGTTAAATTTGCTACTAATTCTTGCCATGAATTTTCTTGGTATGAATCACTGCAGTAGATTTTTCTGCCTCTAAGGAAGCAGCAACTGATGTATGTTTGAAGGTTGCTGTCTATCTGACATGATATTTCTAGAATACGAGTAAATTGTGGCATCAGTAATACGTTCTAAGCGTTACCCTGTTTTAAAATAAGTCCTGAAGTAAAATTTACAATCAAACCAATAAATTTAAACAAATAACTCTAAGTATGAATGTAGAACACTATAATATTATAATAGTTAATCACTTTTTTATTATAGTATTCAAGTTTATTTAAAATCAATATAAATATTTACATCGTAATAATGTTTTCTATTCAGAATAATTTGAGCATCTATTAGATTCAATTTTACAAACATCGTTAAAGAATATTTGAGCATTTTATTACCAACCTCACCTACTACCGGCACTTCCTTTGAAATAGTTTGATTAATCATAAACTAGATTTCACGCATTAATATCTTTAATAGAACCAGATCGATAGTTCCATTCAATTAGCTATTTTGGCTATAGTCGAAAGATCTTTGACGATTAAGAGCTTTGCTGTTAATTGTTGTTAAAAAAAAGTTTTAGTTGCCCGATACATAAAATATATGTAGAAATTTGAAGATAAACTAACAGGAAAATCGTGTAGTTGTTTTTTGTATCAATTATTCGTTTTGCTTAATTGACTACGGTGTTACTAAAATGGTATTTTATTTTGCCCACTTATAGCTAGACTTAGTTTTAAGATTGGTAAATCTATTATACTTGTACCTGCAAATTGTCCAAATTCATTTATTCTACTGTATTATCGTCTGTTCAATCAAATCAAGTATATAAGCAATCAAAATTTCGGAAAACTGTTTACCGTACATCTGTCGTTAACTATTTTTCTCCCAAAATTTTTCATCGAACTATAATCCAAAGAAAAAGAAATCTTTCGAATTGTACAAATAAGTCTTTCCGACTTTGACCGTTATCATCATCAGCGGATAGCTGTCTACCACTTTACATAGGCCATCCCTAAAGATCTCCACTCCAATCGGTCCTGCACCGCCCGCATCCAGCGGTTTACCGTGACCTTCACCAGAATGTCCACCTTATGGAGTGTTTTCCAGCACCACCCATTACCGATACTCGAATCTCGAGTACCGGTACCTTATTGTATTAGTCCTTCAAGAAATGTGGCCTGCTCGTAGCCACTTAAGTCTTTCAACCTTTAGGGCTATATTCGTGTCCCTAGTTCTTCCTCGGATCTTCCCATTTGTGAGGCGATCGCTCATCCGACTTTTATACCTTAATCAAACTCGGAACTTATGGATCCTTGATTGCGTACAGCTTCGAAATCGAGTACACTACATCATGTAGCCGTCAACGTATCGATTAGAGTGTCACCCGAAGCGTATATAGCTCAAAAGTCATCTGATTAAGTTTTAAAACGTCAAAATAGTTATGCCCAATAATTTCCGACGTCGGCTCGGCGCTGCGTCTATAATTTTCTTTATTCCGAGGCAGATATATAACGTGAAGCGATAAATCATTATATATGGCCACCACTTTGATAACCAGAGCGGCTTATAGGCCCGGTCAGGCCTGCGTAGGCGCAGAGGTTTCATAATTAAACTTAGCGTTACCCGATATCGATCACCGTAATGACGTTAACTTTGGTTCTCGTGTTTGACGTAGTTTCAATTTAATTTTAACGCCCACTGATCTGTCTGTAAAAGGCGAATGTAAATTGAATTTTCGACGCTCAACTGTCTTGTTTATAAAATTAAATTAGATCATGATAGTGGCAGCAGACACTTTCACTTTACGTCCTAAGGGAGAACAATCAACACTAAGTAACCTCGAGCTTGAAATTATATGAAATTTCCTTTAAGTTTATAACTTAAATGAAATCTAAAAAATAGTTTTTCTTTTATATCAAACTTCCACTAAAGTATTATTTATTTGAGTTCAAAGCGCTCATCAAATTTAAGTACAGACTAAATTAATTTTAAACATCATTGCGGGTATTATGATATTTTTTAAAAATTTCGTATTATATAGTACATTATTATTTATTAAGTATTCATTTATTATCGCCAGACTGTGGTAAATATGTTGTTAATATATTGATTATAATTATAATTGCAAACGCTGTTGCTCAGAATTTTCAAATAGATTATTGAAATCATCTGGCGGTCCAGACTACAAAAAACTTTAGTTTTTTATAATTATCTTAGCTATGTACCATCATACATCAAAAGAAATACATGAAAGGTCCGATTTTTATATTTCCTTCTAATAAAATGCACTATTCAAAAAATCTCGTTAATCTCGTGAAAACGTTAAGAGAAGACAAAATTTCCGCTTTCTTTTTACATAAGAGGAAAGTTAGAGAGACTTAACAGTAAATAATCATTAAACAATGATTATTAATAAAAGCATTAAATCAACGAAGTTATTCAGGTGAAAAGGTGTTGCATATTAATAAAATAATTATTATCTACTGATTGCCTGAGCTATATCATTCGACAGGCGTGGTCGGCTCACACGAGCTCATGATTTACGGCACGGAGGACAACCTTCTTCTGGATTCTGAACTACTTTATCAACGCGATTATATTTTGATTATTACTTCCAACGCTTGTTTATAAAGATGATTTTATCTGTTACTCGACCGAAAAACCGCAATGGTTTAGAAAATATTTATCATTAACGATTTTGATACAATTATTGGTGATGAGGATTGCGTTGGTAGCGGACAGAAGTAAACGATTTCGATTTTTTTTATTTGCAAAAGTGAAATAATTTCCTGTTAGATATTATGTAAGCTAACGTATCAATGATATTTTGGACAGATTAAATTATATTGTAATTTAATTGTATATTATCAAACGGTTACTTGGCGTTCAATAATGTTAATCTAATGTCAACTAGTCAAACGAAGAGTTCACAAGGATGTATCATTAAGAGAAGTTAGTAGAAATTTCTGGAGCACTGATTAACAAAGCTATATTGATAGTCTAATTAGTTTTAAACCTGATCTAGCTGGTATGTGTGTTTAGAAGTAAATAATTTTTGCTTTTTTAATCTGTACAGATCGAATACTTGATCTTAATTTCACACTCGAAACCGATGATAATAAAGTTTCACGTTCAGAAAATAATGTACGATTACAGGTAGGTGTCGAGTAAATGACTACGGTATATATAGTAATACTGTTTTAGGTGGTAGATTGAAGAAATGGTTTTGGTAAATCATGAGCGGCGTCGTAAAGGTTTATTTTGTCGTATCAAAAGTTCATTCACAAATTGAACCCCTCACCTAAGGATATATGAATCACAACGCTGCACTAAAAACTAATCCATCTTCCCCAATTCACAACGACTAATTGACTTCACTACGCTACCATTCTGGCGTCGACACGTGAAAGGGTGTACCGAAAAAAACCCGACAAAAGGTGTTATAGGCAAGAATTACCTGATTGTTATGAATATGTATGTATCATTATGGTAGGAACATGTGCGCGACACATGGCCAATGGAGCATAAGGCCCCTATTGATGTATCCGATGTTATTATATCATCGACTTCAAATCGTCGGTTGAATTTTATTTCATCAATGCTTTTCTATTAATTACAAATGTGAAGTAGATCAAATAAACTTTGTTATATAGTGAAAAAATCATTTAATCTGATTTAGTTTGCAATATAATGTTTGATTCAATGTGATTGATGATTTAAATGAGAGCTACATTCATGTAAATAATATCATTGATAGTAAATATTACTCTACCTTTGTGTATAACAGTATTGTAAGTAACATATATATAGTAGTTTCTTTGCTCGCCAATCACGTGAAAACTGGTGAACGTATCGATATGAGAATATGACCATTCGACGTAGAAAGATTTGTAGATGGTTATAGGTTTTATATTTTTTGTATTTCATCGATCTTTCATAATGTTATTTCTAATTAACATTTATGAACATTGTTATTTCGTATTATTTATGCGGTTGCTATAGAAAATCATTGGCGGTTGCGGTTGCTCTCAAGGAATACTTCAGACATCATTTCAAGTCAGATTTTATAGTACGGTCAGCAACACGAGCAGAGAACACGTTGTGGTAGATAGTAAGATAGCGTAAGTCAAAATTTAAATGTAAGTAATTTTAGAATAAATATAAATAGTATAAATTGGTAACGTATATATAAGTGTTCATGAGGAAGGAGCAGGAAAAGGAAAAGGAAGTAATGATGGAGGATAATAACAACAGGAAGACATAGGAAAAGGAACGTTATAATTTAAGGATAAGTAATTGTTTTAAAGTATAGATACAATATATTGTTTTCGATCTAGATTTGTTCTAGTCTATTGTCAGATTAATACATTTAATTAAAATCATAAAGATTAAGTTATCATTAGTCATTAAGTGGAAAACTTGATATTGACCAACAGTTCTTTTATTCTATAATAATATTTGCAGTGAGTTTGATATAATTGTTATCTTACAGGATAGCTCGCTGGCCTAATAGTTAGAGCGTGCGGCCTTCATAGCGAAGGTCGCGGGTTCGAATCTCGGCATGTACCCGATGACTTTAACATTTAAGTTATGTACATTTGTGAACTTTAGCAACAACAGCGAAATACAAACGGTGAAGGAAAACATCGTGAGGAAATCTGCACATGAATTAGAATTTATTCTAAGGTGTACGTGTGAAGTCACCAATCCGCATTGGGCCCGCGTGGTGACTACGGCCCATCGTCCTCATATTGAGGGTAGGCCTGTGCCCCAACAGTGGGGACGTAAATTGGCTGTTAAAGTTATCTTATAGATTTAAATCTCTTATTAGTTACTATATATTAAGTAAATAAATAAATTTGGTTAAGGCCTGTTCAGTGAACAATTAATCGACAGAAATATTGATAGGTTCAAAAATAAATGGTCAACATCATTTAATATGTTCATGCCAATATAATAGCAACTTTGCAAATTATGTTATTTTTTATATTTCCGCTAAGCTTATATTAATGTGTGGTTAAATTAAGTTTTAAGCATACTTAAACATAAACATGTTCGTTACGTACGCTAATAGATCGTTAAACATATTCTAATAGTATTCATATAAACAGATACCTTATGTAATACTGCAGCTGCTTGGCAGGCAGGTGACAGTTTTATGACATCATAATTGTTGGCAATAAAAAACCACTGACAGCTTTTGTTAAACGCGTGCCAACAATTCAGATTTACATTGGGTTTCAATAACAAAATATCTTTAAATAAAAATTATTTTTTTTTAAGATAATACATGAGAGTAGCGGGAGAGTGGCGGCAAACATATCGTTGTCCATTTTTAGTTTTACTGGTGGTAGGTCTCTGTTGCCGGAGACCGTCTAGATAGGTACCACCGCAGAGCCTATTGCAGCTAACGAAGTACTACTTTATAAACATTACTGTTTTCTGGTTTGAATGGCGCTGTACTTAGCGATATAACTCGGTAAACGAGACCTAACAACGTAAGTCCTAAGACGATGAGCGCAATGTGGTGCAGTCTTTATCATTCTAACTAGAACCCCATTGTTATGGGCAGGCACTTACCATCAGGTGTACATCTCGCTCGTCTTGTACCTTGGTAGAATAAGAAATAATAGCTCATTATTGGCATTTGGTTAAAGAAATAGGCTCTGAGACACTATTTACAACATCAGTTAATATAATATGCAAGGGTGTCTGTTCATCCTTGTAAGAAGACAGTGACATATGTTTTTTATTATATTTTTATTTATATCTACTCACATTAAAGCCGCCCTTTGTATGTACCTTCTATATACAAAAGTATCCATCGAAACCATTTTCTGCGGCCGACGTTCAAACAAAATTTTATTTGGCTCGAAGATAAAAAAAAAACTTAAAAAAATAGATTTGAAATTTTGTTTATCCTATGATATTCATAATTAGATTTTTTTATCAAATAATGAGATAACAATAGGTTAAAATATTGTGTAGCAGAACCTTATTAAACATTCCTCACGATCCGCCATCGTGCCTTATTCTATTTCCAATTTCGAATGCGCCCAACGACATTTTTTTTCTCCAAGTCTTTCAAGTGTCAACCGTTCACAACGATGCATCTAGCTCGATACGGAAAATTACTTTATCGTATGATTGCTTTATATTGCGCGTTTAGTTCGTGACGTCCTAACGCGGGCTCAGTACAGAAGCGGCAATGGATAGAGATTTTGGAGTTTCTTTTGTTTGTTTTGTCAGTTATATAATGGTGTCCATTGAAGCGTGCGCGCACCCCGGTCGTCACGGTGTCGCGTGGTGTGATTCGTCGCGGTCCATCGCACCTTGCTCTAATTTTGTAGTAACAAAAAGGCAACGCTCTCCAAGGGTTCTGTTAAGTATTAAATTAAAAAAATATTGAAACATTTAGCTGCGTAATGTTTCTCATATTTCATTGTTTTTATATTGAGAGTATAGTAAAAAGATAGAAGTTGCACATTCGTCATTATCAACAATAATAACCTATTTTGTCTACTGCTGAATACAGGTCTTTCCAATCAATTTCCAGCGTAACTGGTTCGATGCCATTTGTATCTAATGATTCTCTGCAATCTTCACCAGGTCATTGGTAAGTTGTTGTCCTTCCTTGCACTAGCCAATATTTAGTCTCTACTTGAGATCTTCTGTACATTCAATCTTTGGACTCTAGCCCAGATATGAGACCAATGGCCACTTAAGCTTACTAATCTACCGAGTTATGACAACGACCTTCCTTATTCTATCGTTTGATTTTATTCCAAAGTAAAGTTATTTTTATGTAGCCGAATTTATAATTTTTTCTGAAAAGATATCATTTCAATATTTTGTTATTTGTTTTAACCAGTGCCTTTTCCCTACTACGATTCAAAGACGTGGAACTAGTCCACCGATTAGAAGAAATTTGGATTGACGAAATACGACGGAACAATAGTTGTACATAGTCCTAAAAACTTGCTAACTAAAGTAGTAGTGCTTCCGGCTACACCTGAAATATTAGTGGTGGCGGGTGGGGAGGATATAGTCTTGGACTGGAGGTCAGCAGAAGACAGACAGGTGAATAACGTGCTTCTTCCAGGACGGACGATTTCATTAGAGCGACCGGTAGATGAGAACAGTTAGGGACCACATTTGAAGGAAAACATATGGAAGATGTATATTTAGCGGTGGATATAACTGTGATGATAATATTTAAGGATTTGTTCGTGATAAGTAAATAAGATACTAAATAAAAAAATTAAAATTATATATAAGGAACCCCCGTAGTATATCACCTACTGAACGGTGACGAACGGAAATTTTGTGGTGCTAGCACGAGCGATGTAATTGCCACAGTGTAAAAAACTAGTGACTCGTGTTTCAACTACCAAAGGCATCGTGCTCACGGCTTAATGCGGCTTTTGTTGTGAAGATGCTTACTTTCGTATACTGTCAATTAAGTTATACATAATGCAATACTGATCTGGTTGACATGGATGTATAAGAACTTAGATGTTTAAGGATTGTAACGTAATAATTTTGTTTATAGAGGAAAAAGTTTAATAGTCGACTGCCTGTGTATACAAACACGTGTCAAACTAAAATGATTGTTTTTTTTTTTTGTTGGAGTTACTTCGTTCGGTATTGATGTTAGCTATATCTAAAGATCTATTAAACGTTTCGATTATTTCTGCCTATTTAACAATTTAAAATTTCTGTTTAATACAAAAATTCGATATAGTTTATGATATTAAAAAATTAACTGCTAATATTTAAAAAAAATCTTAATTTAAATAGTTTTTATCAGATTTTATAAGGATTTAGTAAGATACATTCCTGAAGCAATCAATATTGAACTGTCTATGCCATCTTCTTTTAAGATTTAAACAGAAATTAGTAACAATGTATGTCGATAGTTAACAAGACAATAATACGTTTAAAGTTACGTTAACATATGGATCTTTTTCTAGTCGTATATCTAGTCATCGGTCAAAGCCCTAGGCGTTTGCCCTTTCTTTCATCTGCCCCATCACATGCGACCACGGACGCTTGCTGTAAATGTCATTTAGAAATGAGCCCAGTATATTTGCAGGTGGTTTAGCTTTCTATGATGCGTTTTACCATACATAGGAATAGAGTATATGTATAATAAACAATAGAGTTTTTAGTGATATCATTTACAGTTTCGCTCCGTTTTGATAAATGTGAAATCAAAGAACATGAAAACAACGAAGATACAAATGTAATTGCCGGTATGTCTTAAATCTATTGTATATTATGAAGAATATTGTTGCACATATATATATACATATATCACTGATTCGTTACAATGTAGCCAAATATTTGCAGTCCTCTGATATTAATTGACTACAATTTGGGAATTTTCAAAGTTTGCGTAACTCACTGTAGAGAAGGCTAGAAAAAAAAGATTACAACTGCAACCCAGTGTAAAAAAAGTTCTATTTTTTTTTTTTTAATGTAAAATAAGAGGCAAACGAGCAATACGGGTCACCTGATGGTAAGTGATTCACCGCCGCCCACGTCACCAGCGACGCCAGTGCGTTGCCTACCCTTCAGGTAAGAATATGCTCTTTTCTTGAATAACCCAATGTCGCAGTTGTTGGGGAAGACCGCTGATGGCAATTTCTTTATATATCTATCTGTAACCTTTATTAGTACTAGCTATCAAGTATTTCATTGTATCACCACATGTGTCGAGTAGAGTAATGAGTAAAAAAATCACTGATAATGTAAATATGGATAATCAAAACTCGAAAGCTGGTGAGCAGCACAGCTCGGGTATCTTCAGTTTCATTGAGTCGTTAATTAATTGCAGACGTCAGTTCTGCTCAGACTCTAGTTTGAAACACAGCACCTGTATGCTTTAATAGACTAAAATTTTATAACGCACTTAAAAAAGTTGTAACGTTACACAATATGAGGGTCCATGTCTCGATTATGGTGCCTGGCAGGTGAAACTTCAAAGGGCTCACGGCTTTGTCCATTGAAATGTCAGGCCAATTAATACCCTAAGATCTAATGATGCAAAAACGCACTTCGTCACGAGGCCTAAAGTAAAGAGTGATTTATTTGACTAATAGTACAACCGTATTTCAATCAATAAATTTGCTCAATCAATAACCTTCCGATCGATTTGTAATGATAAGAATAATATTGTTAAAAAAACCTTAAACATTGTTTAGTTAAGGTTAAGGTATGTTTTGTACTACAGCTGGATACGAACTTATTTTTGCTATTAAACAGCATTGAAAAATGTAATAGATATATCATAAACTAGAAGTGATTTAGGCAAATATTGTACACTTAATGAAACTAATTGATCGATTGACGTCTCGGCTGCTTCACAGCTTATGTTATAATTATATCCCATATTCAGCTTTTAATTATGACTGTTTCAATTGCGATATGCCTAGAGTCAGCTGACAATATTGTTAAATAATTTCCCAATTATAACATCACTCGTAACACAATGCATCGATTTTGACACAACTATTACGAGTTGTCACGCATAAAAGACATCTGTTCAGAAATGTAATATAATGGCACAGCACTAAACGCAACAGAATCTACATTACCATGCTATTACCATAACCATAAAATGGCGATTTAATTCTATGTTCCAGCATCTCGTACGATGCGGAGAACAAAATTACAGACACGTCAATCGACATAATGTCGACGATGAAGTGGAAATGTTTGAACTACCTTATATGATAAATAATTCACTTAAACTAATTTTTAAAATCAGTATGAATTTTTGATCTAAATTATATAATAAAAAAATCGTAATAAAATTTAATAGAGCAACATTCTTATAATTGGAAGATGAAGCATTTGATAAAGGTAATACAATGTAAAAGGAAGGTGCAAGTTAAAATTTACTTCCAAGAGTATTTTAAATGAGACTAAGAATCAGGAAATACTAATATAGATAGACAAATCCGTGAACAGTCATAATAGTTAAAAAAATTGAAAGGACAACAGTCAAGTAGTGTGCTGTATTAACTGTGATTAATGTAAGTGTATGTTTATAAAGATGTTATTAAACCTGTAAAGTTTGCTAAATAGTTAAAAACGAATAGCTCCCTGGTTCGTCTGTAATAAACATAGAAACTTTATGGGATTCATGCTAGTTATTTTCTATAGGTAAATAACTAAAAAAAAATTGTCGCATCTATGCGTACTTACGATTAGTCTACACCGGCACCGAGAGCCAACGTCTAAATAATTTTTCTAAGACATTAACAACTGCTCCACATTCGTGTTGGCCGGACAAAAAAATGCGAAGGCGTGCAGTAAAGTAGATAAAACAACAGCAGCCGTCAAATTTCCTCCCGACATTAATCACACTAGTATTCAGTAAGCTCTTCGTGTGACCAAAAACCAGATTTTGTAGAAATGGTGTTGTACAATATTTTTTTAAACATTAACGGTTACTAGATTTTTAGTAACCTGAACGTCTGTAATACGATGCCGAAGTCACTTGTGGTGTTTGCTTGGTTGTCATATTTGTTACCTTAGTCATTATGTAAATCTAAGACACAGTATGGATACTTGGAGATTAAAGATAGATAAATATTAAAGTAGATTTTATAATAAAACTACTTTAGTATATTGTTGCTAATCATCGTTTTTTTTTTAACTTCAATGGTCTCTTCTGGCACACGATCTAAAAATCTAATTGTTATAAATAACATTGTGGCTATAGATGGTGAAGCGATCTCGCCCAGAATACTCAAGTTTTTATAGATTGACAGGCAGAACTGATCAATCCTATTATGTGGTCTGATTTTCTATATGGGGAGAGATGACAGTCAGGCGGATGCGCAAGTCTTTTCACAAACCATACTCGACATGTAGAACTGAAGAACTCCGTTTCACCAGCGGTAAACAAATATGAAGATGTCGCAACGGTTCTTTTTAATCCTTTTGTGATTCAAAGGAAATTAACCTCGTAAAATAATAAAGAGGATTAATGTAAATTTTAGTGTTTATACTGATAGTAAAATTAGCATAAATCCTTATTTTCATGTGATTATGGTCGCCCTGTTCGCATGCTTGCGCGGTCGCGTACTTTCTACTGGTAACGGTCGACGCGTGCGGCGCGCACCTGTCTCTCGACCTCCGCGCTCTGCGGTTAGCACTCGAGAACTCCACTCCTATTACTTTATTATTTTCAAGAAATTAATAAGAGCAAACCATCGTACAACAAAAAAAAATAACAAAATCTATATAAACAAGATAGATACGTTAGTACAAATAATTGCAACTGATATTTATATCAAATTAATTAAATATGACCTAACCTCAAATATGTATAGGCAAATAAACCATAGAATTCCTGGTTAAGTTTAAAAAGATATACCATTGCCTATTTGTACTAAAGACATCTCTAAGCAGGTGTACGTTGTGACAAGATCTATTACCGAGAATTCATTTATATGCTTATCTTTCAATAGTTAAGAAGAATAGATTGCTCAATTGAATCATCAGTAGAATTATTGGTCAAAAGATTGATCAATAATTCTACTGATGATGCACTACTTTTAGTGTAAATAATTAGCCAAGTTTTTAACATTAATAATAGATGAATGTCTATCTGATTAGAGGATATAACGCTGAAACGTCTTAGTGATATTTTTTTCTTTATTTCAACTGGAACTAATAAAGCTAGTAATTTTAAGGTCAGTTAATGCTGAAATCTGGAAAATCTCTCAGATTTCTATACCAATAGATTTACAATTAGAAATGTCTATTAGCTTTTTTATCAAATAACAATAGATAGATAGTATTATATATGTTTTAACCTGTAGACAGACAACAGTTATAGGTTACAACACAAAGAAGTTATAAGTAAATTTAACCACAAGATGTAATAACAGACGAATATCCAACTGACGTTAAAAATGCATCGATCTTTATATAATACATCGATGGTTAATAAGGGTATTTACAGACGGTTTTGCTCCCGGGGACTAATTTAAAAGAATTACACCCGACTCGAATTTGTAGCCCCCTTTGGAACTCCTGAATACTGAAGCAAATTACTTTTGTGATATGACTGTGAGGAAGTAAACTCATAAGATGAAATATTTGATAAAAGTTTTATATTAGTATGACGTGCAAAGGTTAATTTGATTTCTGTCCTAGTTTTTGTTTTTCAGTCTCCATTGATTTAATCATACGTTACGTCAGACCAACGGGTCCCGAATTAACGGTCGGTGGGGCTGGCACGGGACGGGCCGTGCGAGGGGATGCGGACAACAGGTGAATACGCACCTGCCCCAACGGTCCCTGCTTCCTTTATGTGCTTGACATTACGATGCCACGATTAGACTTGCGAGCGGCCGTTTCTAGATAAGTGTTTGTGGAAGTATAGTTGTGTGTACGTTTCCAGTAGGGTACGTATGTGTGCGGCCGTTACGTTACACGCGAATCGTTAAATTTATTTTAGCTAATCTAATC
Organism: Ornithoptera priamus; assembly: GCA_029034505.1. Classification (NCBI taxonomy): domain Eukaryota; kingdom Metazoa; phylum Arthropoda; class Insecta; order Lepidoptera; family Papilionidae; genus Ornithoptera; species Ornithoptera priamus. The sequence continues at coordinate 1,163,775 of JARDWD010000392.1, forward strand.
TAAATTTAGTATCATTCTAATCATCATCATTAAATGCCATCTCCAAAATGAAATTGGCGACTGATCTGAACGGACCCCAACTAATTGAAAAAAAGAAATCCCAATGCAGTGCCATTACATTGGACGTTATTATAACAGTTTAAAAGAAAAAGTCATGGTTGAGGAATATTAAGGAATTGACTGGTATATTTGAGGCACCCGAATTTCATCACTAGTTTGAGAGACACTGTAACAAGAAGATAATAGTTTATTTTATGAGATGAATTAAAAATGATCTATTAAGCAATTGAAGGTTTTCATGATAATGCTAGTACAGTCTCTTGCAGCTGATCATAATAAGCAAGGTAGAAAGTAAAATACACACGTGCAAACGGAAGCAATCGTAGCTTTACATACTTAAATGTTAAAAGTGGACAGTCATCATACTTTTCGGACACGAAGAATATCAATATATTTCAGAGTATCTTTATTTTTAAGGATGAAGAAAGGAAGAGAAAAGAAGTCATAGGATGCTGAATTCACAGTCTAATTGCGCTGGATGTATAATATAAACTACAGTAAAACAATTTTTTGTTAAAAAAAAAAACCTTAATTCGTGTCTATAGATCACGCATATCAATCTCAGCGGGTATTTGTTAATATTTTTATCAACAGTTATCATAATTATCATTTTGTTTTAATTATACTAAAAGATCATGCGCAGTATAAACAAAGTACTTTCTATAGCAGAGACCTTCAATATAAAGCTCTACGATTGAATAGCAACCGCAAAACATGAAAACAAATATCAAACGAAAACATTGACACTAAAACAAATAAAATTTGATCGTGATCTCGCTACATTTGTTGTGCATTGCTACTAAACTACATTTTTAGACTAAAATGAACTTTAACTGTATATAGATAAAGACGTATTGGTTATTGATGTAAGATTGTTCCTGATTGTGCTCAAATTGCCCTACCACGTGCCTTGTTTATACTAGTTCAAAGTGTTTTGCTAGTTTTTATTAGGGGCGTACAGATTTTCGTATACATATGTGTATTGCGTCGGTTACGTTATTTTTTTATATCACATAAAGTTAAATGTTAATTGGGATAAAGATTATAATGGAAAAGGGGTGTAAAGGGTCCCGCATAACTACTCACGGGATCCAAGCCCACCTCACCTGCTCGTGATGCACGCTGCTAATCAACAAACAAAGCTCTGGCTTCCACCAACCCGCATTGGGCTAGCGTGGTGGGAAACGGCCCATATCCCCCATATGAATCCCTACTCGATCGATGTGGGAATCTTTGGGGGAGGCTTATGTCCAGTTGTGGACATCTATCGGCTGATGTTGATGATGATGGTAATCCAGTGGACTCTCTGATCGGTTGATGGACTGATCACTGTAAAGCTTTAATGGCGGAAGACTTACAATAGTGGTAGTGACTCGGACAAGTTTAAAAAAATGTTGCTGTCCAAAATCCACACCCTTCTTTTTGTAACGAGGCACTGCTCCACAAAGACGTATATATAAAAAATTGTTTGAATCTTATTCAATCAGATTTATCCCAGCCTGGCCAACAGACGATTAATTGACTGACTGAGTGGCAGTGGACTTCCATCAGTTGACGATAATAGACCCTAGTCTGATAATAAGTAAAATATAATCTACTACAAGTACAAGTATCGGACTTACCTGTTTCCTTATTTTTAGGACTCCAAAATCATATCTGGACAGGAACAATGATACTCGAAGATTGTTGCAACCTTTTACTATTCGTATGCATATGACTGCCAAATCTTTGGTACCTGGTTTCCTCAATTTTTCAATATTATAAATCATATTCTGCGAAAACTTTTTACGCTTTCCGTACTTTCATTATGAATTTTGATACATGACTAAGTGATAGTAAACTAAACAATACTCTAGTTAACTAATATATATTTTTGAGAATAAAATTTTAATTTACTGCTATGCGGAAGTATCTTTAACACAGCCCTATGTCAGAATCAGTGCAAACGTACATGGCGCGGTCTGGCGATAGTCTAACCATAATGGTTTTTTGCACAAGCTTCGGACAAAATTACACCTTGCTATATTTGTTTGTGGTTCCAATGGTCCAGATCCAATGATTCTGTAATTGCGCTGTGTACCATCGATATTGATCGGAAACTAATATTGACTTTAGTTTTAACTCTCTTTTATTTGTTAGTCAATTTTTGTTTAGTGAATACTTCTCTCAAGTACAGATATATAAATGGTCATTAAAACTCTTTCAAGAATTTTTTTTTAGTTCTTTGTTGTATTTCATTTTGCTCGAATGAAACTAAAGCTGTCTCTAACAGTGGTTATACATTAAAAATATAATTCAAAGCTTTTAAGCTTAGGTCCTTTAGTGTCCATATAACAATTCGCACAATTACGAGACGCCTACCGAGTCACCGGAGTCTGGGATCGAGAATCATAAACACGGATTGCACCTTTACCGGAGTTATGCACGCAACGCACGCCATCCCGGCGTATTATATTCAAACGATAAATTAACTCTTCGCACCCCGATAGAGCTTTGTGCAAATCGAACATCGATGATTTATGAACAATTATCGATTAATTCAAGCAGCGATCGTAAGTTTTATCAAGATTATTAAGGAGCCGAGTCGGAGGTGCGCTCCGACAGTGACTAAATCACAAACATCGGGTGTCATGCCTGTTTGTTAACACTGGAAATTACCATTGCCGACTATTAGTTGAACTAAATTTTAACTTTCATAAACGATATCCTTGTTAATATATTTTTTTTTTCAGAAAAACTTTTATCTCCACACAATAACGACAGACGGAAGTATAAAATCCAGATTGACGATTTCTCTTTTATTTCCATTACGGATAAAAACAAAGTGGTTGTTGAATATATTGAAAATAAAAATATTTCATTTTAAAAACTTCGATTACGTACGATTAAAATAAAAACAATAAAATAATCATCATCTATAACTTAATACTTTTGCTTTACTCGAGGGTAGTTTTGAATAAATATAAATAACTTAAAATATAGATTATTGCTCTTTATAACATTTTACTAATATTATCAATAATAACCAATAACTACTACGTAGTAAAAAAATGCTGTAAATTTTAAGTACTTGTTATATATTAAAGACCAATCAAATGATACCGTAAATTGTTATTGACTTTACGAGATAAAATTTGACCTGGTGATTCGTAAGACGGCGTCACTTTCAAAGCATACCCTCTTTAAATATCGAATACAATGTTCTCGTGTAGATGATCCACTGCTGAGACTACTTTAATAGTCGACCGGTCAACGAGCTGTATGAGCGATTGCGCCGGTGCATGGACGTGCGACCGATATGTTTTTTGTCGGCAAAATGGGAGCAGTACTCATCAGATAGCGTTACAAAAAGCCGATGACGGACTCCACAAAGGCGCCACCGTCCCGCCTCGATTACGCCCTATGACAAAGCATTTTGCTCCGAACAACACTCCATATTGATCCAAACAACTCCTCGATTTTGTTTGGCCTTTATTAGATTTTTTTGCTACGTCGATAGGTGCTGAAGATGGCCAGAGATGTTGGAGCGCGGTAACTAAATCATGATTTATGCGTCACAGCTCAACTTAATCTGGTTGTCTCAGTAGTTGGTACATTAGCTCCCGTGGCGCGATCTATGGCATTGTGTGCCCGCGCCGATCTAAATTGTTGGTTTAATCGAGCTTTTTGTGATCACGGTTTGAATTGTGAATGCAATACTTTTCTGATTGTCTGATAAGTGCAAAAAGTAAAACGGGCACCACGAAAGCGCTTCCATATAACATTTTAGATGGTTTATAAATTGCATTGTTTCATAAACATGTACTTGGTTATTATTTCAATAGGCGATTGTTTATTGCTTCATACCTGAGACCATTATTTCTACTGATGCAACTTTCTTATAATTTTCATTATGATTCCTTATTATTTTCTACTTAGTGTACCTTTCTTAGAAGGTGGTTAGAAGTTTGATCACTTACGCGAAGCGGATGTTCTGGTGTTGATGCCAATTATGGATATGCGTGAAGTGTGATTATTACACGTGTTCAGAGAAATTCGTTTTAAATAGAGATTATATCAAAACGATTAGGAAGATTATACTAAATAAAATGGGAAGGTATTTTTCTCTAATTCTAATCCTTAACTAAAGGAACTAACGAAACTATATAATCTATTGAAAATAAAAAAAATTGTTAAAATCCACATAAGGCAAAATACCTCGATTACGTTATTTATTAAATAGTTTCCAAAAGATATCTCAAACGTTAATATTTCCGAATTTGTTAGGAAATTTGGAATTTATGAATGTAGAAGTTACACGAAAGATAAATTGAGATACAAAGTGTTACCTGAAGTTAAAGTAAATAAAAATATCGCTGCTGTAAAGGCTTTACTGCATTTGTAATTAGATTGTTTTAAAACACCATAAAACGAAAACAAACAGCTTTGTTGTTTTGAATCAACGGCTCAATTAAACATCATGATCAATTGGATGGCTAATGAAAGTACTTTAGAAAAGCATTAAGGTGGTCCAAATAAGACCACCCAAGGAAATTATTTTGAACGAAGGCAAAGGTATAATTGATTTAGTGTCAAGATTTATAAGACTCTAGACGAACAAATATAGACGCATGTTAAGGTGGATAATTTTTAAATCGAGTATACCAACGGAAAGTTAATAGATTAGGCCAATTATCTAATTTACTTCTGACTATTAAGATAAATTCATATAGAATCATGAAAAAGATTTAACCATCGTTGTTTGGGAAGAAAATTTATACTCCTGACTGACAGAAAGTATTTCAACAAACAGGTTATGTTTTCGGGATTGATAATTGTATAACATGATATTTTTGTGTATCATCTAAGTTTAAAATTAATCCTGTAGGCTTTTTTTCATCCATGAAGATAACTTAAATGAGTTTAGATAACTTTAATCACAATTGAATATAAATACTTTTTTGTTTAAATTACCATTTAAATCATAACTTCAAACAGATTAATTGGTAACATTGAACATCCTGTATATGGGTACAATATATTAAACAACTAACTGAAATGCATTAATCATTGTTAAATTATTGGTAATTATATTTTAACGTTGGTAATTTATCGACGTATAGACGCAAGTGAAAGTATGCCTTGGCAATCTGTAACAAATGTTGATGTGCGCTCTTTTATTGATACGTTTCGATGACTTGTTATTAACTAAATTGCTATAGGTCACTTAAAATTTAAAGACTCTTTAGATCTTGTTAAGTTAAAAATATAACAATAAGTATGCGCTAATATTAAATAATAATCATAGAGGCTTATGCGAATGTTCTATTTGAACGTTTGCTAATTCGTATGCGAATGTAAGTTTTATGGTTGATCATGTTACTTTGTTTCATTATTCAAATTACTTGATAATTTAATTAGCTACAATATAAAGATCAAAGGGAGTGTTTTCACATTTTATTTCGGTATACACTCGCAAAAAAATTTGCGTAACCTGTTGCAACTAAAGTGAATAGTATGAAGGTGCAAATTGAACGAACATTTAAAACGTCGAAAGTATCTACTGGTAGCTTCAATGTTAAGTTTAGTTCTCTTAAATAAATATTATGGTAGCTGTTAGTTATAGATGGTATAATTTATTTAATATCCTCACGTCTTAGAAGAGGCTACCTTGCCTACCCGTATTAAAGGTTCAGCTATCGCTAATTATTTCAATGGAGATTGTCCCAGCAACTATCGCCGGATCGTGGACAAGGAGCAATGCGACGGTAAGAAACAGTGCAGTGAGAACGCATTAATAACCCACCGGTGCCCTTCCGTTGCTTCCTGCGCGAATAAAATGTTACAATTGCATTTATCGTCCCCGTGGCACGGTGTCCCGTCCCACAGGACTCCGCATGTTCCACGGCAGCGACAATTAAGACTTAATACCGCCAACTGAAGTTGTTTTATGCAAATCAGTACGAGGCTCGCGTGTTGAGACGCCTACTTGCTATTTGAACGGAGTCTATATTTAAAATGCACCTTATAATACGTACCGAATGCTAAATTGTGATTGGGCTGTCACTATTTCTAGATTTATATGGAAGAATCACATTTTTTCTCAGGATATCTATCTGTTTTTTTATTATCCTCGTCTTTTTATTTGACGTAGCGGCGAGATGAGCAACACCTACCTCTGGTAGTAAAGCGATACGCTTGCCCATGACAACGCAGCACTAGCTAGATTGACACAGTGCCATTGTGGTTGTCGTCTTGAGATATTAGTTGTTTAATCTCCTTACAACATTAACATCATTAATTACAACGCCTTTCAAACCAGAACACGATAATGTTTGCAGACTGCTATCAGGCGGCAGAAACTTACCACCATTTTATCTTTATTTACATCTGCTTTATAGTCCTGTTCGTCTGTCATCTCTGCATCTCTGCTTAAGTCATTGATATGTATAAAAAGTGTATTAATAAAAAAATGTATACAGTATCGTTTACTTTTCTTTTAAAACAAAGCTTGATTAATCGAAAAAAGGTTTTTTCGAACTTGGATATGAGTTTTAAAACCTAAGGCGTAATTTTAATTTTTGGCTTATATGCACGATATCAAAACATTCCTTGTAAGTTTGTGCATGCTGCCATCTTAAGAGATCTACTTTCTTAAGATGGCCACTATATTTACGTCATAATTTTATTTTATTATTTCGCAAGTTTCCATGAGATGTAATCTTTATAAAGTACGCATTGTGACGCAGAGAAGTTATTCTTTACCATCAAGCAAACTTTGTTTGAGAAAAAAAAAGAAAAAATTGGCTAAGATTGCTAATCACAAGTGGCAATAGTTAGGACACATTGCTTAACGGACTGACGCTCGATGGGGCAGGAAGGTCCTTGATTGGCGCCCGCGTACCGGAAGACGCAGTGTTGGCAGGTCTTGTACTAAGTGGTCCGACGATCTGGTGAAGGTCGTGGGAGCGTAGGACTGAACGATGGTGAGATCTTTGGGGAAAGCTTATGTCTAGCAGTGGACGTCTGTCGGCTGATGATGATGAGGTATCCTTTTTTTATATACCTACAATCAGGAGAATAATCATACACATTGTCAGATTTAGACATGTAGATATATATATGTTGACAGGCAGATAACGAAGATGTTGTTTTGGAGCAGATTTCTAATACAAAGATTATAATTAGAGTAGTTCCTGTTGTCTATAACGCATGCGCGAATATTATGCTCTTTTGGTCATTAAAGTTCTATTGGTAAACTTCAATTATTTTAGAAGGCCACTATTATTAGACATTGATTAGTGGTTTTTCTGTTACTAGGCTATCTAGACAAGGTAGGTACCACAGCAGCGTCATTTTCTAGCTTTAAGTTTCGACAATATTACTTTAATGCCTTTTATAAAAATATATTTAACAACAAAGTCTCTATGAGAAAACGCGTGTCATCATTATCAGCCGACAGACGTCCACTGCTGGACATGCCCAGGTCCACTGTTTACAAAGCGCATGTGGCGCTGTGTAAATATCCTCTCCAGCGCTTTGTTATTGTAAATACCGGTATATAACACCACTTTATCGTTTATAGATAAGTTTGATAAGCTATTCATTAATATTGAGAGGAGATAAATGAAACAGTTGTCGACCAATGATTATTGATGTATTTAAATAATAACTTATATTTAATGATATATAAATACTTTTATAAGTTAATAATTCGTATTAAACTTTAAATTTGGACGGAAACGTTCATCGCAACGTACATAAGTATTTCCGATTAGTCATATAATTGTTACGAGATATATTGATAGATATTATTTACATATGTTGATAAAGGCGGGTGATATTTACAGTCTCTGTGTTGTTAAATATTATTTATATACAAACATATAATTAAATTTTTTTCGGATAGATTTCAAGTAAAAATATACATCTACTGTCTAACGTTACTTTAGCGCAGAACAAATCCTTTTTTTTATTACTATATAGCCCTGCTTATATTTTTAACTTTCATTCTGTACTATATGCGAGATCGCATTGTTACCATATAACCACGTACATAATATACTATTATATTAACAGCTTATAACCCACCCTACAACAGAAGCCTATCAGCCAGCTATAAAAAATTGTAATATGTATAAAAAATGTTTTATTTAATTAATTTTTTAGTATATAAATACGCTACAACTGGATATATATTAATTTCACCGTACCTTAACATATTCCACAAATATCGTATAACACGATCTTCGTACGTAAGTAATACTTCTTTACCCGCTTATAAATATTTATGTTTAAAAGTTTTAAGTATTATACATAAAAAAAACTATAAAATAATTTAACACTTACACCTAATTAATATCTAATATCACACTTTTGATTATTTGTAACGATATCTGAAGTCAATATCTAGTTTACGTTTTAAATCTTTTGTACCATACGTAAATAAAACTGATATATAATAAAGAAATGTACAATTCGTAATATATACATAAGTTTGTATGTATAGGTATTAGTTTGATCTATATACTGGTGTTGTATAATGCGGCAAATATTTACACCAAATGGTCCAGTGTTGTGTATACTTTCACGTTGCGTCCCTTGCGCTGTTCCTTTGATGTTTCGCTGTAAACAAAAATATCTCATTATAATCTGTTATTTTCTTTTACTCCACGAAGCGAAAAGACGAGCGAATTGTGTGCCTAATAAGTGATACGTCCGCCTTGAGATGTTAGATGTTGTCTCATTATCCCAGTAATTTCACTAGCCAAAACATCTTTTAGTCGGAAACACAGTAATATTTGCATATTACTGTTTGGCGGCAGAAATAGGAGCTGCGGTACTTTCTACCTAGACGGTCTCCGTCAGCAGTAACCAGTAATGTAGGAAGAAGTGATATTAGTATGCGAAGATAAATACTATTAACATGACAAAACCATAATGAAAGCAATAACTTAAGTCCAAACTTATTAAAGGTATAAGAAGTAACGTTCAATAAGTATAAGAACACAAAGACTTTGTTCGAAGACCAGATAAATTTTTGCTAGAATTAAAGTTCTTTGAATGCAATGATCGCTCAACATCATTGGGAAAAAAAATTGATTTAGTTAAAATAGTTGTTTTTATAAGTAATACGCAGATTAACCAAAAGTATTATATACTCGAAGGTACATACTTAGATGCATAGTTGATCAATAGTTCTTACCTGTATGCAAAAACAGGTGGTTCTTGAGATTAGTGTGTTTTGAGAATCCTCTTGAGCAGATATGACATTTATATGGCCACGACCCACTATGTACGTACATGTGGGACTTTAAATCTCCAGGTGTTGGGAAGGACTTGGAACAGAGACTGCATTTGTGCGGCTTCTCCTGTGGAAGATAAAATAACGTAAATAATGTTAAGAAATATTTCCTACCTTAAAAACATGAAGAAAGGGTAAAATATATGCAAAGATACGATCAGTGAGTAATAGTAATATCAGTGAATATGAAATAGTTATATTTTTATTAACAAAACCGTTATCATTTTATTATATAGAAAGGGCTCAACTAAAGCATAGACAGTAAATAGAACCATATAAAAAGAAAATACTGTTGAAGAAACCCATTCACGAAACAGTTGGTAATCTTGCGCAAAGATAATGAACCGAAATAAAAAAAAAAAAATTAAACAAAATCAATGTTGGAAGACAATAAAACGCCTAATAATCATCATCATATCCAATATAATCAAAGTCATGACACTGCACATCATGCGTAGAGCGTGCAAATGAATTTATAATGCGGGTGCGCTGCCACGCTCAAACCTGTTGCGGCGGGCGAGTCCAGGAGTTCTAGTGACTGGCTGATTGTAGTGGACTGTTCGATATGATACAGCGATTTTAGCTTTCTTATACCAGTTTAATTGAAATTTTCAGCCTTTCTCACGGTAACGCATTTCAATAATTTAAAAAGGAAAAATGGAAATCTTACTAGAAAAAGATGATTTCGTTAAGGACTAATAATTTAATACGCGTTGTACAATGCGTGTGGACTTTCAATAATTTGAAAAGCAGATCTAATTAAATTAGTAAATACCAAACCTTCCCCTTTTCCCAATTTATCATAAACCTTAACAAAAAGAATTAAACAAAGAATAGTGAAATGTTTTCAGGAAAGAATACATAATTAAAACGTTTTGAAATTGTAAGTTTGAAGCAAGAACGGAATAAAAAAGAATGAAGTTCTTAGACAATAGCTGCATTGATTAAAGCATTAAAAGCAAATGTTTCTCCCAATTTTGACGGTATTTAAGTGGAACTGCCGCGCATGTAGTAGTAGTTATGACGATCATTAGGCGACATTAGGTGTGGTCACAAATTACACGTCCGTAAGTAAGAATACGGTAAATGACAAGCAATTCTCATTAACATGAACAAACTGTATCCAAATTTAGAAATGTCCGCGTACTGGGTTCGGTTGAACGTTCGAAACAGTTAAAACCTTGATAAAATCTAAAACTACTTACAATGTTGAATAAATGTGTTTACATACTAATTGTATTGATGCCAATTACAATATTATTTAAACATCGATATATATGTGCCAAGTAAAATTCATCCATGAAGTTTGAGGTAATGTCAAATTCAGAAGACATTTCGCCATCAAATGTCCCTTGCATGTATCATAACCACAAAATTCAGATATATTATAGTTAAGATATCTGATACCTATCAGGATAAGATATTTGTTTGTTATATTTCATAAATCAATTGTTACGTCCATTAACATACGAATATTCGTGTAGTTTTTCTTAGTTTATTGATTACAGTGATTGTTCACTGTCAAAAATTACGATAATTAAGCCCAAACAGAGATTGTATCCAATTACAGAGGGCACTATTGAGCTCTCAATGTTGTTATCGGTCTTTGAAATAGAATTATAATAACGAGTTGCTGCTCCCCTTTCCTTTAAACTGTAGTGTATTACAATTTCGAAATAAAGATACCTTTAAATAATTAATACTACTATTTGAATGTATTACAGTATGAAGTATTTTTCAATGAGAGCTGATTTTATAATTCTTAACCAGTAAGAATAATAAAACATGTGTTAAAATTCATTGGTAACATTCATAAGGAAGTCTAAATCGCGAACGCATTTTTTGTTGTGCATTTTAAGATCAAATTGTGTTATAAATATACATCATATGAAGTATAATTATTTATGTAATAATTAATATCTAATAGCTAAGAATATTGATTGATATGCATATATAAAGGTGTCTGTATTAACAGTTATTTTATTTCCTCCCAAATTGAAACCTTAAACAAGTTATGTGGTATAATCCAATTTCGTTGTCTAGGATAGATCCTCCCATCTAATTTTCGCTAGCCCGCCCACAATCTACACGCATCCAAAAACTATAATTATTGAACCGCGGCCAATTTAAAAAGTGCCCCCGAAAGTTACTTAAACATGTTAACATCAGCCATATTTTATACGGACGGGTTGCCAATTCCCCAGTGGCTTAATCAAGGTGCCACAAAAAAACGACTCCCGACATTATTTCGACCTCTCTCGCTACTGAATATTGCAATATATAAATCAATAAACAAAGAACCATTAGCTGTCTGACAATTTCCGTTGGATAAATCACGATACCGGCAAAAAAGTGGCCAGCCATCTTATGCGTACTCAGATAATGAAGGGATCCTATATTATATCGCTGGATAAACCTTATGGTTTTAAATGCAATGGATACATCTAAATAGTAGATAAACTAGACTACGTTTTTACACATATATACATTTACTTATTACAATCAATTACATTTTCGTTTTATTATAAAAAATCCAAAATGACTTTCGCTGATAATATCTCTTTGCGTAATAACACTAAGAGTATCGGTGAAGGATAGGAATTCATTATCATTATCAGTCGATAGACATCCACTGCTTCTAATAGAAATTAAAGAACCTCAAAATCAATATCTATCCGAAATTATATTTATACCCAAAATTATTTTATCTGTTGTTATGACAACATTCGTAAATATATCGTTGAAATTACTTCTTTTATTAACTAACCCGTATCTTAACTTTCGTCTACAGAGGTTTGCAGGTATGTAAATTTACTGTAAGTTGAATTCATCGGTACATTACCATGTCACATTTAAAAGTTATCTGATATATTTAAGAGTATGTCGGTGAAATAAATAAAGTTTAGCTAAATCTTTCGCTCGATCACCGATCCATTTCGCGTCGGTATCGGCGCGGTACAGTGACGTATGGGCGGACGATACGCCCGCGCTGCGTTATGGAAATCGAATGCAAATGCGATGCGCGGCGCTTAATTTAACTAAATAAATCGACGCGACGGTAACGTGCGTGCGGTGGCTATTACGTTTCGGTATTGCTCGTTAGGGTTTAACCGAACTGGTTGAGCCGGACCCTAAATTGCTACTAAAATTAACCGCTACTTTTATACCTTGTTTTATTTTAAACACAAAAATGTTGAAGGTGTCATTAGCATATTTAAGGTACTACAGTTTCATATTCTCGTCATTACTCTAATTAGATAGGGCAATTCATTACGCCTTACGATCCTTTGTGAGTCTTGGTCTCCTGTATAATTCTCCGTCAGGCGTAGCAATTCCCTACCTTAACTTGGATAGTACGCATTTATATTCATGTATATGATCGATCGATTCGGAAAGCCAAGGAGAGAGACGTGGGGAAATGTTTAGAAGAGGCCTTTGTCGAAAGACAAAGATAAGAGTTTACACATAAACATTTAGATTAAGTTTTATAGTCTTAATAAAAGCTAAATAAATAAATAAAAATATGATCGATCGGGGAAGGAAAACATATTGAGGAAACAAAGGGCACAACAGATTTTGTAGATATGCAATATCTGCTTACACGAAATCTGGCAGCGAGGTGAATTTCTGATTATCTCCTTGTGTGACAAAGACCCGAGTCTCTGTCTTGGGAAATTCAAAAAGAGGCTGTTTACATTTTAGCACTTTTATAAATTTTAACATATCGATGCAAATACAAAAAAATATTCTTAATCACGATGATGTCTGTGCTATCTAATCTACAACTTGTCTTTTCTTATTGATGATATTTTTATTCTCCTTAAAAAATATTGAATTTTTGCACATTTGCCTTTATTTCTCAATACACCACAAGACGGCCTGTCTTATTATAATCATTACTTATCATAGTCATAGGATTTGAAGCCAGTATTTTGATATCAAATAGATTAAGCGGTTTTATATATAACTATTAGAATATGATTTCTACATAGTAACAATATCTCAATTTCTTAGAAGTCACAATTTATTAATCTATCAGACTAAGGATTCCTTTTTGGCAAATTTTATTTGATGATCAGAAAAAATCAAGGCTTTATAAGACACTGTAAAGGCATTTACAACGTTCTAATCGTCTTTCGAACTTATACAAGCTAATTAATAACCGTAGCCCAATTATCTCGATCCCTGGTTAATCAATATTGTGGTGTCGGCCGAGTACGAATCGAGACAAGCCCCACTTTAATTGGTCCCCTCATATATCTTAAGATCGCTGTTATGATTGGCCCCAGATCAATGAGCTTACTCCAGTGCCAGTTTATTGCTAAGTGATAAAAACAATAAAACCAATTGACGATGGATGGAATTGATGTGAGAAAATATAAAGAGGCAATGTATCTTCTGTGATAAAACTTTAAGACGATTAAATATAATTTGTATACATCTTTTTTAAGAAGATTAATAGAATTGTTAGTGTTACATGTTAAATAATTATAAATGTATAACTTTTATAAGTAGAAATTATTTTGGTTTGTATGAGATATCTTCTTAGATTTAAAGAGGTAGATAAAGTCCATGGTAAAGTATTAAAACTGTTGTTTTATTATTGATAGCGGCAAGTGTAAAATATAATTGTTTCCGAAGGTTAATCTGGTGTGAACCCTCCCCAACGGGTTAGCTATTTCATTAAGTCACCTCCGTGGAATAATTTAATCGGTACGGACGGCAGCAAAAGAACGATAATGTATGATTGATAGCGTTGTGCGGCTGCGGCGATGCAATCGGCCGCATCGGACAGGGTTCAAGTTTGTATGCGTTTTATAAGTGACTTTCCTTTCGGTGGATATGTGTTGGCGGTTCGCACCAATTAATTTATGAGTCGCCATCAGTTTGCTAAATACAACGCTAACTTCATTATTCTCATTAACATAAAGGTTATTTTTTTTTATTTAACGAAGCGGCAATACGAAAAGATCATTCATCTGATCATTTCATAAAGAAGATTTTTTTTTTAGACTTACGTGATAAGATGGTAAGTGATGAAATCGCCAATAACAACGTGGCGATAGTTAGAGTGTTATACATTGTACTACATTGCGCTCGTCGCCTGACATTTAAGATGTTGAATCTCGTTACCCCAATAAATTACACTAGCTATAACGCCCTTCACACCGGAACACAGTAATGTTTGCACACTACTGTATAGTGGGAGAATTCGGCGCTGCAGTGTTACCTACCCAAACGGTCTATAGCAACAGAGACCTACCACCAGTAAATCGGTAAAAGTGGCGTTCCTTAGAAGAGGTCTGTGTCAGTCGACTGCCGCAAACTGATGATGAAATGAATACAGATGATTTACAAATAATGATTATATGAACAATCATAATTCATTTTAATCACGTAACCAGCGTGCGCCGTGTCGTTTTGCTGGATCTACTTTTTTGTACCAATGCGACGCGTGCAGATAAATACCATTTTCCGCTTCATTTAAGCGTAGTAATGGCGGGAGCGGTCGCCATTTGTAAAAAATGCAGATGTGTCAATTGTGTTGGCGAGTTTGCGGAACTTCCTCGTAATTGTTGTTTCGATATAGACAATGGATACATGATCTTATCGTGTTGAACACGGCACGCGTCTATGAGAATACTTTATTGGTCAACAATTTTTAATATTACTTATGTCCTCATCATCGTCAACCGATTTGCGGAAGTCTACTGTTTTACAAGAGCATTTTCTAAGATATAGCAGCTTCAACTTAGGCTACACGTATTCCTTTTTTTATTCAAGGATTAGCGCAACGTTCACCTGACCACGCATACCCAACACAACAGAGCGCTAGTTAGGATGGTATACACAGCACAACATTGGGCTCGTCGTCTTGAGATATGAGATATAAAATCTCATAACCCCATTAATTTCAACAGTCATTACATCCTTCAAACCAGAACACAGTAATGTTTACACACTGCTGTTTGGCGACAGAAATAAGCGCTGCCATGATACCTACCTAGACGATCTCTGGCGACAGAGATCTATCACCAGTAAAATATTGTATCATACTTTACTGCGGGTAGTTCTTAGTTTCTATAGATTGATTATGCACAAGCCAGCCTCATATGCTCGTAGTGCACCCTGCAAATCAACAAACGAACCTCTGGCTCCCACCGTCCCGCATTAGACTAGCGTAGTGAGAAATGGCCCAAATCCCTCCATATGAACCCTTACAAACGAAGGCTCCTGCTGCCCGGCGGTACCGGAGGCTAAGCTGACCGCAAGTTCGGAGGATGCGGGCGGTGCAAGATCGATCGATGTGATCTTTGGCGGAGTCCTATATTCAGGTAGTCATGATAATGAAGAATTCTTTTTTTACCAATGCTTCACGTGGCAATATTCTTCTCAAATTTAAGTTGTGTGTTTAATGTTACCTCTAACCAAACTATTATCGTTAATTCGTACATCTCTGTTTTGTACCGAGTCTATGGGTTTGTCAATACAATAACGAAACCTACACACATATAAGTAATTAATTCGCTGTTAATATCTAAAATTTGTCGAAAGGAGATCTAAATATCTAATTATACTTATCATTCTTTAATATAGTCGACTACAATATAAAAGTAGCCAATACTTCAATCTAAGCAATACACGACGGTCGTGACACTATCTCTTAGTTGCGGCACGATGAAATGAATATTAAAATTAGTTGCACTGACGCGTACTAAGTACTGGCCTTTTGGCAGGGCTCTGAAGCTCACACCGCCTCAACTCCTCGAACTATACGAACAATTAAACACTTTATATGGACAGAAATAAATGCTACATTGGTTTATCATACAGCAACGTAGAATCCCTTATCGACCTCCTACATATCACGCTTAAGCTGTCAACTTTAAAATTCCCGCATGCGATGTTGTAATCTTATGGTACAGTTATTGATTTATACTTTAAGTTGTATTAATTTCGCTGTTGCATATTTTATATATGTCATATATATATATAAAATAACCTTCTCACTTAGTATTGAGAGATTACAATTTCTTTTCTTCATATTGTATACGAAACAAAGATCTCAATTGATGAAATAGTAGCACATCGAAATGCAGACCTGGTTTTAGGTTATATACTTAAGTTTAAAATGGAGTTTACCATTTTACTGTTATTAGTGTCCTCATCTCAACAGAATTACATAAACATTGTACAAAGTTTAAAAAGGATAACTTGATATATAAAAAAAAACATATATCTATGTGTGATCAATGGACTTTAATTGTAAATAATGTAATAAGGCCGTTAATAGTGTAAGGCGGTTTCGTAAAACCCAATCATCAGCCAATCCAAAACATTTGGCTCCGGAAACGCTTAGCTACTCTTCGTTTCGAAGACAGCTGAAGTGGACCGATGGCGGATGAAGTATTCAATCGAAGATTTTTTTATATTGCCGCCAATCAAATAACTACGTCATATAATGAAGTCATAACAAACTAGAAGCAGTGTGTAATCGTCACAAATGCGTTTGCCCGTTCGCCTGTCGGTCTAATAAATTCGTTGATTGACTTCCTGTGGTGGTGCACGGTTTTGTCGTTCTTCAAATAATTATTTATGGCTTACATTTATATGTCACGGCGAATGACCAATATCCGTTGTTACGTTATTTCTTTAAACTACCGTTGAAATGTAGGCGGCTCCGGTTAGTTGATTCATTTCAATTTTATCATTAAATAAATTAATACTGAACCAGTATTGCCGCGTACTGCTTTGATTATGCAAACGTTTATAGTTTTCTATTTCAATAAGAAATATTTAACGGGCGCGCATAAAGAATATTTTTTTTTTTAATATTTAATTAAGCGATCAGAGAAGCGGGACGTTCACCTAATGGTAAGAGATACGCTCGACCATAACAACGGCGCACCAGTTAGCATGATAAACACTTCACCACATTGCGCTTGTCCCCTGAGACAAGATGTTGGATCTCCTCACTTCAGTAATTACACTCGCTACAGCGCCCTTGAAACCGGAACATAGTAATGTTGCACTCTCCTGTTAGTCGGCAGATATAGGCGCTGAGGCGGTACCCCATAATGAGAATCAACGTTTATTTCTCGCCTCGAGAGGTGACGAGTACAATGTGGTATTGTGTATAACATCCTAACTAGCACCACATTATTATGGGCAGGGGTAACACTTACCATCAGGTTAACATCCCGCTCGTATGGTTACTTCTTTGAATAAAAAAAAATATTTTTTCAAGGTGTCGATCGTGATGTGATCCTTTGTATATTTCCACATGAATATTACGGTGTAGAGAATATTTTTTTACCTTCGAGATGGGTGGATGTAACAAACGTAAAGATGATATGATGGTAAACAATCACCATAAGCGATGGACGTCTTCAATACCAGCAGAATCATAAGAGCATTGCCGACAGTGGGTATTTTTTTATTATTGAAGCAAGCAGATAAGTGATACGTATACCCATAATAACGTTGCGCTAATTAGCGTGGTATACACAGCATCACATTGCGCTAGTCGCCTTAAGACAGGATGTTGTCTCGTTACTCCAGTAATTTCACTAGATACATCTCCTTTTAACTCGGAACACGGTAATGCTTGCATAGTACTGTTCGTCGAAAGATATAGGCGCTACGGTGATACCTATCTAGACTTTCTCCGGCTCTGTTGCCGAACCTACCACCAGTAATGTGTAGTATTTAATGTTTTCTTGTAAACAACTTTATTAATATTAAAGAGACTGATGTTAATATTAATAATTATTGTTTTTAATTGACATTCTAACAAAATTTTTCTCGCGCAAGTCCGATAATTGCCGAAATGTAATAAAGATGTGTGTTTTTTACACACGCAACATTTTTGAGAACATTGTAAGAGCAGGTGCAAGGAACTGCGCGAGTGCACCGGTATTTTAATGAGATTATAAAAACAATATGGCGCCGGCTGTAAAGACTTTAAAAAAGTTTTTTGTATCCGTAATGAATCCTTCAAACAAAACAGGGATCATTTCTCATGCCACTTATATGATCGTAATGAAAGAAGACGAGAAATCAGACCTGTAGCCGTCGAGATAGATTGTTGAGATTTCCCTGTTAATTTTATAAAACTGTTAGTACCCGTTATATATATATATATATATATATTTATTTGACGAAGCGACGAGACGAGCAGGACGTTCACCTGATGGTAAGTGCTACGCTTGCCCTTAACAATGTGGCGCTAATTAGGATGATATACCCACAGTACTGTTTGGTGGTTGCAATAGGAACTGCGGGTACCTGCCTGCATTAGAGATGTAAGGGGTCACGCATAACAACTCACGGAACCCGAGCCAATCCCACGTGCTCATGGTGTACCCTGCTTGTCATCAAACGAGGTTCTGGCTCCCACCAACCCGCATTGGGCCAGGATGATGGAAAACGGCACAAACAGCCCCATTTTGCACCCCTACTAACGACGGCGTCTAGTGTCCGGCGGTACCGGAAGCCATAGTGACTATAGATCTTTGGAAGAAGCCTATATCCAGCATTGAACGTTTATCGGCTGGTGATGATGTTGAATAGGAACTGCGGTGGCAACAGAGACCTACCACCAGTGGAATGAGTTACATTAAAAAAAGTGATAGTGATTTATGATAATAAGTAATATGTGATTGTTTGATAACCACATCTGTACTTATGTTACTTTAAATAATAGATATATAGATTTTTTTTACCATCTAAGAAAGACAGAATAACCGCCAGATCGTATTTAAATTTGATGTCACAGAAGATGCAAATCTTCTTGTCGGAGACCGGCCAACTCTTGGACCTTCGTTAGGTACTCTATATAAGTCGTGGTCTACGGAAGAATAAAAAGCGAATTATCTACTGCCTACTAATAAAGTATAAACGATATTAATGTCACGTTAAGACTATAAGTTAATATCGTTTTCGATTATAAAATAACTTATTAAGTTATGCTTAATTATAGTAACTTTGTGTATCTGAAGTAAATCTGTTTACAGTAACATTTCTGTTAAGAAGGTTAAGTATGTTTATATGTTATCGTGAAAAAGGAAAAACTCTTATGATTCAGTAAGAAATACTCATAGTATAAAAGATAATGAAAATCTATTTTAATTAAGACTTTATTATTACATGGTTTCAGATGAAGTGGGTAGGTGTCATCGGCATCATCAGCTGAAAATGTCCACTGGTGGACATTTGCATCCATCAAAGATCTCAACATCGATTCGGTCCTGCGGTGCCCGCATTGTTACCATGGCCTCCCGTACTTCCGGGCATCCGGGTCGTCGTTTGTAGGGTTTGATATGAGAGTTAACCAATTTCCGACTACGCTGGCCTAATGCCGGTTGGTAGGAGCCAGAGCCTCGTTTGTTGATTATCAGGGTTCATTACTAGCACGTTAGGTTGGCTTGGGTCACGCGAGTTGTCGGAGACCCCTTACACCCCCATATAATTGGTAGGTGGTACAGGTTACAGTTAATTAGCTATAAGACTTCTTTTTTGTTATCAATGTTTCACATTGTACAATGTAAACACATCTTAAAAATATTTTAATTAATTAAGAAATTTGTATGATCTTCCATCTCAGGATATAATAATAACTAAAGATTTATCAACTTTAGTCTACTTTCCTGCATTGTTATTATTTCAAATACTTTATTATGTGTACTAGTGATAGGTCTATGGGTTCCTGCACAAACACTCACAGGACCCAAGCCATCCTCATCTGATCGTGGCGTACTGTTAATCAACAAACGAAACTCTGGTTCCCACCAACCAGTATTAGGCCAGCGTGTTGGGAAATAGCCCAATATCCCCCATATCAACTCCTACAATAGACAACCCTTAGTACCCGGCGGTAGCGGAGGCTATGTTGACTGAAGACTGCGGGGAAACTGCTGAACGCGGGCAGCGCAGGACCGATTGGTGTGAAGACCTTTGGAGGAGGCCTATGCCCAGCAGTAGACGTCTATCGGTTGATGATGATGACTAAATAAATAAAGTACCAATAATTTTATTTGTGGAAAATATTGCCGGAAACCATTTAGGTATATCTCACCGTAGCGCCTACTTTTGTCACAACATTACTGTGTTCCGTTTTAAAGGGCGCTGTAACTAGTAAAATTACTGGAGTAACGAGTCTCGACATTTTATGTCTTAAGGCAACGAGCGCGATGTTGTGCTGTGTATATTTAGCGCGTTGTTATAGGTAAGCGTATTACACTTACTATCAAGTGAACGTCCCGCACGTGTCGTGGCTTCGTAAGTATAAAAAAATACTAATAACAATCGTAATTAGAGACGGCATCGTTAATGATATACACTATGTTAAGAAAGAAAAACGGTTGAGTCTTCGCTAATGGCGTGCAGCTTGCACCAAACGGGATACCTCTGTGTGACTGGCAATCGTTCGGACAAAACGCTTGCCCTGATCCACTGACGGACAGGAGCTGACACCAAACAAACAACGAACCCTTAACGAGTGCAAAGTGTCAACGTGGATGCAAATCTCGACACGTCGGTGCAGCACTTGGATAAGTGCAAGGTAACGACGAAGATCCGTCTATTGTTACATTTTAAACTAAAAAAATCTACTTTGGAATATATCTCTTATCATTTCTATTATAAAACTCATTTTGATATGATAGTTGACAGTTTTAAATGAAAATCTAATAGATTACTATTTTGTGTGAACAATCTGTTGTTCAGCTTTCGTTTGCCACAATAATATCTACAATTGTCTCGTTATGAGTCTGTGTAAATCTCCTCTGTGGGAGATGCTTCATTGTTGAATATCTTTCGATCAGGAGACAGAAACAGATATATGAAACATTTTGGTTTAATTAAACTTAAACACAAATTTTTTTGTTTAATTCTTGTTTTTTTTTTAATTCTACAAAGCAATGAGACGATTGGGATGACCTGATGGTAAGCGAGACGCCTGTCCATAGAAACGTGGCGAGAGTTAGTATAGTATAGCGTCACATTGCGTCGCTGTCATGAGACATAAGATGTTGAGTTTCGATATACCAATAAATTACAACTCTCTTCAAATCGGAACCTAGTAATGTTTGCACACTACTGTTTGGCAGTAGAAATAGGCGCTGCGGTGGTACCTACCTAGACTGTCTCCGGTAACAGAGACCTATCACCAGTAAACTGTTAGCTGAAAGGCTCGCAGGAGATACTTTAGAGCTAATGAAGCACTGATCGTATTAACCGATACAAAGAACTTTTAGCTGTCTTCCTCAGCTAGGTCCGTTGTCGTGGTAACATATGTACGGACAGAAAAAAAAGGTCCCGGCAAAAATTTGAAATTGTCGAATTCCCACGTAGAGGCAAGGAACCGTGTCGCACAAGACGATACTGAAGACGTCGCGGGCAGCGGAGCGCATCTTCACACGCTCGTGTGTGAACTGACGCCAACGGAGATGACCGGACTGTGGCATTCGATGCTCTACCGTTTTTACCCCGTACCGATATGAATATTAATATTATATTATTAAATAATAATTACTATGCATTTTAACACTCTAACATTATAACAACGGAAACTATAATATAATACAATAAAAATTATAATAACAAAAACGAGGAATAATTTTTAATTTTGTTGTTGTATTTAGTTAATGTTATACAGAATCTCCAAAAATACCGACTTTCTTATAAAATAGATATATATATATATATATAATATAACCATGAAATTCTAGACTTCAATCTTAGTTTTATTTTTACCACCACGAGAGGATATAGGCGAGACGTTTACTTGATGGTGAGTATAAGATGTCCAGTCTCATTGCCCCAGTAATTTCACTCGGTGCAACTCCCTTCAATCCGGAACACAGCAATGCTTGCACAGTACTGATTAGTGTCAGAAATAGGCGCTGTGGTGGTATCTAGTTAGACAGTCTTCGGCAACAGGTGGCAGGACTCTGTTGCGTTTTTTTAGATTTAAGGAAATGCATGCTGTTGGCGTACCTGTTTAATAAATAAATCTTTGTATAAATAATGAAGATGAGTTTCCTTTATTCACCATTACGTAAAACTGGTTGACTTATCGACGGGCACATGACCATTCGAAACTATGACCATATACAAGATGGTTCATCATCGTCATCATTATTACCCGACAGACGTCCACTGCTAGATAAAGTCCTACTCCATGATCTCCAAATCCATCGATCCTGCGCTGCCTACATCCCGCTGCTTCCACAACCTTCATCAGATCGTCGGACCACTTGATACACACACACATTTGTCGACCACAACATTGTTACAGACTATTTATTTTTTGAATTTCATAGATCCTTCATCATTTTATTTCTAATTTACTTTTATAAACTTTTTCATTTCGTATTATTTATACGGTTGCTATACTAACGGTTGCTGTAGTAACTGTTGTTATATAAAGTCATTTCCGGTTGCGGTTGCTCTCGAGGAATATTTCAGATAAATTTCAAGTCTAATTTTATATTACGAGAGGGATAACAGTTATTATTGTATAAATACGAAAGACTAGTTATATTGTTATCCGCCATCATACTTAACTCTTAACATAATTTATTAACTTTAAACTATCAGTGACTACAAAAACTGTAAAATATTGTTATGTTTATTCTATTCAAACTAAGCAACAGTAAAAACATATTTACTATAGTAATTGTTTATTTCATCGTTCGGAAGTTTTTCTTAATAATTATGAGGATGTATAACTCAAGAGAAAAGGAAAAGGATAAAGAAGAAATTGCACGAGGAGCATGGATACTATTGATATGAAATAATGCGTAGTAGTTTCTGGAAAGTATAGATTGAGTCATGAATTTTCCAGTTAATCCACGACAAAAAAAAAACCCTGCCGATCTTTTTCCGAGAACAAAAGGATTCTGCCAATCTATAATTGCTGAAAAAGTTAAAACGATAATTGTTGCGCGATGTCGAAGGAGGTGACTCCTCGCAGCGATGCGTCACTGACTCCCTTCGGTTCCCACGTTGACCTGACCCGGTAATTCATTGGCCCTTGTACAACTACTTAGGTACTACTACCTGTGACCGCAGGTGTGCCTCAAGATATAAGGGTTGCCAGGATCAATTACTCAGCTTACTCCACTTTGCTTATATTACAAAATAGTTATATTGAATAGTTTAAAACTTTTAAACTTTATCATAAAGTAATGAAGTTTTTGCACTACTATGTGATATAAGTCAGAATTTTTTTTTTAAATACGCAAAATTCTGACTTATCATTTTGATTTGTTTTATTTAGCATACATGTTGAATAGCTGTTCTCATCCCGTTGTGTTGGCTGGAATAACTTAGCAACTTCCTTTCGGGGGTAACATTTCATAAAGTCTGTGGTTAGCTGACCTATACTCGGTTAAAGAAATAGTCTACCATATTTCAAGTCTGTAGACCTTATGGTTAATGAGCAGAGATGAGTCTCTACATAGGAGGAAATCTCATATATATATGGATTACTACGAAAAAACTTGTTAGACTTAACAATTATGTGCTTAGTTTCGACAGCCCTGTGCTTACTGACCGTTCACTGTTGTGTGATTTTCTTGAGTCGCGGACACATGAGGTCATAGTTAAGTAAGTAAAAAGTTTAAAGGGGGCGTTATGGGAACTGAGCACGGTAACATCACAGTATAATGTTCATAAAGCTTCACCGCGCTGTAATGCGACGCTTCGGTTATATATTATCATCGTTAAACCATGTAATTAAGCAAAAGGCAGTTTGCGACAATAGTCATGAAAACTGACTTTTGGGATTCAGATTTTAATTAATTTATGAAGATATGATGTGGAAACTGATGTATGTTACTTGAGCATGAAGTTACCATATTAACCATACGAGTGTTACAAAGCGACGAGAAATATGTCTGTAACAACGTGGCGCTAATTAAGATGATATACACAGCATCGCATTGTGCTTGTCATCGCTTGTGCTCGCCTTGATAAGATGGTAATCCTGGTTACCCCGGTAATTTCACGAGCTACAACGCCGTGCCTACAAAAACAAAGTAATATTTGCATACTATTGTTTGGCGGAAGAAGTAGAAGGTACTAACATAAACCATCTCTGGCCACAAAGTATCTACCACTACTAAAACAAAGAAAAATGAGGAGAAAGATAGAGACAGAAATGTAAAGACACAGTTGTATCGGCAACGGAGACCTACCATCAATTTTTAGGTCTTTATTAAGTATTTTTAAATGTATGTATTTAAATCATCTCGTGAGATTACTTAAGTTAGATATGTTTTACTAGTGCTTGGTTGCCGAAAACCGTCTAGCTCTAGTTCAATATCACAACAGCGCCTAATTCTAGTTCGGTTGTATACAGACATTACTGTGTTCCGAAAAACGTATTAGCTAGTGTAATTACTGGGGTAACGAGATATAACATCTCATGTCTAAAGGTAACGAATATAATGCAGTATTTGCCTTCGCGTCACACGGTTCCGGGCAGGTGTATTACTTACCGTCAGTTAAACGTTTCATAGAGAGGTTTTGTTTTAAAAAAAAATACTGTCAGATAAATACTAAATTAGTATTAGTATATATGGCTTGTAAGTATACTAGTTTATTACCTTTTAACACAGGATATGATTAGTAACAAAAAGTACGACTTTAAGCATAGAGCATTGTGAAATTGTTTTGCCCGTAGAACAATCTATGTGCGTAATTAACTGATATTTACGCGTTAAAAAAAAAAGTTAATTACAAGTAACTCGGTATCATAATGTGACGCAAAAGGATACACTATAGGAGCATGTGAATTATCATTAGAAAAAATTTAATGACAACGTCCATTGTTTTATCAAGGATATCCCGTTTTTACACCGTTACGTATAACAATTGTGTTAAACAATATAAGTATCCGCGATTGTGAAAACTCTATTAACAAAAGAATATGATTTTCTAGTATTTTATAACGACATCGGTTTATGTAAATACACGTATTTATATTTATGGGCTATGTATTCCTTCCGGTGGTGGTTTATTTTTCCTTTGTTTGCTCACCATATAAGATATCTCCTCGTCCAAGTTACAAAAGCTTATGTGAAATTCATACTATACGTATATGTATTATGGTAAAGACTGACTATATACAGCCGAAACACTTAACATGTCTGATGAATAAAAAACTCCAATTTCACATGATTTCGAGTGACAATAAGCTTGAAGATGAAAAGGCGTGCTCATTAGGAAAATGTTGCTCTCATAAGTTAATATTCAAAACTGGAGAAACTCTTATACGAGTACATTTACAATAGGATGATGGTGGGAAGCTTCAAAAATATGCCACGATCAGACTTCCACTATTCAATCTACATGGGTGACCTTCAAACGGAACCAGGAAACACAGCAAACGAGGAGCAGCTACGATATAAAGGCTTGCTGATGCTGATGATCAGCTATCAAATAAGTACTTTATAGAAAACCTGGATTATTCTTCTAAACGCTTTAAACAAGCCCTTATATTTAATAGGGTCTACAAAATCATTGCTTATTTTTTCCACCTACCTTTATATGCGTCATTCGATGGTAGTACAAATTGGAGCTGGCTGTGAATCTCTTGCCGCAGTGCTGACACTGATGAGGCTTTTCGCCGGAGTGTATCCTTCTGTGCGTGTTCAGACTGCTGGATGTACTGAAACCTTTGTTGCATACCATACACACATGAGGTTTCTCACCTGCAACAATTTTTATATCCTTGATACCAATAAACTCAATATACAGCTTGTTAACTTACAAATAAGATTGAACCTGTTTGTGAAATTCTGATAAGAACAATAATAAAGCTTTCAGTAATAAAGCCGGGTATAGCTTACTTTCAGGTGAACGTCCTGTTCATCTCTTTGTTTTTTTTTTATTATATTTACCTGTGTGTGTACGCATGTGCCTCTTTAACAATGACGGCCGGTCGAAAGCTTTCCCACACACTTCGCACGGCAGCAGCGCTCTCTCGGACTTCGCCGGTCTCCTTTGTATCTTCGGCGTCATGTCCAAAAGTTCATTCGACGACCCGGCCGATGATGACGTTAAGGAGTCACCCGATACTGATTTGTGTTCGTCCTCCGCTCCAGATGGTGGTGATATCGGTAGCAGGACCCGCGATAGAAGAGAAGTGGATAGATCTAACGGAGAGTCTGAGGAATAAAACATTAATTATACTTGAAGTATTTTTTAGTTTTTTATTTTAAGTATGGTCATTCCGGAAGTACATAACTCTAACAACGATATGACATATATATTTTTATAAGATAAGAATCTTCCGTTATCAATGCTGACAAGAGAATTGTTTCCTGTTTAATATTCAGTGTTAATGTCACAATTATAAATAAACCTCAGCCTTTACAGTATCTATATATCTATTAAATGAATCATAATAATTTTAGGTTTGTTTTTATTCAAAAAAAGGTAATACATACTTAAAAACACTTTAAAAGTTAAACTTAAATCATAACGGAAACATAAATATGACACTAAACTTATAACTGTGTGTATTGAACTATTGAAGTTTGGTTACTTGATAATTCGAATACTGTAATGTAAATGGTCTGATAGTGGATATGTGATGTATATATATATATATGTATATGTATATATGGTCTACGTCGACAGCTGCATTCGAATCGATATGGTCTTCGATCGGATCTGCGTTTGTAGTCGTGGTGGCAAACGGTGCCGCTGCGTTATCTCGCCGCGTATATAACTAAGTTAAGGCGTGTTTATAATAATTGAAGAGTTATGGGCATAGATAAAACTTTATTTAATTATTTGTATCCATTCGAAGCAGATCTTTAACCCTTAATAACCTAGAGTTTCAATTTTGATACCAATCTTTTAAACCGAATGTTCACATTACTATTAGTTTTTTTTTATAGGTTTGCTGTACGTATTTTACTGTTGTATAATATTCTTCCCAATGAAATTAAAAAAAATAAATATTGTGATTTTTTTAGCTATTTTTCCCTTCATCTAGACCCTCAAGTAAACATAATAATATTAAAAATAAATCACTTTCGTAAATCAGGCTACTAAGGGTTAAAGATTTTATGATACGCATTCATATATATGATATAAATTGGTTTTACAGTGTTCATTATTGAAGTAAACTTTTATACCTTCAAAACAATATGCAATGAAATATCACGAGCAACACTTTGTTTGCCTGTTTTTGTGGTTAATTTGTCGATTTTTTTTTTTAATTTTCGAAACTGTATTATATTGTTTATAAGAGTCTCTTGACAGATTTCGAGATGATCAAGTGAATTCATAATTTCTCAGCAAATACATTAATAATGGTGTTGTCGGAAATATGTAACAATCTTTGCAATGTTAACAAAACAATATCCAAATTTGTCAAAGACAACTTTTGATTGTAGATTAAAAGAACTTAGATTATGAAAGTTTCTAATTTCTAACTTTTTTCTATTTTTAAATAGTAAAGCTTTAAAAAATGTACGATAGGATTGATACGGGGCATATAAATCCCATCCTACCGAGTTAGAGACAAATATCACGAAAAAAAAAACTTTTTAATGTACATACATTAGATTAGCCTCCACGTAACCGCTCCTACCATTTCCGTTTTCATTAGACAACTTAATTTCTAACTTAACGTACATTTTAACATAAGACAAATTGCGCTCGCGTAGGTTTATTTATTCTAAAACGCTACCGCATCAGCTTGTGTCAATGTTTAAAAATCGTTTTCCATTAAAATGATAACGCCCAATGAATCACATAGCGAGAACGCTGTCCGCCGCACGGCGGCCGCTGCCTTAGCGCGATAAAAAAGCAATCACAAAACTCGCGACTACCGAAACGAGACGCCATCGGCGAGCGGAATGTTCTTTGATGCGGCCGCTCACAGCTCCTGGGGCCACAGTGTAGCCGAATCGAGTAGTACCACTTTACATCCACATACCTATTAGCCATTTATTAAACGTAACTAAACCCACAGCTTTTTTTATTTAGCTAATGTTTATTCCTATTAAATCGCTATTATACTCCACGAATGTCAATTTTTAAAGAGCATCAGAATAATCCTTTTTCGCTGAGCAATAACAACAGTAATAATGTTCAATCAAAAATGAGGTATGTAGAAAAACTAAGGTTCAAGAGATTGTTAGATTTATGGGGGCGATGGGCGGGGCACAATGTTCGAAGGATTGATGGCCGATGGACCAGTAAGGTTCACAAATGGCAGCCGCGTACCGGTATAAGTAATTCAAGGAGACCAGGTTTAAGATGGACGGAATGATGAGGAGATATTTGGTAAAGATCTATATCTAGCAGTCGTCGTTTATCGGTTGACGATGATGATGAATTATATTATACCGAACAAATCTTTTCCTATACTATGTAATAAAATAATACACTACTATATCGGTCTTATGTATTAAAAATATTGCGTAAAAGCGGCGATTAAAAACACCATATCGCTCTTTTATTATTGTTTTTAATTGTTACTTGTAGATTAGGTAGAGTGGAAAGGCTCCATCATGATCTGGTAAAGGTGAGGAGTAGGATTAGTATGCGAACAGCTCTGGACCGGTTGGTTTTAAAATCTTTAGGGGAAGCCTATACAGCAGTGGATGTTTACACGCTGATGATGACATAAACTATAGATTAAATATATCATATAAAATATCCAAATATAACAACCAAAATTTCGTATTTCTTACTTAATTCGCGAAATGACAACATTGTATTTTTTCTCTAAAAAGTTTATTTTGGAGTTTTTATCTCTCACGGTACGTATATTTTTTATCTTGTTTCTTAGTTAGTTGTATTCACTGCAGAATCTAAAAAGCAACGGATACGGCATAGGTTCAAATCTATAAACATACAGACACCGCTAACGAGGCTTTGTCGTCTATCTCACCTCACAATCGAGTGACAACGAGTGTCTCGTAAAACACGAACTCAATCTTTAGATATTCCATTCGCCTGTCCTATCAGCGTGCGAAAATATTCACAGATAATAAATCGGCTCCTTTCTATTCGCCGCTCCGTTTAAAAGCGTTTACGTTAACATTTCCTCTCTCTAACTGTAATGCGAAATGTTTATAATAAACAAAACAGTTTTTTAAAATTAAAACAATCAAAAATTATTAGCGGTTGTATTATTTATAATAATAACTGTTAGCGTTATAAAAAAACTAATTAAATATGTTGTACTTTATGTTGGTAGCACTGTCTTAGTTTTTATACATTGGCAACATTTTGAATATAGCAACACTGAGCTAACGTCGGAATATTTTGCGGACGATATGTCTTGAGTCGTTCCGGCGTTAGATAAATAAATCAAAGATCCTTAGTATTTAAATTATTTCAATACAATTGTAATATATTTCATTGAGAATAGTTTAAACGTTATAAGTACAATCGTATTCATCTATTATTAGTACAACTTCAAGATATTCTAACTTAACGGTATTATTACTGAAGGTAGGTCTCTGTTGCCGGCAGCGCCTGTTCCTGCCGTCAAACAGTATTGTGTATACATTACTGTGTTTCGGTTTCAAAGGAGTTGCAGCTAGTGCAATTACTGTGTTAAAAAGACCTAACATCATATGTCTCAGGCGACGAGCTCATTGTGGTGCAGTATATATCATTCTAACTAGCGCCACGTTGTTATAGGCAGGCGTATCACTGACCATCAGACGAACGTGCCACTGGTAGCGTGGCGTAGTTAAATAAAAAAATCTAGAACTTTAAAACTATATAAGTTAGGTTAAATAAAACCAAATTATGTGTGGTACATTACAAGAGACTTATGTCCAGCAGTGGACGTCCATCGCTTGAAATGATGATTAAGTGTGATAGAACTGATTGAATGACAATCGTCTACTCTTGAAATTCAGTGTTCAGATTATGTGATAAGTTATTTAATTAAGTTAATATTGTATCATAGGTTTTGTTTGCATATTTAAGTTACAGAGAATGTATTCATCCATGCTGCTTCGTCATATATTTTTACATCTAAACTCAAATTTATATGGCCCTGGAATGGAAGGAGACTTCCCTGATGCAAGACAAACATGATAAGGAAAAATTTTCAAAGTCAAAAAAAAATACATTCTACATCTAATTTACAGGACGTTGTTAAAATGAAGATTAAAAATAGAACTGATTTTTATAAACGTATAGGAGATAATATTTAGGGGGTGGAGAGACTCGCGTCCGCAGGAATTACCTTCAAAACCCTGTACGTGCTCCCTGGGTGGTGCTAAACGAGTTTCAACGCCGAGTATCGGGCGGCGGATGTGAATACCTGACTCTGGCTCTGCCAGACGGTTACAGAGGCCGAGAGGATTAAATTCTCTTTGAAAGACTGGTGCGGAAAGGATGGGAACACTACCGCA
The DNA here is from genome assembly GCA_029034505.1 of Ornithoptera priamus. Lineage (NCBI taxonomy): Eukaryota > Metazoa > Arthropoda > Insecta > Lepidoptera > Papilionidae > Ornithoptera > Ornithoptera priamus. The sequence continues at coordinate 1,194,522 of JARDWD010000392.1, forward strand.
ACTATTTATCCCAAGAAAACTATGGTGTTATGTCAGACAATCAAATGAGTTTGTCGGATCACCCGGTTGACGCCCGGCGCCAGGTCTGGAAAGAAATGGTGGCCAGGGCAACGCACCATAGTCACGTCCCTCAGTCATGAGGTTACGACAAAGAAGAAGAAGAAGATAGGAGATATGCAGAGACTCATTGCGAGATATCCGAAACTAGAAGACGTAAAGACTCAAAATTTGATAGAGATATTGCTTCTGTCAGTTGGAGTTCAGGTAAGAATGGATTTTACAAAATTTCTACCCCAGTTGTGAGGGTGTTAATAACAATAAGGGCCCCAGGGAACAGCGATTTGCCGCGCGTTTATTTCTAACAGATTTCAAGTATAAATTTCAAATTTAATCATACATTATAGCCAGTAAAGGGACTGCAGAACATCTAGTGCCAAATAAGAGCAGCTGTCAACTGCTGTGGACCGATGACCATGACAGTGATTGATGATGGAATATCTTACATGAGATTTAAAGTCCAAATTATAAATATTATATGATATGCAAACACTTCTGCTGCACGGGTCGGTGATATTAATTTACTAACCTTCCAATATAGAGTCCATTGTCTGTCTGTACAAGTTATTCCTCATCCTCACAAAGAACAGTTCTTCAGGTCGTTCAGGCAAATAATATACTATGAGTTCGGTATGAACCGATATAGGTTTCACCGCTTCGTACACCGGCTCACCCTTTACTTTGGTACATACTAAATTAACCTGTAACAAAAGATAGATGTACTTAGTTTGACATATGCATATTTTTTAAATTTTTTATGAATTCTGAAGAGATCTTCAGAATTCTCTCTCTTTCTTGAAATGATAGATATAAACTTTACATGTAACAAATCTTAATATTAACCTAAAGAACTCTTTAATATTTCTAAACTCATGTTCATAGTTGTAAACGAACATAGATAAAATTGTAGTAAAGCTCATATATTTATAATACACTAAAACAAAATTCTCAAAGCACTCACTTGTGGTCCATAGTTCTCCGACACACGAAGGAATCTAACCCAATTACAGTGTCGAACCTGCACACCTCCAGAAGTGCAGACTTCGTCGAACAGACCGAAACGGTGGCGAACCTGCAGCGAGAAGAACACTAATGTTGAAAATGGTAGTACTCTATAAATACCCTCATAAGCTGACAATTTGAATTTAATATAATACAATATTCCTGAATATTAACAAAAATTTCATCACTATTATCATTTGATAGAGGAAGATCCAGTATGGATCTTTGTTAAAGGTTTCTGCTTGTTCCGGCTGCAGTAAAACTACATTTATATACATTTGAATTTACGAGACTATAACTAAAAGTGAGCTGATAATGTTCAATGAAGTGAAGTTTATTTATTACATAAGTAACAACACTGACAGTCATATTAAATTTTAACCATACGAGCATATCTGGTTATTTTGAAGACGAGATGAGACCATCACAAAAACTTCATATATTCATATTCTATGTCGACATCTCTCGCAAGTAAATCGCTATCATTACGTTAATGTAACAACAATTAAGCAAAGTGATTCCCTTAACATAAAATTAGCAATTGCGAATAAACTATCGTTTTAATCTATAAACGTACGATCGTATTATTTCGATCCATAAACGTTTAATTTCCAAGTCACCTTATCTTAATTCATAGAGATATCCTCTTAATAATGGAGCGCATCAAACGCGCCGCGAGTAGAATTACATAGGTAATGTAAATGTATTTGTAATCTCATAATCAATAAGATTTTCATTTAATATCAGCACGAATAATAAGCGAAAGAGCCTGAGTGCAATACGCTTAAATGCACAGTGATAACAGGTATAAGATGTCCGCGTTTCTCTAATAGCTTTTATAAAAGACTAGACTATAATTCAGAAGCACCACAATCATAGAAATATATTCTGCCTACTGTCAGCTCTAAACTATTTATACGTATTAAATCAGCTAAGTATGGATTTTACAAAATGTTACTGCACAAGAGGAGCTGCAGGGATTTCCGCCGGATGGTAATATTTCTGACAAATTTCAAGTCTAATTTTCAAATCTAATTCTATTTCACAGTTGGAAAAGTGAGTCTCAACTTGTCAAAGTGTGCTCGGCGAGAATATTTTGAATCTCATCTATTGACAGATGTAACAGCAATGTTAATACGATGGCATATTGAAAGTATGAGGTCTACCTAGTTTGGTCAGCTGGTGCAAATCCTACCACCAAGGACCTCGCTGTTGCAAGTAAAACGATTAGTCGAAGGCGATAGGCGATGGATCTCATAATAATACTCTTCAGATAGAAAATCTCTTATCTCAAATTTAGCTCCTATTTCCGTAGCTAAAGAGTAGTAAGCAAACATCAGCTTTGTTTTCGTTTTAAGTAGTAATTACTTGGGTAATGTGACTTAACATCTCAAAGTGACGACAAATATGTAGCGTAGTGTTTATCAATCCTCACCAGTGCCACATTGTTAAGGGCTAGTGTATCACTTACCATCAGATGAATGTCCTGCTTCTCCCATTGGTCCGTGAAATAAAAAATAGAATAATCTAGAAAAGTTTATAGACATTCTGTGATACGTTGAAACGTTTATGAGGGTTTGAAAAATGATGTGTAGAAAGTAGAATTTGTAGGTCAAGTGTCTGAGGAAGGAAAACATTTTGAGGAAACTCATACGTTTAAAGAACAAATTTTCGTGAGGATATGACATCGACCAACCCACATTCGGCTAGCGTGGTGGATAAGTAGCCTTGAATATATCATTATGAGAGAAGGCCCAGTGATGGGATCATGAAGAAAGCTGTTTACTACTATAACGATACAATATATCTTTCCAAGTCTAAAGAAGAATTTTACAATAGTCATCTCGCTTGGCAGGGGGTTAGTGATCGCAGTGATTGTGAACCTGTTTTGTGAAATACAAAAGACGTATGTCCAGCGGTGGATGTCCATCAGATTGAGATGATGTTGATGATGATAGTTTAATGGGTATTTATTTACTAATGTGTTAGTCTGAACGTACTTGTTTCATCGATATAAGAAATGAATAAGCGGCGCCCAATCCAAGTTTAATTCAATAAGTCCATTGGCAACAGCTGCAGTTAAAGGGTAAGGTGTAAGGTAAAGAGTGGTATATAAAGTAAAAAAAAAAAATAGTAATTTAAAATTTTACATGCGTTTGTTACATCTGCTATGATAATCTATGAGAATGTTAGCTTATAGCCGCCGACGCGCACCGATATGCAACGACGTGAAAATTACAACGGAACAAAGTGAGCGAGTGGAATGTGTGGGCGAGCCCTGCGATCCCATCCCAGCACTACGAACTGATGGTATACACTACCGCGGTATGCGGCCGAGACGAATCAATATTGGCCACCAGGTCATTAATCGAAACTCACAACTCACTTTTACGGAGTGCGCGGCCATTAAAATAAATTTTCGAAAACACAAATTTCTGTAATAAAAACATATCCGTTTGTGTTTTTTAAATCATATATAAAAATCAAATATTTAATCATATTTAATAAAGCACCATCTTGATGTTCCCACTGTTGGGACAAAGCATTATTCCGTTCACGAACACAAGCGTTCTCTAACAGTCGACTTCCGATTTGAGAAGATGCAGTATTAGTTGCATGTACAAAATATCTACACAAACATATATATGTGTTTTTACTGGTGGTAGATCTTTGTTGCCGGAGACTGTCTTAACAAGTGGGGGAGGAGCTTTGAAGGGCGTTGTAGCTAGTGAGATAACTGGTATAACGAGCCTTAACATGTTATATCTAAAATCGACGAGTGCAATGTATTGCAGTGTGTATCATCGTAATTAGCGCCACGTTCTTATAGGCAGGCGTATAACTTACCATCAAGTGAACTAACTGCTCGTCTCGTTGAAAAAAAAAACATATTTATAAACAACACTTAATATTCTCACTATTGGGACTCGGGGCTTTCTCTCACAAGGAGGCGATGGCTTCAATCCATCACACTAACCAAGTGCAAGTCGGTGGATGATACAAGGTCTCGAGAGCTGTTGTTATTGGAATACGTCGGTTTCCACACGACGTTTATCTTCACCGAAACCTCAAAGGAGATTGTAGCCACGCCTCTTCGAGACGTACGACGAGTTACTATATAAGAAAAGTAGCTTAGTTACTTAAGTAATAAGACTTTCCACTTAAACTGCAATATGTCTCAAGGTGAGTATGGTAATATGGTGCAATTATGCCACGAGCGGTCGGTTATAAGCAAACCAAAATATGTAAGAGAAATTTAGTTCAGAGAAATTTTATTAATTACTAAGGGTCGCTTCACAAGGTCAAATAGGGTAGTTAAGTTATTCGATTTGCAGGTTATTACCGTACCATTTACATGTATAATAATCAATTATCGTAAATGAGATGTGCGAGATATGTAACACAAAGAAAATGTTTAATCGTAAAGAAAAAGCTTTTTGATTTGGATGGTTCAATCAAGTGTTAACCAATCGAACTGTTAAGATCACAGTTAGTCGATAAACGTTCGATTGAACATTCATATTATGTGAGACGGCGCCATTTATTGCCTCTAAATATGTTAAAACATAATAAAAATGCAAATTTTATTATAATATTGTACGCGTGCTAAGATTTAATCTAATGCAAGCTGTCTATTGAAGTTCTTGCATAATATATATTTTTTATTCGACGAAGCGACGAGATGAGCGGGACGTTCACCTGGTACTGAACGATACGTCCATAACATGGCGCTAGTTGGGACAATAACAGATGATGTAGTCGCGGGATAGTGAGAATAGGACTGAGGTAAACCTTGCCTGTCGCAGAAGGCGATTAGAAGGGTTTCAAGAGCTCCAGAACCCAGCATAAGGCAATGTTTATTATAGGTATACTTATCTACGTATTTATTAGTTTACACCCTCTTATCTCTATATCAAACTTCTTCAACCCTTCTCCATCTCGCCTTTCTCCTTCCTCTTTTATATACAAAATTATCTACATATATATATTTAGTGTTTGTGTGTTTAAGGTTTTATTTTTATATTTGGATCGAGTTTTATTTTTAAATTTTAATTTCTTTTTTTTTATTTATCTCGCAGATACTAGATCCGTGAGCTCTGAGTCCAATGAAGCTGCTATGGTTATCTAACTAGAGGCGCAAACTTCATCATATAAAAAAACACAAGACATATGCAATGTGGTTCCGTACTTGTAGCTCAGCGAGAGCGCTGTGAACTCGTTTGAATAGGTAATGCGATCGGGTTCCGTAGTCACAGTAGCTCGGAAATTGTGCTAAGGGTTCGGTTCTTCCTTGGCGCCGGTGCTGTCCGTAGGAGATTTCTGGTCTTCTTCTAATGCTCGGAATGGAGATTGGAATGGGTATCTTTTGAAAATTTTCCCTTGACACTACTAATTAGACTATTACTAGCAACGCGGAATAGAACGGAACTCAATGGCAAAAGCTATATCTCTACCAAATTTTAAGTTTAATAGTTTCGGAGATATCGAGATGAGTCAATAAATCTCTGCATATCTTATATACTCGTATATATATATATTTAAAGTAGAACGTCTCGTATTACAAATGAACGAAGATGAGAAAGAGAATATCTTGTAATCCTTGTATACGTTGTAGGCTCATCTGTATTAACAATACAAAATCCAAAAAAACTATAAGATTACAAGTTAGGTTATTAAATTGGTATGCACTAAACAAGTTAATGAGCATTTTGATAATTTTAAGTTGTTTTTTCATGTCTGGTTGGCGTATATGTTATGGTCTAAAACCCCATTTTAACTTACTAAATCCAGTAATAGACTGTCTCTAATAATTGCTGAATAGTTTAAATATAGTTTCTATAATATGAATACGATTTTTATATATACAGCTATATTGGAAGAATTGATAAAAAATACATTAAATGTGTTAAGGGGATGATAAATAAATGTGTTAATAAATACGTGAGGCGGACATTTGCCGAGGGAGCAACTTAAAATTCCATCCGTACCTCACAAAATGAGCGAACGATCCGAATTTATTACGAAGGCCCGCAATCGATTCTGTATCGATTTTTAATCAATCTCCTAAACGGTCTCTATCAAGTTTAATTGACGTCAGTCGTGAGAGCCTTAAAAAGCCTGCGTGCATAGGCTGAACCGTTCAAAAACAATTATTGAGACATAATCAAAAGGGTATCTCGTTAGTAACATCTTTTTTAGGACAACGGAGGGAATTTGATAGAAATGTAGGACTTTTTTAAGGGATGAAAATGAACATTATTATCCTGTCTAAACAATGGCAAAGATATAGAAAAAATAACCTTATCAAAACAGCGGTATAGAAAATGCAAATTGCTTTATCGGCCTCTGAACTTTTATTGACCTGTTACTGCTGGTAGGTTTCTGTTGACGGAGAACGTCTGGGTACGACCACAGCTCCTATTTTTACTGTTAATAATAATATGCTAACATTACAGTATTCCGGTGTGAAGGGCGCTGTAGCTAACGTAATTATAAAGGGTGATGAATCCACATCTTACGTCTCAGGCGACAAGGGCAATGTGGTGCATGTATCGTCTTAACCAGCGCCACGTTATTACGCAAGCGTATCACTTATCATCACGTGAACGTCCCGCCCGTGTCGTCGCTTAATTGAATAAAAAAAAACTTTCCAAAGAAGAAAATAGCTGTCACCACTGAAATAAAACAGAAAAGGAACTTCGAACTTCCTACCCGGATATGAAAATTAAGATAAGAATTGTGAACAATCATCATCATCAGCTGATAGACGTCCACTATTGTGTACATTGCTTAGTATGTAATAAATATCTCCGCGTTTATTTTATCTCTATTGTGATATAAGGTATATAACAATAGTAAATACATTTTTGGCGTAGGCGCTCTGTAGCCGCGTGGTGAAGCGAAGAGGAACCTACCTGGCCGGCCCGAGGCGGTCGCTCCAAGTTAGAGCTCCGGAGCTCCGCCGTGACTTCACCTCGGATCCGTGCCAGTGGGCTGCAGGGGCGGCTTTATTTGCAGCCGAGGTGGAGTCGCGGAGGTCAATTACCCTCCACTATTAAACGGTGCCGCACCGCTAATGTGGCGGCGATGGGGTCGCGGGTGTAGAGGAATGTCGATACAGCGTTTCGCCGCTCTCCCTATCCTCCGCGGCAGTATAACTGGTGGCGGTGGAACCCAAGATCGGATCCGCCGCAGGGAGTCAGGAGAGTTTTCTCTCTTGGCTCTCACAGCTTATGGGTGACGGTTTCGGGGGAATCCGTTGCCCAGGTGACTGCAAGAGGCAGAGAAGGGCGCGCGTTGTGTATTCCGACATACCCTTGCAGAGGTGGAAAGGAGGGGTTCTTCCCTCCCAACCAAGGTGGGGCTGCGGTGTGCGTCCGGTCACGGATGTATACGAGAGCGTTCTCGTGACCATACCATAAAGCGACGAGACGGAACATCGGCGCGGTTTTAGTCGGTGCAAGTCCGACATAACCTGTCCTTGCCCCGGCCGGGACGGGTATGCGCAGGCGTTTCCCCCACGTTAAAAAAAAGCGTCACATTGTACCTGAATGACGCTACAGCTAGCGAATTTTATAAAGCTGTCACAAATTAGACAGCTGAATGTATTTTTGTATAAAAAACCTTTATTATATATATATATATATATATATATATAATAAAGGTATTTTATACAAAAATACATTCAGCTGTATATATATATATATATATATAGAATACTCATTCTAAGGTTTTAATCGTATTTATGTATCAGTTCGTGACCTAAATCATAGATAGTAAATTTCTAGACGTTGTTATCAATCCATCAATCGGTGCTATTAATCATTTTCTTATGATCAACACACAGCCCAAGACCGTGCTTTGTGGGACACATTAAAAGAGACCTATGTCCAGCAGTTGACGTCCATCGGTTGAAGTGATGATGAGGAACCACATAGATTTCTCTTTAGTTGCAGCAAGTGTGAACATAGATCCTTGGAGAAGGTTGATGAAAGTATATTCTTAGATTTAATAGAATGGTTCCAAAGTTGTGAAAATAAAAGATAATAAGTTGATTTGAACTTAAGTCAAAAACGCAAGAAACCATTTGATGCAGATTATGATGATTCCTCTTCATCTTCTTTTAGCGGAACTTCCGAATCTGTTCACGAATCGCTTTTCTTATCCACATCGACAAAATAAATTTTAAAGGGAAAAAGGTTTTGTCTTAGTTGTGTGTATTGTTTTTATTTATTTCTCGTCCTCTTCCTCTTTCTCGTGCTATTCTTCAGAAATCACCATCTTCAACCTCAGTTTTTTCTTCGAAAATTCTCATTCTCTTCGTCACAACTACTTCCTCATATTCAGCAGTGTGATGACGCAATGATGACACTCACGTACAAATGTGTAGTATGATGTGCCGTAAAAATTATAACTGAATAAACACGCGAATGTTTGAAGCAGCACTAGTGATGGATGAAATCAAAGAGTATGCTCGTAGTGCTCGAGGCTGGGGCTGCGTGCACGCGCCCACCGCTGGCCATCACGAGCACAGCAGCCGTTTCGAAGCTGCTGGCAAATGACGATACGGTCCAAATTATTGCTAGCATGAACAGATCAACATTGTGATTGAGTAGCGTTTATTCTATTGCTGTACATACATATATTGTAAATAAATAAATTTGTGTATTTTTAACTTAAAGTTTAATATCCTGTTTATTAATTTTAAGTTGTTTACTTATGAAACTAATGAAATTAATAGATCATTTACCCTTTTTTTTTGTTCAAAGTAGCGTAGCGACGAGGTAAGCGAGACGCTGTGATGAGCCTGCCTATAACAACGTGGTACTAATTAAGATGATATACCCATCATCATATGCTCGTCGCCTAGAGACATGTCTTTACAATTTCACCAGCTACAGCACCATTCAAACTAGAACACAGTAACGCTTGCGCACTAATGTTTGCCGAAGAAATAGGAGCTGCGGTGTGACCACCGTTACATGTTGTCCATTTAATATTGTCACACACAAATTACATTTATGTACGTAGCATCAGTAATTCCACTGTTACATAAAGGCCGAAATTATTTCAGATTATTGATGGTGGAATTATGAAAATGTCGGACGTAACAGCCGGTACCCACATGCGAGTGTGGTGCATTAATTTCATGATCGCGTTTTTAAACAGAAGCCAAAATGGACGTCCGCGCCCCGGGCCTGCATTACCGCCATCGCCGTATGCACTGCAGGATAAATTTAGAGATAGCCCGTTTCCATTGTAATTAATACGCGATAAATATACTAAGTATTCGACAGTAATAGCTATTAAAAATAATAAATTATTCTTCCAAAACTTACATTTGCAATCAATAATAAAATTGCAGTACACCGCGCTTAATAACGATGTCAAGTGTAAGCCCATTATCGATAAAAAAAATACACAAATTGGAAAATATTGGTACCGCAGCGTCACTTAGACCATAAGTGACATTTTCTCACCATAAGTGACATCTAGTGTAATATCTATCAAACAAATTTTGTTAGTCATGAACCATTGTTTAAAGCTGTGATAGTTTATATAGCGATCGTACGCGCTGTACGTCTCGGACCGACTGGATCGCAGCTCCTGTTTCTGCCGTTAAACAGTAGAGTGAAAACTTTACTGTGTTCTGGTTTGAAAGGCGCTGTAGCTAGTAAAATTATTGGGGTAACGAATCCATATCTTATGTCTCAAAGCTTGGTGGTAATATTAAAAGAACCTAATACTTTGTATATTTGTTATTCTACGATGCGACGAGATGAGTTATACTTACCTGATGGTAAGTAATACGCCTAGTTAGGACACAGTAGCAGATTGTGCTCGTCGTTTTTAAGACATCGTCAATTCTCGTTACTACGTAGATACGACGCTCTCCAAACCGGAACACGGTAATGTTTGCATAGTACTGTTTGGGAGAAGATATAGGAGCTGCGTTGGTACCTAGACTGTCTCCAGCAACAGAGACCTGTTCTACCTGAGATGCAAATTTGCTTCGAACATCGGCAGTGGAAACGTGCAGCGGTAGACATGAGCGCGGCGGGCCCCCGAGGCGATCATTTGCCGCACTTCCACCAAATTGCGCGTGCGCGTTCGTGCGCGCGTGCTATTACACGCACAGTACGTCCGACTATCAATGAAACGGCTCGTTAGACCGGCGCGCACTGAATTATTGTTGTTTAGACAGGCGATCGGGCGTTAACCGAAAAAAAAAGTTGACCTCCACGAACGCAGGGGTCGCTACTTGCTTTTAATGACGATTCATATCGGCGTCATGTATAACTTACTAAAAGGGAAACTGTTCCAAGCTTTAGCTACGATCTGAATCATGTTTAATATAATACCTTACTTAATAAACATATATAAAACTTCTCAAAGTTTATTAATATCGATATAATGAAAATGGGTTTTATTCATTCGCCGATCACACAAAAACCAGTGAAAGTGTAAGAGGTACCGGACAACAACTTACAGGACCCAAGCCAACCTCACCTACTCGTGGTGCAACCTGTTAATCTACAAACAAAGCTCTGACTCTTGCCAACCTACATTGGGCCAGCGTAACAGGAAACGGCCTAAATCCTCCCATATGAATCCCTACATACGACAGCCGCTAGTGCCCAATGGTACTGGAGGTCATGCTGACTGTATGTAGAGATCTTTGGGGTCGACCTATGTCCAGCAGTGGACGTCTACCGGCTGATGATGATGATGAACGTATCGACATGAGATCATGACCATTCCAGTCGGAATGATTCTTAGATGGATATAGGCCGGATGGATATATTTATTGAATTTCATAGATCCTTCATTATTTTATTTCTAATTAACTTTTATAAACATTTTCATTTCGTATTATTTATGCGGTTGCTATAGTAACCGTTGCTATAGAAATTCATTTGCGGTTACTATTGCTCTCTAGGAATATTTCAGACAGATATCAAGTCTTAGTTTTATGTTACGGCCAGGAAAGCGGGGAGGGAATGACTAGTATACATATGTTGTTAAGTTAAATTGGGGTTTAGTTATTCCATACACTTAATTAATTAACTTAATAATGAGTCAATATATCATATGGACCGACGATCTGGTGACAGTTGTGGGAATCCGCTGGATGTGAGCAACGCGGGATTGATCGATGTGGAGATCTTTGGAGGAGGCCTATGTCTAGCAGTGGACGTCTATCGACTGATGATGATCATACGGTCAAGAACATCAGCAATAATATTTCAGTCAGATTACAGTTGAAAAAAATGTAGTCAGCTGTCGTTGTACGAAAAATTTCTGTGTGAAATGTAACGTAAACGTTTCAAAATTTCAGATTTTATTTATTTCCACAAACCCTTGATCGAACGGGTCGGATGTCTATTACATGGTCCTTCGAGCCGGAGATTTCAATGGTACTTCTTAATTAATATTATTACTTGGATATATACTAAAAATGTATATAACCTTCAAATGCACTTTAAATCTGCGTCTATAATCAAATTATTACCAGTAACATTTGAGGAGTAAAAATTTACTTTATAATGGTTTAATATCATGGAGAATTATATGGACTACGATATTGTAAGTGCCCTGAACATCTAACATGTCAAATTATTGTAAATCATCATCAGCCAATAGACGTCCACTGCTGAACATAGGCCTCCACCCTAATTACCACATACATCGGTCTGCGCTGCCCACATCCAGCGGCTTCGCATGACCCTCACCAGATCCTCGATCCAGCTTGTGAGAGACCTTCCAACACTACCTCTACCAATACGCGGTCACTACTCGGGAACCTTACTGCTCCATCGGCCGTCAGCCTTTCAACTAAGTTATTATAACATAGTTACTCTAGCAGGTTGTGATTATGAACGTTGTAACAAGTGGAATACGGTGGTAATGTAACAATTTGTTACCAGTACAGCACGTGCCCCGGGAGAAGTGTCCGGAGCGATTTCTGAAACAACACGAAGTCGTGAAGGCCGCGGGTAGGCAGTAATAACATCGCATTACTGCAACTGGACACTGGGCCGTGTCTACCTGGAGCAAGTGTTAAGCGAACACTGCAATATATTTGTTCTAAAGTTCATTGGATTTTTCAACTGAACGCACACCTGATAGTAAGTGATATACTTGCCCATAACAACGTGACACTAGTCAGGTTGAGTCTCGTTACTGGGTAATTAAACTTACTACAGAGCTCTTCAAACCTGAACGAAGAAATCTTTGCACTCTGCTGTTTGGCAGTAGAAATAGGAACTGCAGTAGTATTCACCTAGACGGGTTCTGACCTGCTACGAGTAAACTATTTTATTGTGTACATCAGGATTTTCTAAGATATTTACACAAAAAATTTATTGTGGAAATATCTTAGAAAATGTGTAACAGTTAATACTGTTATTTAAATATTAGATATATTTATCATATTATTTGAATACTCTATAATAATTGTGAGTTAAACTTTAAAACCATATTTTTAATAAATTTAAAATGTAGTAAGTAGTTCACTTGAAGGTAAGTGATACGCCTGCCTGAAAAAATATAAACTTTCTCAATTTTCACATAGAGCTGATCGCGTTTGAATTATATTATTACAGTCAAAGTAAATAAAAAAATATAAAATTACTATGTAGTAAAGTTGAAAACTTCTAAAACACTAAAGTTTACTTCCTTGATTTTTTTTTATTTGAAACTTTTCCGTAAAATCTCGTATAATGCAGTAATAAAAATAATAATATACGCGCTCGCTTTTAGTTTGCGCCATACATGACTGCAGGGCTGCTGTACTTCCAAACGGTACAGTCATGATTCAAATTGCACCACATTTTGCTCTCTACCCACAGGTTGCAGGGGTTTTGCTGATTGAGCAGGTAGTGCATATTATTTGAAGGCAAGTATAGGAGTATGTTAAGTATCAAATTAGCTTTAGGTATTTCTTCTAAGACAGATTGATGTGGGGATCTTTTGGGGGAGACCAGGCCAGCAGAGGATATCTATCGACCGATCATGATGATAATATCTTTAAGTTTTCCCGTATCTAAAACTTCGATCATGATCTTTATCGTATACGTTAGTATCCCTCTTAAATTTGTTCAAAATAAAAACCCTAAATCAGTACTAATATTTTTTTCTCATCATGCTTATTTTTAGCGCATCATATTCTTATTTCGTTTCATCTTGTTTTAATTTACTTGATCTTATTTTCCATCCTAATCTTCCTCTGTTTTGACTTACCTTCATTTAGATAATTATTCAAAATCACATCATATCATTTGTTACTTATCTCTTATCTATTTCCTTATCTCACAGCTCTAGATTATTTTATCTGGTTATATTTATATAGCTTAGGTTTTAGATTGCTGCGGCATCTTTGAACCCGTATGAGGTTATTGACTAGCCTAGCCAGAGACAGTGGAGTGTACTGGCACGACAGCATCCTTGGCGTCATTGTCGCTAACCATAATTGAAAATAGCAAGACAATCAATAATAAAAAAGATGAATATAATAACGGATAGCTCCATTATTTTTTTATTCCTTCGTCAAAGGTTGTACGCAGCTTTGATTTGTGATGCTGTAGTTAGTGAAGATGTTTAATTATGATGATCTTATGTCACAAGAAGCACCTTTTGTTACACCATTAATGTCATAAACAGGTATAACGTTCGCCTGATGGTAAACAGTTGCTTTAGTTTAAGCAAATATATCTGAAACATCACAGCGCCTCGCCCACCACAGGGTTTTTTTTTTTTTTTTTATCGTTTCCCCTGCGTGTTTTGGGTCAGGGCCTTGTACATTCATTCACTTAACATCAGTTTATGTTTTTCAGTTTTCCTCACTTATCATCTCTTATCCTTTCATCTTTCATCCCATACTTATCTTTCACACATTTCTTATCTAAATCATTCTCCATTCTATTTCCTTCTTTCATCCATCCTCTTAGAGTGAAGACGCCTTCTGAACCACAGGGTTACACATTTCAGGAAATATGTACACTATGGGGGAGAAAGGTGAAAGGGTGTGAGAGGTCTTCAAAAGCTATTCTGCTTCTGGGAGAAAGTCTGTACTATTTCCACCTACTATAGAAACCACTGAGGGTGTTGTAGTACCTTCGGTGGTTGATAGTGTCTTGAGCCTTTTATAAGACTTCTGAATCCGGAGATTCTTTTCAGTCTCCTCCTACTACAGCCAGAACTGGATTCGGTCTTATTATTACTAGAGTCCTATTAAGCACATATTTTGGTTGCGCCAAAGATTTATTGCATATAGAAGAAAGCAGATTACGTTATAAAAAAAAAAACCTTGCGCATTAAACCATAAAGAATATGGCACAACACTAAACGGTTTATTAATTGAATTACACTTCGTGACACGATAATAGCTTGTTAAATGCTATTTAACAAGCTATTTTGTGCGATACCGAGCATGACGGCGCTTACCAGTTCACGCTCGGGTATACCACGTGCTCACCATTGGGGTGGTAGCTGAAGCGTGGTGGTAACACCAGGTCGTACCTTAACGTTCCGCTAGGTACCTGTTCACTGTTACACCTGCTTCATAACCTCAAAATTTCGCTGATTAGCATCAATTTAAAAAAATTAAATCTAGGTCATTGTTTATAGCATTTAAGCTTTAATTTTTTCTATTTATGCTACTGAGATTTTGAGGAGTAACTGCAGCTTATAAACATCAGTAAGTAAGTATCAGAAGATATCGCTGGTGTGTTGCTGAATCTGAAAAAACCTTTTCACCCCCATTTTGAAAAACTCGATATTATAGCTCCTACCGAAAACCTCAGCAGGTACCTTATTCTACATCTTAAGCGTTCTCGGAAGAAAACATCTCTGGAACCTTTACACGACTATAAGTTATTCGGTCTCCAGCAACGTGAATTTACTACCATTAATGTAAACAAAGAGCGAGAAAACGAGGGAGAAAGAGAGAGAAATGATGAATAGAATGATACAGTTGTATCATTGTTTAATAATGCACATTATTAATTATAGTCTTTGTTAATGAGAGATGGTATCAAAGGTGTTAATTGAGTCCTTGTAAAGAATCAGGTGCGTTATAACTGCTTTTATACAAAAGGAAACGGATATTTCACGGTCCGATATACCACGTGGCGTATGGGGTGGGTAACAGACCATATAATTGTCAACACCCTTTAATGGTCTGTTTATGTTAAATTTTCCTTATCGCAATAACCGGATGTATTGTTGTATGATAATTTGATTTATTACAATTTTAAGACATTCATCTGATGGTTAGTATTACGGCTGTAGCAACTTAGCGATGGTTAGGATGATATCCACAGCACCAAGTAGCGATCGACGCTTTAGAACATAAGATATGAAATTTCGATACACCGGTAATTTCAGTAGCTACAACGCCGTTCGAACCGGAACATAGTAGTTTGCACATTACTGTTTAGTACTGCAGTGGTATCTGCCTAGACGGACTTCGGCAATAGAGACCTACCACCTATCTTTTTTATTTGAATTGGACATAAATGGGAGATTGGCGTTACCTTTATAGGTAGAAGGGGATAGTAATCACGTAGATGATAATGTGGTCTCAGAGTGTGACCAAACACCACCACACCGGGCTTTGTGCCGCTCTCAAATGCTTATGGAGCGTTAAATTGGATTACTCATTGCTTGTCACCGTACGGTAGGGCCGTCAGGACTGTACCCGAAACTTTTGATTACTAAAAGAAAAAAAAACTAGTACTATTTATAATGTGATCTTTGCTGATGTTTTGTATTGTAGCTTTTAATAATCTATATAAAAATTTAAACACATTGATTTGATTATCTAAACCAAAGTTTCAGTTACGTAACTAAATCAAAAGTTTGCTCTGGATTCTAATTTAATACATTCCCTACTACCACTTTTTTTTTCAGACTCTGAGCAATAAACCATTACAGAAATAGGTGTACCTAGGTATGAAAAATGTAGCTTGAGATCTAGAACTAGCTTAACTAACGTTAGTTATGCTAGTTCTGATTATATGAATACAGATTTATAAAACTGACGCTATCAACAGTAAATTTCGACTCAACTATTTTTACTTTAATATTAGTCGTAAGCCTCAATCTGGTAGTCGTTTATTGATGGTAGGTCTTTGCTATCGGAGACCGCCTAGGTGGATACCACCGTAGCATCTATTTCTGTCGACAAGCAGTAGTGTGCAAACATTGCTATGTTCCGGTTCGAACGGTGCTGTAGCTAGTGTAATTACTGGGATAACGAGACTGAACGTTTTAGGTCTCAAGGCGACGAGCGCAATGTGGTACTGTATATAGCGCCACATTGTTACGGGCGGGCCTATCAATGACCATAAGGTGAACGTCCCACTCGTCACTTCCTTAAATAGAAAAAAGTAAAGGATCTCCACATTACTCGGTTCTGTATTGCCCACATCCAGTGACTTCTCACAATCTTTACAAATCGCCAGTCCAATTTATAATATTTAGTACTGTGAGCCTTGTGAAAAAGCTTCAAGTCACTTATAGAAGAATGGAAAGCTCGAGGTTTCCATGCATCATCAAATTAGAAATGAAGCAGATCCGGAGGAGAACTAAGGTCACCGACATAGTCTAAAAGATTGCTAAGCTCAAGTGGCACATCGCTCGAAGGACTGACCGCCGATTGGGAAGTAAGGTCCTCGGAATGTCGACCGCGCAACACACGGTGTTAGCAGGCCTCCCATTCGATGATCCGATCTGGTGAAGGTCGCGGGAAGCAGGTGCTTGCGGTCAACGCAGGCCGATCGATCAGGGAGACCTTTGAGACAGACCACTCTTCATCATTGGACGTCTGTCGATTGATGATGAAGTACAGTAATCACATTTAACCGTTAGTCAGTTTGCTAATATTAATAATTTTTTTTATATATATATCATTGTACCAATACGCCGGACAGTAAAATCGAATCCCGGACAAAAACGGTGGTAACAATCACAACGATGCGATCGAACAGAACTCACAATCAACCCGTCACAATTTTAATCAACGACCGCGGCGAATTCTATCGCCTTTTTCTCTTCCGAAGATTCTTTAGCGACGTAATAATTACGTTGAATAACAGGGTGCGACGTGGATTGCTGAAAAACAGCCTCCGAAGGTTTTATATAGCTTGCAGTATGCACTAGTATCAAATGTTTATTACTGAGTTTTTTTTTATTACGATACATGCGGTACGATGACCTGATGATAAGTTATACGCCTACCCATAACGACAAAGTGCCAGTTAGGATAGTATACATTGCACCGCATTGCGCTCGTCGCTTTGAGACAGGATGTTAGGTCAGGTGAACGTCCTGATCTTTTCACCTCGTTAAATAAAAAAAATCGATAGAAATGGCTTTAGTGATTTATGAAACATTCCAGTGCTAGAAAACTGCTGGGTGGTTAAAGAAGTCACGATTTTTTTTCCCAATTACTAAAGTAAAACGTTCGTGGTCCAGATTAGTATATTGGTTATTACACAAACATTTCGGATTAGCCGAATCGAATCTCGAGATGCGGAGAAATTGATAAATATGAAAATCGCTCTGCAGTATTATTTTTTTTTCGTACAGAGAGGAATTATTTACGATCGACATGCGTATCCAGCGATTTGAGTCTCGTGCCCGCTGTTGTGTGATTATTTCGTAATTGGTAGGCCGGTTGCTGGCTCGGTAGCGGGCTGGTCCGCAGGTGAAACCCTGCTCCTCTCTCATTGAGCCTTATATTTGTACTTAAAGATATTTAGAAGATGTTTCAGTTAGTAATAACTTGTAGGTCTGAAGATCTATTAGGCGCGTTGCGGATATTTCTACCGCTAACCTGTAACGTAGAGTGCAAATATTTATATTAGGTCCTTACATATGAAATTATATTATTATCGTTTTGTCATACTGACCACTTTGATCTCAGATATCTTCTCTCTGGTTACGAATGCCAAATTCAAATTTATAAATTAATTTAGCTGGTACATTTGAATTTTGAAAACAGTCACATAGTTGTTTGTTCCTCATTATTTTTTTCTTTCGCTACGCTTATTACCGTACAATGGAAAACATGAAATATCGGTATATTTACGAGTACGAGTTCTACCGTGGCACCAGTACCAGTGCTGCAGAAACAGTTCGAAGGATTAATGATGTATACGACGCTGGTGTCGCAAAAGAAAGCACGGTGCGTTTTTTGGTTTCAACGTTTTCGTTCTGGAAATTTTGAGCTTCAGAACTAACCCTGTGGACGGCTTAAGACTAAAGTGGAAAATTAAGAATTAAAGGCTATTGTGAAAGCGAATCCATCACAAAGTACTTTAGAGATAGCTGCAGGCTTCGGGGTAAGTAACAAAACTGTATTAACCCACATCAATCCAATCGGGAAAATAAAAAATGTTGAACGATGGGTACCTCATGAATTGAGTGAATCGAACTTGCGATCACGCGTCGAATGCTGCTGCTGTGTTACTTTGCTCAACCGACACAATAATGAAGGGATTTTAAATTGAATCATTACTTGTGATGAAAAGTGGGTAATATACGATAAACGGAAGCGCTCGTCGCAATGGCTGAACATTAGAGACCCAGCCAAATCCTAAACAAAAATTGACTCAGAAAAAGTTACTTGTGGTAACGCCGGTGTCGTTCACTACAGCTTTCTAAAATCTGGCTAAACGATTACGGCAGATATCTTTTGTCAGCAACTGCTAATCATGCTAACCAAGGAAGAACTAGCTGCTAAACAACCGAGATTGGTCAATCGCTTCAAGCCACTGCTGCTTCACGATAACACAAGACCACAAACTGCAGAACAAACAACCATTAAGACATCACTGCACACTCACTGCGACATCCACCATACTCCAGACAACACTGCGACATCTACCATACTCCCCGGACCTTGCCCCAACAGATTACCATTTTTTTTGGAATTCGAACAACTTCTTACAAGGCAAAATTTCAAATCCGATGCGGCAGTCCAAACCGCTTTTAAAGAGTTTATTGATTCTCGCCTCCATGGTTTTTTTAGTAAGGGGATCAATGAACTACCTATGTGATGGCAAAAGTGCATAGATAACAACGGTGCATACTTTGATTAAATATTTTACAAAAAAAAAATCTCTTATATTCCTCCCGTACAGTATGTCAATTTCATATGCAAGTACTTAATACATATTTTTTTTAATCAATGAAACGACTATCCGATCATAAGCGATTATTCGCCTTCCCATAATAATCCTCCCGTACTTAGAGTGAACACTCACACTGCTAGCCGCCTTATGACATAAGAGGTTATGTTTCGTTACTATAATAATTTGACTAGGTACAACCCCCTTCAAATCTGAACACAGTAATGTTTGCACACTGCTGTTTGGCGGCAGAAGTAGGAGCTGCGGTTTTTTTTTGTATTATTTATGCGGTTGCTATAGAAAGCCATTTGCGGTTGCTCTCAAGGAATATTTCAAACAAATTTCAAGTCCAAATTTATATCCGGCTATCAGAGCGGCTGGAGTTAGTAACATAACAAATGTAAAAGTATATATGTGTTAATAAAGGCGGACAAAGATTTTTTTAATATAACAATTGAAATGATGCTGTAATAGATTAAATCTTATATCAAATAAGTTTCAAGTAAAAGATATTAGGAAAAATTTATTATATTTCATTTAATAAACCAATGATGAGTAATTCAATGTTAACGTGTTTTAAGCTATACTTAGCACAACTTTAGTACTCTGCGCGAACGAAGCTGTCTGTATATATAGTTTATCTGTGTTGCTGAACGTTTTATCTGGCGGCAAATTTTTAATTTCAAATTTCCCCGGATGGCCTCCACGCCGGCGGCTACGCGATCGGTAATTCTTGCGGTTCTTTTAAATCAACTTTCAAATAATAGGTGGCTGTTATAGATTTTTGAAAGTTATTACCGATAAATGACAAGATAAAAAGCGAGACGCTAATTGCGTGTAATATATTGCGAAACGGCCGCATGATGTATAGGCTGACGATAGAAAATGTACGGACATGCAATTAATATCAAATATTTATTTTTGCTCGAGGTTAAACGTTTGTGGAAATGAGGGTACGTCGTATACGGTTAAATTAATCTTATCAACATTGAGGGTACAGTTTTATAACGACCTTTAAGTTTTATCAAAAATATTCTTTAAATAAAATTGAGGGTAAATATGAGCTTATAGTAAACGCCCCTAAAATACAAATTGAAACTAGCTTTACAAATTTTTTGTTAGAGACTTTATCATTCTTTAGCAATAAAGTAGTTGCGAAATAACAAAACATATAGCTCGAGTCCTTAAAATAACGATACTCATTAATAAACACGAAGGACGTTGAACACGGAGACTAAAATACTAAACTGGCTAATAAAACCAGGATCGTATTATACCCTAGTATCTTGTTATGTTTGCGGACCATTTAAAAACACAATATTTATATATCTACTTCGTATCGTAACAGGTACAGAGCGCTTCAGTTCAAAATTTATTTAACACAGATTAAATATCGTCAGAAATACTACCGCGATAAATAACAGTAATATTATTATCGTATATATTAATGAGTAAAATCTTCACAAAATAGTGCCTTTCTATATTCATAGTAGTAACTAGACGAGCATACCGTACAATGTGGTTGTTAGGATGGTAAACACTGCAATAAACTATGTTTGTAGCTTTGAATTATTTATAGGATGTTTTCAATAAGCAATTAATTCCACTAGCTACGTCTTTCAAACCGGAAAACACTAAAGTTTGCACTATTTGCTATCAGAAATAAAAATTACGGTGGTATCTACCTAGATTGTTAAATGCCTTTATCGGAAGTTTTTAAAACTTTTTTTTCTAAATTCATACCAACTTAAACTTGTAAAGTCTTTGTCAATAAGTATCACAGATATTATAAATATAACTTAACAAGTTAATGTTCTAGAAGTAAAAAAATTTACATTTTCATCGGTTCAACAATGTTGTACTTATATGTAGTAATAAATCTATGACCTTCCGTTGGCTTCCTAATATTATTGTTCAAAGCTTCATCAGGAAAGATGCGGATCCAAATATATTTATATATATATACATTTACACTATTTATATATTAATTACTATTTAACATTTATTCTTCAATATATCTATTTGCTTTAACTTATGCTGTTTTATTATCTATCATTATTCACAATTTTATCGCGTACAGATGTATATGTATAAAGTTATATTTATTTGTGCTTATATTCTTTATTACATATTTTTAAGCAATAATTTGAATACTTATTTTTAGCTAATTTATTTTCTATTAGCTTACAAATACTGTATCTATCCTCAATCCAGTCTCCAGTTTAAAATGAAATCTTAACTTTTTATGAATTGGACACTCTGTCAGCGTAAGCTTATATTGTCATAGTTAACAAAGAAACCGATGAAAAAAGAAACAAATTGCTTTGTACGGTGGATGAAAGCACAACGAGAGAGGTCTTAAGAATTCAATTAAGAATTTTATTGCAGATCGAGCTAAATACAAAAACATGTTCGGTACTCGTTGCTATACTAAATAAAAACTCTCCATTTAACCGCAGCGGCTGATCAATTATGCACCAGCGACACGGGAGTATTACCTGGTTCAACATTCATTACTGGTTTAAAACTAGAGCTGTTATCCGAAACGGTATGGAGAAATTAGTAGATCGTAAACATATTTGTATTACCGTTACCTGAGTGTATACGATCGCCCGTCGACCAAGTGTAAGTACATTAAAGTAATATTAAATCCAAATCTAACGTAACACTTGACGTGCTTCGGTATTAACGAATTTAAAATTAGGGATATGTTTAATGAAGCTAAATTTTATGGATTGTATGTGTATTCTAAAGTCTATTCTAGCCTCAGGAACGATTGCCACATCAGTTTTACCGTAACCAGAGGTGCTGTAATTCACTACATATATAAAGGTTATAAACAATCTGTAAAATTTATTTTCTATTAATAAGTAATATGTATAAGAAACCTAAACCTAAACATTTGTATTTCTCATTGATTCTACTTAATGCATTAGTTTAATGCTGTATGTCTTTCTACTTGTACCATATCTGACGTCCCATTGTCAAATCCATCAATGTTTTCATGCGCACAATCTTCAATTTTATGATATCGTCGAACAGAGTTGTCGAACGAAAGCAGACTAATCAGTTTCAATTTATTTTCAGTTGATAATTAAGACAGTACGAAGAGATTATCTATCGAATTAAGGTACGCACCAGTTGCCTATGGTTAGGCGAGCGCCTAGCCGTGATAAATGAATATTGCTTAGTACAGACCGAATTAGCATTCCGGATTGTACCGTTAGCTGATACAGATTCTTTGTCGGACGTATTAATAAGCAAATCTACGAAACTCGTCCCGTACTTACATCATTTACCTTCAGGCATGACGGCGTCTTCGATTTAGATCTAACGATGCCATCTGTTCGTGAAGAAGTATGGACGGTACCACTTAAATAATTTCTAATATACGTCTGGGCCGAATTATTTCATCGTCTGCATTCGACACCACCTGGGGCAATCGAGGAAATTGTCAAATATTCTACTGTTGATAAAATGAAAGGGGTATAGATAATATTAAAAGAAGCAGAAACAGGCGCTCGATAGAAAGAAAACATTGCCATTAATGAAAAATTATATTTTCTTCAAATTAGAAAGGTTTTGCTACAATTTATTGACTGTAAATGAATATTAAATAAACAATATAATATTATATTTATTCTGTTAAGTATTTTATTGTTTCTTATCAACAAAGCAAATGTTATTGCAAATAAAAAATTTCAAGATTTCTTTTATTATTGATTCAGACGGTAGAATGAATAATAATATAGGTAACTCAAGTAAACTCTACAATCTCTAGTAATGTATTTAATTTAAAATTGAACCAAAAACTAAGTTCAATATTATAATATAATCTTACCACAAAGACCTATTGCATACGAAATTTGTTTTCAAGTTAAATAACTACGGACGTCTTCCGGGCGCGGTTTTGTAACGTCCAAAAACTTCAAACAATAGTTAAACTGAAATATATTCATTGCGTAATTATCCAAACACGCTTTCGCAAATTTAAAAAGGGACGGTCGGTGAAAATCAAAAGGTCTTTTATAATGTCCAAAAAACAACCAGATAAAATAAACAGGTTGACCAAAATGAAGCCATAAATTGTGGAGTGCGGTGCTTTTAGTCTCAGATCTAACAAATTAACAGGTGATTAAGCTACCGATTCGGTTTAGAAATGCTATCCACGTAACATTAATGGGAACCAACAAATAATTTTGATAGGAGAATAACAGTCGGATAAAGAAACGAAAATTCGTTGAACGATTCATTCGAAAATGAATTTCCTGATCTTCAATTTCATGAAACGTAAATAACGAAACATGTATATATTACAGATTTAACATAGTCGAAGATAAAAAACAACAATCCGTAAATGAACACCCTATGGCGCATATTAACTTAGATTTTTTTGTCTTTATTAAGAATTAAAATTAGGCCTGTTGTTGGGGCAAGCCTATATCCTGGTGAGGATGTCTACAGGTTAATGATGATGATGGTTCTATACCATTAGATCGTTGATGATTATTTAAATGTAATAACCAAAATGAGTTTCCCTTTAGTTCTTGATTATACGACATTAGTTTACGTCTTATGTAGAAGTAGATATATATCTGTAAACAAAGCTAATAATGATGAGTAGCTTCTAAAAATATGTAATATTTGGTGCTTTGTATTAATTTTACTTTTTTCTTTACATATATGGTTAGCTTCTAAATAATTCGCCTCAGAAATCCGTCCGAAAATATATGGAAAATTACACTTGACAGAAAACCTACCGGATCCCTATCCAGTAGGTTTAGTTTGGCCCTAGAGTTTCTGATGAGATCGCTGATTGGATCACATTGTGGTTGTTTAATTTATCTATGGTTTCACAATAGATGAGCATAATCCTGCTTTCACAATCTTTTATATTACAAAACAAATTTTGTAATGAACACCAACTGTCCTCTTCTTATATTACTATCGTATCGATTGATTTTAGTTGAAGCGAAAATTCATTAAGTACGATCAATTAAGAATTTTGTCAATAGCTTTAATAGTTATTGGCTGGTCTTTCAAGAAGCCGCTCTAAAAAATTAATCAACCTTAATAAATGAACCGATAAAGGCAAATATTTAAATACGTCATATGAATCATTTACATTTTACAAGATCGTTAAACTTCACACAGGAAGCGTAGGTCGTATATCTGAAGCAACAAACGTTGCGAAACTGGAATCTAATAAATATCGGACACGTGAGAACGTCAAAGTTGACAAGGCGCTGGAGCCTGATGTAACCTGGATCCAGGAATAATTTATTGAAATCAAATTTTATTTCGGTGCAATTAAAAATTTATGCTTTTATGATTTTGCCTTCATGGGCGTAGATCATTTAGAAACGATCGAAGCGTTTGATAATTCATGGTTGCGATAAATTTCATCAGCGTATTGTGGGAATCAATGAACTGTTTATAAATTCAACTCATTAACTCCTAGATTTCTTTTGACGGTGTCTTTATATTTAAAAGGATCATTTTGAATTTTAATATATTTGTAAATATGTTTGATGGAACAATAATTTTTATCGTAAAATTTGCTAAACTGTTTTCATTGGTTTTAAAGGTTTGTAGAATATATCGCTTTAAACTTTAAAAACTTTGTTAAGTTTAGTAGTTCAAGAACACACTCGTTAATGAATTAATTATTGTGTTAATTTTAACTATAAACTTATTGCTAATAACTACTTATAAAAAGTTTTCCTGTTTTATGTGAGGAGAGGAATGTTTAGTTTGCCTTTCTCGTTGCAAACTTAACTACTGTTGTCTCGCTGCTTCATTTTATAACAAACGTATATGCAAATAAATCATAGATAAAATTTGGTAGTGTTCGTCAGCATTTTACTATAATACAATATATTTTTACAATCTGCAGTAGGCTAACCCAACAGCCGTAATACAACCATGATGCTATGGCTGCAGATTTAAATTATGAGAGTGTTGGAGCGGATGGTTCAATAAAATCTTACCAACAACCAAACTACAACATATATCCACAGAATCGAACCAGGCGACCTCTGTGTTAAAAAGGAAAGTCTTATTCACTTTATCACGGAAGCGATTACTAATATATATCTTGAAGTATAAAATATGGACTCATCCTTTATATTTTCTTCGTCGATAGTTAGGAGATATATTTCACCAAATCAACATTTCCTGCTTTGTACAAATTGTCACCGAATATATTTCCCTAAACTGTTAATAAAAAGTTAACATTAAGATATCTACACCATATATAATATAAATCCGTTTATGTGTCTACATCTATCATCTATCTCTATCTACACGTCTGTTTTTTAGTACAATTGCTAGTAAATCTGTATGTGGTAATCGAATATTGGACTTCTCGGAAATTTGAACAAGCAAAGCTCTTTTAAACCTTAAGTTCTTGTTGAATAAATAACAAAACTGAAAAAGATAGTTTATGACATATTTATTTGTGTACATTGCAGAAACTATTAAACACTAGTTCAACCAATTATAGGTTGCGGAAAGTTCCAAAACAAGTATCAAAAGACGCCGACATTATAAAAAATTGTAGCAACTTAAATTCACTTAAAATTAACTGACATATATTACTCTACTTTATTCAAACTTGAAACTAGTTGTTCCATAGTAATAATAAGTAGTAACACAGAAGCAACCGTAGACATTAGATATTTTTAGTTTGGTTACATACTAGCTGTCTTCTACCTTCTCTACTGGCTGTAATATGAGACTTGAATTTGTCAGAAATAATCCTCGAGAGCAACCGCAATCGTAAATTCTATAGCAACCGTTACTATAGCTACAGCATAAATAATACGAAATGGAAATGTTTATAAAAAATAATTAGAAATAAAATGATGAAGCATCTATGAAATCCAAAAAATTTATAGCCTATAACCATTTACAAATCATTCCGCATCGAATGGTGATGATCCCATGTCGATGCGTTCACTAGTTTTTACGTGATTGGTTAACAAAGAAAACTCATTTTCATTATACATATATATATAGATACATTGAAATACAGCAAGTATAATTTTCGTTCACATCTTGAAAACAAATTGGAAAAAAAAAAAACAAACAGATGAAAATACAAATTTTTACAACTTGGAGGGAAACAAAGGAGAAATTCTTACGAAAATATCCGAAAAAAAACGTACATTAAATAAACATTAGCCAATTTAAAGGCGTATTGAGAAAACCTGTGTACAGATATTGGATATCTCCGCCTTATATAGTATTTAATGCCGAAAGAAGTTATTTCTTTGCGTTCGGTGTTCGTGGGAGCAATATCGCTTCCTTAAGGAGCGGGCCACTCGATCAGAAGGATTCATATTTATTCATAAACTCGGGATAACTTGCAAATAGGCACCGGAACCAGTCCTACAGGATCTGGTTTATGATGGAACGAGGCATAGTAGGACAAAGTGTAAAATGGAAGGCGGTTAAACTAAAACGCGCGAATAATAAAATAAGGAAAGGTGCCATCAATTTGTTTAAGGTATTATATCAATAATGAGGACCTTGACGTGGACGTCGCGTTAAGAGACCCTTGTATATTATAAACTACCTTCATCCGGCAGACTCTGTAATATCAGTGTGTGTATATTCTTTTTATTCTTATTGTCAAAAGGAACCTTCGACTGTATACCAAAATTTATTGTTTTGAAGTATTGATAGTAAATCTCGCTAATCTATTTTTTTTATATAATGAATCTTCGTTATTTTTATTATTATAATTTAATTTCTTAATGCCTTGGTCTAAACGTACAGCTTCCTTCCGGCAAATGTCTTCTCAGAATCCGCCTTATCCTTTCAAATATCAAAAACAGAAACAAAAATTTTTTAAGTTTGATTTTAAGTGTAAGTAGACCGAAATTTAATTTTTAATTATTTAAATTATTTTTTTTTAATAAGACTTCCTCTGATGGTAAGTGATATCCTATCTACTAACCTGGCGCTAATTAGCAACTTAAAGACACAATACATAGTTTCGTTAGGGAATTAATTTAACAACCTACAACGTCCTTCAAACCAATCCACCGTAATATGTGCACACTAATATTTGTCGGCAGAAATAGGAGCTGCGTTGGTACCTATCTAGACTGTTTCAAGTAACAGAGACCTACCACCAAAAAAATTTATATGTTACGTAAGAGAAGTACATAATAAAATAAACTGGCTACTAGTGTCTAGTTCGTCGATATTGAATATCTACTAGTAGTGCGGTGAAATATGAGTGTTTACTTTGCGGTTGATCATGAACATGAGAAGGTTACTGGATTGCGGGGACGGATGAGCACACGTTTAAATCAAGGTTACTTCACAAACAGAAACCTTGACGGCGTTTAATAGTTCATAAGAAACAATCACTGCTCAATATCAAAGCTCCTTTTAAATCGGAACACAGTAAAGTTTGCACACTGCTGTTTAGTAGAAACGGCGATAGCGTATTCATCTGGGCGGTCTATGAGAATAATAATGCATACATAAATATATATACACATATATACAAACGAAATTCATTGGCATTAAATATTCATCATTGGTGTTACTCCTTCTTAATGACAGTCGTTCTTTTCGTACGACGTTTATCTGATGGTAAATAATACATATGCCCATGACGATATAGCCCTAGTTATGGTGGTATACAAAAAACCACATTGTGCTCATCGCCTTAAGACATAATATGCTAAGTTACCCCAGTAATTTTACTAGTTACAGCGCCTTATATTTTATTAAAATATTACCCCATATCACATTTTTCCTATACTCTCAAGTTTTTTTTCTCTTGAAATATTTATAATATAACTTTATTCCTAGATAGATTTTAATATCTAGGCATATATGTATATTAGATATTCGTTTATTGATCTGAATGTATAATTAGATTTGAATTTTGCCAGAAATATTGCCGCCCGGTGCCAACCTTCCACCCCACAAGTCCCTTCCCGTTATTACCGCCTCCGCCACCCTTTTGTTAGTTGTACTTCATAAAATCCGTTCTTAACTAACTGGTACTTGCTAATAGAGATATTCCTATGAAATTTCAAATTTCTAAACCTTATGGTTCCAGAGATATCGTGATGACTTTCTACATAGGAGGAAATTCTGATACATAAAGAATACTTGGAAAAAAAATTTTGATTAATAGTTTCGAAATCATCTCGTTTAATTCAGTAGCGATGTTATAATTGGATAATTAAAAATCATAATTATGTCGTACAGAATGCAGATCTGGGTAATAAACCAGAAGGTGTATGCTAATGAAATTTGTCAACTTTACAAGAGGAAGCCACATCCGGTAGATAGAGTTTGGCCAGATTTACACTTACCTCTGTAGCTTCACACGGTTAGCGACAATTTCCGCTATAACTTCCATCTAAAATCGTTAATTTGATTTACTGTTACTCGAATATAACATTTATCTCCTAATTTCACCGATAGCTGCTCTTATCTCTAATTTAAATAAAATCAGCTAAAGGTGTTGAACGGTTTAATTAGTGTTATACAAGTTTGACGAAAAGTAGGCGTAGTACATCTGATACTATAACTCGTAACCGGCACAAATAATTCTACGAATAGATGATTCAAAATCAAGAGTAAAAGGTCACATGTTCGATTACCAACCCGACAACAAAAAATCTGTTACTAATATACCTGTGACAGAATATGTTTAAGATAAACTAACAGAAACCGATGGAGACAAGTCGCAAATTCAGTAGCACAGACTGGAGACAGACCACGACCACTCCGACAAAAGTGAACAAGTAAGGAATAAAGAATCGTCAGGTATATTTTATTATTATACTTTTGAACTTAAACGACTTTTATATATAAGTTAGTATAATAAAAATTTATTAAACGGTAACTCCATATTTTGCAACGGTATCTGCTGGCAATTTTCAAGTGGATACTTTAGATATCTTCTATGGGCAAAAATTTTTTACTTATCAATCTGCATAATTTTAATTATGCAGTCTCATCTGAACGTAACATAAGAAACAGGATAAAAGATATAGACTTTATTAATAAATACAGTAAATACATTGAACACATTGGTTTGACTTAATGTATTAAGAGATTAACATTTGCAATTAAAAGTACTTCATCTTTAGAAGCCATAGATTGTTATTAAGCAAATTTCAAATTACATATTTCATTAATCTTAAAAGCAGAGATAAATAAATTTTTATCAGTTACAAATCTAGCTTTTGGAAGTAACAGAAAGTTTTACAAGATTGTAAGAATCGCAAATAACGGGAAGACTCGGACTCCGCGGTCAATTTACATTTGAGTTATAACTGCATGATGGTTAAACTTTTTGATCACTTTAAATAATCATTTATATGAAAAGTATCGTAAAACATTCGATAAGAACAAAATAAAACTAAACACTGTCGCGTATCTTAGTATTTGTTAAGTCATTGTACAAGTTATTTATGCAACGAGCTCTTTTACATTAATTTTCATATATGCCTCTATGCCAACTTAAACTTTCTTCTCATGAGCATAAAGTCTATTATTGTTAAAACATATGATGTTTGTGCTCGCAGCGACGTTGAGCTTTTTATTTACGACACAATAATGTTCGACGTTAGAAGCATCACTTAATTATAACAGTGATTGAGAAAAATCTCACATTTGTCAACTATTAATAGATTGTGTTTCCGACTTGGAATTGCCACTTTGCTTCTTTGTTAATCCGTTCCGATTTAAAAAAGTAAAAGTGAACGTTTCGGATATCAGTATTAGATAACTTTAAAAGCTTTTATTTATATTATTTACCATAAAATATAAACATAAACTTTGTTCATTTAAAACGGGTTTATATTCCGATCTACAGATCTAAACCTTTTTAAGGTACGATCTCCACAGACAATTTTCGGATACTAAAACGTCACTACCATTTATTAACGTATATATATATTTTTAAGTTAATAAATACAGGATATAGATATAGATTATATACAGGACATTTTAATACTAAATTCAAAATTTTTTTCTTACTATGATATCATATAAAATTACTTGAATCAATGTGTGAATGAGTGAGACGATTTTTTATATTCTTTATGTCTATTAGGGTTTTAATTGTATACAGCTTTTAAAATACCGTTCGAATAATTTATTGTAATGTATGTACTTAGGAGTGTAGCACAACATGTTGAGCAGTGATCGAAACAAGCAACATTGATTAATTCGGCTTTACGCGCGCGGGCCCGCTAGCGGCTAATGCATTTGACCCCACATCTACGGGTGCAAGCGTTTGAACTATGCTCTTAATATTCAAACACAAATCACCACGCAGGCGTTTCCCATTACCCCATCAAGCGGCAGTCACGACAAATTGTATTAGCATTAAAAATAATCAATCAAACACAACCATTACCGGATACGTAAACAGCGAGCCTCCGTCAATTGGAACGTTACGACGCGATGGTTACTAAACAGCAACGGCGTCACCGCTTCATCACAAGTGTGATGTATACATCCGAGCCAACGCTCCTATCGCACACACAAACATTACACAATTAGCGAACGTTATTTGAATAAATTTGCGTCAATTTTCAATAGATCGCACATAAATCTAATTATCATTACTTATTTCGTGCGAGCCTTTAGAAATGACAGCGTCCATAACATATTTTATGACTCGAACGATAATACATCAAAGCTGTAATGAAAGTTCGGAGCTTGTTTACGCGGTTTGCTCTTTATGATGTGTTCATAGACCTATTTAAATATATTCGAGGTGTAATTTATAAACCGTTTTTTACAAGGCAAGCTTTCTATTATGCTGCAAGATTTATTAAATGCTTGTTTATTAAGCGTGTTATAAAAACGTTACTGCTATTAGCGTTTCGATAACGGTTTTTGAGGAGAAATAATAAACGTTTCGCTATTTTGTAATACTAGATGGTTTCTGTACTTCTTGCTGATCGTAATTCCTCCCTTTGAAGAAAGAATTTTGTAAAATCCAGTCTTAATTAACTTCTGAATTGCAGAAGCAATTTATCGACAAAATTTTGAGTCTTTACGTTCAATAGTTTAGGAAATCTCGTAATGAATCAATGAATCTATAGATATATAGTTTACTATTAATACTTTATTATAATAAACATATAGTTCTGCATTTTTTATTGTATTACACCTTCCAAAACCCTTTACCAAAGCCATTTCTGAAGTCTAGATTTTATAGTTAATTCCACTGTTTAAGCGATGTAGTCTTAAATAAGGTTATAATAGAAATCTTATAGACATCAAAAGTCGCTAGCGATAAAAACTTGGTCGTATCATTCCCACGCCCAAATCCTTATTCCCATAAGTCTCTAAAACCAGTATTTATTTCGTCACGAAAACGGACTTCCTGCTCCAAGCGCTGTCTGTGATTAGCATAATTGTTAATTTAGCGTTCCGCTTAAACGGGAAAACGTTATTTTAATATTTTTAATGAAAGTGAATATTGGATTTGACGCGGTAAATGGTCGATGACCTACGTAGTGTCTGCGAGAATGAAATCTAAACTGAGAATTATTGTTGCAATATTATCATTTATATAATCGCTATTTTGTATTGAAATTTTAAACAATTATAATTTACTAAATATAAGTTTTTTTTAGAAATTTCCTACTTTCCATGATCTTTTCAAGTTGTTCTCTTTAAGTGGAAAGTAAAGTTTGGTTTATTTACAATGTTTCTTTTAATCAACATTCAACAACCGGACGTTCAAGTATTTCCGTCATTACAAGTTACTACATATTTTTTTTATATTGTTTTCTATTTAATTTTTCTTTTAGTAGTAGTTCTTTATTAATATTTATTAGTAACTGTGATGTTAGATATATATTGTATCACCGGTGCGTTCCGTAGATCTCCTAATGCACTGACGGAGACCATGGAGGGGCTTTTAGACAATAGAAGCCTCAGAAAACCTTATCTTTTCCTCAGAAGCAGGGTATATTTTAAAAAGATTTCTCTCGCAATAATAAAAAAATATATATAGTATAATAATTTTCTCAATCCCCTTCCTAATAGTATTTTCAATTATATCTTTGTCAATGTTTGTATATCGGTCATTATATATAACCTTAAACATTATAGTGAAGTGAATGTAACGTAAGTCAATATTCATGAGAAGGTAATTCGACTCGTAACGGTCACTCTTTTTCACGTATTTACTTTTCATTATAACGTATCAACTAATAACATTTACTACACGGTTTGGTTTTTCTTTATAAGTAGATTACTAGGAATGATATACACTGTACCACATTACGCTCGTCACCTTAAGACGTAAGATGTTAAGTCTCATTACTACAGTAATTAAGCTGGCTACAACACCGTTCAAACCGGAACACAGTAATATTCGGACACTACTGTTTAGCGATAGGAACAGGCGCTGCGATGGTACGTACCTAGACGGTCTCAAAAGATCTATCATTAATAAAATTGTGGGTATTTTATTTATTTTGTCATCATCATCAGCTGATAGACTACCGCTGGACATAGACCTCCTCCAAAGATCTTCACATCAATCGTTTCTTTACTGCAAGCATACAGTCAGCATAGCCTCCGCTACCACCGGATACTAAGTGATGGTGTTTGTAGGAGTACATATAAGGGAATTTGTGCCAATTCCCAACACGCTGGCCCAATTCTATTGATGGGAGCCAGAGCCTCGATTGATGATTAACAGGGTGCACTACGATCAGGCGAGGATGGATTGGATCCCGTGAATGGTTGTACTACAACCCTTAGAACACTTAATTTTGTCATCTCAAAAAAAAAATATTATATAAAATTTATTGAACATTATAACTCAAGTTAACGACATATGTCTAACTGATATTACTCGCGAACATAAGATGTTAACATAAGGTTTTTTTTTTTTATAGACCACAACACAATTAACCAGCGCGTCGGGTCCTTTTTTAAGCGCAGGGTCTGGTCCATTATCATCCATTCAAAAGGTAACTTTTCAAATTTGCACCGCAACATAATGCCAACTTTTATGCTATTAACGGACTCCCGCTAATGGTGCGTTGGATTGTGCATTTCCGGACTTTTTCACGAACAACCAAATTTTTTTTAAGACTTTTTTTATTTTGCTTAACAAAGAAGGGTAGGAGTGATATAAAACTCGTCTTAGACAACAAACGTTATCCGTACAGTTAATTATAAAATTTCCGTTCGACTTTCTAACTATGATATTACTTAAGAAATTCAGAGATTATTTTTTTTATTCTGCGCACTTCGTATGCGAAGAGTATAGATCTTCACTTGATGGTATATACGTCCATAAAATATATTGCTAGTTAGGATGATATTCACACCACCACATCGTGCCCGTCTCCTTAAGACAAGATGTCTTGTGACAGTAATTTCACTAACAACGACGCCCTTGAAACCGGAACACAATAATGTTTGCGCAGTACTGATATAGAAGCTGCGGTGGTACTTACCTGCACGGTCTCCAGCAAGAGATCCACCACCACTAAACGGAAATGTATCTTAGTATGTCTGCGGTAGAGAATGCGTTATAGCAATATGTCCGCTAATAATTTTCAGGGTATATCAAATAATAAATAATTAAATTTATTTGGTTATAGTGCAAAACAATAGTGTTAAAACATTACTGTCTTCCTGTTTGAAGGGCGCTTTAACTAATGTAATTACTGGAGTAAAGAAAGTCAATCATCTTATGTCTCAGGTGACGAAGGCAATATGGAGCAGTATAATCATCCTACCTAGCGCCACGTTGTTATGGGCGGGCGTATCACTTACCATCAGGTGAACATCTCGGTCGTCTCGTGGCTTAATTGAATAAAAAAAAAATTGTCTATAAAGCGTGCAACATCAATAGAATGCTACTTATTAGACGCCCACAAATAACACTTTCAAATGCAACCAGCAAATTGCATTTCAACAAATAATTATATTTTATTGGTACCGCCGTGAACGATAACACTGGGCACATAACTCTGCGGAACCCTAACTAACTAGCCCGACCAGTGAACCCTACAGCTGTCGGACAGATCTGTATTTGGTGTTAATAAATATTAGATGATACTGAATAATTGGAGCCGCTTTAAGATTTGCTGCGGAGACACCAGAGTGGATTCGTTTCTAAGGTCTGTGGTCAAAACGGTAGTGGATTTCCGTTGCCGGTGACCATCTAAATATGTACCACCGCAGCTATCCTCGAAATTAGATTAAAGTAATAAATAATATAACACCAATAGAAATTGTTTACTTCACTGCATTTAAGTAACTTTTCGATCTTACATCAACTTAAGTTAGAGAAAGCTTTATTATCGTATAAACATAAATAGAAAGTGAATTAAGATCCAAATGAATTTCTGAACCTATGGTTTAATAGACGATGAATCTTCTTCATCATTATTAGCTGATAGATGTTTACTGGATATTTTACTGGTGATAGGTTTGTGCTGGTGATCGTCTAGGTAGGTTCCACTGCAGCCCCTATTTCGGCCTCCTAACAGTACTGTATTCCGACTTAAAGGGTGAAGTAAGTAATGAAATTATTGGGGTAAAGAGCGTAATGTGGTGTTGAATATAGTGGTAACTTGTACTTCGTTGTTATGGATAGTCGTATGGTTTACCATACGGTGAACATCCCATTCGTTCCGTTGTCGTCGACTAAATCGTAAAATCGACTTTAAGGATTTCCGCCACCTTCACCGGATGAATGATAATAGAAAACATACGCAACAAGTGCAAAGTCTAATTATCTTAACGATCTTACATAGAAAATGTTTTCACGTCGAATCGTTAAGTTTATATATAACTTAACAATTAATTAACTATTCAATCTGATGAATTTATAACGCCGCAACAAAACAAGCTGACTCCACTACGGCTATAAATAAGAGGTAATGAAACTTTGTGTAAAGCGCTCGAAGCGTCTACAGAATCGTTACCTGTACTGCCAACGAGACATTCGGGCTGAGCTTCCGTTGTGTATAGATACCAGTTTCACACAGAAGTTAACATTTTATCTCAGACACTTCCGTTAATAACGAAATCATCATATGTAAAACTAATGTTATTTTTGTGAATTCCCTCATCTGTACGAATGGTACAATTTTTTACTTTTATTTCTTGAAACCAATGTGATTGGGTCACCTGGAGGTATAGTGTAGTATATATTATCCTATCACCACATTATCAGAGTAGGCGTATCATTTGCCATCAGATTAATATATTACTTATCTCAACTTTTTAATCGATATAATAAGACTAGCAGTTTAATATTATGTTTTGGCAGTCGTAGTTATGGGGTCCATAGTATTTTGGGCTAACACACCTGTTACGTGATCTAAATGATGAATGGTCTCGTTGTCATTGAGCATCATATGAAAATGTTAGATATGCTATGAAGTTTAGAAATAATATATGATTTAAAGATAGTAGGAATATGTGGTTAGTTTGGTACATTTTTTCTTCTAAACTGTTTACGCGATATAGTAATGAAATGTTAATATTATACGAGTAAGTACTAAGTACTATTTAGAATGATAACTCGTTTATTTGTTAATACAGTATATATACATATACAAAAAAATAACACATTATAAATTTGCATTTTTCAACTTTTGCCTGCTGTAAGTGCATTGGTACAAAACGGCCGTAACTTAGTCATAGTGAACAGCGATATTGAGACACCATTTTATTGTTGCTAATTTTAACAGTAATATGAAATATCAATTAATTAATGTCCTCATAAGAATAAAAACCTCAATTACCTTCAAACAGGTAAATATATTATCATGAATTATAGCTAAATAAATACTCAAGAGTAGATCCTTTAATTCAAGCAAATATTGATTCAAGGCCTTGAGATGCACTAAGCCAAATGCATCTATCTAGATAATACATTTTAGAATTGTAAATCTAGTGCTTCGATTTGAGACATTCTTGATTTTCGGAAACAACATTTATAGGTACGTACCAACATATCTATTGTATATCTATTTATACGGCGAGCTAAAGCAACCTTTGTGGGAGTACCTAGCTGAATAAATAAGTTAAAATATTAGATCATAAACATAATATGGTAATGCGGAGTGCATATTCCGCTCCGGTTGCTTCAGGACATCGCAATTTCAAACCCGCACAGTGCGCAATAACATCAACTGAGAAATGTATTCCACATGTCTGTTTGTTACTGTTCCGCCGCTTATGCGTCACTAACTAGATTTCGCTCGCGGCTCCACTTGTCTACCGCAGAAACTATATTTTTACAAATCTTACTGCAACCTGTAATAAAGTAACATTTAGACAGTGATAGTAATATATCTAACACATAGGATTCAACATTTGTTAATATTAAGTAGTTACATATGTAAAGATGTTTTATATCTTAGCGCTTAGTGTCTACAGCTTCTACAGAAAATAATTGTTTAAGCCGATACGTTCACCTGGTGGTAAATGATATACCCGCCCATAAGAACTTGACACGAAGATGATATACTGAGCACCAGATTATGCTGTTCGCCTTTAGACATAAGATGTTTAATCTCCTAACAGTAAATTCAGTACATACAGCGCTTTTCAAGCCGGAACACAGTAACATTAGTACATTACTGTTTCGCAACGGAAATAGGAGCTGCAATGGTACCTACCCAGACAGAGACAAACACCACCTAATCCACATACAACTTGTTCCTTCCGCGATCATGATTGGTGTAAAGCACTGTTAATGCCTTAGTAATAAATAGTTGAACAGACGCGACGAAATGCTTTATCAGAAGTATGAAATAGAAAGCGGAAAAAAGGGATTCAAGCTACATTTAACTTCCGGCAGAAACAAGACAATATGCGAATAAAAACAACCTTTCCATACGGGTTGTCGCCACACAATCGTGGAAATTCTCCGTGACGCAATCACGAGGTGAAACATACAATTATCTCATAGCGAATGAATGGACTTTCGCTTTTGTATACGAACAATGAGCTAAGCTCTCTTCTAATGTGGTAACTTATTTCTTTTTACCTCATATTACTTTTATTGGACATTTAAACGGCGCGTTGACTTCTTCTTTTATGAGAACAATGTACCCAATGATCGTTTAATTAGCATAACTACTATTTCTTCTTGGCATTTTCAAACACTACTCGAACTTTGAAAATAATCGAGCTTCTTGTGGTGTGTAAGCTGGAAAAGTTTCTCGGCGGAAATGATATTGATTGACTCATTAAGAGGTCTCCGAAACTATTTAGACGTAAACACACAAAGTTTTATAGTGATATTGCTTCTGCCAAATGCCACCTCTAAATGGAGGTCAAGTATGAATGGATTTTACAAAATTCCTTACCAAAATGAGTTACCGGGGTGCTATATCCGGGTGTACGGGGTTACTACTTACTATGTAGCCTTTACAACTTAAAGATTTTTTTCTGAATAATTTTATATAAATATGTATATTCATGCGAATATCCGGCTTGGGACTCTATTATTAATAAACATAAATCAAATAACAAACTCTAGAATCCTATATTGAGATGAATACTAGTACGTACATATGAGTACATAGAATACGTCAAGATACAGTGAGTTCTTCCCCCCAACAGGTTTTCGCTTTGTCGTGGCGGGGGCTCAGTAACCGTGGCGGGGTCGCCCACGGTGAAGCGAAGAGGAACCTACCCGGCCGGCTCGCGGCGAAGGGCTCGGCCCGATGTGGCCGCTCCAGGTTAGAGCACCGGTTGGATAACTTGAGCTCACCGGAGCGGCCGGGGGCTGCAGTGGCGGCTTTATGCTGCCCTTTGCGGGCTAGGCTGCAGGTGGAGTTGCGGAGGGAGTACCCTCTGCGACTAACAACGGGTAGCGGCGGGCCCAACATTGGATCCGCTGCAGGGAGCCGGGAGAGTTGTGATGACTATGAGGTTGGACCATCAGTCAACTCTATCGTTCCATGAACGCGAGTACTAAAAACACTCGAAAAGACGGGATAGTAAATAATTTAAATAACAATTAAACGAGACCAAGTACAGGGGTGCGTCATACAGATATAACAATCGTTTTCGGATCAAATGTATCCGTTATTCATAGGATTTTAATTAATTGAAAACAGATGGTCCCTTGTTAGTATCATGAGTCGATGTTTAATTGATATTTTGATAATGGGCACAATTCATCGATAGTCCACGGTTGGTAACATCGCGCAAACACAATGACCACCCCGCAGTGCCGCTAGCTTTCTATAAAGGAACATAATCACCTATTGTTCGTAAACTCACAAAAATAGGCAATTAAAAGCAACTCTAAACTCAAGAGGAGGGTATTATAATGTTACTGAGAGTTTTTTTTTTTTATCGTCTAATTAATAAAATAAAGCTCGGAATATTAATTACTTTATAAGCGGCACGATTTGCATTTTATCTTCGCAATGTCTTCATTGAATGGGTTTTTAATAAACGATCCAGTAATACCGAAGTGTTTTGAACTTATACTCACATATTTCTTTTTTTCAGAAATCTCCAGGACAAGGATCATTAAAAGATTTATCATTTATGCCAGGAAATACCTTATTAATTTATTTCCTTAATATTATGCAATGTATATATGCTATATTTCGAGTTTCCAACAAAGATTGTTACTCGGGTTAACTGGATTTCAATTTACGTAGTACGGGTAAAATAAACAATATATATATATATATATGTGTGTGTGTAAATATTATTAATATATAAGTTATTAAACTCTATTTCCTAATTATTTCAGTAAGTGTATTCAAAATCAAGTAAAGTAAATAAGAAATTTATTTCGTACGTATATTTCACGTACACTTAAATTTTAAAAAGGTAACATATCAAAAAGAGTTTTTTTTTTTAATGCACGAAGCCACGAGACGAGATGTTTACCTGATGGTAAGTGATACTCTTGCTCATAACAACCACATTGTGCTGATCGTCTTGAGATACAAGATGTTAAGTGCCATTTGTCCAATGTTTTCACCAGATACAACAATATTCCGACCGGAACACAGTAATTTGTGCACACTACTTTTCAAAGGCAGTAATAGGAGCTGCTGTAGTACTTACCTAGATAGTATCCGCTAACAGAGACTTCCTACCAACTGGACCTTGGGCAATGAATGTGATAACTAGCTAGGGTTAATCTGGTTATCATATATCAAATTAACGATCTGCTATTCTATCTGCTAGTCTTCATCATCATCATTAGGTGCCTTCTTCAAACTGAAGCTTGGCAATCAGATTGAGAAAACCAATTCGAGATCCTCAGCTATTTTTTTTAACTGATGGTATTTAAACCTGGTCCATTCCTTTA
This sequence comes from Ornithoptera priamus, assembly GCA_029034505.1. NCBI lineage: Eukaryota > Metazoa > Arthropoda > Insecta > Lepidoptera > Papilionidae > Ornithoptera > Ornithoptera priamus. The sequence continues at coordinate 1,234,041 of JARDWD010000392.1, forward strand.
TGTCTTCAAACCATTTCTTGCGCTGCTTAGTTTTGTCTGTTGTTAAAATATATTATAGTACTTACTGTTTCTGTAGTGTTACTGTGTTTGTAGTGTTTAATTAATTTAATACTAATTATACTCAGTCATACAAAGTTGTACCCACAATCTATTCTACATACATTCTTATGTACTTTAGCGAAAAAAAAAAATCACAAATATAAATATTGCCCATAAGGTTCGGCTTCTCATTAGATATTCATATTCGTATTTATAATTAAAGGCGTTCATAAACTGCGATCAGTAATTACTGACATACAGCTAATTGATGAATCACGCTTGGAAATAATTTGTTTTAACTGTACAGTGGATAAAATCGAATGAAAGGTTACATTAACCACCATACATATGACGTGTTAGGTAAAGGTGTCTTCACACTACACCGCTTTCAAAATATCTTAAATTTGTTCAGTTTTAGTTTATTAAGGTTCAATGATTTTTTTAGAGTTTTACTACACTAGTGTGCTTCACCATCGAGGAATGTTTACCATCAAGTGGGTTACTAGTATATCAGAGTGGGAAAAAAGATTTTTTATTTCCTTCTTCATTAGTTGTATGTCTCTGTTGCCGGCATCTTTCTAGGTAGGTACAATCGCAAATTCTATTTATGCTGACAAACAATTCTGTGCAAAACCTTACCGTGTTCAGGTTTGAAGAGCCCTGTAGCTAGTGAAATTACTGGAGTAAAGAGACTTTACATCTTATAACTCATAGCATCGAGCACAATGTGCTGCAGTGTATATCATCCTATCTAGCGTCACGTTATTACTTACGGGCAGAGGTATTACTGATTATCCAAGTGAACCCCTTGCTCGTCTCGTCATATCGTTGAATAATAAAATATATCGCTTTGAAGGGAAATATTGTTAGTCACAGTTCAGATCTATTACGTGTCAAAACTTGAAATAACCTCTCAACTCTACAGGCTTAATTAATGTTGTTTTGTATAAACATCACAATGAACACTACATGAATAAGGTTATCACTCAATATCCGGTGAACGTTCTAGTCGTCCCGGCATTCGGGATATACAACTGGTGTACTGTGTATTTTTATTGTTGCCTCATTTGCTGACGGAGTATCCCATTCATAGAAATTTAAGATGTGATTATCTGTAGAAGACAGGATTAAGGATAGATAGAGATACTATACACTAGCTAAAAGAAAATAGATTAGTTAAAAATAAGTTTATAAAATGTTGCTTGAAAATATATAGCATATTTGACTATGGAAATAACGACACAATTAAGTATTGTAAATACAAATGTCATCACTTTTATATATAATATTCTATTTCTAATTTCTTAGAATATAGCAAGTGCGAATATAAATGTGATTATAAAGAAAGGAAGATAAGACGTTCACGTATTATCCGTCTCATTGGTTATCTATGAGAGCGACTTAGCGATGCAAGGAGGCGTTCATACGTAAACGGCACAGATCCAGTCTCGCGCACTGCTTTCGCCAACTTGACACTCAGTATGAAATAGCATAGCTTTCGCTTAGTGTGTGTGTGTGTGCTGCACCCAAGGTCTACACGTCTAACCTTAAGTAGTAATGAAATGAAATTGAAGAAGAACCATCCACGCTTGTAAATCAGCCGCCGTAACAACTGGCTTCCTACTGTCAACATATAAAAGAAAGTAATGTTTGGAGTAGCAAGCATTAACATTTACAGACTCATAACTATATTACACATATAAAATAGAGATATATATATATATGTATATTGTTGTTGATAAATAGATTTCAACTCGTTCTCTTACCCTTGATACTTGATGAGGCCAAAGCTGACTGAGTAGTAAAAAATATAAAAAAGCGCACCCGTGGTGCTGCTGAAAAGCATCAGAGATGAAGCACGTTGAATACGACATAACCTGTTCTTGTCTCTACGAGAGTACTAAAACATTTCCGCTAGTTCTAAATACGTGTTCTGTATATTTATAATATATAGTATAATAACAATAATATACTTCTGAAATGTAATATGGCGTAAGCTTTATTATTAGGATTAATACTTTAACTACACTGCATCTATAAGAAAGAGAAAAACCCTTTCGAAGTTTTCGACACTACACAAGACGACACCAGCAATTGCGAAAAAACACTTGTGTCTAATCTCGAGTAGAAGAACATACGTTTGTAACATACAACATATATAACAAGCAAATGTAAAGATCAGTGTGAAATTGTACCCATACATAACATAGTATGGAGCCTCCAGACCGCAACAGCCGTCCGCCGTCGTTACTTTGCTGCACACCCATCCTATCGCAAGTAATTTAATGTTGCAATTCAATTATTACGAAAGCAGCGTGCGTGCTAATGAATTGCTCGACTTTTATAACTCATAAATATACACTGCGTCCATGTTACTACGAGACGGTTTAATTACTGAAGCATTTTACTCTATTAAAATATTTGTATCGACACGCTTTCTCATTGTATGCAACTTACTAACGGAGTAAATTCAAATAGTCAATTGGTATCTGCGCGATGTTCTGTCGTATCCGACGAGATGGACGAGTCGTTCACTTGATAGTAAGTGATATACGCCTACTCATAACAAAGCGGCGCTAGTACCATATTCTGCTCATCGCTTCGAGATATTAAGTATTGTTACCGCAATAATTTCACTAGATACAACGCCCTTCAATTCGGAACACAATAATCTTTGCGCACCTATGTTGGATGGCTGAAGACAAAGACCTGCTACTTGAAAATAAAGATTAATTTTTTTAATCGATGAAACGACGAGACAAGTTAGACGTTCATCTGATGGTATGTGGAATGCCTGCCTATAACAATGCGGCGCTTGTTAGAATAGTATGCACCACATAGCGCTCGTCGCCTTGACACATAGGATGTTAAATTGTGTTACTCCAGTAATTTCACTAGGCACAGCGCCTTTCAAATCGGAACATGGTACTGTTTGCACAGGACTATTTGGCGGCAAAGATAGGAGCTGTGGTGGTACCTACATAGACGGCTTCCGGCAGCAGAGATCTTCCGCCAGTGTTAAGGTAATATTTAAAGAACTAGAAGATATTTTATTATAGTGCATCTGTTATAGAAGAGATATGAATAAAATCAAAAAATGCAAAATCTTGTCATTGATAACATACGTATAAGAAAGTTATCTCTTAAGAAACCATCCGGCCGAAACAATCATTAGCGAAAATAATTCATTTCCGGTTTGAAATGAACTGTAGGTATTGAAATTAATCGAGGAAATAGATAGTTTAACTTACTAATTACTTTTTAAGAGAATCGTATCGCTTACATTCTTATTTCTTTTCATAGCACGAATTTAAAAAAAAAAAAATGTTGTCAATTACAAAACGGAATATAAATAGTAAACAAATGTGAAGTATTCCATAAAACATTTTAACACTTTCTGATCATCTCATTATACGATACAAACGACGTTAACCTCACAATTAAACCAAATTTGTTATCTGCGTAAGCGCAAGAAAATGGTTTTGGAATAAAATCGCAATTAGCTGCCCTTTTTAAATAATAATTATCCCAGCAGGATACTAGTACTATACAAGTCCTTATTACTGCAAACGTGTAAAGAACTACTCTCCCAGTAAGTTACTTATGCGAACACCAACTTAATACTTACTAATTACTTGCCGGCGTTTATGTTAATTAGTGAATTAAAGTGCTAAAGCAAATTTATACCATACTGCTTTTGACATAAACTGTCTATTTATATAGCAACATTATAATTCATTAGAAATCGATCGAAATACTACCAGACAACCATATTTACTTTTAACCCAGTCCAAACCTCAAAGACTTTCGGAGACATTGTTTTATAAACTTTAAAAGTCCACTTGCTAACTTATTTACTTAAAAAAAAAAACTGGAATATCTCCACGCTTTCAATATTACGACCTAAATACTCAAATATAGATAGAGATATTGCTTTTGCCATTTAGAGGTAAGCTAAGAAAGGATTTTACAAAATTCCTTCTCCAAAGGGAGTTGCGGTGGTGTTAATGACAGGAACAGGGGTCAGGGGGTGGCGGGATGACGCCGGACGGAAATATTTCTGAGAAATTTCAAATCTAATTATTTATTACAGCTGAGCAAACCGGACGAGGAAAAGCTAGTTATAACATAAATGAATAGCTTGAAGAAACTTACTATTGTATAATTTACTATGACACTGACTTTATTAAAAATACAACAAAAAAGTAAACAATATGGTGGATATGAATAAATCCCATACATCCATTGTATTCCAACAAACAATAAATGAAAAACAACTCCTTTTAATAATTGTCTAATAGGCGATCTTATTACAATATCTTCAAGACTAAGTAACAAAAGTTACTTAGTCTTTTTAAATAGCATTCTCTCTACCGATGCTCTAACTTATGATTTACTTAATGACATAAATCAAAATGTTTTATAAAAATTATAAACGCACCTTTGTTCTCTTGGTTAATTATACAATGGCGAAGAAAACGTGTGAATAACTTCATACGTTCACACAGTTGCATTTGAATATCGTAAAAATGAAGAGATTATGATACAAAATGGATTTGAATATACGTTTAAAATTCAAATTTTAGCTATGGCATCATCAACAAAAAAAAAATTTAACACGTTAATAGTTTGAGAATGCGTTATAATGAAAAGTTCTGTAACAGTAAAACTAGAAGATTTTTTTTGTACTACGAAGCGCCGAGACGAAAGGAACGTCCACCTGATGGTAAGTGATACGGTACACCGCACCACGTTTCGCTCGTCGTCTTGAGACATTAGATGTTGAGTCTCGTTACCCCAGTAATTACACTAGCTACAGCGCCTTTCAATTGGAACACAGTAACAGGCGCCGCGGTGGTACTTACCTAGACGGTCTCCAGAACAGAGACTTACCAGCAGTATACAATAACGAGTATGTATTTAATAATTATTATTAATCACTTTGTATTCTAACAATTAACTGCATAAAGAGCCGTAAACGTTCATCACACGGAAACGAATGATGGTAATAGAGAAAGGAACTGCTTAATTTATCAACAAAGGAACAGTTGCGGAGGTGTTTCGTAACATTAGTATCGTTTAGTTCGTAACAGTTCACGTTGGACTGATCGATACGAGCTCGTTCAGTTTTGTAAGCGCTGATAGAGACGGCGTAACGCTCCTAATAAATGGCCCTTGTCAAAATATTACGAACAATTGTAATTAGGTTCTTGTACGGAACAAAGCAGTGGTGGTAATGACGGAGTGGCGCGTGCTTCGTAAGTCACAAAAAGCTACCTGTTGGAGTGGTACTAACCATAACCGGAAGCGATATTATCTTTAAAGATCGCTACATGCGTGTTTTTTTTTGAACGAGCCTATCGGGACGTTCACCTGATAGTAAGTGATGCTCCTGTCTATAGAAACGTGGAGCTAGTTAGGATTTAATAGGTTATAATTAGGTTAGTATACACTGAACCACATTGCGCTCGCCGTCTTGAGACAGGATGTTAATTCTCATTATACTAGTAATTTCACTAATTACAACTCTTTTCAATCCGAAACACAGTGACGTTTGCACAGTACTGTTTGGCGACAGGATGAGCTGCGGTGATAACCGTCTAGACAGCTTCCGGCAGCAGAGCCGCGGAAATTTAAAAGTAAAATATTTGTTCTTCATATGCTTCTGTTGCCGGAGACGGCATCAGTATCAGGTAACACAAAACTATTTCAGCTGCCGAATGGTGATATTCATATATTGCCGTGTGCCACTTTAAATGGCGATGCAGCTGGTGAAAGTACTGAAGTAACGGGCCTTGACTTCTTATGTCTCAAGGCAACGATCACAATGTGGTGCTGTGTATGTTGTCCTAATTGGAACCAAGTTGTTATGGGCAAGTGTATCACATACCATCAAGATAACAGCTCTCTCATCTCGTAATTTATTCGAATAAAAAGTGCTTTATTCGATAGCTAAAGCAGTTGTTAGATAAATGTCTTGATTTCTTCTCCAATTAAGCATGAGCTATGTCGAAAGAAAACGTCATGTAGAAACCATTTTCAAGAAGAACAGCTTTCGTGTATATGTGATATTGTCCAACTCGCCCATGATCACTTGGGGAATTAATTGCTTTTAATCCTTCTGAATGATAGTCCTAAATCCCAATAGTAGGAACAATGAATAGAGTTATTTATTTACATTTCAAATAAGATGTGACGAAGAGTAAGGTCATCAGCATGTTTCTTCTTCAAACTGAAGACTGAAAACACTATTTAACATCAGGAAGTTCACATGATGATCACACCAAAGCTTAATAATATGGGGAAGATTAAACACTGGTTGAATTTAAACTATCTGTTATTGGGTTTATATCTATCAGCCTCTATCTATCAGATATAAGCATCTAAACCAGACGATATAAGAATATATAATGCTATGGTGGTAATTTACTCGACGATATACATAGTTTGATATTCTGTTACAAAATTCCCTTTTACATGAAATTGAGCTAACGAGCATATAATAAAGCGACTATTCTTAATATTTCTGTTTGTATAACAAAAAACAAATTAATTGCATAAAGTTTATATATATTATATATGACAATAATCTTGTTAATATATTTACACAAATTTTTCATTTATTATTTTCAAATCGCTCCCGCTTACTCTCCTCCCTTCCGGTGTCGCTATGGCGGGCTCAATGATCGGCTAACGAAGTGAAATTAATTACTGTTTTACAATTATTTATTTATTAGTATTTACAAACGCAATTATTCCTGTAACACTGTATACTATATATGTATATATATAGCACTTGGTCGTAGGTCTCTGTAGATATAGGTATCATAGCAGGTCCTATTTCTGCTGTCAAACAGTGTGCAAACATAACTGTTCTGTGTGAAAAGGCACTATAGCTAGTGAAATTACTGGGGTAACAAAACTACATTTTACTTCTCAAAGCGACGAGTACAAGGTGGTGCTGTGTATATCATCCCAATTAGTGCCACGTTGCAATAATCAGGGATATTACTTATCATCAGGTGAAGGCCCCGGTACTAGTTATCAAATGAAGTATGTATTGCCGATATTACATCCATTAATACGTCATTTCTTTATTTACATAATTATATAGTATTTATCAAGGTATATGTCGTTACCTGGGAGAAGCCAATGCCTAGCTGTGGACTGCCGCGAGCTGATGATGATCAATAACATAATATACACCAATAGTTTATAACTGTTTCTTTTTGATAAGTCTATTAATAATAAAGCGTCGAGAAAAGATGAGCGATGCGGCGTTGGTCAAGATGTTTACACAGCATCACATCTCCTAAAACCCACGTTTGTAAATACTTTTTTTTATTCTACAAAGACGAACGTTTACTTCGCGGTGAGTGTTACGCCTGACTATAAGAACGCGGCTCTAGTTAGAATGATATATACAGAATCTCATTGCGCTCATTGCTTTAAGACGTAAAATGTTAAGTTTCGTCACTCCAGTAATTTCACTAGGTACAGCGTCTTTCAATCCGGAACACAGAAATGTTTGCCCACTACAGATTTAGCCTGCAGAAACAGTAGCTGCGATAGTACCTATCTTGACGGTCTTCGGCAATAGAGACCTATCATAATTTAATAATAAGATATATACTTTCATTATAACCTATAATGCTTCGTATCGTTGTCAAGTGAAAGGTAAACATTGAAAATATGTGTTTTTCTTTTAAATGCATTCACCACCTCGACACCAGCAGCGGAAGCACGTTTTTTACCAACGCCCCTGTAAGAATTCCATCAATTAATTCAACAAATCGCGAAGTGTATTAATAACCAAAGCGGCGCTCAAAGCTCGCCACCATTTGCACTTTTTACACAACTACCGGCACCCGGCGACGCCTGCCTAAACCTGTTAAATAAAGAGAAAGTCGCTGTTCTTACACACCTGTATTAAAGTTGATATGATCACTTCCGATTAACAAACGCCGTAGGTGTAATTTTTTTAATCTACTAATTATATAAACGGCAAGGAAAACGCGTACACTACTACGCAGTTTAAACGACTGATGTATAAATGATAATTTTAAAACGTAACTATTTTTTTTTATTTAACGAAGCGACGAAACGAACGGGACGTTCACCTGATGATAAGTGATATGCCTATAACAACGTTATGCTAGTTAGGATGTTATAAACAACACCATATTGTGATCGCCACCTTTAAACATAAGATTCTCGTTACTGCAGTAATTTCACTACCTACAGTGCCTTTCAAACCAGAACACAGTAATGTTTGTACTAACCTGGATCGTCTCCGGCTATCGAGTCCTAAGACCAATCGATTTTGAAGAGTTTCCAAATTTTCTTTGTTCAAAATCTGAGCTTGTTTTTGATACAGAAGATATTTTTCTTATATACATTGCCTGATCCATGTCTAATTTCAAGATATACTTTATATTAAATATTATTGAAAGAAGACGCATAAATTGTTTATCTCGTTGATACAAGAACAATAGTTAAGTAATTTATCTAACAACAAACAAATAAACGGTTTATCTACTTCAACAGACAATGCAATAAACAAACCTTATTAGAGTGATTGTTTGTCTATGCCGTACGTTTTATATACGAATACAACAAACGTCCGCGTTCGGTTTAAAACCGAACGGGGTAATCTTTTTGAAACCACAATGGTTTCCAGTTAGAGCCAATATTCGCCCCCTCACGTCTGCCAGGCGATTGCCAACGAGATGAGGGTTTTTATGTACCGATCAAACAAAAACCGTATCGTAATTTTAACCGCATAATTGTGGCCTAACCGTGCGCTGCTCTACTGCAGAGATGCAGGAAGCAGATGAAATAAAAAAAAAAAGAAATACAATTATGAAAAAAAAATCTGTACTGTCGTCTCGACTTGCACAGCACGGGATAGACAATCGTACACTTGCAAGCTTTTGTAGTAACTGTATCAAATGTTTAACAAACTATACCATCATTATTCAGCTGGACATCTACTATGGGTTAACAAGTTCTATAGATCCTGTACTGCCTAAAATTATTTTCCACAATCGCCAGGTAGTCAGGATACATTTCTGTGTTCCGAATTGACAGACTATAGCTAGTGAAATTACTGGGGTAGCGAGACTTATCATCCTATGACTATGTCAAGGCGACGATGTGGTGGTGACTGGACCATCCTAACTAGCGCCACGTTTTTATGAGCAGGCGTATAACTTACCGTCAAGTGAACATCCCGCTCGTCTCGTCGCTTCAATGAATAAAAAAAAATCTTGTGGTGTCTTCACAATATAGTAAATATTTTGATGCTTCATATATCAAACGTATTGAATGCATGATTTCGGAGCAATTATGATATATTTATAGCAGATTTGATTTTTTTAATTATTATTTTTATAACTCCTAAGTTATTATACTAAGTGAATTTCGCTTCTTTGTATACTTCTAAATAATAGTATAGGATATCCTTTCAATGGTTTACGCGGTAGAAAATATTATTGGATATTTTCATAAATAAACAATTAAATTGAACATCGTTAATATGTCGTGAAACATATATATATTAACTATTTTCTTATTGCTCTGTGTACGGAACCACCTGGAGAATAGATAAATGACGATAATTAATTTTTATCTACAATCTTGATCGTTCATGTTCAAGGTGATTTTTATATTAACCATTAATTTAAAAATTTGGCAACAACTTAAGGTATTGCGGATTAAAATTTAAATTTTACTTAATTAAAGTTATAAATTAAAGTTATCTAAATATAATAACACAAACAGAAACGCGAAACTTGCAACAGCGGATATTTTATGAAGAAAAGTTGTTTACCAAATAAATTTCAACATCATCATCATCGTCAGCCTGTCGCTGTCCACTGCTGAACATAGATCTTCTCAATCGTTTTCCGGCGCAATAAGAAACTTATGATTTCCAAATCTATCTTTATGTTTAGCACACTCAGGAGATTTTTTATACAAATTTATTAAAGTTAATATAGCATGCAGTAACTCGCTGGCCTAATGGTTAGAGCGTGCGGCCTTCATTCCGAAGGTCGCGGGTTCGAATCTCGGCATGTACCGATGACTTTAATATTTAAGTTATGTACATTTGTTAACTTTAGTTACAACAGCGTAATACAAACGGTGATGGAAACCATCGCGAGGAAACCTGCACATGAATTAGAATTTATTCTAAGGTGTGTGTGAAGTCACCAACCCACATTGGGCCCGCTTGGTGACTATGGTCCATCACCCTCATATTGAGAGAAGACCTGTGCCCCAACAGTGGGGACGTAAATAAGCTGCTTAATTAATTATAAATGTACTCTAAATATTTACTTATTGCGATCACAGTGAAAGAATTCATAGAAAAGATAACCGCAGTATCAGAATAAAAGGAACCAATTAAAAATTTTATCGATTATCTTAAACATCGATTTTTTATTTAAACGACGATTTCAATCGAAGCCTTAATTTACGAGGAAGCGAAATGTTTGCGAATAGTGTAATAAATTATATTGTTAAATCCTTAATGATCATTTTGATAACATTTATTGGCGTTATATAAAGTTTTAAAGTCTTTAAGATTTTTTAAGATTAATGATTTTTTTAAATGAATTATGTTAACAACTTACAGAAAAGTAAATAACTAATTAAAAAAATTTAAATTCAAAGTACCGTCTCATTGATTTTCATAGAGATAATTTAATTGCCACATATAAAATTCATGATCAAATTATAAAATCAAATTGATTTTTAAGTTAAATCTAAGTTTTCACAAGAAGACAACAGTTTATTAACATAATTTAATAGCAAATGTTTTATATAGGAATACTCGAAACAATTAAATCGATGTTATTGATTTATATTTTGTAAATCACTATAGCGGAGATTCTTCGCACCCCCATGTATCTGTTGAAAGACATTGGGGAAGATCTACATATTGATAAAAACTGATGATGATGACCCTGATAAAATCACTAAAAATAAATATCAATAAGGAAATAAAAAAATGGTCTTACTTACATCATGATCTGGTACGTAGGAGTAAACGTGAAGCTTGTCGATTCTAATGGTACCCTGAAAAGGGTACAAGAGAGAGCCTCGCTGCAGTTCTGCGGATGTCCAAACGCTGACGGATGCCTCTCGACCTCTCGCACCCCCCGGCCGTAGAGCAAGGCTCAGCTCTTGCGGTATCAGTACTAGAGTCTCCATTATCATTGGCACATAACGTTCTTTACTCGGCTGTTAATTTACAAGTCGGCTGATGAGAAAACAAACGAAACGAGTCCACCTACATGCGACATGTCATAAATGAGTAATCCCCGGGAGTGCGGCCTCACTCTTCCATCACTGTTAATGAGGATAAATAAATTATTATAAATAAAAATCGACCCGGCCTGTCCTCTCGATTATCTGGCGGCGACGTCGCTAACAAATATCGACACTGTGTGATCGATCGTCCAATCAAAATATTTGATTTAATCACCGTTGCTCCGAAGGAAGTAGTTCACTAGTTTCGCGATACACACGATGTTCTCCCGAAATCGGTTTTGATATTTTCGCCAAAGTTCATTCAACCGGTTCGGCAGTGATAGTGTTCATTCAGCACACCCAGGGCGGGTACGTCACGGCGCGAACGAAGGATGCGCGCGCGCTCTTCTCTGAACGTGCACTGAAGGAAGCGCTAACATTGACCTTAGCCACGGCCGTGATCGCGTTTACAGTTCATTTTTTGTTCGATAAAAAGGAGAGGAGTGAGCCCTACAACCTGTTTCGCTTCATGTTACAATCGATAACGGACCTTATGGCGTAGGAGTTTAGAGTCATTTGAACTGCAACGGTAAGTTTGTAAGATGTAGAGTAAGGTGCTCCCCTCCAAAGGCGGCACCTGCATTTGCGCGCCGCCCGTCAGAACGGCGCGGAGGCTCGCGAGGTGCGCCTGCGCACCTGATTCCGTTTTTTCATGCAACCTGCCTTTTTTATCATACGTTTATCACATCTGCTGCGTCATACAAGCTTTTAAAGTCGAAACTCTAAATGATACGCAATTTATTGGGCTGATTAGGAAATTGGGATCGGATAGTTTTTTTTTTATCACTTTATACAACCTTTTGCAAGGTGCTTAAAATATTTATCAAAATATATTTACCTCTCAAAAAAAATATTATTATTTCTAATATATTTTTTAAATTGTTTTGGGAATTTAATTTCCTACTAATCATTCACAACTAATATTAGTTTTGCGTATTATTTTATCCTTCTACATGATGTAGAGCATTACCATTTTCCTTACTTTTCACATAACTCTTTCTTTGGCTCGCTGGTAGAGGCATCTAATATATTTTAACAATATTGTTTATTATGTCTAATTTTTAGATATATAAGCTTAAAACACGTAAAAAAAATCGTTCTTCTATTTCACTAATAGTTGAAGTATTTGCTATTAGCATTGACTCCTAATTTTTTTATGTAGGAAATGAATTCGCGGATACAATATTCTACATCATATACAATTATTATTCACCACCTTGCGATTGTGCTTTTCGCATACACATTGACTAATTACACACAGGAACACAATGCTGTTTTTTTTATCTCGACTTTGATTTAATTAAAATCAAAATTCGCAACCAATAAGAGTATAAGAACTTATTACATATTTTCTTTAAAAAAAATTTTGTGTGAAAAGAGCGTTAAGGTTAATCAATTTTTATCATATCTTAAGGCTACTTGCCATCTTTAAAATTAAATTGAAATCACTGTGCAAAATCTGCAACATTAATTTGATCTTAACGAAACACAGTCGTCAAGAAACATTGCAACTGGTATAGTAGTTTTTGCACAGGGAATTCAGCTTTATTTGTTAGTAGTGAAGATTGAAATTCAAACTGCGTATAGTATGTATATATGATATATTAAATGTCGATGACCCATACACACCTGCCGTCAACCACAAACCCAATGGATCCGATGGTCGAACGAGTGTGGACTTTTGTATCGTAATGTACCATCACTCTGTCTCATACGTTAAATATTGCAGGTTCGATTCCTAAATGGAATAAATATTTTAGGAAACCGCGTATATATACATTTTTAACTGACGCCAAGGACCAGGTTCTTAATTCTACCCGCATCTTTTTTGTTCCTTGAATTTTCTATTTGATGATCTTTGTGAAATAATATAATCTGTGTATAATCTCTAAAAAGATACAAAAAATGTCACATTGTTTTGCACAATGGTCTTATTGACCTTATTGACCTCAATTTTTTATGATGTTAAGTGAAAATGGGACCGAAGATCGTAAAATATATGTGAAATGGTGTCTATGGGCAATGTGATGGTAAATTATCACCGCCATTCATGGACGGCTGCAACATCTCTGGAACGTTAGTTGTGTTGCCGTCTTTCTATCATGGAGTATCAGTGACTAACAGAAATTTGACCCTGAGGTTTTTTAATAAATATTTTTTTAATAGAGTTTCAGATTTGGTATCGGATCGGACCTTTGTGATCTTTAATACAAGGAATTCTTGAACAAAATGAAGATCTGAAATGAAACCAATTTCTAACCACTCCCAGAGTAATCTCTTGTGATCATGATAGAGTGGATTGACAACAAGTCAACAAATATATGTTTTATGCTGGTAAAGACAAATACATGCAAGTGTTTTAGGCGCCAATATTTGACTTGAATATCATATGGTGTTAAGTGATATAAAGTCATTGATGGTGAAGCGTGTTCGTCGACAATAATCCAGCTCTCATATGTTGACAGTCGGAAAACAGCGACTGTGTTATGGTGGCAGATAAAGAACATAAGGATCAACTCGCCAAGCGAGTATGAAAAACCTTATCCAACCGAAATTAGTATTGGTGTCGTATGGAAACTATATTAATTTTATGTTAATTTTTAAGACTATTAGAATAGAGATAAAGTGGACATAATTAGGTTTTAAATTGATATAATATTTATGAAAGTAATTTAGGAGTATAAAGATAAAACTATGAAAACCATACTGTTGGAATAATTTTGGTGATATTTGTTGCTGTTTTACTTCACATGTCCATTGGACGAGAACGAGGGTCTAAAGTATCAGCGGTTTCGTTAACACGAGAGTTTGCGTTTTCACTCGCACAGGAATGTATACTAGCGCGACATATGAAACGCTACCCGCCCGATACGGAACATCAACAGCGGACAGTTTTATATTCTCGCGTAAAAAATCACGACATAAATCACGTGTCAGTACATCTCGAGCTTAAAGGGGCGTGGCCGCGGTAGAGGCGGAGTCACGCCCGTTCGGCCCCTGCGCCCGCGCATCGTGATATACCGGCACTTCTATTGTTTGCGTTGAAATTTTAATGCCATTGGTCCGCTCCGCTCTTGTGTATTGTTGTTTTAATGAGACGTCCGAATGCTCCATTACTTCGATTTGCAGACAACGACCGCTTTTTACGTAAGTGTATAGAACTAAATAAACAATTACTGAAATTAACAATTAATGTAAACCACCAAACAAAGTTTATTTGCTTAACTAATTTCACTTACGATAACAATATAGTTAGATCTCGGGCTATAATTTTGAATAAATTATCTTTTTGTTTATAAGCAAATAAATTTTGCTACTTAGTTATCTAAATATGCAAGAAATTTTTGAACACTTGTTTGTAAATTAGATAATGAAAGTCTTAGGATTAAATTTTTAATGGTCACTTTTAAATGTATCAAAGAAAAAAGATGTCACTACCTTCATTTAAAATTAAAATCCTTATCTTTCATTGGAAAAAATCTATATATATATATATATATATATATATATATATATATATGATTTACAGAAAGAATATTGCTACTTGATAGAAAGTACTCATTAATTTGGATTAGCAATTGATTTATTGCATCTATGATTACGTAAAGGATTTAGGATATAATGTGACAATGCTACATTGTTGCAAAGATCTAAGGATAATAACATAATATTAATTTTTGAATCTACCTTAGACTAAATATAAGTAAACACACTATACATTTGTCATTTCGATAGTATTTAAAGGAAATGTCGAACACATAAAATATTATGTAAAATAACATTAGTGTTTAAAAAAAGATAGGTTCTTCGTTGATTTGAACCGGAATGAATAATCCTGACGTTAAGTCAAATCAGGTGAAGTGCGATCGAACAATACCGAGGTGTTATACCAACAGTCCCTTCTCGGCGCAAATTGACTTGAAATTAATAACAATTAAGCTGTACACGACGTGGAATCCGATTAAATGGGCGCTTAGCGTCCATCCGGTGGGGGATCAACGGGATGTAGGGTGGTATCAAATTGGCCCCGTGTCTCACATTCAATAAAACACCTTACAGAGAGCACACGGATTATCAAGGTAAAGTTAAAAAAATCTACTTTCTAGCCGTAACAATGTAGCATCTATTCTCTTTACTGCAGATCCTTTATATATATATATGAAAAATAGATTTTATTTATTCGCTAATCACATGAAAACTGATAAATTTATCGACACAGGAACATGTTCATTCGAATCAGAATCATTTGTAGATGGTTATAGCCTATTTATTATTTATGCTGATGCTGTAGTAACAGTTACTACAGAAAGTCATTTGCGGTTGCTGTTGCTCTCAAGGAATATTACAGACACATTTTAAATCTAATTTTATATTACAGCCAGCAAAGTAAGCGGGGAACAGCTAGTACTAATATACAGATATATTAAAAATGATCGTATCATTTTTGACGTTTACCTAACGGCAAGTGATACATATAAATATAACAAAATGACGCTGAACGATCGTTTAGAGGCACGAGATCTTATTAGATCGATATCCAATCACAATTATGTATATCATAAAGTATGTGTTAAAACAATGGGATAGGCTAAGAAATTTGATTTTCTAATCACCGCCTAAGTTTAACTTGAAGATGGCATTCAATGATGTTGGTGTTTAGATGTTAATAACTCCAGTATAGTTACTTAGATAACCAAACCTTGCATTTTATATAATAAGAATAGTAATAACACTAGTATAAAGATTATCTGAAAATTTGGTGATTTATTTAGCTTACGCGTCGTTCAAATTCAATTATATCATATTGACTACATTGTGGTTACATTCTATACAGTCATTGAACTGCTTAAATTTCAATCAAATTGTGAAAATTGTTTTGAACACACAATATTTTTAATAATAAATATGACTATTAGAAAAAAAAATTGTTTGAATAGAAATAGTTAATAGGTAAGAAATTAATCTCCTCTGTTTCGTTATTAGTCGATTAGTATATCCTTTTTAAAACTTAAGGGGACCTTCTATAAGGTACAGGTACACTTTTTAACAAAAAACTTTTTTCTTATCTACAATCTTTAAACTCAGCTGTGCAGCGTTCGGGAGGCTACTCAGCATATTCTCGTCCCAACTACCGCAGTGTCTGAAGACAAAGGTCTTAAATTCGTCGGTGTTGCTAGTGATGACTTATGGCACCGAGATGTGGCCGCTTACAGTAGGCCTTGTGAAAATGCTTCAAGTCGCACAGAGAGCAATGGAAAGCGAAATGCTCGGGGTTTCGCTGCGTGATCGAATCAGAAATGAGGAGATCTGCAGAAGAACTAAGGACACCGACGTAGTCCAAAATATTGCTAGCTTAGTCGTCCTCGTCACTCGACGCACTGCCAGGCGATATGGTACCAAGGTCCTCGACTGGCGACCGCGTACCGCGTGGAAGATGTAGTATTGGCAGGACCACCACCACGTGGTCCGACGGTCTGGTGAAGGTTGCGTGGAGCAGCTGTATGCGGGCAGCGCAGGATCGATTGTCTTTGGAGGCCTGTCCAGCAGTGGACGTCTATCAGCTGGTAATGATGATGATAATAAATTCCTAAACAATTGACCACAGTTACTCATAGTGCTAATTGACAATAAGACCAGTATATCACCAGTCGGAATACAGCAATGCTGTTATGACGACGGTTTTACAATGTGAGGATGGTAAGTAGCCGTGGTAGCGTACCATCATCCAAACACCATAATTTGCGACCGCATTATTAAACAAAATACCTTCGTTACGAGGACAGCAGTTAACCATTACGCCACTTACACGCTATATAAAAAAAAATATTAAAGTACTCGTCGTATTGAGAACCTTCACTTTGTCGTCGGATAAAACCACTATAAAATATTTTAAGTTGTCATAAAACACGAAGTAACGATGCGAACTACAAACAAAATAAATCAATGAATAAAAAAAAAGCGATATAAACTCGATGCCGACGTCAAAATCGGATTGTCTCTAATCTGTACCATAAGCCAGGTACATGACATCACTCCGACAAGACGGCTCTAAGTCCTTTTTTATGATGTATCCACGCGGATAAATTTACATTTTATGACGTATTCATTGGGCAGGCGACGTGCGGTTTGTTTTAGAAATATGTGGAACGTCAGTTTTTTTTTATTATTTCCTTTGTAAATATGGAACGAAAACTGATTAGTTAAGTTTAAATTAAAGCGGTGATAGTTTATAAAATAGCATAACGGCGCCCGTATCCTAGATCGTCCAGTTGACCATTGAAATTTACACCGGAAACATTTTTACATATTTTTCTACTTGTTATCAGAGACGTGCGCTCCATATAGGCAAATAAGTACTGAATGCACTGACTCCTCAAAACCTAAATAATATTCTTTTAGGTCAAAAAGTAGACAATTATGTTTATTTTTTAATCTAGATAAGCCCAAAGATTTCGAGTAGGGTATGCAAAACGCATATGTCCCTGTTTGCTTATGATACATCCCTGTGTTGATAATGACGTATTAATATGATTTTTAAAATAAAACAACGCTTAATAGCAGACCAAAATACGACGTCGTTTAGTATATTTTTCAGTTTGGAAATTAAATTAAAAAAAAAATCTAAATGGTCGATTTCAAAATCTAACACTCGAGCGACGATAAATAAAAGCAAAGTAAAACACTGTAAAAACAAACGTAAGTAATGTGAAGAATATATAAGTTGTAATAGGATAAGAAAAATAAAGCCCTGAAGAATATCAAAGAAAAGAAAGCAGAAAGTAATTATATTTTAATTTAAAACTGGTCAAGTTGGCTGGAAGTTGGTTACAGTTAAGAAGTTAAGATGAAGAATTGTTGTCGATGTTAAAAACAAAGTGACGTTATAGTAACAATTACATATATATATCATTATACATGTAGTTCGTTATGTACGCGTGGTATATATGTCGCCTTTATACATACGAAGTCTCGTTACCCTAGTAATTTCACTAGCTACAACACCCTTCAATTCTGAACGCAATAATGTTTGAACACTAATACTGCACCAACAATAATCGATCTCCGGCAATAGGAAACTAGCACCAGTGAGTGTATTTTTGGGTAGACAAAAATACACTGTCAGGTCCTGGTGGTTTTCGCTGGTTGATCTATAAAGTAGACAGTCGTTAGCTCCTGAGATTACGCGGCAGTTTCGCGTGAGTCCATGGCTCCCATTTAATTCGGCCATTCCTTCCGGCCCTGCGGCGTCCTCTCTCATCAACGCATTCTTTCACGCTATACACGATTTAAGGTTGTACAGACATACATTAGATCAAACGGTCTGTAACTATCTCTGACGTTGAGTACAGAATTGGGAGGTGAGTTTATAATGAATTAATTTTAATGATCATACTATTTACCTTTTAAGTAATCAGTATCAGCCGATAGACGTCCACTGCTGGACATAGGCTTCAATCAAAGATCTCCAAGTGTGTAGGAGTTCATATGGTGGGATTTGGATCATTTCTCACCACGCTGGCTCAATGTGAGTTGGTGGGAGTTATAGCCTTCTTTGTTGATTAACAGGGTGCACCACGAGCAAGTGAGGTTGACTTGGGTCCCGTGATTTGTTGTGCGGGACCCCTTACACCCCTTTACGTTTTAAATATAACTTTAATTAAATAATATTTTCATTCATAATTTAAAGAAAAAATATATACAAATTAACAGGCCGTGGATCCGAGTCCATGAGCTCAATAACAGATGAGCTGTAAGACGTCGCTGTTACTTGCAAGCGCTTAAATGATCAGAATATTTATATATATATATCATACTCCACATAACAATAAACGTCATTTTAAACTGGAGCAATAGATGGCACTGTTATTCATCCCGAATCTATTCCCTCTTAGTTTCAATAATGAAATAAAGTGTCCTAAGATATAATGGGTGACCGTAGTAGAATGGCGGAGAGACAAGTGTGCATACTTCGTTTCACTTCTCTCACTATGATGTAAGATGATACATCTCAATTTTCTTGTAATTTGCCTACGGCACCTTTCTAACCGGATGGCAATAATAGTAACACAACAACTCTTGCCGGAACACATCCATGCGATGACACCTACTTAGACGGTCGCCGGACCGACCGAACTAAACCATTAGTAAACTACAAAAGTAATTTTGTCCACGGTCTAAATGTTTTTAAATGACCCACTAACAAAAAATCTTAACGTCCACTGGGCTGTTCCTGCGAACGAGGGCCGATTTAACATTTAAATACGCTCCCGGGGCGATGAAGGAGCTCTCTAATTGTTGGCGGACGGTGCAAATTATAAATTCATTAAAAACCTTACTACCGGCGGCTATGGGGAATTGGGGATATCTCAAGTACTCTCGTATTTTAATTGTGTTTAAATTTTTATATTAATGTTGCCTTAGCTGTACTCCATAATTCTAAAAACACTGGCAAGAACATATTAGTCATCTTGTTGTCTATAATTCTTCTTCATGGTGCGGCGTGGTTGAAAATGTAGTGACAAAGACAGAGAAAGGGATGCTTAGATGGTACGGCCATGTAGAAAGAATGGATGAAAGAAGATTAACGAAAGATGTATACAAGGTAAGAATGATTGGAAAAGTCCGTGCAGGTCGACCTAGACGGACATATTTAGATCAAATCGAAGATGTTCTAAAGAAAGGCCGCGTCAAGAGTACTCGCAACCGACGAGCATGCATG
The DNA here is from genome assembly GCA_029034505.1 of Ornithoptera priamus. Taxonomy (NCBI): domain Eukaryota; kingdom Metazoa; phylum Arthropoda; class Insecta; order Lepidoptera; family Papilionidae; genus Ornithoptera; species Ornithoptera priamus. Next base: position 1,254,115 of record JARDWD010000392.1, read on the forward strand.
GAGACGCTCATGAATGTGGAAGAAGCGAGAGAGGTGTGCCAGGATCGTAGCAAGTGGAGAGAGGTGGTTTCTGCCTACTACACCGGGAACGCGACGTGATATGTATGTATTGTGTATGTGCTACTTCATCATCCTTACAGCCTATTCAAATTGCCTGTTAAATGTAAGCCTTTATAATCTTATGTCTGTATTGACTGATCTTCTACGTTTACTTCTTTATTACTCAGATCATCAGTATTAGAAACATATAGTTTAAGCAGAAAATTGGTTAAAAAGTGTCTAAATAAAATAAAAACCTATCTCATAATATGGGAGGAACTTAAGTTAGTAAAGAATTATAGTAAAGCTTACTTCATATACGATATATTTAAAACAGGAAACTGTTGTCAAAGAGATCAAAAAAAGTAAAACAACCATTCAGGGCATTAAAAAAATCTATACACATCACATTTTTATCACAATCCTTTATATTTATCTTGTCTAATAAATTTACTTTCCTTTATCCAATACTTTGACCTTTACTCGAATATATTACATATATAAGTTTAATTTTCATCAGACATTAAATTCAAACAATGAATAATAGACTAAACCAGATATTGAACCTATGATATAATATGTAATATTTCCTGAATCTATTTCCAGCTTCATTTATTTACACTAAGGTCATCCATTTAATAGATTTAATTGCATTACCTGATTATAATACGTAATAGTTTCGGTTCTTCCCTTCAAGTTGTCAAAAAACTAGAGAACTGATAAAACCTATTACTTCATTTAAAATTTTCCTCCTAACATCAAGAAAATATTCAGAGTACGAAAAGCTTGGACCAGTCCTGTTTGATTATTAACAATTAAGTATTCACATAAACATTTGTAACAAACAAAAGATGAAAAACTTGAAACTTTTTTCTTCGAACTTAACGAATCGCTTACGGCTAGTGTGTACAGTATGGTTTAAATAATTGTTTCTACTTACCTTGTGATTGTTGTTAATAATACCATGGAGGTAACAAATGGGAATAAAAAACAGAACAGAACTTATAACATGTATACACGGAATGGATCACCAGCCCCGTGATCGAAGGCCATCGCGCAGGGTTATATTAAAAACTTCTTTATTCTAGCTAATGATCTCTCGGTAGTAATATTTATAATGGTTGGATTCACCATAATCTCTATCACAAGAAATACATATAGAATCATCTTAGCAAACATGACTTTTTTGACTAATCTCAACAATAAACACTTTACTAGGGGTAAAACTCCACCATTACACCTCGTCATGATCCCTACCACCGCTGCTCCTATTTCTGCCGTTAAATAAATAAAATGCTACATATTACTTTACAGTTAGTGATATTACTGTAGTAATTAAACTTAACACTGTCTCTTAATGTGACTAACATAATAGCGGTGTAGTTTTCATCGCAACTACCGTCATATTATTATGGATGTTCATATCATACTACACAGCATTTTTTCGTCTCAGATACCGCAGTGTCTGAAGACAAAAGTCTTCAACTCGAGCGTGTTGCCAGTGTTGACATACAGATCCAAAGCGTGGCCCCTTCCTATCGGCCTTATAAAAAGGTTGAGAGTCACCCAAAAGGCAATGGAGACAGCTGTGCACGGAGTTTCTCTGCGTGATCGATTCAAAAATGTGGAGATCCGCCAAAGAACTAAGGTGGCAGACAGCTCAAAAGATTGCTAGAATTAAGTAGCAGTGAGCAGGGCACATTGCTCGAAGGACCGACGGCCGATGGGGCAGTAAGGTCCTCGAGTGGCGCCCACGTACCGGTAAACATAGTGTTGGGAGGCCTCCGACAAGGTGGACCGACGATCTAGTGAGAATCGCGGGAACCCACTGGATACGAGCAACACAGGACCGATCGACGTGGAGATCTTTGAGGGAGGCCTATGTCCAGCAGTGGACGTCTATCAGCTGACTACAGTTAACAGTAGGGCCATTTATCCAAGAGCTAATATAATATAATTTATCTGAAAGTACGAGCTTAGTACTTTAGAGCATTCACCGTCTACTTCGATTTCAATATAAATTACAATTATCAATCTAAGCGAATGCGATCATGTCCTTGTAAACATATCCATAGTTCCCAAATTAAAGAAGTTGTTCCTGTATTATAATTAGAACAGTTTAAGGAATTGAACCATCCTGCATTTAACCGTGAAACGAAAACAGTGGGATAGGTCTTTCGCGTGATAGCACGATACGAAAACCTTTTTTTGAGGGGGCAATTTGAACAGTATCGCCTAGGGAGACCGAATGGCAACCGGCGATTAGCAATGCCGGGATGACTACTGTTGGGTGAAATATTCTAAATGGACTAGGGATGCTCCGTGTCATCGTTAAGCAAAAAAATTGTGAATTAAATGTGAGAAGTAGCGAAAAGAGATTTAAGAATTAAGGAGGGAAAGTTAAAAATATTATGTATTAAATTACATTTTTAATGGAACTTAATTTGGTATAAATTTTAGAGATTTTAGATTTTTTATCTTTGTGCGGATTGCAATATATTAACGAAGGTTATTATATTATTAAATTTTAGCCAACAAAGGATATGGTGAATTGTAGACTCTTCAAAATAGTTACCATCCTCATGTTCATTAGTCATACATAAACAAGACGTTTCCAGCAAATTCATGTCATTGTCTTTGGCGTCGCTGTCATTTGATAATTTTTCAAATTGTATTTATTACGGAATTTTAAGTAACAATATTAGTACTACAAAAATCTCTTGATTTATACGGACAATTCAATACGGACATCCCTGAATTAAAAACGAGATCTGGAAACGAATCAAGAAATTTCGTATGCAAAGACTTTAAACGTTTGGAGTGTTGAATTAGGTTTCTGAAATTGCGGCTCGAAAACGTCGGTTTGAGAATATTGGCCCGCTTCCCTATAATTGCTTGATGATCTTATGAAAGCGTTTAATTTAATGAAACGAACAAATAAAACAATTCCAAAATAGAAATTCTTACTATATGTTTACTATAGATCGATTATTATGTTATTGTTTTCTGAATTTTTCAACCTTCTATATTATTGACTATTATCCTTGAATGTACGTACATATAAAACTTGTAGACAAAATTCAGAGTAAGAAGTCATTAAGCTTAGGAAAGAAGAAAAATTATATGAACCGACAAACAGACATAAAAATAGGGAACATATAAACATTGTTTGATTACGGAACACTTAATAGTTGTGCCCCAGCGGAAAACAGTAAAACAGATCATCTAAATAATTTACGATTGAAAGTCAATTAATGTTTTGTATTATAGTAGAGAACTATTTCATTGCTCTTATTTTATTACTTTATTGCCGACTTTTTCATTAGTAACCGTTAACGGAAATAAGCTGTTTTAATTGAACTAGAAAATTCGCTTAAGTGGCCATAAGAGAGTTACAAGAACTTTTAAAGAATGATCGTCAAACTATGGCGTCATATATTATACGTTATACAAATAAGCGATATAAAGAACTTATATTCTTAAGATGCCTCTCTGACTAGCGAAACGTGGCGCTCAAATTCACTTTCTGATGGTGTAACATCAAAGAGTGGGCTAGTGTGGAGCCAATATTTTTTTCCACGATTAGCATTTCTTTCAACAGCGATATTGCGCGAAATAATAAGTCGAAGGCGTTGGCAGCTATTGTACCTAAAGTCATAGCTAAAGAGACATACTTATGACAATACGTAATTGTGACCCCAAATATGGAAATAGATAGTTTTATAACACTTACATAGACGTGATAATACAGTTCAAAATTATCAAAGTACAATAAGAAATTTTAAAATACTTTAAATTTAATGTATTGAAAGAATAAATATATTTTAAAAACTTTACTTACCAACATCGACATGTTTAGCATTAGGGTACCTAAGAAAATACATTCCATCTTTTTATCTTAAGGTCGGTTACAGGAATATTCTTTAGTAATTTTCTTTATTAGTAAGTAGTGCTAATTGCGAACAGAAAGGATTTCTTAAGGCTCCCATACATTGAGCGTTTCAATTACTTGCTTAAATTATTTAATAAAATGTATTTTAGCTTTTTGTATCAATGACCATCATATTATTTACGGCAATGTTACTTTCATTATATACACATGCCTTTTGTTATCTACAGGAAATATTCTCAAAGTACCTTGTCGCTGGAGAGAAGACAAAATTATGTGTGATTTAATCCCATTAAAACCCCTTCCGTGGTAATCCTCAGTGCGTTGCAGGGGGCCCGGAGTATTCCTACAAACTCCACCCATATTTCTCTGCACTTCGCCTAAGCACGTCCTAGGGAAGGCCTTAACCGTACCGACCACCTCGTATTTGTCCTTCTTCGCGGCTGCGCATAGTGGATAATAATAACCCCAAACTTCAAAGCTAAGCCAAAGACGAGGAGAGTTTACCTTAATACTATTCCTAATAGCATAGGTGTAGAGGGCAGTTATACACATGCCTACTCGAAAGTGCAGTTACAATTAAAATAGAATCACCTATCATTATTTAAAATTATATTTCAACTGTATACGGGCGCAAGAATTTTAAAACTAAAACGTAGGGTGATTGGGTTGCCTTACATACATATCCCTGTGGTCGCCAATGCAGCTTTCAAAGATAAAGCGGACATCAGCAAAGAGATCCGCCCGCGATATCCCCGGACTAACAATTAACAATGAGACATTATACTCGCCGGTAATGCCGCCGATAATTACCGAAGAGTTCGCCGATTTGCTACCGTGGCTTAAATTATAGCATCTTGTAGGTTCACGTGTTTTAATTGACTATGCGTTGAGGTTTTGAAAAGGGGCCGCGGTAGCCATTGTTTCCAAATTAGTCGAGTAAACAATTCATTACAAAAAATTTATAAATATAATTTTTGTGTTTTTCTTCAATAATTTTCATTTACCTCATTGCTGAACAAACACATTTTAATAAGCAAGAACTAAGTAGGGAATAATGAGATTCTTAGGGCATGTCTATGTATTTAAAAGTAACAGGATTTTTATTGGCATTAACAGTCAATTATTACAATGTTAACCGTTTGTTTATCTGTTAAAACGTTTTTCGATAAGCAAGAATAGAAAAATTTTAAATAGAACATCCAAAATACACTAAATAAATAATAATTATTTTATTTCATTTTAGAAAATGTGTGAAATATAGCACTAAAGAATCCTTTACCTGTTCTAAAAGAGAACTAAAAAAGATTTAGGGGTTGCAAAATTTGAAGGCTGACGTCTCTCTAAGGGCAAGGTTTTGAAAATATCTCTCATGGTATAATATAGATAAAATGTACAAGAACTTTAAGGTACTGCTTAATATAATTAATATTACAATTATTCATAAAAACATAAAAAAAGATGTGAATTGCAATGTTCTACATATGAGTTCATTTTATTTATTCTATTTCATACTACCCGATAATATTTTGTATCTACATCATTTAAAGGGTATCCCTTTCTAAAATATTTGAACTACTAAATAATGTCCAAGTACTGGACTTTAACTCTAAAATATGCCTAAATTATAATAAGATTAATTATTTTTTCTAGTTATTGTGTTTAACAGCTTTGAATTTCTCCTTACAGCCGATTCCACATTGTTAAATGATCTTTCTTTATTGATTCATTTGGCGCGAATCATATCGATTCTTTAATTTGACATTGACATTTGTGTATAAATTTTCTTCTACAATCTATATTTTCCAAACATGTCTTTATGTTATTGTCAGTTGGGTTATAATAAAATTTTAATAAATAATATAAACTTATACTTTAAAAAAATGGCGTGTGTGAAGTATATAACAGAGGTTGTTTTCTTTTGGGAATTTTTCAAACATTTATGTTCAACAAAAACATCTTTTGCGCTGTTTCGGTAAGTTTTGTAATATAATGTAAACACTGGTTTTAAAAAATGTTTTATTATATTTGAATACAGAACATGGGATATGTAGTTCATGTGTCAAACGCGTAATCTATTTAACGATATTCCTACAATGTCGCTTTTTACCACAAGATACTATGTAAGGAAACTTTAATGAAATTTAGAGACAAGTATTACATTTTACATTTTTATTAGGTTTTACAGATGTAATACAAATATTGACAGCAATCTTTTGTTAAAATTATAAATATTTATAACTTACTGAATTAAAAATGTTGGTTCAGACTAAAGGAAACAAGGATATTATGCAGCTTCTGAGGTGAGCTTAAAATGTTTTATATGTACATATATTTATATAACACTATTTGTGAAAGTGTACATCATTACTCGACTTAAATTTTTGATTTGTCATAGAGCTCTTTTTAACATATTCTTGCAAACTATTTAACAAGAGGATCTCAACGTGCTGTTATTACTCTAAATTTAGATGTTACAAATGAGTAAAACTTAAGTCTAAAAATCTTTAATAAAAAAAAAACTTTCATTTGTAGGACTGTTGTACAGAAATCCTTCTAGGAAAGTTTATCATAGGGCTAATTTTTACTGATAATCCATAATTGAAAAAAATACTGTGCTATGGTTTGAAGAGAATTATAGCTCATGATTTTACATGAATAATATCATCATCATCTTGGGGTAAATGTATCTTTTCTCTCCTTTAAGTTTCATGGCTGTAGCATAATACTGCATAAACATCTGTACTATCCATATATCCTAAGCATGCCATTTCTTTGATTTTCTCATTCAATACAGCATGTCATTTTTCTTTTATTTGATATGTTTTTTTTTATAAAACAGATTAAAACTACATTATGTATATGTATTATTCAATTAGTGAATAAACAATTATAGAACAAGACTAAACTTTTCATTTCTTTAATATTTTATAGAAATTAAATTTATTTCATTTCACAAATTGTATTAAAACAAAAAATATATATCTTAAAAGAAGTAATAGTAATTGTTGGTAATTTTAAAATAAAATATATATATAGCAAAATTGATACCCATTACTGGGAATAATAACATAATATCAAAAGATGCATAGATATTTATAAGACAAAGTATGTCATTAAATATCTATCAGTTGGATGAAACTACATGGTACATATAACTTAGAATGATCTTGCAGTTTTTAAAAACAACTAATGATTTTCATTGTTCTATGACCTATAAATAATTATATTTTAGTATTATATTAGATGTTACATTTTGCATTAAGAAAATTTACTGTGTGTACACATATTTCATAGTAAGCTATAGTTGATTAATACAAAAGCATCTAGTTAGTAAACCGAATAAGTTGCTTATTTTTCTTCAAATTCAGTTTTCAATTTCAGTGGTTGTTTGAATTTCTTAGATTAAACATCTTTATTTATTTTATAAATCTTTTCTATCTTTGTCTAGTATTAAATTTGTTGTCTGTTATCGAAGTTGTAGCTCTTTTAGAGGGATATCTTAGTGCATGCTATACAGCATGTTACTGATATGCTCGGTGGATAACTCACAATTTAGATGAATTAGTAGACAATAATTGTCCGTTAAGTCAGGCCTGTGTTCAGTTTGTGATATTAATGCGTAGAAACGATGATCATGATTTAATTGAACTGACGTTAGGCTAACATTTAAAGTTTTAAAGTAATTTATTTCAGTTTATACCATAACAGATGACATTTAGGCGTAAAAGATTTGATTGCGTACAATTTTAAACATGTTGATTAGAGATCTAATTTACGTCAGATATCCTTGTCAGGTGTTTAGTGAAATATTGTTATAATAAATTTATTATTTATGTATGATACAGATGCCAAATGCGTATTAAGATAATTTTAATGCGGTATTGGATTGACGTATGCGATATCAACATATGAGAATCAATATATCTTACATGCAAATCAGGTATGCTATACAATTCTTTCATAATACTTTTATCGATGTTCCAACAAATGATTATAGCAATCACTGCGTTAAAATTTCCGGTCCTCGTAGATTATTTGCTATTTTTTAAATTTTTATATTTATCTTAGTTATTGAGAAATGTGTGGGTTAATTTAGTTTTGTTAGAAAAACCAACAATCACATTTTCTATCAGATGATGGTTTCGTAACAACTTTTTTCTCGTTGTTGTTTTGTTGCTAGTTCTAATGACGACTTTTACAGCTTCATCGGACCAAGAGCTCGGATCGGATCCGCAATCCGCGAGCTAGAAATTATAAAAATATTTACTTAGGTAATTTTGTTAAAAGCATAGAAATATGAGTGGATAGAAAAAAGTAACAAACGTAAAGCTAACAGATATCTCTATAAACTCCTTGAACTACGCCGGTGAATTGTTATAAGAGTTGGTTTAAGAAATACTTAAAAAAACAATTTTCTGGTTTTTGGTTTTTTAGAAACGAATAAGCATGAGTTAAACTTTCATCAAACAATGATCATACGTTTTTATGATATTTAAATACAGTATAGAACAATTCTAATAGTCAAATGTAACCATTTAGCGGTTATATCTCAAGAAACGGTCTTTTATTAGCCTTTGTGAAAAAGATATAATTAAGATTTACTTTATACGATTAAAAATTAAGTTAAAAATAAACATAATTTTAGTTAGATATCATTAAAAGTACTATTTATAACTGATCGTATCTAGACCCGAAGTTTTTTTTTCCGTTGCGTCAATTGATATGATCTTTTTATCATTTCCAATAATAACGAATTAAGGATAATCATTTATATAAGACGTACGTATAGACACATGTATAGAGAAGATTAGATAATAAATGAAAATAAAAAAAAATTGTTATAAAATTTTCTAGAACTTTATCGTTTGTTGTAACAGGTGCTTAACCTATAACTGGTTATAACTTTAATGTTGGAAAAATGAAAGGGATGGGGGGTCAACTAGTATTACTTTGTCTAAGTGCATTGATGTTTGTGCCTTTAAATGCCCGACTCACAGTTAATGAGAAGAGTTCTAATTCAGCGTTTGATTTGGATTTGTATGAGAATGTATTAGATTCTCAGTTATGTCAAAGGCAAATAAGATTTATGACTGCGAACAGTACTGTGTTATTGGCGCAATGTAAGTTACGAAGATATGATGACGTTCAATATCTTAACATTATTATTTCCTGTTATAGATTTAGTTTAGTTATCTAAAGTTTAGATACTCTTCTTCATCTTAAAATGCCTCTCCAACTAGTGAAGGTTGGCGATCAGCGTGGTACAATCCTTTCTGTTTCTGGTTTGGCGGAACAATTCGGACGCCTCAGATATGCCAGTTTATTCCCTGATATTCCTCAACCATGACTTTTTCTTTCTTATCACCTTTAGATATTAGATATATTTTTCTAGTGCACATATCCATTAATTTAATACATTGTATTCAATTTGTAGTTATATTATCGATGATGAACAATTTCTAGCTTTTTTATCTTCCCCCCTTTTCCTACGTTAATTTGTATTAGCAGCTGTATGGGCGAGTTTCGTACTGAAAACCGAATATTTTTAACCGAACATTGAGCAGTTTACTTGTCATCTGATAATTTAAATTAATTTTGTTATTATCTTTATTTTATATTAGGTTATAAAACTTGTATGTTTCACCCCTTTTTTGACTTTCATGTATTGTAATTCACTTTCATAGTAATCATTCTTCGCTAGTGTATTTGGATGTTTCTATTGTCGTAGGTGTCATAAATATTTTTCTATCTTTACAGTTTTGGACGCAGGGCTAAGGTTACCACGAGGGTTTTTTGACGGCAACTCTGAAGATTTTGGAAATTATTACCAATGTTTGGGCATCGACGCTCCTTTCGAAGAGTCTAATATCGCTGGAAAGTATTGCATAATACAAGTGCCTTTAAGTCAGAACCTTAACTTGCCGGGATTCTCTGCGACTGCGGATGCAATAGATATTAATTCGTTTAAATTCGGACCGGCGGCGCAACTTGTCCTAGAAAAATATTATGCTGGGATTAAAGGATACAGAGTTTTGTCCGGCTCACACTTCGATGACAGGTATTTAAGAAAATTTTGTTAACCTTTCATAGTTCTTGTAGCATATTTTTAAGTTTTGACATATTTTGTACAAATTAATATTGGCAGCGCAATATTTACTGGTAGGTAGCGCCGCAGCATCCATTTCTGCGCTAAACAGTGGTTCAAACTTTTTGTTTTGAAGGGCGTTGTGACTAGTAAAATTATTGGGGTAACAAGATATAATATATCATCTAATGTCACAAGACGCCGAGCGGGCTAATGTGTAGTTGTTGCCTGTCATTCCAACTAGCGCTACATTTTAATAGGTTAGAATATTAATTACCACTTGGTGAACGCCACCCTTGTCTGAATGGAGATACTTCATGCATCATAACTCTATATTGTTATGACATCTAATGTATTTATTAAATTTATTGTGCTTCAGCGGCAGCGCGGTTTCCGGTACTGTGTTTCGATTGGCAGTATGTATTCCTCGTCCATGCACCACACATGAAGCTGTAAATACATTACTCTTTAACCTAACTGCTATAGGATTTCATTACGAAGAGGAATTTTGTCGTCTACCTAACGATAAGCCATGGGTGCCCGCCGATTTGGCTGCAGCGTGAGTAAGCACTAAATACTTATGTTCAGGACTTTAGAGAAATATATTTATTAAACAACGTGAAATGGAGTTAGTGTGGAAAATTCAGCGAGGTCAAAATAATGCCAGACACTGACAGAATATTTTTCTTGTTAAAGAAGAAAGATGCGGATCGAAAGCTAACTGCTGTCTTTTGGTCATTTCTGCAACAAGAACCAGTAAGCACCAAGAACAAAAACTAGTCTACCATTAATACCTTGTCATGTCTGCCAAACGAGCGTAGTCTACTTTTATATAGTGTTGTGAAATATTATAATGTAATTACTAATCCATGATGTGAGACGGGCTAGAATATCCTAATATCACCACCGCCGTTCCATCCATGGCGACTATACCACCAACATGATGATAAAAAAGGAAGCACAATCCCCAAATCATCGTTTAATGCAAATGGTATCGGAACGGTCGAGCTGAAATTCGATTGGGAAAGAATTACCCCTAAATATAATTTAAAAAGTTTCTGGGTGTTAATTAATTAGCAGGACTAATAATCTTGATACATTTAAATTTTTAGAGTGGTTTTTTCCACGATCACATTTCTAACAATACTGAGCTCCGTATACGAAGTGACACACATATTTGTCTTCAAGCGAGGTGAGTTCAGATTCATGTTGTTTGTTTACTATCTCTCTATTATCAAATGTAACATTTTACCTTACTCTAAATGCGATCATTCGGTGTATATACCTTGGAGACAAAACATCCATTTAATAACGATGCCTTGAAACCCGATCAATTATCTTTAAAAGTGCACAAAAGTTGTTGATTGTTTCTATGTGAGAATATCATCATCATCATCCGATAGACGTCCACTGCTGGATATAGGCCTCCCTTCGTAGATCTCCACATTGATAGGTCTCGCGTTGCTCGCATCCAGTGGGAACTAAATATGTATTGAATATGTATAGGTATGCGAGAATAACTGAGGAAGTAAAGTATTTATATTTATATAATAATTACAGTTGGAATTTAAGAATTATTGTAAATGTTTGCCAATCGTAAGGCGACCATCAAATAGCAAAGCGCAAATATTTTCTAATCAGACATTAAAGTGTATAAAAAATTGTGTGTACTATTCTTGCTTTGTTTAAAAACGTAGTACTACTTGGCGATAATTCATCATTAGCACAGAAGCATAAAAGTCCACTGCTGGATATAGACCTCTCCAAAAGATCCCCACATCGATCGGTTCTGCGGCGTCTTGCGACCAGCCGAGCACCAGAAGCCATCGTTTGTGCGGGGGATTGGGGGAATTGGGCATTTTCCTATCACGCTGGCTCAATGCGGGTTGGTGGAAACCAGAGCCTCTTTTGTTGATTAGCAAGGTGCACCACGGGCAGGTGAGGTTGGGTTGGGTTCTGTGAGTTGTTGTGTCGGACCTGTTACACCGCTGGAAGTAATTCACTGTTATTGTATGGCGGTGGAGGATGGTCGTCTGCTATAGATGCAACTCAACGGTGATCACTATTCTCATGTATAAGAGATCGATTCTAGAGAGAGAAATTGTATTACAGATCCAAAGCACGCCAATACGCACCTTCGTTCATTTTCTGTATACAACAATACGCAACGGTTATTGAGTTTTTCACAAGGCGGTGATAACCTAAGCTGTATGGATGGCATCAGAACAATCGCCACGGTTTGGATCATCGTGGGGCATGCGTTCTCGTCTCTATCAGGATTACTGAATCCTTTCAAAGCCTGGACGGTAAGTTTTACCATACAAATTTTTAGTTGCGTTAAAGCATAATGCTTGAATATCACTGATATAACCCTGAAAAAAAAAAGGATACCATACAGCATTGCTCCGATCACAAATATACTATCACAGTTCTTTAATATCTTTTGCACTACAAATTAAATTAAAAATTCTTTTATTGCCTTACATCATGATCACATATAAATTTTATTTTTATAACTAATCATTTTAATACATTTACATTAATAATTTTAATGGCTTTTTTCGCAGTGGATGATATCGGCTCAAGGGTTATGGGTCTCATCGGCCCCTATCTCTGTGGACACCTTCATCTTGTTGACGGGAATTCTATTGGTTTATACAACTGCTAAGAAAATGGATGGGAGTGAGTATAAATTTCCTTTACTTGATGTAAATGCTTGCATTATAGAACGGTGGTCCTTAATTCGATTCCAGTTCAGCCTGTGGAGTTTGGTTGGCGGTCGAGTTTTTACCACCTCATGTTTTAAATATGCTGCCATAACAGCAGTTTTGTATTTCGGCTCATATCAGTACAGCGAGCCAGAGTATTCCGCAAAGCCATGAGATCATTGTCACTTAAAACGTATTGTTAAAAAAAAAAAAATTACCTAATTTTTTTGGAGCCGAAATGTTATATTACACAATTTAATTTCTCTTTATTGATAACCGTTATTTAATTAGTTTTATCTATGCCACTAATAAGATGCAGATGAATTTTGACAAGACTAAAGTCATATCCCATCGCTTAATCATTCCTACTCCACTAACCTTCGGGTACGCGGTGGTTGAAGAAGTAAATGAGTACGTCTACCTCGGATTATAGAACTTGACCGTGGTAACTTCAACAATAAGATCGATAGACGCGTTCGGCTCAGCTGGGCAGCATTTGGGAAACTCCGCCACATCCTCGCCTCGCAAGTACCCCAATGTCTCAAGTCTTTAACTAGTGTGTCCTCCGCACCTTTACTTACGGCGTACAGACGTGACACCTGACTATTGGACTGGTCTACCGATTCAGAGTAGAACAGCGAGCGATGGAGAGAGCTATGCTTGGCATTTTTCTAAGGGACAAAATCCGGAACGAAGAAATTCGACGGAGAAGTAAAGTTGTCGACGTTGCTCTTAAAATCAGCAAGCTGAAGTAGCATTGCGCCGGCCATATTTGTCGTGTCAGTGACGACCGATGAGGGAAAAAAGTCTTGAAGTGGAGGCCGCGTACAGGTCGCAGAAGTGTAGGACGTCCTGCCTCTAGATGCACCGATGACATCATCAGTGGTGGAACCGAGAAGCTGAAGATCGCATTTGATGCAAGACGTTGGGCAAGGCCTATATCCAGCAGTGGATAAACAAAGGCTCCGTCCAAGACGTCCACTGTTAGACATCGGCCCACACCAAAGATTTCTACACTTGAAGAAAGCGGACACTCCGTAGTGGACGTTTTCCGGCTGATAGAAATGATGATGTTTACGTAAAGAGTTTGTTAAATCTGTTCTCAAAGAGATTCTTGAAGATATTTGCTGTTATCCCATTAAATTTTAATTCATATATAATGTATTATTTTCGCTAATTTATATGAATTATTTTCAGTGAAACTGCTCCGGAATGTGCATTTGTTCTACTTGAATAGACTGGTGCGAATGTTTCCGTTGCTCGCCACGGCGGTGTTGCTCGATGCGTCGATATTTCACAAGGTGGCCGATGGACCCCACTGGGTCTCCGTAGCCAACAACGCGCGAAGGTGTAGGGCATTTTGGTGGACTACTTTGCTGCATTTGCAAAATTATCTCAACCCTCAAGATATGGTTAGTGTGTTTTAACGATTCTACTTTTTTTCCTTTTAGAATTTTCAATGAACTAACACTTGACCTCAATTTCTCATGCGGTTATGTAACAATCAGGCCTAAGCTAAAGGCTGGCGTACAGCAATGCTATGACAGCATATTTACAATATGACAATGCTACCATGACACATGATACATTGATTGATTCAGAAATCGAAAAACCTCTGTGTTGCAAGGCAAGTATTGCAAAGTATATCGCTGCGCCATGAAGATAGCTACGACATTGTAATTTGAGTTGTTTTTGAAGATATTTGATGATAGCCTATTAGATTTAATACATAGTGATCAATAAGTCTTTTGGCGCCTCAAAACAGTTGTTTCTGGTGGTTTTAGTGCGTGCCCCACTCGTGGTACATCGCGATCGACGTACAGCTACATGTGCTCTCACCAGTGGTGCTGTTCTGGGTGCTGAGCGGCAAGCAACACGTCGCGTGCTCTACTTTGATGGCAGCACTGACGTTAGCAATGGGCGTATCCGCTGTTTACAATTACTTTATGAATCTGCCGGCCCACACTATATCACCTGCGTATGTATATGTAATGTGCTAATCCTACATGTACTATAGTTTACAGGTTTTGCTATGAGACGCATATTTTATTTATTTCAGCATTATATTATTATGACTAACGTATCACTAATAAATCATTCCCTGTAAAAACCTAGCTGATTGCAATAATGTTTTTTAATATTTTTTTTTATATTAAAATTGAACTGCATGCATATTTCGCATATTCTATGATTTTTTCCAGACGTAGCGATCAGTTATTGGACTACATGACGAAATACTACTTTCACATAATGTCTCGTGTCACACCGTTCCTGGTTGGCATGATGTTCGGATATGTGCTGCACGTTTGGCGCGGGAAGAAAGTCAAAATTAATATTGTATGTAAACGATACTATAAATAAAACGTTGCTGTAGTGTATGTGGGTACACTACAAAATAGTTTATCTGGGTACAGTGCCTCAATTGCGGACGAACAATTTTAGTACGTTAGTAAAGCAAGAGCCGACGGCCAGGGCGGACGTACGACAGCTGTATTATGAGCATCACCGAACCGGTGTTAGGGGCGGAAATAGCAGATCTTACAGTTTGAAACATCGATAGTAAAATTTTATTTACAGATTTACTAAAGCAAGTGAAAAAACAAATCCTGTTTTGAAGTATTTTTTTTTCTATTCTAACAGCCAATTTACGTCCTCACTGTTGGGTCACAGGCCTACCCTCGATATGAGGGCGATGTACCAAAGTCACCACGCGGGCCCAATTCGGATTGGTGACTTCGTCGTGTCCTTAGGATAAATTCTAATTCATGTGCAGGTTTATTTACGATGTTTTCCTTCACCGTTTGTATTTCGCTGTTGTAACTAAAGTTCACAAATGTACATAACTTAAATATTAGTCATTGGTACATGTTGAGATTCGAATTCGCGACCTTCGGAATGAAGGCCGCTCGCTCCAACCATTAGGCCAACGAGCTACACTTCAGTATTTATATAACAACTATATTGGTACTTGGTTATGTAATTTGTTTGGGGAATATATTACAAGGTGAGGATTTACCGGTTGAGATCATGATGGTATGGTGTAGATCATGATTAAATTGTTTACAGATAATAGTACTGGCGCTATGGATGCTGTGTTTCGGCATCATATCACTGATATTGTACATGCTGTACCGCGTGAAACAGTTGGACTGGGACAATCAAACTGTCGATACTTTGCTGAACACGGTAATGCGCCCGCTTTGGGCCTCCGCCATCGGCTGGATGGTGTTCGCATGCGTACATGGATACGGAGGTAAGTTTCAGATGATGTTAACCGTTAATGCTACTGCATAGTATATCAACATAATCGACCATAAAGTAATAAAGTTATGTTATAGTAGCAGATCAATAAAATATGTAACAGATGAGCACGGCAGGATCATAGAATACCACCACTCAAATTCCACTGGTTCCCATCATAGAAATGGAATCGTAAATAAAAAATAACAGTAAATAATTTTAGTAAACTAAATCTTTTTAGTAATGTTTCAATAGCTAAAATACGCCGCCCTATTATGAGTATATATTTCTGTTTTTTATTGCCTTAGATTAGACAGTCTAGTCACCTGACAGTACATGTCAGACTTTATTATGGCACTAAGGATTAATGGTAATTTTTTTTTAATTAGTGCCTTTGTAGTTTTCTTTAATAAAAAGAAGAGTCAGTGCCATAATCCACCGCTCGTCGAATCTTCCTCGTATCTCCTATCACATCATTATAGTGCACTTATTTAAATCTCATCTTCGCCTGCAGGTCCTATCAACTGGTTCCTGTCGCTACCGATGTGGCGTCTGCCAAGTCGGCTCACTTATGGGATGTATCTTTTCCATTATCCGATAATATTCGTTGTTAATAACACTGCGCTCGCGCCGCAACTTTTCTCTGTACCTAACGTTGTGAGTATGAATATTGATTGCAATATCCGTTGGCTGGTGACCGTTTAAATAGTTACTGAAATAGCGCCTATATCTGTCCCAAAATAGTAATGAGAATATATTACTGAAGTGTTTTATAATTAGGAAGAGCTATATTAACAGAATTGATGAAGCTTATCTCCAGTAACGAAGTGACGAGCTTATTGTGGCGAAGTGTTTTTCAAGCTAACAAACGCGAAGTTGTTATAGATGAACGTATCGTTAACCACGAGGTGGGCGCGTTGTCTCTGTCGTGTGACTGGTTTGCATACCTGGTTTAGAATGCTATTACTCTCATACGTTGACAGCCGAGATAAAGCAACGCTGATATGGTGTCGGAATAATAATTTGATGGCGCTAGTTAGTCTGGTTTGAAAAGATCCTACCACAAACCAAACACTACATTTCGCCCCAGAATCTAATCGAGAAACCCCCTATTACAAAGCAATCTGGTAAACACCTCGCTATGGAGGCGGTTAAATGTGTTTTGGTCTATTCTATTAAATCTATTTGCTCTATGGTAGATTTGTGTCAACGATCTATGACTCAAATGTAGTACATTAGATAATGCCTCTTTTTTTTTTCTTTTTGTACATATAATATAAACATATTTTTAGGTGTACCAGTCCCTGTCGTATTTGATGCTCTCCTTCATCGTGTCATTTGTTTTGACCGTGGTCATCGATGCACCGTTCACGATTATCTTCAAAAATATACTTGATAAAGGTAGGTAGTTATAAAACATACCGTTTGCAATTGAATTGGAATTGGAGACTTCAAAAAGCTATTGTCTCTGTAGTTGACATGTGAACATGTTAAAACCACATGCCCCTGGTTCGAAGCAGGGCGATATAAAAAAGTCAGGGGATGATGGATCAGAAGTAACTGATGATACACGACCAACGCAGCCGTAGTGAAATGCTTTTTAAGTCTAAATGAAATGTTAGATATGCAACATAATGCTATGATGGAATCAAAACATAATGCATAACCTCATCTACTACTGGTCCCTAGTCTGCTAATGAATTATCCCTAGTACTATTCCAGGGCGACACAAAACTTGATGATGATAGGGTTTTTCAAATCCGCTTTGCTAATTATTTACGTACAGTCAATATTTATTAAACCCAATATTTTTATTGACTCTTATACATATTTATTTTAAGGATGTCCACTGAGGGTCAGAAAATCCGATGGTATTTTTGGAGTTGTTTCATCTTAGTCGCCTTGTAAGATATGGCGAAGACAGGGTGTCGGAGGGTTTTTATTCAACAAAGCAATGGGAAGCTGAGCATGATTCGTAGGTAGAGATGCGTTTGCCATTAATATGGCACTTGTTAGGATTATACTCTACATCAAATTGTGCTGCCTTGAGACAAATGTTGTCTTGTTGCCCCCAAGTAATGTCACTACCAAACTCAAACTGTACCCTACGAACAGGAACTTGGTATCCAACTAGACTGTATCCGTCTACAGTGAGGTAGTGGTGGTGGCGGCGATCTCCGTTATATTATTATTCTTCTCCCAGTCGGAGAAATATCTCATAGGTCAGGTTACAATTCAGTATCGTTGATGCAAGACCTTTTTATCTTCAATGACTAACTAGACCATAATTTCATATGGTGTTAAGTAACAATGGGACCGTAAATACTATCCGCCTCGAATACTCTAGCCCTTATTATACTTTGACTATGATGATGGAAGATACTCTGATAGATAGCGGATTTGAAAAACCCTTGGAATCAAATCTAGCACTTTTCTGACGTTTCTAAATTAATAAGTAATTAAAATGTATTTCAGGTGTAGTTAATTCGAAGAAAGCAAAGAAATTAGAAGAATTTACACCGCATGGCAAAAAAATAAGGAAGGATCTCGATTAAAGTATTTAGGGTTAATAAAGTTTCATGACCTTACTAGTTAAATATGTACTAGTCGAGCTATGTGTCATATATCGCATCTATAAAACAGCTATGACCGAAATTCCACCCCCTGTTAACTACAGTACAGGGGAGTAATCAACTTGAGAAAATATTTTTTTAATGAATTTATTTTTGATAAATATATTTTTATAAATAGTTTTATTTTTGATAAATATTTACTATATATATTTCGATAATATTTTTATATGTAATAATTATTGTTTTTTGACAATATTTTTAATATTTACGATAATTTCAATTGTGTAATGGTCGTAAATTACGCCGTTGACGAGATTTCCGAAGGGTAGGAAATAACTTGCACATCACATTGATAATATTATCAATGTGATGTACAAGTTATTTCCTATATGATATATTCCAAGATATATTATCAAATATCGTTATCATCAGTTGATAGATATCACCTAACGACCATAAGCCATATCTATATATACAAAAGTATGTTATCTTTTAAATAACTTGCGAATTTAAAAGATTATGATTTCACAAACTCATTTTTGCATACCTGTAATCTCAGAAGACTAGTGTGGACAAATAAAGGCTTTAATTTGTGTTGGTTTATTATTTGCCTTTCTGATGCTGTAAGCATATATGATTTTGAATTTTACGACAGTATTTTCTTTAAACTAAGATAAATTATAATAATTCTGTTTGTCTAAAGCTAAGATGCTCTTTACTGTTTGTAAACAAGCTTTAAGAAATTGTGTTCCATTTAGAGTGCCGCTGCAGTTTGAGAGATTACTTCTAAAAATCTAGTTGTGACATATGATGCTATGCTACATCTTAAGTGAGAATCGCGAGCACCCACTGGATGCGAGCAACGCGGGACCCATCAACGATGGACGTCTATCGGCTGATGATGATGAAATATGTTAAGTAGCTTCTTCATCCTAAATTTACATGGTGTGAAGTTGATGTAATAATAAGGCCCGTCATTTATAAGACTAGTGCTTGACTATGATCCCTCCTGATGGAAAGCGGAGAAGTAATCTCGGTTGTAAATCGCACTAGTCTAGAAGAAGCCTGTTCACTTTTCTCTTGATGACTCCCACTTTATATCTGGACGGAACTCGACCAGAATACTCCGGTTACCGTACGTTGACAGTAGATGCTTCTAGATATGAGAGTGGTAGTGAAACTAGCACTAACCAAACTTCATAACATGATCATAGAATCGTTTCAGTGATCTCCGTGTTACAGTGACAGTTAAACCAGATTGAGGAATTCATATTTATCTCAATAAATTTCATCTGTGACGCCGTAGTTTTTTTTTAATTTATTTAGATATAATGAAATATTTTTATGAGCACTGTGTAAATAACTTAAGGTAAAATTGAGTTCATTTCTGCTTTGTTGTAGTTTTTTTTTTAATTATTATATAATCTGTGAAGATTTAATTTTGACATCTATTCGGTTTGTCTTGAAAGTTTAGCATGTATTTTCTATAAATACGAATGAGAATGTTTATTAAAACATAAAATATTTTAGTTTTTTGTTTTACGTTGTAAAATCAAGTTTCCCAGTAGTTTGTGAATTTTTGTTATTAATAGATTTATATCACAATGCAAATTTCTTTGTGGACAATTCCATTATGACTGAGTCATACAATATGATAAAATACTAAATATTTCTTCAATGTAAGAAACATGTTCCTTTTAAGGTAAGATGAAAATGTACCATATCAAAGTTTTAAAATATTTAAAAATGAGTTTTGCTACATCAGTCTTCTTCGAAGACCGCATAATTGTTTGGGTATCATGATGCTTTCGGTTGAAAAGCGCCCTTAGACCTATGTCTAGACGTGGTCATCTATCAGCTAACGCTGATAATAGGCTATAGTAACTGCATACTTTCAATCGAGCTGTATGCTTGGGATCTTTAGTTCTTTAAAAATAAAATCTGGTTCTATAAAAACAATATTTAGATGCGGTAATAAATTGCACGAAGGTCTAAAATAAATTAATATACTGGTACGGCATATCTCAATCTTATCCTAAATTTATATATTAAGGAGTCTTCAACATCTTCATACTCTTGGCACTATCGCGCGTACTTTGATACTACATACTTCCAACTTGTCTTGGTTTTGCCTTTGAGATCGCGACAAGGACAAAATTTCTGTATTTAATTACCAACGTAGCCAGGAAGTCTATAGAATATAATTGAAATATTTAAATTTACACTAGGTCACTAGATTTTTGTGATCAAAATGTTCTACATTTTTATATAATTTTTGAGCTAATGATATTTATAAATATTAAGGCCTTTGTTGATTTCATTTAAGTATTTTGTTATATGTTTCAACATATACAATCGTTTCAACTGACGAATATGCTTCGAGTGAAACGTTCGATCTTGATCTGTACCAGCGGGTCCTGAATTCGGAACTATGTCAGAGACAAATAAGTTACATGATCGTTAATGATTCACGTCTGTTTTTAAAATGTAAGTTCCAAAATTTTCATTATACTCGTATGTATAAAAATAACGTCTGTAACTAATAGTCTTTAGCGATGATGATAACCTTTGCCAATAATACCACTTTTAGTTTTGGATGCTGGAATCAGAACACCAAGAGGGTTTTTCGATGGTAATTCTATAGACTTTGGAAATTACCACCAGTGTCTTGGTATTGACGTGCCGTTCGAAGAGTCTCGTATAGCTGGGAAGTACTGTGCTGTACAGTTCCCTATAATCCAGAATTTGAGTTTGCCTGGCTTTTCCGGGGGTAAGGAGTCTATTGATTTGGACGCTTTGCAAATTGGACCTACAGGACGTACGATACTCGAGAAATATTATGCGATTATAAAAGGTTTCAAAGAGTTGGCTGGTACTGGTTTAACGGACAGGTAATTTCTTTCACTGAGGCTAAATACAACTGTTACGCTTTTTGTGTGCTATAGACATTCGAAAATATCCTCAAAGGACGTAACCATCTTATATATTGAATTTACTATTACTTGAACTAGTTTTAATGGAATATGTATAATAAATAAAAATACGTTAAATGTGATATAGTGGTCATGGTTATTTATTTAATATTAGGTCCTTACGTATTAAATTGGCGTTTTGTACGGGAGGAATATAAAGTAATTTTTTTTTGTAAAATATATTCAATTAATCAAAGTATGCACCGTTG
This sequence comes from Ornithoptera priamus, assembly GCA_029034505.1. Taxonomy (NCBI): domain Eukaryota; kingdom Metazoa; phylum Arthropoda; class Insecta; order Lepidoptera; family Papilionidae; genus Ornithoptera; species Ornithoptera priamus. The sequence continues at coordinate 1,275,833 of JARDWD010000392.1, forward strand.
TTATCTATGCACTTTTGTCTTTCATAGGTAGTTCATTGATCCCTTTACTAAACCATTGGGGCGAGAATCAATAAATTCTTTGATGATGGTTTGGACTGCAGCATCGGATTTGAATTTTTTTCCTTGTAAGAAGTTGTCCAAATTCCGGAAAAAATGGTAATCTGGTGGGGCAAATCCGGGGAGTACGGTGGATGTTGCTCTAATTGTAGCTTATCTAACTTAGTGATTGTTTTTTGTGCAGTGTGGTCTTACGTTATCGTGAAGCAGCAGTGGCCTAGAGCGATACCAATCTCCGTTGCTTAGCAGCTAGTTCTTCCTTCATGGTTTGCAGTTGCTGACAATAGATATATGCCGTAATCGTTTAGCCAGATTTTAGAAAGCTGTAGTGAACGACGCCGGCGCTAGTCCACCAAACACTTTCTATTTTCGTACACCACTATCGTATCCACTTTTCATCACGACTAATGATCGATTTAAGATCTCTTCATTATTGTGTCGATTGAGCAAAGTAACACAGCAGTTGACACGTTTTTGCAAGTTTGGTTCAACCAATTCATGAGGTATCCATCGTTCAAGTTTTTTTATTTTCCCGATTTGCTTCAAGTGGATTAATACAGTTGTCACTTACCCCGAAGCCTGCAGCTATATCTGAAGTTGCACAATAGTCTTTAATTCTTCATTTTCCACTTTGGTCTCCGGTCGTCCACAGAGTTGGTCCTGAAAGGTCGAAATTTCCAGAACGAAAACGTTGAAACCAAAAACGTACCGTGCTTTCTTTTGCGCCACCAGCGCCGTACACATCATTAATCCTTCAAGTTGTTTCTGCAGCACTGGTGCCAGGGTAGAACTCGTACTCGTAAATATACCGATATTTCATGTTTTCAAAACTCAAATGAACCAGCTAAATGAATTTATAAATTTGAATTTGGAATTCTTAACCAAAAAGAAGATGGTTCAGATCAAAGTGGTCAGTACGATAAAATGCTAATTTCATATGTAAGGACCTAATAATTCATTTTGTATTTAATTACTACAACACTCTATTTTACTTAAAGCGTTGTTTTTTACTACTACAATACTATTAGGTAAATATTCCTCAGTTCATTCTACCTATAACGCGAATGAAATTGAGAATCTTTATTAAAAAGAAAGATGTGTATAAAAATAGTTTCTAGAGGTTCCCAGATTAGGCGGAGCCTTTCTCTTGGGAATACAATAAAATATTGCTACATTACATTATGTACGTTAACATTATCATCTGATATTAGGTGGAACAGTAAGCGACTTGTGTCCAGTAAAAAAATAAATAGTCTCTAAAATTAATGATGGTAACATTCATTCCAGAACCAGTCCTATTTCTGGCACTATTATAAAAATAGCAATATGTATTCCTCGTGCTTGCGATACAGTGGAGGCAGTAACTGGTATGTTCTTCAACTTGACCTCGATCGGTTTTGAATACGGAGAGGAATACTGTCGTTTGCCCAATGACAAGCCGTGGGTGGCTGCTGATTATATTGCAATGTGAGATCTTACTTTATTAAACTTAACACTTATCTATTAGCCGACGACAGATAGTGTATATACAGTGGTGATCATATATAATATAGAAACACTTCTTATGAATAAAGAAAGTATAACTTCAAAACGTACAAATGTTCGTAATAAATATACACATTCAATAATTAATAATCATGCAATAATATGGCCACTCAAATAAAGAGCTCATTAAATGCATAGAATATAAAACATGTTTTACCTTTTATTAAAAAATAAGTCTTGCACACGTAGGAGTTTATTTTGTTACTGGCCGCTTTGACGCCTAATTAGAAACATTTTAAAAAAGCATCCATAGCTTGTTCGTTTTTTGGAATTGGAGAATAACATTTCTTTCTTAGACTTTTCTATTATTTTGGCAACAAATAAAAATTTTATCAGAACTTTATTTTATTCAAAATGGGCTAAAATAAAAGTTGTGACGCGTCAACTAGGCAAATAATTGTTAATTTACATATAGATCATAAGTGGGTATACAGAAGAAAAGCTGAGCATTTAAATTGTTACATTAATAAAGGTTTTAATGCAATTGATCATTATTAAAGACAAGAACTGTTGAAAATGTTCTTAGAAAGGCTCGGCCAAGAAAAAGCTCTCCCAAAGAAAATACGCTAACCAGATTAAAAATGAAGTTTTATCGCCTGATGATCCGAGAAACATGTCATCACGACTGAAACGCCGAAGATTAGTGCAAGCTAAATTGTTCGGAAGAATCTCTCGAAAGATACCGCTTCTTACCAAGCAACACCGAGAGGATGGATTATTATTCGTTAAAAAATATGTTAATTGGACGGTACGGGAATGGAAAAAAGTGTTATTTTCCAGATGAAACAAAAATAAATATACTAAATTAAAAAAATAAAATAAAAAACGAAAAAAGACACACTTTTTTAGGAACTCGAACGATTAGCGTATCTTCTCTGGGAGAGGTTTTTCTTTGGCGAGCCTTTCTAAGTACATCTTCAAAAGTTCCATGTGTTTTATAATGATCAATTGCATTAACAACTTTCTTAACAGAACAATTTAAATGCTCAGCTATTTTTCTCTACGCCCAATTTACTTATGATCTATATGTAATTTAACAATTATTTGCCTACTTGACGCGTCACAACTTTTATTTTTGCCCATTTTGAACAAAATAAAATTAAGATTAAATTTTGAATTGCCACAAAAATAATAGAAAAAACCAAGAAAGAAATGTTATTCTCCAATTTCAAAAAAAGAACGAGCTGTGGATGCTTTTTTAAAATGTTTCTAATTAGGCGTCCAGGCGCCCAGTGACAGAAAATAAACTCCTACACGTGTAAGACTAATTTTGTAATTAAAAGTAAAATATGTTTTATATATATACATTTAATGAGTTCTTTGAGTGGCCATATTATTGCATGATTATTAATTATTGGATGTATATATTTTTTACGAACATTTGTACGTTGAAGTTATACTTTCTTTATTCATACGAAGCGTTTCTAATTATATGACTGCTACTGTATATCTTTATTTTAATGTACTATATATATAATACGGACCGTTACGGGTTAAAATTAAAATTGTGTTATATAAGTGCATTGAGGTTAACTTTTACATAATGTAGCAGCATTTAGAGACAAAATATTTATAAGAATGTGGCAAAAATATATTCAATGGTATATACGAGTATTAATTTTAATGAATAATTGATATACGGTGATAAACAGTAGCATTATTAGAGTAAATGATAATTTTTCTTGTATTGGTCATGACTATGAATGCACTTTTATATCTATTGTTCAGTTAATAACATTTAAAACACATACATTAGATTAGTGTCAGGATTCTGATCCTGGGGACCGTATTGCTAGTCCGCAGCGTCCATTTATACCATACAAGAAAATGTTAATGTAGCTAACGATTGCACAATACTGTATCTGGTAATATTACCAGGGTAACGATACTTACCTAATGTCTTGAGACTAAAACAATATTGTGTTGTGTGGTCATAATCCACGTAATGTTGTTATGGGTAGGCTTATCTTTGAGTTGAATAAAAATATTACTGACATGATGAGTTTAAATTTGAAATAATAGAAGTAAGAACATTTCATCCTTACTGTAGAAGTTTTTCAGTCGTCTATAAAATTATAAACTTTAATTTCAGTATATTTCTATTTGTAATCGGACTATTAAACTTATCAAGCACTGCTTATGAACTTACACATATTTTTCTCTTAAAACGAGGTAAGTGTTCATAGTTTTGTATTTATTCCTTTTTTTTATTCAAATAAGCGACGAGACAATCGGGACGTTCGCTTGTTGGTAAGTTATACGCCTGCCCGAAACACTTTGGGGTTAGTTAGGATGGTATACCCAGCACCACATTGCTCTCGTCGTCTCGAGTCATAGGATGTTAAGTCTCGTGTTAGTAATTTCACTAGCTACAGCGTCTGTGAATCCGGAACACAGAAATGTTTGCACGCTATCTGTTTGGCGGCAGAAAAAGGCGTTGCGGTGGTACATACTAGACAGTCTCCGGCATCAGAGACATACCACCAGTAAAAAAATTAAACATATGCTTTCATGTCTTAATTAATGTATGGGGTTCTGCTCAACATCTTACGGAGGTCAAATCAATCTGACCTCCACGCGGAGCAGTCTGCTGAAAAACAGACGTAGCTCTGACTACCCACCAACCCTCACCAGCCAACGTGTTGGTCTAAGGCTTAATTGTCCTTCAAGAAGGATTTTTGAGTGTAGCCTATGCCCAGCAGTGGGCGTTGCCCGGCTGATAAGAAGTGTTAATTTAACAGAAAATTCTTTGTAATACTAAATAAAATAATAAATGTCTAATAGTAATCATATCTAAAGTCCTTCCATTTCCTGCCTTACAGATCCAAAGGAAGCAAACTTCTACTACCGTTTATTTTCTGTATACAACAATGCCAGTTGCTTACTTAATTTTTCCTCTAGCCCCGGATGTATATACTGCATCGATGGTATTAGAACAGTAGCCATATTCTGGATAATAACTACCCACGGGTTTGCTGCGGTTTCATTCCTACTGAACCCTTTTTATTATAGTGCAGTGGGTTCTTAAGATAACTTCCTTAGCTTTTGCTCTTATTCTATTGTAACCTTGAGATCATAAGTTATAAGCTTTCATCCTAGTAACACGGCACAAGATTTATCTGTACGACATACTACGTTAGGGAAGTATACACTGCCGTTTTTTATATATTTTTTTGTCCTCATGGTAAGTGATACGACTGCCGATAACGACGTCGAGATAATAAGGATAATATACTGCACCACATTGTACTAGCCTTGAGACAAGACTTGTTACCTCAGTGATTTCACTAGCTACGATGCCCTTCAAACTCGAACACAGAAATGTTTCCAAACTACTGTGAAGGTCCTTACTTAAACGATCTCCGACAGCACCAGATATCTACAATCCCTGACGTAGAATAGTTGGTAGTAACTTTGAGACATAACTTTAAGATAGTAGCAAAAAGATTTCCTTACATATATGAAAGTTTGGTGTAAAGTGTTTACACGAGTATTTGTTCATCTAAATTTCACTATAAATTACATAAATAAAAAAAAAAACATTTTATTTTATTGCACATTATTGTAACATGTATATTCTCACTTGAATATTTACAGTGGCTAATATCGTTAAGAGGGTTGGGTATCTCTGCGGCCCCTATCATCGTGGATACTTTCTATGTCATGTCCGGCATCCTTTTGGTTTATACGACCGCCAAGAAAATGGATAGTCGTAAGTATAAATAACTTTAATACCATTTCCGGAATATTTCTTACAGTAAAGAAAAAAACACCAATAAATATGTATATATATATATAGACAGATTTGTTCATCTCATACTTTATACTGGTGGTAGCCCTTTTTGTTCTATATCTGTGGCTAACCAGTAGATTGCAAAATTTACCGTGATTAGGCTTGAAGGGCGTTGTATCCAGAAAAATTACTAGGAGTATCGAAATTAACGTTTTAAGATACAAGGCGACGAGCACTAAACAGCGCAGTGTTTATCATCATCCCTAGTGCCACATTATTACAGGGATGCATATCACTTACGATCAGGTGAACGTATTTTCAGGTGTTATCTCTTCGCTCCGAAAGGCTACCTATAAACATTGTTTTATACTACTGATCGTTTAGCTACTCCAGTTTGCATCAGTTCTAAGATGATATCTCCAGCTAGTTATCTGATACACATATAGTGCATATGTCTATAGCTTATTGCGTATATTGAATGAAGTAATCTATGATTATATTTATCAGTTTAGATTATATTAACGTTGTGATTTATTATCAAAGATATCGCTTACATGATTTATCAAACAAATAGTATCTGCTAATTGTTTACTTACTTGGTAAACAAGTTATGAAATCTTTGATTTGTTATATGTTTAGACGTATTTATTTACTACAAAACATGTTTTGTTATAAAAGAAAATTATTAAGGAATTCATTCATATTCTCCTCTTCTTCCATCAACCAGCAATGGGCCAGCGTGGTGGGAAATGGCCAAAGTCCTCCATTTGAATCTCTACAAACGACAGGTTCTGTTGCCCGGCGATGCGGGTAGAGCAGTACCGATCAATGTCAGATTTTTGGGGAGGCCTAGGTCCATTAGTGGATGTTTCTTCGCTGATGATGATGAGTCATATTCTTTGTAGTAATATTTGTTATATCTTGTCTTATACTGTAGTTGATTTAATATTGTTAACATGAGTCGTTTCTCGTTTTTAACTGAGAACGTTAAAAATATATATATTATATATATATTTCGGAATTATACCAATAAGAAATTAAAAAAAAAAAATACTAACCATTAGTATAGAAAATTTATGTTATGATAATCGTTATTAGATTGTCTTGTAATATTGTGGTGTTTTGTTTATATTTATCATCGCTGTGGTTTTTGAAGAGATGTCTATGGACTAGTGTTTTTGGTAATACTTCTAACTTTCCCATTCATTAATTAAATAATATATAGGAGATATATATATGAGAGGTTAATCTGAAAGCAAACTGAAGTAACATAATGGACGATATCATAAGAATTATTAATTTTTATAACACTATAATACTGCTAAAGTTAAATGATCATAGTGTCTTTTTCGTAGTTAGTATTATTCTTAGTAAAAATTAATGTATCTTTCATGGTTAGTTTCAGTTGTTGAAATAGGATCTTATGATTTAAGGTTACTATTTCCCAGCACAGTTAAAACTTAAAGATTTTAAAAGCTTAAAGAACCAGTACATTTTGCAGGATCTATCTAAATTGAGGTTCCATTTTCAGTGACACTACTCCGGAAGTTACATGTGTTCTACTTAAACAGACTGTTGCGTATGTTTCCGCTGCTCGCCGCGATGGTGTTGCTCGACGCTTCCGTATTTCATAGGATCGCGGACGGACCGCTGTTCACCTCGGCAGCCACCGCTGTTAATGCGCATAGATGCAGAGCATACTGGTGGACTACCTTATTGCATATACAAACCTTCATCAATCCAAAGGAGATGGTATGGTGTTATTTCGTTAAGAATTAACATTTTGTTACTTGCTCACTAACACTTATTACAATTACTTTAATAAAGTTATGTAGATTTGCTAAGTTAGTAAGTACATAAGTTATGTTCTGATTTCATAAAAGCAGTACCAGGTTTGTTTTGTATGAAAATGCAATGATGTAATTATTTTTTTTTATTATTATTAAGACTTTATTGCTATTTCCAAAGATATTCAATTATTAATACATCTTCACAACTTTTGACCTTAATTTTGTTTGATGGTTTAATGATCAGGGTAAATCAAGGCATAAGTAACTAGTTTTCCTGTTTCAATATTTCTAAATAAGAATATAAAGGGGTTTAGATGAACATAGTGTTGTGCATTTTGTTTTAATATAAAAAAATAATTAAATTACATTAATTAATAACGGTATGTCTCTGTTGCCAGAGATCGTCTAGGTAGGTATCACCGCAGTTCCTATTTCCTTCACCAAATCGTAGTCTACAAACGTTACTGCGTTCCGATTTGAAGGGTGTTGTAGCTAGTGAAATTACTGGACATTACTCCATTCTTAACATCTGATGCCTCAATACGAAGAGCATGATGTGGTGCTTTGTATGATACTAACTAGCGTTGCGTTATTATGAGCGAGCGTATCGCGTATCGCTTGTCACCGTTTCATTCCTCTCGTCGCTTCATCTAGTAAAAAAAAAAAAAAAATTCAGTTAGAGTTCAAATTTAAACTAGTTGCCTTTGGTAGATTAGTGCAATCATTTCAGTGCGTGCCCCACTCGTGGTATATCGCCATCGACATACAGTTGCACTTGCTCTCGCCCGTCGTGCTGTTCTGGGTGCTGAGTGGCAGGCGGCAAGTCGCGTGCTCCGCGTTGATGGCAGCTCTGACGGTGGCAATGGCGATATCAGCCAGTTACAATTATATAATGGAGTTGCCAGCTCATACAATAATACCTTCGTTTGTATGATTTCTTTAACTGGTTTACCTTTCAAATTTAATATACCATAAGGTCGAGTCATGGTGCTTCTCTTGCAATATCTGGAAATACTATATCTATTCACAGTATATTCTTTTCATTTAAATTAAACTACCCCATGGTGAATTATTCCTTCAGGTACCCACTATAGATGCAATAATTTTTTTTTGTCATGGAACCTTATGAAGCAACTGTCTGTTGCGGAATATATTACCATAACTAACCCATTTTTTGTAATATAAACGGAAACTTGTTGTCATGGTAACTCAGCGGGTAGATATAAACAATTCTCCTTTCTTGCATTTGAAGTCATGACCCGACCTGTTATATTGAATTTAATATATATTAGAAACTGTAATAGCTAAGTTTGTAAGATGATCGTACATGGCATAAGTCTCGAAGAAGCACGGGTTCAAACTGAGTTAAATTTTGAACTTCCGGTAAATGGAAACAACGCGAAGGAAACCTTATGTATCAAAAACAGCTTTAGCAGACATGCGATATCCATCAACAAGCAAAAGTCCTGTTTTGAATACCTGGGCTTGGGTTTCTTCTTGTTGCACAAGGTTTCAGTCCTGTGGGTAATCTGGCGACATTGTTTTGACCTACAAAATTTAATAAAAAATTACCACATTTTCCATAGACGCAACGAGCAGCTGTGGGACTATTTGATTAAATACTATTTCCAAATAATATCAAGAATAACTCCATTCATTGTTGGCATGGTTTTTGGTTATGTTTTGCATCTATGGCGAGGAAAAAAAGTCAAAATTAACACAGTGAGTATAGTTGTCGGAGTTGCAGTTATATCTCCTATATAAAAATATAATTATTTATTATTTCTGCTTAACGTACACAAGACGAGTAGGAGGACTTTTGTCTTATGGTGAACAATACGCCTGCTCATACTGTGTATATAAATCCTACTTCAAAGGATCGGACAAGATCTGTCTTTGTCTATAGCAGTATTGGTTGTAGTAGGCCCTTGCGTATCTCTTATCATTAAACTAAAAATAATATAGATAATAGTAATTAATGTTACTAAAAGTATTAGAATTTAATATTGCAGTATTCTACATTAATGATTATGAAGAGAATAAACCAACGTCGTTGATATAAATCAAATTCGCAACATTTGTTTGTTAATATATGATATATCATCCACAGAACACGGTGTTGGCTCTGTGGTCGCTGTGCTTTTCCGTCATGTCAGTTATATTTTATATAACGTACCGCGTGATGCAGCAGGATTGGAACCATCCGGGAGTGGATACGATATTGAACACGCTATTGCGTCCATTGTGGGCCCTAGCTATCGGCTGGATGATACTAGCATGCGGACACGGATACGGAGGTTAGCTTCTCAATGTGGTTAACACGCACACAGATTTGTGATCGTACTGAGAAATTTTCTAAATGTACAATTCACGTCGTTGTGCAGTTATCTGATGGTAGCAACGGGAAATTATGAAATAAACGTTATACACACAATCGCAGCAAAGTAGATTTTACCAGGTGCCGGTCAACGAGGTAAACACCCCCAGTTTGCGAACAAATAGGTTTAGCTCCTTGTTTTTAATAGAAACATCAAAGAAGTGGAACAAGTTGCCGGCACCAGTTTTCCCGTCCAAATATGACGCGGGTGTCTTCAAGAGTTAATAGGACGTTACTAAGTTAGTATGTTTAACTCTAGATGGGATCGTGGTCAAGTACTAACCTTTAATATTAACCTTTAGTTCAAAATAAAACTTACGATATGGGAACAATAGCTGAAGGTCATTGGTCTTAAACAGCCTAAGACCGAGAGTATATTCCAAGGAAGCCATGATCAGACAAAATACAAAAGCTGTTAATCAATTAGCTACAGCTTCAAACATATTGTATATAGTGTTTTTTTTTGTCGACATTTACTAAGCAATCTTTTTACTCTGTATTGTTCAATCGTTTCTCACCCCATTGCTTAAAAATCCGATTTGAATTTGTTTCCGCATCCCGTAGCTGTACCCTTCGCTCTTTAATAAATCTCTCTCCTCGTGTCCCCGCTTACTCCTCTTCCTTCTTTTGAAATTCCTTTTTACTTAAGGAACTCTAATGATCTATAATCAAATTTCTGAATTGCAATTTTCATTTACAAGACACAACTATTTACTATCATCAAAGTTCCTTCCTACTTCCTTTCTATTTTTTTTTTTTGTACTATTTATTTCTACATGGTGCGAGGAGTTCTGCACAACAACTCACGGGACTCAAGCCAACCTCACCTGCTAGTGGTGCATCCTGCTAATCAACAAACGAGGTTCTGGCTTCCACCAAACCGCATTGGGCTAGCGTGCTGAGAAATGGCCCAAATCTAAACCGAACTAGTACAAACGACGGCTGCTGGTGTCCGGCGATTAGGGCAGCGCAGGACCGATTGATGTGGGAATCTTTGAGGGGCAGGATGGGGCTATGTCCAGCTGTGGACGTCTGTCGGTTAATGATGATTTCTACATTGATCAAATGCTTAATTTTTTTTTTAAATCAAAGTTTAGTACTTGACTACGATCCTACCTGCTGTTAACTAGTGTTGTGGTCTGTGATGGTAAAACACATTAATCAAGTAACAGGCTATTCGCTCTTTTCTTGAAGACCCCCACGCCGCATTCGGAAGGGAAACCCGACCCGAATGAGGAGCTTAACCTCTTTGTTCACTAACTGAGGATGTTTACCACATAAAGATGACTTGTCGCGCGTCTGGTCGAAAAGTTTCCTATTATTTGATGCACTGATATCTTTTATTTGCTTCTAGTTTATACCTTTACTGTAGTGATAATTATGTGTATTTAGTTATTGTTAGCCCTCGCTACACTCTCATTCATGTGTCCGTGTTTTCGCAGGTCCCATCAACTGGTTTTTGTCATTGCCTATGTGGCAGCTGCCGAGTCGACTCACATACGGGATGTATCTGATACACTATCCGATTATATTTCTTGCAAACGACGTTTCACTTTCCCCGCAATACTTTTCCGTACCAAACATAGTAGGTTCATTTTTTTCTATAAATTTTATATTTCGTTTAACTTCTACAATGAAAAAAAAATTACCTGGATGTAGCATCAATAAAAATGATGTATTATACCTTGTGTTGAGCTAAATGAAATATCTATAGTACATGTCAGGTTACGTTAAGTAGCCCAAAGATATCCTGGAGAGGAGCGGTTTTATTGTATAGTAACATACTATACTATAAATAAAATATTGTTTTAAGCAAAAATAAATAACATCCAAAAAGATAATATTGCCACTTTTGGTACGTCTCTCTTACCGGAGACCGTCTAGGTAGGTACTGTGCAAATATTACTGGGTTCCAGTATGAAGGACACTGTAGGTAGTGAAATTACTGAGGTTATCAAGATGTAACATCTTGTCTCAAGGCGACGAGCACAATGTGGTGCAGTGTAACATCCCAACTAGCGCCACATTGTTATGCGCAGGCGTGTCACTTACCATCAGGTGAACTTGCCGCTCGTCTCGTCGCTTCATAACATAAAAAAATCATGGTAAAGTTATGTTAATATATATTAGAGGCATTATATATATACTATTTTCGTAGATGTTCCAGTCGCTATCTAATTTGTTGCTGTCTTACATCCTGTCCTTCATCTTGACGGTAGTTATCGACGCACCATTCGCCATGCTATTCAAACGGCTTATGGAAGGTGAGATTTTAGAGAATATGATGAGTTTGATAAAAAAGAGACAAAAAATTTTTCGTTGTCTAAAACGTAAAGAAAAACCCAAATAAAATCTCTAGCGTGTTTTTCTCCGATAAAGGTTCAAGTAAAAAGAAACCGAAGCAGTTGGAAGAATTTGAGCTTTTAAAGCATATGGAGTAAAAAAAGCTTTTGTTAAGAACAGCAGCGACTCTTCTCAAGGGCGGTAATGTGAGCGACGGAGGTCATTTACCACACTGGTGGTGTTACTCAGTCTGCACAAATTGCTTACTGAGCAGCAAAGTATTAAATTATTTCAATATATACAGGCAGTGATTGAATATATTATGCTGCGCCGCGTAATGTATAAAAGATAAAAGAAAAAAAAAACATGTTTTCCTGAAGCTAATAAATAATGTAAGGAATTCAGAACGATATACCATTATGATATTAGACGAAATTTCAAGTCCAGATTATATATTAAATTTTGTTACCACAGAGAATTGTTTTCTCTTACTATAGAATAATCCTATACATAATATCAAAAATACATTATTTTTATAGAAAGAGTCATCTCTTGGTATGTTTACAAATGTACTAGAGCAGGTATCAGTAAATATTTTTTTTTATTTTATTTATCACGACGCAGACAAAATGTTATATTTTATGTTTGTAATTATTTCTCGATTTTATTAACTAAAGCATCAAGGAAATTACATACATGTATGTAAAATAAAAATTATTATATATACTTTTATGTGTTTTTGATTGATTCAATAAAATATATTTTTTTTATTATACATGGGAATTTTATTTATTCGTAAACGCGTATATTCGAAAAAAAAATTTTTTCATCCATTTCAACTTTACCTCATGTAGTGGTGGAATTGAATAAAGTAGTTGAACATAGAATAAATGTATGATCTCGAACATGTAAAAATATTTGAGATATATTCGCATTATTAAGCTTCCTTTCTCGCAAGGTATTATGAGATAAGTAAATAAAAGCTATCTTTTAGGTTATTTTTTTTTTTAATTTACTCAGCAGAAGAAAAGAAGTTCAATCCGATTGTACGTATAAACGAACAACAAAGGAGGGCTCATACTGGATTTGGATTTTATTATCACAGACTCATATCTTTGACCGCAATAAAGAATAAAATGATCTTTTAGCTTATTTATAAAGGGTAAAATAAGAAAATTGATAAATAATAAACGATTGCGATATTCGAGATAGCATTTAAGCAGAAATTATGTCTAAAGGTCATACATACTCTTTACACTTAATACAGACTGAAAAAATGTTTGTTGACCTTAAAATTGAATCATTGTGGTACTATAAGCGAAGATATAATTTACGAATTTAATAAAATAGTTGTACTGTTTAAATAGTACTAGAGTATTTTTTTTAGTAAGGGAGGAAATGCGGGGGACGTTCACCCAATGGTAAATAATAACAATTTTATTCTAAAGAAGACAATACCTATGGTATTATATTGTGCTCGCCGCCTTGAACACAACTGTAGCCAAGACTTAAGATGTCTTGGTTAAACTTACCGGTTCCGAAAGGTGGTCCAGTGGTCTGGTCGACCATCGATGTTTCTTTAGTAGGTAAGAATCTCCACATGACTTCCCTCCTAGAAGACAGGGTATCAGGGTACACACCTGTAGGCAGGGGCAGGTGTTTTCCAGCACCCCTTTTCAACTGAAGCAGCAATATTCCATACTACTGTTAAGGCGACGGTTTCTAGTTACACATACTTTGAATTTTATATTTAAAACACTTAACAGTATAGAAGAGAATTATTCAAATCTGCCGTTAATATATATATATTTCTAACATATATTTGCCATAAAAACATTCTAAAACCTGTGAGTGGTTGTTATACTGTATGTCATTTTGTTACTATATATACCCATACAGTCGGAAGCAAAACTGTAAACAGTATTTCCTTTAAGTCAAAATGTATATAGTATACAAAATGATTTCCATATACTCATTTGAATGATTTAAAGTAATTCTAAAGAAAATATCTAAGCAATCATTCTGCAACAGGACCACGATGAGATTTGCGATTTAAAGTTTACATGTACAACGAGAACAACACCTCATTAACTGCTGCTATATATTGTCAAGTAATAAATATATTTTGTTAGTTAGTAATAGTTTTTTACTGGAAAATAGCTTTCCTAACAATATTCACAGTTCTATTCCTTTATCGTCTTTGTTCAGAAAAATTCTTAAAGAAATGTATAGTTCATATCTTGACATCATTGAGGATCCAATTCGCAGGTTTTCAGTCAATCAATGAAGTTGTAATTTGATAAGAACAAAGTTGCATTTGTATATTGAAACTTTTAGCAATTGCACATTTATATATTGAAGATTTTATAAAATCTATTTTTTAAGATAACCTGGTATACGGTATGAAGTATAAAAGTATTAAGTTGTATGGTATAAAGTGTTAAATATGAAATATTTTGCTTCTATTGAAAGTATTATACATTATTATTACTTCTGACGTAAGGTCAATAACTTGAATAAATATAGAAATTTAGTATTAAATAACTATAATCTGATGATGTATGTAGTATCTAGACGTGATTGTAGACTAGAATTACATTGGCTAAACTGAAGCAACGTAATAAAGCTCTAAAACACAATACTTGGCAGTAGTGGGTTTTACTACGACCTAGATATATGGAACGACTTTGAGATATTACTGTACTCTTATATACATTAACTTAGTGTTTAACTTTTACATAAAAATAATTTCTAAACAAAGAAAAATTTTAAGATTTCGCTCTTAACGTTTCCATCCAATTTACAGTGTAATAAATTGTCACTTCTCTCTTTTGAAATATATTTAACGCTCAGTCATAAGTACCCAAACCGCTTTCGGCCTTCAGTAAGACTTCCGTGTCGGACCATTTATTACTTTAAGATCCAGTTTTACGAGCCGCCAAAGACAGTGGCGTTTTCAATATTTTTTAAAGTATCCGAAACTTTCTGACAAATTCAGAGGTATTCCGCCATTATTGCAAGTTTCAAAATTATTACCCACCGTGGTCTAAGGAATAACAATTATTTATTCCAATTTGTTATAGTGATTTCATATAGGATTGACTTTTTTAATGGTAAGTGATCTTTAGAGAGTTAATTGCAAACGTAGGCTCATGACGACCGTCGTAAAAAGAAAGGTATATCTCCGACACCTTCAAAGAGAATCCCGTTATGAGTTCTTAAGATTGCTCCCGAGGAGCAAAATTCCTGGATAACCCACCTGGTAGATAGCAGAAGAAATAATTTGACGATATAAAGGAGTGGATTGGGATTAAATACAGTCAGTTGATATAACTAGCTGAGGATCGAATTGGTTTTGTCAATCTGATCGCCAAACTTCAGTGTGAAGATGGCATCTAATTATGATGATGAAGTCATCACCGCTAGTAGAATGGACTTGTAGGAAGCTATGACTAATGAAATTTACTACCATTACGATATAATTAAACTATAATCAACCATTCAACATTAAAAGCAAGATTTTACGTTAGTGATAAACAAATTGGAAATAGAGAATTGGTTTTTACTTTTGACAAGTTGGCAAATATTTAAAAAAAAAAATAAACTGTAATTTATTGTGTATGTAACAGTGTAAGATTTATAATGAAGGACAGAATTTAAAATTGTATGAAATCCTTTAACTTAAAAATTAAGCTACCCCCGTCCGCTTCGCCAAGCCCCGGGAGGAGCTTCTGTCACTAATTAGCCTCCCTCTAGACTCGTTTAACTGTTTTTAAATTACTCTTAAGTGAGATTTACTCTTAAATGTAAGATATTTTACATTTATCACCGAAGAATAAATAAATACATCTGCTGAAATTTGCGCAGGTTTTAGTACTGTTATGTGATGAAAACATATGAGGTTAAATGTTTCAGGAATTTTATAAGTTTAAGTTAAGTTAGTGTGAAACAATCATGTCTGTTCTGCTTAACAATATCAACAGAAGCCTATCTTAGATCCTAGAGGACAGAATCCAGGCTGGCTATTACATGACTGACAGTTTTGGATCACAACGTCTATCCGGGGTATCGGTCTTTTATCACAGCATAGTTATGTGTCCTATGCAGCTCTGTACAGAGCAATTTCGCTTGGATTTCTTACTCGACATGGATTTATCTGGGAATAATGTTTTATACAGTATACACGCTCGACTAGAAATTAATTTATGGTGGTAGAGTACCAATGGAAGCTTACTGATTTGACTTTAACATAAATTATACATAGGTAGATATATAGAATGATTTTTAAACAAACATTAGGTAACTAAGTGAGCGGGGATGATAAACTTGTACAAAAAGGTTTAAGATAAACTTAAACAGCCTATGACTAACCTGAAATGGTCGGTTAAATGTGGTCTCGCATCTCGATTACATATTATTGAGCTGCAACAGCAGAGTGCACTGTAAAGGTCTTATTTTCACTGTCGTCTCTAGCAGGTTGTTAAGTAGCCGATGGAGAGGAGTATCAGTAGTGCGATTTTCGCTGCTCTCCTTAACTTATTTCTTAATACAAAATATGAAATCTAAGTTAATATTAAGTATTTTGTAAATTAATCAATAAAACGGCAAGGAATCTCTTATTTGTACGCGATGAATGGATATGGAACATGGCAATGTAAAGATATAAATGAAAGAGGTATGAAAGGCGAAGATATAATGATGGAACTGGAATCATAGAACAAAATAGAATGACAGAATGAAAATAACAAGATTAAAATTTTATAAAAAGGCCCGATCCCATTATACCGGAGGAACGAATAAAGAAAAACCTATTCGCTTGGGCAAAAACCAGTAGGACTTTGAAAAAACCTTGTGAGGTTTCGGTTATAATAGATTTATCGCAGTACTGGAAAACGGGTCCAGAAAACTTAAAATAAAGGGGTGCTCAATTTAAGCTTTTTCCCTATTTTTTCTATGTGAAGTTAACACTTTGGCATACCAGCTTTAGTTAAATAAATGATCACTGACCAAATATTACCTTCTATAATAATGAACGAACAGCAGCTTTGAGTCCTCGCAATTTTAACATTCATTTCATCGACACTTCACCGCTTGGGGACAATAGGGGATGACATTTAATTTACTCCACAAGCCACCAAAAGTGTGAGGCTTTTCCACTCGGTAGACGAGTTAAAATATTACTGCATTGTCCGTTAAAGTAATTTCACATTTTGTTCATTTTTATGCTGTTCCCCTTTTTATTAATATCACTATAACAAAATTCTTGTGTACGAGCAAAGTGATAAATTTAAAGTTTTTTGGAAAATTTAAGATGACTTATAATCATCAACATCAAGCTGAATAGTTTGTGATTATTTCTCAATACTCTAAAGCCGCTTTTTTTTTGTAATGTCTTTCTTTCCGGATTATATATGTTAATTTCGTAGATACCAAAACCTATGCCGTAACCATCATTCCAGTTGAAAAGTCAAGATATTTTAGGCTAACACCATATAAGATCTATTTCATCTGATTAAAAGAAAACAATGTATATATGTAAATGTTATATATGAATTATGTGATAACACAATCGGAGGATTTTAATATTGGTTTTATTTAGTCTCCGCTCCGGATTGATAGTTTCATCTTACAGGCATTATCTCTATTTCTCCTTGCACTGGCTGCATGTATCTAACGTTGCAGATAGATTGGGAAAGCCAAACTGTGGACAGGTTAATCAACTCATTCATGAGGTCAGTGTAGCCTTTAGGCTTTGGACGGGTCTCGAGCGCATGGAGTTGGGAGGATATTTAATATGTAACAAGTTGTAATAGTTCGAGAATTTGTTGCGGGTGGATGAAATTTAGTTACTGTAACATATTTCAAATGTAACAGCAAATATATGTTATTAACTTTATGTCTCACACATTCTTTTAACGATTTCATTAACTTGTAATGAATACTCGTATATTAAGTAACAAAAACAAATCAATAAGGGAAATTTATGAAATATTTGAAAGCCTTAGTAACATAATATTTCGCGTTGGAGGCGTGTGGGATACAAATAAAATTTATCATGTACTTATAACATTTATATCGCTATACATCAAATGAGCTCAAGTTAAAAAGCTATTCTATTTTAAGATATTATAATAAACCGTTAACCTAAAACTTTAACACAAAAAAACTTTAACAGAAATATTTTGAGATTTATCTCTACATAAATAGTTGCAGTAGTTTCGTAAAGTATGTGTTCGTAATAATGTTTCAAGCGGAACATTTGTTGAAATCAAAAAAAAAATTAACTTAATTTCCTGAAACTTTATGTAACCTCGGAATATTAATTGTCATTATACGCTTGAAAAATACATAATTTCTGTTCATTATTGTTAAAGAGGTCTTTTGTCTCCCTTAAAACTTTCTTAATGCTCCGCCATTTATAACGTTAAGACTCATTTTTAGGAGCCGACAAACTTAATGTTATTCTTTTTGTTATAGAATTCAGAAATTTAAAAGTTTCTATTTTTTTTTTTATTTAGTAAAACGATGACACATTGAACAGCTGATCTATACGTATAATAGATTTCCACCTACACAGAGATTAATCACGATATCTCTGGAACCATGAAGCCTAGAGACTTGACATTTGGTGGGAATATTCCTTTTGCCGAGTATAGGTCAATTGAGAACGGATTCAATGAAGTACTTTCTCCAATGGAAGCAAAGCGGGCGTGGAACAGCTAGTAATCATATGCTCGCATAATCTCGTTGAAGAGAAGTAGTGATAGCTTACTTTGTAATGCTGTTGAAAATGCTATTCGTTTCGAAGAAGCGCAGCTTCGATCCCTACTGAGCTTGAGTTTTCAATGAAAGAAAACATCGTCAAGAACCCAAAAAGATTAAAGAATAACAGGCGCCGTGGACATATGGCATCCGCTAACCCGCACTTGGTCAGCGTGGTGGATGAAAGGCCTTGACCCTTCATAGTGAGAGAAAGCCTTGAGTCCCAGTAGTGGGAAAATTAAGAGGACTGTTTATTTTTTTATCTAAACCGCGTTATTTAAGTGGATTCTATCATTGTACAGCTTCATATTGCTCTCATCTTTTTCAGTACGCTGCAATCTACAGTGTCCTTCCAACAGACACAATATAAAGTACATTTGGGTAGTTATAAGTAGAAGAGCAGTTCCACATGAAAAGATTATCATTTTTCATCTCGTTTAGCTTAATTAGTTGTAGAGTATTTTATGAATAAAATATCACTCCTCCATAATTTGTGTCCGTAGAAGGAAAGGTATTAAAGACCTTGTTATAACATAGAGGTCGTATATTTACTTGATTTAAAACAATCCTTTCTACTTAAAATACATGTAACTTAAAAAAATCTCGCACTGATATATGAAAAGAAGAAGTTTTTCCTCATCAGCGAATTATTTCAATTATGCTGTTCATGTTTTCTTTCAGAAAAGGACTGAAACAAGTTGTTCCAAATATATCGTGGGTGTTTTCGAAAGGATAGTAAATGGACTTCAAACTAAATTTTCAGTTAACTCTGAGTTAATCGCGCGGTCTAGAACTAACTTATATATTAAAAAAAACTATGTTGCTTTATAATAAAATAATAATAAACATTAATATCCTTATTACAAGACTTTAACAAGGAAAGTGTCAAGACTGTTTGTCCACCACGCTAGCCAAGTGGTATATTACGAAACTGTTCTTGGGACGTGTCGGTTTCCTCACCTTGTTTTTCTTCACCAGTTAGATAATTAAGCTGATTAGTCGTTAATTAAAGGTTATCCTTTTCGTAAACTTTCAACTTCTTGAATAAATAAAATATTTACTGTAGCAATTATTTTGATTCACGTTGTTTTGAAAACGGACACAATCAAAATTTGGAGATATTTAAGAGAAGAGTGAATAGTCTACTTCTATACTAATGCACTTTACCACTAAAGACTACAGAGCCGTTTACCATCAGGTGAGATGGTAATCAAGGGCTAGTATAAACATATAATAATAATAATATTAATATTCCCATTTCCTCAGTATTTTCAATTATAATCAGAGAATGTTATAATTGCAGTGTTATATAATAATTAAGAGTTTGTCGTTTGAATAATATCAAATCAAGTAGGTGATAGAGTTCGCCATTATTAAATTACTCGTCCTGTCCACCACTAGACAAGATGTGTTTAATTACAGTCGCTTTATGACGGTGACATCTTGATAATTAGATCGTCTATCTTCAATATCCGCGACAATTATGATTACATCTTATAATTTAATAAGATATCAATTATCAAGCGTCTGCTTAGAATTGCTTACGAGGTTGACTGACGAGGTTGACTTTTTATCGCTTTCAGGTATATATTTGTGCTGTGTCGAGATCCATTGGAGTTATTGGTGTTTTGTAACTCATCATCAGTTAGACCAGAACGTCTCCAACTCTTCGATAACGGACAATCGATTTTAAGTATAATGTTCTGGTCTAATTATGTAAAATAGTGTTGGTTGTGAATGGAACC
Source organism: Ornithoptera priamus (assembly GCA_029034505.1). Taxonomy (NCBI): domain Eukaryota; kingdom Metazoa; phylum Arthropoda; class Insecta; order Lepidoptera; family Papilionidae; genus Ornithoptera; species Ornithoptera priamus. The sequence goes on from JARDWD010000392.1 coordinate 1,296,125, forward strand.
GTCATAGAACTACCTCTCGCTGAATCGAGTATTAAACAATTTTTTTTTCGCTTTTTAATTAGTATGGTTTTCTTAAATATATATATGTATAAAAAAGTTTGTGATAATTAAAGAAAGTTTCCTCTTCTCTTCTTTTTATCATGTATTTTCAAGTCCGGAGCTTCGCTGTTGCCTTTCCTCTCAAATGAAATTACTTTATTGAATTTTAGGTCATAACTTTATTTCAACATTGTCTAGGTTTTCAGTGATAGTGATAAATGCCAGTCAGTATTGGTGAAAACTGTAGTGTGGTGAAATTTCTGAGTGCTGAGTAAAATAATAAAATTAAACTGGTTTTCAAATATTTGATATAAGTTCTAACTGGTGACAAAGCTGGTGATATTAAATGGAGGTATAGTGACGACATGTAATAATAATAAATATTATAGAATATCTTAGTAATAAGCGGAGAAAACACGTTTATGATATACATATATAATAGTAAATCAAAACTTATCTCTTATTTAGTAAAGACACTTGTAGTTTCCACAGATAATTACAGAGAAGCAATCTTCCTTCTAATTCGTGCAAAAAAATTTGTATCTCGAAGAAAACTTGTAGTAATCAGTTAAACAAAAAAAAAAACTATTCTGTTTTGTGCCTTTTTATCGGATTATAGTTAAAGTGAAGAGCGAATGTGGTGCAATTGAATTTCCCGTTAGTTTTGATTTAATGATCTCAACCCGCGTTACAGCATCGAGCCGCACATCATCATCGAGCGAGTCATTGAGTGCGTCATACAGATTCTGGATTCATATGGTTCATTTAATACTTCGAAATACTAATTGGAATAAAATGTTTTAATTAGCGTATTATTTATCACAATAATTATTTTTTTATTTACAATATGATTTCATTAATTTTGTAAGGTGTTAACTCAATGAGAAGATAGTGAAGTATGATTGTCTAAAATACTTCAGCTCTATTAATTAGACAGCCGGAGTAAAGCACTGGTGTTATTGCGGTAGATTTAGGGTATGGAAGTGGTATACTGGTTGATTTATAAGAACTATACCATCAGCTAAACTTTACAACATACAGCTTCTAATACGAATCGGGGATCTGCCTTTTACAATTAACTGCGCTAGTACATTTGTAACTAATTCGGTTATTTAGATTTTTAGTGTACTACCTTATCATTAATTATTATTAATATAAAATGAAGCAGGACATTTATCTGATGATAAAAACATTCCAATTATGTCAATAAGGTCAGGATTAATGTAAGTTACTTGATTGTAGATATTTTTACTTTCTACTGACTTAGATACGTCTCTCTTAGTCGATAGATCTTCAAATACTAGTATACTAACATTGCTGTATTCGCTTTTGAAGAAGCTAGTAGAATAAATTACTGTAGTAACCAGACTGACGCTTTCTGTGATCATCATCCTCATCATTAGGCGCCCTCGTCATATTGAAGTTTGACGAACAGATTGAGAAAACCAATTCGATTATCAGATACTCTTTTTAACTGATGGTACTTAAACCCAGTCCATTACTTTACGTCGTCATACCATTTCTTGCTCTGTCTACCAGATGCACGTTTTTCGGGAATTTTGCCAAGATCAACCTTGGGAACTCATAAAGGGATCCTCTTTGGAGATGTCCGAAAAATGCAACTTTTATTTGCATGACGGTTGTCATAAGCCTTCCGTGATCAGAGCAATGGTTGCTATGTAAATATCTCAACTCTAATCTAATTAAAAAATTAATAGTAGATAAATCAAAAGATCAAGAAACATTTACGATGCTATATATAAATAATTCACTTACCGACAATATTTGAAAACAAATTATGAAAACTTTTGTTGTTTTGAAAACATGCTGAATTGGCAGCTGCATCCTCTACTCCCTACTTCACAAGGAGAGAAACCTGACGAATATCGTGGGTAGTATTTTGACACGAGCAGGACAAGATTAATCTTCCTGAAAGCTCAGGGATGAAGAGTATGCCGATGCGTTTTACTATGATTGCAGAATTGCTCGCGTGGCCGCTAAGTTAAAGTTTTACAGCTCTTAAGATAAACAAGTACTCGACTTTGTTTCACGGATCGTTAGTTGAAATGTCTTTTAATGTAACGGTTCAAGGCATGAGCGTTATGGCTCTCATGCCATTGTTACTTGTGTTACTTAAAAGAAAATAACTTCACTTTCTCTTGTGCTTAAATTGAAAATGTTTCAATCATCATTTTATATAACAAATATTTATATCTGAATATATTAAAACCCAATCAGAAATAAGTCAACAACTTCCGTTTGAACGGTTTGAATGAAAAGACGAGTATACATACTTTATATTAAAAAAAAATGGATTTTGGATAGAAGCATATATTTTTGAAAAAACCTCGTTATCTCTCCACACTTATGTTGTAAATCTGCGTCAATAATATAGTTATTTTTAGACTAATGAAATATCATAGCTAGTTAAATACTAGGTGATCTTAATTCACTATCTCAAGAGATACTAAATATCGGAGCTGATCGAAATCAGGCCCCGGTCAGCATTATCTAAAACGTCTCCTTTTACCTTTGCTATAGTTGAGGTAAAATAATTTATATGCTATGGTAGTGTAAATAAACAAAGAGATTTTTCAGTTTTTATCTTCAATATGGATGGTGTCAAGAGTCCCACATAACAACTCACCGGATCCAAGTCAAACTCACTTGTTCGTGGTGTACCCTGATAGTCAACAAACGAGGCTCTGGCTCTCAACAACCCGCACTGGGCCAGCGTGGTGGGAAATGGCCCAAATTCCCCCACATGAATACCTTTGTGATCGATGTGGGAATCTTTAGGGGAGCCTATATAAAGCAGTGGACGTCTATCAGCTGATAATGATAATGATCTTCAATCATAAGAAAATAATGCAAAATAGAGGTCCTAAGTTAACCCACTGTATATAATATAGTATGTGCTTAAGCATGTCTGCCGTAGACCAAGTAGTGCATATCCACATCCAAGAAAACGACAAGCTGAAACAGCTTAAGTTTGTTGTTATAAATAGCATTTGTTAGCTACGAAGTGGATTGCGGACGTGGAACTTCAAACTATCAGTTCTAAATATTCTTATCTATTGCTTTTCTTCTAACTTTGCACTTAAAAACTACGAAACGATGTACACGTTAAGTTTTTAAAAAAAACTTTCGTATCAGATCTAACTTGTTACACTGTTACTACATTTAAAACTAAATATACAAGTAATTGCCTTACAACTTTGTTTTGTATAGCTCTAAGTTACTAGAAATTAAAGTTAAAGTATATCAACATGTAAATGTGAATTTTTGTTAAAAAAAATGGTTTTAAGTACAGTGTATATGAAAAAAAAAATATTAAGTATATCATTGGTATATCAATATCCATAAATCGTAGTAAATATGATTTGTATTCACGATTTTATTTGTATCTATTTATCAAATACTTTCTTAGACCATTTAAATGTTTGTTGAAGTCTCATCATCAGCGGATGGACGTCCACAGCTGGATATAAGACTCCCACATGATTTGGCCATTTCCCACCACGCTGGCCCAATGCGGGTTGGTGGGAGCCAGAGCCTCGTTTGTTGATTAGAAGGGTGTACCACGAGCAGGTGAGGTTGGCCTGAGAACCGTGAGTTATCGTGCGGAACCCCTTACACCTCCTCGTCCATTGTTTTAGCTTCAGTGTGAAGAAGTCATGATGATGATTAGTTTATGAACATTGTTATATGTTATCTTCTAGTATCTCTTCATTCATCTCTCCATTTCATACTCTTTATGTACACCTACTTGCTTTTTGAATTTCATTACTTTGCTTTCTATCGCAGGTCTGCTGCAAGAAGGGTTAGACTCGCACATATATTGGTTTTAATAAAGAATAGAATAGAATAGAAATATATATTGCTATGGGAAGTAAAACATAAAAGTATAGAGGCGATAAATATCGATGATTTCACATTAATCAGCGTTACTGAGTTTTAGAAAATAATAAACGTATACAAAAGAAAATTCGCTTTCAATCCTTAACTTAAACTTTGATCGTGAAGTTCGAAGCTTTGTTTAATGCGCGAAATTAGTTCTACCCTCTCGGTTTTGAATCGCTTCGTCTTTGTTCACCAGCAAATATTCTAAACAGCAAAATGAACAGAAAGTTGTAGATTTCCTCGGAGATTTTCCATGTTAAGAGGTTTTCGTGTAATAAAATAATTTTCGTTAATGTTTTGGATTTAATACGCCAAGTTGTCAAGGGAGCATTTTAGTTGAATAATCAGACTCAATTAGAGGAACTGTACTGGTCTGTAAAGGGATTTATTAAGTTTACTATCACAAAGGCGAATTTCATAATTTGTTTATTTTATATGGTTTTATGGTTTTCACTGCAAACAGTATATAACTGAAGTTGAGGGTATAAAAACTTGATGAAAAATACCAATGAGGATTGTTTCTTGTGGATTATGAGAGCAGTTGAGTTTTATCATGACTGTGTGTAGACAATATGATGGTATTCGATCATAATCTAATTGCACTTTTGGTACTTTTACCATTATTAGTAAATATTTTAGTTATGAAATTGTGCGAATTATTATATTTACATGATTTTAAAAATCCCATAACGAAAAAATATATACGTATCTTGATATATACACTGTTAATAAGCGGTAGGTCTCTGTTACCGGAGTCCCTGTAGTTAAGTACTACCACTTTCTATTTCTGCCGACAAACCGTACTGTGTGTGGTGTAAGGGTTTCCTGTACAACAACTCACGGAATCCAAGCCAACCTCACCTGTTCGTGGTGCACCCTGGTAATCAACAAACGAGGCTCCGGCGCCCTTCACCCCGCATTAGGCCAGCGTGGTGGGAAATGGCTTAAATCCCTAAACGTTATAGGAAACTTTACGAGAAGCTTATCCAATTGTGCCTATCTAAGGGCTGAAGATCATGATGAACAGTAGTGTGGAAACATAATTTTGTTCCGGTTCGAACTGGGTTGAATCTAGTGTAATAACTGGGGACCTAGACTTAACATCTTATGTTTTAAAGCGACGACCACAAAGCGATGCTGTGTATATTATCCTAACCATCGCCAGATTTTTATGGCCAGACACGTACACTTACAATTAAGTGATCGTCTTCACCATCTCGTCGCTTCGTCGAATAAATACCTTATAAGTGAACCGAGTGAAATGTATTTCTAAAATAAAGTTCTTGGAAGAAACCGTTGCATCGTGAGCCAAATTTACTATGCTTCAAAAATTTTATTTCATCTTCAGTAAACAGTTTGTTGGTTTAAAAAAAAAAATTATAACCTTTTTATTATTGAATCTTAATAAGTATTTTATTATTAAATATTAATTGAATCATTTATTTATAAACAATAACAGCGCTTTCTTAATGAATCACTTAAAAGTGTTGAGATATATTTATCCTATACTTTGCATAACAAAATACGGACTGGGAATAAAAAAATTGTAAATGCGTTGAAAATCAAAGTTTTCTCTATAACTAAGATTTTTTTTTCTTATTTTTATGATATGCAACATTACATAATATTTCAAAGGTAATATTTTCTGCAGTCTCTTTGTTACTACGGAATAGAGAAGTACACTAAAAAACATCAGTTATATGAATGTTATTAAGTTCATAAAGAACAATTAACTATTCCGTTAAACCTCGTGTGTTTTGGTTAAATCATTGTTAAAAAAAAAAAAAAATCAAACCGGAAAATGAAAGTCATGTTTCGTATTTCATAAACGCTTTATAAAGGCCTGTTATTCGCAAAGTTTTAACATAAACGGGCCGAAAGCGAAAACCGCTGATTCAAACGAGAAAAATGGCGAGAGCTAACTTTCGCGAGACCTTTGTTATTATTAAAAAAAAAAAAATTCTCAAACATCTGACAGAAATGGATGAGGAGCTGACGTTTAAAAAAACCGTTCATACTCCTTGTTAAGTAACAATAAAGTATTTATCGTTGTTTTAATATGATTTCGAGAGCGTTATCTCAATCGATTTGGTCACAATGATATAAAACAAAGTTACTTGCTAATGTTATCAATAACCTTAAATAGTCTAAAATATAGTTCCTCAACTAAAACCTATAAAGGTAACTTGGCTGGTAGGTCTGGACAGTAGATTGCTGGACACCTTCAAGGTAGGTGCCACCCCAGCTTCTTTTTCTACCCCCAAACAGTATTGTGCAAACAATACTGAGTTCTGAATTTAAGACTAATCCATCTAACTACTCTAGTGACATCCATCTTGTGTATCAAAGGCGAAGAACACAATGGTGTAGTGTATATCATCCTAACTAGCGGATGATGATCTTGTCTCCTTGAGATATGAGACGTTAGTTTCATTACACTGGTAATTTTACTAGCTACAACGCCATTCAAACCGGAACACCGTAATGTTTGCACAGTACTGTTTGGCGGCTGCAATAGGTGCTGCGGTGGTATCCAACTAGAATTTTTTTTTGGAGGGGTAAATTTTAAAAATATACCCTACCTCTGCGGGGTGAAAACAGGGTTACGTGTGATTGGTACCTAGTGAAACCCCTTCGTTTGTCATCCTTAGTGCTTTGCAATAGGCCCTGAGGTCTCCTACGGTACACACCGGTGCCTCTCTACGCTGCGCCTAGGCACATATCGAGGAGTGCTGTAATCTTTTCCACTACACTTTTTTGTTAGGACATGGATGAGACCAGCTCGTACTTCTGGTTAACCCCTGTCTCGCTTAACGGGCTACGGGAGCACCCAGTTTCCAAGCCCACAAACCCGAAAACTTCCTACGACAGGCGGAGCGTACCTTAGTCCTATTCTTTATAGCCCAAGACTACAGGACCGCCGGCAACGGAGACTTACAACCAGTAACTCTATTACATCAATTTAAGAAACTATTATCGTTTAATTTTAATTTTTAAATTAACGTTAAAAATGCTATAATTAACGGTTATTGCAAGCGGGAACTAGGACAATGATAATTATTCTACATATCTGATTATTGTTATCGCAGCTAAAACCATTGCCATCAGATTGCTTGTAATATAACCGTTTATCACCCGACAAACGGGGCATGTGATACTAACCGCTACCGACATTTGTGAACGATAACTACATTATCTAAATATCGCTTATCTAACAACATTTTTTTTAAAATAAAACACCTGTAGAAGTTTCTTATTTATATTTACAAGTTTTAACATTAGAAACTAACCTGCACGAACATAAAGAAATAACTTAGTTTAATTGACAGTTGTTGATTAGTAACCTTTGAAATTTTAGATAAAATCTACACGTGATTATATATTAATTAATTATTAGTTACATTAATAATATTAATAATATATTTTATCTACATACACATGATATATTAACAATTGTTCTATTGCAGACGGTCTGTGGGATTTATATACAGATATATATAGTTTCAAAACAAATTTATTAAAACTATCTATACATTTTTATCTACTACTATTATTTTCTATATTAAAACCTAATAATATGTACAAACTAAAATTACTTATCTCTTTAAAAATTTAACAATTGGTACGATATGAACGCACCGCAGTTCAGATTATACTTTGTTATCAACAAATAATTTATTGCTTCTCATAAACAATCACTGTTTCTGAATATTTGTTTATGGCTTAATAACTTCGTATTTATCATGTGAATCAGTGTTACCTAATTAAAAATAAGATTAAATCTAGATACAAATGTCAGTCTCAAAATTAAAGCTCACCTCGTAGATATTGATTTATCTTCAGCGACGAATCCCAAATTCGTTGAATTTGTATTAATATCCATTGATGGTGTGAAGATGTCTGTGTTTGGTCTTTTCTCTGTTACCTTCACACTTCTTGTACCTGTTGAGAGGAAGCGTTAAATATTACTAAAAATTAATGCGATCACTGGAGATGATAGACAATATTGTGATCTCCAGAAATAGGTTTTGATTCGGTACAGAAGTCGCATAGCTTACTTCCAAATGATTTTTGTAATTCTTTTTTCTCCATTTCACATTTCTCCTCGAGTAGAAGACTAGTTTGATTGTGAAGTCAGAATCTCCTCTCTAACCTTGGCGTGTCGTAAAAGGCGACTGATACATATACAGATGATTGATATAATATCAAGCGTAACTGGTATGATATTCAAGACTTCTGTTTCAATAGTGGAGGTTAATAGGCTCAAAATATTGATTCAGGAAAGCCTAATAATATTAGTTAATAACAACGTTAAGAATACTCGTTATAATGCTATTATTGTGAATATATTTATCACAAGCAACAAAATTCAGCATTCAGATCACGGAAATATTTTGTTACATAGTTTAACATTGGATGATATGAGCAAGACATCTGATAAATGATACACCTGTCCATAACAACGTGGCGCAATTAGGATGATATACGCAGTACCACATTGTGCTCGTCGCCTTAAGACAAGATGACGTAAGGTAAGTTCACTAGCTACAACCCCTTTCAAATCTGAACAGTAATGTTAGACTGCTATTTGTCTGCCCAAATAGGACCTGCGGTGGTACCAACCTAGACGGTCACCGGCAACAGAGAGAGTATATTATGAATGGAATGTTTGATTTCAACATTAATATTCTGAAAGTAAGAATTTCTTACTAGCAATGTAAATTTACTAAAGTCTCCGTAATCGTCGTCTTGACCTAATATTTACTGTTTTACTCGATTAAGTGTAATTTCAATTCAGCTTATTTAACCTAAATGCATGTTAAGTATCGATAAACGAATAAATAATTATGCTCATTTACCTTTATCTATAAAAATTTTAATTAACGTTGAACACGGCGAGTCGACGAACACTGTGACGACGAAAGATAACGCGAACGTTATGAGGAAGAAGCCGAAGAAGTTGAACATCTGAGAAACGGAAATGTTAAAAATCTTAAATCTATATGAATCTAAAAGATATTTATAGTCACCTTATCGGTGGCCTGAAGGATAGGTATTGCTAAAGTCCCTTTGACTCATCACGGAAATATGATCATGTAACAAAGCTGTAAGTAATGAAGTTCTAAATCTAACAGGTCACAACATATTATTTTTTTTTTACTTTCTCAAGATATATAGTAAATCAAGATTTTATAAGTATTTAGACTAGAACATATGCGCTAAGGAACTTATCCAACCTGTTACGTTTTAAAGCCACTAGAGCACAGTGGTATTGTTCAAAAGTTACGACAGTATTTTTTATTATACTCACCACATTAGCTATAGTAAAATAAAATGGTGCTACAGCTGAATAGTAATATGCTATAATGACCGAATAGTGTATGATATACATCGCGTACGAGAGACGAGCAGGTAGCTTCCACATGTGCAGTGATAGGAACCAATTAATCGGACCTGCGGCCAAATGGTATCGATTAACACAACCCTCCTTGTCCGCTTTGAAATAAGAGTATAGATAATTACATGGTTTATAGCATTTCATGAAAAATATACAATTGAAAATATTATAATAAACCTTCAGTTAAGCTATAGAAGGATATAAATTTCATAATAGCACCGACGTAAGAAAAATCTTGAATAGAAAACTAGGAATGGTAATTGATAGTCCTTGTTGAGTCTCGATTTAACATAGCCATTGATAATTAGAGTTGGTAAGTTTTTGGGCTATGTGATGGACACAGCTTTTTATTCAGCGAAGCTACGAGATGTTCATCTGATAGTAAGAGATACGCACGCCCGTATCAACGTGGTATAAATTAGGATGATGTGCACAGCACCACTTTGTGCTCGTCGCTTTGAGACATAAATTGTTAAGTCTCATTACCCCAACCATTTCACTAGCCATTTATACTGGAACGCAGTAATGTTTGCTTACTATTATTTGGCAGCAGAAATAGAAGCTGCGGTGGTCAAGGCAGTCTCCGGCAATAGAGCATAACCACCAGTAAAAAGAAATATAAAAGCGATATAAAAATGTGTATTACCTCCATATCCTTCCACGCACGCAAAAATAACCCATCCTAAGCCGGTCGCCCATAAGGATCTTGTGAATGAGTTTATTAAGTTATCAGCAGTCTGGTTGTTCCAATCCAACTGGATATTTATATACACACAGTATATACTTGAACCGAGCAGGACGAGAGAGCCACACCAAAATAATAACGAGAATATCTGAAAACGTATCCTGGTTTAATCCTTGTTAATCACCGGGATGAAAGCCTAGCTAGAATAATTAAGAAATGTATTTAGTCCAGAAAAAATCAAGTTATCACTGTTTTAGCGTATTATGTACAAAGTTCATTAATACAGTTAACCCCTGATCATAATTTGAAGTTTAGAAGTATCATTTAGGCTGTAAGAAGAGTTAAGCTTTGATACATTTTGCTAATGATTTTTTTTTTATTTTGCATCAATGAGTTTTGGTTAAATATTAACATATGTAACAGAGAAGAAAGGAGTTATGTGTTATTCCCCGTTTAAAGCTTTGCCTAACCGATCACTATAATGCTTGTAACTTTAAGACTTAAGGCAACAGAAGCCTAGTTAAAGAATTCGACATCTTTTTTTATTAAAAAATCATAAGTGACAAAGGTAATCATGATTTAACACGAACTTGTAATTAATTATTTCCTTGAAGACTACCAACGGGTAAGTGTAAATATCGTCTGGTTCTGTCCCCATCAAACTTCCATTGAAGGTAAAAATCAGGAATCAACCAGAAATTGCCGTCTTCCAAAATTAACAATTTTCTAAGATATATAGCATCTTGAATATAAAAAATTGGCAAGCGTATTGCACCGTGACCTTGACTCTGTCCTTGTAAAATAAAAAAAGGATGTTTATTGATTATATGTTTTACCTTGGTAATATATAATTTTTCTCCTTTATATAGGTGTAGTATGTAGCCAAATATCATCCCGACGAAAAATGGTGGAGCCCGTGTCAATACATTTATGTAGTAGTATTTGAAATAATCACCCATGTCATCGGGACGACTGTAAAGAGCATCATCATTACCGCCATCATCAACATGATCTTTTTAATAACAAGTCTATTTCCTGTCTTGAACAATCTTTATCCTTATAATATCAAGGTTACTAATTTAATACAAAGGAAATGACTTTAATCGTCATATATTTTATTTATAATTATTTTATTTTTACGATATATAGATTATGAAATAAACTAAAGTTAAATATTTTTTATCTATCACTATACCGGATGTTGGTATAATAGTGATAAATAATATAGGTAAAAAATGATTATTACTTTACTTATAGTGATAAGTGATAACGTTTATAAACGTGGTTTAAAATATCTAAAAATGCGTGAAATATCACCTTTAATACTTAATAACTATATAAAAAAAAAAAATAGAAAAGCTTACTTAGGTGAGAATACTCCAGATGGGAAGTTGTTGTAAAAAATGTATAGAGTTGAAGCTGTTAGAGCGGCCAGCAGACCAACACACAAGGCCGCCCAAGCAGCATATTGTTTAGGACTCAGGACCCAAAAAAGTATTAGGGGCGATAGTATATGCAATTGTACATCAACGGATAGATACCAGGATACTCCAAGGCACTGAAACAAAAAAACAAATAAACTAATATATTTTTTAAGGCGGATCAAGGATTTCGTAAGTACGGCTGTACTCCCTGATATGTAATCAGGAAGGTTCAATTTTAATATACATATTTATATTGATATTCGATTATGATGTTAAGTATTATTACACACATAAAGCCAAGATAAGACTTTTATCTGTATCTTGAAGATGTCTTCATTAAAAATTGGGCAACGAGAATAAAGAAGAGATGAGGAAATCGTGTCATGAGATTGTAATACTTTATGTACCGATCGGTAGACGAACCCTTTTTGAATAGGTAAGCTATTGACAAGTGTTACGATTGTTATTTATAATTACTTTAAAAAAAAACTGTTTTAATGTGTTAAGAAATACTTACGAGGTTTTGTGGGTTAGCGAAATTCTGTACATGTAATAAGGTAGACCACCAGTATTGTCTGCATCTCAGTGCGCCTAGAGCAGCTCCCTCCCAGAAAGGTCCGTCAGAGACGTAGTTATAAAACGACGTTTCGAACAACGTCATAGCGGCGAGCACAGGAAACATGCGCAGAAGTCGATTCAAATAAAACATGTGCAGCCCTCGAAGAAGCTGTTCTAAAAATTATGCATTGTTAGTGCATCTATTCTATACGAGCATTAAATAAGCAAAAAAATTTGAAGGACGTAACATTCTTAAGGTAATTCAGTTTGAGGTTAGGTTTTGTCCTTTTTTTATGTGGGGATAATGTTTTCGTTTATCTCGTGGCAAGGACAGATTATGACGCAGTTTCATTAAGCATATCTTCGGCCGACTTTACACCACACAACCTACGTGCAGAATCACGTTCACGTTCCATGTAGTAGTTTAAGAGGAAGGGTGATCTTTATACTTTATATTGGAAAAAAGTGTTTTTCGGGTATTATTACAGCTTCACTGGTCCTTCTAGTAAATCCGAAATATACGAGAAGGTTCATAATGAAAATTTTTGACATTTTTAAATTCTTACTGCGTCAACGACTATGATAATACTTTTATTGTGAAGTATAATACTGCTAATTACAGTTTGACATGAAAACGCAGTTATGATGAAACGTTTAGTCTTTAGAGATATCAGAAGCGAAGGGACAATCGCATGTTTTTATTTTTTAAGCCATCCCAGCATTATTGTGTGCGAGATAGCATAATTTCAGGTTAATTACACATTCTTAGCCTTTCATATTATCTAGAAAATATTTATGTTTCCAAAGGTATCATAATATAGCATCAATCGTGTATTTGTGATAATGGATTTGCAGGCAAAAATTTGAATACTGTGCAAGATAACAAACGTTATCATAATTATTATAAAATAAATAATGTTGCTAAGTTCAACGCGAGTAGAATACAATACTTAAACAAAATTATAGAATAATAATAAGATGAACTTACCTCCAGTTAACTTTCCTGCAATGGAATATACAACTAACATTCCACTTAGAAAAAAGAATGTATCCACAGTTAAATGACCTGATGTCACCCAAATAGCATTAGGAGAAACTGTAAACTGAAAGTAAGATTAAATGTTAAATATACCAATATATATCTATGTTGTACAAGTAAATACGATAATGAATATGTCTGTTACTACTGAAGAAATTTGGTATAAGGAATGATGAAACCTTTTCTAGACGTACACAATTTACTTTTGATGAGAAGCAAACGTTTATGGATTAAAAGCTAGATATTATCTAAAAATTTAATAAAAGCGAATTCGTAGATTTTATTGTAAGATTTTATTATTATGAGTACAAAATATAAAGCTTCTTTTCACACATTAAAAGGAGAGAACGATAACATCGGAAATCCACGAGCCTCCACAAAAATAGTGATATCAGTCATAAACTAACCTCAAAAACTTTAAGAGGATTGCTGTGGTAAGGGAGAGCGCTGAAACTGTGTCCCAGGATAACCCATAACATCGCCAATGCTCTAATCCCATCAACGCACTCCAAAGAATCGGATCCAGAGGTAAAAGTTAAGAGGCGCTTGGTGTTCGTGTGCAGGGAAAACGAGAAGAACAAAGTATTCGTGTTACGTTTATCTAATCGAAAAGGAAAACAAAAAAATCAAATGTATTGCAAAGTTTGCATTTAATGAATAATTTAGTTTGTACCGTAAAAGTAAATTTTTACCACATACCTTTTTTAAGAATAACGGAGTAAAATAAATCATAGCTGGTACTTAAGAATGTCAAAATTCCAATCATCGAAAATATTGTCCTGAAACAAGATTGAGAGTAAAAGTTTTGCTAAAAGCAAGTAAAAAAATGCAGTTTTTAATTCAAGGAATACATATAATACATCTTAATATTGAGGAGTTAATATTATCTTTACACTGCATCATCTTAAGTTAATCCTTAGCCTTCATATCTTGGGACGGTATCTTTAGCTACTCCATTAGCTACACTGCATTTTAAGCGGAAATACCACTGAAATCTTGGCACTGTACTGTTTGGTAGCAGAAACAGGTGAAGTTATGATAGCTATATGGGATGTGGCAGGACAGATCATCTGTTGTTCGGAGGAAAATCTTCGAAAGATACCCTATTTGTAGGAGGAATTTAGGCAGATATTAGAAAGCTACCGTGAGAAACCGAAAAGCGTCCGGCAAAACTGATCACTGTTGAATAGACCTAATCGGAATATTGTTTTTTTTTTTTTTACTTATATTTGGGCAGTATACGAGAAAGGTAGAGCGACTTACGTTGCAATGTAGTCAACGGGTGCCCATGGCTTATCGTTGGGTAGGCGACAGAACTCCTCTTCGTAGTTGATGCCTAATACACTAACATCCACTAACAAACCATCAATACCCTCACGTGTTGTGCAAGAAGCAGGTACGCATACAGCAACTTTGAAATTTAAATCTTGCAATGCACTATCCGATTCCATCTTACTGAAAAGGAAGTGAATATAAATAAAAAAAACATCTTTTTTAATATCCTTTTTCACTTGAGTTTTTTAAACATATTTCTATTTAAAAATGTCACAGTGTTCGTGAGAATAATTGTTAGAAATATTTATAGACGTGTCATTGTTTCCACTGGTAGACCTCGATGTGTGTCTTCTAACAAGTGGTCAGTTATCCAGGCCGTATACCCATCAAGCTGGCCATGAGCTAGCACAGCATTCATCAACAACCTGTTCGTGGAACATGTTAATTTTGTCACTAAGGTTTATTACATTGGATATATTTGTCTATATTCATTTCTATTGTGAAGTAAAAACTGTTCTTCTTGATTAAATACAACTGTTACTTTGGTAATGACAAAAAAAAATTACGTAGCTATATCATATTCTCTCTCACTTTATACTTTGTGTATTATTTAATCAAATTGAAATAATCTTTGTTATATTAATCTAATAGTAAACTATTAAACTATTGCAACGAGTTACCTCTCAGCGTTAGATTTCGGATCATACTTCAAACCAGATATCATTTTGTTACGTTTGATTTGTTTAATATTATCAATGTTATTCTGTACGAATATAAAAGCATCGTTTACAAAATGTGTAGATTCTTGACTATATGTCAAATTCATGTCCTGATCCAGCTTGATTTGTATAACACAATATTTTCCTTGAATATTCATTTCGTTCACGTCGTGATTTATATCTAAACACTCGTAGTAATTGCCCATATCTTTTGTATTACCCACAAAAATTCCTCTTGGTATACGTATTCCAGCATCCAAAACTGTAAAATAAACAATTCAGATTTCAAAAGGACATTTGAATACTTGTTTAAGATTTAATACTTGAAATATAGGGCTCTTATAGGGGGCATTTGGGCCATTTCTCATCACGCTGTCCCAATGCGGGTTGGTGGGAGTCAGAGCATCGTTTGTTGATTAGCAAGGTGCACGAACAGTGTGAGATTGGCTTGAGTGCAATGAATTGGTATTCGGGACTCCATACCCTCCGGCACCGAAGGATGACGTTCGGTCCTGCGCTGGCCGCATCCAGCGGTTTCACGCGACCAACCGTCAGTATGAACTGACGGTAGGTCGCGTGAAATCGCTGGATGCGAGCAGCGCAGGACCGAACGATGTGGAGATCTTTGGAGGAGACCTATGTCCAGTTTTGGACGTCTACCGATTGATGACGGCGACTTGAAATAATTTTAAACAAAGTCAGTACATTGAAAAAAAAATTTTGTCTACTATATATTTGATCTAGTTAATTGACTGATTAGAAGAAATAGCCAAAGAAACTGCTTCATCTTCTACTAATTAATGAACTTATTGTAAGAAATGAAAACATAAAGAAACTAGCTTTTCCCTGCCCGCTTTGCTGTCTGTAACACTTCCGCAACTACCTTTGCAATATTAAACACTCACTATGAACTAAGTGAACATATAAAAAAAATAATGAAACGATCCATAAACAAAACACTTACATCTCGCCCACAGCACTGTATTGTTATTCCTCACATATTCCACTTGTTGTCGACATAGTTCCGGATCCAAGACATCCTTATATAAATTCTTGTCAAAGGGATGATACGAAACATTTTCGTTTAATAGTTTTCTCGAGTAACATAAAACATTTGGAGCGGTAAAAATAAATAAAACCATAAATAACCTTACTTCCATTCTATATCACAATAATTTATTCTGTTTCACGACGTATCAAGTGTTACTTTTTTAACACATAATAACAGTCTACGGCACTCGAATAGGGGTGAAGCGTTTATATTAAACAGTGACATTGTTAATCTTATCACTGTATCACCACAATTTGTTGATTAAACAAAATTATTATTGAGTTTTTAAAGAGGTTAAAATTTTTGAAACGGAAGTTCGTACTTAGGTTTATGAATAAAGGGTTTAAGTGTTAAATTTAACTATTATCAAACGTTTAAAATATTACCATTAGATTAGACTATCGGCTAATTGTGACTGAAGTAAGAATATGTCGATGTATTAAATATGTATTAACAGTGGATTCTGTTCGTTGGAAGTAATTCGTTTTTACTTACAATTTTAAGATGATACTGCACCACACAGTGATTGTCGCATTAACACATACGACAGTTCGTTACCTTAGTAATTTCACTAGCTGAAGCGCTAATTAGTGCAGTTAAACTTGTTAAAAATCATCGGAAAGTGCAGTGAATGGTTCGTTTATAAAGAATTCTTATGCACCGAGGCGACACCACAAACATCTCACCATTTATACAGTGTTTATACCGACCTTAACGGAAGTATTAATGAATTTGAATGTCTGTGTAACACTTTACGCAGTTTTGTGTAATTATAAAAAAAAATTACGTAACTAATATAATTTTTGTTAAGTGTATTCTTGTTAAACATTTATAACTTTCATATACGTTTTAGTTTAAACACACTACTTGTTTGGCAACGGAAGTACAGAATATAAAGCTGAGGTACAAAGGTAATAAATACTTAATATTTACAACACTTGTCCATGAATTTTAAATACTCATCACCCACTGCTGGACATCGGCCTCTCCCAAATATATCCACATCGATCGGTCCAGAGTTGCCCGCATCTAGCGGTTTCCCGCGACTCTCACAAGATCATCGGTTCCCTTGTGTTAGAGGGCTTCCCAGCATAGCGTCTACATGTCAATTTTCAATACCACCATTAGCCGTTAAACGACCACTGCTGGACATCCTCCTCGTCTGAAGACATCAATCGGTCCTGTGTCGCCCGCATCACCGGATACAAGTGGCCGTCGTTTATAAGGTTTGATATGGGGATTTGAGCCACTTCCCACCACGCTAGCCCAATGCGAGTTGGTGGTAGTCAGAGCCTCGTTTGTTGATTAGCAGGGTGCACCGCGAGCAGTTGTTGGTTTGGATCCCGTGAGTTGTTGTGCGGGACCCCTCACACCACATTTTCAATACATTTAGTATTAAATATTCTTTAGAATAAAAAACTTGCATTTTTAGTATAACTTCTGAGTCTCATCCCCATCATCTCAACCGGTAGACGTCCATAGTCGGCTAAGTTTACTTGTAGAAAATTCCATCATCTATTACAACACCCTCGTGTTTATTTTAACGTCAAAAAGTATTTAGTCTTTCTCATAGGTCCCATCCATAAACCCCTAATAAAAGATCTACAATGTACTGTTTATAGATGTCCAGCAGCTTCTCCAGTGTACTGCAGGAACATCATTAATTTTCATTAAGATCCTATAGCGCCAAGATGGGGCATTGAGGGCGACCACTGTAATTATCCATCGCGTTCGGTCTTGGGCTTCACGATTAGTCTTATCTCACGTATTTTTTTTCATGATCTTCTTCACTTCCTCTGGTAGTGTGCGGCGCCACGTCTGTCTGGGGCTACCGCGCTTGCCTTTCCCTTGCAGATTTTAGAATCTCATTGGACTTGATTGGTCAAGCGCCTGCTTGGGAACATGGGTGGGATCTTTTCGTAGAGTATGATCAATCCACTTCCATTTGTGACGCCTGATTTGAAATCGATTGGATTTTTTGCAGCAGAGCTCCGAGTGATTTTCATTGGAGAATCTCTCGGGCCAGTGAACACCGAGAATTCGTAGAAGACAGCGGTTGACGAAGACCTAGAGCTGGTGCGAGATTATCTTGGTGACTTTCCATGTCTCACAGCCATATAGCAGAAGATCTCCCGAGCCCTGGCAATATGTGAAATGATATCTTCTCTAATTCAAAATGATTGCTCATCTGTATGTTTCGGATAACCTCTCATACTTTATTGATATTTTAGATAGTTACTTTGCTGTAATATACTTTTATTGCGTAAAAAGAATAAGGGTTCCGTGCGATAAAAATTAAACTCCTGAAATAATAAAGGCAAATTTGTTTTATTTAACCAATACTTAAAATATTTAGCAGTGTTTATAAAAGTTACTTAACTATGTAGTACGTACCACATTTATCTTTTCGTAGTAATGTAAGGTCATAAAAAGAAAAGTTTTCAACCGCTTAATAGTAATATTTACAACAAACATACTTCATATATAAATTTATTTAGTTTCAATGTCTTAATATATAGTGGTAAAATATCATCAACACCCGATAGATGTCCACTGCTGGACATCCTCCCCTAAAGATCTATTCATTAAGGGGAATCGGGCCGTAGCCCACCACGCCTGCCGTCTGATACTCAGTAGGGCGCACCGCATGCAGGTGAGATTGACTTGGGCTCCGTAAGATGTTGGGCGGAACCCCTTACACCTCTGTTAAAATATATACATATAAATATATTAGCGAAAGATCGTCTGGGGAGGTTAGTGTGTATGTGGAATGATGATCGCCAAAGTCTGGAGACTTTGGCGATCATTTCCACATGATATCAAACTTCTGTGGTCTTCTTTCCATAATGATATCAAACTTCCTGAGGTGACAGTTGCAACTGTATATACTGATATCATTATTGTGCTTCCATTTGAAGGACTGCTGTAGTTAACGATAATATTATTTTTTTTATTCGACGAAGCGATGAAATGAAGCGAAATAACGAACATAGTACCACATTGCGCTCGTCGCCTTGAGAAATAGATGTTAAGTCTCATCACCCTAGTAATTTCACTAGCCACAGCGACCTTCAAAACTAGAGTAAACTTTTAACGCTACTGTAAGACAACAGAAATGGGAGATACGATGGGACCAACCTATACGGTCACCGGAAATAAAAACCTACCACCAATAGTCTGTAGAAACTTGACATTCTGTATCGTGGCAATGAGGACAATGTCTTGTCCTCACGTTTTAATGATAATTTTGTTGTTATAGGTTAACTTTTTACTACCCTTGTGTAGTTTTGTATTATTAAAAAAATATTACAGTATTTTCTACCATGAGACATTGTTGGTCGGGAATCGGAATTGTAGTTCTTTGGAGAGTAGTCTACAGGTGCTTATATATTCCGCAGTGTAGATGTGGCTCCCAAAGATACTTCGCGGTGAAATGTACTATATCTTATTAGTTTAAATAGATAGATATAGTACACTTTTTACTTTGATTCCTGGGCTTTTACCAACATACTGCGCTTGTGAAGTACGGCAATACCACCTGATACTCTCTGACGTCCTCATTTTCGATAGTGAATAGTGTTAACACACCTGCGTCCACTTGCGTAGATTAATCGTCCAAATGACTGCGCACAATCATAAACTGATAATAATGAAATAATAAAAGGATTAGTATAGATGTTTTTTATTTGACATTCAATCATCTATATCATTGATACAGTCTAAATATTTGTCTAGTAATTTTTTTTTTTAACAAAAAGCAATGACGTCTGCAATATGTATAACTTATGCATACTGCTTTATATCGTGCTTAGCTGTACATAAGATGTTCAATGTCGTTATCGTCTTTCTTTGTTATCGTAGGAATTCTTCAATAAGATATTCTGCTTCTGGGGGATGACCCATGTAGAATTTTTATCCACTAAATTGCCCTCAGTACATATCCTTAGTGCGTTAAGGGAGGACCCGAGTTGTTATACGGAACGTACTGTTGCATCCCGGAACTACGCCGAAAGCACGTTCCAGTGAGGGCTCTACTCTCCTCGGCACCCTCGCTTTGGTTCGACAAGCACTAGATCATCTCGTACTTATCGTACATCCCCGGGCTCGCTTAGTGAGCAATGAGAGCTCCTACCTACAAAGCCAACGAACCCGGAATTCTTTTAGTCGCCTTTTACAACAGGCATGGCTTACCTTAGTCCAATTCTTAAAAGACCGAGACCAGAGGGTCACAATTTGGTTACCCTAGTATTTTGGGCAACGATTTGTGTACAATTTTGCGCCAGAAATAAATAGGTTGTAACTATCTAGATGATGTTCGGCCTCAGAAATCTTCTTAATATCATCATCAGCCGATAAACATCCATTGCTAGAGATACGCCTTCCCCAGAGATCTCCACATCGATCGATCCCACGTTGCTCACACCCAGTTCAATCTTACTTATTACTAGTAAATTAGTACTACAAATAAAGGTTTTAAGAGGCAGACTGTTAGAAATAAAATTGACTATTGTTTGGTAACAACGTTTTGGTATTTTCAATAAGGATTTGATATAATATCATTATTCATGAGAAGATTGTAAAATAAAATTTATTTACATACTTTTTTTCTCAAGTTTAGTGACACTAGTCTGGTTTAAAATTAGTTTATTGATATTTCTTTGATTTTAATGTAATTTTATTTACCAGTTTGTACGTATAAATAAACCAAAGACAAGAAATGAGTACACGGAAGTAGATAATACAGGCGAACTTAACTCATATTAAGTCTTCTACTAACGTGGATGAAATAGTAAGCCTATATAGGTTATTTTTATGTTATATTTATATGTAGGATCCATTGCTGGTTTTGTTCTTCCACCTATGATGTGGCAGAGAGTCACAGTAACCGCGGTCTGTGCAATTATATTAGAAGCGAAAACGATAGACCTTAGAAAGTGGTTACTATGAGTCGACCTGGGAAGTGATTCTATCGTGCATCTCTTTTTTTGTCTCAATTCACCAACGTTTGGATATGAATTTAGATGAAACGTTGGTTGAAATATTTTTTTTTATCTACTGACCGATCATTACATGAATAATAGCAAAATAACAAATCGTGGACTTATAGTACAGGAAATTCAAATATCTATTACACATTAGCAGGCGATAACGATGTTATTATGTTTTGACTAGGAAATATTATATATTTATAATCACTTTAATGATTGGTTTTGTATCCTATATATATTTGCACAATATCTATCTATCTATTTCAACCTTACAGGATCCGTCTTCGGACATGGGCCTCCTCTCTATTTTTTCACTCCTATCGATCCATCGCTATCAGCATTCATCCTTTACCCGCTTGCTGGCAGATGTCATCCTTTCATCTCCTTGGCGGTCCTCCCCTTCAGCGAGTGTTTGCGCGGGGTCTCCACTCCGAAGTCCAGAATATACATCCCGTTTAATATTAAAATAATTTGTAATATATAACGGAATAACATAAATCATAACTTGTTGCACTTCCATGTTTACATGGTGGTAGCGAATTTTTTTTAAACCGTTTGACTATTTAACTAGTTGCTAAACCGAATGAAGAAAAACTTTTGTATGAGTTTTCGGTGATTTTTAACTTTTTTAAACACAAGTTATGCTATATATAAAAAAAACACAAGAAAATGTTTTTACGGCTATAACTTTGATAAGAAAGAGATATAAGTTAAACAGGTAACTCACGGTGTGATTATTTTTAATATCAAAACACGATCCTCTGATAAAAGATATGTATTTGGAAGGTAAGAAATGATATCTTTTAATAATGACGTGATGCCATTACTTAAAATATATCTTAAAAAATAAAAAAGCTATTGTCTGTTTTCATAAAAAAAATTGTGTGTAGAGGGTGAACTCTTACGGGGAGAGAGGAGAAATATAATTTAACTACTACCTATTGTCAAAATGTTTGATCTTTAAAACATAATTAGAATTATTCTCTTATTGTAGGAGTATTACATTAATTAATGTCTCATACTCACGAGTCACAAACATAGTCACTTTTCATCACTTTTTTTTTGGTTTTTTAAATTTTGCTCTTGATTAACATTAAGTTTAAGATATGATCAGTTAAATGTATCGTCAATATTAAACTTTTTTACTGTAGACAATACAGTAACTTTTAACGCAGATGACAGATGTAGTATTCCTTAATTTACCATTCAACAAGTTAAAAAATGTCTTGCGGCGACCTGATCATAGTTTTCCAGGAAGTCTATTACTGCACACACTTTCTGAAGCTCATCTTTCCATTGTAAGTTATAATTAATTAGTATAGATTCATTAACTAGTGTTAATGCTACTGCTAATTCTGAATTGGTTTCAGATAAATCGATTACCGCTATTGCTTTATTGATTTTCATTTTCAGTTGCATAATAGTATTATTCCTTAAATATTTATATCCGGTATTCTAGGTCTGCGTTAATGTCAGTCTCATGATTAAAGCTCACCTTGTAGATAACGATTTACCTTTAGAACTGAAGGCTAAATTAGTTGAATTCATATTTGCATATACTCTTGATGCAAATCATTTTTTTTTCAGAATTTAGCATTTTTTCTTCTATTCATCTATTATATCTTTCTTTGAGCCTGGGAATGTATAAGAGTTAATAAATTAATGATGATGATGTTATTGCTGATTACTTAATACAAAATTTTAACTGGTCTAAAGTTTAAAATGTGCTTCTTGATATAAATTATAGTTTACGCCAAGGAAAAGCTTATTGGGATAAAATGTTAAAACCGTAGATCAAAAATATTCTAGCCCTTTTTTAGGCTAACTTCGTGGACCAAGTCTGTCGTAGATTGTTTTAAGTGATTCATCCTCAATGATCTCTTATATTTATTAAATGGTTGCATCTTTGTAACAAATAGATTGACATTATTTCAAGACGCCTTTAACCTTAATAATTAATGATAATTATATCAAAAATACTCCATGAGTAATGTTGACCCCCTTACATTTAATTTGCGAATAGATAATTAAATGTATTTGTCATTTACCTTCATAAATATTTTAACGAGTGTTGAAAACGGCGAGTCGATAAGTACTGTCACAACGAAGGCCATCACAAATGTCAGAAAGGAGAAGGAGCAAAAGTTGAATATCTAGAAAAAAAAAAGTTCCAATAAACATAATTAAGTTATATTTATAATGATATACAACTATTGATATTAAGTTTCCATAAATCTTGCATAGCGTAGTTACACGTTTAAGAAAAAAAAATTATAGAAATACTAGTCTTGAATTTTTTATTTATTTAATGAAGCCACGTGATAAGCAGAACGTTCACCTGATAGCAAGTGACACGCTCGCCTGTAACAACGTGCTGCTAGTTAAGCTGTTATACACAGCACCGTATTGCGCTCGTCGCTTTGAGACATAGGATATTATGTATCATTACCCCAGTAGTTTTACTAGCTACAACTACCTTCAACCCGGAACACAGTAATGAATATATGTCTGTATAATGAAGTGCATTGTTAAACTTTAGTTTCCTTTACTCAAGCTATATTACAGTCAAGTGAACGTAACTGCAAATGAAATCATCACTTAGATTATTATGCTCGAAAGCAAATGAAGCAAAAACTTTTAATATTTTCTTTAAACTAGACAGACGTTTTCTTTTGCTTGAAATTTGCATCTATTTCTACATTTCTTCTTATTTGTCTTGTTATAATGATTTTATAATAAACAGAAAGAATATCTCTATAAGATTGTAAACGATGAGATTAGATCTCTCTTTCATCGCACTACTACATATCGTTATATTCAACGATGTAATAATATATACTAAGGTCTTTACATTATTCTATTCTGCTTACATTGGGCTAAATATAGTACTGTGTATTTAGTAACATAGTGTTAGGTGTATAATGAGGCAATGAATGGTGAAGTACTGTCACGCTGTATGTTCTAGATCTTATATGTTAACAGCTCGAACACAGTAGTTGTATGTAGTAGTTAACCAAATTCGTTCTACAAAAATCTTCCTACTAAACAAACTTCTTTGAAGGAATATAAACATTCAATATAGCATTATTGTGATGATAATTTCATTTCTAAGACTTTTTCAAAAAAATACTTATAAGAAAAAAAATTTTGTTTTAAATAATTAATTACTTACCATCTTCCCTAAAGTGAAGTAGGTCGGTTCTATGGCTGAATGGTAATATGCTGTAATAATTGAATAGTGTATGATAAACATCGCGTACGATACGCGAGCCGGAAGCTTCCACATATGCAATGATAAGAACCAATGGATGGGACCTGAAACGGGAAAAAAAAATCACTACAATTTGGATTTTCAAGAACTACGATCAACCATGGTAAAAGATGCCCGATGAGATATTTTGTTGAACGAAATAATGAGATAAGATGTTCCGACCGCATCCAGCTATTACTTTACTGCTTACTTATTTACACTGCACCGAATTGTCCTTATTCAATAGAAACGTTATGTTTCGTTACCTCAGTAATTGAACTAGCTATAGTACTATCACGGTAATACCTTCCCACTACCACATGAAGGCCAAAATAGCTCCTAATAAATAGTTCCGAAATATCTAGATAGTCTCCAACCGCTTCACCCGCATCGCAACCGGTGCCGAATGGTACCAGCGCTCAAACTTCCGACAATCGCGGAACACTTCAAAGAATGCTCCGAATCTTTTTTCGACAAGGCGTCGACCCACTCGAACCCTCTGGTGGCCAAATCGGCCGACTATGAGCCGTCCTCGAATCCTAAGACTAGTAAGCGCAGACCACGGCATGCGCTAAATTCGTCATCCCCAGGGGTCCCTCCCACCACTCTTGAACCCACAGTCACCGCATCACACCGCCCTCGCTTCAGAACGCGGCGCCCCAGGTACACACACACCGCGTACACTAAGTACACCTGCGATCAGGGGCGGTTCTCACCGCCCAGAGAGTCCGATGCAGGCGAAGGTAGTCGGGGAACGGGTCCGCGCCCGCCCTCGACGACCGAGTAGATTCGCCAGAATAACCAATAACCAGACACACCTTATTAAAAAACTCCACCGTCGGATAACTACACTACAAGTAGTACACTTTTTATAAACAGGCCGTGGATCCGGGTCCACGCGCCCAATGTCAGATAAGCCGTTTAAAGTCGAATGGCTCGCAGCGTTGACATCATCAGGAATCTAGCTAGATAGTCTCCGTCAAAAGAGATCTGTCAATAAAGTCTATGAGTTCGAATCCGAGTGGTGTGAACTCTTGGTAGCTCTAAACAGGATGTAAAATCTATGGGCTGCATGTAGATCAATTATATCTAAGAATAAAGTTTATTCTAAGCATCATTATTTACACGTAACCTTTTATTATCTACGTTAGATTCTCGTCTTTTTTTAGTTTAAGCTAAAGGTAAAATCGTTGCAAAGTTGCATTTAAGTATTAGAGATAATTATTTGAAGGTGTTGTTACTATAATTTTATTGTTGCAATCGAAATAAACAAAATAATCGCATTAATGAAGCGATAATTATGAAAAGCTTAAACTTAGCTATACTTTTTTATTTCATCTAACTGATGTTCTTATTAGAATTCCAAGAGGACTGAAGCGAGATAACATGTTACCTCCGTATCCCTTTTCGCAGGCAAATATAATCCATCCTAAGCCGGTGGCCCATAAAGATCTAGTGAATGAGTTAATAAATTTATTAGAGTCCTGACTATCCAAATATAACTGCAGATTGAAGTACATACAGTATATACTTGAGCCGATCAAGACTAGCGAGCAGCACCACAGTATTAACGCGAACATCTGGAATACACGAAAAGTTTAAAACATAAAATTGTTATAAATGGAATTTTTCCTGTTTATTATTATAGATAAACATTTGTTTGTAATATTTAAACAAAGCAAAGCGGTAAACATAAAGCTTGAATCGTGCTTAACTGGTTTAGTATGAAATTTTTGCTATTGAAACGGCACTGCCTGTGAGAGCTATATTCTAAGCACGCTTGACCTGCTAAAGCCTCATCGTCTCTTAACATCCTGCGTAACGACGGCAAGTTAACGATAAGTCGAATTCTACATTTTCATCTTTACAAAAATAAATTGCCAATTTGTGTTGGCAATACAATACCTTTTCAATTTGAAATTTTTTCCCTCTCCACACATGTAATGTATAGCCCAATATCATCCCTACAAAGAAGGGCGGTGCCCGCGTCAATAGATTTATATAGTAGTATTGGAAGAAGTTTATTAGGTCTTCCATGTGACTGAAAAAAAATCCTCATTAATACTCACAGTTTTTTTTGTATTGAAACACGATCTTCGCTAGTTTTCATCTTCGTATTGCACGAGTTGATTAGATAAGCAATCGCAATAACTTATATTTTTAATATGTAATTTATATAAAATTAAGTAATTTAATATTGAAACATTACGTTTGCTGTTGTAAGTACTTACTATTTACAAGAATTAATATAATAAACGACCTTCAATATTTTGTAACAATAATTCGCAGCCAAAAACTGATTGAGCTACTCATTAATATATACAAATCAGTGTTGTCTAAATAATTGAGTTTTATTTTATCACAGTAACAAGCAATAAAGAGATTGTACAAGTAAACACTTAGTTGTAAACGAAAAGATATTTTTAGAATGGTACATGGATGGTAAGATGTAGCTGAGAAGGGAAGGGATCCTTTCAAAGGCAGGCGATAGATAAAAAGAAAATCAATCATTAAGGAAAATGCTGTATTATCCACTGAGTTCTAAATCTTCAGAGAAAAATATATACAGTTAGTAATTTATATTTGTTCCACAAAGGACGACAAATGTATAAAGGAGTTTTTTTTTAATCGGTATTCAGATGGTTTTAATGAAAAGATATGATATTGAAGATATATATAGCATTTAAACAATTTTTATTTTATTGAAAGGGTTGTTATAAAAGTAAATTGAAAATAATATGTTGTAAACATAACTTGTAGTCACTTCTCAAGTTGTATATACGAATATAAAGTTCAAACAGTTCAAACTCACCCAGGCGGCAATGGTTCTGTAGGATAGTCATAATAATAAATATAAAACGACGATGCCATTAAGGCTATCACTAAACCTATAACTAGACCTGCCCAGGCGAACAGTTTTCGTGGGCTCAGAACCCAAAAAAGTATTATAGGTGAGAGGAAATGCAATTGTACATCAACAGACAAATACCAAGATACTGCAAGGCACTGAAACAATGTATAAAAGTTAATTCTTTACAAACTTAACTTGGGTTTATTTTTATTCATAATTCAGATATCAATTATAAGTATCGTTTAAAATATCTTATGTTAAAGATATTCATACTTTATACACGATGAAAATAGATGGCACTAGTTAGTACGATACAAATTGCACCATGATGATGTCAAGAGACAAAGAGTTTGAAAAACCAGTTGTTTTACAAACTACAGTATCCCTCAAATAGGATTTTAGCAATGATACCACAATATGCAAATATTTAAGTTTGTTTTTCAATACTCACAATCGTTTTCGGATTAGCGAAATTCTGGATATGTAATAAAGTTGACCACCAATACTGCCTGCACCTCAATGTGCTACCAGCAGCGCCCTCCCAAAAAGGACCGTCGGCTATGTGGTTATAAATTGAGGCTTCGAACAGAGTCATAGCACCAAGTAAAGGAAACATGCGCAAGAGTCTATTTAAATAGAAATGGTGTAGTTGTCGGAGAAGCCTTTCTGTAACAGATTTTTTTTTTAATTTTTAATTTTTTCCATAATTTTAAAATGTGACTTTCTAACCGAAAAGTCGAAGCTTCAATGATATTACTAGTCATCACTATCGTCATGGATACCTCCGGATGAGCCCAAACGCAATTATAGCGACATCTGTCGTATCGTGAAGTAGTGTCAGTATCAGATGAATGGAATGCTAGTCTCATGAATACTAAAAAAAATATACTTAAAACGATCAAGAAACAGTAATTCTAATATTTGTTCTCGTTGAGAAGTGTCCAAGTATACTTGAAGTGTTCATGTCAAAAATGACGGAGATTCTGTACAAGTTTTTAATCTAAGATTTAAACTATAGGATGTGATCTAAATAAAATTTATTATCAAAGTAATAATTGTTACCAAAGTAATAATTAACTCCGACTAATACTTATCACTACACACACAACATCACACGGTAATTGTCTGGTCAATAATATGTATCTTATGGCAATATTTTTTCTAAGAAATTATCTCACCTCCAGTTATTTTACCTGCCGTAGTGTATACAACTAACATCCCACTTAGCAGAAAGAATGTATCAACAGTTAAATGTGCTGATGTCAGCCAAATAGATCTTGGAGAAATTGCAAACTGAAAGTAGGAAAAAATCTTGATATTCATCTTCATTAAAACAAGATAAAATTTCAAAAGCGTGTACTAACCTGAATAGCATGGATAAAGTTACTGATGTGAGGGAGTGCGCTAAAACTGTGCCCTATAATCACCCACATCATAGCCAATGTTCTTATTCCATCAACAGATTCCAAAGAATCGGATCCGGATGCAAAAGTTAAAAGCCGCTTGGTATTGGTGTATACGGAGAAACAGAAATACAACGGATTAGCTGTTACGTTTATCTAAAAGGATAAATATCAAATGAGATGGATTTTTTTTTTACAATTTGTTACTCCTTAATACTGTACCTTTTGAAAGGATTAACAAGTAATATAAATCGTAGCTCGTGCTTAAGAGTATTAGGATGCCAATTATCGAAAATATGACACTGAAACAAAATAGTTAAATCTTTGAAAACGATTAACACAAAAAAAAAATCTTATTAATGCAAGTACGATTCTTTTCTCGAGAAAAATCTCTTATTTAATACAACTTATCTTTAAAGTTTATTATTTATCTGCTTTTAACTCTTTCGTCAATAATTTTTTTAACCTTTAATCATTTACTTCATAACATCTGTCCATCTCCTAAGGTAGACTAGGAGATGACGCCAATGAGATAACCTTTTTGCGATGTGTATGAATTTAAATAAATAAAGTACAGTAACCCAGGGAACATTTTAGTAAGCCAATTTACTTAAACATAAAGCAAAAGAAGTGCTATAATAAAAGTTAAGTACCGATATCGTTGTTTCTTTAACTTAAAGTACGCTTTATACTAATATATTCAGACATTAGATACCGCTTTTATTTTCTCATCATCATCTCATCATTTCAACCGATGAACATCCACTGCTGGACATAGGCCTCTTGTACCGTGCTCCACAAAGCAACGTCTTATATTATTATAAATTGATAACCGTTAGTAAAAAAAAAAACTATAAATTCTTAGTAAATGGTACCCTCTCCAAATATACTACAAGTTAAACCGTCAACAGGAAGCAAAGTATTTGAAAAGCAGAAGAAAACTTACGTTGCTACGTAGTCGATAGGAACCCAAGGTTTATCATTGGGGAGACGACAGAACTTCTCTTCGTATTTCACCCCTAATTTACTGACATCTGATAATAAACCGTTAATACCCTCATACGAAGTACACGAAGCTGGTATGCATATAGCCAATTCCAATTCCAAAGCTGATGGTGAATTGTCCTGTCTGATGCAGTAAAAAGAATTACACTTAGTCCTTCTATAGGTAATTTTGAGATAAGAAAGTTATGGTATCCTGTAACTTGAAAATTATACTATACTGAGGTGTTTTGTATAATGACAGTAAATCTTAGTATATGTCCGAAGACTTGATATTTCTGATATGCAATTAAATGATAATAGTACGAGAGAAAGGAAGAAGGTATACCTTTCAGCGTTCGAGATCGGATCGTTCCTCGTACCAGGTTGCTCATTATATATTTCTTGTTGAATTATCTCATTTATAGTATCCTGCATTGAGTTAAATGCTTGGTTTAATGAGTTATAGTCGATACCCGTCAACTCTTGGCTTATAGACGAGTTCATTTCCAAATCCACTTGCACTACACAGTATTTTCCTTGAATATTAACTTCCTCCATATCATGTTTTATATCTAAACATTCGTAGTAATTCCCCATGTCTTTTCTGTTGCCTATAAATATGCCTCTTGGAATTCTTATTCCAGCATCCAGAACTGTAAAGCAGTAATTCGTTTCCGTCATAAAGCCTGTCCATTGATCTCTAGTTTCTTTGAAGGTCGCAAAGGTATTTATTGAAACTCTGCTATATATATATATAAGTAAGAAATATCGTTACTAAATTCTTAATTTCGGCAGATAAGATAATTAGAATGTGATGTATAAAGGGCCGATCTGACTGGAGCTTTTAGACGCTCATGTTCAGCAGTGAGCGTTTAAAGGCTGGTGATGATTTATAAAAAAAAATCGTATTGAAATTTTTTTATATATTTGAAGGTAACACTCAAAATTTTAAGAATGACAGTAACAGAGGAAATTTTTCCAAAACTGTTTTATTTTAACATATTCTTGCCTTCACTATTTTTGTCCTAGTTTATTCCACCTAATCAGCCTTTTTATCTACCATTACATAAATAATGCGTTCCATTTGCAAATATCGAAGTTAAAATTTAAACATTAAAGTTAACTTTCTTGTATGTTTGTCTTCATTTAAATCTATACTTAATTGTAAATTAAAACGGACAATATAGTTTTTAATTCATATGAGTAACACTAGCTTTAATGGTTTAATGGTTCTCTGTTAATATGTTACTGTAGCCACAATTTTTTTTATTTTAAAAGTAAATTATGTTTAAGTTATAAGTTGATAAGTAACTTGACTTAGTGCAAACAAATGATTACTAATATACCTTCTGAAATCTTGATAACTTCACTTGTGTAGTTGTACGTTCTACGCTTTTCGAAGAGACGCCGATTCGATCCTCATTCAACTTAAGTTTAACTACACTAAGTACATTAAAACGTTAATTGGAATTATACTTACACCTTGCCCACAACACGGTGTTGTTATTCCTCACATATTCCACTTGTTGCCGACATAATTCCGGGTCCAAAACGTCTCTGTATAACTTCCTATCAAACGGATAATTGTAAACATCCTCGTCTTGAAGTTTTATCGAGATGCACAAACCGATTGGTGCATTAGATATAAGTAATATTAAGAATAATCTTATATCCATTTTATGCCGCGTTGTTTGTGGATATAAAATTTATTTGAATCTATCAGAACACATAGAATGTTAAATCATCATCACTACAACGTATTTTCTTCTAACGGCAGGCTTTTTGATGATCACCACTTAACTCCTATTCTTGTTGGAACAAACAAAAAATATTATTTAATTGTAGTTATTTGGAAAATTACTTCTTTAATGTGTTATTCGCCAGGTATAGATAGGCGAAGTGAAAATTTCAAAAGCATGATCAAGAATATCAATTAGCTTAATTATTTTTAATTGTTTTTGCATAGATTACGTTATTTAGGTGAGAGCAGAAGTGGAATGCGAGTATGTTACTTCGACAGCGAGCTCTTTGCGGTGCGTTCAATGGACACGGTTTAGTGTAACTTGTATATTATTTATTATTTTTTTCGCCCGTAACAAAATCATCATGTATACATAGACTACGTATGTTTATAACTTGTTTTGTTACATAACGAAAAAAAGAGCGCCGGTGGGAATGTTTCATCTCTAACACAAGATTTCGTTCTTCTAACTGGGTTACAAACATTACTAAAAAAGTTTTTAGTCAAAGAAAAAACCTTTTTAACTATTACCGTCAGCATATTATGGTTCAAACGAACTCTAAAATTGCCTCTTAAGAGAAACATATTCATTCTCATGATCTTACATAGTTTTGATACCCTTGAAAAAGGAAACCGGGATCACTCCGCATCCAAATTTGGCACATACTGGTTTAAATGTTAGTCGGGTTCGTGAGTCTGTCAAAAACCATTGCATGTGTCGCACAGACGTACGCCTGATAGTTAAGATGGTGGTTCACCAAGTAAGGATAGTATACACTACACCATATTGCGCTTGTCGCCTAAAGACATAGAATGTTAAGCTAATTACCCAAATAATCTCACTAGCTACACCGCCCTTCAATTCGGAATGCAGTAATGTTTACATACAACTGTTTGGCGGTAGCAATAGGAGCTGCAGTGGTGCCTTCTTAGACGGTGTCCAGCGACAGAGACCTACCGCCAGTGAAGAGGTTGAGAGGATTTGGTCCTAGTTCATCTTTTGTATATATTGTTAGAAAAGCTATTAATGTTGATATGAAATACAACTCCTTTTAAGTAGACTAGCAGAGATTGAAATCGGCGAACCGTTGGCGCTAGATATTATTTTCAGCTTATTACGGAGCGAGGTCAGAGCCCAAGAGTAGTTTTTATTTTTGTTATAAAACTGAGACCCATTTTCTGGGTGAGCGAGTGGAATGAGTTTCTCTATTCATATTGAAATGTCTTCGTTTAATAACCTTTTGTATTATTAAGTTTCGGTTAAAAAAAAAAGAATGTTATAGACTCAACTGAAAGATTATGTAGCACCGGTGTAACAAATATCTTCATTGGTTTTGATACATTTCTTTTTGCATGTTCATCGACTGAAACTTGTCTCAGCATTACCCAGTTTTCTTTGTACTTAATGAAAAAACAAAGTTATCTTTCTTGTAGTCTCATTGGGAGCTGGGAAATCCCAAATGCATTAATTCATGTTAATTGAATATTAAAAAGTATCTTATGTAGACTAATTAATACAGGAATTATTAACTCTATTGTTACGTTCGTAAATAACATATTAACTTAATCTTTATATATTTAGTACACGAAGAATTAATGCTGTATTTTAATATGTAAGTTGATGTTAATAAGAGTAATGAAAACATTGTCTTAGAATATAATTATATTTAAGAGATCTCACAAAGTAATCATTTATTTCCCTATTTTACTTGTAACTATTGATATTAACTTATGTCCTTTCTGATAATGGGAGGCTGCTTAAAAGATATTTATCACATTATGGGAGACCTTGTATGTAAATTGCCTAAACCTCGTATAAATATTTCAAGGGTTCAGTTTACTTGAGACTTTACGACAAAGTTTTTAGTCTCACCAGCTTAACAAACACAAACTTTGCCCCTTTGAGAATTATGAAGGATGTTCGTTTGTACGCAGTTCTGGCGGTCCTGCATGTTTGTAGCCTTTTCTCATGAATTCAAATTTAAACAAGTTTATATTTAATTATTATCTTAATTGAATTTTATGTAGAAGAAAAGTAGTATGAATGCATTTGTAGATTGCAGTAAGATTATTTATAGTCCTCAATGAAAACACTGACTAATGTATCGTACGTATCTTCGACTATCTACTTGGGTACGAATAGAGCTCTTCGCCTAAATATGTACCTGAAAAGTTCTAAATTTGTAAGCACATGTAAATGAAGTAATATATCAAAATATTTTAAAAAAATAAAGTAAAATATTATTAAAAAAACTAGTAAGACATCAATCATGACTTGATAAATAATTTAGCATGTAATCTTAAACTGTAAAGTATTTTTTTATCTGTTCGATCTGTCTACGTTATTATCTGTTCTAATTCACAACAAAATATAGTTTTTAGACATTTTTATATGCTAACACTATATAAACGAGATAAGCCTTATCAACTTAATAAATGGAAATGATTACTTATCGAAGTAAAAAAAATGGTAGAAAAGTAGTTTATATATGAAAGTAAACATTAATAAGCATCGTATTCTACTTGGAACAGGTAAATATTCAGCAGTAGACTCCTGCGGGCTGATCATAATGATCATGATTAGACTGATTGAGAATATGCTAGAAATCTACTGATCCAACCACAGAAGAGCCTATTTCTGTTGCGAACCAGCATCTTTTAATGTTTCGGTTTAAGAAGTGCACTTCCTCATTCAGTTACTGAAGTAGGAACAAAACACCTTAAATTTTAAAGTGATCAGGTCATTGTAATTTAATATAAAAACTGTTATTGTCTTTTATAAACATTCTCGGTGTGGTCTCTCGCAGGACTTGGAAGAGTGTCGGGACATCTTACTGAACTAACAGGTGCTCTTCTGCATCATAACTTTGTTCATTCAACGGGCGAAATATTTACCTGATAGTAAATAAATACGCCTGCTCATAATAACGTGATGCTAGTTGGGAACTACACCACATTGTGCTCCTCGCCTTGAGGGAGAGCTCACGCTAGTCTGGTAACTACATTATCTACAATGTACTTCGAAACGGAATACAGTAATGTTGTATGATGTGCAGAAATAGGAGCTGCAAAGCTGCTTACTTAGACGGTCTCCGGCAACAGACTAAGTTAATAATCCTATACACGTCCCATAGGAAACTAAGGACATTTTCTCTTTTTCTATTAGGTAAACGATCTTCTTAGTCAATTCTCTGAATTTAAACAAATATTGTCTATTGAGATTAAAAAGACTTTGATTACTCTTTCTTCCTTTTCTCTCTTCATTTATCTGATGACTATACATACAGTCTCTAATTAAAACAGCTTTCACTAAAGAATATTTACCGTCAGCATAAAGTTACACTAAGATTGTTAATTTAAGTATCCTTACTTAAATATTGTATTCAATAATACTTTACATTGCTTTTCGTGTGATTATTTAACCTTTGTTTATATAAGATAATGTTGGAAAGGTAGTTAGTAAGATGAGATTATCCAACGAACAAAAAACGGTATCAAAGATTACGCGTAATAATACTACATGGCAGTAGAACATAAAAACGGAATATAGCAATGTTAAGAAAAATCCCGTTAACCTTTATAGATATAAAAAAAAAAAAATGAGGTTAACCTACAACAAATCCAACGAAAACATTTTAATCGTTGTAAGCCGATAGAGCTTTAGATGCGATCATTTTTTTCTTTTACTATTGTCTTCTTCTTTTTAGCATTTGTCCCGTCTTATGTCAGGGTCTGTTTACTTCTTTCACTCCTCTTCATTCTATTTGGAACATCACTTTCCTTGAGATCGCAGCTCATCATATTCTTTATCACTACATTCAGCCATCGCAACTTCGGGCTGAGTGTTTAGCTGCCTGTGTATTCAGGTGGTCTCCTTTTAGCATGCCCATACCATCGCAGCCTGCTACCATTTTCCTGCATGTTTATCGGTGATATCACGTACACCGAGGCTCCCACGTAATCATTGCGGATCTTGTCTAGTCTACTTACTCTGCACATCCGCCTCAACATTTTCTTCTCGGCCACGTGAATAAAATGAACATGCCTTTTTGCCATCGCCTAATGTTCCTTGGCTTTTTAAAGTTGTTATAAAAAGTTGACTTTAAAACTATCAAAATTTTAACAAAAAAATTAACTTTGTTTTTTTTTCTTATATCACAACAGTTTCAGGTGTACTAGGAGCTTAGAGAACGGTCGGAAATCTTATAACACTAAGTAATTGAATAGTCAAGAAATGCAGCGCACGTTTCCGGCTGTTGTATTTACGTCAGGCCATGAATAAGCGGAAACGAGCATAACCAACTTCCTGAAATGCATTTCAGCTCCACCTTAGAAATTCGCGAACGTATTCACTTCTGTTCGTGTCGAATGTTCTCACGATGTTTTCCTTCACCGTCAAGTACGTGGTAAGTGTAACAATATGCACATTAGGCATTGATAATACTGCTTAAGAGATGCATGCCCCGGTCAGGATTAGAACCCTCGTCATCTGATTGCGATGTCCGGTTTCACAGCC
The DNA here is from genome assembly GCA_029034505.1 of Ornithoptera priamus. Lineage (NCBI taxonomy): Eukaryota > Metazoa > Arthropoda > Insecta > Lepidoptera > Papilionidae > Ornithoptera > Ornithoptera priamus. The sequence continues at coordinate 1,331,949 of JARDWD010000392.1, forward strand.
GTTGAGCGACTACGACTATTTTAGATCATTGTTATTACTATTTAGATTTCAAGGTCATAAAGATAAATAATAAAAGATTTGTATCTGCTGTACCTTAACACATAATCTTGATGACTTTATAAGTATTTTCACATCAAAATCTGTTTATAAAGATTAAGTAAAACAATAAAAATAATTATATGTTTTTGTAACAAAAGCTCTCAATGAAGGATAAAGAAACACATGTATATGTATGTATATTAAAACATACACATGTATAACTTATAATTCCGTTCTGATTTTTTTTTCCAGTAACTAACTTACGTCCCTACTGTTGGAGGCACAGGCCTACCCTCAATATAAGGACGATGGGCCATAGTCACCACGCGGGCCCAATGCGGATTGGTGACTTCACACACACCTTAGAATAAATCCTAATTCATGTGCAGGTTTCCTCGCGATGTTCTCCTTCACCGTTTGTATTACGCTGTTGTTACTTAAGTTCACAAATGTACATAACTTAAATATTAAAGTCATCGGCACATGCCGAGATTCGAACCTGCAACCTTCGGAATGAAGGCCGCACTCTCAAGCCATTAGGCCAGCGAGCAACTAATTTTAATTAACCATTCTTAATTTCTCGTTAATGTTTCCAAGCATATATAAACCACTCGGTTATTTTTAAAACTCTTTATTCTCCAAAAATCCAAATACATGTACTTCTTTGATTTATCTTATAATACAATTTGTCATGATAATAACTTCTTTTGCAGAATCTGTGTTTTTTTTTTTAAATTACAAACTATTTTAATAACTAGAAGCAATGATTCATTAGCAGTGTAACAACTCATGATTTTCTATTTCAATAGATAAGATAATGCGGCTCTTGAAAATCTCAATAATCGCAATGTGATAAAATATAAGACGAAGCAAAAACCTAACCATGCAATGTGAGAACGAAAGTCCTTTGAAACGGATTTTTGAAGTTGTAAGAGTGAGTTAAAGCATGACAATGGTAATAGTGGCATTTTTGTTTTTTGTCGTTGAAATAATACGTGGTAGTTATGGAGTTTCCTCTGACACACTTCGCCGAGATTCAAACTTTCCATTTAATACACAGCTTTATGAAGATGTATTGGATCCGGAATTGTGTCGAAGGCAACTGGAATATGTGACAGTTAATAATACTTTTTTGTTATTACAATGTAAGTATCATATTTTTAATAGTCTCTATGGAGTGGTGATTGACTAGAGTGGTGATATTTGTCTAATAACATTTAGATCTCTGGTTTAATTTCGGAGACATCAGATTGTTTCTGTAACCTGCCTTCCAAACTATATTGCCTCGTATAAATCTGCACTATAAGAATATTGCTGTTTTTCGACTGTTAACATAAGAATCTAATCTAGTAACTGAGGTCTAGTCTTGACACTTTGTATATAAAATATCTGTAAGCTATTGTGATGAAAGAGCAAGTCTTTATCTTTCCTTAAACCAAGAAGAAAAATTACTATTTCCATAACAGTAACAATGCTTTTGAATGATGATTCAATCTGTGCTTAAGGTTTATCAGGTTTTTGGTATCAATATTTTTCAGTTCGTGATTCCGGCGCAACAATTCCAAAAGGAATATTTTTGGGAAACGCTTATGATTTAGGAAATTATGAACAATGTCTGAATATAAATGATAATTCTGAAGAATTAAAGATTCAAGGTAAATACTGCATGACAAGCATAGTTGATAACCAGAATTTACAAAAGACTAGTTCACCACTAACACAATGGTTTATGATTGATGAAATCATAAAGAACATTAATGAAAACTTTGTGGTAAAGTTAAATGATTTTGAAAGATTTAAAGACGTCCTTCAACCATTTACAGGAGCCCGTAATCTTAACACAAGGTGAGAACAATTCAATGGATAACAGTGTGTATGTAAAACAAACATATCATACGATCTAAATTTATACAAAAACAAAACTATGTTAATAGACAATTTTTAAGATTTAATCTCATTGTTATATTTTTGAAGGATTGGTCCTGATAATCAGCTGCTTTCTCGCATGAAGTTAGCCTTTTGCATACCAGCTGCTTGTAATATAAATGAAGCATTGAACGCATTCTATTTTAACAACACCGGCATTGGGGTGAGGTTCAAAGAAGAATTCTGCCGTCTTCCGAACGACAAACCTTGGGTACCTGCTGACTATGTGGCAATGTAAGACTATTTATACTTTTTGATTTTATTCAACACGATCGTGTGAAATGATTCTTATCGCATCTTTCAGAGTTATATTCTCAACGATTGGAATACTTGTTATTCTAAGCACATGTTACGATCTCTGGGAATTGTTTATAATCGTAAAAGGTATGCTTTATTAAATTTATTAAAAAATCTACTTTACTCCCGAAAGATATTCGCACAGAAATGATACTATCCATTTACTAAGTTTTTGATGAAATGATTTCTTTCAGATCCTAAAGAAATTAGTATACTTTATACTTCGTTTTCCGCGTATACAAATATTCAAAGATTACTTACTTTCAAGTCGGGATCAAATACGTTGGACTGCATTGATGGAGTCAGAGCATTAGCAATGGCTTGGATTGTCGTCGGACATACGATCATGGCGATAATGTACTCTGTTAATCCTCGTGAAGGTTTCCAGGTACAAACTCCTTAATTAAATTTTCATGTTATTAAATTTAATTTAGAAATTTATCGAAATAAATATATAAGTCCCTTAAAAGTTAAAAATAAGAATAAAGTTCGATTTATACAGTACAGTCGTAGTATTAAGATTTCCTTTAACCATTACTATGGGCTAGTATATATTACATTAAGGTACCAAAACAAAACTAGTAAATATTAGTAGTAAACAAAAAAGTAAATATTAAAAAGATCTCTTATTTATAATATTTTTTCATTGTAAACATATCAGCCAATTTTTTAAAAGTATCTATTCGTACAATTATTCATAATTATGATAAGATATTCCAGTTTAACATACCACTTAGTATTTCCATATTTACGGAATCGTGTAAAGGCATCTTATTTATAACTATATTTGAAAAAAGATTATTTAACATAACTCCAGGCAAGATTTATGGTCTTCTGTGAGACTATTAACTCATATCTCACATTGTTTATTACAGTGGTTGATTTCACGGAAGGCGGTTTGGATAACCGCAGCTCCCATTTCCGTCGACACATTTTTCATGTTGAGCGGTCTACTTGTTGTTTATACCACTGCGGGAAAGTTAAGTAGCAGTAAGTAAAAATCACGAAATATTATATTATTTCGTTTAACGAACCCCTCATATTTCTGTTAAAAGATTATATAGGTTATAATCTATATGAATAGCAGATATCTAGAGATTCATTGACTCATCACGAGATCTCTGATATAATACTTTACTTAAGTTACTTTACGTCGAATGTTACGTAAAGACTCAAAATTTGGTGGAGCTATTTATAGGTCGGATAAGTATGGATTTTAAATTTTTTTTTCATCAAAGGCAGTTGTAAGGATGTTAATAACTATGAGGGGTCCGGGAGTTGCTGCAGGGCGAGAATATGCCAGGAAAGTGGGTGGGGAACAGTTAGTATTGGTATATTTACGATGTTCATACACCGGTGGTATTTTAAAAAGGATATTTAGAGAGGAAGGGTATTATTTCTAAGTATAATAAAGAAAGTATAAAAATATTAATTATTTGTTACAGTGCAATTGGTGAAAAACATTCCACTTTTCTATCTAAATCGACTTTTGCGCATGTTTCCTGTGCTCGCCGCGGTGGTTCTGTACAAGGTTTCAATACATAACCGAATAACTGATGGTCCCAATTGGGGTACTGCTGCGATGAATGTACTCAACTGCAGACAGTACTGGTGGGCAGCTTTACTGCATATACAAAATTATTATAATCCCCGTAAATTTGTAAGTATTAATAAATATAATACGATAACGTTGTTAATATGGACTTTTATTATAAAGGTATAATAAGAGTTTTACATAAGCGCAAGCGTTTTTTTTTAATTTTATCAGGTGACAAAATTTGTATTACGTTTACTTATAACAAGATGATGTTATTTATGATGATGAATATTAGACGACATTAGTGTTCGTTTTGAGATACTAGATTAGCCTTATCAATTAGATCACTGGAAAACAAAGATCAGCTTGACGATCATAACATACCAACCATCCACATTTTTACGGATGGCAGTAAAACTCACAGTAATGTTGGGGCAGCACTGTCCGTGTGGACTAACGATATTGGAACTAAAACCGTCAAAGAAATTGTCTTCGTATTACACAATTAACCAGGCAGAACTCCTGGCTCTCGGCGAAGCCACTGAAATAGGGTTAATAAGTAAAGAATAGAGCTTCGGAATATATAACGATTTGCGATCAGCATTGGAATCGGTTGCAAACTAATCAATGGGCCTCTTAGCTGTACAGTCGCCAACATTAAAGCGAGTAGACTCCAAAACAAGGAGACTGTCCTGGATTATAGATCACGGAGGTTTAACATGTAACGAAAGAGCTGATCAGTTTTCTTTAGTAAGATAATCATCTTGTTTGAAGTCAGCTTGACATGTAATCCATCTGAAACAGGTCAGAGTTGACCTGAGTTTCAGAAATTAGAGAAGAAAAAATACAGAATACTGTAATGTGAGTACAAATATTACAGCCCCGGTTTTTTTTTTAATATTTATAACATAAATAAAAGCTACATTGCAACAGAAACCTATCACCAATATATTTGATAGCATATATCCAGTTGTAGTAGAAGTATTTGTAATTATAGATTTTTCTCAAGAAACTTAGCCACAATGTACTTTTCGAAGTATTGCAATCATAGGTTAGTTGTCTGATATTGATTTTAGTGTCTTGGGGTGTCGTGGTATCTATCGGTGGATGTACAGCTCCATATTCTTTCACCGATAGTCTTAGTTTGGATTTTAACGGGCAGAAAGAAAACAGCATGGATTGGTTTAACCGCTGGACTATTAGCGACCCTCGTCGCTGCGACGACGTACAATTTTGTTAATAATTTTAGATCCGGATATTATGCAGCGGAGTATGTATATCTTTATTATCTTTGTGAAGTAACCGCTCTCATAAATATTCTCACTGCTGGAAATGTGGAAGTGAACTATTTGTTATAAGCATTAAAATCTGCCGTTAGCATGAGACTGTTATCGAAATTGGCTGAGATATTTAGAGACGAGGGTATTGTCTTTAGACCTGTAAAATGGCTACATACACTTTCAAAACAATACGTAGTAACTACCAGCATTTGTCTCGAAAAGATATTCAATATTTTTTTGAAGAAAAAAAACTGAATATTTTGGTGGTTGACCATGCACTCTAAAAATATACGAAGAGACTGATTGAATTTATGGCATATAGTTGTGTAGTACTAAGTGTGTGGCAAATAAGTTAAACACAATAGTTAATAAGCATATAACTTAATAAATAATAGCATTTCATGAATTAATATTGTTTAATACGTAATTTTTTCAGTGCTTCCGAAGCGGAAAGGTACCAATTGCACTATTATATAAACACTCTGACTCGTGCTTCCCCGTTTCTTGTGGGGATGGTTTTTGGATATATCCTTCATTTATATAAAGGGAAATCATTGCAAATGAATAAGGTATTTTAGAACATTATTATTTTTAAAGCATTTTTATTTAAGGCAAATAGATCAAAGTCTAAGTCAGTCTATCTACATGAGTACAGAGTCTGATAGCATAATGTTTACTTATGAAAATATTATCAAGTTTTTTCAAGATTTTTTTCTAAGTTTATCATGCGAGGATTTTTACTGTTTTTGGATGATATTGACAACGACAATGTTAACAGTGAAGCGTGCTTGCCCTGAATAATCACGCTCATATTCGTTGACAGCAGAAGCACAGCTATCCTATACATCATAAGTCATCTTAAAATTGATATAATTATTTTGTTACTAACCACGCGTATGAACATTTCTACGACCAATCGAATAGAATCAGGGGTATGAGGAGCCCCGTATAACAACAAATAGGACTCAAACAAACCTCACCTGCTGCGTAGTGCATCCTGCTAATCAACAAACGAGGCTCTGGGTTCCACCAACCCGCATTGGGCCGTCGTGGTGGGAAATAGCCCACATACCCCCGTATGAAGCCCTATAAATAACTGCCCTAGTGCTCGACGATGCAAGCAGCGCAGGGCTGATCGATACGGCGATCTTTGAGGGAGGGCTATGACCAGTAGTCGTCGTCTGCAGACTGATAATGATGACGAATAGAGTCACGGTACTTCTACATTACTAGACAAGTCTTTACCGTCCAAAAAGACAAATTATTTAATTAATTACTTTGACAGCAAAGTGAATAGAGAATAATTTTTTTCTCTTGATAGTATACCATATCATACCATAGATAATATCGCAGCATCTATATCTACCGACATGCAGTTATGTGTATACATTAAAGAGAAGTATACTCCTATTTAACATGAGACTTTTACTATAGTAAAAAAACTGAAGACGATCAGGGTGGTTTGAAAACTAGAATGGTTTTTTCATCAGAATATCATTACTACACAGCTCTATTTGATATCATTATCAGCCCTTCGAAGTACACCGCGGGACAAAGGTCTATTCCAAGAAATGCCTCTTGGTCCGATCATCCTCTTAATCACATTAGCAATAAACAAAAGCATTTGTTTCAGATACTTGTAATTGTACTCTGGGTGTTGTCATTAATACTTCTTGGAGGTATGTCGTACTGCGTGCGACTAAACTTCGATGAAAATTGGGATTCACAATTAGGGGACAACTTGCTTAATTCTTTCATGAGGCCAGCCTGGGCCGTCGGACTTGGATGGGTTATCGTCGCATGTACGAAAGGGCATGGAGGTAACTTTAATATTTTAACCATTAATAATTAGAATTTTAGCCTAAACTTGGTATACGATGATCCACGATAAAACACTTGTGATAATTTTAAACTTTGACAACAGTTTGATAATTTATATCTTATAAAAAGATAACTCTCTCTCTCTCTTAAATTTAACTCCTATATGTACCTTCATAGATTAATGGAATTGACCAATTGAAAATATTAGTACTAATATATAATAACGTTTGTGGACAATGACCTGATATGTGAGGCTTTATTTAAGTATTAATCATGTAAACAACACATTTAACTTATTGTATTTTCTATATACAGGACCTGTCAACTGGTTTCTCTCGTTCAACATTTGGAAGTTATTCTCTCGCTTATCTTACGCTATATATTTGATACATTTGACTGTAATAACTTCTGTTTATTCGGCTTCCAGTGTGCAACCTCATTTCACTGCACAAAAACTTGTAAGTATACAATGTGGTTGATGCAACTATACTTAAAGCTGTATACAGTGCTTGGATACGATGTTAGACAGGTTACATTAAGTTTTCTAATCATGACTAATTTATCTTGAGAAGTTGGAGATTATTTCTGTCTGCTGTATCATTTCATATTAGATTACTTTATATACATCCAGTTAATATTATAAGAGCAGTAATATAAAACTAGTAATTAAGTTCACCTCCGACGTAACCAATATATTTCATTAACTTTTAACGTCACTTATAATAATAATGGTAATGTATATAAAACAATATTTACTAGATGTTGATCTCTTTTTTCGGAGATCTATTAGTAATATTACAGCAATACTGTATTCCAGTTTAAATAGTGCAGTAAACCAGTGAAAATACATAGATATCGAGATTTTACTTGTTTCTAGGCAAGAAGCGTTTTGTGGCACTGTATATTTAGCTCTTTACTGTTATTGGTCGACAAGTTACCCCCGAGCTGGTGTCACTGTTTGTTAAACAAAAAATATATTAAATATCTTATATATGGAATATAGTTTTATTACTAATATTAAAAATATGAATATAGTTGCTATTATACAGTTTTAAAGGTACTCGTGATGTTTGCAGATATTTGACGCTTTGGCTTTCTTCTTCATAACGGCTGCGCTCGCATTTGTGGTGACCGTTACAATTGACGCTCCGTTTGCAACTTTATTAAAATTAATATTAAATAAAGGTATGCAATATTGTATTTATTTACAGTGAAAATGTATAAAGTAAATTGATTCATTTATAGCATAAAATCGGTAGAAGACATCGGGAGAAAATGTGTTTCATAGTTTGCCTATGTATAGTGTACTCGAATGTTTAATATAATAACCTCCTTTTCTATGTTTTGTCTTTATACAAAGGTATGCTAAGCCTCAAATTTAATTGATTTTGCTTGTAATTTTGTATAGCTATATTAATATTTAAGACATTAACCAATCATTTGATGTATTTTTAATATTTAGATATCAATTTAATCGTAACTTTGCCTTAGGAAGATGTTCGAATCTCTATCAATTTTCTCAGAGTGCAACATTTAATTCGTCGTTTCATCAAACTAAAAAGTATTTTTTTTAAAAAGAATATTTTAAAAATATAGTATATATTCTTCTAGATAATTTTGTACAAAAAACACAAAAAGCAGTTTCTACTACGAAGGTGCCAGAGGAGATGAAAAGTGAAAATGACAATGAAGTAAATCCCGAAGATATAACTTCGAAGAAATTGTAAATATTTAACAACTGGATTAGTTTATATGTAGACCATGTAGAAAAATTGTTTTAAATAAGTAATAAAGATATTGTAATATTAAAATTGGTTTTTACAAACTATACTTAGTTAGATTTACTATGATTTTTTTTATCATAAGTTGTCTATGATTCGACGTATACTTTTAGTTGAAGTACACAATGAAAATTTTGTAATAATGACAATATTGTTTCCACTTTTCTTATATAGATAAGTAATATGATTATTTCAAAGCAGACATAGCTTAGAGCCATACCATTATTTCAAATATATCCTTTTTGTACCTAAACAACAAAATCCTAATCATTTTCCAAATTGAATAAGACCGTCTATAGTAACACAAAGAATTATCCTTCGGTAGAACTTGGTAAACCTTGAGTTATTATTAATCAGTTTAACCAAAGTTAACATTACTTATAATTATGGTTTTTCTTAGAAATTATACATTTTGTAACTTCTCTGCGCCCGTAACAAGTAATAAGTTCATGATACTAATCACGTCTTCGACTTTCGTACATATGTGTAGTTGACATGAATCGAAAAAAGAAAGCTGTGTAAGAGTGACCGTATATGGAAGTGTGCTTGTGGTGGTGGTGGATTTGAAACTTAATGAAATATAAAAAAAAATACATAAAATTTATAATCCTAAATAAAGGCTTTTTGTGTGTACCTTGTTAGATGCTTTCAGGTGTAACTGGTGAGTTAGTGTGTGACCACACAGGCGAAGTACTTTCCTAATGATGCAATTAAACTAAAGCAAGTACGTTGCACTGCGCTCATGACAGCTGGTTTCCCTCTGAAATCCTGGAAAGATGCCAAGTACGAGCGTTTATTGCTGAACTTTCATTTGTTTTAGCGTCCCTTATAAACAAATATGTGTTTCAAAATACATAAAAAAAGTTTTCAAGTTTAAAAGGGTTTTAAAGCGATAAGTATATTATTGATTTATGTTTACTTTTAATAACATAAATATAGATTATTCATAGCTTCATTGTCACTTAAAGTCATGTGAAGGTCCAAATGTTATTGTATATAAAAATTATTATTTGCTATAAAAGATTTTTATAATAAATATTTTTTTTTTTTTATAGTATAGATAAGGCAAACGAGCAAGACGGGTCACCTGATGGTAAGTGATTCACCGCCGCCCACGTCACTAGCGACGCCAGTGCGTTGCCTAATATATAATAGCAGTACTCTTGTAGGCATTGAATGAGTTTCTTCATAAATGTTTGATTTGTTGTTGATAAATAATGTTTTAACGATATTAACCCATTTCATAGAAAATTTTATGTGAACTTCGTACACTTCTTTAGAATTGAATTTTACAGGTTCATGTTTTCAGAAAATCCATCGGCTAATGAGTAAAATAAAAATCTTATCGAATGTCGTTATTACGATAAGTGAGATAAATAAGGTTATCTGAAGATAAATAATACGGGAGTTATTTCGTATAGTAAATTGTACTAAGTTCGAATTTATTACAAAAAAAATTATAACAAAGTGTTCAAGAGAAAAATTAAATGTAAATGAAGGTAGTTCTATTTAATCACAGTGTAATGAAGAAATATATTAAGAAAGGCTAAAATGTTCATCGCTATGTATATGCCACGAGAATCCTATATATAGTTTCATTATTTATTTAAAGTTATTATATATCTTTTACAGATTAAATTTAGAATATCAAGGATTTACAGATCCATGAACTTGTTGACTAAGTTGCTTATCAGTGGACACACTCACATTCATTTCATATGCGATCTCAAATTGACATGCAAAGCTCTTGTCCAATTTTGTTGATCTCGGTAACAGCGGGAGACTTTATACGTTTACTTATCTCAGAAATTAGTTTTCTATCAATCATCATCATCTTATCCATTTAACTGTTTAATAGACGCTTTATCCCATCATATTGTCTAACTCATCCACCAAAGTGTTGTACACATTGGCGGGTATAGTATACTTGTGGAGTTCACAAGAAATGCTGTTGTCGTTTTCGTGAAGGTGTTCCCTGGTAATATACAATGAGCATTGATTGGAAATAATAGTTTCAAAACAGGCCATGGATCCGGGTCCACGAGCAAAGTATCAATTTAGCTGTAAGAGTCAAAATGACTATCAAGCGCTGAACATCATCAGTGAATAGAGGATTAGAAATAACTAGGGATTGATTACCTGGACATCGTAGACTTTTTAAATCTTGATAGACTTTCATATACCGCGATTCTTCGTCGCTTTACAGCAATCACATGTAATTTTTTCAACCAATCAGGACCCCGTCAGAGTCAGCTGAGTGTGCAGCCTCATCTTAAGGTAATGGGACTAATTTACTACACTCCCATGATGATGGTGTCTACAAATACTGTAAGGTAATTTCATCGAAAATATGTGCCTCCAAGGTTTTGAATTGCAGGCTGTATTTATATATAGTGTTATATATACTGTGGAATGTTTCAATCTTAAACGATTTAGGACCACTTTAGTTTTTGTCAAAAGCTAATATTTATATAAATCTTACGGTTTTAATTTATAATTTAATTTACAATAGCGAAGTAGCTACATTTAGATAAACAAACCGTAACGGTATCGGAATGTTTACTCTGAAAACATTCCGTAGCTTATAAATTCAATTATCGTAAACATTTGTTTGTTTTCGAGGAAGAACATTTCAGCTCAGATAAATCTTTGTATATGAGTGACGTATAAATTATATATAGCATTTCAGGTCACATCTCAATGTGAAGCTGCGAAGAAGATCTATTGTCCGACTGATAGGAGAGAGTCTAACAAATCACTACGTTAAACAAATCAACGAAATGAAGAGATGTATTAAGTAAACCCAGGAATTTCTCAAAAAAAAATAAAAAAATAAATGATTTCTTTATTATTTGTGTAAAATCCGAGGTATATCACTGAAATGTTCTAACCTTATTTGTTATAAGGTAGACACTAAAAATTCAATTAAAAATTAAAGTCCACTTCTCACTACGTCAAATTTTCCTTCTGTCCTCGGTGGAGTAAGGACGAGATACATCAGACATGCACCAATTTTAAAATGTTCAACCTATGTTGGTTTACAGCAGGACTATTGATATAAAAATCAATTAGGAAAGTAAGAAATCGTAAAAATAATACAGTATGTAAGATTTTGTAAAGATACGAAGCAACAAGCAATTTACTCATGGTAGGTCATGTGTTGCCGGAGACCATCTCAGTAGGTACCATTGCAGTGTCTATTTCTGACGCCGAAGTGCTGGAATATTACTGTGTTCTGGTTTGGAGGGTGTTGTAGCTATTGAAATTACTTGGTTAACGCTACTGGACATCTTATGTCCCAAAGTGATGAGCGAAATGTGGTGCTGTGTATAACATCCTTGCTAGCGCCACATTGTTTTGGGCTGGCGTACAACTTACCATCAGGTGAACCTTCCGCCCGTCTCGTCACTTCGTAGTATAAAAAAATAAGATGAAGAGAATAGTTGTAATAATATGTAATAGCTGTAGATATAGTCATCAATGTCTTCCACCTTTATCATTAAGGTTAAGATTAAATAAAATAAAAAGCAGAGCTACAGGAAACTATTGCACAGTGTTACCAACCACCTATTATTCTTCACCCTAAATCCATCCTGTATCCTCCTCTAATACACTGGTACGAGTAAAGCATCGGAACACCACTTCAGTGTCTTACGTAATGTTGATTCTGAGTAGGGTACTATTAATTTTTGGTTATTAATATCCGCTAGTTATAACAATGTTACAGACTTCCTGCAAAATGCTACATTTAAAGTTTTTTTTTAATTAAGTAAATTTTTACTTTTCCAATATATGAAACCTTATTAATATCGTCATCATATTTTCTACGTAAAATTCGTTTGTAATGGTATTTAATTACGTTGGAGCATCAGCAATTCAGTTATACTTCAGCATAAATTAAAATCGCAACAATCAACAAGAAGAAGAACAAACAACTTTTCCCTGTTCCAATTTTAATTTATGTTATGAAATATTTAAATTACAATATTCAGTGAGTTTGGAAAAGGTGATTGATAACTGAAATATTAAAGGAATTTTATTTTCAACGATAGGGGCAGTTAGTGAAAATTTTGATATCAAAATTTTGCATGACCTATAAACACAAATGGTAACTAGGAATATACTAGGTACTGTGCAGGTCTTTATAAATGCAAGAATAGACTTCTAAAATTATTTTATCACAGATCATAGGAGGTGTAAGGGTTCACACGATTCACGGGATCCCAGCAAACCTAACCTGCCCGTGTTGCACCCTGGTAATCAACAGACGAGGCTCTAGCTCCCACCAACCCGCATTGCGCCAGCGTAGTGAGAAATAGCCCAAATCCTCCTATATGAATTTGTACTCGATCGATGTGGGAATGTTTGGGTAAGGCTTATGTCCAGCAGTGGACGTCCATCGGCTGATAATGATGAAGATTATAGTGATTGTACGACAGTCGATTACTGTTCAATACTTTTGAAATTCCAAATATAAAAGAAATGGGAGTAGTAAGGGTAAGTAGTAATTAACCCCTCGATATATATGTTAAAACTGATTATTGAGAGGATTTATCTAGAAAAGAACTTCAGATTTTAGTGTCTTTGAAAGAGTTCGTTTATTTTAATTAAAAATGAAGAAATAGCCCACTCGATCGTCCCGCTATTGGGATTCAATTGGGGTTCTCCTACAGAGTATGCAGAACATACTAATATCAAGATAACTTATCATTGACTTAAAGTTTATTTAAAAATTAAAGATATTATAATTCTGGATAAATTTATGTAAAAGTTTTTTATGGTACACGAAAAGTATACTATTTAAACCTGGTATAAACTATAAAAGGAATAAACTATAGTCTATATAACTTCGCATTTGTATTAAGCAATTGGAAAGTTGAAGTAATTTTAGATAGTAGAGGAATAAGCTCAGCGGGACGCAGTAATCTCGTAGATTTATCCGCAAGCAAACAGGATTAGTTTTTATACAATTAACTTTTAAGAGACTCAATATATAACAAAATTGGTTAACTTATATTAAAATGTATAAATATATAATCATTTATCCTAACCATAACTCGAACGAAATTATTTGGTATGGTATAAAGAACCCACAAAGACTATGGCTATTATTTAAGAAGGTTAACACATCCCAAAATTAAGCTGAACGCTTTGTCTTGTTCCACTAACTTTAGCATCATCCTTAGCAGAACACAGTAATTAGTAAAACACATCTAAGATGTTAACAAAAACGATTCACAAGTGTTAAACATAACATTACATTTGTCTTCCCAGATGAAATAACATACGAGGAAAATCCTATCGAAGAGGGAATGAAATTAAGAAAATCGTAACTTTTTCGAGTAAGTAAAATGATAAGCAACTTGTACGTGGATAGACTGTTAAATAGAGGGTTGAGAAGGATAAACTCCCAGGAGTAATTGCCGTAGTCCTAACAAAATGTCTTGGCGTATTTTTACGCGTACAAATTTTGTTACATGCCACTAGAATTTTACTTGTGAAATTAAGTATGTACAAAGAAAAAAACATCGAAGAGCCTTAACCCAGCTTAACCATCTGGGTTAAGCTCTATGGTTGTAAAAGCGAATACGCTCACTTCAATACAAATATATTTCTCTCTGAACACAGCTTAATATTCAATAGAACGATTAAAAGTATGAGCTCATGTTGTATTAGGGATGGAATGAGAACGCAATATGTACCTGTGGAGATATATCTATGTTTACTGGTGGTAGGTTTCTGTTTCAGGAGACCGTCTAGGTAGGGATCACTGCATCTCCTATTGCACGCGCCAAACAGTAGTGTACAAACATTACTGTGTTCCAGTTTGAAGGGCGTTTTACTTAACGAAAATACTGGTGAAAGGAGTCTTAGTTTCTTATGTCTCAAGCCTACAAGCACAATGTAATGCTGTGTATACCATCCTAACTAGCACCGCGTTGTTATGAGCAGATATATCACTCACCATCAGGTGAACATCTTGCTTGTCTTGTCGTTTCGTTGACTGAAACCCAACGTCAGTTTAATATTGTAATCTCTGTTGATGATCCTAATTAAACAAATCTATATGGAAGTTGGGTAATTCTTATTGGTATAAGTAATAAAATATTTATCCAATTTTTTTCTATAATTTAAGATTTTTTACGTCGTCAGTATCACTCTCGACAGAGTGGTTATGGTCATCACTTCAGGTGTTGGTAGCAAGCTTCACAACACGTCGCCTCTCTTCTCTGATGGCCGCCTCCTTAGTGCATTCATATAGTGGTAACCACGATAAGCCATTTACTGCTGCTTTTATTTGATCAGTCCATAGGCTTTCTTCTCATAGCCTGGTACCTTAAACCTTTCCCTGAAGCACAATAACATTATTAAAGTTACCATATATTTTTGATGAATGAAAATTTCTTAAAATATACACAATGAGATTAAGTTTCTGCATTGAGATAGATAGAGAATGAAACATTTGTTGATAGTTGAGTGATTCATAAAATTATAACGAAATGAGAAAGTTTGGTGGTAAGTGTTATAATATTTTACTTGGGCGCAAACTTTGCCGGCACTTGAAGCACAAAAGTCCGATTTCTTTGCTCAATCGCGCGCCGACACCTGTTAGTTAATTTATCGGTAAAAGTTGGAAGTCATTGCGGTCGAGCGGCGCGTAATGGCCGCCGCTCTGTTTCAATGAGTACGACACGATCCTGGTCTCACGTTTTGTGATCCATCACCGATTTAAAACAAACGTCCCTTTCATTTCAATAGTGAATTATTTAAGTCTGTTACTTAGATCTTTAGATAATAACGTATACGATAATATGTATCTAGAACCTTAAACATTAACACCGTAAAAATTGAGATAATAGTAGTAGATAAAAACAGTAATCTAGACGTGAGCGATCAGTGTATCAATTGTACCCCGTTGGAGAGATGAAATAAATATCCAGGTCATATCGTCATTAGCGAGCTGGGCGACGATGATGATATTGAGTAAGACCTCAGGGCGTTGGCGTTGAGGGGCAATATGCTCGCCCGCAGGTTTACTCGGTGTATTGCAGACGTCAAAATGACATTGATCAGACCTTTTACTCGAGAGGTCTGTGGGTGAACTATTCGCGGCGCGCCTTCAACACACTGCTCCTTCAATATAACAACATTTTTAGGATGTTTATGTGGCTACCGTGGAGGAGCAGCACGTCGGGAATGTCCGCGGAGGCTAAAACTGATGGATTACATGTCGTCATGCGCAAAAAGCAGCTTCCATGATGCAGCGCCTGCGAGGTAGCACCAACAGCATTTTAACGATGATAGCTGTTAGATCCGATTATATAATTAAGAACCATTGGGTTGATGTATTTAATGAAAATAAAAAAAAAACATATACATGTTTGGTGTTGTAACAAACATTACTAATACAGTATTCAAGCACTATATTGTTACCAACCCTTATTAATCTTATGTGGAGTTTTAACTATAGCCACGTTATTATGAGTGGGCGTATCGTTTACTATCATGTGAACGTCACGCTAGTCTCATCCCCTAATTGTTTAAAAAGAAAATAAACATTTTATGTCTTAAACTTCTCATAGCAGGTACTTCGAGGTAAAAGTCAAAATTTTCATTACATTAAACGAGTGATCTTCATTTACTTGAGACAAAATCTGTGAGCCAAAAGAAATATGATAATTAAATGGTCTTAGAAATTAATTCGGCATCAGTACAACTTTCTCTCACAAAGAGAGTCAAAACCATAATTAATTTCGGAGGCTGAAAGGGAATCGGCGTATGTCGCACATCTTTAAAAGCTATTGATTTTAGATTGTGCTGGTTTCCTCAATCGCACAGATCTGGAGATTAGTGCGAATCGATTCCTCATTATAAATTCATGGAGAATATAGATCAAACACATGTTTTCTTCACCTTCCTCTTATTCATCTTCCTTCTTTCGTCTTTCTTCCGTCTTAATCATAATGTTTTTTGCGACATCTTTTCTTTTGATCTGGCAACATTTTCATTTTTATAGTACATAGTTGTAAAATATTTATTATTCTCTTTACGCGGGTTTATGAAAGCTGATACAAATTTATCACTATAAATGAGCCGGTAATGAGAATATAAATATGTAAAATAGTACAAATATGGTTAATTACATATTTATTGCTATGACATCCCGTATCGTTAAATAACAGCTGCGGTGTGCTAACTGATTAAATAAATAATCTCAATTTACAACCAATCCCAAGTAACCCGAGTAGGAGAGGTAATAATTTAGACTTGTGTATTGAAATTTTGCAAAGCTTTATGATTTATCGCGAGCTTTATTTTGCTTAAGTTTTATATAACAATCTTAAAATTGTACTTTGCTAAACAAGTCATTCAACTTTTGCCCGTTGATGAGTTCTTTAATGATGAACCGACAACACAAGAAAAACTTTTACCTGATGGTAAGTTTACCCATAACAATGACGATAGAATGTTTGCTTAGATTTGGTGGTTAAGACATCCTGTTACAATTTTACCCATTAAGGATACACACAGTTTGAAGGTAGATATTGATATTACTTGGTATATTCCTTTTGTGTTTAAAACTACTGTTTGACTATAATGATTTAAATAATTAGAGTTTTTAGATAGTAGGTGTAATCCAAGTTGCCAGGTTAATGGTGTTATGGGATGTTAGGGAAGTATGACGGTTAATAGGCTGCTGTAGTCGTCCCTAGTATCCCATCCAAATGAAAGCATTCTTAGTTCGTAGTCTTTTAATAATCACTCGTGCGATAGGATTGTAGCGTTATTTCTCACCAACTTCGACTCTGACTAGCGCCACTCTTCCATTCTTTTCTCAACCTGTTGTCAAAACTAATTCCAAATTCAAATTCAGCCGTGGGGTGCGTTCGGAAATCGAACGCCGCCACAGTGTCACATAATTGTCGGTAAGACGTATTTCTAAACATCCTTCTGTCTCTTTTCTTTATGTTATATAAAATGACGTTTACTTTCAGAATTTGAATTATTTATTTAGTTTTTAATATAACTCAAAATATAACTGTAACGGCCATTTATTGTATATGTAAAAATAAAGGTGGATAAAAAATAACAAAAGGAAAGAGACCAGATTTCGAGTCGTATGCTGTTTGTTTTTTCCGGAAAAAGTTTTTCAAGTTGATAAATGGTTAGTCAACGGAAGTGACAGTAAAGCACTGTTTGTAAATAGTCAAAACTGCAAAAAATAAAATATATAATTTCAGTCGCATTTTGCCGGAAAGGTGTGCTTGATAACTGTGTTTGAAGTCTGATACGTCTTGTTAGATATGATTGCACGTGGGAATAATAAAAACTAAATAAATATATGAGTACTACACAATTGTTTAAAAAAGTTAGAAACGCTTTAGAATCAAGAAATTAAAATCATCGTTATTACTGCTTATAGATATTTTACTGGAGAGAATATCCTACCAACTCATCAATAAAAACCAAGTACAAACTTGTTACAAATGTACTACTCCTTCCATATAATATATATATATATACATGTATCTGTTCTCCTTTTTGGTTATTCTACTTTTATTGTACAGTTCTCTCATATTATATTAACTGTACAAAAAAGGATAAATAAATAAATATATTCAAACGTGATACACCTACAATAAGATATTTTTTTTGTGGAATACCTTACAAGAGACCTATGTGCAACAGTGGACGTCCAAGGGCCGAGATGATGATGATTAGATTTCATATTACGAGAAGACTCATTCTTCATTCCATTAACATTACAAAATACTTAATATCCGTACACGGTTATATGAGTAATCACTTAACCAGAAAAGTTAAGTACGCGTTATCTTTGAAGAGTTGTATTTGTTAGCTTGTTATCAAACTTAGCGTTAATTAGTGCCAATTGAGAATAATTACAATGCGCTAATAGTTCAATACCGGTCATAGTCATTAGTTTTATTCGGTTAGTTTATATATATAAGTAAATCAAAATAAACATCATGAGGAACCAAAATGTATCCAATACTACTGCTTTAGGGGATGATGTGATATTGGTCAATTCGGTTTTGACCAGCTCAATGACTTATGGTCTCAACTCTTTGTTAGAAAACGTGCTCCTGATAATGATTTTTTTTTCATAACTCACAGATCACTCGTTTAAAGTAATGATAACAATGGTATTTCTTGAGATTAGTAACTATATTGGTTTTTCTTTAAAAGTGATAAAAATCGTTAGAAGCTCTCAAAAAATCTAATTTACTTAGGCTTATAATTTCCACATTTTCGAAGATTATAGTACTTACGCAATTTGATGTTGGATTGTGTCTTGATCTTTTAAATTTTGAATAAAGGTTAAGTAATTTTGCTATTACAAATAACCGGAAACGAACAAACACAAAATAGCACAATAAAAATTATCACACTCTAGGTTCTTCGGATCATTTACTTACTTTAGAGCATAATTTTCAATCTATGATTCGGAAAGTGATTCATGAAACTTCCTTTGTAACGCTGACTTCTGTTTGAGCTTCTTAAACAGAGCTTTGTGAAATTTATAGTACCCTCTCTTCACAGCTGATGGGGGTTGAATATAATTGCGTAATAATTCACCGAACGAAACAATTTAGCCATTCTTTTACAACAGAATGAGTCCCTTTTCGATGTTATTCATTGTACAAAGAGTTTATATTAAAAATAATGATGTAAATGTTACTCTGAATGTAACAAAGGTCTTTTTATTAAAACATTCTCAGTATCTTCTCTCTTCTCAGTATCTCTATCTGTAACTTCAATAATTATAAAAATATTACTTTCTTCCGGTTTCGAAATCGTTGTAGCTAATGAAATTACATTCCACATTAATCAATGTTTTGCTCGTCTGTTTGTCCTGTCAAAAAAAGCACCTAAATTAATTGGGCCTAAGGATAACAGCACCTTATTTTGAAGCACATAAATTATTAAGTTATTCTCTTCTTTGCCTTCAGGTTATTTATGTTGCATTAAAGTAAATGTATTTTTGGTTTGAACGATAATGGTTAATGTGATTATAATGCGTTATATAATTAATATAAAACTTCAACATTAGTTTATTGCCTTTGTATAATCTTACAATGTTGGAAGGAATAGTATGAAGTATCTGATGCTGGTGGTTAGTGGTGAGGAGTGGATCAATTCACTAGCCTCTCTCGTCGAGCTGATATATATATGTGCCTCGTGTGAGACCTATATTCAGCTGTGGATGTCTATCGGCTGATGATGATATATATAAATACCTCTCCCAGCCAGTAGCCTGGTAGTGTAGAATATTCACCGGATTAAAAAGAGATGATGGTATGCATTGAGGTATATATAACAAATATAACTATGATGGTTATGAAATTGATAGTTTTTTTTTTGGTCCATCACATCAGTCGATTCGGCTTTTGGCAGCCATCCGCTTCAATATAATGAATCATGAATATAATTTATTACATAAAGTCTCCTTAATGTTCCCTCGATATAGATTCAGATATATCACTAGTAAATAGTCAAAGCCACTAAGGTCAAATTTGGTGGTTTGGTGATTGCAAAATTACCACGAAAGTTGTCATTCTCAGAATTGTGAGAGTCTCCCCACGATGTTTTCTTTCACTGGTAGTTCAAGCTAGCGGGGATCAAACCTGCATCTCTTGGAGACGTATAGTGCTTAGAAACTAAGCTACAATGCTTTCACTGCAATTAATAAACTTATTTTAAATTTGGAGCAACATTTTGTACGAACGTTAATGAAGTATAAGGATTCTGATAGGCGTTATTATTTTTAGTAGTATTTGAAAATGTATTAGGCAAACGTAAGGATTCCTTTAATTAAAAAGGTTCAAGAATGGGTTCAAGCGGCTTGAAGATAGTCAGTAGTCCTTTGCTTATTTCACAGGAAGTTCATTAAATGGTGCTAGAAAATAAGGTAAGCTATTCAGACAAATAATTAAATGATGAAGTAATTAAGATGAACATTAACATCACTGTCATCTGTACCATCGCAGCGGCTATACTGGTGGTAAGCCTCTTTTGTCGGAGATCATCTAGGTACCACTGCAGCTTCTATTTCTGCCGTCTACCACTTCTTTTTCTTCTCATCGCTTCTTTGAATAAAAAAATCAGATATAAGATTTGTCTATGGATTTCATATAGTATAATGAGGATCAAAAAAATAAAAATTACTAATTGTTTGTGTCATCAAAAATAGATTGTTTACCATACTCCTAAGATATTATGATATGTTTACTTTGTTCTTTAACATTATAAGATGTGAACTCTTCAATTTTTTAAACGCTTTCTACAGGTTTATTAATTTTATCAACTAAATTTAATTTTCTCTCCTTAGAAAAAATAATTCATGCTAACGTGTCGACTTCACCGTCGCAGTCTGAAATTAGATTACTTCTTGAGAAATTGCCTGAATATTTTCAAACAGAAATTATACTTGAATATAATTCCAACTTTTTTTTTTTACTTAATCATTTTAATTAAATTTTCCACGAATTATTTGTAACAAAGTGGCTACAGTGTTATCTCAAAGGACATGTGCTAAGATTCTGATGTGTGATTAAAACGTTTAATCCTTGCGATGGTAAATAATTAAAACCGATGTAATTATTTAAAAAAAAAATGGAATTAAAAATGTAGTAACTCTAACTAGCAATTAGCAGAATATCGTGGAAAAGATGAAAGTATCGTATACATACTTAAGGAGTACTACAGAGCCCCTGTGGCCGTAGATGATCTAAATTGGTCTCTTGTGCCTTTTTCTACCCTCAAATAATAGAAAACGCTTGGGAAGGTATTATCTCTTATATGTGGTACTGTGTGAACATCTTAACTAACGATTGACTACTATTCGCAGGCGTGACACTCAAAATCTTTTTTATTCAATGAAGCGATGAGACGAGGGGGACGTTCATAGTAAACGAAACCCCCGCCCATAACAACATGGCGATAGTATGGTATACACTTCACCACATTGTGGTCGTCCTCTTGGAACATAAGACGTTAACTCTCGTTCCCCCAGTATTTTCGCTAGCTACAACGCTGTTAAACTGAAACACAGTAAAGTTTGTACATTACTGTTCGGCGGTAGAAACAGGTGCTGCGGTGGTACTAGACCAACTAAGTGATCGTGTTGTAGTTACGTCACTTGTAAATTAAATAAGTACTGCACTAATCGTTTAAACCCTCGAAATATTAGTATGGATTTTAAGTTTGTACAACGTCGGAGTATGCCCTTGTGAGTTTCATGGAATTTCTAACAAGCGAAGATAAACTTATGTCTCAATAAATGGAGTTAACAGGAAGTTGGGGCGATGTAGGAGCGCTCTGGAACCCGTTCCTGTTGTTTAATGTTTATTCACTTGCTGTCGCATTGTAGGATTGTATGCAAACTTAAACCATTTACACATAAATCATATATCGCCTACAGGAAGTAAAATGTCATAATGGTTGTCAAAAAAAAAACAATAAATAACTAATTCTATTTCTGATCAGTTACATAGACTTCAAAATAATTATAGAAAGATAATATATACAAATTATGAAGTACCTTAAATAAAAGAAGAGGCTTTCTTTTCTGCTCTTTTTCTCTTTTCCAATATCCGTTATACCCTTTTACTTTATGTAAATTAGGCCAATAATAATTATGGTATACTTTATGTCAAGTTTCATGTATATTTATCACTAATTACGTATTTTTACATAATATTGAATTTCTGTTTTCATCTGTAAAAGAATAAGTTGCATTTAAATAATACTCTGTAAATAATGTGTTATTTTAAGCAATGTGTCGTGTTACTTAGGGCTACTTTAAATAAAAATTAGACAAATTTAAATTAAAACTAATCTTTTTATCTATTCGCTTAAATAAAGTTATCAACAAAGCTTGGAATTTGTCTTTCACGCTGGTTTTTCTCCATTTTACTTTACAACGTCGAAGCAAGGACTTCTAATGAAACTGTGCAAAAGTTTGAATGTTTAGAAATTACTTGTACAGAAAAACGTTATAATTTTTTTTCAAATTAAAATTTCCTATTAAGTAGTACTACAATGAAGGAGGAGAAGAAGCTCTTCGGAAAAATATCGTGAACCTCAAAACTGCTTTTAAAACTAAACAAGGCGGTGAAATATTTTATATTTGTTTTAGTACGTATCGATCGTTATTCTATAGTCATCATATTACTAGTCATCAATCATATTTATTTATTATCTATATATATATATATATATATAAAATATATATATATGAGATATCCATCCACCTACGTAGAGGAACCATAAGGCTTAATAACAAGAATTTTAGTAGTAATTTTTTTTTTCCGAATATAAGTCAGCTAAGAACATTATAAAAGATTTTACGAAATCCTCTCTCCAAAGGCAGTATGTTTGTATGTTGTATGTTTATAGTTTTAAATATAGTAATTCTTTAGAAGTGTTTACATGAGAGAGAGAAATATTTTCGGTATATCAGCTTAAGAATATTTTTATATAAGATTTATTATTATTCCATGAAAAACTGTTTGAGGCTGGAAGACGAGTCGGTAAACTAAAATCTCCGTTCAAATCTATGTATGAGAAACGCTTACCGCAATGATTGTTAAGCCGACAAGCGACACATCTGCTATTGTTGACAAGGTATGCATACTTACGTGTATATGTCTCGTTACTCCAGTAATATTATTAGGGTAATGAGACATAGATGAGGGCATCTAGTAATTGTGAATTATTTATCATACTAACACCACAATGTTTTTCGTATATCATTGTGTCATCAGGTCCTGTATTATCACTTCGTTGAATGATAATCTCGTCAAATTTGGAGGATGTGGTGTGCTGTTTATGTTGTAAAATTTATTCGTAAGTAAATTGTGAATCGAAAGCAAATTCTTTTAGATGTGGAGTTGTTAGATTTGCTCTCGCGTCACGCTCGCCGTCGGTTCTCCGCGCTACGTGCCGGCTAACGTTACTACGTACAAATGCGCCTCGTTCTTATCTCAAATACAACGCGTATAGAGATTCCCGCCTGTATCTAAATATTTCATATCTTCGAAAAGCGAAATGTGATGTATCACCACCTTATTCAAACAACAACTATAATGCTCTCTTATTTGATTTATATATGACCGTCAACGGAGATTACGATATCGAATGAATAAGTCAACATGTATACGACTAAATTCTCTCATTCATCATCTCATTGGATCTCTAATAACAGACACAACGTGAGCGATATATATATATTAGACGTTAAAAAATACAAGTTAAATCGCTTAAAGACACGAAACCTAAAATAGCCATAATTAACAATATCTAAAACTTGTAAGATAAAAGCAACAAAGTTAGTGAAAAAATATGTAAAGAAAAGTATCAAATAGAAATAAGGACAAGTAAATATCACTTTATCTATACATATATACATAATAATAATAAGATAGCATCAATGGGATATCATTACTAAAATCATAGATATAATGTAAAAATGTAACAAAGGGTCGATAAAGATTCAAATTTGTTTTATGCTTTCACGATCTATTGTATTTCCTGTATTCATATGTCTTGTTAGTAAACGTACCAGTGAACTTCTATCGGCTGATGATGATGATTTTTTTATTCAATTAAACAAAGAGAAGAGCGGAATGTTCACCTGATGGTAAACGATACGCTTGCTTACAACGTGGCGCTAGTCAGAATGATATACGCTGCACCACGTAACGCCTGTCGCATGAGATAAGATGTTGAGTCTCTTTACCCCATTAATTATACTATTTACAGCACCATTCAAACCGGAACACAGTAATGTTTCCACCCTGTTATTTGGCGGCAGAAATAGGCGCTGCGGTGATGCCAACCCAAACGGTCTCCGATAACAGAGACTAACCACCACTGATGATGACGATGATGTTAGTATTATCAAGGTATTAAATAACAAAGTATATTGTTATTTATATGTTAGCATAAAGTATATATAAAATTTTTATTTAAAACAATTTTTATTTCATGTCAGACTTTTGTTGCATGTAAACTCAGTAGCCAAGGATTTATTTCCCGTCGCGGACTTTAGCTCCTTTACTTTCAGGATTTGCTGCATGTCTTTGTTGAAAATACAATATAAACATACCGAGTCCTTTGATCAATTAAAATATTCAAAGCACTCGGTCCCGATCTGGATAAGGCGTATTATCAGAACTATTGTTCTGTATGGAGAGCCTATGAGATCAGAATTATTTATTTTCAACGAAGCGACCAGACGAACAGAACGGTCGCCTGATGGTAAGCGATACGCCTGCCCAAATCAACGTGGCGACAATTAAGATATAAGGTCTTGAGTCTCGTTACCCCAGTAATTTCACTAGCTTCAGCGCCCTTAAAACCATAACATGGCCATGTTTGCGCACTACTGTTTGGTGACAGAAATAGGCACTGCGTTGGTACCTAGGCGGTCTCTGACGACGGAGATCACCAGTAGAAATGATGTAAAGTTCTGCTATAAAACAAGTTTAAATGAAATTACTGAAAATTTTGTGTTTTTTTTTGTCTACACAAATATGTTTATATGTACTACTTATAAACGTAGAATTCTTTTTAACGAACCTCGTTACTCTAAGATAAACTTCTACAAGCATGATACCTGGATGACTAAATGCTCAAATACATCTTAACAGGATTTCCGAGAAATAATTAATTGCATCTCCTTACTACCATCTCCGCACAAATGATGAAAGCGAATATTTTACTGCAGCAAGAAATTTTTAATTCTTTTCTCACAGATTTATGAGATGTTTACTTAACAGAATATTCATGTTACGTTATGAAGACACTAAGTATGGTGTTAAGGTCTAGAATATTATGATAAAATAGTTATAATCGCTATTTTTATATACTTATATTATAGTAGAAAAATAAAACAACAAAAGTTTTTTTTCATCTAATTATGAGATTGTATGTTTCGCTAGATCCTTTGTTTAAGCGAGGATATAGTCCTATAATTAAGCGATAATTGTCAACAAGAAAGATATATCAGTATTAAAACCAGTGCCTTACTTGGATCCCAGTAAAGCCCTCCATGTAAGTAAGGTATATTCAGGCGTGAAACCACAAAGTGGTCGGAGTTCTTGGAAATCGTCCAAGTCAACAGACAATAGCATAAGTTCTTTCAGCACTGATTCCAAATCCGTTTTCTCTCGCAGTTCGCAAAATTGGTGATATCAATTGTTAAGTTATATAAAGTCTTTTATAAAATAACAAGAACTTTTACTATTTACTGTACGCTAACAATTTATCTCAATTTCACATGGTGTTAAGTGACAATAAGGCCGGGAATTGTTAAGCACGGCCATAGTACTCTTCCTCTCAAATGTTTCATATGAAAGCTGGTAAATAGCAATTCCATTATGAAAAGCAGATTTAAAATATTAAGTCCTTACATATGTAATTAGCGTTTTGTCGTACTGACCACTTTCATCTGAAATATTTCCTCTTTGGTTCAGAATTCCAAATTCAAATTTATAAATTCATTTAGCTGCAACATTTGAGTTTTGAAAACAGTCATTCATTTGTTTTTTCCTCATTATTTTTTTTTCGCGACGCTTATTACCGCACAGTGGAAAACATGAAATATCGGTATATTTACGAGTACGAGTTCTACCGTGGCACCAGTATCAGTGCTGCAGAAACAGCTCGAAGGATTAATGATGTGTACGGCGCTGGTGGCGTAAAAGAAAGCACAGTATGTTTTTGGTTTCAACGTTTTCGTTCCGGAAATTTCGACCTTTAGAACCAACCCCATGGACGGCCGGAGACTAAAGTGGAAAATAAAGGATTAAAATGCTATCGTGGAAGCGGATCCATCACAAAGCACTTCAGAGATAGCTGCAGGCTTCGGGTTAAGTGACAAAACTGTATTAATCCTCTTGAAGCAAATCGGGAAAGTAAAAAAACTTGAACGATGGGTACCTCATGAATTGAGTGAATCGAACTTGCGAACACGCGTCGACTGCTGCTGCTGTGTTACTTTGCTCAACCGACACAATAATGAAGGGATTTTAAATAGAATAATTACTTGTGATGGAAAGTGGATACAGTACGATAATCGGAAGCGCTCGTCGCAATAGCTGAACCCTGGAGACCCAGCCAAATCCTGCCCTAAACGAAAATTAACTCAGAAAAAGTTACTTGTGAGTGTTTGGTAGATTAGCGCCGGTGTCGGTCACTGCGACTTTCTAAAATATTACCAAACGATTACGGCAGATATCTATTGTCAGCAACTGTAAACCATGAAGAAAGAACTAGCTGCTAAACAACAGAGATTGGTCAATCGCTCTAGGCCACTGCTGCTTCACGACAACGCAAGACCACACACACTGCACAACAAACAACCACTAAGTTAGATGACCTACAATTGGAATGTCTGCGACATCCACCGTACTCCCCGGACCTTGCCCCAACAAATTACCATTTTTTTTTCGAAATTTGGACAATTTCTTACAAGGAAAAAAATTCAACTCCGATGCGGCAGTCCAAACCGCCTTTAAAGAGGTTATTGATTCTCGCCCCCGTTGTTTTTTAGTAAAGGGATCAATGAACTACCTATGAGATGGCACAAAGTGCATAGATAACAACGGTGCATACTTTGATTAATTAAATATATATTTTACAAAACAAAATGTGTTTATATTCCTGCTAATCTGGTATATATTTAAAATCATGCAACATCATCATTATCAGCCGACAGACGTCCACTGCTGAACATAGGCCTCCCTGAAAGATTTCCACATCGTATTAGAGTTCATTGGGGGAATTGGGCCGTAACCAATCACGCTGGCCCAGTACGGGTTGGTGGGTGGTCAGAGCCTCGTCTGTTATTTAGCAGGATACACCGCGTGCAGGTGAGGTTGACTTGGGCTCCGTAGGATGTTGGCCTTACATTTCTTTTTTAAAATAACTGAACAAATGAAACTGAAATTGAACCAGGACCTATGCTTAATAAAAAGAACCATTAGGCACTGCGCTGCAGAGGCTTTCTTCTTTATTTGACATAAATAAAAAATTTTACTTGACGTACCCTTGGGTTCAAATTGCGTTATTTTATAAATACATCTATTTTTTTTTATGTTGTAGTATAAATATTTCACAAACATGTAAACATTTCACGAGTGAAAAACTGAAATGAAAATGAGTGGAAGCGGAAACACGAGAAAGAAGTACTTTTGTGCCTCACTGTATTTCAGTAGGCAGAGTGAGGAAACCAACTTAATTTAGTAAAAGGTCTCTTGTGTTTCCGGTTGTACCGGATGTGACGCTCGTTACCCTGTTAACGAGGCATACCGCATGCCCCTGAGGAGGCTGACAGTTCATGCATCTAAGCCGTTACAACTTTGTTTCCATTTCAACGGGAAGCTTGTTATGTTCCTTGGGAATAAATAACACAACTTTTGGCGACGCTTTTTCTGGAAAACTCAATTATTATTATAATTTAAAGGATATTCGAAATTTTCTCACGATGTCTTTATTTTATAGAAATTTCGTGAAAATTTCCCCGATAACCATCCATTAAAAGTCTATAAATTTCGCAAGTCACAACCACAACGTTTTAAGATAAGAATGTTAGCTTTGTTGTGGTTTTAGCTTAGAGAGTAAACATTTTTCACTCGAGTCTCCTGAAGAGGGTATGTTTAAGATAACAGCTTCTTCATTGATGTTGCTTAATTTTGTGAATACGTACACAATGATCAATTTCGAGATCGTAAGTAAAACTAATTTGAAGACACGACAAAATTTGCTATGGGGGTTATATACAGCATAGTTTACTATGAACTTAATACCGAGTGTATAAAACGATGAGATAAATGTATCTTAAATTTTAAATAATTAAAAGAGCTTGAATTAAAATCAAAGATAATTAGAAACAGAGATACTATGTAAATATTTTAGTATGTATATTTTAAAATATATCGCATATTATGCTTTAATATTTTTATCATATTATTCCTACAAAGGTTACAAGTTGCTTAATAGAAATGGGTCATTTTAAAACTAGCAGACAAACGGTTGATATGGAAACTATGACAATTAACCTTCTTCTTCTTCTTTTCTTTACTATGACAATTAACCAATTTCAATAATTAAGCAGTGAAACGGCATTATCAGTTTCTAAAGCAATACGAATAAATGATCTCTTGTTGCCAACGCCGCGGCTAACACTTTTTAGTGGTAGTCACCGTTGTGCTGCTTCTAAGTGTTGGAATGAGCTGCTTCCGCCGTTAACTGATAGTATTTTCATTACAAAATTTAAGATAAAGTGCAAAGTAGGGTTACTTGTAAGCTAAAGAGAATCTAGCAACTGGCAACCGACTAGTTCATAAAGTGTTAACTATCCATCGAATGTGAGAAGAGGTATGCGGCGTGTGCGCGTGTGAGTGTGCGTGCGCGTGCGTACGCGCATGCGTGCGTCCGTGCGTGGGGGTGTGTGTGTTGTTTTTGATACAACTTCATATTTTACACTCTGTATGTTAACATGGAAATAGTTTAATTTGTTCATTTTCTGATTTGTTTCGTTTATTATTTTGTAAACGTATTTTCGTCTTCAATTACAGTTCTATTAAATTGCAGGTACGACGACTAACTAACGGGCGGATGTGAAATCCAGCATTATATGCTGAGACTGCTTTTCGCACACACTTACTGTTTTTGTTAATCTTGATATTTTTGGTTTTATACGTAACATTTCTATACTTCCTATTTGTGGTGTGAATAAACGTCTTATTTATTTATTTAACAAAAGTTCCTTATATAGTGTTACAGTAATATATAAACAATTGTGAGGAAACACAGAAGCGTTTGAATTTGAAAATGTCCTTCTACATATGTTGTTGTAAGCGAGCGTTCGCGTATTAACAGTACAACGGAATTTTATATTAGACTGTGAGACTTAGCACATTGAAGAGTGAATATAATAAATTAAATATGCCTCTTAAGTAAATAATTATTAAAGAAAAAAAAACTGTTTAATTTAAAGTTACTAGCTAACTAACGTTTGAAAGCATTTGCATAATTATAATGAGTTAACGAAGTCGGCTTTAACTGCCGGTAAACTGTATGTTAATTTCATTTCGCGTATGCAGTAAGCCGCAAAAGGTTTAACTCAAAATTCATACGGAACCATGCAAAACGGTACTATTAGAGAATACGATGAATTTAACCAAAAGGACAAAACGAAACAATGCATCCACCTTTGTGTTTAAGAAGTCACGTTTATTTAAGTGAATCAATAATAGTTTCAAGTTATAACTTTACTTCATTTATTCAAAGCAACTAAACAAAGTTTTTAAAATTGAACATATATAAAATTTCTAACCTCAATAAGATAGATAATGCTAAACTTCAAGTTAAAATGATCGGCGCCTCGGGAATACATTTACACTAGCTACAGCGCCTTTCAAACCGGAACACAGTAATATTTGCACACTATTGTTTAGCGGCAGAAGTAGGCGTTGGGGTGTTACCTATCTAGACAGTCTTCGGCTACAGAGACCTCCCCTAACCTAGGCCCTAACGGTTAGTGTTGTCAAGGGATAAAATATGCTCAAGTTCTCATCTCGTGGATCGTTTCATATAGATCAAATCGGAACCAGCTCGGAACATCATCTCTTCAATAAAGCACGATCTTGCACTTTTAAATCCAGTGAGTCCCGTTGTTTTTTTTTATATTATCATTCCACAGAGTGGGCTATCTGCCCACGCTGCTGATATAACCGAATTGAATATTATTATGAAATTTTGACTAAATCTTTCTACGTTTCCGTATTTATATAATTCCGCTTCCTGTTTAATTATTGTTTGTAATAGTATAAGTATAGTGTAGTTTATTCTCATTATAAACTATGAAAAGTGATTTATTTTGTAATTTGCGAATATGAAACTCCGTTTATATATTACGCTTTAAAACTTAAGAGTAGTTCCTCCGCGTGAAGTATAAGGAAGTAATTTAAATTAAGTTAAGCATGTTACCCAACATATTATTCTTAACTTTACTCACTAACTTCATTAATATAAAATTACAATGTATGAGCAAAATAGACGTTATTGTTCCGATCATTCATCATCATGAATTCAACCAATGGACGTCCCCTGCTGGATATCCATCCTAACTAGCGACACGTTATGGGCGGGAGTATCACTTACCATCAGGTGAACGTTAGTCATCTATTCGCTTCGTTAAAAAAAAAAATATTTAAACATACGCATTGCATCGTCCAATTCAATTTGTAAAATCGGTGCTGTTCCACATTACATATTGATGAACGTAATAATGTTCATGGCGTACTGAAATGAAACGTACAAATACCATCAGGAATTCGTACACCGGATGCGTACATCATTAACATCATTCGCTCCATTAAATACAATTAATTAAACAAATCGGATATATTGCTAATGGTTTTTTGAAATTTAAAAACTGTTAAAATCAAGTTAAAAGCTTAAACCCTAATAATATTGCTAGCTTTTGGGTTTTCGATGATAAAACGTTTTTCTTATCAGATTCTATGGTCATTAATTTTAAAATGATTCATTAACCTCTGATGATGTTTTTTTTTTTTAAATAACAGACGAGATAAACGAAAGTTCATCTGATGGTAAATGATACGTCTGCTCATAACAACATGGCGCTAGTTACGATGTTATGGACTGCAGTACATTGTGATCGCCGCATTAATATATAAGACGTTAAGCTTCGTTACCCAAAGTAATTACACTAGCTACAACGCCCTTCAAACCGGAACACAATAATATTTGCACAGTACTGTTGGCGGCAGAATTAGGCGCTGCGGTAGTACCTACGTTTTTTTATCGCGAGGGAAAGCTTCTTAAAAGATCTTGTTTCTGGGTGAAGGCAAGGTAATGTGGGGCTTCTACTCACTAAAACCCCTTCGGTGGTCTCCGTCAGTACATTAGGAGGAGCTCCGAGATCTCCTATGGAATTCACCGGTGCCCCTCTGCACTCTGACTAAAACATACCATGGAAGGGCAAAGCCCTCCTTAGCACCCACGCCGCTACGGCAAATACAAGACCACCATGCATTTGCCTTCCTCCTAAGGCTCGCTTATGAGTTTTGAGGGCCCCACCCTCAAGGCTCACTAACCCGAGGACCCTTTTAGTCGCCTTGTACGACCGACGGAATACCTTAGTCCTATTCTTAATAGCCCGAGAATATAGAGCAGTCGTTAGTACCTACCTAGACGGTCTCCGACTATAGAGACCTACCAGTGAAAGGCTCAGCCTCGAGGGTCTTCCAGCTGATAAAAGATGTATGGAATCTTGGGTAAATAGATAGGTGATATGAATAAAATTATAAAAGGTAGACAATTTTTTTTTTAAATACACGTTTGTAGAAATGGCCCACAGTTAAATTATGAAGGCCCGCTTCGAAAATAGCGGCCACTAAAATGATATGCAAATTTGAGACGGACTTTATTCCTCTGGAGGTAATTTAATTTCAAACGACACCGAGGAATGAGGATTTTGGGAGAATTAATTTTCGCCAACAGGACGAAGTAAAACCTGCGTTGATTAAATGAATATCATCATGGAGGCCCTCTTGTTGCGGTGAAGGCGTGATTATTTCAGCAAAATAGCAATCAACAATTATCCTCTCCTCTTACTTTATCTGCCATTCCTTTTCGCCATTATTTTTAAGTAGTCTAACAATTAAAATGTTAATTTGTGGCGGAAGTAATTTATACTGTTCGTAGGTGATTGTTTCCGGAGGCTACTACTGTGTAATAACCGCAGCTCCTATCTTTGTACAGATATTACTGTGATCGGATTTTAAGTGCGTTATAGCTAAAGTAATTACTGAAGTACCGAAAAATATATCATATACGTGTCTCAGGGACACGAGCAAAATGTGATGGGGTCATCATCAAGGGGTGTAAGAGGTCCCGCGCAATCACTCACGGGATCCAGGCCAACCTCACCTGCTCGTGATGTACTCTTCTAATCAACAGACAAGGCCCTGGCTTCCAACAACCCGCATTAGGCCGGCGTGGCTAGGAAATTGCTCAAATTTCCCATATAAACTCCTACAAACCTGGGGATATTTAGGGGGTGGGTCTGTGTCCAGTTGTGGCCGTCTATCGGCTGACATGATGTACATTATCTTAACTAGCGCTGTGTTGTTTTTTTTATGTAATTAAGCTACGAGATGAGCGGCAAGTTGTTATTGACAAGACGTTCGTCTCGCTCATATCGTCACTTCGTCAATAATTTTTTTTTTATAATATATAATGTCATTAATAATGGTTTGTTAATATGGTAATAACAATTAAAATAAACATTTAACAAAAATTGTTTCCGTTGTACATTCACATACCGTTCATATTATTTTGAATCGTAATCTCTTGTGTCAAGATACCTTTTAGGTTTTCGAAAAAAACTTCCAAATTGCTCGCAAAGAGCTTATTAGCAATTCATTTCATTCGATTTGTAAGGGTAATTCTACGAGTTGTTGGGAAAAATTGGTTCATTGTAATTGAATTATTCCGGTCGCTCCGGAAGTTACTTCACTCTTACATTGCGATTTCGATATTCAATGAAATCACGAGTGTATCTTCTTGTGTCTTTCTTTAAAATACAAAGTTAAAGTACTTTTCTTTCGATTTAAAGTTGCTTTGTCTAGAGAGACAGATAAGATAGAGATCTTATCGTCCTATTTTCTCCGCGTAGAAGACAAGTTGGAATATCTTGACTACTACTCAACTCTCAGCGTGACGTGAAAGACAATTAAGAAGTACCGTATACAGAAAAAAAAACAGTAGTTTCTCCTGTGACTTTCAGTAACATTGCAGTCGGGAACTGGTCATATCTAGTACCGCTAGTTTAGGATTCTGAAATTTTCCCATGTAGTTTGTGTGGGTAGTTTCGAACCTACATTCTGAGATCAGCGAACCGCACTCTGTTGGCGCTCAACATAGATAAGCGGCAGCTGTTTTTTGAACTATTAAATATCAGTCACGATCATTTCGATTCAAAAAACGGCAACCAATTCACAGCATGTGTGGCAGAGTAATCAACGTACTGAAAGTTATAATAAAAGAAAATGGCGGCCTTTACGTTATTGGTGGAGTGGTAGTTTCACCACCACCGTACATACTCGTATTCTGTCATAAAAAGACTTCACAAAAAAAATACGATATTCAAAACGGAAACGGTTTACAAGGAGGACAAATTGAAAAGGTAATCGGGGTCATTATGATGATAAGTATCCTGGGCTTCTCCTCATAGACTTACGTGATTTTTGTTATTGTATAAACTAGCGCTTGACTATGATCCCACATGATGGTAACCGGCGATGTAGTCTTTCGTGATAAAGCGCACTACTCTAGAAGTAGCCTAGTCACTCTTCTCGTAAAGATCTGTACGTCGTACCTGGACGTTAACACTGACGCCGACAGACTGTACCAATCCTACACTGTTCGCATTAGGAAGGTCGAAGTGACACGCTTCGATCTAATGAGGGGGATCTCGACAAAGTACGGATGAAGACCTGCGGTGTATTTGTACTTCCAATGATAGAAGGGTGATGGCGGGATCCAATCATATAGTTCCTGGGCGGACTCCTCGAAAAGCAAACGGTAAAACACCGAGAATGTCTATAACACTTAACGTCCATATATATATATATATGATATACAACAAACTGCACCATATAATTAGATGAACAAAAACTTCATTGCGCTTTACAAAATGGAGATTATTATGTCAGCCTTTGGCGACAGAGAGATTGCGATCGCAGTTACAAGTGTTAACTAAATACTGTAAGTATTGCTTCAATCCGGTTTGAAAGCTACTGAAATTATCGAAGTGATCAGACTTAACTTACATTCTTATAATAACGATGGCTTGATGTGTAAACATCTGAACCAGCGTTTTATTATAACGGGTATCTTTACTCAAATAAAGAAATATAGGGCTATTGTAGATAAAAGTACCGTAAACACTGTTACACAAAACTGAAAAGTATCATTTCATTTAGCTTTGTGTTTTCAGCTGCGGTTCCGATACAATTGAATTTAATAAAGCACTTACACCTACACAAAGTTTACTTAGATTTCGCGTAACACAAAACAATCTGGCAACATTAAACAACGTCGGCGGAAAAGTTAATTTCACAAAAGAGCTTCGGCTGATAAACAAACAATGTTTGAGTGTAAGCTCCATGGGAGCTTAATCATAAGGACATTAAGCATCCATTTTATATTGTTAGGAGCGATCCAAATATAAACAACGAAGCATAAATTAACATATAAATAATAAACATTTTGTTCTTTTGCGTGTTTTCATTAATGGAACGGAAACCGCCACGTTAACTGAAGAGTCGGCGGAAAAACTCCGCAAAAGGAAGAACGAGAGGATTAGAAGTGTTACGAAAGTTCGAGACGTCGAGTGGAAGAAATCGAGAGGAGGAAGTGGACATGGGTTGGACACATTGACCGAATGGATTATAGTCGCTGGATGAGAACCCAACGACTATAATCAATTTCTTCCTTTCCTGGAACTTTGAAGTGGAGACCCCGCGGAAGCAGAAGGATGTCATCTGCCAGCAAGCGGGTAAAGGATGGATGCAGAAGGCAAGGGATCGAGATGATTGGAAAAATGAAGAGGAGGCCTATGTCCGAACATGGACCCTATAGGCTGTAATAGATAGATTAAATAACCATTGTAAGCTTTCTTGTTTATTTAACCCACGAAAAGGAATTGAATTAAATGCCTATATTTTATACTAGCTGATCCCCGCCCAGTTTACTGGCACTAACACCCCTGCAACTCCTTTTAGGGAAAGAATCTCGTAAAACTCATTCTTAGCTGATCCCTAAATGGCAGAAGCAATACCGCTACCAAATTTTGAGTGTTTAAGTTTAATAGTTTCGGAGATATCGTGATGAGTTTATGAATGGTAGGTTAGAGGTAGGTCGTCTATATAGGTACCACCGCAGCGCCTATTTCTGTCGCCAAAGAGTAGTGTACAAACATTACTGTGTTCTGGTCTGAAGGGCGCTGTAGCACAGTAAGTAAAGAGACTCAACATCTTATATCTCAAGCGACGAGCGCAATGTGGTGTAGTATATATCATCCTAGCTAGCGCCACGTTGTTATAGGCGAGTGTATCACTTACCACCAGGGGAACGTCCCGCTAGTCTCGTTGCTTAATTGAATAAAAGCCAAGAGCCAAGTGAACAACCGTCAGATGAGATGATGATGATTAAAACGTTTACCAATGAGTATATTTAGAGCGAATATTTAGGGGTTTTAATAAAAATTGCATTTTCTTTGACATTTTTTCATCGATAATTTAATACAAAAAAAAGTTCAAGTAAAATACTTTATTATAATGTATATGTTAGTATCAAATACGCATTTTTTGCTTCGTGATATATTTATTACTTTCATAATGTCTTTAGGCGCATTTTGGACCTACATGTGGTGTTCGCCCAAATTTATGACTTTATTTAACAAGTGACCGTTTTTTATTAAAGTCAAAGGTCAAGGTTAATCGTAGCAGGCTTAATGTTAAATACTTAACATATACAATATGTACGCTGCTACATTAAAGGATATTTGGCATAAACAATTATTATAAGTATGATATAATTAATCAAGTTTGTGAAAAACAAAACGATGATGTTCAATCGATATTCGTTGATTTCTAATTAGGATCTTTTTATATAAATAAGTAATGACATCAAATGTAGACATTTCTTTTCAAGTTACTATTGCTAACTAAAAAAAAACTATATTTCTATATGGTAATATTTTTTGATTATTTAATTATAAAGTTTACTGTTGAAATGAACAGTGATCAAAATGTTATGTTATATAACTTGATTGCCATGTTAAGTCTTCATTTGGCGGTCTTCCAAAATTTTCACTACAGTCAACTACTAAAACCAGTTAACTATTCAAAACATGAGTTGACTTGTACGTTATTATGATATTTTTCTATTTTAATAATACATATTTGTATAGTTCTGCTGGGCAGGACAATTGGCACGTGTGGCAGATACTAGAGCCATAAGTGTATTAAGAGGACGCCTTAAC